>CM035844.1:237615233-238981240 GCA_020510985.1 Pholidichthys leucotaenia
CTGTTTTTTTCCTCATAAATCTGATTTTTTTCTCTTGTAGATTTGCTATTTTTTTCTGTAAATTTTCAACTTTTGTCATAAATTTGTTTTTTTTTTCCTCATAAATTTGCATTTTTTTCCCTTTAAAATTTAAAACGTTTTTTCCTCATAAATCTGTGATTTTTCTCTTGTAGATTTGCAACTTTTTTCTCACAGTACATGTGAACCTGACTCAGGTCCAGATCTGAAACAGTGGACACAACAGATCTGCTCTGTCCTCCTCTGACCCCCCATGTCTGGTTACAGTCAAAGACGAGGAGGAGGAAGCAGTTACCGTGGCAACCGCCTCTCTCTGCTGTGCCCCACACTGTGCCTGTGTCTGTTTCCATGGTGATTGTGTGGCTGAGGAGTGGGAGGTTCTTTTGTTGCAGCAGCTTCCTCTCTCTCTCAGGGTGTCAGAGTGGTCCACAACCACTTCCTAACTGTCCCCCCCCCCCCGTGTGCCCCCACTCCCCCCGGCAGATCCAGGGTCAGGTGACGCCACACGCCATCGTGGTCCTGCCCAAGACAGACGGCATGGAGATGCTGCTGTGCTACGAGGACGAGGGCGTCTACGTCAACACCTACGGACGCATCACCAAAGACGTGGTGCTGCAGTGGGGGGAGATGCCTACCTCCGTCGGTATGTCCCACCAGTCAGCCAATCACGTCACTGCTCCTCCTGTTGGCCGTGGTCATGTGACCGCTCAACTTAAAGTTTGTTACATGTTTTTATGCAGCCTACATCCACTCCAACCAGATCATGGGCTGGGGGGAGAAGGCCATAGAGATCCGCTCTGTGGAGACGGGACACCTGGACGGAGTTTTCATGCACAAACGAGCTCAGAGACTCAAGTTCCTGTCGGAGAGAAACGACAAGGTGAGTGTGAACAAAAAAAAAAAAAACGTGGAGGATTTACAAGAAAAAAAAATTGCAAATTTATGAGAAAAAAGTTGCAATTTTTTGAGAAAATAATTCAAATTTACAAGAAAAAAATGCAAATTTGTGAGAAAAAAGTTGAAAAATTACAGGAACTTTAAATTTAAAAGAAAAAAAAGTTGCAAATTTATGAGGAAAAAAGTTGCAGACCTTGTCGCATCTGTTTCTGTTGTTTTTGAACTGTTTGCCCCATTCTTTCATCGTTAGTATTTTGTTACCCCAGTTTCTCCTTTCAGCTCGTTTTCTAGTCTCCCTGCTTTTCCCTGACCAGTAGCCTCTCACCTGTGCTTCCCTTTGGCCCGTAATTAGTCCCAGCTGTCTTACGTGAAGTTAATTATTTGTCCCCTATTTAAGTTGTCACTTTCCGTTGCCCATTGTCGGGACGTCTCAGCACTTATACACGGTTATACACGCCGTTCAGCTTCCGTGCTGTCAGCTGTTTGGTTGGTTGTGAATTAAAATATTGTAGCAAACTCAATATGAGCACCCTACTTGGCTTGCCAAGTGGGTTGACCCTATTGGCGACACAGGTAGAGTGCGGGACTCCGGAGCGGGAGGCATGAGTTCAAACCTCCTGGTGGGATGTCGTCAGTTGGGCGCGCACGTTACAATATCCTTGCACTGAAGTCAGTCCGCCTTAAGGAGTTACTCCTCCTGCCTGCTGGGGGTTGCTTCTAGACAAATCTGTAAGAAAAAAAGGTTGTAGATTTAAAGGGGAAAAAAATGCAAACTTACAAGAAAAATTGCAAATGTATGTGGAAAAAAGTCAGAGTTTTGAGGAGAAAACATTGCAAATCTATGAGGGAAAAAAATGCAAATGTATGAGAAAATGGTTGCAAATTTCTTTGATGTCAAATTTTTGAGAAAAAGTTGAAAATTTACAAGAAAAAGTTGAACATTAATAAGATTTTTCCTGTATTTATTTGCATTTCTGCTTAGAATCTGTTGTGTTTTTTTTCTTGTAAATCAGCTGAATGGAAGATGTGACGATGCGTTTTGCTCTGACCCGCTCCTCTCCCGCAGGTCTTCTTCGCCTCAGTCCGATCTGGCGGCAGCAGCCAGGTCTTCTTCATGACCCTCAACAGGAGCTCCATGATGAACTGGTAACCTCTGACTTTTGACCTCCTGCCCCACCACCACCACCACCGACGACGACCCTCAGCTGCTGGAGGGACGACGGCAGGACTCTGTGTGTGTGTGCATTTACGTGTGTGAGAGTGTGTGTGTGTTTGTGGAGGACAAAACGACGATGAGCCGCTGCTGTCAAACCACAGAAGTGCGTCCGCCCTCCTCCACCTGCAGGAGGCCCCCGCGGACGCAGAAACGGGGGCTCCTCCTCCTGCTGCACCTCCCCCTGATGGTGGACTGTAACGGACCTGATTCAGAGACGTTCCCCGTGTAGCAACATCGGCGAGCAAATGTGCCGGCGGTGGACAGCGCCGCCGCTGGTCTTCACATCTTTAACTGCTGTAGTAGTGAGTAGGATCTAAGGTAGCATTAGGATGAGAAAAACGCCACAGATTCATGTCAGATCAAAGCCATTTTTCATCGTTTTGTTCCCCCCACATTTACTAGTTTTCTCTCACACATTTATGCTTTCTTTAAAGATATATTAGCGTTTTTTTGTGAAATTTTTTTGAGGAAAAAGTTGCATATCTATGAGGAAAAAAAATGCAGATTTCTGAGAAAAAAAAAAGTCATGATTTTTTTCAGGAAAAAGTTGCAAATCTATAACAAAAAAAAGCAAATTTATGAGAGTTGCAAAATTTCAGACATTGCAAATTTACAAGAAAGCATTTGCTAATGTATGAAGAAAAAAATCACAATTTTTAAGAAAAAATTTGCAAATTTTTGAGAGGTCAGATTTTTGAGGAAAAAAATTAGAAAATTACAGAAATTGCAAATTTACAAGAAAGCATTTGCTAATTTGAGAAAAAAGACAGATTTTTGAAAAAAAAAAGTTGCAAGTCTATAAGAAAAAATGCAAATTTACAAGAAAAAAGTTTCAAATTTACAGGAGAGAAGTTGCACATTTCTGTGAAAAAAATCAGGAGGCTTTTTTTAGGAAAAAGTTGCACATCTATGAGGAACAAATTGCAACTTTATGACAAACATTGCAAATTTCTAGAAAAAAGTCAAATTTTGGAGGAAAAAAGTTGTAAATGACAGAAATGGCAAATTTACAAGAAAATATTTGCAAATTTATGGGAAAAAATGTAAACTTTTTAAGAAAAAAAAATTTGCACATTTTTGAGAAAGTTGAAAATCTTTGAGAAAAAAGTTTCAGATTTAAAGGAAAAAAACTGAAATTTTTCCCCCTCATAAATTACTCTTTTTTTTTTATCCTCATGCTTGATAAGTGGCTCCTTAATTGACCTCCATCCACCATGAAGGATTTTAGAAAGAGCCAAATAGAGAGCTGACAATCATGAAAGAAGCAGCGGTCCATAATCCCACTTCTCGCTCAGAGATGATGTGGTGCAGGTTTAAACCACAGTCATAAAAGTGTCAGAAAAGACCAAATCATTGTCGTCACCATGACGATACACATTCATTTATGGACTCATTCTTGACAACCTTCAGTTCTGATGAGCTTTTCTGTGCTCTTAAGGTGCATTTAGACCCAATGGGACTAAACTGAGGCTGACCACTGCCTAGTTTGATGAGCTGCCACCCTCCCCAGCACCAGGCATAATTCAGTTGTTACTAAATTTGGCTGGTCTGTCCTTCGTGCGTGAGCTACACCAGTATATTTCCTCAAAGCATTCAGGCAGTGGGTGATTTATTATTTTTCAACAAGGGGGATGGGGGGGTATTCACCAATTTAGCGTGAGGTACAAGTGTATAAATGAAATTATTTACAAACTTGCAAGAATAAAGGTGCAAAAATATGACAAAAGATGCCAATTTAAAAATTTGTAAAGTCACAAATTTACATAGAATGAAAATTTAACCAGCATCCACATGAGTGTTGCAAATTTATGAGAAAGTTGCAAATTCTTGAGGAAAAGTTTCAACTTTACAGGAAAAAAATCTGCAGATTTATGAGAAAAGTAAAGTATTTTTGAGGAAAAAAAAAAAAGGAAATTGACAGGGAAAAATAAGCAGATTTATTTGCAACCTTTTTCCTGTAAATTTTCAGACTTTTTTCTCATAAATTTGCAACGCTCATCTGGATGCTGATTACATTTTTATCCCCACCGGTCGAAGCCCAAAGAGGTCAAAGAGCCCTTTGGGCGAAGACCGAAGGGGGATTATGTTATGGGCCAGTCCGTCCATCTGTCCCACTTCTGTGAAATCAACTCCTGCAGTTCTGTTCCAATTGTTTTGAAACTTTGTACCATGGTTTGATATACACTGAGGATGCGCGTATTGTAGTTTGGCTCCGATCGGATGATTTTTGCAGGAGTTGTAGCCCCTGGCCTCTGACTTCCTGTTTCATCTCACTTCACAGACAGTAACTGTCTTGTGAAATCAACTCCTGCTACAGTTTTGTTCCAAATATTTTGAAACTTTGTACCATGGTTTTATATACATTGATGATGTGCATATTGCAATTTGACTCTCATCGGATGACCTTAAGGTCAAAGGTCAGAGGTCAGATTTTCCCTAAATCTTCCGTAGGCTTTTCAAATCGATGCAGTAGTTGTATCTAAAGACGCTTCTTGGACAGCGTACACCCTGACCTGACTAGGGGTTTGGGGTCAAAAGGTTAAAGGTCAAAGTTAACATTCTATTTGCTCAATGGTCAATGCTAAGTTTACTATTACTATAAAATGAGTAAAACTAAGGCCACCAAACTTGCTGAACACAGGTTCACCTACACAGGTACTTTGTTGTATATTTGTGGATGATGGGTTTATTGTAATTTTGTTCTTGCACAGTAATTAAATTGAAAAGCTGAAACCTGCTCTCCGTCAGTAAGCATTGGGATCTTCAAAGAAAACAGAGGCGGGGGATATTGCAGTCTCCTCAGAGTGCTCTTGTTATACTGTGTAAATTGCAATTTGTGACTTTTTAAACATTTTAAATTTGTATCTTTTCTTTACACCTAATTTATATTTATACATTTGTACCTCATGCTAAATGGGTAAATGCCCCTCACCCCCCTTGTTAAAAAATAATAAATCACCTACTGATTACAACCAAGCATATTTGTGTATATGGAACAAACATAGCTTTGTGTTGGGACTGAATGCACCATAATGCTGTAGGGAGGGAACGAGCCCAGGGCGAATGAACCTAGAGCCAAACTGCTTATTTTAAGGCAAAGATAATCAGCTGCTTCTTATTTTTTTTAATGGCTAGACACTATTTTACTAATAAGTTTCTTAATTCTTTCCAAAAGATCCTCCCAAATTGTGACACACTGTTCCTTTAAAAGGTCAGAGATCAAGGTCAAAGAGTCGAGCTAAAGACAGGACACCTTGGCCAGTTCTTCTTCTTCACCTCCGACCATGTCTGATCTAATAATGGAAGAGAAAAATAGAGAATTTGGCTCAAAGCAGCAACAGAACCTTCAACCTAAAAGCTGCGTCAGATGTAAGCTAGCATGATTGTTGCATTCTCGTTTGATGATTGGCCGATTGCTTTTCTGATGTAGTAGATCCTGGGGGATTTAGTGATTCTTCTTCCCAGTGAAAACCCCCTCCAAAGTGATTGGTGCTGCCGAGTCCCGATGTTGTCGCCGCCCTCTTGTTGGGAACGTGTCAACACCGTCGATGAAACTAAGGCCGTGGATCGGAGTCTTCTTCATCATCGTCGTCATCGCTCATAGGAGGAACTCGGCTGTAGACGTCGACTTCTGGGAGTTTTTACATTCCTCTGCACTCGTGTAAATACTCACTTTGATGTTTAGGACAGACTTCACCAAGCGGCTGAAGAAGAGAGTAACAGACTCACCGTTTCTTTTTACGTTTTATTCTTTTTTTTTTTTTTCCTCTGTATAAATCTGTAGTTTCTCTTTGATGGCGAGGGTTCACAGAGACGTTTGTGTTTTGGGTCATAGTTCGTCTGGTTTTATTTCAGTTTAGTTACCATGGTGACTGCAGTGTCCTCTGTAAGCGTCGACAGCCCTTGTGATGATTTGATAGAGATTTGGCTTTATCTCATACGGCAAAAATTACAATGGTGGATTGAAATAAATCAAAGAGAAATTCCTCAATAATAAAAAAATGAACCATCTTAAAAGCGAGAGACAATTTTGAATTTAGCAACAATAGAATAAAAGGGAGATTTAGATTTAAAATATTAATTATGGCATGCACAATAATAAACAACATGACAGAACCTTTAAAAAGTTGAATATTCATATGAAAAATAAAGCTTATTAAAAAACTGTATTTTTAAGGAATTTGGATTAAAAATTTTATTTAAAAATATAAATATGTTCAAATACAATAACACACCCTCGCATTTACCAAAGGTACAAAATTATTTTAAAAATGAAAACCTCCATATTTATTGTGGAATTTATGAGAAAAGCAATGCTTATTTTTCAGAGAACAGCATTTTTACAGGAATTTTGATTTAAACAATACAAACTTAAAAATGCAAAGGTGTAGAATTACAATTTCAAATTCACCAATAAAAAAATTTATATAAAAAATGCAGGAATTTGACTAGAAAATCATGAGTTTAAAAATGGATGCATGTACAATTACAATAAATAACTCACCTTTACCAATAAAAGGTACAAAATCATTTAAAAAATTAAAACTTCCATATTTATGATGGTGCTTAAAAAAGGTCAAACATTTATGAGAAAAGCAATGCCTATTTTTCAGAAAAACTGCAAAAAAAATATAAAATTTGCAAAAAGAAATGCTCATTTACAAAAATTGTGCAAAAAAGAAAAATTATGGGAAATAAAAACATGCACATTTATTACGAGAAAAAAACTTGCATTTATGAAATGAAAAAGAAAATTGAAAACTGAGGGAAAATGCAAATTTACAAGAAACACATTGCTGATTTTATTGAAATCAGAATTTGGTTAAGAAAATTCAAAGTTTAAAAATATACATGTACAGTTACAATAAAAAATTAATTAAAAAGATAAACCTTCCAAAACATCACAAATTTATGAGAAAACAATGCTTATTTTTCAGAAAAACTGCAAAAAAAAACCCCCATAAAATTAAGAAGAAATATAAATTTACAAAAATTATGGAAAAAATCATGGGGAAAAACATGCACATTTATTACAAGAAAAAAACTTGCATTTATGAAATTTAAAAAATTGAAAACTACAAGAAAAAATTGTAAATTTACAAGAAACACATTGCTAATTTTATTGAGAAACTGAATTTTTTATAAGAATTTGGTTAAGAAAATGTGAATTTAAACGGATACATGTAGAATTACAATAAAAAGTTAATTCATTTATTTAAAAAGATAAATGTTTCAAAAACATCAGAAATTTACAATAAAATCAATGCTAATTTTTTCAGAATAATTTTAACAGGTAAGAGGAAAAAATGCATATTTCTAAATAAATACATTTTTGAGAAGAAATGCTAATTTACACAATTTATGTAAAAAAAGGAATGAAATTTGTGGGAAATAAAAATATACACATTTATTACAAGACAAAAAAACCCTTGCATTTATGACATAAAAAAATTGAAAAATATGAGCAAAAAACACAAATTCACAAGAAACATATTGCTAATTTTATTGAAAAATGGAATTTTTTTAATAAGAATTTGGTTAAAAAATGGGAATGGAAAAATGGATGAACAATTATAATAAAAAGTTAATTAAAATGATAACCTTCCAAAAACGTCACAAATTTACAATAAAATCAATGCTAATTTTTCAGCAAAGATGTAAAAAACTGCTTATTTCTAAATAAATTTGCAGGAAGAAATGCAATTTTACAAAATTTATGTAAAAGGAAAGAAGTTGAAATGAAAACATGGACATTTATGAAATTAAATTTACCAAAAAAAATTAAACTATGGGGAAAAACAGCAAAAGTAAAAGTACTACAAATTTATGAAGTATAGGTTATTTTTCTCTAAATAAATGTATGTCAAGTAAAGTTTGGCTTTTATATTTCCCCCTAATCCTGATAAGGGCTGTCAGCACCAGATCAGAACTGTTGGGGTTTGCTCTACATGGTTTTAATTATAAAAATTTTACATTTGAGGCAATACACTGGTGGTGTGAGTGACAACAGCAGGGCTCCAACTGTCACACATTTATCATTTTAGGGATTTTTATCAGTGGTCACACCCAGACAGAAGGAAGCGAGCTGTTTTAATTTCTCATCTTTGACTCCTTCTGCTTTTATTGTCCAGCTGAAGCCTTTTACATGAGCAGGATGTTTCCACCCTGTGAATAAAGGTCAGGAGGCAGGTCACAAACCATAGATTTAACACCTTAAAAAAAATAATAAAAAAAAAAATATATATATATATATATATATACACTGTAAGAATTTTCATTATGATGATATCCTACTGATCAATTTAGAGAAAGACAAAAACATAGTAATGTTGACTTATTATTAAAGCTTAGCTGTCTTTCTACGGAATAGAGAACATAGCTATACAAATTTCTAAAACAAAATGACAATGTTTTTATTGTGGTATTATTTGTATTTGTATTTCAATTTTTGTACGTATCAATACTGTGAACGTGTGTACGAGTGTGTGTGTGTATGTGTGCGTGCATGTGCGCGTGCGTGCGAACATGCATGTCGGGCGTATGTTTTCACCTCGTCTGGATCACTGGAGTTGGTCAAAGAGACAAAACCTCAGTCCGCTAACACACTTCTGTGATGAACTCTACAATAAATGTCCTCTCCTTGTACAGCAACAGCTGCTCCTCTCTCTTCATTTAAAAATCATCACTAAAGTGCCCTCTTGTCTGTTTATGGTATCCCTTTGTCCAGTAAATATAGTGAAATTTCCACTGGAGGGGCATTTCAACATCAGAGGAATCATGGGTGCTGCGTTATGCTTATTACCAGCAGGAGTACCCTGAAACACGCCTGCACCCCATTTTCTTTACTGGAAAGGGCACCTTTTGGGACAGTTATGGAAGTTGTTTCATACATTACCCTCTTCCATTAGAAGGGCACCTTATATAATACAGCATCTTATTTTTCTCAGCTCAAATGGCATTAATTAGGACATATCGGATTTTCATACCCTCTATAGTGCCCTCTAAAGTAGCTAAAACAAGAGGCAGCTGAAAGAACACGTAAGTGGGCACTTCATCATGGTTCCCACCAGTAGGAGTACCCTGAAACAGCCCTGCATCCCATTTTCTCAACTGGAAAGGGCACCTTTTGGGACAGTCATGGAAGTCACTTCATACATTAGAAGGGCACCCACAGAGCACCTTATATGATACATCAGTTTTCTCAGCTACATTAGCATTTAATAGGACATAACAGATTTTCTTACTCTAAAGTGCTCTCAATTTCTTAACAACCCTGCACCCCATTTTCTCTACTGGAAAGGCCACCTTTTGGGACAGTCATAGAAGTTGTTTCATACATTACCCTCTTCCATTAGAAGGGCACCCACAGGACACCTTATATAATACAGCATATTTTTCTCAGCACAAATGGTATTAATTAGGACATAATTTCCCAGTTTGGGATCAATAAAGTACATCTATCTATCTCGGATTTCCATACTCTCTATAGTGCCCTCTAAAGTAGCTAAAACAAGAGGCAGCTGGAAGAACACTTAAGTGGACACTTCATTATGTTTCTCACCAGCAGGAGAATGCTAAAACAGCCCTGCATCCCATTTTCCCTACCAGAAAGGGCACCTTTAGAGACAGTCATGGAAGTCATAATGATTGTCAGCTGTTTATGGTGTCCCTTTGTCCAATAAATGTAGTGAAATTTCCACTGGAGGGGCACTTCAGGATTATAGGAACACATAGGGTGCACCCCAATTGACCCTTTAGCCCTACCCCTCTGTTTGCACAGTAGGGCAAAGGGGTGAATTGGGACGCACCCTTAATTGGGCACTTCATTATGTTTTCTCATCAGCAGGAATACCCTAAAACAGCTTTGCACCCCAGTTTATCTACCAAAAAGGGCACCTTTTTGGAAGTCACTTTATACGTCACCCTTTTCCATTAGAAGGGCACCTTATATGATACAACATCAGAGTTTTCTCAACTGGAATAGTATGTATTAGGGGATATCTTCAGATTTTCTTACTCTTAAATACCCTCTTAAAAACAGAGGCAGCTCCATATTGGCTGTCCTTCACATTGGGAAAATGACTGTGGGCCATTTACGGTGTCCCTTTGTCCACTATATTATGATGGTGCTGTAGAGTGTGTAAATGAAGAGTCAGATTCATGACAGACGATTGATTACACACTCACATCTCACAAGCACAGAATGGACTGAATGGTTACAGCAAGCTCTCCTCTCTATATCCCAAGTCACACTTCACAAGTTTCATGGCACTTCACCTCACACGGCATGATATTTACACTACACTGCATTCAACCCCCTCTGTCCTTCCTGGGCATTGTTCTCCCATGCTTATTCCCTGTCTCTGTCTGAGGTGCTAAATAACCTGACTTCCCCAAGGTCCCAAACTGCCCCCCCTCCCCCAGCATCTAAGACAGACATTAGTCCACACTCGCTTTTGGCTTCAGTCTCCTCCCATATCTGCTGTAACTGGGGTTTACCGCCTCCGTGATGCTGCTGTGCCGGTGGGGGGCTGCTGGGAGCGTGTCTGACTGCGGGTGAGCCATGGTGAGAGGGGGGGGGGACTTCGTTCTGCCCGTGTGGCTGCTCTGGTGAATCGTTTCCCTGGGGAGTTCTCCGTGGGGGGTTTCCACACCGAGGGGCCCCAGCCAACAGCACTTGCTCATCCGCCCCTACAAAGGCGGGTTTGAGTCTGTCTATGCCAATTTTCTCCCGTCTACCCCCCAAGTCTAGCACAAAATGCTTATCCCCTGTTTCCAACACTCTGAGCGGTCCATCATAGGGTGGGTGCAATGGGGGGCGGTGGGCGTCGTGTCTGACGAACACGAACTGTGCGTTCTTCAAAGTTTTAGGTACGAAGGCACACGGAAAACTGTGGTGGGCAGGGCCCGGCAGCGTGCCTGTGTTTGCGCTACGCTGCAAAAGCTGAGACGGGGAGCTGCCCGGCGCGGGATTATCTGGCAGAAATTCCCTGGGCAGCCGTAGGGGCTGCGCAAAAACGAGCTCTGCCGGGGAAGCTTCCAAATCCTCTTTTGGCGCGGAGCACAACCCCAATAAAACCCACGGCAACCTGTCTACCCAATTTGCATCCGTCAGTGAAGCCCTGAGTGCTGCTTTCAGTGATCTATGAAAACGCTCGCATAACCCGTTGGCCTGTGGGTTGTACGAGGTTGTGCGATGAATTGTAACACCCAGGCTGCGGGCCATCGCGGACCAGAGTTCGGAAACAAATTGAGGGCCCCTGTCTGACGTAACGTCCGACGGGACTCCAAAATGCGCCGCCCATGCTGTTAAAAAAGCGCGTGCCACGTCCACGGACGTGGTTGCCGCCAGCGGGACTGCTTCTGGCCAGTGCGTGGTGCGGTCCACCACTGTCAGGAGGTGCGTGCACCCCTGTGATGGCGGGAGGGGGCCCACGAGGTCCACGTGCACATGGTTGAACCTTTTAGCTGGTACCGGAAACGGCTCCAAAGGAGCCTTCGTGTGCCTGTGTACCTTGGCTCGTTGGCACGCCATGCAGGCTGCATCCCACTCTTTTACTTGTTTGCATAGGCTCGGCCACACAAACTTCTCTCCCACCATTTTGACTGACGCCCGCATTCCTGGGTGCGCCAGAGTGTGAACCGACTCAAACACGCGGCAACGCCACGCAACTGGGACCACCGGATGCGGGCGTCCCGTGGAGACATCGCAGATTGGGGGGGGGCCGCCATCTTGCAGCACCATGCTCTCCAACCTTAACCCTGTTGGTCCAGTCTGGAGCGCGCGCACGTCTGCATCGCTAATCTGCTCCGTGGCCATGGCTGCGTAATCTATCCCCACATAGACCGGGGCCACCACGGCGCGCGAGAGGCAGTCCGCCACCACATTCAGTTTACCCGACACATGCTGAATATCGGTAGTAAACTCTGAGATCGCGGCCAGCTGTCTCTGCTGACGGCCCGACCACGGTTCTGAAACCATGGCCATCGTGAACGTTAGTGGCTTGTGGTCTACGAACGCGGTGAAGCTGCGCCCTTCCAGCCAGAACTGGAAGTGGCGTATGGCCAGGTGGAGAGCCAGCAACTCTCTGTTGAACGCGCTGTATTTACGTTCGCTGTTGCGCAAAGTTCTGCTGAAAAAGGCGAGCGGCTACCAAGCCCTGGCGACGCGCTGCTCCACGACAGCCCCTATGGCCACGACTGAAGCGTCGGTGGTGAGCGCTATCCGGGCCGTCAGGTCCGGATGCGCCAGCAGTGCGGCGTTTGCCAGGGCTGCTTTAACCTCCGAGAACGCCCGCTCTCGCTCCGGGGTCCATTCAACTCCATCCGCGGGTTTCTGTCTCTTGAGCGCGGTGTACAATGGTTGCATGAGCCGCGCCGTGCGGGGAAGGAAATGGTTATAAAAGTTCACCATCCCCAAAAATCTCCATCACACCAAACTGGCATTTCGCCGGGTTGATTATCAACCCGTGCTCCTCCAACCTCCGGAAAACCGTCCTGAGGTGGGTTTCGTGTTCGTCTTCGGACGTTCTGGCTACCAGGATATCGTCCAGGTAGACGAACACGAACGGGAGATCACGCAGCACTGCATCCATCATGCGCTGGAACGTCTGTGCTGCGCCTTTTAACCCGAATGGCATGCGCAGGAACTCGAATAAACCGAACGGAGTTATTACCACTGTTTTGGGTACGTCCTCCGCGCACACTGGGACCTGGTGGTAACCGCAGACCAGGTCTATTTTGGAAAAAATGCATGCTCCGGCGAGGTGAACGGAAAAATCCTGTATGTGGGGAATCGGGTAGCGGTCGTGTGCTGTGGCGTTGTTCAATCTGCGGAAATCACCGCACGGTCGCCACGATCCCTCAGCCTTAGGGACCATGTGTAGTGGGGATGCCCATGGGCTGTTCGAACGCCTGATGATGCCCAACCTTTCCAGGTTGGCGAACTCCTCGCGCGCTATGGCCAGTTTAACTGCGTCCAAGCACTGAGGTCTTGCGAAAACGGGCGGCCCGATGGTGGTGATAAAGTGCTCCACCCCATGTTTAGCGATGGCCGCCGAAAACGTCGGGACCGTGAGTGCTGGGAACTGAGTGAGCAGTGCGTGGAACTTATCGCCTGGAGCTGTGACGTTGGCTTGTGCTGTTGGCTGGGTCGCTCGAGCTATACAGGGGAGAGAGTCAAAATACAGTGCATTAACCAGGTGCCTGTTAGCAACATCAACCAGTAAACCATGTGCACACAGAAAATCAGCCCCCAGGATATGGTAATTCAGTGTTGCTACGACAAAAGTCCACTCTTATGTACGGCCATGTAGAGATAAGATCAGTGTCCTCTCACCAAAGGTCTTAATTTCCGAGCCGTTTGCTGCCAACATCCCGGGGCTACTAGGTCCTGCCAGCCGGTCAGCATAGGTCGGCAGGATGATGCTCCTCTGGGCCCCGGTGTCCACGAGGAAACGCCTCCCTGAGCGCGCGTCCGTCATGTAGAGCAGCTTGTTCTCTTCACCGAGGGTCGCAGCTGATGCCGACTGCCGGCCTTGGCGTTTTCCCGAGCACTTGAATTGGCACAGTGGCGCACATCTGTGTGCGTTCTCTCTGAAGCGGCGGTGGTAGAAACAGAGCGTGTTTCTCTGGCGCTCCTTGGCCCCCGCTGCTGCTACCGTCGGTGGCTCCTCACCTCCTCTGGTCGTCTCGCTGGGCTCCGCCGCCGCGTTGACTGTAATTGCCCTGGTGGTGAGGATGAGCCTGTCTGCCTCCTGGGCTAGCGCACGGTAGTCACGCGCAGCCAGCAACGGCGAATTGGCCAGAACCACTCTCGCCTCTGTTGGAAGGTTCTGGAGGAAAAGGTGGGCAAACAGAAAGTGCCCGTCGTCCGTGCCCATTAACGCCAGCATCTTCTCCATCAGGTCGATGGCCGACCCATCTCCTAACTCGGTCCGCGCCAGGAGCCTCTGCTCTCTCACATTCCGAGAGCGTGTAACGCCGGGTGAGCGCAGCCTTGAGCGCCTCGTATTTGTTGCGGGCTGGTGGCTGATCGAGTAGGCTCGCTACCTGCTGAGCTGTGCGGGAGTCCAGCGCTGCTACCACATGGTAGAACTTGGTGTCGTCTGCCGTTACTCCCTGGAGGGCGAACTGGGCCTCGGTGTGGTGGAACCAAGAGCGCGGGTTGTGCTGCCACAAATCCGGTAGCTTGACTGAAACTGCACACGCGTGGCTGGGGGTTCCAGTCCGGGCTGTCTGTGGAATGGCTGCTGCGTCGCTGGGGCCTCCCGACCGGGCCGGCTCCGGGGTTCTTGCCTCGTGTTCCATAATACGTCTTGGGTCACCAGTGTGGAGTGTGTAAATGAAGAGGCAGATTCATGACAGACGATTTATTACACACTCACATCTCACAAGCACAGAATGGACTGACTGGTTACAGCAAGCTCTCCTCTCTATATCCCAAGTCACACTTCACACGTTTCATGGCACTTCACCTCACACAGCATGATATTTACACTACACTGCATTCAACCCCCTCTGTCCTTCCTGGGCATTGTTCTCCCATGCTTATTCCCTGTCTCTGTCTGAGGTGCTAAATAACCTGACTTCCCCAAGGTCCCAGAGTGCAACCTTTTGCCTTCTTTGCCAGGTCATTCTTAGAAAGGAGATTGTTAATCTCAATGAGGATTTTATCTGGCAATATAAACTACATAATAATCTCACACTCATAGTCTCACTGTCAGGTCTGGCCCTCACGAGCCAGCATAAGACGCCACAGTCCGGTGAAATTGCACAGAAGTTTATTCACAGTTCAGGAAAAGGGAAGGACAAGATAACTAGCCGCGTGGGCTGAGCAGCAAGATTACTTGTTGACATAACAAACGATCATTGACAGCTGAGACGAGGAACGCTCGCTCACCGTCTGACAAAGGAAAAGGGCAAGGAATACAAACGATAACCTCAATCCATAAACACACTTGCATAAGAGGAGGAATCGTGGGTGAACGTTAGATGAACGTTTGACAAGACTGCCGCAAGATGCAGCCGCTGGCGCCGGCATTTAAAGACGGCTGCTAACAACCGCAAATGCAGCACAGCTGCTCAGATTTTGACAGCAGGAAACTCCCAAGCGTTTGTCCAATCAGAGCCCGGGAAGCCAGGATGACAGCACCGCTGTCAAAGCCTGACAGGAATGGTGTGTGGCCTGAACGCGGACAAAACTAGTGCTCGGGTGTGACACTCGCATATAATCAGTTAGTTCTTGATTTGTCCCCACCTGTCCTGCGTCAATTAACTATCAGTTACCCATTATACTGCATGTTGTGTTGTTTTTCAGTTCTATGAGGCATCATTACAGGATTTTTCCTTCTGTTCATTCTCATCATTTGTGTGTTAACAGCCAAGCCAGCTTCTTCGTTCTCAGCCCCCGTGCTGTAGTGTTTAATTCAGTCTGTTAATAAATCGTTTTGCACTTAAAGTCCTACCCTGCCTGAAGAAGTCATCCTTCCTGCTAACCGAATATTGTTTTCTGACAGAAAAAGTCACAAACTTACAAGTAAATTGCAAATTTATGAGAAAATAAGTTGAAAATAGATAAACCGGTCAAGTCCATATGGGCAAACACAGATGGGGTCAACATGGAACCTGTGGACAAACCCACATGGGACTCATAAGACGGCCCATATTTAACCTTTGGTTGGGTCCACATGGACATGCTGGCTGGGTAGCAATGCGCTGACTTTGTGCCCTGCCACACTTTTTTTTTTTTTAAAAAACACCCTGCTCCTAAATCAATCCTAATCCATTGTAGGGCACAAAGTGGGAAAGTGGAAAATGCCATACTAGAAATGATTAAAACCACTGACTGAATGGTCAAAGTTTGGTGCAAATTCAGACTTTATATTAAATTAAATCACCCTTTATTGTCATTCAACTGTACAACCAATCATGTACAGCAGAACAAGATTGTGTTTTACCTATCTACAGTGTTAATCACACACACCAAGTGTAGAATCAGAGGGCCACTGCCATGCAAGGCGCCGCCACAAATTTCCCTCCTCCATTCCATTATTGCTGAGCACCAAGCTGGATGGCAGGAAGTTCCACTTTTATATGATCTTCAGCATGACCCGGCCGGGATTTGAACCCCTGCCTCCCGGGTGTGGGGCGGATGCTCTACCAGCTGAGCCACCACTCCGGTATTGTGGTAATATGGCCTCTAAAATACCACCACACATACTTGAAGTATTTTCTTCCATAATGTCTGTGATGTATGGGAAACGGCACGACGCACCACACTGCACTCGCTCATACGCACGTGTGATGTCACTACGCCGCAGGGTATAATAGCCAGCTAGCCAGGGCTAACCGGTCTCTTGCCCTGCTATCCACCTTAGGCACCACCCAGTTACCTCACTGTGCACTACCTCCTAGCATGTTTTGCTAACTGTTCAATAAAGTTAACCTCAAACTGTGGACCTGTTTGCAGACCCATTATTTCCAGACATAACTGGCGACGAGGAGAAACTTGGAAAACATCGAGATGGAAATGCTGCTGACACCCTTGCCACCCTTCCTCGCTTTGCCTGGTGAGCCGCCTTGGTCACGTTGGCATGAGTCTTTTGAGATGTTCGTTTCCGCCATGGACCTAGCTAAGATTAGCATGCTAAGGCTATGTGCTATGCTAATCCACTGCTTAGGCAGCGAAGGACAGCGTATCTTCAAGATGCTCAGACCTGCAGATAGCTACGAAGAATGTGTTGCTAGGTTAGCTGGACATTTCGCCACTCCAGAGAGCGTGCTAGTCAGGAGGATTAGATTTTGCCAACGCCGACAGTGTTTGGGTGAGTTGGTCCAACAGTATGCCGCTGACCTCTGCTGTCTAGCAAGCACGTGTAGGTTTGCACAATTGGAAGATGGGATGGTGCGGGACCAGTTAGTGGAGCACACCACCAACTTGAATTCACTTCAATTCAACTTTATTTGTATAGCGCCATTTCACAACAACAGTCATCTCATAGCACTTTCAACTGTAGGGGAAACCCCCACAATTGCAGAAAGACCCCAGCAATCAGGTGATCCCCTGTGAGCAAGCGCTTGGCGACGGTGGAGAGGAAAACCTCTCTTTTAACAGGAAGAAACCTCCGGCAGAACCAGGCTCAGGGAGGGGCAGTCATCTGCTGCGACTGGCTGGGGGGTGAGGGGATAGAGAAGATGAGAAGAACAGACATGTAGAGAGCAAACAGCATGATGGGGACTCAATCTGTGGGAGAGAACAAACAGATGTTAATGACCAGCAAAAAAAATATTTCATTGAGAGTGAAGAAAGGAGTGAAGCCCAGTGCATTGTTGGATGTCCCCCGGCTGACTAAACCTATTAGCAGCTTAACTAAGGGAGGGTTCAGAGACACATGATCCCTCCCTAATTGTAGGCTATATCAAAAAGGAAGGTTTTAACCCTATTCTTAAAAACAGAGATCGAGTCTGACTCCCGAATCAAGACTGCAGCTGGTTCCACAGGAGAGGAGCTTGATAACTGAAGGCTCTGCCTCCCATTGTAATTTTAGAGATTCTAGGTATTACAAGTAATCCAGCATTTTGGGAGCGTAGTGCTCTGTTAGGATAATGGGGTAGTATCAGATCTTTTAAATAAAGAGGGGCCTGATTGTTTAGAGCTTTGAAAGTGCAAAGAAGGATTTTAAACAATTCTAAACTCTATGGGAAGCCAATGAAGGGAGGCCAGAACCAGAGAGATATGATCTCTTTCTAGTACCTGTTAAAACTCTTGCTGCAGCATTTTGGATCAACTGAAGACTTTTTAAAGATGTTTTAGGACAACCTGATAATAAAGAGTTATGTAGAAGAGCTTGGAAGAACGAGGCGATGTGATATATAAACCAAAGTTTATTATCAGCTCCTCTAACAAGTCTCATCCTAGTGCAGCAGCAGAAGAAGGAAAAAGAGACCGAACAACTTCGGCTCTATCAACTTATACTTGCACATAACAAAAGACATGCATATCAAAAGCTGACATCCCTCATTATCTTAATCCCCCCATTGTCTTCGTACTCCTCCTCATGGCCCTGGGGGGTGAGGGCAGCTCCTCCGGTCTCCACCGCAGTGTCTGGGAAGGTCTTTGTTCTTCACTGGCGGTTGAGAGTCTTTGTCCTGTTCTGAAGTGTGAAGTCGCCTTACATATGTAATCACCAAACATTCTCACATGCTTCAACATATGTAGGTTATGGAATATATGATTAATATAGACCACAGCCCCCCCAAACGACTAAGAAAAGGACAATAGAAAAATTCACAGTTTAAGATAATTACTATGACATACTAACTGCTACACCTCTTGCCACAGAAGAATCTTTCCAGCAGCCATACTCCTAAGAGAGTTCAGTGGTAATCATAACAGCATAGTAATATCACAAGTCGGTCCTAAACTGTTACAGCACAATTAGTGAACAACTGTTGAGTAGTTTGCATCAGTCCCTGTGCTGTCTGGGTTTTAATCTTCTCCCGAATCTGCTGTGGGTCCGCTTGGGCGTCCTGCTGGGACCTTCCTGTAAGGAATCTGCAGCTTGGGGAGGAGAGTGATTAATTGTTCCCTGCAGGGGGGCTGAGTCTTTTCTCTTGGGGGGTCTACCCCGCCGAGGTGCTCTCGCCAACTGTGCAGGTTCGTCTCTCAACAAGAAGGCAGGTTTAAGTCTGTCAATGCTGACTGTTTCTTTTCTATCCCCAAAATCAAGCACAAAATGCTTATCACCAGGTTCCAGCACTCTGAATGGCCCATCGTATGCTGGGCGGAAAGTTGGTTTTAAAGCTTCATGCCTAACAAAAACGAATTCAGCGTTTTTTAAAGCTTGGGGGACAAAAACCCGTGGAAAAGAGTGATGTGCCGGTCCGGGGAGAGTCCGGTCCGTTGCTGCCTAAAAACCTTGAGGCTGGAAGATGCCCAGGCTCTGGGTTCTCTGGTAAAAATTCACCTGGGAGCCTGAGAGGTTGGGCAAAAACTAATTCTGCTGGGGAGGCGTCTAGATCCTCTTTGGGCGCAGCACGCAACCCCAATAAAACCCAGGGAAGTTTATTTACCCAATTTGTATCCGTTAGTGAGGCTCTGAGGGCGGCCTTTAAAGATCTGTGAAAACGCTCGCATAACCCATTAGCCTGAGGGTGATAAGCGGTGGTGCGGTGAATTGTTGCCCCTAAGCTGCTGGACATGGCTGACCAAAGCTCCGAGACAAATTGAGGCCCCCTATCGGACGTGATGTCCGATGGGACGCCGAAACGTGCCACCCAGTTTGTCAAAAAAACGCGAGCGACTTCCTCCGCTGTGGTTGACGCTAGAGGGACTGCCTCTGGCCAGCGCGTGGTGCGGTCTATCATTGTTAACAGGTGTGTGAAACCTTGGGAGGAAGGTAGTGGTCCCACGAGGTCGACATGAACGTGGTCGAACCTTCTAGCAGGGATTGGAAAAGGCTCCAGAGGGGCTTTTGTGTGTTTGTGTATTTTGGCGCGCTGACAGGAAATGCAAGTTTTTGCCCATTCTTTTACGTTTTTGCGCAGGCCAGGCCACACAAACTTTTCGGCGACCATTTTAACCGAGGCGTGCACACCTGGGTGCGCGAGGGAGTGAATTGAGTCGAAAATACAGCGGCGCCATGTAGCTGGGACTAACGGGCGCGGTCGGCCGGTTGAGATATCGCATATTAGGGGGGGCACGCCGTCGCGTAAACCCCTTTCCTCCAGCCTTAACCCTGTTGGTCCAGACAAGAGTGCGCGCACGTCCGCGTCACTACTTTGTTCCTGTGCCATGGCTGCATAATCTATCCCTGCATGGATTGGGGCCGCGTATGTGTCCGCATTGGTGAAGAGTTTCGCGGCTGAGGTAGTATAATCTGTCTCCTCGCGCTCTGATGATGTCACAGCGCGAGAGAGGCAGTCTGCTACCACGTTAAGTTTGCCTGCCACATGTCGAATGTCTGTGGTGAACTCTGAAATCGCAGCCAGCTGTCTTTGTTGCCTGCCTGACCACGGTTCGGAAATTTTAGCCATAGCAAAGGTGAGCGGTTTGTGGTCTACAAAAGCCGTGAAACTCCGCCCTTCTAACCAGAACTGGAAGTGGTGGATGGATAAATAAAGTGCTAGCAGCTCCCTGTCAAAAGTGCTGTATTTACGCTCGGTTTGGTTTAGCGATTTGCTGAAGAATGCCAAAGGTTGCCAGATTACGCTGACATGTTGTTCTACAACTGCCCCTATAGCTAGGTCCGAAGCATCTGTGGTTAGCGCAATGCGGGCCGAGGGATCGGGGTGAACCAACAATGTGGCATTAGCTAGGGCGCTTTTAACTTCCGCGAAGGCGCGTTCGCGCTCCGGGGTCCATTCGACCGCGTTGGAAGCTTTTTGTTTTCTGAGCACGTTATATAGGGGCTGCATGAGCTGAGCTGCGTGGGGGAGGAAACGGTTGTAAAAATTAACCATTCCTAAAAATTCTTGCAGCGATTTGACCGTTTGTGGCCGTGGGAAACTTTTTATCGCGTGAACTTTGTCTGGAAGTGGGACTGCCCCCTTCGGAGAAACTCTGTGTCCTAAAAAATCAATTTGTGACACGCCGAATTTGCATTTGGCTGGATTTTTTTTTCCGGTTCCGGCTCTGCCGGACCGGCGGCACCACACAAGTCGGCTGCCTGTTGCAACAGCCTTTTTTTTTTAATCTTCCTTCTTCTTTCTACACCTTTCACTCTGTATATATATCACGGACGCACGGATCGCCCCGGGGGTCTCCCGGGTCGGCGGACGGAGCCACGGTTTGCAGCGGGAGACGTTACAGCGGGGAGGAGCTAGTGCTAGCTAGCACTTGGCCGCCGCCCGGTGCTAATGGGAAACTCGACATACCGGGAGCTGTAGCGAAAACGACGCGGGTGCCGGGCTGGAGTTTAGGCGGCGTGAAAGAAATATAAGACAGAATAATAAAGAGCGATGGCAAGAACCAAGCAGACCGCCCGTAAAATCTACTGGAGGAAGAAGCCCCCCAGGAGACAGCTAGCCACAGGGCTGCTCGGAGAGGCGCTCTGGCCACCGGCAGAGTGAAGAGGCCTCGCCGTCACAGGTCCGTGGCTCTGAGAGAGATCCGTCGCTACCAGAAATCCACGGAGCTGCTCATCCGTAAGCTGCCCGTCCAGCGCCTGGTGAGGGAGATCGCTCAGGACTTCAAGACCATCCTGCGTTTCCTGAGTTTCGCCGTCATGGCTCTGCAGGAGACCAGCGAGGCCCACCTGGTGGTCTCTTCTTCGCTAAGGGGGTCACCATCATGCCCAAAGACTTCCAGCTGGCCCGCTGCATCCGCGGAGAGAGAGCTTAGACTTTCTGCTGCACATCCACCAGCCATAATGCTCTGCACTGTGTGTCTATATATATACATTTATAGTAATATGGACATATGTTTACTAAATGTTGTTTTTTCTTGCCTTCTGATTGTTGCTCTGAGTGTTGCTATCCCTGTGCTGTTGCAATCCTGGAATTTCCCCATTGTGGGACTAATAAAGGCTTATCTTATCTTATCTTATCTTATCTTATCTTATTGATTATTAACCCGTGCTCTTCTAGCCCCTGAAAAACCATAGTGAGATGCCGCTCGTGTTCTTCCTCAGACGGGCTGGCTACCAGCATATCGTCGAGGTAGACGAAAACAAAAGGGAGGTCGCGTAATACTGCGTCCATCATCCGCTGAAAGGTTTGAGCCGCGCCTTTGAGGCCGAAAGGCATTCGCAAAAATTCAAAAAGGCCGAAAGGGGTTATTACAGCTGTTTTAGGAATATCCTCTACTCGAACTGGGACTTGATGATAACCGTGGACCAGGTCTATTTTTGAAAAAATGCGCGCACCCGCCAGATGCAGTGAAAAATCCTGAATGTGAGGAATTGGGTAGCGGTCATGCGCTGTCGCATTGTTTAATCTGCGGTAATCGCCGCACGGTCTCCAAGAACCGTCGGATTTCGGAACCATGTGAAGTGGTGAGGCCCAGGGGCTTTTCGAGCGTCTAATAATGCCTAATTTTTCAAGGGTGGTAAACTCGTCCCGAGCTATGGCGAGCTTGGCCGCGTCTAAGCACCGAGCTTTGGCAAATACGGGTGGGCCCGTTGTGGGAATAAAATGTTCAACCCCGTGTTTAGCCACTGTGGCTGAGAATTTGGGAATTGTGAGTGCTGGAAATTGGGTGAGGAGTTGATCAAACTTACCTCCTGCTGTGGTGACGCTGGCCTGCACAGGTGGTGGAGAAAGCCAGGCTGAGCAGGGAATAGAAGCAAAGGACAGTGCATTAACCAAGCGCTTGTTCGCTAGATCAACTAATAACCCATGTGCACACAAAAAATCTGCGCCCAACAAGTTCAAACTCAATGCCGCTACAACAAATGTCCATCTGTAGTTGCGGCCGTGGATGCAGAGGGGCAGGCTCTTTTCGCCAAAAGTGTCGATGGTGGAGCCGTTGGCTGCCACCGCTCCATTGCCCCGGGGGCCCATGGCCCGGTCTGCTTGGGAGGGCATGACAAAACTTAGTTGAGCTCCCGTGTCGATAAGGAACCGCTTGCCGGTGTGTCCGTCCGTCACATATAAAAGCTTGCTTTTTTCGCCGAGAACCGCCGCTGTTAACGGCTCTCGGCTTCGGCGTTTTCCGGAAATTGTGAATTTGCAGGGGGGGACGCATTTGTAAGCCTTCTCGGCGAAGCGGTGGTGGTAATAACAAACGTCGCTCCGTCTGTTGCGTCCTGGCCGTGTCGCTGTCACCGTGGGCTGGTTCTGCTCAGTGATTTGTGGCTCCTCGTGGCTCCGGGCATCTGCGGATGCTGCTGTGGGTGTCTGCTCCTTGCAGGCGTTGACGAGCCGTTGAGCTTCGTGAGCTAGCGTGCGGAAGTCTTGCTGGGTGCTGCATCGCATGTTGGCCAGCGTCCCTCTCATGTGTGGCGGCAGCGTACTGAGGAATATGAAATGGAAGAGGAAGTTGTCATTGTCCTCTTCTTTAAGTTGCAGCAAGTCCTCCATGAGGGCCTTGGGTCTGCATCCTCTGTGGCCGTAAACCGCCAGGATCCTCTCGGCTCTCTCCTCGGCTGAGGGGACGTAATTTGCCACGATGGTCGCTTTCAGTTCTTCATATTTGTCCCGGGCCGGCGGCCGCCGGATTATACTCCGCGCACATCTCGAAGTGGCGGCGTTGAGTTTGGCAACAATGTGATAGAACTTTGTATCGTCAGCCGTGATGCCCGCAAGTGCAAACTGGGCTTCAGCTTGCTGAAACCACGAGGCGGGGTCTTCCTGCCAGAAGTCCGGCAAGTTGACGGTGACGGCGTTTGTGTAGACCGTCACTGATGTGTCCGCAGGGTGAGAGTGCCTTGCTTCGGCTCTTTCCGCAGCGCTGGTGCTCGGTTGAGCCCTCTCTATCACTTCTGCCGTGGGGGAACGTCGTCCATCTGTTCCCCTGTCTGCATGGGCGCCGGCGTCTGCCTGGGTCGCCACAGATGAGTCGATCGCGGGGGAACGCCTCTGGTCCATCCTCGCGTCAGGGTCACCAGTGTAGAAGAGCTTGGAAGAACGAGGCGATGTGATATATAAACCAAAGTTTATTATCAGCTCCTCTAACAAGTCTCATCCTAGTGCAGCAGCAGAAGAAGGAAAAAGAGACCGAACAACTTCAGCTCTATCAACTTATACTTGCACATAACAAAAGACATGCATATCAAAAGCTGACATCCCTCATTATCTTAATCCCCCCATTGTCTTCGTACTCCTCCTCATGGCCCTGGGGGGTGAGGGCAGCTCCTCCGGTCTCCACCGCAGTGTCTGGGAAGGTCTTTGTTCTTCACTGGCGGTTGAGAGTCTTTGTCCTGTTCTGAGGTGTGAAGTTGCCTTACATATGTAATCACCAAACATTCTCACATGCTTCAACATATGTAGGTTATGGAATATATGATTAATATAGACCACAAGTTACCATAATCTAATCTAGAGCTAACAAAAGCGTGGATCAGTTTCTCAGCATCACTCTGAGACAACATGCTCCTAATCTTGGCAATATTGCACGAATGATAGAAGGCAGTCTTAGAAACAAATTTAATATGTGAATTGAAAAACAGATCTTGATCAAAAATAACTCCAAGGTTCCTCACAGAGCTATTAAGAGAAAGAATAACCCCACCAAAAACATGTAGGTTTAGGGCGCTCGTGCACGCAGCGACCAGCAGCCGGTGGCTTGTCACCAGACTGCAAACCAAGTCTACCTACGGGTACAAATAAGTAACAAAAAAAAAAAAAAAAAAAAAATACAAAGTACAAGTTTGATTTGGAAAGGTATTTCTAAGGTTTTTTGGACCAACAAGAATGACTTCAGTCTTATCTGACTTTAATAGCAGGAAATTACAAGTCATCCAAGCTTTGATTTCCTTAAGACAGGCTTCTAACTTGGCTAATTGATTACTATCATCTGGCTTCATTGACAGGTATAATTGTGTGTCATCTGCATAACAATGAAAATGTATACAGTGCTTTCTAATAATGTTGCCTAACGGAAGCATATATAAACTAAAAAGAGTAGGGCCTAGCACAGATCCCTGTGGGACTCCATGACTGAGCTTTGAGTTGAAAGAAAACTCATTATTGACAAGAACAAACTGGAACCTATCAGATAAATAAGATATTGTGGAGCATGTAAAAATGAGGCTGATTTGGTTCAAGCGGTTTATTACACGACTCACACGAGGAGCATAGACAGAATGGCATACAAGTAGGAACTCTTCCCTTAAATAACGTGACATCCTTCTAGACTCTTCTCACATACAAAAGATAATCTCCCCCGACTGCAGTCAGTCCATTCATCACACACAAAAGATAATCTCCCCCGACTGCAGTCAGTCCATTCATCCTTGACACCTCCCTGTTATCTTACTAGGGCATCTAGAAACTTCTCACACACAAAAGGTTAACTTCACATCCTTTGTTCCTGTCTAAGGTGGTAAACCATTATGCACTCCCCAGGTTGCCACACCACCCCACCCCCCAGCAACTTAGATAGGACAAAAGGGTAACAGTCCACATGCTGTGATAGAACCATTAACATCAGTCCACATGCTGTAGAACAATCAGCATCAGTCCGCATGCTGCTTGGGCTTCAGTCTTCTGCCGTATCTGCTGTAGCCAGGATTCGCTGCCTCCGTGGCGCTGCCATGCTGGGGGGCTGATGTCTGGGGGTGAAAACTTTTTGACTGTCCGTGTGGGTGCTCTGGAGAATCTTTTCTCTGGGAAGCGCCCCGTGGGGGTCTTCCACGCTGAGGGGCCTTCGCCAACAGCACTTGCTCGTCAGCCACAACAAAAGCAGGTTTGAGTCTGTCTATGCCAATTTTTTCCCTCCTACCCCCCAAATCTAGCAAAAAATGCTTATCCCCTGTTTCCAGCACTCTAAACGGTCCATCATAAGGTGGGCGCAGTGGGGGGGCGGTTGGCGTCGTGTCTGACAAACACGAACTCTGCGTTTTTCAAAGCTTTAGGCACAAAAACGCGTGGAAAACTGTGGTGGGCAGGGCCCGGCAGCGTGCTTGAGTCTATGCAACGCTGCAGCAGCTGAGACGGGGAGCTGTCCGGCGCAGGATTATCTGGCAGAAACTCCCCAGGCAGCCGGAGTGGTTGTGCAAAAACGAGTTCTGCTGGGGAAGCTTCCAGATCCTCTTTAGGCGCAGAACGTAACCCCAATAAAACCCATGGTAGCCTGTCTACCCAATTTGCATCTGTCAGTGAAGCCCTCAGAGCCGCTTTTAACGACCTATGAAAACGTTCGCATAATCCACTTGCCTGCGGGTTTTACGCGGTTGTGCGGTGAATTGAGACACCTAGGCTGCGGGCCAAGGTTGACCAGAGTTCAGAAACAAATTGAGAGCCTCTGTCGGACGTAATGTCCGACGGAACTCCAAAACGCGCCACCCATGCTGTTAAAAACGCGTGCGCCACCTCCTCGGCTGTGGTTGCCGCCAGCGGAACCGCTTCTGGCCAGCGCGTGGTGCGGTCCACCATTGTCAGGAGATGCGTGTACCCCTGTGATAGCGGAAGGGAGCCTACGAGGTCCGCGTGGACATGGTCAAACCTCTTAGCCGGGATGCGAAACGGCTCCAAAGGAGCCTTCGTGTGTCTGTGAACCTTGGCTCATTGGCACGCCACGCAGGCTGCCGCCCACTCTTTCACTTGTTTGCGAAGGCCCAGCCACACATATTTCTCTCCTACCATTTTGACCGACTCGCGCACCCCTGGGTGTGCCAAAGAGTGAACTGACTCAAACACGCGGCGGCGCCACGCGGCCGGATCCACAGGCCGTGGGCGACCCGTGGAGACGTCGCAGATTAAGGGGGGAATGCCGTTAAGCAGCGTCCTCTTCTCCAGCCTTAACCCTGTTGGTCCAGACTGGAGCGCGCGCACGTCCGCGTCACTAGCCTGCTCCGCGGCCATGGCTGCGTAATCCAACCCTACACAGACCGGGGCCACAACGGCGCGCAAGAGTCAGTCTGCCACTACATTCAGTTTGCTCGACACATGCTGAATATCGGTAGTAAACTCTGAGATCGCGGCCAGCTGCCTCTGCTGCCGGCCCGACCAAGGTTCTGAAACTTTGGCCATCGCGAATGTTAGTGGCTTATGGTCAACGAACGCAGTAAAATTGTGCCCTTCCAGCCAGAACTGGAAATGGCGAATGGCCAGGTGGAGAGCCAGCAACTCTCTGTCGAACGCGCTGTATTTACGTTCATTGTCGCGCAAGGTTCTGCTGAAAAAGGCAAGTGGCTGCCAAGCCCCGGCGACGCACTGCTCCACACAGCCCCTATGGCCACATCTGAGGCGTCAGTGGTGAGGGCTATGAGGGCCGTTGGGTCTGGATGTGCCAACAATGCGGCGTTTGCCAGGGCTGCTTTAACTTCCGAGAACGCCTGCTCTCGTTCCAGGGTCCATTCGACCTTATTCGTGGGTTTCTGTTTTTTTTTTTTTTCCACAATATCTTTATTGAACCTTTTTTTTTTTTTTTTTAACAAACATGATACAAACAATCAAACACTAACACTAAAGTACTACAAAAAAAAAAAAAATGCACTAAAAACACCAACAACCACCAACAAAATCAAGTCTTCAACAATGCTCCTCTGTTTAGTCTCGACAATCCAATACATAAGTATACATATTATGTTCACCAGTTTGGAATTTACAAGGTCCACACACATCATTCACCTTCTTCTTCAAGAGTTATGTTTAAATTTTTTACATAATCAATAAAAGGTCTCCATATATTCTCAAACACAATTTCCTTTGATTTCAGTATATATGTTATTCTTTCTAATGGAAGGTTTGTTAACATCTGTCTTAACCACTGAGTCACATCTGGTCTATGAGTCTTTTTCCATAATAGTGCAATACATTTTTTGGCATTAAGCAAACTGAGGTCTATGAAAGTTCTTTCACTTTTATTGAAATTATGCTTTTCTGGGTACAGACCCAACAAAACCAGTTTAGGATTCAATATGATTTGTTTTGAGATTATTTTTTCAATTGTTACCCTCACCTCTTCCCAAAACATTCTTATTAATCTACATTCCCATAAACAATGAAATAGGGTTCCTTTACTTTCCATGCATTTTGTGCATGTATCTGGTATATTTTTGTTATATCTATTTAACTCCTCCGGTGTAACATACATCCGCATTAACCATTTGAAATGTATCAATTTAAGGCGTGCATTTATTGATTTGGTTTGAGCTTCTGTACAAGCCAATTCCCATTGTTCCTCTGAAATTTCAATTTGCAGATCTTCTTTCCAGTAGTTTAATCTTTTCAGTGAATTTTCACTTGAAGATAGTGTCAATGAGTTATAAAACTCTGAAATAATACCCTTTCTTTTACTATCTTTCATCATCATTTTTTCCAAGGATGAATAAATAGGTCGAGTGAGAGCTTTATTTTGATTTGATCGAATAAAGTTTCTAAGTTGAAGATATTTAAAAAAATGTGTTCTATTGAGATTAAATTTGATCCTCAGCTCTTCAAAAGACATTATGTTGTCTGCACATGGCAAATATAAATCCTGAATCTTTTGTATCCCTTTTAAATTCCATACTTTAAATACAGCGTCCGCTCTCCCTGGTTTAAAATATTGATTACCCCATATTGGACTAAATTGTGACAATAACTGTGGTTCTTTTAAATAGTTTTTAGCTTCACACCATATTTTGATCATATGCTTTACAAATGGATTTTTAACTTGTTTTTGTAATTTTTTTGCCGAATCTGAGTATATGAATATGGGAAGAGGTAAAGGTAAATTGTATGATTCCATTTCAGTCCAGTGAGGGAGATCATTTGATGAAAAATAATATGTCATAGACCTCAGTTGTGCCGACCAATAATACAACATAAAATTTGGACATTTCAGACCTCCACGATCAAATGGTAAATATAATAAAGACAGACGTAATCTAGCCCTCCTGTTGTTCCATATAAATTCCACTAACTTTTTTTTTATTCTTGAGAATAGATCTAAAGGTGGTGATAAGGGAATGTATTGAAATAAATAAAGTATTTTAGGTAAAATATTACTTTTAAGTATATTGATTCTCCCGATCATCGACATTGGTAGTGACATCCATCTCTGAGTTAACTCACTGATATCTGACATTAAGGCTTCATAGTTGACACTGGCGACTGATTCTAGCTTAGGCATAATTTGGATTCCTAAATATTTAAACTGATTTACAACATTGAATTGATTTACCTCAGGGGCTGGGTAATTTCTCTGGGTCTCATTTAGCATTAATATTGAAGATTTAGTTTTATTTATTTTATATCCTGATATTTCCCCAAAATTCTTTATTAAATTCAACAAGGTTGGAATTGATTTTTTTAGATTCGACATAAACAAAATTATATCATCGGCGTACAGGGAGATTTTATGTTCTGTTGGTCCAACTTTAATTCCATATATTTGTGAATGTAAACGTATCGCTATCGCTAAAGGTTCAATTGCCATAGTAAACAGTAAAGGTGAGAGTGGACAGCCTTGTCGACATCCTCTATTGATTTTTATTGGTATTGAAATATTGTTATTTGTTAGGATTTCTGCTGTAGCATTATTGTATATTATTTGAACCCATTTTATGAAATTATTTCCAAGTCCAAACCTTTGTAGGACTTCAAAAAGAAAGGGCCATTCAACTCTATCAAAGGCCTTTTCGGCGTCCAATGATAGGAGAGCTGTATCCGGTGCTTCTTTATTAAAATAGATAATATTAAATAGTCTTCTTACATTATGGAAGCCTTGTCTACCCTTTATAAAGCCATTCTGATCTCGATTAATAATATTTGGTAAAATTTCTTGTATTCGTCTTGCTAAAATTTTACAGATTATCTTAAGGTCGGCGTTTAATAGGCTTATTGGTCTCATATTTTCACATTTATTAGAGGGCTTACCTGGTTTTGGCAGCAGTATAATTAAGGCATTATTTATGTATGATGGTAAATTATTATTTTGAAATGCTTCTAAAACCATTTCCAAAAAAGGTTTTATTAATTTATTCTTAAATTTTTTATAAAGGTCAACTGGAAGACCATCTGGTCCTGCACTTTTTCCTGATTTCATATTATCAATGGCTAGCCCAACTTCTTCTTGACTAATTTTAGACTCCAATATCTCCCTGTTTTCATTTGGAATACACGGTATAGATAGTTCGTTCAAAAACCCATTTAGTTTTGTTAAATCAGGTTCATTTTTGGTATCATATAATTTTTCATAGTAATCTCTAAAGGCTCTATTAATTTCTAAAGGATCTATAACTACCTGTCCGTTACTTATAATACTGGTAATTGGTGTTTTAATTTCCAATTGTTTAATCTGCCATGCTAATAATTTTCCTGATTTTTCACCTTGTTCATAAAAAGATTGTTTCAATCTTAGAAGACTCGAGGCAGCTCTATTCGCTGATTTTTTGTCGTATTCAGCTCTCAAAATCAGTAATTCATTCTCCAACCTTGGGTCACTTCCTGCATACACTTTTTCCTGAAGATTTTTTATTTTATGTTCCAATTTAGCTCTCTCCTCTCGAGTCTTCTTAGATTTTGATCCTGTATAACTAATAATATGCCCCCTAATAAAAGCTTTGAAAGCCTCCCACTTTACACATGCTGATGTTTGTGTAGTATTGATGTCAAAGAACTCGTCTATCTGTTTTTCTATATACTTGACAAATTCCTCATCCTGAAGCCATTTATGCTGAAATTGCCATCTACCTGATTCCTTTGTCAATTTTTTATCTACATATATTAGACAACAGGGTGCATGATCAGAGATCACGATGTTATCATAAAAGCAGTTTTGAATCTTGGACCTTAATTCTGTGGAAATCAAAAAATAATCAATACGTGAGAATGTCTTGTAGGTACTGGAATAACAAGAATAGGCTTTAACTTGTGGTTTCATTTCTCTCCATATATCTAACAATCTCAATTCTTTCATAAAATGATTAATAGTCATCCTACATCCAATGTGCGTACAATCCAGTCCTGTTGATCTATCCACACCTGGATTCAATGTACAATTAAAATCCCCTGCTATTATATGTTGCCCTGTAAGTGATGATAAGATGAGAAATAAATTAGCAAAGAACTTCTGATCATCTATATTGGGACCATATAAGTTCACAAGATTTATATTTTCTAATAGCAAAGAACCTTGAATGATTACATATCTTCCAAATTTGTCTCCAATTACATTTTTCACTTGAAAAGGAACTGATTTATGTATGAGAGTCATAACTCCCCTGGCTCGGGATGAAAATGAAGAGGTGAATACACTTCCCTGCCATCTACTCCTAATTCTTTTAACATCCTCCTCTATCAGATGAGTTTCTTGTAAAAACACAATTCTTGAACCCATGTCCTTTATTTTATTCATAACTTGTTTAAGTTTTTTTAAATTTTGTAGACCTCTGCAATTCCATGAAGTTAAATTAAGATTAACACTTTGGTCCATGATCAATAGAGAGTTTGGGATTACCTTGCAGTGTAAACATGCTCATACAGAGAAGCAAAAACATGAGTGGTTGAACATTCATCCTACAAACTACACACAAACAAATTTCCCCTTCCCACACTTGTGGCAAACCCCCCAAAATCAAAAGAAAAATTCTGTCTCCCGATATAGCCATCGACCGTTCCACACCCACGGGGAACAGCCTAAGCCACTCCTTCTTCATCCTCCCAATCACCCTAACTCTACTGCTTTTAATGACGTAACATTAACTCTCCTCTGTAGTTTTCCAACTTAACTCCAAAATTTTTAACAACTTTGTACATCATAGTTTTTTTTTTTTTTTTGTTTTGTTTTTGTTTTTTGTTTTTTTTAATATATAATACAATCTATATTTTGTAAACTTACTATTTACTTCAAGTCAGTCAGATGCCTGTGCAAATGCTTAATTATTCTACCTTATATTTTGTTCATGCTTAGCTCCCACCAGTCTCTTCTTCTTCTTTGATCTCTTGATGAACTCCTGCGCCTCCTCTGGGGTCTTGAAGATGTGGGTTCTGCCCTCATACGTGGTCAGCAGTCTCGCAGGATAGATTACACCATGACGAATCCCAAGGTTGCGCAGCTCCTTACGTACGGGATCAAACTGCTTCCTCAATTGCTGGATTCCTGTGGCCAAATCTGGGTAGAACCGCACCTGCTGGTCCTGGTGTTTAATCTCTCCTTTTTTAGCTCGTGCAGCGTTGAAGATCTTCATCCTGTCTCTGTTGTTAAGAAACTTCATAATTAAGGTCCTCGGCGGTCCCTTATCTCTCCGTGGGCCAATGCGATGTGCTTTTTCCAGAACCACTGCTGATTGCAACTCCTCGCTGCCCAGCACCTCCGGAATCCACTTTTCCAGAAAGGAACATACGTCCCGACCTTCTGATTCCTCTGGGAGACCCACCAGCCTCAAATTATTCTGTCTCGACCGAGATTCCAAATCCAAAATATTATCTTCCAGAGATTTATTTTTTTTTTCCAAAGTGCGCACCTTTAATTGAAGACGGGTGACGTCATCTTCAGCACTAGCGAGACGGAGCTCCATCTGCGCCGTTCGTTCTACACAGTCACCCAATTCCTTTCTTATTCCTTCCAACGCTGTCATAATCCCATCAAATCTAGAGGAAAAGTCCGCTCTCATTGAACTCATGGCAGCCATCAGCGCATCTGCGCCATTCCCCGCAGAAATCGCAGCGTTGCCAGCCTCCTCCGCCATATATGGAGCCCTGTTTGCTGCGTCACAGACCTGAAAGTCCGTTAATTTGGACTGTTTCGGCGGCTCGCTTTTTCCTTTTCCTGGTTTTCCAGCCTTAGGCTTCGCCGACATATCCTCGCCCAAACGCTGGGATACGTTCTGTCCCAAATGAGAGAGTTATTTGCCGATTTTTTTTTCTCCAGGAGCAGAGCAGAGTGGGACACGTCCGTCCTACGTGGCAGCCATAACCGGAAGTCGGGTTTCTGTTTTTTGAGCGCAGCGTACAATGGCTGCATGAGCTGCGCTGCGCGGGGAAGGAAACGGTTATAAAAGTTCACCATTCCCAAAAATTCTTGTAGCGCCCTGACCGTTTGTGGTCGGGGAAAATCTGTCACTGTGCGCACTTTGTCAGGCAGCGGAACCGCTCCTTCAGGAGAGACGCGGTGCCCTAAAAAATCAATCCCTGTTACCCCGAACTGACATTTCGCTGGGTTGATTATTAAACCGTGCTCTTCCAACCTACGGAAAACCGTTGTGTGGTGGGTTTCGTGTTCGTCTTCGGAAGTGCTGGCTACCAAGGTATCGTCCAGGTAGACGAGCACGAAAGGGAGATCGCACAGCACTGCATCCATCATGCGTTGGAACGTCTGTGCTGCCCCTTTAAGCCCAAATGGCATGCGCAAGAACTCAAATAAACCAAACGGAGTTATTACCGCTGTTTTGGGTATGTCCTCAGCGCGCACTGGGACTTGGTGGTAACCACGGACCAAATCTACCTTAGAAAAAATGCGCGCTCCTGCGAGGTGAGCGGAAAAATCCTGAATGTGGGGAATTGGGTAGCGGTCATGCACTGTAGCGTTGTTTAACCTGCGGAAATCGCCGCAAGGTCGCCACGAACCTTCAGCTTTAGGGACCATGTGTAGCGGGGAAGCCCATGGGCTGTTTGAGCACCTGATGATGCCTAACCTCTCTAGGTTAGCGAACTCCTCGCGCGCTATGGCCAGTTTAGCTGCGTCCAAGTGCCGAGGTCTTGCAAAAACGGGCGCCCCGGTGGTGGTGATAAAATGCTCCACCCCATGTTTAGCGATAGCTGCTGAAAACGTCGGGACTGTGAGTGCTGGGAACTGAGCGAGCAGTGTGTGGAACTTACCGCATGCTGCTGTGACGTTGGCTTGTGCTGTTGGCCAGGTCACTCGAGCTATACAAGGGAGAGAGTCAAAAGACAGTGCATTAACCAGGCGCCTGTTAGCGACATCTACCAACAACCCATGTGCACATAGAAAATCAGCCCCCAGTATATGGTAATCCAATGCTGCTACAACAAAAGTCCATTCAAATGTACGACCGTGTAGAGACAAGAGCAGAGTCCTCTCACCAAAGGTCTTAATGTCTGACCTGTTTGCTGCTGCCATCTCGGGGCCGCTGGCTCCTGCCAGCCGGTCAGCGTAGGTCGGCCGGATGAAACTCCTCTATGCGCCAGTGTCCACGAGGAAATGCCTCCCCGAGCGTGCGTCCGTCAAATAGAGCAGCTTGTTCTCCTCCCCGAGGGTCGCGGCTGCTACCGACCCCCGGTCTTGGCGTTTCCCGAGCGCTTGAACTGGCACGGTGGTATACATTTGCGTGCCCTCTCTGCAAAGCGGCGATGGTAGAAGCAAAGTGTGTCACCTCCACGTTCCTTGGCCCCCGCTGCTGCTGCCGTCGGTGGTTCTGCTGCTGCTGTCGGCGGCTCCTCGCCTCCTCGTGTCGACGTGCTGGGCTCCGTCGCTGCCGCAATGGTCACGAAAGCCTTGGTGGCGACGATGATCCGGTCTGCCTCTCGGGCTAGCGCACGATAGTCCCGTTTGGCCAGCAACGACGAATTGGCCAGGGCCGCTGTCGCCGCTGTCAGAAGGTTCCTGAGGAAAATGTGGGTGAAGATGAAGTGGTCGTCGTCTGTGCCCTTTAACCTCAGCATCTTCTCCATCATGTCCACGGCCGAACCGTCTCCCAACTCGGTCCGCGTCAGAAGCCTCTCTGCTCTTTCACCATCCAAGAGCGTGTAGTGCTGGATGAAGGCGGCCTTCAGCGCGTCATATTTGCCGTCGGCTGGTGGCTGATCGAGCAGGCTCTCGATGTGCTGAGCCGTGCTGGCATCGAGCGCTGCGACCACATAGTAGAATTTTGTATCATCCGCCGATATCCCTCGGAGGGCGAACTGCACCTCGGTTAGGTGGAACCAGGAGCGTGGGTTGTGCTGCCAAAAATCAGGTAGTTTGATCGCTACAGCGCACACGAAGCTGGGGGTTCCAGTCGAGGTTGGCTCCGGGGATCTTCCGTCGTATTCCATGATTCGTCTTGGGTCACCAGTGTGGAGCGTGTAAAAATGAGGCTGATTTGGTTCAAGCGGTTTATTACACGACTCACACGAGGAGCATAGACAGAATGGCATACAAGTAGGAACTCTTCCCTTAAATAACATGACATCCTTCTAGACTCTTCTCACACACAAAAGATAATCTCCCCTGACTGCAGTCAGTCCATTCATCACACACAAAAGATAATCTCCCCCGACTGCAGTCAGTCCATTCATCCTTGACACCTCCCTGTTATCTTACTAGGGCATCTAGAAACTTCTCACACACAAAAGGTTAACTTCACGTCCTTTGTTCCTGTCTAAGGTGGTAAACCATTATGCACTCCCCAGGTTGCCACAATATAAACCACTGCAATGAAGTTCCATTAAGTCCAACATAATGTTCTAATCTATCAAGTAGAATATTATGATCGATAGTATCAAAAGCTGCACTAAGGTCTAAAAGGACAAGTACAGAAACAAGTCCATTATCAGATGCGATAAGGAGGTCATTAGTGGCCTTCACTAAGGCTGTTTCAGTGCTATGATGGATTCTAAACCCAGACTGAAACTCTTCAAATAAACCATTTCCCTGCAAGTGGTCAAATAATTGCGTAGCAACAACTCTTTCTAAGATTTTTGAAATGAAAGGGAGATTAGAGATTGGTCTATAGTTAGCTAAAACTCCTGGATCCAGCTTTGGCTTTTTGAGTAAGGGTTTAATTACAGCAGTTTTAAAAGCCTGTGGTACATGGCCTAAAGTTAATGAAGAATTGATTATTTGAAGAATAAAGCTACCAATAAATGGGAAGACTTCTTTAAATAACCTGGCAGGAATAGGGTCTAAAAGACAAGTTGAAGGCTTGGATAAGGAAATTATTTTATCTAACTCTAAAAGGTCAATTGGAGTAAACTCATCCAAACAGATATCAATTGAAGGAGATGTAGTAGTTACTGCATTTAACGGTGGGAAGAATCTGACTGATTTTATCTCTGATAGATGAAATTTTATTATTGAAAAAGTTCATAAAGTCCTGACTAGTAAGCTTTAAGGGAATGCTAGGGTTGACAGAGTCCTGACTCTTTAGGGCCTTTTCCATTAGCCCCGCTTAGCCCAACACGGCACCACTCAGCCCCTGTTTGAGCATTTTCCATAAACCCCAGCACCGGTTAGCAGGTGCTATTTTCGTAACTGATCGAGGGCAGGGTACAACCGAGCTGAGTCAGGCCGTGATGTGACGTCAACAGACTGGTCGCCGCTGTTTGGTCAGGTCGTAACGTCACGAAAGCGACCTCTTCTGATGAATCTACACGACCGCCATTTGCAATATTTCACGGACTAACTCGGTCACGGAGTAAATATGATATTAATACAGACAGCGTTGTAGGTTTTGCAGAAATCTACACCGTGGTCCAACGAAGAAGTGCGGAGTTTTCTCTGCTTGGTGGCAGATCCACAGTGAGAGGAGTGATCCAGACCGATACAGATGCAGCCCAGCATAGAACCGGACTATGGACAAGCTGAAGACGAACGTGAGAGAACCATCGATGGTGAGTGATTTGTAATAATGTGCATCTATTCGCTTATTTATCCTGTTGGTGGTAAGCTCACTTTTTGTGAGCCATACAGCACTGTTCTGTGCTGGCTAATGATTTTTAGCTAGTAGCTAGCTAGTACTAACTGCTGATTCGCGCTTGTTTTCTCCTAAATATTCGCTTGTGAGAGCAAAACGATGAAATATGTTAATCCTGGTTGAAGTCCTGGTTTGTGTACATATTGCACTTTGGTGCTGCGCATTAAATTGTGTGCAATTTAATGCTAGAATGTGTTTCCACATGCCAGGGGTTAGCTGCCCTCAGTGTTTATAGTGGATACAGGTGAAATGGACCACAGGAGCCGAAATCTCATCATATTAAAATTGCTTTTTCAAACCAGTGATTTATAAAGTCATTCATATAATTTTCTAAAGCGTCAGAATAGACCCACACACCTATTCTGTGGATCCTGCAGTGCTTGTCAGGGAAACGAAGCATTTTTGTCACATCCCACCACTGACTTTCACAGGTGTATTTCCCTAATACAGGTACATCTCCAAAAATTAGAATGTCATGAAAAACTTCAATATTTTTTCACTCTTTTCAGAAAGTGAAATCCATATATAGATTCATTACACAGACAGTGATATATTTCAAGCGTTTTTTTATTTTAATTTGGATGATTATGGCTTACAGCCCCTGAAAACCCCAAATTCAATTTGGCAAAAAATTAGAATATTACATAAACTTTAAAAAATAGTTTTTAAATAGAAATGTTGGCCGCTGAGGTGTTAGTTAATATGGGCTGTAGCCATAATCATCAATATTAAAATAAACACTTTCAATATATCACTGTCCCTGTAATGATGAATCTATATATGGGTTTCACTTTCTGAAATGAGTGACAAAAATATTGAACTTTTTCATGATATTCTAATTTTTGAGATGTGCCTGTATAAGTGTTGAACTTGCTTTAACTAACCACTATCCATTTCTGTCGTTCGTCTAGGCAGGAGGAAATCAGCCAGCCCACAACGGACCTCGCCACTGTGGAAAGTACTTTTATAGGTATTGCTTTTATAGGTAAAGTGTCAAAACCAAAGTAGCACAATTTCCACTTAATATAAAAGGGACTGAACTGAGATTTATTTGATTGTGTGAATATGGCACATCAACTGTAAAATAAACCGCTTGTTAATGTATTTATTTTTTTGTCAGATCACTTGTGTGATCCTTTGTGAGTTATGTTCATAACTGTATGTTTTGGCGAATGTGAGATGTTCAGTCATCAATATAATTTACTTTATATGTGTAGTTTATAGTCTATCATCAATAAACTCATGCAGTAACAGGACACATTACAAATATTTGCGACCCATTGTAGTGCTTCCTTTTATATTTTAGCAATGCTAGTACAAAACACTGCCCACACATGAAGCCAGGGCAAGAAGAGACACTTTTACAGACAAGACAAACTTTTATTGATAAAAACTTCATATTTTGACTGAGCGACTCTATACTCGGTGATGCACACCTTCAGTTAAAGTACTAGATTCCATTCAAGTGAATGTATTAATTCATTCTGATTGCTGTAGTAAAAACAGATGATTTTAAATGTAACCCAGCCCTTGTAAAATCTACTGAAGCGCAGCTACATGAAAATTGTGGTTAAATACAACAACGAAGTACTTTATTGTCACATTCAAATTGTAATCCCTCCTGTTTTGTTTTTCTTTTGAATTCTTGGATGAAATATGGTGGGCAATATAAGCTGCAGCTTCAGCCATCACCCATTTCAGATAACCTATGTTGAACTGTATAATCAGAGGAGTTATTGTTTAATTTGACCTTGTTAGATTTTTTCCCCTTTGTTATATTATTCTATTTTCTTTTAATCTTTACTTTTAATCAATCCGAAATAAAGATTCATTCATTAATTCACATTCCACCACTGGCTTTTAGCAACAAGTGTATTTCCCAAATATGTTTTAAACTTGCTTTAATTAACCACCACCCATTTGTCTTTTGTCTAGACAAGAGGGAAACTGTCCACCACAACTGGACCTTGCCTCACTATTTACAGAGATGCAGGCTGAAGATCTGCTGAACCAGGACCAGTACGAGGGGCCGATCCAGTTGCTTCTCAGTGAGGCAGCGTGGCTGCCGTGTGTGACCATTCCAGTTTTTTTTTTACAGTTTGAATTTTGCACATTCTGAATAATCTGGAATTTGCTGCTGATTGTAATAAACAATTTAGTGACTTATGTGTTTGCATCATGATTTTCTATTTTGTCTGTTAAGACACCGGTGGGAAAAGAGTCAACTGTACAAAGGATTTATCGGTGACCTTGAAAATAATGGCTCATTTTTAAGAAAAAAGTAACCAAAACAATTATTTTATTAACTGAAGACTGTATTGTTAGAAGACTGTACAGAAGACCCCGCATACTTTAGTGACAGTACCAGTATATGGAGGAATTCTGGGTCATATTAGCATCTGCTCTTCATCATAATGGGTTTGGGCGAGGGTGTCTAATCATGTGCCATGGAGGGCCAAGACCCTGCAGGCTTTACCTCCAACCAGTGTCTTCAACAGCAGATTCCACTGAACTTCTTCCACTGACTGATCAGTAAGAACACCTGCTGAAGAGACTGGGTAGAAGAGAGACCCTGCAGGGTCTTGGCCCCCCATGACACATGATTGGAAGCCCCCCGGATTAGGTTTAATGGGATTTAACATTTTAAACAACAAACTGCTTATGGTTCATAATTCTGTTGACAAGACTTACACCAAACCAAAGTGATTTCTCAAACTGCTGGATTATTCTTAGCTTTTCCCATCTTTCAGTATTTAATTTATGCCACATGGTGGTAAACCTTCACATATAAAAAAGAGACATCTGCAAAAACTTCAGAGGTTTATTGTCAGTGCAATTCCCAGTGCAATACTACATGAATGCATGTCTAGTACATTGTTGATGCAGAGAATATATATTTCTACAGTACATGTATCTAGTAAATCAAGTATTTTCCATGTAACCTTGTCACTGCATTATTTTAATTGCTTTTAGTCCTAGATCAAGTTTGTTTTGGCCTAAAATGCATGATAACTGTCAAATATATCTTATTATACCTAACTCAGTACTGTTTACTTTTTGAATATATATTTTGTGGCTAATATAGTTATTAACATGGCGATCAAGTTGTGTCAGCTGATCATTTTTTTCTATGACACCACCACAGACTCTGCAGCTGGAGCAGGTACGTCCATGATGTCTCAACAGTCTCTCCATGATTTTCACGCAGATCAGAGCAATTTGTTGTACAGGAAATAAACGTTTCTACAGAGATTCTTAAGCTCTATAACCACTGATCGTTTGTGAAGCTGTGCTGACATCAGTGACAGGCTGATGACATCCGTGACAGGCTGTGCTGAACGCCCAGACCGAATGAAGCGGTAATTTCCCCACAACAGAGCCATCTGAAACACACACAGCGTACATATTTTAGTACCTAACAGCGATAACTTGCAGACATTAAAGTGTAGTACGATGTACTTATAGCAAACTAGCATTAGCAACATTAGCTTACCGTCATATATGACCTAGTTTGTATCCTCATGTCTTTGGCTCTCCCAGAAGCTGCAGAACTATTCCAGAGTGTTTCATCTCGCTGCCTGTACCCTTGTCTGGTGGTCCTTTTTGGCATTTACGGTGAAAAAAGCCACAGACCGAGGAGTCGCCTTGTACAGCTGTATGTGTTATGTTTTGCTTGGGTCGCGTGTTCTACGTCACGGGAGTGTGGTGCCGCCTCGCTGTTCAAGAAATCCCACCCACCGCAGGCGTGTCAGCAGTAATGTCGAAACGCAATCGAGGCCGAAATGAGTCGTTGTGAGACGAGTCGTGTTTTCAAATCGGGGCCGAGCGGGGCTAATGGAAAAGTGCCTTTTGTCAGCCTGGCTACAGTGCTGAAACGAAACCTGGGATTATTCTTGTTCTCTTCTATTAATGCAGAATAATAACTCGTTCTGTGGCGGTTTGGGATAACCCCCACAACAGACTGGGACAGGCACGGCAATGTGTGTATTAATGTCTACAGACAGCCCGCTCCTTTTGGCCTTTTCCGTTTCACTACTGTGATGTTAATGCGCCATTCATGCATTGTTTCACTACTGTGATGTTAATGTGCCATTCATGCATTGTGTTCATGCATCCTGTCCTTACTGTGTCTCTCAAATGCAAATGTCTCATACCTGTCTGCAGTCTCTTTGATGATACCATGCCTTTCATGTATTGTCTATGACTGGGTATATAAGCTCACTGAAATCCATGCTCATTCTCTCACTCTTTGACTACTGCTGCTGACACTCACATCCTGTGTCTCTTTGCTGGAGAGCCTCCAAGCCGCCCATTGGGCGAGCTCCGTGACGGCGGTAATGATAATAACCTATTTAAAACCTCACTTCGCTGCCTTAAATTTCATGCCGACTCATTGGTGACCCCGAGAATGCACACGCTTGTGTATCGCAACCTTCTGGCTTGGACAGCCACGCTGCCGGCGAACGCAGCACCCGGCGGTGATGCTCCGACGACAAGCGAACACAGCAGCTCCCTTCTGCTTCAGGGAACTCTCCGGACATCACCCATGACCGGGAAAGCCGCAGCAAACTTCATGGTGGAATCTGCACGCCTAGACGGCAAAATCCACGCTGGACCGGCCGCGCTCACAGCTCCTCCACACGAGAGCGCATGCACCTCGTCCTCTCTCCACGACGGCGACCTCACGCCGACGGAGTACACGTGAACCTGAACGCACCATGACCCATCTACTACAACTACAACAGGGATGATTAAGCTCCCTGACCCTGGCTCTTCCTCTCCAGCAGGCCCACCCACGCACGGAGCCCCCGGCACACGCACCGGGGGGTTTACGAGGACGGCGCACCACATACGGCTCCACTGACCGCCTTCCTTCTTCGCCGCTGCACACTGGGCCCTTCAGGCTTGCTCGTACACCTGAGGCACGCAGCAGCTTGCTCACTAGATTTTATGGTCTTAGCCATGGCGCACAACGGGAATTCAGCAGTCTGCGGTCCCCGAAGGCTTAAGGTTGTGCCCGCACCTAAAGTCAACACGCCAAGTCCCTTTGCTTTTGTTTTGTTTTGTTTTTTGTTTTTTTTTCTTACAGCCGCCCCTGTTTTTCTTCATTGGCCGCTGTTTATCCTCGCCGCTCCTTTTCTCTACACGCCGCTATTTAATCCTTGCAGGACTTAATCGCGAGAGGGAACCAGTGACTAATTTTTCTCCTTGTGATTTCCGCACGTTCAACGGGACAGCCCCTCGACATCGCGGACCCACAAGCAATTTTTGCGCGGCCCGGACGATTTCACCGTCCCCGGCCGGCATTTACTACCCCTCACCCCCCTCCACCTTCGCCTGCACAGAGCTTTCCCTGCTCGCTGCCAAAGCTGGACCATCGAGGTCTTGGCCCCCTGCCGAGCCCTCTGGGGGGGAGCGTGTGGCGGTTTGGGATAACCCCCACAACAGACTGGGACAGGCACGGCAATGTGTGTATTAATGTCTACAGACAGCCCGCTCCTTTTGGCCTTTTCCTTTTCACTACTGTGATGTTAATGCGCCATTCATGCATTGTTTTCACTACTGTGTGTTAATGTGCCATTCATGCATTGTGTTCATGCATCCTGTCCTTACTGTGTCTCTCAAATGCAAATGTCTCATACCTGTCTGCAGTCTCTTTGATGATACCATGCCTTTCATGTATCGTCTATGACTGGGTATATAAGCTCACTGAAATCCATGCTCATTCTCTCATTCCTTCAACTGCTGCTGACACACACACTCTGTGTCTCTTTGCTGGAGAGCCTGAGGACACGCTCCAGTCTGCTCACACAAGGACTGGAGCGGAGTTCCTATGATGGCGGTATGATTTAATAAACCTACTTAAAACTTCTCAACGCTGCCTTATTTATCATCCGCCATAGTTCTAACTTTTCTAAGAGATTTTTTATAAATTAAAAGATGATTTCTCCAAGCTAAATGGATTTCATCTAAATTAGCGGAGTGCCATTTTCTTTCTAATTGACGAGTCTTCTGTTTTAAGCTACAAGTTTCTGTGTTGAACCAAGGAGTGAGAAATCTCTGATTAGACTTTTTCTTTTTTAAAGGGGCCATCAAGTCTAGAGTCTGATGCAGAGAAGCTGTAACACTATCCACCATGTTATCAATTACAGAAGGAGCAAGCTCTCCATAGCTTATTTCTGTTGTGTTGACACATGGCATAGAGGAAAAAATTTGCATAAATTTGGTTACATCATCATCTGAGAGGCATCTACTGTAGTAATATTTTTCCTTAGGAGCCAAATAGTCAGAAATAGTAAAATCAAAGGTTAACAGACAATGGTCTGACAGTGCAGGGTTATGAGGAGACACTACCAGATTTTCTATTTCTATGCCATATGTCAGAACAAGGTCCAACGTATGGTGGAGATAATGGGTAGAATTTCCTACTTTCTGAGAAAACCCCATCAAGTCTAATATTGAATTAAATGCCATATTGAGGCAATCACTATCTACATCTACATGTACATGTATATTAAAGTCCCCTACTGTGGCGGCATGATATAATAAGCAGCGAACTGAGTGTTTTTAAGGGAGTTTATTAATCATACCGCCATCACAGAACTCACCCCAGCCCTGTGGGTGTGGGCTAGAGCGAGCTCTCAGGCTCTCAGGCAATCATGTGGTCAGTTGAGTAGTGGTCAGAGAGAGAAGAGTTACAGAGCGATGCAGTTTAAATACCCCACTACAGACAATGCATTCACAGCAGTAGGCATGGACATTTGCATTTGAGAGTCACCCACATCAATAGGAGGATTACTGACAGGAAGACATTTGCATTTGAGAGTCACCCATAACAATAGGAAGATTACTGGCAGGAAAAAGCTAGACAAAGGGAGGCTGCCTATTTGATATCAATACACACATCTCATTGTTCTGCCAATTGCTCCAGCTGAGCGCTCTGCTTGTCCCAGTCTGTTGTGGGGGTCACCCACAGTACTCCCCCCCCCCCCAGAGGGCTCAGCGGGAAGCTGAGGCCTCGATAGTCCGGCTTTGGGGAGCGAGCTGCGGGGGAGCTCGCTGCAGGCGGCGGTGGAGGGAGGGGGGTGGGGGTAGCAAGTGCCGGCCCGGGACGGCAAAATTGTCTGGGCCGCGCAAAAATTGCCTGTGGCTCCGCGATGTTGAGGGGCTGTCCCATTGAACTTGCGGAGGTCCACAGCAGCTGTAAGAAGAAAAATTAGTCTCTGACTCCTCTCGCGGCCATGAAGAAAAAAGGAGCTGCAGCAGTGAGGGACTTGGCGTGTTGACTTTAGGTGCGCGCGCAGTCCTAAAGTCCTCGGGGACAGCTGACGGCTGAATTCCCTTGTGCGCCGTGGCTGAGACCATTACAAAATCCTGTGAGCGAGCTGCATGCGTGCTTCAGGTGTGTGAGCAGCCCTGAAGGTTCTGTGTGCAGCGGCGAAGGACGATGGCGGTCTGTGTGGAGCCGGTATTCTCCCGTGCGGGGTGCGCTGTCCTCATAACCCCCCGGTGTGCGTGCGGGGTTCAGTGCTTGGCAGGTCCACTGTAGAGGCGAGTCAGGGTCAGGGAGCTTGCTGGAGATCAGCGTAGTCGGCGCCGATGGTCATCCCTGTTCAGGTTGTTGCTGTAGTTCGGTCATGGTGCGTTCAGGTCCACGCGCTGCGTTCTCCGTCGGCCCTGGAGGTCGCCGTCGTGGAGAGAGGACGAGGTGCATGCGCTCTCGTGTGGAGGAGCTGTGAGAGCGGCCGGTCCCAGCGTGGATGTGCAGCTCTCAGGCGTGCAGATCTCACCATGAAGCTTTCTGCAGCTTTCCCGGTCGTGGGTGATCTCCGGAGAGTTTCGCCTGGTGGTGGCGCTGCGTCGAGGTCTCCCTGTAGCAGAAGGGAAGGCAGATCATTTGCGTCAGGCTGCCGCGTTCGCTTGTTGTCGGAGAGTCACCGCCGGGGGCTGCCAGCGTGTTCTTTTCTTGGTCGGGTCACCAGTGTGGCTGTCCAGACCAGAAGGTTGCGTTGCACAAAGCGTGTGCTTTCTCAGGGTCACCAGTGTGGCGGCATGAAATAATAAGCAGCGAACTGAGTGTTTTTAAGGGAGTTTATTAATCATACTGCCATCACAGAACTCACCCCCAGCCCTGTGGTGGTGCGGGCTAGAGCGAGCTCTCAGGCTCTCAGGCAATTGTGTGGTCAGTTGAGCAGTGGTCAGAGAGAGAAGAGTTACAGAGCGATGCAGTTTAAATACCCCACTACAGACAATGCATTCACAGCAGTAGGCATGGACATTTGCATCTGAGAGTCACCCACATCAATAGGAGGATTACTGACAGGAAGACATTTGCATTTGAGAGTCACCCATAACAATAGGAAGATTACTGGCAGGAAAAAGCTAGACAAAGGGAGGCTGCCTATTGATATCAATACACACATCTCATTGTTCTGCCAATTGCTCCAGCTGAGCGCTCTGCTTGTCCCAGTCTGTTGTGGGGGTCACCCACACTACTATAATTATTTTATCTGATTTCACACTAAATCAGCTAAGAATTTGGCAAATTCGGATAAAAACTTTGAGTAGGTTGATGGAGGACGATAAACTATGGCAAATAAAATTGGGTTTAGCCTAAAATTGCTAAAATGCCCAATACTGAGGACCAGGCCCTCAAAGGAATTATAACGTGTTTTTTGCTTTACATTAACTAGTAATTTGGAATGGTAAATTGTTGCTACTGCTCTTCCACGACCAGAACTTTCTGGGATTTTGACAGTTTAATAACCAGAGGAGTGATTCATTTAAACCAACATTGAAGCTACATGAGAAGCTGCTAATGGCACCGGATGACTTGTTGCTCTCCAGGGCAGTGGAATTAGCGTCCCAACTAGAGGCCGTGGCTCAGCTAAACACTTAGCTAGGACCTGACATAACGCACAGCCCAGGAGACACACACGCAGGCTCAGGGTAGATTTAACAGCTTTATTAGCAACAGGGAAGTGTATGGCTGCGTGTCTGTGGAATAAGAATGTATTGGTGGTGGCGTCTGCGTCAGGCACGGGGGCAGGAGGCCGTACAGCCGGACAACCCTGTGGGAGAGAGCAGAGGGAGAAGGGTAATGGGCACCACACCAATACAGGGAAATGATGATGATAGCTGGCTTACTTGGTTGTGACAGGTGGCTGGCGTCGACAAGGGTGGAGCCCGGGAGACAGCGACCTGCGGTACCTGTGGCAGCAGCGTAGAGCGCAACGGCGAGGTGAATGAAGTCCGCCGCCGGGGATGTCACCTTGCACAGGGGAAAGCTAGAGGAGAGAGGTAAGGGGAGCTTACCCAGGATATCTTCGCTAGTAGGTTTGAGATCCGTAGTAGCAAAGGGGCCGAAGGTAGAGAGACGGCTCAGGCCGAAGCCCAGGGCAGAGTGGATTAAATACCTCGCCACTGACAAGGAGCAGGTGTGCGCGCCGGGCTGGCGCCGCTGATGGCGGCGGGGTCATAACAGTACTCCCCCCCTCTAGCAGCGCCTCCTGGCGATGGTTTTTCCGGGTGCGCTCGATGAAACTCAGAAATGAGTGACCGGTCCAACACCAGCGAGGAAGGCACCCACTGTCTCCACTCAGGTCCATAGCCCTCCCAATCCACCAGGTACTGCAATCCGCGACCCCGGCGTCGGGCGTCCAAGATGTCAGCGACGGTCCAGGGCCGGATGGCCACCAATCATCCGGGGAGCGGGGTGCGCCGCAGGTGGAGGCAGAGGGGGTCAGAGACCACCGGTTTGATTTTGGAGACGTGGAAGGTGGGATGGATGCGGAGGGAGGAGGAATAGCCACACACCACAGCCACCGGGTTGATGATCCTGGTTATGGGGATAAGGGCGCGATGGAACCGTTGAGCCAGCTTTCCCTCTCTCACCCTTTAGGGTTTATGTCCTGTGTGGATACCCAAACTTGCTATGTCCCACCTGGTAGACAGGTGCTAGTCGTCCTATGTCGGTCCGCCGTAGACTTATTGCGCTCCCGCCTTGCGTAAAAGCGCATTAGACGCCCGTGGACCAAAGGGAACGGCACCCGCCTCAGTGTGCCTGGACAGAGGGAACAGCCAACCCCCTCGCCCTCCTGCGGCAGAGGAACAGGGGTGGATCATAGCCCAAGGATGCTTTAAAGGGCGACATCCCGATGGCCGTAGAGCGAGAGGTGTTGTGGGCGTACTCCACCCAGGCGAGGTGAGAACTCCAGGACGTGGGTTTAGATGAAGTTACGCAGCGGAGCGTAGCCTCCAGCTCCTGGTTTGTCCACTCACACTGCCCGTTAGACTGGGGGTGATGGCCGGAGGAGAGGCTTACCTTGGCTCCCAGGGCGTTGCAAAATGACCTCCAGACGTCCGAAGAAAACTGGGGGCCGCGGTCGGAGACCACGTCGACCGGGATTCCATGCAGTCTGACCACGTGCTGGATGAGGAGGTCCGCCGTCTCCAAGGCTGAGGGAAGTCCACGTAGGGGCACGAAGTGGGCGGCCTTGGAAAAACGGTCAACGATGGTCAGAACTGTGTCAAAGTTGTTGGAGACAGGGAGCCCGGTGACGAAGTCCAAAGCGATGTGCAACCAGGGCCTACCAGGGACGGGCAGGGGCTGGAGCAGACCCGCAGGGGGGGCGTTACCTGACTTATTGACAGCACAGACGGGGCAGGCCCGGGTGTAACGGGCGGCATCCTTCCGCAGACCTGGCCACCAAAAGGATCGCTGGAGAAGGTCGATCATCCGCGAAGCTCCAGGATGGCAGGTGAGCTTGGAGGTATGGAGCCAGTGTATAACGTCCCCCCCGGATGGCAGATGGCACGAAGAGCCTCCCCTCCGGTCCGCCGTCAGGGTCCGGTTCAGATTCCTGCGCCCTCCGGATCTTGTCTTCTATGTCCCATGTAACAGCCCCCACGACGCACGACCTGGGCAAGATGGTATGAGCAACGTCATCTGCGGCCTCCAGGGCAAATTGCCTGGAGGAGGGCGTCGGGTAGGCCGTTCTTGGAGCCAGGCCTATATGTGATGCTGAACTTAAACCTTGCAAAGAACAGGGACCAACGCGCCTGGCGGGCGTTCAGACGCTTGGCAGATCTCAGGTACTCCAGGTTCTTGTGGTCAGTGAGGACCACAAAAGGCAAGGCTGCCCCCTCCAGCCAGTGACGCCATTCTTGAAGGGCAAGCTTGATGGCAAGAAGCTCTCTGTCCCCCACGTCGTAATTTCGTTCCGCCGGGGACAGACGCCGAGAGAAGAAGGCGCAGGGTCGCTTGACTCCGTTGGCTGGGGACCGCTGGGACAACACTGCCCCCACCCCCATGTCCGAAGCGTCCACCTCCACAATGCACTGCAGTGCGGGATCGACCTGGCTGAGGACCCGGGAGGAGGAGAACTCCGTCTTCAGCGCCTGGAAGGCCGAAGCGGCCTCTTCAGTCCACCGGAACGGGGTCTTAGGAGAGGTGAGGCGGGTCAGGGGTCTGATGATGGCTCCAAAGTTCGGGACAAAGCAGCGGTAGAAATTGGCGAACCCGATGAACTGCTGAACTTGCTTTCGAGAGGTTGGTGTGGGCCAATCCACCACTGCTTTGATCTTCGCTGGGTCCGGAAGCACCTGGTCATGGGAGATGACGAACCCCAGGAAGGAAGTTGTTTTGGCGTAGAATTCACATTTTTCCGCCTTGACGTACAGACGGTTCTCCAGCAGTCTCTGCAGGACCCGCCTCACATGGACCCGGTGTTCATCCCTGGACCTGGAGAAGATGAGAATGTCGTCCAGGTAGACGAATACGAACAGGCCGATGAAGTCCCGGAGGACATCATTGATGAGGCGCTGAAAGACGGCTGGAGCGTTGGTCAACCCAAATGGCATCACGAGACATTCAAAATGCCCGTTTGGGGTTCGGAAGGCGGTTTTCCACTCATCTCCCTCCCGGATCCGGACGAGGTGGTAAGCGCTGCGGAGATCCAGCTTAGTAAACCAGGTCGCCCCCTGGAGGGAGTGGAAGGCAGTGTCCATAAGGTGCAGGGTTGTACCGGTCCCTTCTCCGTGATATCGTTGAGAGCCCGATAGTCGATACAAGGACGAAGAGATCCGTCCTTCTTTCCAACGAAGAAGAACCCTGCACCTACTGGAGAGGAGGACGGTCGGATGATCCCAGCACTGAGCGACTCCTTCAAGTAGCTGTTCATTGCCTCCTTCTCCGGCGCTGAGAGACTGTAGAGGCGTCCTGAGGGTAAGGGCGCCCCCTGGCGGATGTTAATGGCGCAGTCGTAGGGCCGGTGAGGAGGTAGAGACATCGCCTTGGATTTACTGAAAACGGCACCCAGGTCGTGGAACTCTGAGGGCACTAGGGTGAGATCGGGGGCGCGGGGGTCCTGAGCTGTGGGAGGCGAGGACGGGGGCGCAGGCCGCGGATTGGAGGCAGGTACCCATGCAGAAAGTGCTCCACGCTGAAACCTTCCCAGTCTTCCAGTCCAAGGCGGGGTTGTGGAGGCGGAGCCAGGGATAACCGAGGATGACAGGTGTTACTGAGGTGGGCAGGACGTAAAAGGAGATATCCTCCCGATGGTTTCCAGAGATGATCACCGGGACAGGGGATGTTTGGTGAGTTACCTTTCCCAGGGAAACTCGGGAGAGATTAACCAGGGCAAGAGGAGTATCGAGGGGATGACAGTGGATGCCCAGTCGGGTTGCCAGGCTTTGTGAAATAAAGCTACCCTCTGCGCCTGAATCCACCAGTGCATGTGTGAGATGCCCAGTGAGGTTGTGACAGAAGCGGATGGGCAGCGTCAAATGTGTGAGGGGATTTAACCAATTAGCGTCCGCGAGGCCCCCTACAGTGACTCGCGGACCACCTCGTTTGGCTTCTCTGGACAATTCTCCACCGTGTGCTGGCTACCTCCACAATACATGCAGAGGCCCAGGTCACGACGGCGCTGTTTCTCCGCCAGGGGGAGCTTTGTCCGGCCCGTCACCATTGGTTCCGACTCCTCGGAGACCTCCGGCGGCGGTAACGCCAGGTGGCGAGCTTGGGGCAGACGTGCAGAGGCACCCCGCGAGCGAGAAGACTGCTTCCGCTCGGAGGTGCACTCGCGCAGCCTGTTATCCAAGCTGATGGTGAGAGAAATCAGCTCCGCCAGCGTCTCCGGGGTATCCCGTCCAGCCAGCTCATCCTTCAGACCGGAGTTTAGACTGCGGAGGAAGATGCCGCAGAGCGCACGCTCTTCCCAGCCAACTTCCTCCACGGTAACCCGGAAGTCGATCGCGTATTCGGCTGCCGATCGGCTCCCCTGTTGGAGTCCGAGAAGACGGTCGACCTGGACACTGTCCAAACGCGAATGATCGAACACTTCCAGAAATTGTCGCACGAACTGGCCATAGGTGAGGGTAGCGTAGCTGGGCTTCACCATAATGGCGTAAGCCCAGGTAAGCGCACGACCCTCAAGGAGATTTCCTATATAGCCAATTCTGCTATGGTCTGAGGGAAAATCTCCGGGAACGCGAAGAAACACGGACTCACACTGCATAATGAAACCCCGAGCTCCACCCAGCTTACCGCTGAAGCGAGCAGGAGTGGGGATTGGTGTGAGCCGTGTTGGCGCACCCGGAGCAGGCTGGACGGCCACCGGAGCCGCAGGAGCCACGCCACCCGGACGAGCCGAGGGGAACGGCTGCTGGGGGTCCAAGCGGTCTAATCGGTTAGTGATGTTAATTAATTGATTTAATATCACCTGTTGCTGATAGGCTATTGAATCCACCCGAGCCTCGAGGGTGGAAAGACGGCGTGCGAGCCCGCTGTCTGCCGAGCCGCTCTGCTGAAGCCGTACTGACATAACGCACGGCCCAGGAGACACACACGCAGGCTCAGGATAGATTTAACAGCTTTATTAGCAACAGGGAAGTGTATGGCTGCATGTCTGTGGAATAAGAATGTATTGGTGGTGGCGTCTGCGTCGGGCACGGGGGCAGGAGGCCGTACAGCCGGACAACCCTGTGGGAGAGAGCAGAGGGAGAAGGGTAACGGGCACCACACCAATACAGGGAAATGATGATGATAGCTGGCTTACTTGGTTGTGACAGGTGGCTGGCATCGACAAGGGCGGAGCCCGGGAGACAGCGACCTGTGGTACCTGTGGCAGCAGCGTAGAGCCAACGGCGAGGTGATGAAGTCCGCCGCCGGGGATGTCCACCTGTGCACAGGGGAAAGCTAGCGGAGAGAGGTAAGGGGAGCTTACCCAGGATATCTTCGCTAGTAGGTTTGAGATCCGTAGTAGTAAAGGGGCCGAAGTAGAGAGACGGCTTCAGGCCGAAGCCCAGGGCAGAGTGGATTAAATACCTCGCCACTGACGAGGAGCAGGTGTGCGCGCGGCTGGCGCCGCTGATGAGCGGCGAGTCATAACAGGAGCCTCCAGCCCACACTCTCCACACTTCACTCCGCTAGCACAAGCTGTTACCCCAGCTGCTGAGCCCAACGACCCCGCAATCCTCACTGGGGACCCTGAAGTTAACATCGCGGGACGACAGGGAACAACAAAGCAGTGTGGTAACTGTGGCTCTCCGTTGCACCAAACACATGCACCTCATGCACCTGCCTGCTCTGCCAAAGGACACAAGTGCTAACGCTGTGGTAAGCTGAACCACTTCGCCAAAATCAGCATGGTAAGAACCATCACTCTACTGGTTCGCTACGGGTCAAGAGTCCTCCCAGCGTTCACATTTCAAGTGATGCACCTTGGTGACAACATTTTAGGATGTGATCTTTTCCATGAGCTGGGCTTTTCCATCACAGATCACATGGGACTCAGTTTGACGGCTGATGGCCTGAGCCTGCTTCCCCCCCGAAATAAGTGGTAGCCGCTCAGTTTTTCACACCGCACATTGACCGGAGCACTGAAGGACTAGGGACTGATCCTCACATTGCTAAGCCTCCCAGAGCCACCGCCTCGCTGCAGGAGTTCCAGTCTGTGTTAATGCAAGACCCAGAAGACTGTGGGGTTCATCTGGTCACCAACGAGACCACTTGACCTCAACGACCATGAACAACCCAGTCACATCCTCCATTAAATGGTGCCCCTACTACAACGCCATTCAACAACCACATGATGAGCGAGCAGCAGCACACCTCACACCTCAGCAGAAACCGTCTCTGCTCACAGTGCTGGACTGGGTAGGGATTTGCCGTTCCAACCGCCCACGTCAGCTGCAGATCTTCCAGTCATCAGCATCGCCACCATCATCGATGCAAATCGCCTCGCACCCTGGACCAGCCACGTTTCAGATGGCAGATGGGTCCCAATGGCATGCCAGCCATCTGAGAAAAATACTACCACCTGCCCCGGACTAGGCTGACAGCAACTGAACTGACCCAGCCAGTGTGGGATCCAGATTGGGACTTCGCTGTTGAGCCAGCCGCAACTCCACTGAGGTGGCCCCCAGATCCGCCTGAGCCAATACCGCCAAGGCTGCATCCACCCCGGGCTCGGCAGAGGCCCCGCTGAGCTTTGAATGGTCACTGACTCTAAAGTTCTTTATTTTCATGTTCAGCCAGTGCATGGTCCGTTCAAAGTGGTAGAATAACCCACACGACCATTATACTGGTAGTCTACCCAGTTACCCAGGTTGTAACAGTTTAAAATATTTTTTTTTTCTGATTTTCATGTTCAGAAATAAGTCTGGTGGTTCTTACAACAGATCCAGTTAAATATGTATGTTGTTTTACATTAGGCAATGTGCTAACAGTATTATCGACCAAACCATATGTGTGCGTTTCCTTTATCACTGGCTTTAAATTACCCAGATGTGTATGCATGTGGCCAACTGTGCATTAACCGATTTGCTAGTCTGCCTTGTTGCTTACTTGCTGCCCTTGCTAAGGCTAACAACAGATGTAGTTCTAAGCTTTTTCAAGGGGGGGGGGGATAAATGTGATGTATGGGAAATGGCATGACGCACCACACTGTGCTTGCTCATATACACGCGTGACATTGCTACGCCGCAGGGTATAATAGCTGGCTACCCAGGGCTAGCCGGTCTCTTGTCCTGCTGTTCACCTTAGGCACCACCCAGTTACCTCACTGTGCGCTCCTCCTAGCATGTTCTGCCAACTGTTCAGTAAAGTTAACCTTGTGGGACACATGTGGGTTTCATATGCTTCATATGTATATTACTGTATGCTTCACGTCTCAGATGAACAAAAGGACTGAGACTCCTAAGAGATAACAGGAGGATGTGAAATGTGGTCTTTGATATACAAGCGATGGCCTTGGGGGATTTCCTGGCCGCCAGTGACTTTAGGTGGAGGTGATAAGACCTGGAAGAAGACGCATTTTGAGTTTCATCATGACGTAAAGTTTCAAAGCTGAGTTTCATCATGCTTTCCTACGCGGACCGGCTGGCGCCCTCCAGTGGTCCCGGGGTGTCAGCAGCGAACAGCTCGGCGATTAAGACCTTTGGTGAGAGGAGTCTGCTTCTGTCCCTGCACGGCCGTACATTTGAGTGGACTTTTGTTATAGCTGCAGTCAATTTCAATATGTTAGGGGCTGATTTTCTGTGCTCACATGGTTTGTTGGTTGATCTTGCTAACAGGCGCCTGGTTAATGCACTCTCTTTTTATTCTATTCCCTGTACAGCTCGAGTGGCCCCGCCAACAGCACAAGCCAACGTCACAGCTGCAAGTGGTAAGTTTCACACACTGCTCACTCAGTTCCCAGCACTCACGGTCCCAACATTTTCGGCGACCGTGGCTAAACACGGGGTGGAACATTTTATTACTACCACCGGTCCGCCCGTTTTTGCAAAAGCTCGGCGCTTGGATTCAGCTAAACTGACCATAGCGCGCGAGGAGTTCGCCAACCTGGAAAAGTTGGGCATCATCAGGCGTTCAAAGAGCCCATGGGCTTCACCGCTTCACATGGTCCCGAAAGCTGATGGCTCGTGGCGACCTTGTGGTGATTTCCGCCGGTTGAACAACGCTACGGCGCACGACCGCTACCCAATCCCGCATATCCAAGATTTTTCAGTTCATCTGGCGGGGGTGCGCGTTTTTTCTAAGATAGACTTGGTATGCGGTTACCACCAGGTCCCAGTGCGCGCTGAGGACATACCTAAAACAGCGGTAATAACTCTGTTCGGGCTATTCGAGTTTTTGCGCATGCCTTTTGGGCTTAAAGGCGCGGCGCACACGTTCCAACGCATGATGGACGCGGTGTTGCGTGATCTCCCCTTCGTGTTCGTCTACCTGGACGACATATTGGTAGCCAGCGCCTCCGAAGACGAACACGAAAACCACCTCACGGCAGTTTTCTGGAGGTTGGGAGAGCACGGGTTAATAATCAACCCAGCGAAGTGTCAATTCGGGGTGACGCAGATTGATTTTTTGGGGCATCGCGTCTCTCCAGAAGGAGCGGTTCCTCTGCCTGACAAAGTGCGCGCAGTAACAAATTTTCCCCAGCCACAAACAGTCAAAGCGTTACAGGAGTTTTTGGGAATGGTGAATTTTTATAACCGTTTCCTCCCCCGCGCAGCGCAGCTCATGCAACCATTGTATGCGGCACTAAAAAAACAAAAACCCACAAATAAAATCGAATGGTCTCCGGAGCGAGAGCGCGCATTCTCAGAAGTCAAAACAGCCCTTGCAAACGCTGCGTTGTTAGCACATCCGGTCCCAACGGCCCACATAGCGCTCACTACTGGCGCGTCAGATGTGGCCATAGGGGCGGTCGTGGAGCAGTATGTAGCCGGAGCTCGGCAACCGCTCGCCTTTTTCAGCAGGACCTTGCACGATAGTGAACAAAAATACAGCGCATTCGACAGGGAGTTGTTAGCTCTCCACTTGGCCATTCGCCACTTCCAGTTCTGGCTGGAGGGACGCTGTTCCACCGCATTCGTTGACTACAAGCCGCTGACTTTCGCGATGGCCAAGATTTCAGAGCCGTGGTCGGGCCAGCAGCAGAGACAGCTGGCCACGATCTCAGAGTTTACTACCGATATCCAGCACGTGGCGGGTAAACTTAATGTAGTGGCAGACTGCCTCTCGCGCGCCATGGCGGTGCCAGTCCGTGTAGGGATAGATTATGCAGCCATGGCCGCGGATCAGGTTAGTGACGCGGACGTGCGCGCGCTCCAGTCTGGACCAACAGGGTTAAGGCTGGAGAACAGGGTGCTGCAAGATGGTATGCCCCCCCTAATCTGCGATGTCTCCACTGGGCGACCGCGTCCTGTGGTACCGGCCGCGTGGCGCCGCCGCGTTTTTGACACGATCCATTCTCTGGCGCACCCGGGAGTGCGCATTTCGGTCAAAATGGTGGGGGAGAAATTTGTATGGCCGAGCCTGCGCAAACAAGTTAGAGAGTGGGCAGCAGCCTGCATGGCTTGTCAACGAGCCAAGGTACACAGACACACGAGAGCTCCCTTGGAGCCGTTTCACATCCCAGCTAAGAGGTTTGATCATGTTCACGTGGACCTCGTAGGCCCCCTCCCGCCCTCACAGGGGTGCACACATCTTCTGACAATGGTTGACTGCACCACGCGCTGGCCGGAAGTGGTCCCACTGTTGTCAACCACAGCCGAGGAGGTGGCGCGCGCGTTTTTAACGGCATGGGTAGCGCGTTTTGGAGTTCCGTCGGACATTACGTCTGACAGAGGCCCTCAATTTGTTTCCGAGCTTTGGTCAGCGATGGCCCGCAGCCTGGGGGCAACAATCCACCGCACGACTGCGTACAACCCGCAGGCTAACGGGTCTATGCGAACGTTTTCACAGGTCATTGAAGTCGGCCCTCAGAGCGTCGCTTACGGATGCAAATTGGGTGGACAGGCTACCATGGGTTTTATTGGGGTTGCGTTCTGCACCTAAAGAGGATTTAGAAGCCTCCCCGGCTGAGCTAGTTTTTGCACAGCCACTTCGGCTGCCCGGGGAATTTCTCCCAGATAATCCTACGCCAGAGTGCTCCCCAGCTCAGCGGTTGCAGAGTAGCACGGAATCGAGCATGCAGCCTGGCTCCGTTCACCACGTTTTCGCGCGTTTTTGTGCCCCTAAGGCTTTAAAAAATGCGGAGTTTGTTTTTGTCAGACATGATGCCCCATCGCCCCCCCTTTGCGCCACCTTATGATGGACCATTTAGAGTGCTGGAAACAGGAGATAAGCATTTTTTGCTAGATTTGGGGGGTAGAAAGGAAATGATTGGCATAAACAGGCTCAAACCCGCTTTTGTGGTGGCTGACGAAGGTGTGCAGTTGGCCAGGGCTCCTCGGTGCGGCAGACCCCCTAGGGAGCTTTCCCCAGAGCTCCCACAGGGATTGACTAACAGCTCTCATCCCCAGACAGCAGCTCCCCAGCAGGAGGGCGCCGCGGAGGTGGTAAAGCCCGCTTACAGCAGATACGGGAGAAGACTGAGGCCCAAGCAGCATGTGGACTGATGTGTGTGACTTTATCATGACATGCAGACTGTATTACGTTGTTCCATCTTAGACGTTTTGGGGGGGGGGGGTCATGTGGGACACATATGTGGGTTTCATATGCTTCATATGTATATTACTGTATGCTTCACGTCTCAGATGAACAAAAAGACTGAGCCTCCTAAGAGATAACAGGAGGATGTGAAATGTGGTCTTTGATATGCAAGAGATGGCCTTGGGGGATTTCCTGGCCGCCAGTGACTTTAGGTGGAGGTGATAAGACCTGGAAGAAGACGCATTGTGACTTGGGAATAAATACCATGTGACTGTGTGCTTTGATGTCCTGGGGTATAAAAGGACGAATGTATGGGGGTTTATTTCTCTTTCTGCTTTTGGATGATGTTGGAGAATGTGAATAAACCTGACTTGTGAGATAAACTCAGCCTCGTCATTTCCCCATTCTCCACAACCTCAAAATGTGATCCTGTCTGCAGACCCATTATTTCCAGACATAACAATGTCCTCAAGTAAAAGTATCCTCCCACTCCAGCTCATAGAGAGAACCTGCTCTGGTCTTGAAGCTGTCTGTGAAGAAAATCTGTTCCTGTCTGGATGGTGAACTGCTTGTGAAAAGTGGAGAGATGAACAGGGACTGGGGGAAGGGGGGGGGGGCTACAGTTCCCAAGTCAATACTGCCACCAGCACAACAGGACTGAGCAACGCAAACATTTATCAGGTTACAGCCACTACATGATGTTAGACGCTTTAGGACATGTTGGAGGTCACAACATGAGATGACGCAATCCGAGGATCAATAGAGCACTACAGCAGAGCTTCTAAACACCTGCAACAGAGTCCCTAAGGAGGGGGACAGGGGAGCCCCAGTAAGCCACTTAAGTCTTAAAGAGCCCCTATTCTGCTCTTTTCCCCACATGTTGACAAAGCTCTTGGAGGTGTTAATGAAGTGTCTGTGACAGGCTTTAGTCAACAAAATTCACATTTCAATTACTGCAGTACGACTTATCAGATGAGGCAGGAGTTCTGTTCAGAACACGCTGTCTTATGGCATGTTGTTTTCAATGATAGTGAGCCCCACTTCAGCCCATCCTACCAAGGAGTGTTAGGTTCACATTAAAAAAAAGTTTTGCATTTTGAGAATAAAAGCTGAAATTTTGAGAAAAAAGTTGAAGTATTTTCAGGGGAAAAAAGTCAAAGTAGTATTTTGATTTACGTCAAACAGGTTCATTTTGTCTTCTTTTAATTATTTATCCTTTTTTTTTTTTTCCTTTGAAAGACAAAAGTAAAATAGAAAGATGTCTTTACCTTCTTTACATGTTTCAACTGCACTGCAGCCTTCATCAGAAGAGTCAGCTGATTGCTGCCAGGTGACATTTATCAGCTGATTTTCGTAGGCGGGGCCAGCTCAGCAGATCTGTCAGATCCACTGAGCCGGCCCCGCCCTGATTTCAGCCCTAGCTGAAATCATCAAACCCCTCCTTGGACTATCAGACTTTCACTGTAAAAATTCAAAAGAGCTGGCACAAGAACTCAAAGACATAAAAATAGAATCAGACGAGATCCTCATCTCACATGACGTCATCTCTTTATTCACAAAGACTCCTATTGACGTCACACTACATATAGTGCAAGAACGCCTCAACAAGGACAGTACCCTAAAAAGACGCACCAACCTCACAGTCCATGACATATCCAAATTACTACAGTTTATTGCAAAATCCACTTATTTTCAATTCAGAGGAAAAATCTACAAACAAAAAGAAGGATTTGCAATGGGAGACCCACTATCAGCCATCATGAGCAGTTTTTTTATGGAGGATCTGGAAAATAAAGCCATCAACACAGCACCCACAATATGCAAACCCACCCTTTGGAAGAGATACGTAGATGACATTCTGGAAAAAATAAGGAAAGGACATACACAAGAACTCACTGACCATCTGAACAGTACAGACAGTACGGGGAACATAAAATTCACACACGAAGAGGAGGAAAATGGCACCATAGCCTTTCTGGACATGAAAATCCACCACAACGAGGACGGCAGCATAAAAATCACAGTCTACAGGAAACCAACCCACACAGATCAATACCTACTTTGGACATCGGAACACCCCACAGCACACAAGCTATCAGTCGTCAGGACATTATATGAACGAGCCACCATCATCACGGAACAAGAAGACAGACAGGAAGAGGAAAACCACATAAAACATGCACTTATACGCTGCCAATATCCAGTATGGGCCATAAACAAAGGGAAACAGCAAGTCAAAAACAAAGAAAATAAACAGGACACAAGACATAGAACAAAAGCTGAAATCAAAAACAAGGACACCATAACTATACCATACATACGAGGGATCACGGAACCAATTCAAAGGATCATGAAAAAATACAAAATAAACACAGCAGTCAAACCACACAAAAAATTAAGACAGTTATTAGTACACCCCAAGGACAGAATAGAACAAGACAATAAATGCAATGTATTATATGAAATATCATGCAGATCATGTAACAAAACCTACATTGGAGAAACCGGAAGATTATTCACCACAAGAAAAAAAGAACACCAAAAGGAATGTGAGAAGGAAACGCAAGGACGACTCACAAGATCACAAAAAGAAAAAGCAGAACAAGAAACATTAAAATCAGCTATATCGGACCACTGCAAAAGAAATAATCACATCATGGACTGGGACAACACAAAAATTATTGGATCGGAGAGCAACAGACACAAACGTTGGATCAAGGAGGCAATAGAGATCAGAAAGCGGGGAAAAGACACCATGAACCGAGATGAGGGGGCCTTTATGCTTTCTCACACCTGGGACCACATTCTCCAGAGACCATCTGAAGGCGGGAGGCGGGGCCGGCTCAGTGGATCTGACAGATCTGCTGAGCTGGCCCCGCCTACGAAAATCAGCTGATAAATGTCACCTGGCAGCAATCAGCTGACTCTTCTGATGAAGGCTGCAGTGCAGTTGAAACATGTAAAGAAGGTAAAGACATCTTTCTATTTTACTTTTGTCTTTCAAAGGAAAAAAAAAAAAAAAAAAAAAAAGGATAAGTATTTTGATTTGCAGGGGAAAAAATGCAAATTTATGAGTAAAAAGTTGTAAATTTATGAGTAATAAGTTGTATATTTTTGAGAAAAAAGGCAGTTATGAGAAAAAAAATCCTTGCAGATTTATGAGAAAAAATATGCAAATTTACAAGAACAGTTTTGCAAATTTATGAGAAAAAAGTTGCACATTTTTCAAAGGAAAATCACAAATTTTTGACAAAAACTTTCAAATATTTGAGGAAAAAAGTTGCAAATCTACTAGAGAAAAGATGCAGATTGACAGAGGTGACAGGACAACGAGGGGATGACTGGGTCATTTTGCTAACAGGGGAGAGCTTCCTCCTTTGTCTCCCTTCAAATGGGACAAGGGAGGATGCTGACTGAAGTCCGAGTTTCTGCGAGAGAGGAGAACTGTGCACGAGGACTTTGGGTCATCAAATACACATAACGGGCCCCTTCGGCACTTGTTCTCCTTCCGTTTTTCTGCCATACATTAATGTAGCGGGTTGCCATGTCCCCTTCAGAGGACCTGCCATCCCTTTCTGTGCCCACAGACCGGAACTCGTAACATATAGACAGATATAATAGACTAGAGTGCTCATGGCTAACATTTTGTTGGCAAATTTAGGCGCCATATTGGTACTGGTCCTGTTGCCGGCACCTGCAGCATACAGGATATCCACATAATGGTTCATAGTATTTATTGTTATCATGTAAGTAATATGGAATGTTATGACAAATTTTAAGTGTATGCTTAAAGTAAGTGTAATGTTAATAATAATACTTAAGTGTAATGAAGTTGTTTAAACTGATACTTTCAGTGGAGATTATTCCTTTGCAAAGCCTCTCACTTTTTTGTATTAACCTTTGATGATCTGTATTTACCTGTCTCAGGTTTTGGGATATATATATATATATTCTGTTATGTTGTGGGAATGTGAAAGTGACGAGGCAGAGTTTATCTCACGAGTCAGGTTTATTCACATTCTCCAACATCAGCAAAAACAGAAAGAGAAAGAATTCCAGACATTCGTCCTTTTTATACCCCAGGACATCAAAGCTCACAGTCACATTGTATTTAATCCCAAGTAACAATGCATCTTCTTCCGGATCTTAACACCTCCACCCATAATCTCTGGCAGCCAGGAAAATCCCCCAAGGCTGTCTCTCTGCATACCAAAGCCTAAACTTTCACATCCTCCTGTCATCTCCAAAGAGACTCAGTCCTTTGTTCAATCTAAGATGTGAAGCCTAAAGTGGTATACATATGAAGCATAAAGTGATATACATCTGTGCATATGTGTCCCACAATGTATGGTAAAATACCTGGGTGAAGGATGAGGCAAGATGACTGGACGGACACAGCTTTATTGAATGATGTTGAACAACGGTTACACAGCAGGCACCTGGCAGAGGGCACCAGTCAAAAGAGGCCGCAATCATCTTCTTCTTTTTGTTTTGACTGGTGGTTGGCAACCAGCCCACAGGTGCATTACCGCCACGTACTTCACTCAGTGAACATCACTCTATGTATCAAAAGTCAGAATTCTTCTCGGTTGGCAACCTCTTCTTTGTCTTCTTCACTCTATATCTTTGTATAAGGAGTTCTTCTCCTTCTTCTTTTAGATTTGATTGGCGGTTGGCAACCAGGTACAGGTGCATTACCGCCATGTACTTCACTCTATATCGTATAAGGAGTTCTGAACAACTCCTTATGTGTGAAAAAATTATCTGTCCTTGGACTGTGTCTGAGGCGCGGCCGACATAGCTATATCAATAATGTATAAGGGGCCGCAATATGGATTCCCTCTGGTATTTATAGGGTCGTACAGTGACGTGACAGGAAGTGCACGTCACTACACCGCACTTCACAATAAGGTGCCGGAACACATCACATATTCCTTTTCCAGTGAACAAGTGTAGTATTTTTTTTAATATTTGTTATTCTTTAAATATTCTTTGTCTTATTCTGTTCAATCAATCATCAAAGCTTTATTTATATTGTGGTGACCCACCACAATCTGCAGGAACATTCCTCACACTCAGCAGGTCTGGAGGAAGCAGAGGACAATTTGCATATGGACAGAGAGCCCCTGGGGGGCAACCAGAACAATGGACTGTTGTTTATGCATCCCCGGATTAAATAGAGGACATCCGGGCGCCAGTTGGTCACGCGAATGACATGTATTGACTGATATGTATATCAATATGCTAATGTGCCATGCATTCTCTCTGTCTGTATAACATATAAAAGAGCTGACGATACATGCCTCAGTAGCACAGTAGGGCACAGTAGCGCACAGTACTACAAGTGTGTCTCATGATGTTGGAGGAAATAAAACTCTGCATCCTTCCAGCTCGTCACATCTCACCTGATCATATTTCTCCACAATATAACACTTTTCATACAAAAGTTGTAACACAAAGTGCCTTGTTAAGGAGACAACAAAGAGAAAGAAAAACATTTTTTAATAAATCACTTGCATATACAGGAGACAATCTTTAAAAGTTGCTACTTATTTATTCCCCAACAGCACACATACTTTGGGCCAATGTCAGCAAGTTTGTTTTGGGAATACATCTTCTAGAGGCCATTATGCCACCGTCTAGCCAATGTGCAAACGACCTCTGTAAGATGTATTCCCGATGCAAACTTTGTACATTGGGCAGATGTAGGCCAGATGTACATATGCCATACCAACTGATGCACCGTAAGTTGTGTGTGTATGTAGGCAGCAGTGAGTGACTGTCCAACTATGCTCAGGTGTGCAGGTGACACGCAGTCGTTCACACCCAAGCACACTCACACAGCACAGAGCTAATTGGCTGCAACAATCATAAAAAGCATATGAATATAAGAAGAAAGGAAAAAACACTTTAAAAATCACTTGCATACACAGGAGACAATCTTGAAATGTCAGCTACTTGGGTGCTGAAAACGATCACATCAGTGTTTAAATCAATTAATCCACCTTATTCCTGGGGGTGCCGCTGTAGGAACGATTATGGGCAGAGCTTCCAGTTTTGGCTGACGTTGTATAGAGTGTAAATAACGAGACTGATTCATGCCGCAGACGACTTTATTCACTCTCTCATCAGTCATACACAGGAAAAGCATGTCTCAATACACCATGGGTTCTCCTTTTATACCAACTGCTTATCTCACATTTGCATAACATTTCACATCACAATACATTCATCCTTTCTCACCCCAACTCCTTCTTCCTGCTGTCTCACCATGATCTCCCTAGCTATTGTTCTCCTCTGTTTACCTTCTGCATCCAGTCTGAGATAATTCACCCAGTCTCTACACCTCTCTACACCCCCCTCCCCCTCCCCCCAGAATCTCAGACAGAGTTTCAGTCCTCCCGTCCTTTTGGCTTCCGTCTCCTCCCATATCTGCTGTAACGGGGGTTTACCGCCTCCACGGCGCTGCTGTGCCGGCGGGGGGCTCCTGGGGGTGTGTCTGTCTGCAGGTGGGCCATGGCGAGGGGGGAGGAAACTTCGATTTGCTCGTGTGGCTGGTTTGATGAGTCGTTTACCTGGGGAGTTCTCAGTGGGGGTCTTCCACGCCGAGGGGCCCGAGCCAACAGCACTTGCTTGTCCGCCACTACAAAGGCGGGCTTAAGTCTGTCTATGGATATTTTCTCCCGACGACTCCCCAAGTCTAACAAAAAATGTTTGTCCCCTGTTTCCAGCACTCTGAACGGGCCATCGTAGGGTGGGCGCAATGGAGGGCAGTGGGCATCGTGCCTGACAAACACGAACGCCGCGTTCTTCAAAGTTTTTGGCACAAAAGCGCGTGGAAAACAGTGGTGGGCCAGGCCCGGCAGCGTGCCTGTGCCTGCACTATGCTGCAAACGCTGAGATGGGCAGCTGTCCGGCGCAGGATTATCTGGCAAAAATTCCCCAGGCAGCTGCAGTGGCTGAGAAAAAACAAGCTCCGCCGGAGAAGCCTCCAAATCCTCTTTTGGTGCGGAACGCAACCCCAATAAAACTCACGGCAACCGGTCTACCCAATTTGTATCCGTCAGCGAAGCCCTGAGCGCTGCTTTCAGTGACCTATGAAAACGCTCGCATAACCCATTGGCCTGTGGGTTGTCCGCGGTTATGCGATGAATTGCAACACCCAGGCTGCGGGCCATCGCGGACCAGAGGTTGGAAACAAACTGAGGGCCCCTATCGGACGTGATGTCCAACGGGATTCCAAAACGCGCCACCCATGTCGTCAAAAAAGCGCGTGCCACGTCCACGGATGTGGTTGCCGCTAGCAGGACTGCTTCTGGCCAGCGCATGGTGTGGTCCACCACTGTCAGAAGGTGCGTGCACCCCTGCGATGGGGGGAGGGGGCCCACGAGGTCCACGTGAACATGATCGAACCTCTTAGCCGGTATACGAAACGGTTCCAAAGGAGCCTTCGTGTGTCTGTGTACTTTCGCTCGTTGGCACGCTGCGCAGGCTGCAACCCACTCTTTCACTTGTTTGCGCAGGCCTGGCCACACGAACTTCGCTCCCACCATTTTGACTGACGCGCGCACTCCTGGGAGCGCCAGAGCTTGAACCGACTCAAACACGCGGCGGCGCCACGCGACTGGGACCACCGCGCGTGGGCGTCCCATGGATACGTCACAGATTAGGGGGGGCTTGCCGTCTTGCAGTACTCTACTCTCCAGCCTTAACTCTGTTGGTCCAGACTGAAGCGCGCACACGTCCGTATCGCTAATCTGCTCTGTGGCCATGGCTGTATAATCTATCCCCACGCAGACCGGGGCCACTACTGCACGCGAGAGGCAGTCCGCCACCACATTCAGTTTACCTGACACATGCTGAATATTGGTCGTAAACTCTGAGATCACGGCTAGCTGTCTCTGCTACCGGCCCGACCATGGTTCCGAACTCTTGGCCATCGTGAACGTCAGCAGCTTGTGGTCCACGAACGCGGCCCATTTCCAGTTCTGGCTGCGCCATTCCAGCCAGAACAAGAAGTGGCGTATGGCCAGGTGGAGAGCCAGCAACTCTCTGTCGAACGCGCTGTATTTACGCTCACTGTCGCGCAAAGCCCTGCTGAAAAAAGCGAGCGGCTGCCAAGAACCAGCGACACGTTGCTGCACAACGGCCCCTATGGCCACATCCGAGGTGTCGGTAGTGAGCGCTATCCGGGCCGCCGGGTCTGGGTGCGCCAACAGTGCGGCCTTTGCCAGGGCAGTTTTAACCTCAGAGAACACCTGCTCTCGCTCCGGAGTCCATTCGACTCTATCCACGGGTTTCCGTCTCTTGAGCGCGGCGTACAATGACTGCATGAGTTGAGCTGCGTGGGTGAGGAACCGGTTATAAAAGTTAACCATCCCCAAAAACTCTTGCAGCGCCCTGACCGTCTGAGGCCGGGGAAAATTCGCCACGGCGCACATTTTGTCAGGCAAGGGTATCGCTCCCTCCGGTGAGACGCGGTGCCCCAAAAAATCAATCTCCGTCGCGCCGAACTGGCATTTCACCGGGTTGATTATTAACCCGTGCTCCTCCAACCTCCGGAAAACCGTTGTGAGGTGGGTTACGTGTTCGTCCTCGGACGCACTGGCCACCAGGATATCATCCAGGTAGACGAACGCAAATGGGAGATCGCACAACACCGCATCCATCATGCGTTGGAATGTCCGTGCTGGCGTAAAAACTTAAACAAGCCAAACGCAGTTATTACCGCTGTTTTGGGTATATCCTCCACACGCACTGGGACCTGGTGGTAACTGCGGACCAGGTCTATTTTAGAAAAAAGTGCGTGCGTCCGGTGAGGTGAACGGAAAAATTCTGAATATGGGGAATCGGGTAGCGGCCGTGCACTGTGGCGTTATTCAATCTGCAGAAATCACCGCACGGTCGCCACTATTCCTCGGCCTTAGGGACCATGTGTAGCGGGGATGCCCATGGGCTGTTCGATTGCCTGATGATGCCCAACCTTTCCAGGCTGGCAAACTCCTCGTGCGCTATGGCCAGTTTAGCTGCATCCAAGCGCCAAGGCCGTGCAAAAACGGGCTGCCCGGTGGTGGTGATAAAGTGTTCCACCCCATGTTTAGCGATGGCCGCCGAAAACGTCGGGACCGTGAGTGCTGGGAACTGAGTGAGCAGTGTGTGGAACTTACCGCCTGGAACTGTGACACTGCCTTGTGTTATTGGCCCGGCCCCTCGAGCTGTACAGGGAAGAGAATCAAAAGACAGTGCATTAACCAGGCGCCTGTTAGCAACATCGACTAGTAACCCATGTGCACACAGAAAATCAGCTCCCAGGATTGGGAAACTCAGTGCCGCTATGACAAAAGTCCACTCGTACATACAGCCGTGTAGGGATAAACTCAGTGTCCTCTCACCAAAAGTCTTAATGTCCGAGCCATTTACTGCTGCCAGCCCGGGGCCGCTAGGTCCTGCCAGCCGGTCGGTGTAGGACGGCAGGATGATGCTCTTCTGGGCTCCGGTGTCTACGAGGAAGCGCCTCCCCAAGCGCGAGTCCGTCACGTAGAGCAGCTTGTTCTCTTCACTGGCGGTTGCAGCTGCTACCGACTTCCGGCCTTGGCGTTTCCTGAGCGCTTGAATTGGCATGGTGGCACACATCTGCGTGCATTCTCTCCGAAGCAGCAGTGGTAGAAGCAGAGCGTGTCTCTCTGGCGCTCCCTGGCCCCCGCTGCCGCTACCGTTGGTGGCTCCTCACCTCCGCTGGTTGTCCCGCTGGGTCGATCTGCCTCCTGGGCTTGCGCACGGTAGTCACCCGCGGCCAGCAACAGCGAATTGGCAAGAACCGCTCTCGCCTCTGTTGGGAGGTTCCGGAGGAAAAGGCGGGCAAACAGAAAATGCCCGTCGTCCGTGCCCATTAACACCAACATCTTCTCCATCAGTTCGACCGCCGAACCATCTCCTAACTCAGAGCGCCTCAGGAGCCTCTCTGCTCTCTCACAGACCGAGAGCGTGTAGCGCTGGGTCAGCGCAGCCTTGAGAGTCTCGTATTTGTCGTGGGCTGGAGGCTGTTCGGGCAGGCTCGCTACCTGCTGAGACGTGCGAGCGTCCAGCGCTGCGACCACGTAGTAATACCTGGTGTCGTCTGCCGTTATTCCCCGGAGGGCGAACTGAGCCTCTGTGTGGTGGAACCAAGACCGCGGGTCGTGCAGCCAAAAGTCTGGTAGTTTGACCAAAACAGCGCACGCGTTGCTGGGGGTTCCCGTCCGGGCCATCTCTGGGATGCTTGTGGCGTCGCTGGGGCTTCCCGTCCAGGCCGACTCCGGGGTTCTTGCCTCGTGTTCCATAATTCGTCAAAGGGTCACCAGTGTGGAGAGTGTAAATAATGAGACTGATTCATGCAGCAGAATCAGTCATACACAGGAAAAGCATGTCTCAATACACCATGGGTTCTCCTTTTATACCAACCACTTATCTCACATTTGCATAACATTTCACATCACAATACATTCATCCTTTCTCACCCCAACTCCTTCTTCCTGCTATCTCACCATGATCTCCCTGGCTATTGTTCTCCTCTGTTTACCCTCTGCATCCAGTCTGAGATGATTCACCCAGTCTCTACACCTCTCTACAACGTAGTGTTAAATCAGTCAGTAAGAGTGGAGTAGCAGGGGCATCTAAAATAGCGTTTTTAAAAGTTTTTCAAATTCATTTTAATGTATTGTAATGTCGGGGTTGTGATAAGGGGGCGGGGATTCTCCCGGCATGCTTGCACCGCAGACGATTCAAAGACTGTTATTATTCATGTGTTCTAAGTGTTATTGCTGTGCCATTATTCAATCTGAGCCTGAAGCTGGGGAGGGTACCACAGCTGTGGAAAACATCTTGTGTGGTACCTGTACCCAAGACTTCCCACCCCAAAGATCTGAACAGCTACAGACCAGTGGCCTTGACGTCCCACATGATGAAGACCCTGGAGAGACTGCTCCTTGCTCACCTCCGCCCCCTGGTGGGACCAGCGATGGATCCACTCCAGTTCGCCTACCAGCATGGCATTGGGGTGGAGGATGCGGTGATCTTCCTCCTTCACCGTTCCCTGTCCCACCTGGAGAAGCCCGGGAATGCGGTGAGGATCATGTTCTTTGACTTCTCCAGTGCTTTCAACACCATCCAACCGATGATCCTGAAGGACAAGCTGCTGTGCGCAGGGGTGGACCAGCACCTGTCATCATGGATCCTGGACTACCTCACTAACCGACCTCAGTTTGTGAGAACCCGGGACTGTGTGTCCGACACGATCATCGGTAGCACGGGGGCCCCCCAGGGAACGGTTTTGGCTCCCTTCCTGTTCACCCTTTATCCCTTCCTGTTCACCCTTTATTCTGCGGACTTCTCACACAACACAACACACTGCCATCTACAGAAGTTCTCTGATGACTCTGCGATCGTTGGCCTCATCTCCAACGGAGATGAAGCTGAGTACAGAGGGCTTATCCAGGACTTCGTGGACTGGTGCCATCGGAACTGCCTCCAGATCAACGCAAGGAAAATTAAGGAGCTGGTGGTGGACTGCCGCAGGCAAGGACAACCCCTCACAGCACCAGTAAACATACAGGGAACAGACATCAAGATGGTGACATCCTATAAGTACCTGGGTGTTCATCTGAACAATAAACTAGACTGGTCACACAATACTGACGCACTCTACAAGAAGGGACAGTGCAGGCTGTTCCTACTGAGGAGACTCAGGTCTTTTGGTGTACAAGGGGCGCTGCTGAAGACATTCTATGACACGGTGGTGGCATCAGCCATCACTTTTGGAGTGGTCTGCTGGGGCAGTGGCATTACAGCAGCCGATAGGAAGAGACTGAACAAACTGATCAAGAAAGCTAGCTCTGTCCTGGGGCAGTGCCTTGACCCAGTGGAGGAGATGGGAGAGAGAAGGATGGTGGCTAAACTGTCATCTCTGCTGGAGTCCGAGTTCCACCCTATGCAGGATATACTGAATGCACAGAGGAGCTCATTTAGCAGCAGACTACAACATCCTAGGTGCACAACCGAGAGGTTTCGCAGGTCCTTTCTACCTACAGCTGTCAGACTGTACAACCTAAGCAGGGCTGCTCCCAGAGATAGCAAAAAGATGTGACAACCTAATAGTTTTGAATGCAAAAGACGCAATAGACTTACACAGTGGTCCCCTCCGGCATACAACTAGGAAAATACCGGTCGCTTTGGAGAGTGAGAATATGTATGGGTACATAATCATACCATGTAGGATAACTAAGTAGACGGTTGTGCTGTTTCATTCCATCTAGCTACAATGCTCCGCACTGTGTGTGTTTATATATCTACATATTTATTCCATCTAGTACATATATATACAGTGTATATATATATATATATATGTACATATGTATACTTGCTGCTCTTGTTTTTTTCTCTTGCCTTCTGATTTTTATTTTTATTTTTTTTATTACTTATTTTGTACCCGGAGGTAGATTTGTTTTGCAGTCTGGTGACAAGCCACCAGCTGCCAGCCGCTGCGTGCGCAAGCGCCCCTTATCCCTAACCTGCATGTTTTTGGCATGTGGGAGGAAACCGGAGAAATCCCGGAGTAAACCCACGCAACACGGGGAGAATCAGAATCAGAATCAGAATCAGGTTTATTGCCATTGTTCATGTAGTACACAAACTAGGAATTTGTCTCGGTGCAATGCTGCAACATTAAACATGATAAAATAAAAGAAATAAACTATACATGCAATAAAGTGTAGAATAAGAGTGAGTGATACTGGTCAGCAGTTAAAATATATTAGCGAGCAGTAGATACTGTGGAGAACCATATAGTGCAGTCGGTAATGCAGGAAGAAAACAGTGATGATTGACATGAGTCTGGTTGAGCTGCTGTACATAGTGCACGAGAGTCAATAAGTCACTTAGTGTTCAGCAGTCTGATGGCAGAGGGGAAGAAGCTGTTCATGTGACGGGAGGTTTTAGTCTGGATGGACCGAAGTCTTCTACCTGAGGGGAGGGGGGCAAACAGTACGTGACCAGGGTGTGAGGGATCGGCTATGATCCGGCCAGCACGCCTCCGGGTCCTGGAGATGTACAGATCCTGGAGAGATGGGAGCTTGCAGCCGATCACCTTCTCAGCAGTGCGCACGACACGCTGCAGCCTTAGTCTGTCCCTGGCAGTGGCTCCTGCGTACCACACGGTTATGGAGGTGGTGAGGATGGACTCGATGATGGCTGCGTAGAACTGCACTAACATCTTGGTGGGTAGCTTGAGCTTCCTCAGCTGCCGCAGGAAGAACATCCTCTGCTGGGCTTTTTTGATGAGTGAGCTGATGGTCGGCTCCCACTTGAGGTCCCTGGTGATGGTAGTGCCTAGGAAGCGGAAGGAATCAGCAGTGGTGATGGGAGAGCCTGTGAGGGTGAGGGGGGGCAGAGGGGTTGTGACTTTCCTGAAGTCCACAATCATCTCCACTGTCTTCAGAGCGTTCAGCTGCAGGTTGTTGTTGTTGCACCAGGACGCCAGCTGGGCCACCTCTCTCCTGTAGGCGGACTCGTCGCTGTTGGAGATGAGCCCGATGAGGGTGGTGTCGTCCGCAAACTTGATCAACTTGACAGACTGGTGGCTGGAGGTGCAGGAGTTGGTATAAAGGGAGAAGAGTAGGGGGGAAAGTACACAGCCCTGGGGTGATCCGGTGCTGATGCTAGTAGAGTCTGAGACAGTCTTTCCCAGCCGCACATGCTGCCTCCGGTCCGTCAGGAAGTCGGTGATCCACCTGCAGAGGGAGTCAGGCACGTTGAGCAGGGACAGCTTGTCCCGGAGCAGAGCGGGGCGGATGGTGTTGAATGCGGAGCTGAAGTCCACAAACAGGATCCTGGCGTAGGTTCCCAGGGAGTCCAGGTGCTGCAGGATGGAGTGGAGGGCCAGGTTGACTGCGTCGTCTACAGACCTGTTGGCTCGGTAGGCAAACTGCAGCGGGTCCAGGAGAGGGGTGGTGATGGACTTGAGGTGGGGCAGGACCAGGCGCTCAAAGGACTTCATGACTACAGAGGTGAGCGCTACAGGTCTGTAGTCATTAAGTCCAGTGATCCGTGGCTTCTTGGGGACAGGGATGATGGTGGAGGATTTGAGGCAGGTCGGCACGTGGCATAGCTTAAGGGAGGAGTTAAAAATGTCTGTGAACACAGGAGCCAGCTGTTTCGCACAGTGTCTCAGGGTGGAGGGAGACACGCCGTCCGGACCGGGGGCCTTGCGCGGGTTCAGTCTGGAGAACTGTTTGAGCATGTCCTGCTCACTGATGATAAGGGCAGGGGGGGAGGAGGGGGGGTGCCTTTGATGAAGTAGGGATTGTGGAGGCTGTGGAGCTGGAGAGAGGGGGGGAGTTGGACACAGATGACGAGGTGTCAAAACGGGCATAGTGTTGGGACAGTCTTTGACAAAGGGCTTTGTCATCCTGACCTTTAGGAGCCTGAGGCCGATAGTTGGTGATCTGCCTCAGTCCTCTCCACACAGAAGCCGAATCATTAGCAGTGAACTGCTGCTGGAGTCTCTCAGAATACACAGATTTAGCTCTCTTCAGCTCTCTATTAAACCGATATTTAACCTCCCTGTAGCAGTCCCTGTCTCCACTTTTCAGCGCTGCTTCCTTCTCCTTCCTGATCTGTCTGAGCTTAGCTGTGAACCAGGGTTTGTCATTAGAGAATCTCACCCTGGTGCGTGATGGAAGAATGTCCTCTTCACAAAAGTGGATATATGAGTTCACAGTGTCCGTGTATTCATCCAGATCATGCGTGGCTCGTTTAAACATGCCCCAGTCAGTTATTTCCATGCACGTTTCCAGCTTCTCCTCAGCTTCACTGGTCCGTTTCTTCGTAGTGCTCACGACAGGTTTAGTGAGCTTCAATCTCTGTCTGTATGTGGGAATGAGGTGGACCATCACGTGATCAGATAATCCCAGCGCAGTGCAGGGAACAGCGCAATATGCGTCTTTCACTGTGGTGTAACAGTGATCCAGTGTGTTTAATCCTCTGGTGGGGCATTTAATAAACTGTTTGTAGCGGGGGAGATCGTGGCTCAGATTGCTCTGATTAAAGTCGCCAGTCACAATAACCAGAGAGTCTGGGAAAATCCGCTCCGTGTGTTGGATGTGGTCCGCGAGCATGTGCTGAGCTGAACATGCAAACTCCACACAGATCACTGTTGGCCAGGGGCAGGGATCGAAACCACGATCTCACGATCCCCGCGATCCCCCGGCCGAGGGTAAACTGTGCTGCCACAGTGCTAACCACTGCGCCACCGTGCAGCCCGATTGTTGCTCTGAGTGTTGCTATCCCTGTGCTGTTGCAATCCTGGAATTTCCCCATTGTGGGACTAATAAAGGCTTATCTTATCTTATAACTATGTTATAAGACCAGTTAGCGTTGTTTCCCTATATGTGATAGATCATGTGTCTGCCACCATGAGTGAGATGGGGGTCTGTGTAAATGACCTCCCCTCCGTTCTGTGTTGTGAGGAGGGAAGAATAAAGCCTGTTGCGTCACAATCATCTTTCCTTATTTGTGTGAACCCCATGAAACGTCACACTGATGTCAGGAATGGGATTTTAGAGAGATGGAAGCGAGGATCGATGTAGAAATTTGGTGACTCCAGCAGCTCATTGGCCAGATAGAGACGGCGATAGGTGAATGGAGCAGCGGATCCAACAGGGCCAGCATACCCCACCTTCTGCCTTTCTCAAGGCCGGGCGGGCTGAACAGAGCAAACCTGCCCTGCTTCCCACCGTTTTCAGGGCAGGACGGGCCGGTGATTCCACTGCAACCAGGGGCGGTGATCAACCAAGAGGCGACCGTCCCACCAACCCGCCAATGGGCCAAACTCCCCCGCTTTGGTGGTGAAATCCCACTAGATGGCTACCTGGCCCAGGTCAAACTGGCTGCTGCGCTGACCCTCTGGACGCCCGAAGAGACCGCCATGCAGGTCATGCTGGCCCTGGAGGGCAGGACTCTCTGCACGCTGTCTGACCTCCAGCCTGAGGAACGTTGCAGCTGGCCAGCGCTACAAGGAGCACTCCGGAGGCAGTTTGGGAGAGCGATCAACGCTGAGCACACGCCTGGGAACAGCTGGCCAACTGCTGGCAAGGCAGCCGAGAGAGCCTGGGAGCCTACACAGCAGACATACGGTTACTGACACAGCGTGGCTACCCGGATTTCGAGCTGGGGCGGTGGAGAAGCTCATCCTCCAGCACTTCATCTGTGGGCTCCGTCTGGGCCGGCTCCAGGAACACATCCGGAGTCATGCAGCGAGCAGCTGGGAGACGGCCGTGGCAGAAGCGGTGCGGGTGGAGCCAATGATGGATCATGCAGCTGATGTGTCCTCACCAAGGCAGAGACCTTTCCAGGCCACAGCTGAGAGCGAGGAGGAGGAGGAGGAGGAACTACGCCGGAACACAGCTGTGCGGTCAGCAAGAGTACAACAACAGCTGTGCGAGGAAGAATGCTTCTGCTGTGGGGAGCCAGGATACATCGCGCGTTACTGCCCGGCAGCCACCTCGTAACAAACCAGCCTTTCACCGGCTTTAACCTGAGAGCAAGGTGGCACAGATGGGGACCTGCCACCTCCCAGAGACATTTTCCCCAATGGACAGCTGGGCCGACTTGGACAATCACCAGGGCTGTATCTACAGTGCAGCCTGGACAGCACACCAATCTGGGCCCTGATCAACACCGGTTCCACCATTTCCCTGGTCCGACCCGGAGCACTGCCTGGCACAGATGGACTTGGAACGCAAGGGTGGGAGCCTACTCGGCGCTGCATCCTCACAGCCACCAGTGAGCATGCCAGGCTGGGGGGGGGGGGGACAATGGGTCCTTGGGGTGGGAGTGGCTGGTCAGAACACGAACCACCTGTTCTGGCTGGCTGACATCCAGGACCTGTGCATCATTGGACTAGATCTGCTTGCTTATGGGGCGTGAAGATCGACACCGCCAGCTCTTCTCTCCTACTGGGGGCTCAAACCATCGTGCTCTGTGGCAACAGCCAGACGAAGAACCAGGGGACACATGCAATTGGAGGTCCGGTGCCGTCAGCGCAGGCTGAGGATCGTGACCCAGCAGTGTCACGGGCTCTCCAGACTGCTACGGCCCAGGATAACGCAGCGGGTCACAGCTCTTTTTCAGATCACCAGACAGCTCTCCCCAGCAATGACGTCACGGAGACCCTTGGCGTGCAGCAGCTTTGAAGTGAGCAGGATAGAGATCCTGTCATCTCTCGGATCTGGCAATGGCTGGACACAGACCAGAGGCTCTCCCGGAAGGCTGTGGCTGCGCTGGACCCAGAAACCAAGGCCCTGCATTCCCAGTGGTCCAATTTCTGCTGTCACAAGGGTGTTGCTTATTGGCGGTGCCAGTCTCCAGCTGGGCAGCGTCACGTCTGGCAGCAGCTGATCCCCCAGCAGCTCAGCCCCAAGGTGCTCTAGTTGGTCCATGGTCCGGTGGGGGCGGGCCACTTCGGAGTGAGGAAGACTCTGCAGTGGCTTTGGGCTCGGTTCTACTGGCCAGGGTGCCGTCAGGACGTGAAGCACCATATGCACCGTTGTGCCATTTGCATGGCTCAGGGAGGACAGACGCAGCAATCCCACGCCCCCCTGCAGCAGTATGAGATGGACAGCAAACTGGGGTTGGATTATTCGTTCTGCTCGAGAGGACACCTGCACACGGTACCCAAACTGGCTCGGAAGACCCTGGTAGTGGCAGAGAGTCAACAGAAACGAGCGTATGATTCCTGTTGCCAGGGGAGGGACTTTGCTGGACTTTTTCTGCCTGGAACAGAAAGAGGGACTGTCACCAAAGCTGGTGAGCCACTGGTCAGGAGCGTGCATGCTGGTCGCCAACAACGGCGGCCACCCCGACACCTGGACGGATTTGAGTTGGACTTTATTATTCTGGGGACAGAAACCAGTCCGGGGGGGACAGTGTAATGTCGGGGCTTTGATAAGGGGGGCGGGGATTCTCCTGGCATGCTTGCGCCGCGGAGGATTCAAAGACTGTTATTGTTTGTGTGTTCTAAGTGTTATTGCTGTGTCATTATAACTGTGTTATAATACCAGTTAGCGTTGTTTCCCCGTATGTGATAGATCAGGGGTCACCAACCTTTTTGAAACCAAGAGCTACTTCATGGGTATCGAGTCATGTGAAGGGCACCAGCTTGACACACTCCTCTAAAATAACAAATTGTGTGTGTGTGTGTGTATATATATATATATATATATATATATACTGTATATACACACATAAATAAATAATTATCAATAACTTAGAGTGGGTAACAGACAAGATCAATATTCAACACTTTATTTTTATTAATCTCAGCAATTGTTCAGATGATCCCTTCTACATTTCATAAAAAAATGTCCAGTTTTCACCAGTCCCTTTTAACCATAAAAAACTAAACCCTTTTAATTCATGAACTATGTTGAACCATGTTTGAAAAAGTTATGCAACATTTAAGAAAAATCAACTTTCATATTAAATAAATCTTATCACATTTTTAACTGAACAAATCTGCTGCAATTCTGCTCAAAATCTGTTACATTTAATAAACACACTTTTGTGTGTTCTTCTTCACTGGAATTATATCCATACAGTTCTTGCCAAGAATCATGCTTGAGCAACCAGCACTGTCCTTTCATGAGAAGAAACTAAACAGCACTGAGAGTGCTTATATGCACGGTGGAGCAGTGGTTACCACCGCGGCAGCAGTTTACCCTTAACAGTGATCTGTGTGGAGTTTGCATGTTCTCGTTTTTCATGCAAAAACATGCAGGTTAGGGAGTTAAGGGGCGCTTGCGCACGCAGTGGCTGGTGGCTTGTCAAGATAAGTCCAAAAAAAAAAAAAAAAGAGTGGGTAGTGAAGTAGCGCTTCACCATCGCCCCGCAAATGAAATACACACAGCTTCCTTTCACGGTAGTAAAAAAGAACTCTTCCTCCCGCTCACTTTGAAAATGATAAATTTTGTCTTTTTTTTGCCATGTTTTTGGGCTTGGAAACCGCACTGCGCCCACCATCTTAACTGCCCGCTAGCTAAGCTTACGCTCCACAAGCGCGAAGGTTTTGTCATGCGCACAATACTGACCTTTGAACTAGGTCAGAGTTCACCTTAACTTTACGTATAATAAACATATTTTCATTTTTTTTTTTTTTTTAAGACATTGTCATTTTAAAATCTATATAAATGCAAGTGTGATTTTAAAAAATATTAAAAATATAAAATAAAAAATAGTGGCAGAAAAAATTACATCTGCAGCTCACTTGCGAGTTGTGCTATTTTTAGAACAGGCCTGCGGGCGACACATGTGGTCCCTGCGGGCGACATGGTGCCCGCGGGCACCGCGTTTGTGACCCCTGTGATAGATCATGTGTCTGTCACCATGAGTGAGATGGGGGTCTGTGTAAATGACCTCCTCTCCATTCTGTGTTGTGAGGAGGGAAGAATAAAGCTTGTTGTGTCACAATCATCTCTCCTTATTTGTGTGAACCCCATGAAACGTCACAGTATAGGCCACGTGTTTTGCACTCAAATGGCAGCTAATTTCAGTTCTTCTAGTTTTTGTATTTTTTTTTAATGTTTTGGCGTAGTTCTGGTACCTGCTGGTGTTCGTGGTTGTGCTATAAACTGGATAAATGGAGGCTTCTCACCACACGGTGACAGATGACATCTATGCACGGTGTTGTGGCGTACGTCTGCTCTAAGGTAAATTTGATTATCCATCCATCCATCCATCTTCTACCGCTTTTCTGGAGGTCTGGGTCGCTGAGGCAGCAGTTCAAGCAGAGAAGCCCAGACTTCCCTCTCCCCAGCCACCTGCTCCAGCTCTTCAGAGAGGATACCAAGACGTTCCCAGACCAGCTGGGAGACATAGTCTCTCCACCGAGTCCTGGGTCTGCCCCGGGGTCTCCTCCCAGTGGGACGTGCCCGAAACACCTCAAGTGGGAGGCGTCCAGGAGGCATCCTAATCAGATGCCCATACCACCTCAACTGACTCCTTTCAATGTGGAGGAGCAGCGATTCTACTCTGAGCCTCTCCTGGATGACTGAGCTCCTCACCATATCTCTGAGGGTGAGTCCAGCAATCCTACGGAGAAAGCTCATTTCAGCCGCTTGTATCCGCGATCTTGTTCTTTCGGTCATTATCCAAAGCTCGTGACCATAGGTGAGAGTAGGAACATAGATTGACTGGTAAATCGACAGCTTTGCCTTAGAACTCAGCTCCCTCTTCACCACAACAGACCGGTACAAAGTCCACATCACTGCAGATGCTGCTCCAATCTGTCTGTCAATCTCTCGCTCCATTTTCCCCTCACTCGTGAATAAGACCCCAAGATACTTAAACTCCTCCACTTGGGGTAGGAGCCTGTCCCCAACCCAGAGAGGACAATCCACCTTTTTCCGGCTGAGGACCATGGACTCTGACTTGGAGGTGCTGATTCTCATCCCAGCCGCTTCACACTCAGCGGCAAACCATCCCAGCAAGAGCTGTAGGTCATTGCTGGATGAAGTCAAAAGGACAACATCGTCTGCAAACAACAGAGATGAGATCCTGTGGTCACCAAGCATAACACCCTCCATTCCCTGGCTGTGCCTAGAAATCCTGTCCATAAAAATTATGAACAGGATCGGTGATAAAGGGCAGCCCTGGCGGAGTCCAACTCTCACTGAGAATGAGTCCGACCGAGTGTTGGCAATACGAACCAAACTCTCACAACGGTCGTACAGAGACCGAATAGCTTGTAACAACAAGCCCGATACCCCATACTCCCAAAGCACCCCCCACAAAAAACCACAAGGGACGCGGTCAAATGCCTTCTCCAAGTCCACAAAACACATGTAAACTGGTTGGGCAAACTCCCATGAACCCTCGAGAATTCTCGAGAGGGTAAAGAGCTGGTCCGATGTGCCACGGCCAGGACGAAAACCACATTGCTCCTCCTGAATCTGAGGTTCGACCAAAGGCCAGACTCTCCTCTCCAGTACCTTGGCATAGACCTTCCCAAGGAGGCTGAGGAGTGTGATCCCTCTAAAGTTGGAGCACACCCTCCGGTCCCCTTTTTTGAAAAGAGGAACCACCACCCCGGTTTGCCATGCCAAAGGCACTGCCCCCGACCTCCACGCAATGTTGCAGAGGCGTGTCAACCATGACAGCCCAACAACATCCAGGGCCTTGAGGTACTCAGGGCAAATCTCATCCACTGCCGGGGCCCGGCCACCAAGGAGATTTTTAACCACCTTGGCGACCTCAGCCCCTGTGACAGGCGAGTCATCCCCCTCGTTCACAAACCCTGCTTCCTCTGTGGAAGGTGTATCAGTGGGATTGAGGAGATCCTCGAAGTATTCCTTCCACCGCCCGACGATATCCCCAGTCGAAATCAACAGTACCCCATCCGCACCATACACAGTGTGAACAGGGAGCTGCTTTCCCCTCCTGAGCCGCCGGACAGTTTGCCAGAATCTCTTGGAGGCCGACCGAAAGTCTTGTTCCATGGCCTCACCGAATTCCTCCCATACCTGGGTTTTTGCTTCAGCAACCACCCGAGCTGCACTCCGCTTGGCCTGCCGGTATACCTCAGCTGCTTCAGGAGTCCCACAAACCAACCAAGCTTGATAGGACTCCTTCTTCAGCTTAACGGCCCCCCTCACCACTGGTGTCCACCACTTGGTTCGGGGGTTGCCACCACGAGATGCACCGACCACCTTGCGGCCACAGCTCTGGGCCGCCGCTTCAACAACAGAGGTGGAGAACATGGCCCATTCAGACTCCATGTCTCCAGACTCCCTTGGAATGTGGTTGAAGTTCTTCCGGAGGTGGGAGTTGAAGACCTCCCGGACAGGGGCCTCAGCCAGACGTTCCCAGCATACCCTCAATATACGTTTGGGTCTACCAGGTCTGAATGGCTTCCTCCCCTGCCATCGGATCCAACTCACCACCAGGTGGTGATCAGTTGACAGCTCTGCACCTCTCTTTACCCGAGTGTCCAAGACATACGGTCGCAGGTCTGATGACACGATAACAAAATCGATCATCAACCTGCGACCTAGGGTGTCCTGGTGCCAGGTGCACATATGGACACCCTTATGCTTGAACATGGTGTTCGTTATGGACAAACTGTGGTTATCACAGACGTCCAATAACTGAACACCACTTGGGTTCAGATCGGGCAGGCCGTTCCTCCCATTCTCTCCCCTCCAGGTTTCACTGTCGTTGCCCACGTGCGCATTGAAGTCCCCCAGTAGGACAATGGAGTCTCCAAGAGGAGCACCCTCCAGCACCCCAGTCACAGACTCCAAAAAGGGTGGGTACTCTGAAACATCATTTGGTGCATAGGCACAAATGATGGTCAGGACCCATTTCCCAACCCGAAGGTGCAGGGAAGCAACCCTTTCATCCATCGGGAAAAACTCCAATATAGAGGCAGCAAGGTGGGGGGATACAAGAATATCCCACCCCTGCTCATCGCCTCTCACCCGGGGCAACTCCAGAAAAGGCCAAACTCCAGCCCCTCTCCAGGAGACTGGTTCCGGAACCGAAGCTGTGTGTTGAGGTGAGGCCGACTATATCTAGCTGGTATCTCTCAACCTCGTACACCAGCTCAGGCTCCTTCCCCACCTGAGAGGTGACATTCCACGTACCAAAAGCCAGTTTAGAAAGCTTGGGATCAGTCCGCCAAGGTCTCCGCCTTTGACTGCCACCTAATCCACATAGCACCGGACATCCCTCCTGCAGGTGGTGAGCCCACTGGAGGGCGGACCCATGTAACTCCTTTGGGCTGAGCCCGGCCGGGTCCCATGGGTGGAAACCCGGCCACCAGACGCTAGCTATCGAGCCCCTCCCCCAGGCCTGGCTCCAGGGTACATTGTCTGACCAAAGGTGTTCTTCTACTGGCTCTCCTCAGGGGTGTGTGTTGTCACAACTTCTCTTCATCCTGTACACAAACATGTGTCAGAGCAGACATGACAACAGACACATTATAAAGTATGCTGATGATTCAGTTATTGTCAGTCTCCTTCAGGATGGTGAGAGTGGCCACGGCCCAATAGTTGATGATTTTGTTCACTGGTGTGAGGATTCCTACCTGCAGCTGAATATGACAAAAACTAAAGATATGATTATTGACTTTAGGAGGAAAACTCCCAGGCACAAAGTCACTGTACTAAAAGGCCAGACCATTGAATGTGTGCAATCTTCCAAATATCTTGGGACGATTATTGATAGTAATTTAAACTTTGAAGAGAACTGTGAAAGGGTGTGCAAAAAGGGTCAGCAACATTTGCATTGTTTAAGGAAACTTGCACACTTCCAAATTGATCAAACCATAACGACAATGTTTTATTGGGCTTTTATTGAATCTGTTTCATCCTTTTCTTTTGTGTCATGGTTTGGTTAGATAAAACTGAAACAGAGGAAATCCTTGGATCAGGTTGTTAGATAGTCCAATCGTTTGCTTGGTGAGTCACAGCTGCCGCATCACTGAAAATGTCAACTATGTCGCTCTCAGTGTCAAGTCAAATCCCTCGTATATTTATCAGTTATTTACTGTGAATGTACTTGGCAATAAATCTTTTTCTGAGTTCTGAGTTCTGAGCTGAGCCTGACATCCCTGTACACCAGACAGGTACAGAGGATTGCTACCTTCATTTTAAATGATGACTCCCACCCTCTGCACTGCCACTTTCAGCTTCTTCCCTTCAGACGGAGGTTTGCTGTCCCAAAATGTAAAACCCAGCGCTACAAAAACAGCTTTGTTCCTGCTGCTGTCCAAGAGTTGAACAAGATGTAGCAATTTATTGCACATAATTTAGTTACCTATTTATTAATTTTTATTTTATATTTGTTTATTTTTGTAGGTTTTTTATTTGGATTTTAAATCTTTTATTGGGTTTTAGACTTCAGACTTTTATTGAGTTTTTTTAATCTCTTTGACTTAGTTTTTAACTTTTTTAATATGACCCTTCTTTCTTATCTCTTTGTTTTTTCTCTTATCTCTTTGTCTTATGTCCTGATTGGTGGAGCCTTGAGTACTTTTATCGTGTTTATAGTCAGCTTCATGTGTTCCTGTGTTTGTGTTCATGTTGAATGTAATTGTGGTTTGTAAATATGTCTAAAAGGACGTCACCTGACTGCAAAACAAATCTACCTACGGGTACAAATAAAGGAACCTGAACCTGAACCTGAAGGGTGGGGCCCCGGTAACTCCATACCGGGCGGGGTACTCTGAATCCTTGTCCTAATGTAAGGTGAGGACGCACAGGTAAAGGCTCCCAGTTCGTTTCTTGCTTAAAACTCTTGCTTAAAACTCAGTTTAGAGCTGGCGTTTTGAGCTGTTGCTTTGTCACTACCGCTGGAGAATAAACCTGCTTGTGCGAAAAAAGAGAAATTGCCAGTCTCATAACTTAATATTGTAGTGGCTGGTGAAGCAATCAGGCCCCTCACACTCCGGGAGAACAAAGGGATTTCTCCCACGTGTGTTTTTTTTTTTTTTTTCCCTACGATCACAATCAACGTACATCGGCCAGTATCATGGGTCCCAAGAAAGCTCAGCAGACTGAGGAGGTGGACGATATTAAAAGAGCGCTGGACTTCTTGGCTGAAGAGATTTCTGCTGTTAAGCTGCAGCAAAAAAACATTCTGGACCTGGTCGAGGAGGTGAAAGCGCTGCGGATCCAGAACGCCAAGAAGGACAAGAGGCTGGCGTATCTGGAGAGCAGAGTGTCGGAACTGGAGCAGAACACTCGGGTGAACGACGTGCTCATCATGGGGCTCCACATTAAACCATGATCGTACGCGCGAGCGGTGGCCGCAGACAGCGGAGGGAGGCTTGGTGAGCTGGAAGACGAATCCACGGAGCAACAAGTGGCGGCCTTCATGCAGTCCAAAGGAATCCAGCTGGACTGTAACACCACTGAGACCTGCCACCCTCTGCCCAGGAAAAACGGCGACAAACCGGCTGTGATCATGAGGTTTGTCAACAGAAAACACAAGACTGCGCTGTTAAAACAAGGTAGGAAACTGAAAGGAAAGAACATTTACATAAACGAGCACCTCACAAAAGAAAACGCAGAAATAGCCAGAAAAGCAAGATACCTGAGAAAGCAGAAAAAGATTCAAAACACCTGGACATCAAACTGTAAAATATACATCAAATTAAACGGATTACCAGAAGAAGCCAAGGTCATTAACATCCGTAATATTATGGAACTGGACAAATATCAATGAATGTTATGAACTGGAGTCGACAGCAACAACAGACAATTGTAGGACACTGAAGGATTATACTCATCTGCTACAAGACATTTAACAACATGAAACAAAAGATCAACAAACAGGAACAACAGGAACTGAAAGTTTTTGAATATACAGATCACAACCCACAAGACGTTGAATATAACATAGACCCTGATAATAATTTATTTAGCTCCATCAATAATAACTGTAGTTACTACACAAATGAACAGTCTAACACAATGGTCACATCTGATTTCAATATTTCTATGATCCACTTCAACAGCAGAAGTCTCTATGCCAACTTTAATAACATTAAAGATTATTTACATCAGTTTAAAGAGCCATTCAATATTGTGGCAATATCAGAGATGTGGCTCAGTGAAGAGAAAGGAGTGGATTTTACCATGGATGGCTATGAATTAAATTATATAAATAGAAAATTGAAAAAAGGAGGAGGAGTTGCAATTTATGTTGACAAGAGCTTGAAATACAAGGTTGTTGAAAATCTGTCAATAACTGTGGATGATTTATTTGAATGTATTACAATAGAAATCTGTCTGGACAATGTGAAGAATATAGTAGTGAGCTGTGTATATAGAACACCTGGATCAAACATTGACTTATTTAAGGACTGGATGGAAAAAATGTATGCAAAACTAACTCATAAAGTTATGCTCATCTGTGGGGATTTCAATATAGATCTGATGAATTCAAAACAACATAGTTTGACAGAAGAATTTATCAACACAATGTACAGTATGGGCTTACATCCAACAATTACTGGACCTAGCAGAATCACGTCACACAGTGCCACACTAATAGATAACATATTCACAAACATTATGAAAAATAATATCAGGAGTGGGCTTTTATTGAATGATATCAGTGACCACCTGCCAATTTTTGTTGTCTATCAATGTGATTATAGGAAGAAAAAGTATACCAAAAATATTAAATATAAAAGAATAAGAACCGAAGAATCTATGTATTTACTGACAAAGGAATTATTAATACAAGATTGGAAGATAGTTTATGATGAAAATGATATAAATAAAGCATATGATAATTTTTTACAAATATTTCAATCATTGTACAATAAAAACTGTCCTATAAAACAATACAGTGACAGACAACAACAACAAAAAAATATTCCTTGGGTCACCAAGGGGTTAATAAATGCATGTAAAAAGAAGAATACATTATATAAACAATTCATTAAGCGCAGATCGCAGATAGTGAAAAAAGTAATTGAAGGAATTGTTAAGCCACTCACCCACATCTGTAACCTGTCATTTCAAACTGGTAAATTTCCAAACAAAATGAAAATAGCAAAAGTAATACCTCTATACAAAACAGGAGACAGTCATTGTTTCACAAATTACAGGCCAGTCTCTTTACTCTCACAATTCTCCAAAATACTTGAAAAAATCTTCACTAAGAGACTGGATGATTTCATTGAAAAACACAACCTCCTTACAGACAGCCAGTATGGTTTTAGAGCAGATAAATCTACATCTTTGGCACTGATCGAACTTATAGAAGAAATTACTAGTTGTATAGATAAAAAAAGTTTGCTGTAGGAGTATTTATAGATTTAAATAAAGCTTCTGACACCATTGACCACAGAATACTACTAAGGAAACTGGAAAGGTATGGGATAAGAGGGGTCGGACTAAGTTGGGTGGAAAGTTATTTAAGTAACAGACAACAATTTGTACAAATTGGTGAGCACAAATCACCCTTCATGGACATCACTTGTGGTGTGCCCCAGGGGTCAGTTTTGGGACCCAAACTCTTTATTTTGTATATAAATGACATATGCCAAGTATCAAAAAATTCTGAAATTTATTTTGTTTGCGGGTGACACAAATATCCTTTGCACTGGTGAGAATTTGCAGCAGGTTTTAGAGGTGGTCACAACTGAAATGAAAAAGTTAACGCAGTGGTTCAACAAAAATAAATTATCTCTAAATCTAAAAAAAAACAAAGATTATGTTGGAAATTATAAAATAAATCATGAAATAATGGTAACGATAGATGATACCAGAATAGAAACAGTACAGGAAAATAAGTTTCTGGGGGTGACGCTAGACAATAAAATCTGATGGAAACCTCACATCAGTCACATCCGGGCCAAGTTAGCAAATCAGTCACATCCGGGCCAAGTTAGCAAAATGTATAGGCATACTGGGGAAGACAAGACACATCTTGGACTATAAATCATTGGTCTTACTGTACAATTCACTGTTTCTACCTTATCTTAACTACTGTGTAGAAGTCTGGGGAAACACCTACAAGACCAACCTACAGTCAATATGCACATTACAAAAAAGAGCTATAAGGATAATAAATAATGTAGGATATAGAGACCATACCAATTCGTTGTTTTTAAAGTCACGTCATAAAGTTCATCGATTTAGTTAAATTTAAGACAGCACAAGTAATGTACAGGGCAATTAATAATCAACTCCCAACTAATATACAAAAAATATTTTAAAAAAAGAGACAATGATCATAATTTGAGAGGAGACTTAAACTTTACAAAACCCAAGATACGAACAACCAAGAAAAGTATGTGCATATCTGCCTGTGGGGTGGATTTGTGGAACAGTCTGGAGCCGGAACTGAAACTATGTACAAACAGAATTCAATTCAAAAGGAGGTATAAACATTATTTGCTGAAAGGATATATGTTAGAAGGGTAGTATTTATATGTACGATTCACTATGCTCACTCTGGGACACTATGGGACACTATGGAATGGTGGGTGGGACAGCACTGTGTATCTGTGTTGTTTGAGGTTGGTTTTGATGTATGGACATCAATGTATGTTAGGATGGATGGGTGTTAATGTTGATATGTACAAAATACAGTTAATTGTTTACTTGGGGTCTTAAATGTGGTAATTTGTATATAATTCACATGGGTGTATTTATGGAAAAGAGGAGATGGAATTAATAAGTGTTCACTTCTTCCTTCTCCCTTTCGAACACTGTATACTGTTACTTTATTGCATTTGTCATTTGTTTTGTTTTTGTTATACTTTTTTGTTCAAAATAAAGTATCTATCTATCTATCTATCTATCTATCTATCTATCTATCTAATATTTATCATGAGAGTCTGTTGAATTGCCCTGGACAACATAGCTCCTGGGATCACTAGGGTATGCAAACCCCCCACCACGATAAGGTGACGATCCATGAGGGGCCATGATTAGTGTGTGAATCGGGTGTAAATTATTTGGTTGGGTAATTTGTGTGCTTGCATATTTTCAAAGGGGGGGGGGGAGAATGTAGGATCGTAATATATATACAGTGAAGTTATGGTCTGAGGAGGCAATGGACGCTCTAAAGGACTGTCTTGAAAGCACTGCCTGGGAGCAGCTCTGCGATCCACATGGTGAGGACATCGATGGCCTCACTCACACCTTCACAGACTACATCAGCTTCTGTGTGGACAACACCGTACCCACCAAGACCATACGGTGTTGCTCGAATGACAAACCCTGGATCAACCCTGAGATAAAAACACTTCTGAGAGAGAAGAAGAGGATCTTCAGGACGGGGAACAGGGAGATGCTGAAGTCCGTACAGAGTGAGCTGAGGAGGAAGATCAGAGAAGGCAAGGACAGCTTCAGGAAGAAGATGGAGGCCAAGCTGCAACAGAGCGACGTCGGCGGGGTCTGGAGAAACCTTAAAACATCTCTGGGTTCCAGAATACCTCCCCCCAAGCCACAGGGGGCAGGGAGTGGGCGAACAATCTGAACCTGTTTTTTAATAGGTTTGACCAACCGCCCTCCCCCCCGACTGCACAACAACCACTGCTGCCTCTAAAGTCATCGAGACCTGCTGTCCACACCCCACTCCACCAACACCCCCCCACTCCTAGCACACAGCCCCCCAACCTGACCCTCACTAAAACCCAGGTGAGGATGGAGCTGAGGAAGATCAAGGCGAGGAAGGCCTCGGGACCGGACGGCATCAGCACGAAGCTCCTCAAGTCCTGTGCACAGACCAGCTGTGTGGGATTGTGGAGCACATCTTCAACCTGAGCCTGAAGCTGGGGAGGGTACCACAGTTGTGGAAAACATCTTGTGTGGTACCTGTACCAAAGACTTCCCACCCCAAAGATCTGAACAGCTACAGACCAGTGGCCCTGATGTCTCACATGATGAAGACCCTGGAGAGGCTGCTCCTTGCTCACCTCTGCCCCCTGGTGGGACCAGCGATGGATCCACTCCAGTTCGCCTACCAGCATGGCATTGGGGTGGAGGATGCAGTGATCTTCCTCCTTCACCGTTCTCTGTCCCACCTGGAGAAGCCCGGGAATGCAGTGAGGATCATGTTCTTTGACTTCTCCAGTGCTTTCAACACCATCCAACCGATGATCCTGAGGGACAAGCTGCTGTGTGCAGGGGTGGACCAGCACCTGTCATCATGGATCCTGGACTACCTCACTAACCGGCCACAGTTTGTGAGAACCCGAGATTGTGTGTCCGACACGATCATCGGTAGCATGGGGGCCCCCCAGGGAACGGTTTTGGCTCCCTTCCTGTTCACCCGTTATACTGCAGACTTCTCACACAACACAACACACTGCCATCTACAGAAGTTCTCTGACGACTCTGCGATCGTCGGCCTCATCTCCAAAGGAGATGAAGCTGAGTACAGAGGACTTATCCAGGACTTCGTGGACTGGTGCCATCGGAACTGCCTCCAGATCAACGCGAGGAAAACTAAGGAGCTGGTGGTGGACTGCCACAGGCAAGGACAACCCCTCACAGCACCAGTAAACATACAGGGAACAGACATTGAGATGGTGACATCCTACAAATACCTTGGTGTTCATCTGAACAATAAACTAGACTGGTCACACAATACTGACGCACTCTACAGGAAGAGACAGCGCAGGCTGTTCCTACTGTTCCTACTGCTGAAGACATTCTACGACACGGTGGTGGCATCAGCTATCACTTTTGGAGTGGTCTGCTGGGGAAACGACATTACAGCAGCCGATAGGAAGAGACTGAACAAACTGATCAAGAAAGCTAGCTCTGTCCTGGGGCAACGCCTTGACCCAGTGGAGGAGATAGGAGAGAGAAGGATGGTGGCTAAACTGTCATCTCTGCTGGAGTCCGAGTCCCACCCTATGCAGGACATACTGAACGCACAGTCTGTATAACCTAAGCAGGGCTGCTCGCAGAGATAGCAAAAAAACGTGACGGCCTAATAGTATTGAATGCAAAAGACGCAACAGACTTACACAAATGGTCCCCTCCAGTATACAACTAGGACAATATCAGTCGCTACGGAGGGTGACAATATGTATGGGTACATATTCATACTATGTAGGATAACTAAGTAGACGGTTATGCTGTTTATTCCATCTTGCTACAATGCTCCGCACTTTGTATATATATTGATATATTTATGTGTACGTATGTATATACACTGCTCTTATTTTTATTTTTCTTATCTTCTTAATTATTGCTCTGAGTGTTGCTATCCCTGTGCTGTTGCAATCCTGGAATTTCCCCATTGTGGGACTAATAAAGGCTTATCTTATCTTATCTTATATAATATTAGTATGGCGATGCCCTAGGCTAGGGAGGGGTGATGCCCCACCTTTGGGGGGTGGCGTCACCTGGAGTATATAAGCCTGGAGCGGGAGACATATTCTCTCTTTGCTGGGACTCCTGTACTTGCATTAGGGTCTCCCCGTGTGTACATACAGACGTGGACAAAATTATTGGTACCCCTCTGTTAATGAAAGAAAAACCCACAATAGTCACAGAAATAACTTGAATCTGACAAAAGTGGTAATAAATAAAAATTCTATGAAAATGAACCAATGAAAATCAGATAATGCTTTTGAATTGTGGTTCATTCATTCATTTGTTCATTCATTCATCTTCTTCCACTTAATCCTTTTCGGGTCGCGGGGGGGGCTGGAGCCTATCCCAGCATCTTTGGGCGAGAGGCAGGGTACACCCTGGACAGATCGCCAGTCCATTGCAGGGCCAACACAAAGAGACAGACAACCATTCACTCTCACAGTCATACCTAAGGACAATTTAGAATCCCCAGTTTGATGACAATTAACCTAACTTGCATGTTTTTGGTATGTGGGAGGAAACTGGAGAAATCCCAGAGTAAACGCATGCAGACACGGGGAGAACATGCAAACTCCACACAGATCACTGTTGGTCGGGGGCTGGGATCAAACCCAGGATCCCCCGGCCAAGGGTGAGTTGCTGCGCTGCCGCAGTGCTAACCACGCCGCCACCGCGCCGCCCAATTGTGGTTCAACAAGTTTTGTTTTTTGTTTTTTTTTAAATAATGCTTTTGAATTGTGGTTCAACAGAGTTATTTTAAAAAACAAACTCATGAAACAGGCCTGGACAAAAATGATGGTACCCCTAGAAAAGATTGAAAATAATGTGACCATAGGGACATGTTCAACCAAGATGTGTCCTCTAATTAACATCACAGGTGTCTACAAACTTGTAATCAGTCAGCTGGCCTATTTAAAGGGTGACAAGTAGTCACTGTGCTGTTTGTTGACATGGTGTGTACAACACTAAACATGGACCAGAGGAAGCAAAGGAGAGAGTTGTCTCAGGAGATTAGAAAGAAAATTATAGACAAGCATGTTAAAGGTAAAGGCTATAAGACCATCTCCAAGCAGCTTGATGTTCCTGTGACTACAGTTGCACATATTATTCAGAAATTTAAGATCCACGCGACTGTAGCCAACCTCCCTGGACATGGCCGCAGGAGGAGATGGATAATACGAATGGTAACAAAAGAGCCCAGAACAACTTCTAAACACATTCATGGTGAACTCCAAGGTCAAGGCACATCAGTGCCAGATCGCACCATCCGTCATTGTTTGAGCCAAAGTGAACTTCATGGGAGACGACCAAGGAGGACACCACTGTTGAAAACAAATCATAAAAAAAGCCAGACTGAATGAATGAATTTGAATGAATGAATGAATCTATTTTATTCGGTGATAATAATAATAAACACATACAATACAATAAGAACACACAAAAGACCAACCGAAAGGGTGTAGGCTGAAGCTAGTGCTTATATAGTGCCTACCCCTTTACAATTTTAAAATCAATAACATAAAAATTTAAGTCTTACCCAAAATCAACAAAGAAAATCAAATAGAACAAGTAGACAAAAAACCCTTTAAGTTATTACAAATTTATCTCCCAGCATTTACAGTGAGATAGTGGGAGATTTTCTAATCTTTGTACTGTGGGTGACTCCCACAGCCTTCGGGTCAAGCAGAGCGCTCAGCTGGAGCAATTAGCAGAACAGTGAGATGTATGGACTGGTATCAATAGGCAGCCTCTCCTTCCTGCCAGTAATCCTGCTATTGATATGTGTGACTCTCATGTAAATGTCCCATGCATTCCTGCTGTACTGTGATGCTAATGTGCCATGCATGCATTGTCTAGCTGGGTATATAAGTGAACTGAATATTGCTTGCTCTCTCTCTCTTTGACCACTCTGATGACTTGCTTCTACTAGAGACACAGGGCTCGCTCCAGCGCGCTTACACAGCGCTGGGAGTGAGTCTCGTGAGGGTGGATGAATAAAACACCCTTTTAAACTTCACTTCGCCGTGCCGCTCGGGGTTCCCTTATTGCATCCGCCACACTGGTGACCCCGAAGCAAAGAACACGCTATGAACGAACGCAGCCCCCAGCGGTGACTCCCGACGACGGATGAACACAGCTGCCTGACCCAAATGGACTGCCCTCCCTTCTGCCACACGGGAGACCTTGACGCAGAACCGACACCAGGCGAACTCCCTCGGAGATCATCCACGACCGGGAAGGCTGCAGAAAGCGTCATGGTGCGACCCTCGCCTGAGATCGGGACATCCACGCTGGGACCGGCCGAGGGACAAAGAGCGTCTACTCCCTCTCACCGCTCCTCTGCATCCACACGAGCACGCACGCACCTCGTCCTCTCTCCACGACGGCAACCTCCAGGGCCGAACGGAGAATGCAGAGCGTGGACCAGAACGCACCATGACCCGGCACGAGCGAACGACAGCAACAGCCTGAACAGGGATGACCATCGGCGCCGACGACGCTGATCTCCATCAAGTTCCCTGACCCTGACTCACCTCTCGACAGCGGACCACCCATGCACCGAACCCCCGCACGCACACCGGGGGGTTACGAGGACAGCGCACCACGCATGGGACAATACCGGCTCCACAGACCGCCATCGTCCTCCGCCGCTGCACACGCCCGAGAAACACGGCTGACCGCCGTCCTCGGAACCTTCAGGGCTGCTCACACACCTGAAGCACACACGCAGCCCGCACACAGGATTTTGTATGGGTCTCAGCCACGGCGCACAATGGGAATCCAGCCGTCAGCTGTCCCCGAGGGCTTTAGGGCTGCGCCCGCACCTAAAGCCAACACGCCAAGTCCCGCACACAGCTTCAGCTCCTGTTTTTCTTCATAGCCGCGAGAGGAGTCAGAGACAAATTTTTCTTCTCACAGCTGCTGTGGATCTCCGCCACGTTCAACGGGACAGCCCCTCAACATCGCGGATCCACATGCAATTTTTGCGCGGCCCAGACAACTTCGCCGTCCTAGGCCGGCACTTGCTACCCCCACCCCCCCTCCCTCCACCTCCGCCTGCACAGAGCTTTTTCCGCAGCTCGCTACCAAAGCCGGATGATCGAGGCCTCAGCCCCCCGCTGAGCCCTCTGGGGGGGAGTGTGTGGGTGACCCCCACAGCCTTCGGGTCAAGCAGAGCGCTCAGCTGGAGCAATTAGCAGAACAGTGAGATGTATGGACTGGTATCAATAGGCAGCCTCTCCTTCCTGCCAGTAATCCTGCTATTGATATGTGTGACTCTCATGTAAATGTCGCATGCATTCCTGCTGTACTGTGATGCTAATGTGCCATGCATGCATTGTCTAGCTGGGTATATAAGTGAACTGAATATCGCTTGCTCTCTCTCTCTTTGACCACTCTGATGACTTGCTGCTACTAGAGACACAGGGCTCGCTCCAGCGCGCTTACACAGCGCTGGGAGTGAGTCTTGTGAGGGTGGATGAATAAAACACCCTTTAAAACTTCAGTTCGCCGTGCCTGCACTTATTCCGTGCCTCCACACTGGGTTCCTTATATCATCCGCCACAGTACAATTTTTTTGAATTGCTTCAGAGTTGAACATGTTTTAATATTTTCAGAGCAACAGTTCCACAGTTTAACTCCAGTGACAGACATGCAGACTGGAATTTGCCAAACTTCATGTTGACAAGCCATAAAGCTTCTGGGAGAATGTCCTGTGGACAGACGAGACAAAACTGGAACTTTTTGGCAAGGCACATCAGCTCTATGTTCACAGATGCAAAAATGAACCATACCAAGAAAAGAACACTGTCCCTACTGTGAAACATGGAGGAGGTTCTGTTATGTTCTGGGGCTGCTTTGCTGCATCTGGCACAGGGTGTCTTGAATCTGTGCAGGGTACAATGAAATCTCAAGACTATCAAGGTATTCTAGAGAGAAATGCGTTGCCCAGTGTGAGACAGCTTGGTCTCAGTCGCAGGTCATGGGTCTTGCAACAGGATAATGACCCAAAACACACTGTTAAAAACATCCAAGAATGGCTAAGAGCGAAACATTGGACTATTCTAAAGTGGCCTTCTATGAGCCCTGATCTAAATCCTATTGAACATCTGTGGAAGGAGCTGAAACATGCCGTCTGGAGAAGGCACTGTACTGCCTCTGCTGATTGGACAGTCAGCTAAACTCCTTCCTCACATCAAGACTCTGAAGACACAGCTTTCGGTCCACAGGTTTAATGACACAAGGAAAGGTGAAACTGTAACATACAGTACAAGGCATAATCACTCTTTGACCGTTGTACAGATATTACAATGAAAATATATGAACTCAGCTTCTAATACAAATCATATTTTATCTTCCCACAACTTATATGAATTACTTTGCTTTTTAACTTAAATACAATATAAAATTATGTTCACAACAACTCCCGCCGCCACAATGAATTGTTTTCCCTCCAAATTATCTGTCAATGTCCTCCGACCGATACAACGGCTGTTGCCAGCGTAAAATCGCGGGAGACCACTTTTAGCGTCTAAAGTCATCAAACCCAACGTAACCTTAAACAAATCATCCAGAAATGCACACAAACAATAACAATAATACATACCCACGATGCTACCAAAGGCAGAGGATGTATGTGACTGCTGCTGAAGTTAACTGACGGTGGTAAAACACACACAACGGACTTTTTTTCTCAATACTCCGACCGACTTCCTGTTTACAGTTAGTCGGAGCCGAAGGTGACGTCACCTTCAGCTGTGAACTATGCCAATTCTAAGGTGAACCCAACACAATATTACAACGTGTTATTCAACATTAATTAAGAATGTAAATAATATTCCACCTTAACTTTTAACATTAAATAGCTATCGGAACACTCCCCGCCTGGCGTGATTCTACGCCACCTCACTTAGTCCGTCTAGTCCATCTAGTCCACTTAGGCATCTGGGGGAAGAAGAAATACTATTTCTGTAACAGGTTTCACAAACAAAGTTTCTTTTCCTGGCTTGATGACCTTTACTTCCACCTGACGGACTTTCCCATCTTCGCTATGGAAGGCCTGTGTTACCAGACCAAGTGGCCATTCATTCCTTGGTACTTGGCTGTCCTTGAGGAGAACAACGCTCGTTGGCTCAATGTTTGGGTGAGGTGACTGCCACTTCCTATGTGCTTGAAGTGTTGGAAGGAATTGCTTACGCCATCTATCCCAGAAGGTGTTGGACAGGTGCTGAACCTGTCTCCACTGGCGCTTGTAGAGGTCTGAAGGCCCAAACTCTCCTGCAGGAGCGGGAACAGAGTTCACCTTTTGTGTTAGAAGAGCAGCTGGTGAGAGTATGAATGACTCGTCGGGGTCGGTTGTCACAGGAACAAGAGGCCGAGCATTAATGATGGCTGCTACTTCTGCCATGAAGGTTACCAAAACTTCATGGGTAAGTTTGTCCTTCAGCTGGAGGAACATGGAGTCCAGAATCTTCCTAGCAAGACCAATCATTCTTTCCCATGCCCCACCGAAATGGGAGGCATGTGGAGGATTGAAAGTCCAAGAACATCCTTGATCCGACAGGTAAGATTTCACACTTTTGTAGTTGATGTTAGAAGGTATCTTCAAAGCCTTGCATGCACCCACAAGGTTTGTGCCTCTGTCTGAACGAATGCTTTTGGCCGGTCCTCTCACAGCTAGAAACCGTCTTAATGCGTTGATGAAGCTGGATGTGTCGAGGGATTCTATGACTTCAATATGAACGGCTCTTACGCTCATACATGTAAAAATCACAGCCCACCGTTTGCTTTGTGAGAGGCCTCCTCTAGTCCGGCGTGAAGAAACGCTCCAAGGGCCAAATACGTCGAGCCCGACGTTTGTGAAGGGAGGATCTGATGAAAGGCGGTCTGGTGGGAGGCTGGCCATCTTTTGGCTACTAGTTGGGGCTCTGAGTCGTCTGCATGTTACACATCGGTGAATGATGCTGCTCACCTTCCTCTTGCCGCTGATGATCCAAAAGCCAGCTGAACAGACAGCTCCTTCCGTAAAGAGACGCCCTTGATGGTGGACCTGTTCATGATACTGTCGAATGAGTAAGGTTGCAATATGATGATTGCCTGGAATGATCAAAGGAGTCTTCTCGCTATGATCAAGACCTGAATGGTGAAGACGACCTCCAACTCTTAGCAGGCCGTGTGTGTCGACAAACGGATCCAGATTTTTGAGGGGACTGCTTTTAGGAATCTTTTTGTGCATTCTGATACATTTGATCTCCTCATTGTAAACCTCTTCCAGCACCGTATGAATGATAATAGCTGAGGCTTGGTTGAGTTCCTCAACATTAAATTCTGCCTTGCAGAGATGGCAGCCTTTACAAGAGTTGTTCATCATGGTTGTGTTGAAACAACTAGCTATGTGTTTCAGGTGCACGATGGCACGAGTCAGTGACTTCCACGAAGAGAACTTGGCAAATCTTTGGGAACCAAGCTGCTTGGATGCAGTTGCAGTGCTAAAGGTGGACACTAGAGGACGGATGTCTGGATCTGAACTTGAGTCCACAAGGTCATAGGTACTTTCGGAGACATCTTGCTCTGGTTTGGACAAAAAGCTAGGTCCACTAAACCAGTTAGTGTTGCTTAACAGGCCTGCAGCAACAGAACGCGTTGCATGATCTGCAGGGTTCTGGTTCGTGGCTACATAGCGCCACTGATGTGGACTGGAGGATCTTCGAATACGCTGGACCCGGTTATTTACATACACATAAAAGCGTCTGGTTTCATTGCAAATGTAACCCAGAACCACTTTGCTGTCTGTGTAATATGTCACTCCATCGAGATGGAGATCAAGTTCTGATGAGATCAGGTCAGCTAACTCAACAGCAAGTACTGCTGCGCAAAGCTCTAGTCTCAGGATTGTATGCTCTGGACGGGGGGCCAGCTTGGCCTTTCCCATAACAAACCCGACATGATTATTTCCAGCAGTGTCCGTGACTTTGAGATATGCTGCTGCGGCGATTGCTTTCGTTGAGGCATCAGAGAAGACACATAATTCCCTGCTGACAGCTGCTGATGGTGAAGTTTCAGTGTAGGGCCTGGAGATTGACAGGCTTGACAACTCTTTTAGAGAAGCTCTCCAGGAAGTCCAGACTTCCTCCATTTCTCGAGGTAATGGCGCATCCCAGTCACCATTCTCAACAGTGAGTTCCCTAAGAATAGCCTTGCCTTGGATAGTAACCGGTGCTACAAACCCAAGAGGGTCGTAGAGACTGTTGATGGTGGATAAGACACCTCGGCGAGTGTAAGGTTTTATCTCATCAGAGACGACGAAGACAAAGCAATCTGTTTGGAGGTTCCAATTGAGTCCGAGACTGCGTTGCATTGGCACTTTGTCTGCACTGAGGTCAAGGTCTTTAAGGTCACTCGCATGGTCCTTGGATGGAAAGGCTTCCATGACCTCTTTATTGTTTGCTGCAATCTTATGTAGCCTCAGGTTTGACTTGGAGAGGACTTCCTGTGTCTTTTTTAGTAAGTCGACAGCAGCTTTGACTGTGGGCAGAGACTTCAGTCCATCGTCTACATAAAAGTCTCGCATTACAAAGTGCTTTACATCAGGGTCAATGTGAAACTCGCTGACCTGAACGGACTGGTGCAAGCCGTGAATAGCCACTGCAGGGGAAGGGCTATTTCCGAAGACATGGACAGTCATGCGATAGTCAACAACAGCTTTGGAGAGATCGTTATCACGGAACCAGAGGAACCTCAAGAAGTTCCTATCTTCTTCTCTAACCAAAAAGGAATAGAACATTTGTTCAATGTCCGCCGTGAATGCGACAGCTTCTTTTCTGAAGCGGATCAGTACACCTAGTAATGTGTTGTTCAGGTCAGGCCCAGTCAACAGCACATCGTTGAGTGACGCACCATTGAATCGGGCACTGGAATCAAAAACCACTCTAATCTTTTTTGGTTTCTTAGGATGGTACACACCAAATGTTGGCAAATACCATCGTTCTTCTTCCTCATTGAGGGGAGGGGCTAACTCAGCATGACCATTTTTAAACATCTGTCCCATGAAGCTAAGGAAGTGTTCCTTCATTTCTGGCTTCCTCTCGAAATTTCGCGTGAGGGACACGAGGCGGTTCAGTGCCTGAGGCCTGTTGTTGGGAAGCCGCCGACGTGGATTCTTAAAGGGCAATGGAGCTACCCAGCTGCTGTTTGAGTCTCTCTGTAGTCCATTATTCATTATTTTCATGAATGAAGCATCCTGAATTGAAAGAGCAACTTGATTATCCTCTCTGGTCCTCTTGAACACACTGCACCCAAGATGATCAATGTCACAGGTAGCTTCCTCCACAGAATATGCTGGTGGGTGGTTTGTGACCTGGACGGTGCTGTACTTTTCCTTAACACAGAACACATTAGGGCATGGTTCGAAGAGTGATGGCCGACGTAGCTCTGTGGTGTTTGTGTAGAAGGCGTTGATTACTGATGGTCTATGGACGCTGCCGAGACACACATTGCCTACAACAACCCACCCTAGATCTAATTTCTGTGCATAGGGCTGGTTGTATGAGCCGTTCACCTGTTTGCGAACTTTATGCACTCTGATAATGTCCCGACCGAGGAGAAGCATGATCTGGGCATTTGGGTCCATATCTGGGATGAAGTGCGCCATTGTCTTTAAATGTGTATGATGAAGAGCAACCTCAGGGGTTGGAATCTCGTCTCTGTTGTCGGGAATGTCGTTGCACTCTATGAGGCTGGGTAATGGAATGCGGACTGTCCCATCCAGAGATTCCACTTCATAGCCGCTTGCCCTCCTTCCTGATGATTCCTTCATTCCTGCGCATGTTCTCAGTGTGTAAGGAGCACTTGGACTTCTGTCACCAAACACGTCGAAGAACTGTGAACGAACCAGTGACCTGTTGCTCTGCTTGTCCAGAATTGCATAGAGCTTCACTGCTTTGTCTCTGTGACCGGCTGGATATACTTTCACGAGGCATATTTTGGAAAAGGATCTGTCTGTCAGATCTCCACCGCAGACCTTTGTGCATTTGTTCGTAATATCAGATTGAGGTTGAGGCACGGTTTTGACCTCCTCCCCGCCATGCTCTGGATCAGGATCCTTCACTTCTGTCCAGGGTGCGGGTCCTGGATGTAGGGCTGAGTTATGTTTTTCGTTCTTGCACTCAGAACACTGAACTTTGGCCTTGCAGTTTTTAGCGATGTGTGACGAAGATGAACAACATTTAAAACACAGAGTGTTCTCTTTCAAAAACATCTTACGATCTTCAATGGATTTTTCTCTGAAAGCACGACATTTACTTAAAGGGTGTGGTTTCCCATGAATAGGACACATTTTATCACGGCCATCAGATTTTAATGAGGAGTCAGTAGAATCAGAATTAGCTCTGGTGGATATCTCGGTTTTGCAGACTGAGACTCTTTGATGTTTGTTTGGCTGCCATGCTAACTTTTCAGCCCTGGGAACAGTATCTGTCTGAGTGATGAAGTTGAAGCTTGGGTCATTGGCAATGCCAGCTTCCTGGCTAATGAATTTTACAAAAAAGGCAAAGGGAGGACAAGGCACATGCTTTTGTCGCTTATAAGATGCACCAGCTGAAGCCCACTTTTCCTGCAGACGAAAGGGGAGTTTCTGCACGATTGGGTTGACACCTCTTGCCGTGTCGAGGAAGGAGAGACCAGGTAACTCTCCTTCATCCTTTGCTGATAGAAGTTCCATCAGAAGATCACTCAACTTAGTCAGTTTGGCGTAATCTCGGTTTCCTATCTTTGGAAAAGTGTCGATGCGTTTGAAAAGAGCGTCCTCTACTGCCTCTGGCGAGCCGTAAGTTTGCTCGAGTCTATCCCAAATCATATTCAGGCCTGCTTCCGGATGATTGATGTGAATTACTCTGAGCTGCTCAACATGTTCTTTTGACTCCTTGCCGAGCCACTTTAAAAGAAGGTCCATCTCCTCACTTGCTGTTAGATCTAAGCCGCTGATTGCGGACAGAAATGAGCGTTTCCAAGCTCTGTAATTCTCAGGCTTATCACTAAATTGAAGTAAGCCTGTAGACACAAGCTCACGGCGTGCAAGGTACCTCACAAAGTCATTTGGAGTGGAGCTGTTATTGTTGGAATTAGGAGGTACAGGATAAGATGGGGGAAATGTGCCACAATAGTCATTTTGAAATCTGGAGTGCTGTGTTGGAGTAATATTGCTGCTTTCAAATTTCACTTGTCGTGGGTCACAAACATTTTCATCCTTATATATCTGAACCCGCTGTGGGCTGGGGTGTGAGTCTGATTTTATTGGGGCATCATCTACACATAGCTGGTGTTCTGCCTCCAACACTTTGGCTTGGTCAGCAACATACTGTTGAGTGCGTTGTGTGGCTGTCAAGGAGGCAGAATCTAATAATGCAAACTCTCGACTTCGTTTTTCACCACTGTCAACTGCAGCTTCCAGCGCTTCTGCTTCAGCAACAGCTGCAGCAGTCTCTTTCTTCGATTGTAGCATTTGCATTGATGCTTCCAACTTAGCTTTTTCTAGTTTTAGGCTTATTTCTTCTTCAGCGTAGGAAAGGCGAGCTTTTGCTGCTTCCGCTCGTGCTCTTGCTTTGGCTGCAGCATATTCTGTAGATGACACACTGGAGTGCGCAGAAGAAGCGTGTGAGTGTGTCTTTGACATGGCTCTTTTTTCTGACTAGCACAGTTCGCGAGCGTACTTCTGAATAGACACTGATGTGTTGATCGTTTATTGGTCGAGTGTGACGATGATCTACTCACTGTCTGCCAGCATGTTCACGTTATCATGCCCGCTAGGAAGCCATGGTTTCACTGTACTGCCTCTGCTGATTGGACAGTCAGCTAAACTCCTTCCTCACATCAAGACTCTGAAGACACAGCTTTCGTTCCACAGGTTTAATGACACAAGGAAAGGTGAAACTGTAACATACAGTACAAGGCATAATCACTCTTTGACCGTTGTACAGATATTACAATGAAAATATATGAACTCAGCTTCTAATACAAATCATATTTTATCTTCCCACAACTTATATGAATTACTTTGCTTTTTAACTTAAATACAATATAAAATTATGTTCACAACAACTCCCGCCGCCACAATGAATTGTTTTCTCTCCAAATTATCTGTCAATGTCCTCCGACCGATACAACGGCTGTTGCCAGCGTAAAATCGCGGGAGACTGTAGGAGTCAAGAACTGAGGAAACTGGATAATTTTCCAGAATCTGCTTTAATTCTCATCCATCCTACATCCTCTCTCGATCGGAGTGAAAAGAGACAGGATGCAGTCACACACATACATTTATACACTTATCTCGAACAATACATCACACAAAAGTCACAATACTCAGCTACATCCTTTCATCTGTAATAGAACACCCAGAGTCCTTCTGTTCTCCTCTCTGACCCCCAAAAGGTCAGGCCGGGTAATCTTCTCCTCTCTCCTGAGTCCCCAGGGGGTGCAGACACATCGTCCTCTTGAGGTGTGAAGTCAATACACATGGCTAGCTCAAAGTCGCTCTTGGCTGAATTCAGCCAGCCACATGTGAGTCACATAAGTTATAATTATGGGCTCCACATCACTCCCCCCTTCCACGCGAAAGACTGGGCACCCACATACAGTCATACAACAGTCATACAGCACGTCACCCCCCCAACAGAATCTCACAGCAACCTAAACAACCTGACCAAAAAACACATCATTCTGCATGCAGCTTAGGTTTCAATCTTCTCCCGAATCTGCTGTATGCAGGTCTCCTGCTCTGTGTTGGGCCGTCCTGCTGTGCATCTGTGGAGTGAGGGGGAGAAGGGTTATTTGCACCTCGTGGGGGGTCCCGGGGCCGCCCCTTCGGAGGCCTGCCGTGTCGAGGCGCGCCCGCCGGCCGTACAGACTTGTTATGCAACACAAAAGCAGGTTTTAATCTATCGATACTGATCGTCTCCCTCCTGCCCCTCAAATCTAGCACAAAATATTTCTCCCCGGTTTCCAGCACTCGAAATGGACCGTCGTAAGGTGGGTGGAGGCTATGCCGCTGTGCATCGTGTCTGACAAAAACAAACTCTGCGTCTCGTAAAGCCTGGGGCACGACCACACGCTGGAAAGAGTGATGAGTGGGGCCCGGGAGCATTTCTGCTCCTGTGTTACTCAGAGACCCCCGGATCGGGGAGGGCCCTGGTGTCGTGTGGTCGGGTAAAAACTTGCCTGGCAGCCTGAGCGGTTGTGCAAAGACCAATTCTGCTGGTGAGGCATCTAGATCCTCTTTGGGTGCCGAACGCAACCTCAATAAAACCCATGGTAGTTTGTTCACCCAATCTGTGTCCGTCAGTGACGCTCTGAGGGCTGCCTTCAAAGACCTGTGAAAACGCTCGCATAAACCGTTAGCCTGGGGGTGATAAGCGGTCGTGCGGTGTACCGCCGCTCCTAAACCGCTGGCCACTGCTGACCACAGTTCCGACGCAAATTGAGGTCCCCTATCAGACGTAATATCTGACGGGACCCCGAACCGTGCTACCCAGGCTGTTAAAAAGCGCGTGCCACCTCTGCCGCTGTGGTTGATGTTAACGGGACCACTTCCGGCCAACGAGTGGTTCGGTCCACCATCGTCAAGAGGTGTGTGAACCCTTGTGATGTGGGTAGGGGGCCCACGAGGTCCACGTGCACATGATCGAACCTTTTAGCCGGAATGTGGAACGGTTCTAAGGGCGCTTTAGTGTGCCTGTGAATTTTAGCCTGCTGGCAAGCCATGCAGGCCTTAGCCCACTCTTTCACGTGCTTGCGCAGGCTCGGCCAAACAAACTTCTCCGCCACCATTTTCACCGAAGCGCGCACCCCTGGGTGCGCTACGGAGTGCACGGCGTCAAAAACGCGACGGCGCCATGCGGCTGGCACCACCAGGCGTGGTCGCCCTGTGGATACATCGCAGATAAGCGGGGGGAAACCGGTTTGTAGATTTCTGCGTTCCAGCCTTAACCCTGTTGGTCCAGACAGGAGCGCGCGCACGTCCGCGTCCTCGCTCTGCTCCGCCGCCATGGCTGTATAATCTATTCCCACGTGGACCGGAGCCGCATGCGTGTCCGCGCTGTTACCGCGCTCTGGGTAAGCGGCCGCGCAATCCGTTTCCGCACGGACGGGTGCTGTTACTGCGCTTGACAGACAGTCTGCCACCACATTGATTTTACCGGCTACGTGCTGAATATCGGTGGTAAACTCAGAAATTGCGGCCAGCTGTCTCTGCTGCCGCCCTGACCACGGTTCTGAAGTTTTGGACATTGCAAAAGTGAGCGGTTTGTGGTCGACAAACGCGGTGAAACGCCACCCTTCCAGCCAGAACTGGAAATGTCGAATGGCTAAGTGAAGCGCCAGGAGTTCCCTGTCAAATGCGCTGTATTTCCGCTCGGGCTCGCGCAGAGACATGCTGAAAAAGGCGAGAGGTTGCCAAACTCCGGCGACCTGCTGCTCTACCACGGCCCCTATCGCTACCTCTGACGCGTCTGTGGTTAGCGCTATGCGAGCTGCCGGGTCTGGGTGCACCAGCAGTGCTGTGTCAGCGAGTGCTTTTATTACCGCTGTGAACGCACGCTCCCGCTCCGGGGACCACTCGATCACATTGGCAGGCTTCTGTTTTTTAAGCGCGGTGTATAACGGCTGCATGAGTTGTGCTGCGCGGGGTATGAAACGGTTATAAAAATTCACCATCCCCAAAAATTCCTGCAACGCTTTCACTGTCTGTGGCTGGGGAAACTCAGCCACCGTGCGCACTTTTGCCGGCAGAGGAACTGCTCCCTCTGGTGAGACACGGTGCCCCAGAAAATCAATTTGCGCTGCGCCAAACTGGCACTTGACCGGGTTGATTATCAACCCGTGGGCTTCCAACTTTTGAAAAACTGTAGTGAGGTGTTTCTCGTGTTCCTCCTCTGAGGCACTGGCTACTAAAATATCGTCCAAGTAGACAAAAACAAACGGAAGGTCGCGCAGCACTGCATCCATCATCCGTTGAAAGGTTTGTGCGGCGCCTTTAAGGCCAAAAGGCATGCGTAAAAACTCAAAAAGTCCGAACGGGGTTATTACCGCTGTTTTGGGAATATCCTCTGGTCGAACCGGGACCTGATGATAACCGCGGACTAGGTCTATTTTAGAAAAAATGCGCGCTTTTGCCAGGTGCACTGAGAAATCCTGGATATGCGGAATCGGGTAGCGATCCTGAGCTGTGGCATTGTTCAACCTGCGATAATCACCGCAAGGTCTCCACGAGCCGTCAGCTTTAGGCACCATATGCAGGGGGGAAGCCCAAGTGGACTTCGAGCGGCGAATAATGCCCAACCTTTCCAGGTTGGCGAACTCCTCCTGTGCCACGGAGAGCTTAGCTGCATCCAAGCGCCGAGCTTTAGCAAAAACTGGTGGGCCACTCGTGGTTATGAAGTGCTCCACCCCATGTTTCGCCACCTTAGCGGAAAAAGTGGGAACTGTGAGTGCTGGAAACTGGTGTAGAAGGGTGTGGAACTTACCACCTGCTGCGGCGACGTTGGTCTGTACTGGCGGCGGGCACACCCGAGCTGCACAAGGGATAGAACAGAAAGACAGTGCATTTACTAGGCGTTTGTTGGCCAGATCAACTAACAAACCATGTGAACACAGAAAATCAGCACCTAACATATTGAAGCTCACTGCCGCTACGATGAAGGTCCACTCGTAAGCGCGGCCGTGGAAGGACAGAGACAAGGTTCTCTCTCCGTAAGTCTTGATGCTGGAGCCGTTGGCCGCTGTTGCCCCGTCTCCGCGGGGTCCAGCCAGCCGATCTGCATAAGTTGCAGTGATGAAGCTCCTCTGGGCTCCGGTGTCCACGAAGAATTGCCGCCCAGAGCCCGCATCTGTCAAATAAAGCAGCTTGTTCCGTTCGCCGAGAGTGGAAGCTGCTAACGACTCCCGGCCCGGTCGTTTCCCTGCTTTTTGAAACTGCACGGTGGGATGCATCTGTGCGCCTTCTCGGCGAAGCGACGGTGGTAATAGCAGGGGTTGTCATGCCCCCTGGCTCGGGATCTCGTCGCCGCCGTCGTCGCTGGGGTGGGATCTGCTGCCTCTGGCTCCACACTGCCCCCGGCCGTCGTGCCGAGGTCTGCCGCTGCCACGGAGGTCTCTTGCTCGTCGCAGGCGTTGAGGAGCCGCTCCGCCTCCTGGGCCAGCTCGCGGAAGTCCTGCTGGTTTACACACCGTCTGCTGGACAGGGAACCTCTCGTGTGTGCTGGGAGGGTTCTCAGGAAAATATGCTTGAAAAGGAACACGTCGTTGTCCGTCCCGATCATCTGTAGCATGTCCTCCATGAGGACCGTTGACCTGCGTCCACCTCTGTCGCGCAGGTCCAGTAGCTGCCTGGCTCTTGCCTCCGCCGACGGCATGAAGCTCCTGATGAGGGTGGCTTTCAGCGCGTCGTATTTGCTGGCAGTGGGTGGTTGCTGCACCAGGCTCCGCACACACTGAGCCGTGCGGCTGTCAAGCGTTGCGATGACATTATGGAATTTAATGTCATCCGCTGAAACTCCCCCGAGCAGGAACCGTGACTCCACATGCTGGAACCACGAGTGCGGGTCGTTTTGCCAGAACTCGGGGAGCTTAATCAGTCTTGTGCCCCTGCTGGCATTCCCCGGTGAATCCGGGTCTGAGTGGCTGTCTCCCAGCTCTTCCATATCGATCACGAGGCTGTCCTCCAGCCTCGGCGTGCTCAGATTCATGCGTAGGTCACCAATTGAAGGAGTCAAGAATTGAGGAGACTGGATAATTTTCCAGAATCTGCTTTAATTCTCATCCATCCTACGTCCTCTCTCGATCGGAGTGAAAAGAGACAGGACGCAGTCACACACATACATTTATACACTTATCTCGAACAATACATCACACAAAAGTCACAATACTCAGCTACATCCTTTCATCTGTAATAGAACACCCAGAGTCCTTCTGTTCTCCTCTCTGACCCCCAAAAGGTCAGGCCGGGTAATCTTCTCCTCTCTCCTGAGTCCCCAGGGGGTGCAGACACATCGTCCTCTTGAGGTGTGAAGTCAATACACATGGCTAGCTCAAAGTCTCTCTTGGCTGAATTCAGCCAGCCACATGTGAGTCACATAAGTTATAATTATGGGCTCCACAGAGACCACTTTTAGCATCTAAAGTCATCAAACCCAACGTAACCTTAAACAAATCAGCCAGAAATGCACACAAACAATAACAATAATACATACCCACGATGCTACCAAAGGCAGAGGATGTATGTGACTGCTGCTGAAGTTAACTGACGGCGGTAAAACACACACAACGGACTTTTTTTCTCAATACTCCGACCGACTTCCTGTTTACAGTTAGTCGGAGCCGAAGGTGACGTCACCTTCGGCTGCGAACTATGCCGATTCTAAGGTGAACCCAACACAATATTACAACATGTTATTCAACATTAATTAAGAATATAAATAATATTCCACCTTAACTTTCAACATTAAATAGCTATCAGAACAGGCACCCTTCAAACCTGAGACAACTGGAGCAGTTTGCTCATGAGGAGTGGGCCAGAATACCTGCTGAGAGGTGCAGAAGTCTCATTGACAGTTACAGAAATCGTTTGATTGCAGTGATTGCCTCAAAAGGTTGTGCAACAAAATATTAAGTTAAGGGTACCATCATTTTTGTCCAGGCCTGTTTCATGAGTTTGTTTTTTAAAATAATTCTGTTGAACCACAGTTCAAAAGCATTGTCTGATTTTCATTGGTTAATTTTCATAGAATTTTTATTTATTACCACTTTTTTTTTCTTTTCCACAATATTTTTATTGAACCTTTTTTACAAACATAACATAAACAATCAAACACTAACACTAAAGTAATAAAAAAAATGTACTAAAACACACCAACAACCACTAACAGGAACAGGTCTTCAACAATGCTCCTCTGTTTAGTCTAGGCAATCCATTACATAAGTATACATATTATACATTCACCAGTTTAGAATTTATAAGGTCCACACACATCATTCACCTTCTTCTTCAAAAGTTATGTTTAAATTCTTTACATAATCAATAAAAGGTCTCCATATATTCTCAAACACAGTTTCCTTTGATTTCAGTATGTATGTTATTCTTTCTAGTGGAAGGTTTGTTAACATCTGTCTTAACCACTGAGTCACATCTGGTCTATGAGTCTTTTTCCACAATAGTGCAATACATTTTTTGGCATTAAGCAAACTGAGGTCTATGAATGCTCTTTCACTTTTATTAAAGTTGTGCTTTTCTGGATGCAGACCCAACAAAAACAATTTAGGATTCAATATGATTTGTTTTGAAATTATTTTTTCAATTGTTCCCCTCACCTCTTCCCAAAACATTCTAATTTTTCTACATTCCCATAAACAATGAAATAAGGTTCCTTTACTTTCCATACATTTTGTGCATGTATCTGGTATGTTTTTGTTATATCTATTTAATTCCACCGGTGTAACATACATCCGCATTAACCATTTAAAATGTATCAATTTTAGACGTACATTTATTGATTTGGTTTGAGCTTCTGTACAAGCCAATTCCCATTGTTCCTCTGAGATTTCAGTTTGCAGGTCTTCTTTCCAATAATTCAGTCTTTTCTGTGAGTTTTCACTTGAAGATAATATCAATGAGTTATAAAACTCTGAAATAATACCCTTTCTCTTACTATCTTTCGTCAAGATTTTTTCCAAGGATGACTAAATAGGTCAAGTGAGAGCATTGTTTTGATTTGATCGAATAAAGTTCCTAATCTTAAGATATTTAAAAAAATGTGTTCTATTAAGATTAAATTTGATCCTCAGCTCTTCAAAAGACATTATGTTATCTGAACATGACAAATATAAATCTTGAATGTTTTGGATCCCTTTTAAATTCCATACTTTAAATACAGCATCCGCTCTCCCTGGTTTAAAATATTGATTACCCCATATTGGACTAAATTGTGACAGTAAGTGTGGTTCTTTTAAATATTTTTTAGTTTCACACCATATTTTGATCATATGCTTTACAAATGGATTTTTAACTTGTTTCTGTAATTTTTTTGCCGAGTCTGAGTATATGAATATGGGAAGAGGTAAAGGTAAATTGTATGATTCCATTTCAGTCCAGTGAGGGAGATCATTTGATGAAAAATAATATGTCATAGACCTCAGTTGTGCTGACCAGTAATACAACATAAAGTTTGGACATTTCAGACCTCCACGATCAAATGGTAAATATAGTAAGGACAGACGTAATCTAGCCTTCCTATTGTTCCATATAAACTCCACTAACTTTTTTTAATTCTTGAGAATAGATCTGAAGGTGGTGGTAAAGGAATGTATTGAAATAAATAAAGTATTTTGGGTAAGATATTACTTTTAAGTATATTAATTCTCCCAATCATCGACATTGGTAGTGACATCCATCTCTGAATTAACTCATTAATGTCTGTCATTAAGGCTTCGTAGTTGGCACTGGCGACTGATTCCAGCTTGGGCACAATTTGAATTCCTAAATATTTAAACTGATTTACAACATTGAATTGATTTACCTCAGAAGCTGGGTGCTTTCTCTGGGACTCATTTAGCATTAATATTGAAGATTTAGTTTTATTTATTTTATATCCTGATATTTCCCCAAAATTCTTTATTAAATTCAACAAGGTCGGAATTGATTTTTTAAGATTCGACATAAACAAAATTATGTCATCGGCATACAGGGAGATTTTATGTTCTGTTGGTCCAACCTTAATTCCATATATTTGCGGATGTAAACGTACTGCCATCGCTAAAGGTTCAATTGCCATAGTAAACAGTAAAGGTGAAAGTGGACAGCCTTGTCGACATCCTCTATTGATTTTTATTGATTTTGAGATATTACTGTTTGTTAGGATTTCTGCTGTAGCATTATTATATATTATCTGAACCCATTTTATGAAATTATTTCCAAATCCAAACCTTTGTAAGACTTCAAAAAGAAAAGGCCATTCGACCCTATCAAAGGCCTTTTTGGCGTCCAATGATAGGAGAGCTGTATCCGGTGCTTCTTTATTAGAGTAAATAATATTGAATAATCTTACATTATGGAAGCCTTGTCTTCCCTTTATAAAGCCATTCTGATCTCGGTTAATAATATTTGGTAATATTTCTTGTATTCGTCAGGCTAAAATTTTACAGATTATCTTAAGGTCAGCATTTAATAGGCTTATTGGTCTCATATTTTCACATTTATTAGAGGGTTTACCTGGTTTTGGCAACAGTATAATTAAGGCATTATTCATGTATGATGGTAAATTACTATTTTGAAATGCTTCTAAAACCATTTCCAAAAAAGGTTTTATTAATTTATTCTTAAATTTTTTATAGAGGTCAACTGGAAGACCATCTGGTCCTGCACTTTTTCCTGATTTCATATTATCAATGGCTAGCCCAACTTCTTCTTGACTAATTTTAGACTCCAGTATCTCCCTGTTTTCATTTGGAATACACGGTATAGATAGTCCGTCCAAAAACCCATTTAGTTTTGTTAAGTCAGTTTCATTTTTTGTATCATATAATTTTTCATAGTAATCTCTAAAGGCTCTATTAATTTCTAAAGGATCTACAACTACCTGTCCGTTACTTATAATACTGGTAATTGGTGTTTTAGATTCTAATTGTTTAATCTGCCATGCCAATAATTTTCCTGATTTTTCACCTTGTTCATAAAAAGATTGCTTCAATCTTAGAAGACTCGAGGCAGCTCTATTCGCTGATTTTTTGTCATATTCAGCTCTCAGAATTATTAATTCGTTCTCTAATTTTGGGTCACTTCCTGCATACACTTTTTCTTGAAGAATTTTTAATTTGTGTTCCAATTGGACTCTCTCTTCTCGAGTCTTCTTAGATTTTGAACCTGTATAACTAATAATATGTCCCCTAATAAAAGCTTTGAAAGCCTCCCACTTTATACATGCTGATGTTTGTGTAGTATTAATATCGAAGAACTCATCTATCTGTTTTTCTATGTACTTAACAAATTCCTCATCCTGAAGCCATTTATGCTGAAATTGCCACCTACCTGGCTCCTTTGTCAATTTCTTATCTACATATATGAGACAACAGGGTGCATGATCAGAGATCACAATATTATCATAAAAGCAGTTTTGAATCTTGGACCTTAATTCTGTGGAGATCAAAAAATAGTCAGTATGTGAGAATGACTTGTAGGTATTAGAATAACAAGAGTAGGCTTTAACTTGTGGTTTCATTTCTCTCCATATATCCAGCAATCTCAATTCTTTCATAGAATGCTTAATGATCATCCTGCATCCATTGTGTGTACAGTCCAGTCCTGTTGATCTGTCTATACCGGGATTCAATGTACAATTAAAATCCCCTGCTATTATATGTTGCCCTGTAAGTGATGATAAGATAAGAAATAAATTAGCAAAGAACTTTTGATCATCTATGTTGGGACCGTATAAGTTCACCAGATTTATGTTTTCTAATAGCAAAGATCCTTGAATAATTAGATATCTTCCAAATTTGTCTCCAATTACATTTTTCACTTGAAATGGGACTGATTTATGTATGAGAGTCATAACTCCCCTGGCTCGGGATGAAAATGATGAGGTGAACACACTTCCTTGCCATCTTCTCCTAATTCTTTTTACATCCTCCTCTATTAGATGGGTTTCTTGTAAAAACACAATTTTTGAACCTATGTCTTTTATTTTATTCATAACTTGTTTAAGTTTTTTTAAATTTTGTAGACCTCTGCAATTCCATGAAGTTAAATTAAGATTAATGCTTTGGTCTATGATCAATAGGGGGTTTAGGATTACCTCGCAATATAAACATGCTCATACAGAGAAGCAAAAACATGAGTGGTTGAACATTCATCCTACAAACTACACACAAACAAATTCCCCCTTCCCACCTTCGCGGTAAACCCCCCCCCCCAAAAAAAAAAAAAATTTCGTCTGCCGCTATAGCCATCGACCGCTCCACACCCACGAGGATCAGCTAAAGCCACTCCTTCTACATCCTCCCAATCACCCTAACTCTACTGCTTTTAATAACGTAACATTAACTCTCTTCTGTAATTTTCCAATTTAACTCCAAAATTTTATAGCAATTTTGTACATCTTTTTTTTTTTTTAATATGTAATACAATCTATATTTTGTAAACTTGCTATATGCTTCAAATCAGTTAAATGCCTATGTAAATGCTTAAATATTCTACCCTATATTCTGTTCATGCTTAGCTCCCACCAGTCTCTTCCTGGATCTTCTTGATGAGCTCCTGCGCCTCCTCAGGGGTCTTGAAGATGTGTGTTCTGCCCTTATATGTGACCAGAAGTCTTGCAGGGTGAATCACTCCATGACGAATCCCAAGGTTGCGCAGTTCTTTACGGATGGGGTCAAACTGCTTCCTTAATTGTTGGATTCCTGAGGCCAAATCTGGGTAGAACCGCACCTGTTGATCTTGGTATTTAATTTCTCCTTTAGCTCGCGCCGCGTTGGAGATCGTCATCCTGTCTCTGTAGCTGAGGAACTTCATAATTAGCGTCCTCGGTGCTGCCTTGTTATCTCTCGGTGGGCCTATTCGGTGGGCGCTTTCCAAGACGACTGATGAATTTAGCTCCGCGTTGTTCAGCGCCTCCGGGATCCACCCCTCCAAAAAGGAGCATGGATCACGACCTTCGGCTCCCTCCGGTAAACCCACCAGCCTCAGGTTGTTCCGTCTCGACCGGGACTCCAAGTCCAGGACATTATCTTCCAGACATTTTTTTTTTTTTTCCAAAGTGCGCACCTTTAATTGAAGTCCGCCGACGTCATCCTCCGCACTGGAAACACGAAGCTCCACCTGCGTCACTCGCTGCACGCAGTCACCCAATTCCTTTCTCATTGCATCCAACGCTGCCATAATCCCATCAAGTTTAGCGGAAAAGTCTGCTCTCATTGAGCTAATGGCAGCCAGCACTGCACCTGTGCCGCCATCATCAGCAGTCACCGCACCACCGCTAGTTTCATCCGCCATATCCGCAGCTTTTCCTGCTGCACCACAGACGTGAAAGTCCGTTAATTTGGACTGCTTCGGCAGTTCAATTTTTCCCCCACCTGATTTCCCAGCCTTAGGCTTCACCGGCATATCCTCGCCCAAACGCTGGGAAAAGTTCTGTTCCAAATGAGAGAGTTATTTGCCAAATTTTTATCTCTAGGAGCAGAGCAGAGTGATACGTGTCCTTCTACGTGGCCGCCATAACCGGAAGTCCATTTATTACCACTTTTGTCAGTTTCAAGTTATTTCTGTGACCATTGTGGGTTTTTCTTTCATTAACAGAGGGGTACCAACAATTTTGTCCATGTCTGTAGTTCTTGTTAATAAACATTATAAAACATCACCTCGCCTTCTCGTTATTCAGGCACAACAGTGGTATTGTGGTGAACACTCAATGGACCTGTTGGACCGGTTCTGTGACTCGCATTTTAGGTCAGAACAAAGGCAGGAAGCTTAGCCTTGTTATGCAAGGCTGAGAGACTGTGGGGGGTCGATTAAAGGATGCGTGGGAGACAGTGGAAGTGATATCATGGAGGGAAATGCATTGTGACTGTCTTTATTATGCCAGGTGGTGAAATGCATTGTGACTGTCTTTATTATGCAAGGTGGTCTGTGGGACATGTGATCTATGAGGTGTGAAGTCCCTGATATTTAAGGACGAGAGTTACTGTTTCATTCTCTCTCTTTTCTGCTTTGAAATGTGGAGATGTGAATAAAGCTGACTCTGAGAAAGAATGCTGCTTCGTCATTTTCACATCTTCCACACTGGTGACCCCGAGACGTATCATGGAAGAAAGAAATTCCCCCGGGCCAGCCGCGTCAGGAGCCCCCAGCCAAGCGAATGCTGCTGCAGTCCAGCTACCGGACTTCTGGCAGAACAATCTGCGCTCCTGGTTCAACGCAGTTGAGGCGCAGTTCAACCTCCGGGGGATATCGGTAAATGTCACGAAATTCTACCACGTAGTCGCAAAGCTGGACAACAACACGGCCCAGCATGTGGAGAGCCTGATCGACCAGCCGCCGGAGAGCGACAAATACGGCGCGTTGAAGGCTGCACTCATCCAGCAATTCACCCCCTCGGCGGAGGAGCGAGCAGAGAGGCTCCTGGTGATGACGGAGGGGGAAAACGACATGCCCGCGAGCCTGATGGAGAAGTTGTTGAGGTTGAAAGACTCTGACGATGATCACTTCATTTTCACCCACCTCTTCCTCAGGACTCTACCGTCAGCAGCGAGAGCGGCTCTGGCCAGTTCGCCACTGTTGGCCCTACAGGACTACCGCGCGCTGGGCCGAGAGGCGCAGCGGATTGTCAACGCCACCAAGTGGCGCGCAGCTACGGTCGCTGCAGCGGAACTCGGTGCGACAACCGTAGATGACAGGAGGCCAGAGACAGCGGTGCCAGACTCACCGACGACGACGGCGGCAAGGGCCAGGGAGCGTGGACCGGACGTCTTTTGTTTCTACCATCGCCACTTCGCAGAGAGGGCATGCAAGTGTGTACCGCCATGCCAGTTCGGGCGTTCAGGAAATGCCAAGACCGGGGGTCGGTAGCAGCCGCGGCCCTCGGCGAAGAGAACAAGCTGCTCTACTTGTCGGACGCACGCTCCGGGAGGCAGTTCCTCGTCGACACAGGCTCCCAGTTGAGTTTCATCACTCCTTCCTACGCGGACAGACTGGCGGGTTCCAGAGGTCCCCTGGTGACAGCGGCGAACGGCTCGGAGATTAAGACCTTTGGTGAGAAGATTCTGCTTTTGTCTCTACACGGCCGTGCATATGAGTGGACTTTTGTTGTAGCAACAGTAAATTTCAATATGCTGGGGGCTGATTTTTTGTGCTCACATGGGTTGTTGGTTGATCTCGGTAACAGGCGCCTGGTTAATGCATTTTCTTTTGATTCTGTCCCCTGTGCAGCGGGAGTGGCCCCACCTACAGCACAAGCCAACGTCACAACAGCAGGCGGTAAGTTCCACACACTGCTCACTCAGTTCCCAGCACTCACGGTCCCCACATTTTCGGCAACAGTCGCTAAGCACGGGGTGGAGCATTTTATTACCACTACCGGACCGCCCGTTTTTGCAAAAGCTCGGCGCTTGGACGCAGTTAAACTAGCCATAGCGCGCGAGGAGTTCGCCAACCTGGAGAGGTTGGGCATTATCCAACGTTCAAACAGTTTGTGGGCTTCCCTCCTACATATGGTCCCGAAAGCAGACGGATCATGGCGCCCTTGCGGGGATTTTCGCAGGTTAAACAACGTTACAGCGCACGACCGCTACCCAATCCCACATATCCAAGATTTCTCGGTTCATTTGGCAGGGGCGCGCATTTTTTCTAAAATAGACTTGGTCCGTGGTTATCACCAAGTCCCAGTGCGCGCTGAGGACATACCCAAAACAGCGGTAATAACTCCGTTTGGTTTATTCGAGTTTTTACGCATGCCATTTGGACTTAAAGGGGCTGCTCAGACGTTCCAATGCATGATGGACGCGGTGCTTCACGATCTCCCTTTCGTGTTCGTCTACCTGGACGATATTTTAGTAGCCAGCGCGTCCGAAGATGAACACGAAAAACACCTGGCCACAGTTTTCCGAAGGTTGGGAGATCACGGGTTAATAATCAACCCAGCGAAGTGTCAGTTCGCGGTGGCACAGATCGATTTTTTAGGACACCGCGTCTCCCCTGAAGGAGCAGTCCCGCTGCCTGACAAAGTGCGCGCTGTGGCAGATTTTCCCCGGCCGCAGACAGTCAGGGCGTTGCAGGAGTTTTTGGGAATGGTGAATTTTTATAACCGTTTTCTCCCCCGTGCAGCGCAGCTCATGCAGCCGCTGTATGCTGCGGTCAAAAAAAAGAAACCCGCAGATAAGATCGAGTGGTCCCTGGAGCGGGACCAAGCGTTCTCGGAGGTGAAAGCAGCCTTGGCAAAGGCTGCGTTGTTGGCACACCCAGACCCAACGGCCCACATAGCGCACACCACTGACGCGTCAGATGTGGCCATAGGGGCGGTCGTGAAGCAACACGTAGCCGGGGTTTGGCAGCCCCTCGCCTTTTTCAGCAGGACCTTGCGTGATAGCGAACGTAAATACAGCGCGTTCGACAGGGAGCTGCTTGCTCTCCATTTGGCCATCCGCCACTTTCAGTTCTGGCTGGAAGGACGCGCTTTCACTGCGTTCGTTGATCACAAACCGCTAACATTCGCGATGGCCAAGGTCTCGGAACCGTGGTTAGGCCGGCAGCAGAGACAGCTGGCCGCGATATCAGAGTTTACCACTGATATTCAGCATGTGGTGGGCAAACTCAATGTAGTGGCAGATTGCTTCTCGCGCGATGTGGCGGCCCCAGTCAGCGTAGGGTTAGATTATGCAGCCATGGCCACAGAGCAGGTTAATGACGCGGACGTGCGCGCGCTCCAGTCTGGACCAACAGGGTTAAGGCTGGAGAGCAGGGTGCTGCAAGACGGTATGCCCCCCCAATCTGCGATGTCTCCACTGGACGGCCGCGTCCAGTAGTACCGGCCGCATGGCGCCGCCGCGTTTTGAAATTTGTTTGGCCGAGCCGCCGCAAACAGGTCAAAGAGTGGGCAGCAGCCTGCACGGCGTGCCAACGAGCCAAAGTACACAGGCACACGAGAGCTCCTTTGGAACCGTTTCACATTCCGGCCAAGAGGTTCAATCACGTTCATGTGGACCTCGTTGGACCCCTCCCGCTGTCACAGGGGTGCACACATCTTCTGACAATGGTGGCCCGCACCACGCGCTGGACTGAAGTGGTCCCGCTGGCATCAACCACGGCTGAGGAAGTGGCGCGCGCGTTTTTAACAGCTTGGGTAGCGCGCTTCGGCGTTCCGTTAGACATTACGTCCAACAGAGGCCCTCAATTTGTTTCCGAGCTTTGGTCGACAATGGCCCGCAGCCTGGGTGTCACAATTCACCGCACAACCATGTACAATCTGCAGGCTAACGGGTTATACGAACGTTTTCATAGGTCATTGAAAGCAGCTCTCAGAGCATTACTGACGGATACAAATTGGGTTGACAAGTTACCATGGGTGTTATTGGGGTTGCGTTCTGCACCTAAAGAGGATCTAGAAGCCTCCCCAGCGGAGCTCATGTTTGCGCAGCCACTCCGGCTGCTTGGGGAGTTTCTCCCAGATAACCCTGTGCCAGACGCCTCCCCGTCTCAGCTGTTGCGGAGTAACATAGAATCAAGCACGCTGCCCGGCCCCGCGCACCACAGTTTTCCGCGCGTTTTTGTGCCTAAAACTTTGAAGAACGCAGAGTTTGTTTTTGTTAGACACGATGCGCATCGAACCCCGCTGCGACCGCCTTATGACGGACCATTCAGAGTGCTAGAAACAGGGGACAAGCAGTTTTTGCTAGATTTGGGGGGTAGGAAAGAGAAAATTGGCATAGACAGACTTAAACCCGCTTTTGTGGTGGCAGAGGAGGAAGTGCTGTTGGCAAAGGCCCCGCGGCGAGGTAGACCACCACGGAGGGTTTCACACAGTAATGTTTCCCAAAGTAATGTTTCCCCAGAACACCCGCAGAGATTGACAAAGGGCTCCCGCCCCCAGATGGCAAATCCCCAGCGGGACAGCGCCACAGAGACGGTGAACCCCAGCTACAGCAGATTCAGCAGGAGGCTGAAGCCTATCCAGCATGTGGACTGATGTGTACTGATGCTATCACGGCATGCATGTGGTTATTTTCTTGTTGTTCTGTTTTTCTAAAATGCTGGGGGGGCTTGTGTGGTGAACACTCAATGGACCTGTTGGACCGGTTCTGTGACTCGCATTTTAGGTCAGAACAAAGGCAGGAAGCTTAGCCTTGTTATGCAAGGCTGGAGACTGTGGGGGGTCGATTAAAGGATGCGTGGGAGACAGTGGAAGTGATATCATGGAGGGAAATGCATTGTGACTGTCTTTATTATGCCAGGTGGTGAAATGCATTGTGACTGTCTTTATTATGCAAGGTGGTCTGTGGGACATGTGATCTATGAGGTGTGAAGTCCCTGATATTTAAGGACGAGAGTTACTGTTTCATTCTCTCTTTTTTCTGCTTTGAAATGTGGAGATGTGAATAAAGCTGACTCTGAGAAAGAACGCTACCTTGTCATTTTCACATCTTCCACAGTATGATTATATTGTGGAGTGTGTCAAATAAGAGGCAGATCCATGGACAGACGGTTTATTACACACTTCACATCTCACAAGCACAGAACAGAATGAATGATCTCAACAAGCTCTCCTCTCTTAACTCAAATCACTCTTCACACGTTTCATGGCAATTTCTCATCCCACAACATGACATTTACATTACACTGCATTCAACCCCCTATGTCCCTGACTACTTCCAGGTATCTCGCCAGGAACTCCCTGAGCATTGTTCTCCCATGCTTATTCACTGTCTCTGTCTGAGGTGCTAAATAATCTGATTTCCCCCAGGTCCTATACCCCCCCCCCCTCCAGCATCTTAAGACAGAACATCAGTCCACACGCCGTTTTTGCTTCAGTCTCTTCCCATATCTGCTGTAAATGGGGTTAACCACCTCTGTGGTGCTGCTGTGCCGGTGGGGGGCTGCTGGGAGTGTGTCTGACTGCGGGTGAGCCGTGGCGAGGGGGGAGGAACTTCGCTCTGTCCGTGTGGCTGCTCTGGTGAATCATTTCCCTGGGGAGCTCTCCGTGGGGGTCTTCCACGCCGTGGGGCCCTAGCCAACAGCACTTGCTCGTCCGCCGCTACAAAGGCGGGTTTAAGTCTGTCTATGCCAATTTTCTCCCGTCTACCCCCCAAGTCTAGCAAAAAATGCTTATCCTCTGTTTCCAACACTCTGAACGGTCCATCATAGTGTGGGCGCAATGGAGGGCGGTGGGCGTCGTGTCTGACGAACACAAACTCCGCGTTCTTCAAAGTTTTAGGCACGAAAACACGCAGAAAACAGTGGTGGGCCGGGCCCGGCAGTGTGCCTGTGTTTGCGCTACGCTGCAAAAGCTGAGACGGGGAGCTGTCCGGCGCGGGATTATCTGGCAGAAATTCCCTGGGCAGCCGTAGTGGCTGTGCAAAAACAAGCTCTGCCGGGGAAGCTTCCAAACTCTCTTTTGGCGCGGAGCGCAACCCCAATAAAGCCCACGGCAACCTGTCCACCCAATTTGCATCCGTCAGTGAAGCCCTGAGTGCCGCTTTCAGTGATCTATGAAAACGCTCGCATAGCCCGTTGGCCTGTGGGTTGTACGTGGTTGTGCGATGAATTGTAACACCCAGGCTGCGGGTCATCGCGGACCAGAGTTCGGAAACAAATTGAGGGCCCCTGTCGGACGTAATGTCCGACGGGACTCCAAAACGCGCCACCCATGCTGTTAAAAAAGCGCGTGCTACATCTGCGGACGTGGTTGCCACCAGCGGGACTGCTTCTGGCCAGGGCACGGTGCAGTCCACCACTGTCAGGAGCTGCGTGCACCCCTGTGATGGCGGGAGGGGGCCCACGAGGTCCACGTGAATGTGGTCGAACCGCTTAGCCGGTACCCGAAACGGCTCCAAGGGAGCCTTTGTATGTCTGTGTACCTTGGCTCGTTGGCACGCCACGCAGGCTGCAGCCCACTCTTTTACTTGTTTGCATAGGCTCGGCCACACAAACTTCTCTCCCACCATTTTGACCGTCGCGCGCACTCCTGGGTGCGCCAGAGTGTGAATCGACTCAAACACGCGGTGGCGCCACGCGACCGGGACCACCGGACGCGGGCGTCCCGTGGAGACATCGCAGATTAGGGGGGGCATGCCGTCTCGTAGCACCCTGCTCTCCAGCCTTAACCCTGTTGGTCCAGACTGGAGCACGCGCACGTCTGCATCACTAATCTGCTCCGCTAATCTATCCCCACATAGACCGGGGCCACCACGGCACGCGAGAGGCAGTCCGCCACCACATTCAGTTTACCCGACACATGCTGAATATCGGTAGTAAACTCTGAGATCGCGGCCAGCTGTCTCTGCTGCCAGCCCGACCACGGTTCTGAAACCTTGGCCATCGTGAATGTTAGTGGCTTGTGGTCCACGAACGCGGTGAAGCTGTGCCCTTCCAGCCAGAACTGGAAGTGGCGTATGGCCAGGTGGAGGGCCAGTAACTCTCTGTTGAATGCGCTGTATTTACGTTCGCTGTCGCGCAAAGTTCTGCTGAAAAAAGCGAGCAGCTGCCAAGCCCCGGTGAGGCGCTGCTCCACGACAGCCCCTATGGCCACGTCTGAAGCGTCGGTGGTGAGCGCTATCCGGGCTGCCAGGTCCCGATGCGCCAGCAGTGCGGCATTTGCCAGGGCTGCTTTAACCTCCGAGAACGCCCGCTCTTGCTCTGGGATCCATTCGACCCCATCCACGGGTTTCTGTCTCTTGAGCGCACCGTACAATTGTTGCATGAGCTTCGCCGCGCGGGGAAGGAAACGGTTATAAAAGTTCACCATCCCCATAAATTCTTGCAGCGCCCTGACCGTCTGAGGCCGGGGAAAATCCGCCACGGTGCACACTTTGTCGGGCAGCAGGATCGCTCCTTCCGGAGAGACGCGGTGCCGAAAAAAATCAATCTCCGTCACGCCAAACTGGCATTTCACCGGATTGATTGTTAACCCGTGCTCCTCCAACCTCCGGAAAACCGTCCTGAGGTGGGTTTCGTGTTCATCTTTGGACGCACTGGCTACCAGGATATCGTTCAGGTAGATGAACACGAACGGGAGATCACGCAGCACTGCATCCATCATGCGCTGGATTGTCTGTGCCACACCTTTTAACCTGAATGGCATGCGCAGGAACTCGAATAGACCGAACGGAGTTATTACCGCTGTTTTGGGTACGTCCTCGGCGCGCACTGGGACTTGGTGATAACTGCGGACCAGGTCTATTTTGGAAAAAATGCGTGCTCCGGCGAGGTGAACGGAAAAATCCTGTATGTGGGGAATCGGGTAGCGGTCGTGCGCTGTGGCGTTGTTCAACCTGCGGAAATCACCGCATGGTCGCCATGATCCCTCAGCCTTAGGGACCATGTGTAGCGGGGATGCCCATGGGCTGTTCGAACGCCTGATGATGCCCAACCTTTCCAGGTTGGCGAACTCCTCGTGCGCTATGGCCAGTTTAGCTGCGTCCAAGCGCCGAGGTCTTGCAAAAACGGGCGGCCCGGTGGTGGTGATAAAGTGCTCCATCCTGTGTTTAGCGATGGCCGCCGAAAACGTTGGGACCATGAGTGCTGGGACCTGAGTGAGCAGTGCGTGGAACTTATCGCCTGGAGCTGTGACGTTGGCTTGTGCTGTTGGCTGGGCCGCTCGAGCTATACAGGGGAGAGAGTCAAAGGACAGTGTATTAACCAGGCGTCGGTTAGCAACATCAACCAGTAAACCATGTGCACACAGAAAATCAGCCCCCAGGATATGGTAATTCAGTGTTGCTACGACAAAAGTTCACTCGTATGTACGGCCGTGTAGAGATAAGATCAGTGTCCTCTCACCAAAGGTCTTAATTTCCGAGCCGTTTGCTGCCAACATCCCGGGGCCGCTAGGTCCTGCCAGCCGGTCGGCGTAGGTCGGCAGGATGATGCTCTTCTGGGCTCCGGTATCCACGAGGAAACGCCTCCACGAGGAAACGCCTCCCCGAGTGCGCGTCCATCATGTAGAGCAGCTTGTTCTCTTCACCGAGGGTCGCAGCTGCTACCGACTGCCGGCCTTGGCGTTTTCCCGAGCGCTTGAATTGGCACGGTGGTGCACATCTGCATGCGTTCTCTCCGAAGCGGCGGTGGTAGAAACAGAGCGTGTCTCTCTGGCGCTCCTTGGCCCCCGCTGCTGCTACCGTCGGTGGCTCCTCGCCTCCTCTGGTCGTCTCGCTGGGCTCCGCTGCCGCCGCGTTGACTGTGATCGCCCTGGTGGTGAGGATGATCTTGTCTGCCTCCTGGGCTAGCACCCGGTAGTCACGCGCGGCCAGCAATGGCGAATTGGCCAGAACCGCTCTCGCCTCTGTTGGAAGGTTCCGGAGGAAAAGGTGGGCAAACAGAAAGTGCCCGTCGTCCGTGCCCATTAACACCAGCATCTTCTCCATCAGGTCGACGGCCGAACCATCTCCTAACTCGGTCCGTCTCAGGAGCCTCTCCGCTCTCTCACATTCCGAGAGCGTGTAGCGCCGGGTGAGTGCAGCCTTGAGCGCCTCGTATTTGTTGCGGGCTGGCGGCTGATTGAGCAGGCTCGCTACCTGTTGAGCTGTGCGGGCGTCCAGCACTGCGACCACATGGTAGAATCTGGTGTCGTCTGCCATTACTCCCCGGAGGGCGAACTGGGCCTCGGTGTGGTGGAACCAAGAGCGCGGGTTGTGCTGCCAGAAGTCTGGTAGCTTGACTGAAACCGCACACGCGTTGCTGTGGGCTCCAGTCCGGGCTGTCTGTGGGATGGCTGCTGCATCGCTGGGGCTTCCCGACCGGGCCGGCTCCGGGGTTCTTGCCTCGTGTTCCATAATACGTCTTGGGTCACCAGTGTGGAGTGTGTCAAATAAGAGGCAGATCCATGGACAGACGGTTTATTACATACTTCACGTCTCACAAGCACAGAACAGAATGAATGATCTCAACAAGCTCTCCTCTCTTAACTCAAACCACTCTTCACACGTTTCATGGCAATTTCTCATCCCACAACATGACATTTACATTACACTGCATTCAACCCCCTATGTCCCTGACTACTTCCAGGTATCTCGCCAGGAACTCCCTGAGCATTGTTCTCCCATGCTTATTCACTGTCTCTGTCTGAGGTGCTAAATAATCTGACTTCCCCCAGGTCCTATAATATTACTGTTTTGAGGTGCAAGAGGCTGTGTTCCCGCATTTCTGATGCCAAAGTCATTGTTTTTTAACAAGGAAAAGTGTCCCGTTTCAGTGACAACCATATGTTCTAAACTAGTACTGGAAGTTGCTACCATAATTCACGCAAGGTATCATGGGGCCTAGGAATAAGGTGGATATATTAATTTTTATATTAATATTAACATTGCTAAAATTGAACAACTTTCATTTTCCTTAATTTTCTACCATGCTCACTCATTGTACATGACAACAAGTGCTATTTATTTCACATAATGTTCAACTTCTTCAGCCAAAATGAAGAAAATGCAGTACACGCCTCTGTGGCTTTTTGGCTTGTTTCTTTTCAGCACCAATATGGCGTCCGCGCTTGGCCGCCTAAAACTAGCTTGATGGCTAGCAATGAGCGCTCTAGTTGATTGTATTTCTGTGACGTCACTACCCCCTCCCCGTCTCTTCTTGCGCGGATGCCGCAGTAGTTGGTCGCGCGTGCGTAGTCTCGGTCCTCTTTTTCTTGGAAGGTAAGTGTGGCATGGCGCGTGTTTGTACCTTTGGGTGACAAACCGGAGAATTATGACGGGTTTTTTTATGCCGAAGCCAGCACGGATCCTGAGTCCATAAAAGTACGCGCAAAGCAGTTCGGTGGCCGGTAAAGTTGGGTGTGTTTGATTCACGGGCCGGGTTCCAGTCGGGGCGTGTGTAGCTGTTCGTGTTCCGCTAGCGGTGAAGGGTTGCTGCGGCCTTCGGCGGCGGAGAGGCGCCCCTGGAAAGTGGCTTGTCATCCTGTACGCTAGCGACCGTTTGTTCGGTGCAGGGGCGCGGGCCGGGGTTAAATTTACCGTTCACTCGCTTGGTGTCGAAAACTAAATCAAAACGGCGCTCTGCAGCAGAGCTGCTGTCGGTGCTTCACTCAGACTCGTTTATTATTTGGACCGAGCTGAATGGACGGCTAACGTGGTTAGCATAGCGGTAGCTCGGTTAACGGTCCTCGGGTAGAGGCGGCGCATGCTCACCGCTTCAGTCCGGGACTATACGCCTTGAAATGTGAATATAAACATTGAAACCACCAGTTTCGGTTTATACTCGCCTTAATGCCGCAATATTTAAACCCATTTTACCGCCATTGTTAGCCAGATTTATACACTTGTTTAACTTAAGGCCGGCTAACCAGGTACAGCTAACCGGGCTAAAGTTAGTCGAATATTAAAGTTGTATACCTGGAACTTTGTTTTCCACTGTAAATGTGTATCATAATCTTTGAGTTCTGCCACCTAACAGCTGTTAAAATGCTAAGACGATGAGAAAGTGTTGAGCCGCCCAGCCTCGTGTTGAGTCACGGTAGCTGTCCACGTTTCCCTGCCGCTGCTGACTTTAACTTTAGTTTAACCAGCCAGTCAGCAGGCATTCATACCAGCATGTCCCCTTAGAAAGTTGGCACCGCACCGTAGGGCTCGGAATTCTGCACTGGCTCGTCAGCCCCGCTGTTTAAACCTGCGTCTACATATTGCATCAGTGAACTTTATGGATATCGGTCCTAATGTGAGGCAAAGTGGCTCACGTTCTGATTATGAACGAATAAACTTCTAAACTTGGACCCACCTCGGTCGGCTCTTCTGCAGTATTGTTAACCCTGGATTTGTGCTATTATCTCACTCCCATGTCTTGGAAATTGCTCACTTTTAAACATCAGTATTAAACTAATTATTTAGTATTATTATTTAGTACTATTATTAATTATTAAACCCACCTCCCATGAGTGTAAACTTGGCTTTTACAGACAAAACTGAAGTGTTTGGAAAGTCGCGGCCCACACTTCTGTACTGATCGTTTTAGTGTGTCGCACACGAACATGTTGGAGGTGAAGCTGCTGCATTCAGCAGAATATGGTGAACTATTGTGCTGTCATTGGTGGTTCGAATGGTGATAGGAGGGACAAACTGATACGTTCATTTAACCCACAGTGACTATAACAACAAAAAAAAAGCTTCCCACACAAGTTTCACAGGGCTACTTTTAGCTGCTAAGCATTAGCTCGAAATTTTGTCCAACTCTAGCCAAGAAGACAAAACCCACTCACCCCACCTTCCTACGATCTCTGAAGTGCTCGGTATGGCCACACACTTGGTCATGTTCGCTCGTTGTCCGAGCCAACGTTATCAACTCTGCTTCGTACACCGGCTGGGCAGTAGCATCACTTGGTGGGTGGGTGGCGGCTTGCTCGGCTCAGTCTTCTCCTTTAAAGCTAATTTATTATTGTAACACTGTCTAGAGTCATCAAGAGTTTCACTTCAAGTTGCAGAGGTTTTCACACTTTTTTTACTCCATTATGAAAGTAAATGACCGGTGGCCATGTTGGACATGCCGCCGGAAGTCACATGATTGAAAACTATCAAATGCTGGAAGTGTTACAGTTTTTCCAACCGTGATTAAACTTTCTTTAACTTGTCCACAAAATCAACAGGAGTGTACACTAAGGGGGCAGGGTTTTGACTCAAAAGGACCCATTAAACACACGGTAGGGGTTGGGAAAGGCTCCAGTTTAACCGGATCATGAGCTGGATCAGAGCCTCACAATGCAGTAGAACTTTGTTTAATTTAAATAAATAAGTTTTGAGGTGCATTTGTTCCATTGAAAAGCTTTATTGGTATTAAAGTCAACATTTAGATATGCTTTTTTCTTGCTAAACTCTTTGATTAGAACATTTCAAATGATGCTTACAATACTGAATGACGTGATTTGTCAGTCTTGTTTTTTGTGCAGATGGGATGACATCAGTTCTCATTTCTTTTTAAATCCACGTGTTTGAGTGTCATCACCCTAACCGCTCTGTAATCGTCCCTCAGCGCCACTGACCCATCGCATCATGGCAGATCCCGATCTTGACTTCACGACCGGCGAGTCTGGCGCCTCCGCCACTTACCCCATGCAGTGCTCTGCTCTGCGTAAGAACGGCTATGTGGTGCTGAAGGGACGTCCCTGCAAAATCGTGGAGATGTCCACCTCCAAGACCGGCAAGCACGGACATGCCAAGGTAGATTCAAAAAATGAATAAGAACTAAGCTGCTGTAAAGGTGTAAATGCTGTGAAAGTACACCAGGGTCAAAGATGTGCCCCCCCCCCCCCCCCAATCCCGGCTGAGGCTGGAGTCTCAGCTCAGATTTTAAAGATCTCAGGTTTCAGACTTGTCGTTTGAGCTGCCTGAAGTGTTGAAGTAATACAGTGCTGTGGCTCAGACTTATCTGTTCTCCTGCCCGGACTTTGCCCCCACATGGGACCTGCTCACTATAAATATAGACGTAATAAATTGTTTTAAAATAACCACTTTGTTGGGGCTGAAGCATAGCTGTTTTGCCACTTTTAAAAAACAACTGAAATTCTGCAAATAAACTTTGAATGACAACCTAACGCCTTCTATTTCATCAGGTCCGGCAAGGGTGTCGGATTCAGTTTTGAGGGCCGACACAAAGTACATGAAAGTTGGATATTTTGGGGTAAAATCAGTTAAAATGCAAATGGGGTGGGGGGGGGTTTACAAATTCACAAGGACTGAAAGTTGCACATTTACAACATGGTGAGAAAACTAACTGAAGGTGGATAAAATCTCAAATTTAAAAGTGGGAAAATTGACAAGTGATTTGGTCAAAGGTGCAAATTTATGATGGAGAAAGTTTTGAATTAGATGGGTCATATACATATACAGCGCCGGGGGGGGGGGGGATACGAAACCAGAGAGACCACTGCAAAATTATCACATCTGTTTTTACTATTTATATGTATGTGTTTGTGTAAAACAATTTAGTTTTATTCTCTAACCTACTGAAAACAACTCACCCAGATTCCAAGTCAAAATATCATCATTTGGAGCATTTACTTAAAGAAAATGACAGCTGGCCAAAACAACAAAAAAGACATTGCTTTTAGGTCAAATGATGCAAATAAAACAAGTTCATGTTCATTAAGGAAGAACTCAAATCTGCATGTGTGTAATGACTTATTAGTCACAGCTTTCATGTCTTACTATTCATAGATGATCACCTAATCCAGGGGTCTCCAACCTGCGGCTCTTGGGCCACATGTGGCTCTTTTGCCCATAGACTGTGGCTCCCTGAGGCCTTGAGAAAAACTCATAAATTTCCAGGAAAAGACACAATACATTTACAAGAAAAAAGGCAACATATTTATGAGAAAAAGTGTCCTAAAAAGCAGAAATTTTAAAACCTGAACATTTTGGAAAAAACAAACAAATATAGGAGAAAAATTTGCAGTTTTCTGAGGACCACAATCATACCCACAAAACTGGAGAAGTAATGGCAAAAGTTTTGAGAGAAATAAGAAATGCTGCAGTTTTACCCATGAAAGCTAATAAATTTACAAAGAAAAATATAATGCATTTGTGAGAATACTGAAAATTTATGTTAGATACTCAAAATTTAGGGAAAATTTAGCAATTTTATGAGGGAGAAAACACCACAAATTTGCAAGAACAAAGGTCACAAATTAACAAAAATAAAAGGCTACAATTTTATTAGAACACGGTTACAAATTTATATAGAAGATATAGTATTTTTACCAAAAGGTAGCAATCAAATTGGACAATCTTATGAGAAAAGCATAAGATTATGCCAAAAATATCAATTTATGAAAAAGCTTATAACTTGAGAGGAAAATGTCACAAATTTACATGGAAAACATTTTGAGTTTTACTCAAACAGTATTACATTTGCAAAGAAAAATTTGCCAAATTTAGGAAAAAACATTTATGCCAAAAATACAAATATTTTTTGGGGGAAAAAATTATAGTTTAATGAGGGGGGGGGAAAACACAATTTTGCAAAAAAAAAAAAAAAAATGACAAGCTTTTTGTAAATAATGAAAAACTTGCCAGAAAAAGTAGCAATTTTGTGGAAAAAAGGTAATAAGTTTACAATAATAAAAAAAGGTGCAAATTTGAGAAACTCTAAAATCGTGATGTCAGGCCAGATTGTAGCTGTAATTTGCTGCCGTTACTCCGTTTTTAGGCTCAGATATTTTAGCAGACTTTTTCTTTATACAAAAATCACACAGTGGCTCTTTGTGTAGCACAGGTTGCCGACCCCTGACTTAATCAGTTCCTAGTGGTGTCATTTTTTTGCAGTGTATCTGGGCCTTGATGGACTCCATCTTTGACAGATTGTTTTCTGTAAACGTGTTCTGTGTTGTTTTCTCCCCGTCCTGCAGGTTAACCTGGTTGGTATCGACATCTTTACCAACAAGAAGTATGAAGACGTGTGCCCCTCCACCCACAACATGGATGTTCCCAACATCAGGAGGATAGACTATCAGGTACAGACACTCCGGAGTTAAAACCACGACTCTAAACATCGTGTGACTCGCTGCCGCCGTCTGTGCCAGCTGCAGCTCCAGCACTTTGTTGGGATGCGGCTGCAGTGACAGGAGGGACGAGTCATGTTTGTGTCCAGTTGTTGCCCAAACAATGACTCATTCTGGCTAAAAATATTCAGACAGACGTTAATGAGGCAGTAAATCACTCCTCTGCAAACTAAATACAGAGTTAAATACAAATATAGATGACTTGTGATTTACCTTCATGTCAGTTCTGCTCAGCTGGATCTGTGTGAAGGTGTTTGGTTTTAATTTTTCTGTTTTTTTTTTTGTTTTTTTTTTAAAGTGTCTTGACAGCTTTTAGTTTTGAACTTAAACATAAAATGCAACAAAAGAAAAATGGTTTCAGACTAAGATTTGAGCAGCAGAAAATGACCTCATTAACATTAGCAGTGATGCGGTCCATTTGGATTGAAGTTAGACTTTTTTAATTAATGTGTCTTTCTGTGCTGAGATTTGTGGAAACTTGTAACTATCATCAAATATATTTTAAATGGTCATTGAAAAATGGTGCGTTTGTAGGTTTTAGCTGTCTGAAATGTGTGAACTGGTCACATAATTAGCATACCTGCCAACTACTCCGGTTTTGCTGTAATGGTTCCGGTTTTCAGTCAGTCCGCCAAGGTCTCCGCCTTTGACTGCCACCTAATCCACATAGCACCGGACTTCCATGATCCCTCCTGCAGGTGGTGAACCTACTGGAGGGCGGACCCATGTAACTCCTTCGGGCTGAGCCCGGCCGGGTCCCATGGGTGGAAACCCGGCCACCAGACGCTAGCCTTCGAGCCCCTCCCCCAGGCCTGGCTCCAGGGTGGGGCCCCGGTAACCCCATACCGGGCGGGGTACACTGAATCCTTGATATACAATTTATCATGAGAGTCTGTTGGATCGTTCTTCGTCTGGCCCTTCACCCAGGACCAGTTTGTCTTGGGAGACCCTATCAGAGGCAAATTGCCCCGGACAACATAGCTCCTGGGATCACTGGGGCACGCAAACCCCCCCACCACGATGGGGTGACGATCCATGAGGGGGTGATCCGGGAGAGGCTGATCCGGGAGAGGCTCAGAGTAGAACCGCTGCTCCTCCACATTGAAAGGAGTCAGTTGAGGTGGTATGGGCATCTGATTAGGATGCCTCCTGGACGCCTCCCACTTGAGGTGTTTCAGGCACGTCCCACTGGGAGGAGACCCCGGGGCAGACCCAGGACTCGGTGGAGAGACTGTCTCCCAGCTAGTCTGGGAACGCCTTGGTATCCCCTCTGAAGAGCTGGAGCAGGTGGCTGGGGAGAGGGAAGTCTGGGCTTCTCTGCTTGAACTGCTGCCTCCGCGACCCGGACCTCCGGAAAAGCGGTAGAAGATGGATGGATGGATGGTTCCGGTTTTCAAGACCCCATTCCGGGTTACGGCTTTATTAATCAAAATTACGGTTTTTCACTAAAAATTCAGTCAAATTTTAAATCGTAAAAAAAACATGAAAGCAATTCCAAACATGAGATCGCTAGGAATCGTATCTAAATTTAGAACAGAGCAACACGTGATGGCAGCCGGGATGGTCACACTTTTTCAGTGCTGAGACAAAGTTGCTGATTTTGCCACTTAAATAACCAACAGCGAATATCGGATCAACATTTGTGACGCACACGCACAGGCTGAATTTCCACCTTGGTTGAACCAGCTTTTGAAGTAGAAATACCCCTTTATTCGCCTTTGACCGTGCTCTGTGAGTAAACTGAGTAGCGTTTCTTTTCGTGGTTCGCTGCTACGCTTTACCTGAAGCGTTTGCTAAGCTAACGCTATCGCTATTGAGGGTATTGAGGTTTCTATTCTCGCGCGAAATCCCGGAGAGGCGTGCGTACATGGCGAGATGTAAACACGATGTAAACTGCTGCAGACGTTCGCACGACTGCACTTCAACCCTGGCAAATGGACCATGGATTCGACATCTAAAGGGGGAATACATTTAATATAATGCCTAAGATTCTGAAGAACATGTGCTGTGTAATTGCAGGCCTTGTCATGCTTGGTGTATCATGTAAACACATAAAATATCAGAGCGATTTTGCAATCATTTACGCACGTGTCATACAGTGCTAGTATACCCTGTCTTCTAGTTACCTCCGCCAAGGAGGTTATGTGATCATCAGCGTTGGTTTGTCTGTTTGTTTCTTTGTTAGCAAGATAATTCAAAAAGTTGTGGACGGATTTTCATGAAATTTTCACAGATTGTCAGAAATGGGGTATCCTACAGATGATTAGATTTTGGTGGTGATCCGGATCACCGTCTGGATCCAGGAATTTTTTAAAGGATTCTTTTTTATTTATTTATTTTTTTTTTTAACATTGCAAGATAGGGCCATGTTCAGTATTTTATTTATGATGTTAAACACTGTATGGGGGGAACTGTGGCCCTTGGCGGAGGTCTGCGCTCTCCGAGTGCTTTTCTAGTATTCATAATACATCACATCTGGCCTATTCGAAGTTCTATGCAGTGTTAAGATAGTCTTTTGAATGCAAATTTAATGAATGAATGAATCTTTATTTTGGATAGATTAAAAGTAAAGTTTAAAAAGAAACAGAATAATATAACAAAGGCGAAAAAAATCCAACAAGGTCAAATTAAACAAGAACTCCTCTGATTATACAGTTCAACATAAGTCATCTGAAATGGGTGATGGCTGAAGCCGCAGCTTATATTGCCCATCCATATTCCATCCAAGAATTCAAAAGAAAAAAAAAAACGAGCGATTACAATTCAGAACAAAGCTAAGACAAAATGTGACAAAAAAAAACAAACTAAGTAACAACACAACGCAGACTGGATATGACAATCCTTATGTGATTTTACATGTCATCTTGTATATACAGTATGTTTGGAGTATTTCTTCCTTTAGTTTTTGTTTAAATTGTCCAAGCGTTGTACATGATTTTAATTCAGGTCCAAAATCGTTCCATAATCTGACTCCTTGCACTGAAACAGTTTTGCTTGGTGGTAGTTCTCACTGAAGGTTTTTGAAATATACATGTTCCTCTGAAATGATATTGTTTCTCCCTTATTTGGAGCAACTTTTGGATATTTGCGGGCAGTGATAGATTCTTCACTTTAAACATTATTACTGCAGTTTTAAAGTCAACCAGATCTTTCAACTTGAGAGCTTTTAATTTAAGAAAAAGTGGGTTTGTTGGTTCCCTGTAAGCAGCTTTGTTTATTATTCTAATAGCTCTCTTCTGAAGCATAAAGACTGGATATATGTTTGTTTTATATGTATTTCCCCATACTTCATTACAATATGTCATGTATGGGAGTATTAATGAATGATACAAAGTGTATAATGTGGGTTGATTCAGCAAATGTTTTGCTCTGTGTAGTATTGCAATTGATTTAGATATTTTACCTTTAATATAATTAATATGTGACTTCTATGTCAAATGCTAATATTTGTTTGACACTGCGGCCCCTGGACCCCGGCTAGTTGCTAGGCTTTTCAGGTTTGAAAGTTGAAGAAATATGAGGTTGTTAGCTACATTTAACTAGATTTAATGCTAATATTTGTTTGGCAAATATTAGCATTATTATTATTATTAGCATTAGCAGCATTAGCATTAGCATCGGTCCCTGGACCCCGGCTAGCTACTAGGCTTTTCAGGTTTGAAAAGTTGGCAGGTATGAATTAGCCAAAAAATGTTCAGTCAGTGATCTGAAAAAAGCACACTATCTTCGTCTTGTTTTTCTCTGAGAAACTCCCAAAAACGTTTTTTGACTCTTCTGGGTAAGTTTACTACGTCAAGTCTTGAAAAAGCCCATCCACTGCCATCCGAAAGACCCACCCACTGCTCTATTATTGGCCCACCTAGCTGTCCGTTATGTAGATTGAAGTGGGGGCTAAAGGTAGCCTGTTAGCCCACAAGCTAGCACTGGTGGTACCAGGATGCTGGTGGTATGCGTGGCTTATATTATTTTCTTAAGATCTTAGTCATCCTAATGGCCATCCCTGTTACCACCTGGTTCACTCCAGTCCATCTCAAGAGTGGTTTCATTATGACCCCATGGCAGATCGCCCACCCCGGCACACTGTTCGCTTTTATGGCCCAGGACCAGGGCTGCTGGCTGCTGTTAAGCCAAGAACACCCCTGGATTGGCAGGGGAGTTCTCAACATGACACTGGTACATGGGAGCTGCCGCGGAATCGGGATGAAGCCTCTGGCTCCCTGTAATCAAAATGTCCCAGGACTAGATGCTCTGTCCTCCGTGGATCCACTCTGCTCTCATGGGCAGCATAGTCGCTTCAGCTTTCAGCTGGCCACGAGAGCAGAGCAGAGTCACACAGAGAAGAAGCGGCCAACTTTATTGTCATTCAATCCATACAGCCAATCATGTACAGTAGAACAAAATTGCGTTTCTGCTATCTACAATGTTAATCACATGTAAAATCAAGAGGGACCGCTGCCATGCAAGGCGCCTCCACAAACAACTTTTCCTTCCCCCATTCTATTATACTGAGCTAAAAGGTGGGAAGTACCATTTTTATACGGTCATTGGTATGACCTGGCCGGGACTTGAACCCCCAACGTCCTGATTGTGGAGCGGATGCTCTTATCAACTAGGCCACCACTCCAGTGGTCACGCTGCCCTTTGAGATCCCTTGGTTCGGTAGCTTGCCTTGGGTTGCAGTGATCGTTCAGCATGCGTTGCTAGCAGTCCTCCGTGGAATCATGGCAAAACCACCGGGAGAGAAACCGGACTGATGTGAGATACACCATCGAGTAGGGCTGTCACAGTGGAGGAATTTCCCCTGTGGTGATGGACAGCTCAACACCGTGATATGAGATATTGTTGCAAATGTTTTTAGGACCCTGTGGTCTCCTAATTTAAACAGGGTTCATAACGTGTGTCACAAACGATGGAGGCTGTGAGAAACTCATTGCAGCTTCACTCTCAACTTGTGCGTGTGTGACAGTTGTGCGGAGCTCTGCTCTCCCTAGAGGCATGAACTGTTGATTCCATTAAAAAAAAAAAAAAAACTTGGATCATTTTCATAAAGCAGTGGCGGTAACTCCAGTATTTCAACTACAGGGTGTGTGGACTGGTTGGAAACTGCAGTGACATTCAGCTTATTTAAATAGGACAGCCTCTGTACAGGACCCTGCGTGGCTCTTGTCTCCATGATTTTTGCCGCTGTCCAAAAAATCACGTTCAAGCAAGCAATGTACTATGCAGTAGTAGTTTCGCTGTCAGAGCTGAATTGTCAGGATCATAAATACTCCGCTCAGAAGGAAATAACACGCTTTGTGCCTTTTCAGTGCTTGCTGTCACGGCTGTATTTAGCAATTCGTCTGAACGCTTCCGCTACAAGCTGCCTGCTGGAGTCTGTCTAGAGGGTGCCCCAAATGGTGCTGGTGGTGGCAGCACCCGGTGCTGTGAACGTTTCCACAGTACTGAGTGCAAACATGCTCTTGGCAATAAAAATACACTTAACATTTAACAATTGATTTAATAATCAATAAGGGCTCGTAAGTGAGCAAGATTTGGCCACACACAAAAAAAGTGAACAGTGTGTGTACAGATCCCCGTAATATGTGATGCCAGTGGTCTTGCCTGCTGGTGAAGTTTACAGTTTTATTTTCTTAGCACAGTACTCATTAAGTAAAACGCATAAAGTACGGTGACCATAGGAGCTTGTGCATTATTACGGGTCCATAAACCGATTAACGTTAGAGTTCCTAGCTTGACTGTCTCTGCTAAGCGCTGTAGCCTTAAGCTGGATTCATGCTGCACCTCACCTTCCACGTACGTGCAACCAGAAATGTGACGAAATTTACGTCATTGTCTCCAGTCCGCTAGTGTACGCAGGGCTCTACTGCGGATGACCAAATTTTGTGCAGCCCAAATTTTATGATTGCGTGGCCTGCCCACGGCCTGAACTTGTTGACAGGGCATGCGCAAGACTGAACGTCCCATTCATGGTGTGGTGCTACGAACATGGCATGCAAAGTAGATGAGGAAGACAACAAGGAGGCGGAAGATGAGAATAAACATACATGAATCCTTTTGCAGCAGCAGCTTAAGCAGAGAAGAGCTCTGGAAAACGGTAATTCCTCCTTTTCCTTGAAGTGATGCCATTGTTATTGCTACAAAAAATTGCGTCACTCTCGTGTTTTGTAGCTGGTGAACAAACTGGCGTGTTGACACATTTGTGCTACCCATAGGACTGGGGCAAAACTACAAATAACACTTGTGTGCATGCGTCAACTGCTTGGCCTGGTAGATAAAAAAAAATGAGCATGGACAACACTGTGTGTGCTGGGCTCTTCCAAAGCGCACGTGGACCAGAGGGGAAAATGCAGCATGAATAAGGCTTTACTGACAATTCCACAGGCAGGCACAGGAAGCGAAAACAAAACCACCGTTATCAAAATAAAAGCCTGCTTTTTTACTTCAGTGCATAGGCTGGCATAAGGTCTCTGTACTTTGTAAAATTAACTACGAATAGGAAAACATTTATGCAAAGATCAAAAAATGCATATCTCAGAATTATTGGTCAGGTAATTAACCTAAAATAATAAACCTTTGGGGGCTTAAACACCACAGTTGTTGCGGTTGCTCATTATCCTCCGCAGTAGGCTTGTCCATAGCACGGTATGACATAATTGCAGTTACTGCGACAGCCCTACCATCGAGTGTGGCTCAGTGAACCAGAGAACTGCTCAACAGAGCTTGGAGACTAAAAGCTAGTCAGCTATAATGGCTAACTGACGTAAGAGGGAGGGCTTAAAGTGACAGGCCTTAAATCAGAGCGTTTTAAAAAAAACAAACCAAAAAAAAAAAAAAATTGTTTCGGTCATTTAAAAAAAATTACCAAAAATGTGAACAAAATATGTCGGGGGGGGGGGGTAGGGGCACGTTACATTATTGTAACCAGAATATGTCAATTTTATACTTTTTTTTTTTTTCCCCCTCTCACAGTAACTTTGCATATGGAACTTACCATTTGAAGTATTGTACAACGAAGGCTTGAATCTTGGAGTATTGGGCCAGTTGGGGTCCCACCCAGACGTCCTGTGTTTGGACTAGGGATGGGCATAATTAACCGATTAACCGATAATTGATCATTAAGAATTTCACCGAGGAAGTTCATTTTTGTCGACAAACCATTTTTTTTTTTTTTTAACAATCCGAATGTAGGTTATTAGGCCTAGTGCACGGCCGTCCTCAAACAATGCAATGCATTTAACTGTGCCACTGGCAAAATTTGGGCACCAGGGGGCAACATTACACCATCGCCGTACCCTGGCGTGCCTCAGTTGATACATGCGAGCTTCCGTAGGGCAATCGCCAAATCATGGAGGTTGCGGCGAAGTGTTGCGTGGGACCATTTTAATTTAAAAAATGACCAGGTGTACTGCAATCACTGCAATGCAGCATACAAAAGAAAAAAGTAAAAAGAAATATACTGTATGTTCCGTTATGTGTCTCCCGTTATTCTCTGGCTCGCAACTTGAAGCCTCCCTCGTTTGCGCAATGCGCATGTGTTCACGTTTTACTGCAAACTTGTCTTGTTAATAAATTCATCCTTGAAGAAAAACACTGTATTTTTTTTATTATTCTTCTCAATACAAAAGAGTACAGTGATCCCTCACTTAGCGATAAAGAGCAATGAATGCGGTCTTCGTTTGCTCGGTGGCCGCTCGGCAGGGAGAGAAGCTGGGTAAAACGTCTCGGCCAATCAGCTTGCGGGGTGAAACGTCTCGGCCAATCAGCTTGCGAGATAGCCGAGCCAACACGAGAACAGCGAAGAGAGGTGGATTTGAGTTGTGCGGGCTCTCCGTGTTGATACCTGATGTTCTAATGTAGTCTACCTGCCTTGTTACCTACCTAAAAATGTTAATGATTAACCGATTATTAATCATTAATTCTCCCAACGATCGGCGAAGAAAATTTCACCGAATGCCCATCCCTAGTTTGGACTCTTTACTTGTGTCATCCTTCTCACCTCTCTTGCACCCTCTTCCTGAACACTTTTCTCTTCTTGGTTGTCTCCTCTTTCCCTCGCTGAGCCTCGTCTTATTCTATGGTCGTATACAAACAGATTAGAAAATAACAAGTGTCATGTTTTGTCATGGTTTACATAAATGACAAATGTGTATTTTTATTTTTTTTTTTTTGTTTTGTACACTACCGTTCAAAAGTTTGGGGTTGCCCAGACAATTATTTTGTGTTTTCCATGAAAAGTCACACTTATTTACCACCATGAGTTGTAAAATGAATAGAAAATATAGTCAAGACATTGACAATGTTAGAAATAATAATTTGTATTTGAAATAATTTTTTCCTTCAAACTTTGCTTTCATCAAAGAATCCTCCATTTGCAGCAATTACAGCATTAATTGCACCTAACATGATTGCACAAGGGTTTTCTAATCATCCATTAGCCTTCTGATGCAATGAGCAAACACATTGTACCATTAGAACACTGGAGTGATAGTTGCTGCAAATGGGCCTCTATACACCTATGTAGATATTGCACCAAAAACCAGACATTTGCAGCTAGAATAGTCATTTACCACATTAGCAATGTATAGAGTGTATTTAAGATAAGCCTTTATTAGTCCCACAATGGGGAAATTCCAGGATTGCAACAGCACAGGGATAGCAACACTCAGAGCAACAATCAGAAGGCAAGAAAAAAAAAACAAGAACAGCTAGTATACATATGTACATATTACTAGAAATAAATAAAAATATATATATAGACACAGTGCAGAGCATTATGGTTGGTGAATGTGCAGCAGAAAGTCTAAGCTCTCTCTCCCTCCGCGGGTGCGGCGGGCCAGCTGGATGTCTTTGGGCATGATGATGGTGACCCTCTTGGCGTGGATGGCACACAGGTTGGTGTCCACGAAGAGACCCACCAGGTAGGCCTCGCTGGCCTCCTGCAGAGCCATGACGGCGGAGCTCTGGAAGCTCTGGATTTCTGATTAGTTTAAAGTTATCTTCATTGAAAAAAAGTGCTTTTCTTTCAAAAATAAGGAAATTTCTAAGTGACCCCAAACTTTTGAACGGTGAAGTGTTTCTTTTTCCATTGAGAAAGAGAAGGGGGGGGGGGGGGAACAGTAATTAACTCACATGTACTTAAATTGTATGAACAGAGGTGTGTATAGTAGCCAGAAATTCTATTCCATGTAAAGTAGAGCTTTGAAATTAAGTGGACAACCAAAAATTTCTAGTTAAGGGTACAAAGAGCACCCACTTAAAAATTTGAGTCATGACTTCATTCTTGGTGTGAGGTTTTTCTCCAAAGTTTATAACAATTTTCTTAGTTTTTTTTTTTTTTTTAACTTTGTAAATCTAAATTTAAAACAGTTTTCCTCAAATTTGTAATTCCCTCTTGTAACCCAGGTGTAACAAAGAACACCGGTGTATCCAACACAGGACACGCCGGGAGAAGCAGCAGACCATGGTCCTTCATGGGGAGGCAAGCTCAGCCTGCCCGGTCAGTGGTAGACGAGAGTCCTGACTGTTGCGTCACCTGTGTGGGGCCACTGTCTTTTGCAGGGCCGCGAGTCCCTCCTCCCGCGCGAGTATCTAAAAATTAAAAACTTAATAATACCACCATGATTGTAGAACGGAATGACCTTCATGACTTAACAACCAACAACCCCAGCAAGGCGGCAGGACCAAACAACATCCCTGGGCAGGCCCTCAGAGCATGTGCTGCCGAGCTGACTGACGTTCTCACATCCATCTTCAACCTCTCCCTCAACCAGAACATAGTCCCCTCCTGCTTCAAAACCACAACCATCATCCCTCTCCCCAAAAGTAGCCCATTGACCTGTCTGAATGATTACAGACCGATGGCACTCACTGCAGTCATCATGAAGTGGTTTGAGAGAGCGGTACTGCCCCTCATTGAGGACAGCACACCGGGCACCCTGGACCCCTTGCAGCATGCCTGCTGGCCCAACAGGTCCACCTCGGATGCCATTGCTGCAGTACTCCATTACTCACTCTCCCACCTCAAAGATAAAGACTTCTACATTAGGATGCTCTTTGTTGACTACAGCTCCGCCTTCAACATGGTCGTCCTCCACAAACTCACGACAAACTGTCTTCACTTGGCCTGCACCCCACCCGCTGTGACTGGCTACTGGATTTTCTAACTGGCAGGCCCCAGACTGTCAGAATGGGTAACAGGACCTTAGCCAGCATCATCATGAACACAGGTGTCCCACAGGGTTGTGTTCTCAGCCCCATCCTCTGCAGCCTCTTCACCCATGACTGTTGCCTCCCTCATCTTAGGGTGCTTTCATACCTGTAGACTGTAGTCCGTTTCAATCGAACGCAAGTTCGTTTTCTCAGTTAGTGCGGTTCGTTTTGTTTGGTGAAAACACGGTAATCGCACTCAAGTGCATACCAAAACAACCGTACCGAGACCACCTTCTCGGTTCAAATTAAATGGCAAACTCTGGTGTGGTCCTGCAGGTTGAGAAAGCCACCGCACTAAAACGGGACCTGCGGCAAACGGTAAAACATTTTATGCCACTGTACATACCTGATAGATCTTTGAAAATGTCTGTGGCTGAGCCCGTCCCGGTTCTGGAGGATTAATGAACGTTAACATGTTATTTCCCATCCGTAGCAGTGCTTCATTTTCAAACTGTACGATTTGCCAAAAGTGGTATATGCATGTATGTAATAAATGATAACCAGGGCGATGAAACCCCCCACCCCCCGTAGATTATGCTACGATTTGTATTATTTTCTCTCAGAAATGCATAAATGCACAGTAGTCATCCTACTTCCTGTATTTGCCTTCCCTGGTCTCGCTGCAAAAAAATCTGACCAATAAGAGCAGAGAACGTTCTGACGTAGGTCTCGCGGGATTTAACGTGACGCAGTTTGGTCTGCTTATGGTCTGCCTCAATTTTTGCCTGTGTGAAAGGGGACTGAACCGAGGAGAAAATGGTACAAAGTAACAAACTTGTCAACTGATTCGGACCAAATTAAACGAATTTAGGTGTGAAAGCACCCTTAAAGTTCGCGGATGACACAGCAGTGATGGGACGCATCACTGGTGATGACGAAACATCCTACAGGAGGGAGGTGGCCAGCCTGGTATCATAGTGTGAGGACAACAACCTCACCCTCAACATGGACAAGACAAAGGAGAGGATAGTGGACATGAGGAGGAGGAGACCCCATCGGTCACTGTTCATCCGGGAGCTTGAGGTGGAGAGGGTGAGCAGCTTTAAATACCTGGGCATCCACATCAGCGAGGACCTTACGTGGACGCACAACACCACAGAGCTGGTTAAGAAAGCTCAGTAGTGGCTGTACTTTCCGAGTTGGCTGAAGAAGTTTGGCATGTCCCCCAGGATCCTCAACTTCTACAGCTGCATCATAGAGAGCATCCTGACCAACTGCATCACTGCGTGGTACGGCAGCACTACTGCCCTGGTCCCCAAACGCTTGCAGAGAGTGCTGAAGACAGCGGAGAAGCTCATCAGGACTCCACTCCCCTCTCTGCAGAGCATCTGCCACCGCAGAGTCCAAAGGAGAGCTGACGCCATCCTCCAGGACCCCACCCACCCCCAGCACAGAATGTTCACACTTCTACCCTCAGGCCAGAGGTACACAAGTGTGAAATACAGGACAACCAGCCTGAAAAACTCCTTCTTTCCCACTGCCATCAGACTCCTGAACAAATAACGACCTCCCAAAACTTTGCAACCAGCTTTGCACATAGGAACTCACACACCGGTTGCTAAATTTGCACATTGCTCATTTGTACCGTGTACATAGTCTCACCCCGTCTGATGTCCATATCATCTCTGCTGCTAATTATCGTCTACTGGCATTATCATTAGAAATTCGCACACCGGGTGCTAATTTGTATACTGCTCATTTGCACACTGTACATAGACTTATGCCATCTCAGGTTCAAATCATCCCTGATATCAATGCACCACTGTCCACTATAGTCACCCAGCGAATTTCAAGTTTCGTTCTTTTTGTTTCCTCTAGTTATTCTGTGGTTTGGTTCTGTTAGTATTGTTGTGTATCCATTACCTTGGCATTTGTTTAGAGAGCAGAGGAAGAATTTCATTGCTCAGGAAATGTTGCATTTCTTAACTGTGCACATGATAATAAAGCCTTTGAATCTTGACTCTATGGGCCGAGCCACAAAGTTTCCACCTGCCATGAAAAGTTGCAGCTGTCCTCAAAATTCTGTTTGGGTCTATCAGGGGGTCTGTTAAACTACAAAACGGCTGAAACTCACAGAATGTTAAAATAACATTCCCACCTCAATTAAAATGCTTTGTCTATGAATTAGTTTGTGAAAAACATAATTATGGGATTTATCTACGTAACTTGGCTCATTGAGGCTATTGAAATCCCGATGAATAATAACTAACCTGCCTCACTCATGGACTAATCAACAGAACACCTGCATCAGTAGCCACGGTTACATGGGCAAAATTTCTTCAATCTGATTACAATTCAGATCAGAACATTACTGTTTACATGGATCCTGAAAAAGCTGATCTGATTAGGACGTACGTTTCCATGTGTCATGGGCAGCACAGTGGTGCAGTGGTTAGCACTGTTGCCTTACAGCTAGAAGGTTCCTGGTTCGAATCCCCAGGTTGGCAGGGGTTGGAACCTTTCTGTGTGGAGTTTGCATGTTCTCCCTGTGCTGCGTGGGTTTACTCTGGGGGCTCCGGTTTCCTCCCACAATCCAAAGACATGCATGTTAGGTTAATTGGCTGTTCTAAATTGTCCCTAGATGTCTGTTTCCTATAGGCCCTTAGAATAGAGGGTTAGTATTAGTGAAAGCGCTTTGAGTGGTCTTTGTGACTAGAAAAGCGCTATATAAGTGCAGGTTAGTTAGTGTCACACATTTGGACCGAATAAATCATTTTGACATGCACACGTCAACATTTCGACATTCCGAAAATAGAAGCAGCAACTTGTGGTTGCCCTGGAAACCCCGCTTCGTGTCTCTCTTTTTGAAATGGACCTGTATTGTGTTATTCAGACTGTACTTTTGCTTCTGCTGGTCTCTGTAATGAAGCTACAAGTACCTACTTCTGCGTATGACGAACGGAGGGAGACAGCAGGACGATACAGACCAGTTTTGTTTTACTCCCACTATGTCTTCTGCTAGCTGCTGTAAAGGCGGAAATGCGTCACGTCGACATGTCTGATGTACAGACATGCACAGTTATATTTTCTGCCCAATCTTCGGAATAAGTGTTTTCATGCGCACTAAATGGATTAGCAATGGCATAACCCACCTGTCTGAATCGGAATGAAATTTTGATCCACGTGATCGGGTCAGAATATTCAGATTGGCTTGTTTACATGAAGCATTTTTATTCCGATCAGGCTTTTAATCAGGTTACTTGTGTCCATGTAAACATGGTCAATGACTGACTGTGTTTGTGACATGAAAATGCGTGTGTGCACGTTCATTGCAGAACGTGATTTGTCATTCACCATTTCTCAACTGCTAATAAATCTGTTTAAATGGCTGAAGACAAAAAAAATGCATTAACAAAACTGTTTCAAATCAGCATGCCAGTTATGTAAACACACATGGCACAGCACCAGAATTTATTTAAAAAAAAAAAAAAAAAAAGGTCTTGGAGAAGCTCAAAACTGTATGTTTTCACTGAACATTGATGAAGCTTCTTGCCAGTGCATGGACAAAATTTTAAATGTCCTTGTTCACTTTTATGATGACACGACCAGAGAAACAACCCAACATTTGGCAAGCAGGAAAGTTAATATTGCCAATGCCTCAGCACTTATGGTGGAATTAAAAAATGTCCTGCAGTCTTACGGTGTTGAATGGAAACAAGTCACCAGTATTCTGTTGAATTAAACTGTAGTTTTCTGTAGTAATCTGGCTTTGTGCATTTCCTTTATGTTTTATAGTATTTATTTCTTTTGAACAAAACAATTGTGTAAATAATGCAATTTAGAGTATTCTATAAAGTTCACTGTTGCTGTTTATAATGTGTATATACACAGTTGTGCTCATAAGTTTACTTAATGCTACCTGAAGCGATTGCTAAGCTAACACTAGTTAGCTTAATGCTGGCGCCAGTCTCTAAATAACTACCTACAGCGATCGGATATACCTCCGGTGGATTACCCCTTTGATCGCTTTTATCCGGCCACTGTGAGTAAACTGACCAGCGATTCCAGCGCTTCCTTGTGATTCACTGATGTGCCCTACCTGAAGCGATTGCTAAGCTAACGCTAGTTAGCTTAATGCTGGCGCCAGCCATTCCACCTAACACCAGCCTGAATCAAAGCCCAGCTGCGAGGCCCAGCGGGGATACTACCAGGCAGGCGGCTATTTGTTTGACGGGGCTCAGCAGAGATTTCACCCAGGCAGACGGCGGTAGGCGGCGGTGCCCAGCGGAGGACTTACCGTGACTGCAGCGGCGGTGTGCGACGAGACTACCCGAAGCGATTGCTAAGCTAACGCTAGTTAGCTTAATGCTGGCGCCAGTCATTCCACCTTACACCAGCCTGAATCGAAGCCCAGCTGCGAGGCCCAGCGGAGATACTACCAGGCAAGCGGCTATTTGTTGACGGGGCTCAGCAGAGATTTCACCCAGGCAGACGACGGTAGGTGGCGGTGCCTAGCGGAGGATTTACCGTGACCTCAGCGGAGCTCGGTGGCAGCGGCGGTGTGTGACGAGACTCGGTTGGAGGAGCGGGACAGGAGACCAGTTACGGCGACTATGAGCAACGAGACCAGCAACGGAAGGGGCTAGTTGGCTAGCTGAGGCCCAGCTGGATTCGAGGACGATCGGATCAGATTCTGGCGATATAAGCAGAATTTATTTTACTATCCACAGGTTTTCCTTTTCCTTCTTTCCAAGAAGAACTGAAGATGGCTGCCACCGGATTAAAAAGTGGGCTGATGGGCACCACTAATAAGCCTTCTCTACTTCTCTACTTCCTCTTCGTTTTGTCTTTGTGTGTCTGGACCTGCAACAAGAAGGATTTTCCGACAAACTCAACCAAAGGTGAAGTTAAAAAGTTTTATCTGTATGGATTTGGGCTTGGACATCTCACCCTACACTCTATGTGGTCTTTAAAAGCCCTGAGCAAAAACTTCCAAATTAAGGCAAACATGGCTGTTAAGCAAAAATCACAATATGGCAGAGGATATACAATTAAAGTTCTGTTAGTTCTGCTACTTCTGGCAGGAGATATTCACCTTAACCCTGGACCTGCCACTATTAAACAGCAGACCACTGGGTTAGCACAAAACCGAGCTGTACAAAAGCAAAAACATTTATTTTTCCAAACTGTTAATCATGCACGAGTTCTTTGGGACACCAAGGCTAAACCAAAGGGGATCCTCGGCGGTCATTTAAACATACGGAGCATAATCCCCAAAAGAGATGAGATTTCGGTGTTGCTGTTGGACTCAAATCTGGACTACCTTTGTCTCTCAGAAAGCTGGCTACACAGTAACATAGACACTAATATGATCGATATTGTGGGCTACCAGTGTTTTAGAAAAGACAGGCAGGTAGGGAGGGGAGGAGGTGTTTTAATTTACATCAAAGAGAAATATAAATGTCAACTGGTTGATTTGAATACTTCACTTGAATGTTTAGCTGTTAATGTATGTCTCTCTCCGGTAATGAATTTCAACATTGCAGTAGTGTACAACCCACCGTCACACAACTCTTCCTTTTATAATGAATTAAGTGATCTGGTTAAACAACTTGAGAAGAACAGAGAAACAATAATTCATGGTGACTTTAATATCAACTGGTCTGATAAAAAAGACAAACAAAAACTGAAAAGCCTCATGACTAAATTTAATTACCAGCAAATCATCAAAGGACCCACCAGGATAACCAAACAATCCAGAACACTTATTGACATGGTATTTACTAATAAACCAGAACCTATAATCTTGTAACTGGTCTCTCAGATCATAACATGGTTCTTGCTGTCAGGAAACTTACTAAAAAGCGACTACAGTATTTTGGGGGAGTCGATATTGACAAATCAAATTTTATTATCCCCAAATCAAAAAATGAGGAGTTTGAACATTACTTAGAGAATCAAAATTGGGAGCAGCTCATGTCAACATGTGAAGTAGATGATTGTTGTAATTTTATAACTGCAACAATCACAAAGTCTATAGAAAAATTTTCAAAGCAAATTAAAAGTAGACAACAGAAGATTAGCCTACCATGGTTAAATAATGAAATAAGAAAACTTATGAAGAGGCGAGACTATGCACTGAAAACATCACTAACCTCCAAACTACAAAATGATCACCTTGTGTACAAAAGTTTAAGAAATAAAGTGGTACATGAGCTGCGAAAATCAAAAATATCTTATTACAATAAACTGATAGATCATGCAAAGGGTAACAACAGTTCCCTATGGAGGCATTTAAATAACTTAACTAATAAAAAAAACGATCAGAAGGGGGTAAAGGAACTTAGAATCAATGGCAAGACCGTCAGTGACAAGGCTACTTTGGCAAATGAATTTAATTCACACTTTGTGGGCTCTGTGGAAGACTTAAAAATTTTTGTGCTGCCAAATGTGCTCAACAACACAAATTCCATACTTCCAACAGATACTTTTCACATCGATGAGGTAAATGAGAAGTTAATTGCTGGTATTGTTAAAACACTGTCAAACTCAAAAACTAGTGATATCTACAATATGAGCACCTCCTTTCTCAAAATGCACAGCAAAATATTAATCAAACCACTGACTCATCTCATTAATCTCTCCATTAGGTCTAGTACATTTCCATCTGGCTGGAAAAAAGCTGTCGTCATACCAGTTCATAAATCAGGCAGTAAAGACGATATATGCAATTACCGCCCAATCTCTATCTTACCAGTCCTATCTAAGGTTCTTGAAAAAGTTGTAGCTACACAGCTGATAGACTACTTACAAGACAGTCAACTTCTTCATCCACATCAATTTGGTTTTAGACCAGGATACTCAACAGAAACAGCAAATTGTTGCCTTATTGAAAACGTCAAACAGTCCTTGGACAGGGGTAATGTGGTAGGAGCTGTTTTTCTAGATCTCAAAAAGGCTTTCGATACTGTAAACCACAGTTTGCTTTTATCCAAAATGGTATCTTTTAACTTCTCCCCAAATACATTAGAATGGTTTGCATCTTATCTCCAGAATAGAGAACAGTGTGTAAAAGTTCACCAGGATAAATCCTCATTTTTAAACAACCGCATGGGTATCCCACAAGGGTCCATTCTTGGTCCTTTACTTTTCAGCATTTTTATTAATGACTTGCCGTTACACTGCTCAGCTGCAACATGCCAACTTTATGCAGATGATGCAGTTATTTACACAGCTGCCAAGACTCCAGCACAGGCTGCAGATGTACTGTCTACAAGTATGGTTGATGTCCAAGAGTGGCTCCTCAAGAACCATCTATTGCTGAACCTTCAGAAAACAGTCTCAATGTGCTTTTCAATCAAAAAATGTAACCTGCAACATTTTAAAGTTAATATACATGATCATGACATCAGTTTAGCTACAGAATTCAAATACCTTGGCATTGTACTAGATCCTCAACTCAAATTTAATCTTCATATAAAGAAAATTTCAAAAACGGTAAAAAAAAATCTGAACTGCTTTAAATTAATTAGATATTACATACCTTACGAAGCAGCTGCACTGTATATGCATTCTATGGTTTTTTCTCATATATCATACTGTTTGACAGTCTGGGCTCAAGCAGCCCCTTCCACAATAAGACATATAGGTTCATTATATAATCAAACCCTAAAAATCTTGGACAAAAAGCCCATTAGGTGGCATCACTGTAATGTTTTAAAAAAATACAACCTATTGAGTTTTGAGAGCTTCATTGACCTCTGTCTTCTGAAATTAACGTTCAAATGTTTCCATAAATCAGCACCCGAGCCACTTGCTGGTTTCGTCCAAAGACAGGACAGCAGCAGAGCCACCAGGAGTTCTGTTAACAATAACTGTAAAATATTCCACCGCAGAACCACATTTGGACAAACAGCTTTCTCTATAAAGGGCAGTCACATCTGGAACACAATGCCAAATGAAATTAAAATAATAACGGACTTTAAAACATTCACTAAAAATGTTAAAAACTGGCTGAAAAATAAACAAGAATGTACTCATGTATGAATTGATTGTCTGCAAAGTGAGAGTGAATGAAGGGAAGGAATAAATGTGTTTATAGTGAGTGACGGAGGGAGGAAGGCCTGAAATAGGCAAATGTGAGTTATGTTATATGTGTTAAATGTGAGTCAGGCTGTTATATTTGTGTATTTATAATATTTATGTTAAAGGTGAGTCAGGCTGTTATATTTGTGTATTTATAATATTTATAATTGTGTATTTATAATTTTTCTGCATTGATGTATGTGGTTATTGTGTATATTTTTATCTTGATTCTTTTTTCTAAAGCCCATCCAGGGACAAGAGTTGCAAATTAGCTAATAGCTATACACTCTATGTGCAACACATCAGATTGATTGTCTTTGATTAATTGTCTGTTTATTGCACTGTCCCTGTCAAATAAACTAATCTACTACTACTACTACTACATACCCTGGCGGAATTTGGATTTTTTTTTTCCCCATTTTTCAAAGAATATGAATAATACAAAAACTTATCTTTAACTCATAGTTGGTGGTTGGGTGAAGCCATTTATTGAACAATTGTTTGCTCTTTTTAAATCATAATGACAACAGAAACTACCTAAATGACCCTGATGAAAAGTTTACATACCCTGGAAGTTGTGGCCTGATAACATACAAGTTGACACACACGGATTTAAACGGCTACTAAAGGTAACCATCCTCACCTGTGATCTGTTTACTTGTTTACTTTTTTTGTCATGTTTACATAAATGACAATTTTTTTATTTATTTATTTTTTTTAACTATTCATTCTAGTGTTTTTTCCCCCATTGACAGTAGGGAATGGGGGAAAAAAACATTCATAATAGTAATTTGCTCATGCATGCTTAAATTATATGATCAGAGGTGGGTATAATAGCCAGAAATTCTACTTATGCAGTGCTTTGAAATTAATAAAAAGTAGACAACCAAACCGGGGTGGTGGTTCCTCTCTTCAAAAAAGGGGACCGGAGGGTGTGCTCCAACTTTAGAGGGATCACACTCCTCAGCCTCCCTGGGAAGGTCTATGCCAAGGTACTGGAGAGGAGAGTCCGGCCGTTGGTCAAACCTCGGATTCAGGAGGAGCAATGTGGTTTTCGTCCTGGCCGTGGCACATCGGACCAGCTCTTTACCTTCTCGAGAATTCTCGAGGGTTCATGGGAGTTTGCCCAACCAGTTTACATGTGTTTTGTGGACTTGGAGAAGGCATTCGACTGCGTCCCTCATAGTTTTTTGTGGGGGGTGGTTCTGGAGTATGGGGTATCGGGCTTGTTGTTACGAGCTATTTGGTCTCTGTACGACCGTTGTGAGAGTTTGGTTCCTATTGCCAGCACTCGGTCGGACTCATTCACAGTGAGAGTTGGACTCTGCCAGGGCTGCCCTTTGTCACCGATCCTGTTCATAATTTTTATGGACAGGATTTCTAGGCGCAGCCAGGGAACGGAGGGTGTCATGCTTGGTGACCACAGGATCTCATCTGTGTTGTTTGCGGATAATATTGTCCTGTTGGCTTCATCCAGCAGTGACCTACAGTTCTTGCTGGGACGGTTTGCCGCTGAGTGTGAAGCGGCTGGGATGAGAATCAGTACCTCCAAGTCCAAATCCATGGTCCTCAGCCGGAAAAAGGTGGATTGTCCTCTCTGGGTTGGGGACAGGCTCCTACCCCAAGTGGAGGAGTTTAAGTATCTTGGGGTCTTATTCACGAGTGAGGGGAAAATGGAGCCAGAGATTGACAGACGGATCGGAGCAGCATCTGCAGTGATGCGGACATTGTACCGGTCTGTTGTGGTAAAGAGGGAGCTTAGTTCTAAGGCAAAGCTGTCGATTTACCAGTCAATTTACCACTCAATCTACGTTCCTACTCTCACCTATGGTCACGAGCTTTGGGTAATGACCGAAAGAACAAGATCACGGATACAAACGGCTGAAATGAGCTTTCTCCGTAGGATCGCTGGACTCACTCTCAGAGATGGGGTGAGGAGCTCAGTCATCCGGGAGAGGCTCAGAGTAGAACCGCTGCTCCTCCACATTGAAAGGAACCAGTTGAGGTGGTGTGGGCATTTGATTAGGATACCTCCTGAATGCCTCCCACTTGAGGTGTTTCGGGCACGTCCCACTGGGAGGAGACCCCGGGGCAGACCCAGGACTCGGTGGAGAGACTGTCTCCCAGCTGGTCTGAGAACGCCTTGGTATCCTCTCTGAAGAGCAGGAGCAGGTGGCTGGGGAGAGGGAAGTCTGGGCTTCTCTGCTTGAACTGCTGCCTCCACGACGCGGACCTCCGGAAAGCAGTAGAAGATGTATGAATGGACAACCAAAAATTTCTAGGTAAGGGTACAAAGACCACCAACTTAAAAACTTGAGTAATGACTTCACTCTTGAAGGTTTGAGATTTTTCTCCAGAATTTTTAACAATTTTATTAGTTTTCTCTTTTTCTCAGTAAATTTATCAAAATTTGAAACTCATTTTCCTCAAATTTGTAATTTCCTCTTGTAAAATGGACTTGTACATGTGAGACTTATTTTATGGCTAATTTTTGTCTATTTTTACCTCCGCCAAAGGGGGGAGGTTATGTGATCATCAGCGTTGGTTTGTCTGTCTGTTTGTCAGCAAGATAACTCAAAAAGTTATGGACGGATTTTCATGAAATTTTCACAGATTGTCAGAAATGAGGTATCCTACAGATGATTAGATTTTGGTAGTGATCCGGATCACCGTCTGGATCCAGGAATTTTTTAAAGGATTCAAAAGAAAAGAAACAAAATTGTAGACCTGCACCAGGCTGGGAAGACTGAATCTGCAATAGGTAAGCAGCTTGGTGTGAAGAAATCAACTGTGGGAGCAATTATTAGAAAATGGAAGACCTACAAGACCACTGATGACCTCCCTCGATCTGGGGCTCCACGAAAGAGCTCACCCTGTAGGGTCAAAATGATCACGAGAACAGTGAGCAAAAATCCCAGAACCACACGGGGGGACCTAGTGAATGACCTGCAGAGAGCTGGGACCAAAGTAACAAAGGCTACCATCAGTAACACACTACGCCGCCAGGGACTCAAATCCTGCAGAGCCAGACGTGTCCCCCTGCTTAAGCCAGTACATGTCCAGGCCCGTCTGAAGTTTACTAGAGAGCATCTGGATGATCCAGAAGAGGATTGGGAGAATGTCATACGGTCAGATGAAACCAAAATAGAACTTTTTGGTAAAGACTCAACTTGTCGTGTTTGGAGGAGAAAGAACACCATACCTACTGTAAAGCATGGGGGTGGAAACATCATACTTTGGGGCTGTTTTTCTGTAAAGGGACCAGGACGACTGATCCGTGTAAAGGAAAGAATGAATGGGGCCACGTATCGTGAGATTTTGAGTGAAAACCTCTTTCCATCAGCAAGGGCATTGAAGATGAAACGTGGCTGGGTCTTTCAGCATGACAATGATCCCAAACACCACCCGGGCAATGAAGGAGTGGCTTCGTAAGAAGCATTTCAAGGCCCTGGAGTGGCCTAGCCAGTCTTCAGATCTCAACCCCATAGAAAATCTTTGGAGGGAGTTGAAAGTCCGTGTTGCCCAGCGACAACCCCAAAACATCAGTGCTCTAGAGGAGATCTGCATGGAGGAATGGGCCGAAATACCAGCACCAGTGTGTGGAAACCTTGTGAAGACTTACAGAAAACGTTTGACCTCTGTCATTGCCAACAAAGGGTATATAACAAAGTATTGAGATGAACTTTTGTTATTGACCAAATACTTATTTTACTGAGGAATTTACCAATTAATTCATTAAAAATCCTTCAATGTGATTTTCTGGATTTTTTTTCCCCCTCATTTTGTCTCTCATAGTTGAGGTATACATATGATGAAAATTGGAGACCTCTCTTATCTTTTAAGTGGGAGAACTTGCACAATTGGTGGCTGACTAAATACTTTTTTGCCCTACTGTAGCTTAACAAGTTAAAGCCTTGTCAAATAAAAGGCATGATACAATGTGCTCATTTATTTACAATGCATATGTAAACCTGCACATACAAGACACCAGTCAATTCATGGAACAAATCAAGCTGCTACAAGAACAGAAATTAAATGGTGTAAATAAAGTTTCAAGTGCAAATGGGGAAAAAAAATAGCCTTTTAATCCGAATGAATTTGATCTATTTTTGCCTGGCAGAACAATAAGTCACAACAGTCCAAGCTAAAACTCCCGTTTTATGTTCAACTCTTCAAAACAGGCTAACAATTCAGGAAAGATATCAAGCTGCTACAAGAACAAATTTAAAGGCTCAAGTAAAGCTTATTAGCACAAAAAATGGTTTGTTTCAAATTAAATAAATTTTAAATAACGTGCAAATGAAAATGTAGCTTTATAGCCTGTGAATGGATTTGATTCTTTTTTCTTTCTTTTTTTTCATGGCAGAATCAGAAGTTGCTCTTTATATTTGTGACAAATGAAGATAAGTCACAACAGTTGACCAGCTCCTTTTTGATGCTCTCTTTATGAGACACCTGGGCCTGCCTCTCAGACATGATCAGATCCAGTCTGGGTCGAATGGAGGAAAGGCTCACTCTGAGTAGCCTCCAGTGTCACTCTTGAGTTGGTTTCTGGTTTTGGTGTTGGTTGTGGCCACAATGGAGAATCCTGATTCACACTGCCACGCCATTGTGAATGGGAGAGTGTTTCACACCCCTGAATGCTGGACATGGGTACTCCTTTGAGACAGCAATCCAGATGGAGCCCAGGTCCAGTTTGCCCCACTGCAACTTTAAAGTGCTGTCAGTGGAAGCTTCCTGAAGCTGAGATTCCACATGTGAGGGCAAAGCATTGTCATTTGCAGTTGGATCCACAGAAAATGAGTCCAAAATCCACGTGTCCCTCTCTGGGATTGTCAGGAAAATATTCATCAAATTTCTGTGTTAGCTGTGAAAGGTGCTGAGACTGTGTCACTGATCTTCACGAGGGGAGTTTTCTAAAATGTCAAAAGTGGAAACATGTCCATCAGGTTTTTCTTGGCCCGCAAAGCAAGTTTCCTCCTGAAAGCTTGTACTTTGACACAAAAAACATGTTGCTATTTCTCCCTTGAAGTGAGGTGTTAAGCTGGTTCAACAGTGGGGGGAAAAACATGTAAGAGGTAGGCAAGTTTAGCTGTAAACTTTGTGTTGGTATAGTAATGTGCAAGAGAAGATTTTTTTTCTCAGTGAGGAAAGATCTCATTCCTCAGTTCAAACAAACGCTTGAGGACCAGTCCTGTTGAGAGCCATCTCACCTCACTGTGATGGAGCAGCTGGACACGATCTGCTTCCATGTCCTAACAAAGCATGGCAAAATATCTGGAGTTAATGGCATTGTTTTTAATGAAGTCGATAGTCTTCACACATCAGCGATGGTGAACAAAAACTAGCAACAGTGCAGCATTTGTAACATCAGTGGACTTGTCTAGTTGCAATGAGAAAAAGGGGCTGTTTTTTTATTCTTTAAAGCAGCTTGTGCTGTATGTCAGAGGCCATGTCCGTGATACGGTGACTCACCGTATTGTTTGAGAGTGGGATGGTCAGCAGCCTCTCCGATCATTTCATGGCACATATCCACAGCAGCAGGCAGAACCTACTCCTCTGCTATGGTGAATGTCTTCTTACGCTGTGCCACACGTCTGGCTACGAGGTAGCTGGCTTTCAAAGCACAGAGTTACCAGTCAGTGACATGAGACCGTTTCTCCATCTGTAGCCCATGTTCTTTTCTCGTGAAAAATTCCACCAGCTTTCCCACAAGTGTTGGATGCTTCGTTTCTAAGTGGTGCTGTAATTTTGAAGGCTTCAGGGCTTTGTTTAATAGCATTAGCCCACACTGGGCTCTTGGCTCTCCCTCATTTCCTCTATTCTCAAAGCTGTACCTAATGAAGTCAGGATTGTACTTGTGCAAAATTTTACTCTTTTGGGCAGGTTAACCATCACCTTCGCCATCATTTTTTCTTTATAAAAACATCTCCATAACTTGGAGCTAGCGGGTGGCTGAGTGTCTTCTGTTTACATTGGAGCTTGTAAACAACTGACTTGTGCATTACAGCCTGGTGCAGGTCTACAATTTTGTTTCTGGTGTCCTTTGACAGCTCTTTGGTCTTGGCCATAGTGGAGTTTGGAGTCTGACTGTTTGAGGTTGTGGACAGGTGTCTTTTATACTGATAACGAGTTCAAACAGGTGCCATTAATACAGGTGTGGAGGACAGAGGAGCCTGTTAAAGAAGAAGTTACAGGTCTGTGAGAGCCAGAAATCTTGCTTGTTTGTAGGTGACCAAATACTTATTTTCCACCATAATTTGCAAATAAATTGTTTAAAAATCTTTCAGTGTGATTTTCTGGATTTTTTTTTCCTCATTTTGTCTCTCATAGTTGAGGTATACCTATGATGAAAATTGGAGACCTCTCTCATCTTTTAAGTGGAAGAACTTGCACAATTGGTGGCTGACTAAATACTTTTTTGCCCCACTGTAGACAGGTGTGTGCCTTTCCAAATCATGTCCAATCAGCTGAATTTACCACAGGTGGACTCCAGTTAAGCTGCAGAAACATCTCCAGGATGATCAGTGGAAACAGGATGAACTTGAGCTCCATTTTGAGCTTCATGGCAAAGGCTGTGAATACTCATGTACATGTGATTTCTTAGTTTTTTATTTTTAGTAAATGTGCAAAAATATCAGCTTTTTTCACATTGTCATTATAGGGTATTGTGTGTAAAAATGAATTTAATTCATTTTGGAATAAGGCATAAACATATATAAATAACATAAATGTGGAAAAAGTGAAGGGCTGTGAATACTTTCCGGATGCACTGTGTGGTTGCCCCTTCGGTCCACACGCTTCTTCCATCAGTGTTGCAGCGCTTGGATCCCTGTAGTTGAAAAATAAACCATTTGGTCAAATTTAGCCTATGAACTTTTCAGCGCCCCCTCATATGCATCGATGAATATATCACTGTTCACACACATGCAACCAAATTAGAAATTGTCCAGTGCAGAAGTCGGTGTTTACATACATACCTGTTGTGGGTCACATGACTCGCCGCGGTGGCTAATTAGCTTGTTAGTTGCATTGGGAGTCTTTTATGCAGCCATGGTTATGTTATTGCCACACAGTGATTATGAGTTTCTGATTGGGTTCTTATATCTGACCTCAGCTTGTCCATTTTGTCATCCATCACGGCTGTAAAACATAGGGATGTGATTTTTCCGCTAATTCGCAGAATTCCGCTTTTTTTTTATCTTCCAAAAATTTCAGACCAGATGGCAGCGCGTGCATAACACGAGGCTCAGCGTCTCTTCAGATTTTGTGGATTAGCAGCGATATTTCTGATCATTTCGGGTCTGTTCGTTCAGAACAGCTTCGCTTTTACATCCTACACCCGAAATGAACTTTTGGACATTGGATTACAAAATAACGACCTTTTTATCAGCAACCTACGTTTCATCCCTGAGCTCTGGAGAACACCCGACGCTAGGTAAGCTACCCGGCCGACTGGAAGTGCTCGCAGGCGGCGTAGAGACCGTAAACTAAGGCGGGGGAAGCACGGAGGGCTAAGAGCTAAGCTAAAGCTAACACCGCACTGGCTTTCTCTACCCAGCATTTTCCTTGCTAATGTACGGTCAGTGGCGAACAGAATGGATGAGCTATGGCTTCGGATCACCAACAATAAGAAACTTATGAACTGCAATATCATGATTTTCACGGAAACATGGCTACATAGTGGAGTACTTGTGTAGCGCCACGAGACGGCTTTTGTTGTGATGTGGCGCATTATAAATAAAGCTGAATTGAATTGAATTACTTGACGGTGCTGTCGAGTTGGCTGGACGGCACACTCTGCGGGCAGACAGAGCAGCTGATGACTCCGGTAAGACCAGAGGTGGGGGAGTATGCATTTATATTAACAAGGCTTGGTGCATGAACTCTGTCACTGTTGGGAGACACTGCTCAGCTAACCTGGAGTTTCTCATGGTTAAATGTAGACCTTTCTAGCTGCCACGGGAGTTCACTTTTCACTTTTCTTCATCTTGCCTGCTGAAGATGTTTTGGACTTTATTTAAAAAATATTTTTAACCCCACACATGTGATGGATAATGCTCGTTGGGATATTTTAGGAATGCTATCTTCTTGGAACATAAGTCAATATTATACAGTAATAAGTGACATTCAGCTGTTTGTTTTATGTCGTTTAAGCACAGTTCTGGTACTTAAAAATCATAAAAACCCAGGAGCTTCGGGGGGCTTTGCCCCCCCCCCCCCCCCCCCCCCCCCCCCCCCCCCCCCCCCCCCCCCCCCCCCCCCCGGGCTCTGTCCCGGACCCCGCTGGGGGACTGCGTCATGATCAAAATTTGAAAGCATACGCTTGGAGGAACATGCCCGCATCTGTCGGTGTGTTATCAGCAATGGTCTCCTGACCATTGACCGTGACCTTAAGCAGACTCATCTAGGATGTGCTTGAAGTCGAAGCCGGTGGCTGAGGAGGAGTAACGCTTTTCATGAAATCATAAAAGCCCATATCTTCTGACATCTGACCTCAACCTGGATGTAGACCTACCTGAGGGTTGTTGTGAGAGAGTTTGGTGGGCATCGGGGCAAATGCCTTGGAGGAGTAGCAATTCTTATGAAATGTGGAGGGAGAGACAGATAGGTGGACACCATGCCATTGCATAAGCTCCATTCAGCATCACCGGAATGAGCTAAAAACTGGAAAACTTAAGTGTGAAGGCAGCTATAACAATTCAGTACCATTTAACATAACAATACCATTCTATACACCAACAGCACATTACCACTACGATCCTACCATCATGCTCCGGACACAATCTGGCATGTCATCACCCCACCCATCCCGGACCATGTCAGGATGCAGCTACGCACCAGAAGATCACACCACACTTGCACGACACTACTGCCACGTTCATCAGTGTGGTCAGTCCTGCTTCAAATTCTCGATGACCTAGTCAGGCCGATGCTGCCATTACGCTCCACCCAGGACCCTGATATGATGACACCACCATCATTAACCACCGTAACCTCGCTATGGAAGTTTTGCACATGCTCAAAACCCAGGAGCTTCGGGGGGCTTTGCCCCCCTTGCCCCCCCACCGGGGCTCTGCCCCGGACCCCGCTGGGGGACTATGTCCCCCAGACCCCCTGCTAAATTTTCAGATAATTTCCCCAACCCCAAATCACATCCCTAAAAACAGTTGAGCTGACGCGGAGAGCCATTAGCACCTAACAGTGATTTAGCTTCGGAGTGCACTTTTTCTTTGCATCTTGGAGTGAAATAGTCAATCATTGCATACTATGTGGACGGACACCATATTTCTTTTTGGCACAAGCTGGTTTTAAAGTTTTCCACTGTATTCTGCTGCTTCCAAACAGCACTGACTGCACTACTTCCGGGTTGTGTTGCAGGACATGAGCAAGATCATGTCGATTTTTATGTTCTGAATGTCAGATTTATTTTGGTTAATTGCCCAGAACTACTATAATATGTTATAGTTTTAAGAACCATGAATGTTCCTTGTCAGACACTCTGTGGACATTCTCACTGACCACTTCTTTCCCCTCCAGCTGGTTAACATCAGTGAAAACTACATGTCCTTGATGAGTGACAACGGCGACATCAGAGAGGACCTGCGTGTCCCCGAAAATGAAGTCGGCAAGGAGATCGAGGCGAAGTTCACCGCGGGTGAAGAATTCATGGTGAGTAGGACAGTGGACGGGCTGTTGGGGCGGAGCTACTGTGACGTCACCATCTTTGGAGGTTAAGTCACCACGTGTTCAAAAGCAGACATACTTTATATTACTAAGAATATGGGCCTAGAGCAGGGCTGTTGAATTTAAATGGCAGGGCCTTTTTATATTCTTTGTAATTGGGGAAAAAAAAAACTGCTCTCATAAAGTAAAATTAATATTGAATCCTCAGTAATATTATTTGATACATTAATTTTGCTTCCAAATTATTACTTCCCACTCAGAGGTTTTTCCTCAAATCTTTCATTTTTCTTGCAAATGTAATATTTTCTTACTGATTTGTGAGTTGTTTAACTCCTCTAATTTTCTCTTCTTTGTAATGTTTTTTTTTCCCCTGAAGTTTGGTAAATTGTGACTTTCACACATTTTGATTTGCAGAGCCAGAAGAAAACAGTGCGTTAGTTCACCTTTTGATTTTTGAAGAAATAAAATGATAAAGGTTTAATTTAAAAAACTGATTAAAATGACCAAAGATGCATTCGCTTCTGTTGTAATATGTTCCAATAATTGTTCTGGTCCCCGCCCCTTGGTCAGAACCTCCTAAATGTTGGTTGGTATTAGGGATGCAAGTTATCAATTAATTCATTGATTAACTGATTCACCTTATCGATTAATGATTAATTGATGAGCGGCGGTTTTTCTGAGAATTTGAATTTCCCTCGGTACATTATGGTCTCTAACATAAAAAGCCAATTATTGTTTGATATACTGAATTTAAAAATGCAAGTCATGTTCCTTGAGGATTTAATTTATTACCTCCGCCAGGCCGAAAAGACCAGGAGGAGGTTATGTTTTTGCCAGGGTTTGTCTGTTTGTCTGTCTGTCTGTCTGTTGGTTAGCAAGATAACTCAAAAAGTCTTGGACGGATTTGCATGAAACTTTCAGGCGTTGTTGGAAATGGTACAAGGAAGAACTGATTAAATTTTGGGGGTGATCCGGTTCACCGTCTGGATACAGGAATTTTTTTAAAGCATTTTTCAACACTGTGACATAGGGCCATTTTCAACATGTGCGCAGGCGCAATGGAGGGCGCTGGGCGTCGTGTCTGACCAACACAAACTCCGCCTTCTTCAACGTTTTAGCCACAAAAGCATGCGGAAAACACTGGTGGCCTGGGCCCCCCAGCGTGCCTGTGCCAGCCATAGGCGCTGCGCACATTGCGCTGGTCGTCGTGTCTGACCAACACAAACTCCGCGTTCTTCAACGTTTTAGGCACAAAAGCACGCGGGAAACACTGCTGCCCTGGGCCCGCCAGTGTGCCTGCTTTTGCGCCACGCTGCAAAACCTGACACGGACACCTGTCCGCCGCCCCATTATTTGCCACAAATTCCCCGCCCAGCTATAGGCGCTGCGTAAAAACGACCTCTCTGCCGGGGAAGATTGTAAATTCTGTTTTGCCGCGGAGCGCAACCCCAATATAATATAAAACCCACGGCAACCTGTCTAACCAATCTGCATCCGTCAGTGGAGGAGATGGACACACCAACACTTCAGTTTATTACCTCCGCCAAGGAGGCAATGCTTTTACAACCGTAAAACGGGGCTATAAGGGACGGCGGGGTAATATGGGACACTTTTCTAAATGTAATTCTGCTTTTTTAATTTTGCTTCCGCCTAGATTTGATGAAGGATTCATGGATATTTGACAATAACAACACAACTCAGCGTCCTGCTCAAAATAAAAAAAGCAGAATTACATTTAAAACATTTCCCACAAAACTGTCCCTTATTAACCCGCCGTCCCTTATAGCCCCGTTTTACACTACTGAACCACTAATCCTATCACTATCACATTGATTGTCATTCATTAATTGTCTGTTTATTGCACTGTCCATGTCAAATAAACAATCATTGTGAAGCCAATTGCTACTCATATCTTTTCATGCTCAGGGAATCTGAAAACGTACACACAAACACTCTATGGGGGGAAGTGTGCCGCTTGGCGGAGGTCTGCGCTCTCCGAGTGCTTTTCTAGTTTATGTAATGTAATCTGTTGCATGTTAAACATTAACAAAATGAACTCAGAAAAATAAATATTAAGGTTACTATAACATAAGTGTGTGCACTGGCTGATATAAAACTTCAGCAACAAATTCTGAATAAAAAATATTTAGACTTCCATCCATCCATCTTCTTCCGCTTAATCCTTGGTCCACATAATATTAAAAACTACATGAACTCGGACATGCTCTCTGTGAGAACAACTGATTTTACATGCCATACATTGTAGTGGCAATGACTAATGTAGCTTTCTGTAGTTAGTACAGGCCAATCAGTTGTCTGTGCCACATTTTCAGTGGCTAGCTGTGTTTTGAGGTCAGCTTTTTTCTTCTTTTAGCATGCTTCCAAGCAGATAGTTATCGTTCCTCTAGACAGAATATTATACTCTGAATGCATAAAGTTCATCAGCTCCCAAAAGCCCTCTCCTTCAACATCACTTACTGGCATCATGTCTTCTTCAATCATCTTGCAAATCCTCTGAGTAATGCTGTCCGTCTTCCTCTCATCACATACCTGCCTCCCCAAGACTGTGGTAACTATCGGTTGTGATGAAACTGAACTAGTTGCTCCTTGCAGCACGGCTGAATGTGAGTTCTTTAGGGGGTAACTTGGCAAACTGAAATACAACAGCTCAACCAATGTAGGACCATATAAAGTGTACATTTAGCTTCACTGTTAGCATTTACCAGTTTAAAATGATCCCATTCAGCACTCCGTTTAGACCGCGTCATTTTCTCGAGTGAAGTACGTCAGGTGTGGTAGAGATTGGGCTGTAGCGCCCTTGCCAGGACTGGCGAGGCCACTACATTTAATGAAAATAAACTGTTGAACAGAACAGCGCCACTTTCAATTAATTGATAACTACTGTAATTTAGTTGACTAAATTCTTATCGACAATTAATTGAAAGTCAATCATTAACATCCCTAGTTAGTATGCATCCTCTCTGTCGCTGAATAAATTCAGACAAACCCAAAAATATTCAACATTTTGCGCAATAATCAAAAGCCAAGGTTGGCATCATAAATCCTAATGTGAATTAAAGGCATGGGTTACCACTGGGAGGAGCCACTGCAGGCGGCCTGGCCTTGTTGTCTTCCCGCTGTGCTGGGAAGAGAGGGGTAACCACCAGCGCCATGATGCTGAGAAGGTGGAAGGAGTACTTTGAAGAGCTGATGAAAAAAGAAAATGAGAGAGGGAGGAGGATGGATGAAGGCAAGATGGCGAACAAGGAAGTCCCGAGGATTAGCAAGGCGGAAGTGAGGGCAGCTTTGAAGAGGATGAAGAATGGAAATGTGGTTGGTCCAGATGACATACCGGTGGAGGCATGGAGAGGTTGAGGAGAGATGACAGTGGACTTTTTAACCAGACTGTTTAACACAATCTTGGAGAGTGAGAGGATGCCTGAGAAGTGGAGAAGAAGTGTTTTGGTACCAATTTTCAAGAACAAACGTGATGTTCAGAGCTGTAGTAACTACAGAGGCGTAAAGTTGATCAGCCACACTATGAAGACATGGGAAAGAGTTGTTGAAGCCAGGTTAAGAGGAGAGGTGACAATCAGTGAGCAGTAGTACGGTTTCATGCAAATAAAGAGTACTACAGATGCAATGTTTGCTCTCAGAGTGCTGATGAAGTATAGAAAAGGTCAGAAGGAGTTGCACTGTGTGTTTGTGGCTCTAGAGAAAGCATATGATGGGGTGCCAAGAGAGGAAATGTGGTACTGTATGAGAAAGTTAGGAGTGGCAGAGAAATATGTGAGGGTGGTGCAGGACATGTATGAGGACAGTGAAATGGTGGTAAGGTGTGCTCTAGGGGTGACGGATGGGTTCAAGGTGGGGTGGGATTACATCAGGGATTGGCTCTGAGCCCCTTCTTGTTTGCTGTGGTGATGGACAGGCTGACAGACGAGGTCAGGCAAGAGTCTCTGTGGACCATGATGTTTGCAGACGACAGTGTGATCTGCAGTGAGAGTAGGGAGCAGGTGGAAGAGAACCTGGAGAAGTGGAGGTATGCACTATGCTGCTACTGCATAGAGTATTGCTTGTTTGCTGTGTGAATGTAATTTTTTTTTTTTCCAGACAGCAGCATTAGATACGGAGACAAGAGCCATGCAGGGTCCAACACAGAGTCTGTCCTGTTTAAATAAGCTGAATGTTGCAGTCGTCTCCAACCAATCCACTCACTCACCCTGTAGTTTTGACAGAATCAGCAGTTCATGACTGTAGGAAGAGCTTCGTCACACACGTGCGTAAGTTGAGAGTGGAGCTACATCGATTTTCAAAATAGCTTCCATCATTTGCCACATAAGTTATGAACCCTGTCTAAATTGCGAGACCACGGGGTCCTAAAAACATTTGCAATAATACCACATACAGCACTGTTGAGCTATCCACCGTCACCACAGGGGAGATTCCTCCACTGTGACAGCCCAGTCACCAAACTTGGTACATTGGTTCACCCTGAGACCGTGACCTCTGACTCTAGGTTTGGGATTGCAAAGTCAGAATCCCATATGAACTACATCTCAACAATGAGGAGGCTGAGGGATAACACTGGCAGCTGCCAGTGTTTTTGTTTTTTTTTTTCTGCTGTGTTGTAAAATGACTGACGGTAAAGCAGTCACACTGATCATACAAACGTAACATAAGCGTGTGTGTTGCACAAAGTCGAGCAAAAGCTGAGGGAGGAAGGAACAGACTTTTAGGCTCCGCCAGGACAAACTTTATAGCGTGAGTGAACCCTCTGGCTCGCTGCTTCACTTTTTCTGGTTGTCCTCACTGTGTGGGCATAAGCTCCACCTCCCATGGGGAGCATGCAGAGGGAGGAAAGCAGCGCAACTGGCTGAAATGTCAAGAAACATACACGTAAAAGGTGACTTATCGTGGCCAGAAAAGTTACTGTGGTCGTTTGCTCTTATTGTACAGTTAATCGACTTGGCTGTTATCGTTTCAGGCCTATGTGCAAAAATGTTGAGGGTGAACTCTTCGCATTTGTGTTAGGGGTGGGGAAAAAGATGGATTCAGTGATGGATCGCGATACTTCACTGGCAACAATGCGTCATTCCATAAACGCATGGATCGATCTTTTATTTTTTTTAAAAAAATGCCCATACAAAATACTTTTGGGTTCAGTTAATCAATGACAGTTTCCGTCCACTAGATGGCGCAAAGCAAACACCCAGTCAAGTGAGGTCATAGTTTCTGTAATTTGCAACCAGCTGTGAAAGTTAGGAAACAGTTTGATCAAATGTCGGGCCTTTTTGGATTTTATAACAAGTGAAAGGAGAGACCTTGACATGACAGACAACTCGCAAGAAGCGCTGCACGGGAAAAAAGAAAAAAACACTTGGAATATGGCAGGCTAGCACACGTGTCTGAGCAGCGTTGGCAACGGCTAAGCTAAAGAGACACCGGCAAGGAAATTTTTCTCCGAGCATCAAGTCAGTCATTTATTTATGAAGTGACATATAGTCACAAAGCGCTGCACAGTAAAATGGAATTAAAGGAAGTTGATAGAAATTTTTAAAATCCAGAAACAAGTTAAAAGACAAGATTAAAATAATTTTAAAATATCAGACTTGTCATTAAAAAGCAGTTGAAACGCAACGGAAAGCTTCCTTAAAGTTTTCAGCTGCTTTTTAAGAGTCCACAGAGTCACTTTATCATAAGAAAGATGTCAACAGTTTTACTTTGGGACATGATTTGAGATTGAATAAGGTGGAAAAAATGAATGTATGGGATTGTATTGCTAGATTATCGTGAAATCGTGAGGTCCCTGGTGGTTCCCACCCTAATCTGTATCCGGGTAGAAACAGCTCTGCTCTGGAGTTGTCCATCTGTTTTGCCCATGGCAGTGAATCCCTGTGGGAGGAAAAACCTCCAGATTCTTAATTAAATGGCAGAGTGACAGGGGAAAGATGCCACATTTACAGGATGTTTGTGACGTTGAGCTGTCCTGAATTATAGCAGGAACTCCTGGTCCCAGGGGAGGAGAATCCCAGGACTGTGACATAAAGTTTCACATGATTGACTCCAACACGTTTCCCATCTGTCTCTCCCCCACAGGTCACCGTGATTTCAGCCATGGATGAGGAATCTGCCGTCGCCACCAAGGTCCTGGCCAGTAAATAAGGGGACGGACTCTGCCGCCGCGGCAACAAGCACCACCCACAGCCAGTCTCTCTCTCTGTTCTCATTGGTTCAGTGTCACCAAAGTGTCGGCCTTCAGACGACCTCAATCATTCTGTTGTAATTTCTCTCCTGATCTTTTACTCCTCCTCCTCATCTCTGTTGGGAATGTTCCACGTCAGCTCGCTGCGTGGTCCTCTGATCACTGAGGTTTTTGTTTGGCAACAAATTACTTTATATATAAAACAAGTTGGAAAAAAACACCCTCATCAGTCGCTCATTCCTGCTTTTATTTTCTCCTCCACAGTGTTGTTCGGCCACTCACATTCCTGAATGTTTAAGGGGGGAAAAAAAAACGGGATTCAGCTTTTGTATGATTATTTTTTTATATTCTTTAGACTGATGGTAGCCTGAGGGGAGGGATTTGAGTTGTAGATGCTGAATTTAGCTCCCAGCATGGCCTTTAGCTCTGGTGAGGTCCGCTTCTCCTTGTTAAATGATGCCCGGATCGGCGGTTAACGAGGACCTAACGTCCACACCGGCATGTCAAAGCTGTAAAACCAAGAAAAAGAGATTCCCCAGTTTTTTTTGTTTTGTTTTTCCCCCTCAAAGAAATAGAGAAACTTCAGTGATTTAACCCTTGTGATGCCAGTCTCCTGGTCTGTAGGAGTCTGAGGGCCCCCACCCCACCCCCTTCCAAAAAAAAAAAAAAAAAAGACAAATAAGTTCTGTTGAGTTTTCAGAGGTGTGAGTGAGCGGTGTGGGCCTCCATGATCCGTGAGGCGGTTTGCAGTGAGGTGTGTTTAATTACCTTTTTTTTCCCTTCTTCCTGGAGGGGCTCAATCGGGTTGGGGAGGGTGGTAGAGTTGCAAACGTTTTTCTCTTCACTCGAGGCCTTTGTCACCTGACTGGAGATGGCAAAATAAAAACGATGAAACAAATGGACAAAAACTGCAAACGATGTCTGGTTTTCTGTCTCTGGAGTGGAGTGCAAACGGGGGCGAGGTTTGGTTCCTGTAGAAAGCCATGGAACTCAAAACACCATAGCTGGTCCACTGTAGTACACGGGGGGGATCACGATACTTGGCACTCATGATCAGTAGGTGATCTCAGGGGGTGTTGACTCCCTTGTTAGCAAAAGGACCTAAAAATCAAATCTGTCCAGTGGTGCAAACGTGAAGAGAATATCATAAACTTTTCTATAGCATAACTGAACCAACAATAACAAGTAGAAATGAAAACATTTTCAGCTTTTTTAAGTTTGCACTCATCTCCAAACAAATTTGTAGCTTTTTCCCTTAAAAACATGAAACTTTTCTTGTAAATGTGAAACTATTTTTCTGCTAAATGTTGAACTTCTTGCAAATTTGCACTTTTTTGCTTTCAAATTTGCAGCCTTTTTGTTTTGCAAATTTGCACTTTATTTCCTAACAAATTTGTAACTTTTTCCTTATAAATGTGAAACCAATTTTTTTTTTTTTTTTTTTTTTTTTTTTTTTGTAAATGTGAAACATTTTTTGCTAAATTTTGAGCTTCTTGTAAACTTGCACTTTATGCTTAAAGATTTGCAACTTTTTCTGGTAAATTTTCAACTTTTTTTTTTTTTTGATTAAGTTGTGCTTTCTTGCTTTGAAATTTGCTGCTTTTTCTGGTAAATTTGCACCCCCCCCCCCCCAAACAAATGTGACTTTTTTTCCTTATAAATGCAACCTTGCAGATTTGCAGTTTTTTTCTGTTTGACTTTTTCTTGTACAGTTGTTTTTTCTGGAACATTTGCAACTTTTTCCTTATAAATTTACAGGGTAGAAGAGTTTTTATTAAAAACTTAATACATTTTCAGGTCATCTTCATATATTTGCAGTTTTCTCCTGTATTTCTGACTTTCCCCTCTGAAGTTTTACCCTAGTTTGTACATTGGAGCCCCTGAAAATGTGTGTGCATGTCCCTTCCTCCAGCTGTAGTTGAAGGTCTTCCTCAGTGTTCAGACTCTGGAGTGGCACCAGCGACAGACGCCCAGCTGCTGCTGCTCGGATGCCTCGTGACGATGAATCACCTACATATCTGCACACACAACCACACTGGGGGAGGAAAGAAGTCCATATGATGACGATTTTCCACTTTTCTCTCTCGGCTCATCAGAGCAGTCGTGGTTACGGTGACTCACCAGGAAGATCTAGTTCTGGTTTTTCCTCCTGAAGAGTGAATGAGCGGGGCCGACGGGACGCCTCGGCAGCTTTATTACCGTCAGGGTGTGTTTGACCTTTGGACGCGGTCCGGCCACACAGGCGAGCTGCAGCGACGACGAAAAACACAACGCAAATCTGTTTTCAGGACAAACTCGGTGGTGGAGTCTCGATTAATATCTATATAATCAGATGGTGATTTGAGGGGGGGGGTGACCCAAAATCGTCCCCATTCATAGGTGTAAATCAAGGTGGGGGACGGGGGAAACAGCCCTTCCCAACCTGGAAAAAAAAAAAGTCCCCCCTCAACATGATTATAAATATTTCTATATCATGTTATAGAACTGAATAAAATGGCTTTGAACCACCATTTCTAAGCAAAAATGCAAACAAATCATTTTTAGTTTTGTAGATTGGCAACTTTTTTCCTGAAATTGGCACCATGTTGCAAAAATTCTTTTTTCCTCAAACTTGTATTTTTTTGTAAATTTGCAACTTTTTCTCAGCTGCCTGCATCTTTTCCTTGAAAAACATTCACTTTTCTCAAACTGGCACATTTTTTCTCATAAAATTGCAATTTTTTTTTTCTTGCAAATTTTAATCCTGTAAATTTTCACTTTTTGTCAAATGTTGACTTTTTTCTTGAAAAATTTGCACCTTCCTTCAAATTTGGCTTTCTCATTTGCAACTTTTGGTAAATTTTCATCTTTTATGCTCAGAAATTTACAACTTTATGCGACGAATTTGCAAATTATCCATCTACCTGCATATTATGAATAGTGTCTTTTTCTCCCTGAGCCTGATTCTGTGGGAGGCTGATTTCTATAAGGGAGTTTTTCCTTCCCACTGTGCTGCTCACAGGGCTTTGCTCTGAATTTGTGATTTGTGCTTATGTACAGAGAGGTGCAGAGCTGTCAACTGATCACCACCTGGTGGTGAGTTGGATCTGATGGCAGGGGAGGAAGCCATTCAGACCTGGTAGACCCAAACGTATAGTGAGGGTGTGCTGGGAGCGTCTGGCTGAGGCCCCTGTCCGGGAGGTCTTCAACTCCCACCTCCGGAAGAACTTCAACCACATTCCGAGGGAGTCTGGAGACATGGAGTCTGAATGGGCCTTGTTCTCCACCTCTGTTGTTGAAGCGGCGGCCCAGAGCTGCGGCCGCAAGGTGGTCGGTGCATCTCGTGGTGGCAACCCCCGAACCAAGTGGTGGACACCAGTGGTGACGGGGGCCATTAAGCTGAAGGAGTCCTATCAAGCTTGGTTGGCTTGTGGGACTCCCGAAGCAGCTGAGGTGTACCGGCAGGTCAAGTGGAGTGCAGCTCGGGTGGTTGCTGAAGCAAAACGCGGGTATGGGAGGAGTTCGGTGAGGCCATGGAACAAGACTTTCGGTCGGCTTCAAAGAGATTCTGGCAAACTGTTCGGCGGCTCAGGAGGGAAAAGCAGCTCCCCGTCCACACTGTGTATGGTGCGGATGGGACACTGTTGACTTCAACTGGGGATATCGTCGGGCGGTGGAAGGAATACTTCGAGGATCTCCTCAATCCCACTGATATGCCTTCCACAGAGGAAGCAGGGTTTGGGGACGAGGGGGATGACTCGCCTATCACAGGGGCTGAGGTCGCCAAGGTGGTTAAAAATCTCGTTGGTGGCCGGGCCCTGGGGGTGGACGAGATTCACCCTGAGTACCTCAAGGCCCTGGATGTTGTTGGGTTGTCATGGTTGACACGCCTCTGCAACATTGCGTGGAGGTCGGGGGCAGTGCCTTTGGCATGGCAAACCGGGGTGGTGGTTCCTCTCTTCAAAAAAGGGGACCGGAGGGTGTGCTCCAACTTTAGAGGGATCACACTCCTCAGCCTCCCTGGGAAGGTCTATGCCAAGGTACTGGAGAGGAGAGTCCGGCCGTTGGTCGAACCTCGGATTCAGGAGGAGCAATGTGGTTTTCGTCCTGGCCGTGGCACATCGGACCAGCTCGTTACCCTCTCGAGAATTCTTGAGGGTTCGTGGGAGTTTGCCCAACCAGTTTACATGTGTTTTGTGGACTTGGAGAAGGCATTTGACCGCGTCCCTCGTAGATTTTTGTGGGGGGTGCTTCGGGAGTATGGGGTATCGGGCTTGTTGTTACGAGCTAAGATAAGATAAGATAAGCCTTTATTAGTCCCACAACGGGGAAATTCCAGGATTGCAACAGCACAGGGATAGCAACACTCAGAGCAACAATCAGAAGGCAAGAAAAAACAAGCAAGCAAGAGCAGCTAATATACATATGTACATATTACTATAAAATATATATATACACACACACACACAGACACACAGTGCAGAGCATTGTAGCTGGATGGAATAAATATATGAATATATGAACACACAGTGCAGAGCATTGTAGCTAGATGGAATAAATATGTAAATATATAAACACCCACAGTATGGAGCATTGCAGCTAGGTGGAATAAATATGCAAGTATATAAACACACACAGTGCGGAGCAATGTAGCTAGATGGAATAAATATGTAAATATATAAACACACACAGTGCAGAGCATTGTTGCTAGGTGGGATGAAACAGCATAACCGTCTATTTAGTTATCCTACATGGTATGATTATGTGCCCATACATATTCTCACCCTCCATAGCGACCGGTATGTTCCTAGTTGTATGCCGGAGAGGACCATTGTGTAAGTCTATTGCATCTTTTGCATTCAAAAAAAAAAAAAAACTATTAGTTTTTTTAGCTATTCGGTCTCTGTACGACCGTTGTGAGAGTTTGGTTCGTATTGCCAACACTCGGTCGGAGTCATTCCCAGTGAGAGTTGGACTCCGCCAGGGCTGCCCTTTGTCACCGATCCTGTTCATAATTTTTATGGACAGGATTTCTAGGCGCAGCCAGGGAATGGAGGGTGTCATGCTTGGTGACCACAGGATCTCATCTCTGTTGTTTGCAGATGATGTTGTCCTGTTGGCTTCATCCAGCAATGACCTACAGCTCTTGCTGGGACGGTTTTTCCGCTGAGTGTGAAGCGGCTGGGATGAGAATCAGCACCTCCAAGTCCGAGTCCATGGTCCTCAGCCGGAAAAAGGTGGATTGTCCTCTCCGGGTTGGGGACAGGCTCCTGCCCCAAGTGGAGGAGTTTAAGTATCTTGGGGTCTTGTTCACGAGTGAGGGGAAAATGGAGCGAGAGATCGACAGACGGATTGGAGCAGCATCTGCAGTGATGCGGACGTTGTACCGGTCTGTTGTGGTGAAGAGGGAGCTTAGTTCTAAGGCAAAGCTGTCGATTTACAAGTCAATCTACGTTCCTACTCTCACCTATGGTCACGAGCTTTGGGTAATGACCGAAAGAACAAGATCGCGGATACAAGCGGCTGAAATGAGCTTTCTCCGTAGGATTGCTGGACTCACCCTCAGAGATAGGGTGAGGAGCTCAGTCATCCGGGAGAGGCTCAGAGTAGAACCGCTGCTCCTCCACATTGAAAGGAGTCAGTTGAGGTGGTATGGGCATCTGATTAGGATGCCTCCTGGACGCCTCCCACTTGAGGTGTTTCAGGCACTGAAAGTCCCACTGGGAGGAGACCCCGGGGCAGACCCAGGACTCGGTGGAGAGACTATGTCTCCCAGCTGGTCTGGGAACGCCTTGGTATCCCCTCTGAAGAGCTGGAGCAGGTGGCTGGGGAGAGGGAAGTCTGGGCTTCTCTGCTTGAACTGCTGCCTCCGCGACCCGGACCTCCGGAAAAGCGGTAGAAGATGGATGGATGGATGGATGGCTTATGTACAGTGGTGTGAAAAAAGTGTTTGCCTCCCTTCCTAAGTTTGTTTTTTTTTTTTTTGTCACAAATATTTCAGATCATCAAATTTAAATATTAGACAAAGATAACACAAGTAAACACAAAATGCAGTTTTTAAATGAAGGTGTTTATTAAGGGGGAAAAAAATCCAAACCTACCCTACCCTGTGTGGAAAAAGTGATTGCCCCCTAAACCTAATAACTGGTTGGGCCACCCTTAGCAGCAACAACTGCAATCAGGCATTTGTGATAACTGGAAATGAGTCTTTTACAGCACTGTGGAGGAATTTTGGCCCACTCATCTTTGTAAAATTGTTGTAATTCAGCCACATTGGAGGTTTTCGAGCATGAACCGCCTTTTTAAGGTCATGCCACAGCATCTCAATTGGCTTCAGGTCAGGACTTTAACTAGGCCACTCCAAAGTCTTTATTTTGTTTTTATTAAGCAATTCGGAGGTGGACTTGCTGGTGTTTTGGATCATTGTCCTGCTGCAGAATCCAAGTGCACTTAAGCTTGAGGTCACAGACGGCCAGACATTCTCCTTCAGGATTTTTTGGTAGACAGCAGAATTCATGGTTCCATTTACCACAGCAAGTCTTCCAGGTCCTGAAGCAGCAAAACAGCCCCAGACCATCACACTACGACCACCATATTTTACTGTTGGTATGGTGCTCCTTTTCTGAAATGCTGTTACTATTTTGCCAGATGTAATGGGACATGCACCTTCCATAAAGTTCAACTTTTGTCAGTATTTTCCCAAAAGTCTTGTGGATCATAAAGATATTTTCTGGCAAAACTGAGATGAGCCTTTACGTTCTTTTTGGTTAGCACTGGTTTTTGTCTTGGAACCCTGCCATGCAGGCCATTTTTACCCAGTCTCTTTCTTATGGTGGAATCATGAACACTGACCTTAACTGAGGCATGCAGTTCTTTGGATGTTGTTGTGGGGTCTTTTGTGGCCTCTTGGATAAGTCGTTGCTGCGCTCTTGGGGTAATTTTGGTCGGCCGGCCACTCCTGGGAAGGTTCACCACTGTTCCATGTTTTTACAGTTTGTGGGTAATGGCTCTCACTGGTTCACTGGGGTCCCAAAGCTTTAGAAATGGCGTTATAACCTTTTCCAGATTGATAGATCTCAATTACTTTTTCTCATTTGTTCCTGAATTTCTTTGGATCGCAGCATGATGTCTAGCTTTTGAGGATCTTTTGGTCTACTTCACTTTGTCAGGCAGGTCCTATTAAAGTAATTTCTTGATTGAGAACAGGTGTGGCAGTCATCAGGTCTGGGTGTGGCTAGAGAAATTGAACTCAGATTTCTAAAGATGTGATAAATCAGTTAATTTGTTTTAATGGGGGGCCATCAGTTTTTCGCACAGGGCCATGTAGGTTTAGATTTTTTTTTTCCACCTTAATAATAAACACCATTTAAAAGCTGCATTTTGTATTTACTTGTTATCTTTGTCTAATATTTAAATTTGTTTGATCTGAAACATTTAACTGTGATAAACATACCAAAAAAAAAAAATCAGGAAGGGGGTAAACATTTTCTTGTCTTCTGATTGTTGTTCTGAGTGTTGCTATCCCTGTGCTGTTGCAATCCTGGAATTTCCCCATTGTGGGACTATTGAAGGCTTATCTTATAACGTAGACCATAGTCTTTGTGCAGTTACCAGTGGGAGGATCTTCACTCACAAACCCGCTGGGGCTGCCAAGCAAGTGCTACGCAGCGACTCGCAGGCTCCTATGGACGTGGCCCCAGACCGCCTTCACCCCCACAGTAAACAAAAGATGGTGAACCCCCTAATGGAATTCACTGTTATGCCTAGCAGGAGAAACTTACAGTGATATCAGAACCAAATAAAGGGAAAATGCTCACCTGAATTAAACCCAGTTAACAAACCAAAGGACAACTCCACCAAACAAGCTCCTGTTTCGGTCCACTGAAAAACTGATGGATGAGCATACTGGTCTGGATTCACAAATGGATCTAAGTTCAGACAAACCACATTCAAACAAACGGATGAGCCTCCCACTTTGTCCTATTACAAATGGGTTTTAAGGTTCAAACAGATGAACTATTAGTTCACACAAACAGATGAGTCCCCATTCTCTCACAAATGGTCCAAAGCTCAGACTGGGTACAAACGGATGGACAAACTCCCATCCCGTCACAAACAAACCAAAGCCAAACAGACTGTTCAGAGTTCAAACGGCTGGACAAGCTCCCATTTTTGTCACAACCCAGCTCGAGGCTGGACAAAAAAAAGACCACGCAGAGGTTAAACACAAATTTATTGAAAGAAAAAGAAATGAGTCTAGTTATCAGAGGTGTATGTATGTATTGGATGCATGAAACAAACAAAAAAAACCAGACCAGTCACTGGCTAATCCAGTGACTGCACGTCTTTGTCAGGGCTGCGAATATATCCAATGGCAAAACCTAAAGCCACAAACAGTATAGACGGAGCCGCCAGCACAGCCCTGACCAAGCGACAGAGCAGCAGACACAGAAAGGAAGGAGCCAAAAGCTGCTGACAGATGCGAAGGTGTGGCTTATATAAGGAACCTGCCAACCAGGGGCGGTCCTGTTATAAGATGAACTTTATTGTCCCTCAAGGGGAAATTTGTCTGGGCTTATCACCCGTGCTGCAACCACACAATCCACACATACACAATGGATGTAGTACATAAGATCCTTCATACAAAAAATATAAATGAAATAAAACCCAATAAATAATACAAGTACATACATAAATAAATAATAGCAGTCATTAAGAACAGGAGCTGTCAGTGTCCCTGACCTATTTGAGTTTAGAATCTAATACAGCTCTCCAACACAGCCTGGTAAAATATTAACATAATCCTTTTATCAACGCCATGTATTTTTAATCTATGCCTCAGGTGGATTGTCCTCTCCGGGTTGGGGACAGGCTCCTGCCCCAAGTGGAGGAGTTTAAGTATCTTGGGGTCTTGTTCACGAGTGAGGGGAAAATGGAGCGAGAGATCGACAGACGGATTGGAGCAGCAGCTGCAGTGATGCGGACGTTGTACCGGTCTGTTGTGGTGAAGAGGGAGCTTAGTTCTAAGGCAAAGCTGTCAATTTACCAGTCAATCTACGTTCCTACTCTCACCTATGGTCACGAGCTTTGGGTAATGACCGAAAGAACGAGATCGCAGATACAAGCGGCTGAAATGAGTTTTCTCCGTAGGATTGCTGGACTCACCCTGAGAGATAGGGTGAGGAGCTCAGTCATCCGGGAGAAGCTCAGAGTAGAACCGCTGCTCCTCCACATTGAAAGGAGTCAGTTGAGGTGGTATGGGCATCTGATTAGGATGCCTCCTGGACGCCTCCCACTTGAGGTGTTTCAGGCACGTCCCACTGGGAGGAGACCCCAGGGCAGACCCAGGACTCGGTGGAGAGACTATGTCTCCCAGCTGGTCTGGGAACGCCTTGGTATCCCCTCTGAAGAGCTGGAGCAGGTGGCTGGGGAGAGGGAAGTCTGGGCTTCTCTGCTTGAACTGCTGCCTCCGCGACCCGGACCTCCGGAAAAGCGGTAGAAGATGGATGGATGGATGGCAAAAAATGCAGCTGCTGTTGTAGTCTACTACAGAGGTAATCAGTATGTGTGCTCCAGGTTAATGAATTGTCAATAAATACTCCCAAATATTTATAGGAACTAACCTGTGTTCTAGTGTGGTTGTGGATGACCAGAATCAGAATCAGAATCAGGTTTATTGCCATTGTTCATGTAGTACACAAACTAGGAATTTGTCTCGGTACAATGCTGCAACATTAAACATAAGATAAGAGAAATAAACTATACATGTAATAAAGTGTAGGATAAGATTAAGTGATACTGGTCAACAGTTAAAATATATATTAGCCAGCAGCAGATACTGTGGAGAACTATATAGTGCAGTCGGTAATGCAGGAAGAAAACAGTGATGATTGACATGAGTCTGGTTGAGCTGCTGTACATGGTGCACGAGAGTCACTTAGTGTTCAGCAGTCTAATGGCAGAGGGGAAGAAGCTGTTCATGTGACGGGAGGTTTTAGTCTGGATGGACCGAAGTCTTCTACCAGAGGGGAGGGGGGCAAACAGTACATGACCAGGGTGTGAGGGATCGGCTATGATCCGGCCAGCACGCCTCCGGGTACCACAGGCCTGTGGTCACCCCGAGGGTCAAACACCATCTCCTTTGTTTTATCAGTATTCAAAATGAGATGACTGTCATCACACCAAGTGACAAACCTCTGAATTTCTATAAAATAGCTTGACAGATCATGAGCTTTTTGAAGTAGTGATAAAACAGCAGTGTCATCAGAAAATTTAATAATTCGATTGCCTGGATAGACACTTCTGCACTCATCAGTGGACAAGGTGGACAAGAATGGTGAACTAACACAGCCTTGGGGAGCCCCTGTGCTGAGGGTTCTAGACTGAGATAAAGTTCCATTTACACTAACTTACTGTTTATAAAAATGAGTGGTACCATTTAATAATATCAGGATGCACATTAAAATCATTTAATCTCTTAATTAAAAGGTGTGGCTGCAGTGTGTTAAAGGCTGAACTAAAATCAACCAATAAAAGACGTGCATGTGAGGTTGTCTCCAAATGTTTAAAAACAGAATGAGTTAATTAAAATGGCATCGTCTGTACTTCTATTATTTTTTATAAGCAAACTGCAGAGGATCCAAAAGTCCTCCAAAATCAGTTTTCAGAATGTCGGTGACAATCTTCTCAAGGCACTTCATTGCCAGTGAGGTCAGTGCAACAGGACAATAGTCATTATTCTCTTTATAGCTTGCTTTTTTTGGTACAGTGTAGGGAACCCACGCTGGGATAATCATCTCAGACTGGAAGCAGAGGGGATGCATATAGTCCCTCTGCCGGTAGAGCGTGGGGGATTAAACAAATGAGGACAATAGGTATTGTGATGCAGCAGGAAGGAGCAGCTGCGGGGACAGTAGGATGATGTGTTGAATGTATTGTGATGCAAGATCTCAGGCAGCAGGGGGAGGGAGTGGTGTGATATAAAAGGAGAGACCCTGGTGTGTGAGATTAATGCTTTTTCTGTGTATGAATGAAGTGAGAGAGTGAATAAAGTTCGTCTGCCGTGCAAGTCTGGTTTCTTATTTGCACTCCCCACACTGTTGACCCTTGACGAATTATGGAACACGAGGCAAAGACCCCGGAGTCGGCCTGGATGGGAAGCCCCAGCAACGCGGCAAGCACCCCAGAGATGCATGCGCCGTTTTGGTCAAACTACCGGACTTTTGGCTGCACAACCCCGCAGTCTTGGTTCCTCCACACCGAGGCTCAGTTCGTCCTCCGGGGAATAACGGCAGACGACACCAGATATTACTATGTGGTCGCAGCGCTGGACGCTCGCACGACTCAGCAAGTAGCGAGCCTGCTCCAACAGCCCCCAGCCCACGATAAATACGGGACTCTCAAAGCCACGCTGACCCTCACACACTCAGACTGTGAGAGAGCGGAGAGGCGCCTGAGGCACTCCTTAGGAGATGGGTTGGCGGTCGAACTGATGGAGAAGATGTTGGCATTAGGGATGTGATTTTTCCGCTAATTCGCGGAATTCCACTTTTTTTATCTTCCAAAAATTTTCAGACCAGATGGCGGCGCGTGCACAACGCAACACTCAGCGTCTCTTCAGATTTTGTGGATTAGCAGCGATATTTCTGCTCATTTCGGGTCTGTTCGTTTAGAACAGCTTCGCTTTTACATCCTACACCCGAAATGAACTTTTGGACGTTGGATTACAAAATAACGACCTTTTTATCAGCAACCTACGTTTCATCCCTGAGCTCTGGAGAACACCCGATGCTAGGTAAGCTACCCAGCCGACTGGAAGTGCTCGCAGGCGGCGTAGAGACCGTAAACAAAGGCGGGGGAAGCGCGGAGGGCTAAGAGCTAAGCTAAAGCTAACACCGCACCGGCTTTCTCTACCCAGTATTTTCCTCGCTAATGTACGGTCAGTGGCGAACAGAATGGATGAGCTACGGCTTCGGATCACCAACAATAAGAAACTTATGAACTGCAATATCATGATTTTCACGGAAACATGGCTACATAGTGGAGTACTTGACGGTGCTGGCACACTCTCCGGGCAGACGGAGCAGCTGATGACTCCGGTAAGACCAGAGGTGGGGGAGTGTGCATTTATATTAACAAGGCTTGGTGCACGAACTCTGTCACTGTTGGGAGACACTGCTCAGCTAACCTGGAGTTTCTCATGGTTAAATGTAGACCTTTCTAGCTGCCACAGGAGTTCACTTTTCTTCATCTTGCCTGCTGAAGATATTTTGGACTGCTATCTTCTTGGAACATAAGTCAATATTCTACAGTAATAAGTGACATTCAGCTGTTTGTTTTATGTCATTTAAGCACAGTTCTGGTACTTAAAAATCATAAAAATCCAGGAGCTTCGGGGGGCTTTGCCCCCCTTGCCCCCCCACCGGGGCTCTGCCCCGGACCCCGCTGGGGGACTGCGTCCCCCAGACCCCCTGCTAAATTTTCAGATAATTTCCCCAACCCCAAATCACATCCATATGGCATTGATGGGTACAGACGACGGGCATTTTCTGTTTGCCCACCTTTTCCTCTGGAACCTCCCAACAGAGGCAAGAGCGGTTCTGGCCAACTCGCCATTGCTGGCCACGTGTGACTACCGTGCGCTAGCCCAGGAGGCAGATCGGGTCGTCCTCACCACCAGAGCCCTCACAGTCAACGCGGCAGTATCAGAACCCAGCGAGACAACCAGTGGACGCGAGGAGCCGGCAATGGTAGTGGCAGCGGGGGCTAGGAAGTGCCAGAGAAACACGCTCTGCTCCTACCACCGTTGCTTTGGAGAGAACGCACGCTGATGTGTGCCACCGTGCCAATTCAAGCGTTTGGGGAAATGCCAAGGCCAGCAGTCAGTAGCAGCTGCAACCGCCGGTGAAGAAAACAAGCTGCTCTACATGAAGGACTCGCGCTCGGGGAGACGGTTCCTTGTAGACACCAGCTCCCAAAAGAGCCTCATCCTGCCATCCTATGCTGACCGGCTAGCGGCCCTGAGCTGATGGCCGCAAATGGTTCGGACATTAGGACTTTTGGTGAGAGGACACTGGCTGTATCCCTACACGGCTGTATGTACGAGTGGACATTCGTCATAGTGGCATGCAGTTTCCCAATCTTGGGCGCAGATTTTCTGTGTGCACACGGGCTGCTAGTCAATGTTGCTAACAGATGCCTTGTGGAGAGTGTGAAATGAGGAGGAAGGTTTATGAACAGATGAAGTTTATTACACTCTCATCAGTCATACACAGAAAAAGCATGATACACTCAGGCATGGTAAGTCTCTACACCACCACCCCCCAGACAGAGTTTCAGTCCTCACGCCTTTTGGGCTTCAGTCTCCTCCCATATCTGCTGTAACGGGGGTTTCTGTGCCGGCAGGGGGCTGCTGGGAGTGTGTCTGACTGCGGGTGGGCCATGGCGGGGGGGGAAACTCCGCTTTGCCCGTGTGGCTGTCCTGGTGAATCGTTTGCCTGGGGAGTTCTCAGTGGGGGTCTTCCACGCCGAGGGGCCCGAGCCAGCAGCACTTGCTCGTCCGCCACTACAAAGGCGGGCTTAAGTCTGTCTATGCATATTTTCTCCCGATGCCCTCCCCCCCCCCCAAGTCTAACAAAAAATGCTTGTCCCCTGTTTCCAGCACTCTGAACAGGTGATCATAGGGTGGGCACAACGGAGGGCGGTGGGCATCGTGCCTGACGAACAGGAACCCCGCGTTCTTTCAACAAAAGCGCGTGGAAAACAGTGGTGGGCCGGGCAGAGTGCCTGTGTCTGCACTATGCTGCAAAAGCTGAGACGGGCAGTTGTCTGGCACGGGATTATCTGGCAAAAATTCCCCGGGCAGCCGCAGTGGTTGAGAAAAAACCAGCTCTGCCGGGACTGCCTCTAAATCCTCTTTTGATGCGGAACACAACCCCAATAAAACCCACGGCAACTGGTCTACCCAATTTGTATCCGTCAGCGAAGCCCTGAGCGCTGCTTTCAGTGACCTATGAAAACGCTCGCATAACCCATTGGCCTGTGGGTTGTACGCGGTTGTGCGATGGATTGCAACACCCAGGCTGCGGGCCATCGCGGACCAAAGGTCAGAAACAAACTGAGGGCCCCTATCGGACATGATGTCCGACGGGATTCCAAAATGCGCCACCCATGTTGTCAAAAAAGCACGCGCCACGTCCGCGGACGTGGTTGCTGCCAGTGGGACTGCTTCTGGCCAGCGTGTGGTGCGGTCCACCACTGTCAGAAGGTGCGTGCACCCCTGCGACGGCGGGATGGGGCCCACGGGGTCCACGTGAACATGGTCGAATCTTTTAGCCGGTATACTAAACGGCTCCAAAGGAGCCTTCGTGTGTCTGTGCACTTTGGCTCGTTGGCACGCTACGCAGGCTGCCGCCCACTCTTTCACTTGTTTGCGCAGGCCTGGCCACACAAATTTTGCTCCCACCATTTTGACTGACGCGCACACTCCGGGGTGCGCCAGAGCGTGAACTGACTCAAACACGCGCAGCGCCACGCGACCGGGACCACCGGGCGCGGGCGTCCCGTGGAGATGTCGCAGATTAGGCGGGGCTTGCCATCTTGCAGTACTCTGCTCTCCAGCCTTAACCCTGTTGGTCCAGACTGGAGCGCGCGCACGTCTGTATTGCCAATCTGCTCCGCGGCCATGGCTGTATAATTATCGCTATGCAGACCGGGGCCACTACCGCGCGCAAGAGGCAGTCCGCCACCACATTCAGTTTAATTCAATTCAATTCAATTCAACTTTATTTATATAGCGCCATTTCACAACAACAGTCATCTCATAGCACTATCAACTGTAGGGGGGACCCCCACAGTTGCAGAAAGACCCCAGCAATCAGGTGATCCCCTGTGAGCAAGCACTTGGCGACGGTGGAGAGGAAAAACTCCCTTTTAACAGGAAGAAACCTCCAGCAGAACCAGGCTCAGGGAGGGGCAGTCATCTGCTGCGACTGGCTGGGGGGTGAGGGGATAGAGAAGAAGAAAAGAACAGACATGTAGAGAGCAAACAGCACGATGGGGACTCAATCTATGGGAGAGAACAAACAAATGTTAATGACCAGCAAAAAAAAAAAATATTTCATAGAGAGTGAGGAAAGGAGTGAGGCCCAGTGCATTACTGGAGGTCCCCCGGCTGACTAAACCTATTAGCAGCACAACTAAGGGAGGGTTCAGAAACACATGATCCCTCCCTAATTGTAGGCTATATCAAAAAGGTAGGTTTTAGCCCTATTCTTAAAAACAGAGATCGAGTCTGACTCCCGAATCCAGATTGGCAGCTGATTCCACAGGAGAGGAGCTTGATAACTGAAGGCTCTGCCTCCCATTGTACTTTTGGAGATTCTAGGTATTACAAGTAATCCTGCATTTTGGGAGCGTAGTGCTCTGTTAGGATGATACGGTAGTATCAGATCTTTTAAATAAAAAGGAGCCTGATTGTTTAGAGCTTTGTAAGTAAGAAGAAGGATTTTAAACAATTCTAAACTCTATGGGAAGCCAATGAAGGGAGGCCAGAACCGGAGAGATATGATCTCTCTTTCTAGTACCTGTTAAAACTCTTGCTGCAGCATTTTGGATCAGCTGAAGACTTTGTAAAGATGTTTTAGGACAGCCTGATAATAAAGAATTACAATAATCTAATCTCGAGCTAACAAAAGCGTGGATCAGCTTCTCAGCATCACTCTGAGACAAGATGCTCCTAATCTTGGCAATATTACGCAAATGATAGAAGGCAGTCTTAGAAACAAATTTAATATGTGAATTGAAGGACAAATCCTGATCAAAAATAACTCCAAGGTTCCTCACAGAGCTATTAAGAGAAAGGGTAACTGCATCCAAACTGAAAGTTTGATTTGGAAAGGAATTTCTAAGGTTTTTTGGACCAACAAGAATGACTTCAGTCTTATCTGAATTTAATAGCAGGAAATTACAAGTCATCCAAGCTTTGATTTCCTTAAGACAGGCTTCTAACTTGGCTAATTGATTAGTATCATCTGGCTTCATTGACAGGTATAATTGTGTGTCATCTGCATAACAATGAAAATGTATACAGTGCTTTCTAATAATGTTGCCTAACGGAAGCATATATAAACTAATAAAAGTAGGGCCTAGCACAGATCCCTGTGGAACTCCATGACTAAGCTTTGAGTTGAAAGAAAACTCATTATTTACATGAACAAACTGGAACCTATCAGATAAATAAGATCTAAACCACTGCAACGAAGTTCCATTAAGTCCAACATAGTGTTCTAATCTATCAAGTAGAATATTATGATCAATAGTATCAAAAGCTGCACTAAGATCTAAAAGGACAAGTACAGAAACTAGTCCATTATCAGATGCAATGAGGAGGTCGTTAGTGACCTTCGCTAAGGCTGTTTCAGTACTATGATGGATTCTAAACCCAGATTGAAACTCTTCAGGTAAACCATTTCCCTGCAGGTGGTCAAATAATTGCGTAGCAACAACTGTTTCTACGATTTTTGAAATGAAAGGGAGATTAGAGATTGGTCTATAGTTAGCTAAAGCTCCTGGATCTAGCGTTGGCTTTTTGAGTAAGGGTTTAATTACAGCCGTTTTAAAAGCCTGCGGTACATGGCCTAAAGTTAATGAAGAATTGATTATATGAAGAATAAAGCTGCCAATAAGTGGGAAGACTTCTTTAAATAACCTGGTAGGAATAGGGTCTAAAAGACAAGTTGAAGGTTTGGATGAGGAAACTATTTTGTCTAACTCACAAAGGTCGATTGGAGTAAACTCATCAAGACAGACGTCAATAGAAGGAGTTGTAGTAGTTACAGTATTTAAGTTAACTGTGGGAAGAATCTGATTTTATCTCTGATGGATGAAATTTTATTATTGAAAAAGTTCATATAGTCCTGACTAGTAAGCTCTAAGGGGATGCTAGGATTGAGAGTCCTGACTCTTTGTCAGCCTGGCTACAGTACTGAAAAGAAACCTGGGATTATTCTTGTTCTCTTCTATTAATGCAGAGTAATTACCCGACAGTAGTTTACCCGACACATGCTGAATATCGGTAGTAAACTCCGAGATGGCGGCCAGCTGTCTCTGCTGCCAGCCCGACCATGGTTCCGAAACCTTGGCCATCGCGAACATCAGCGGTTTGTGGTCCACGAACGCGGTGAAGCTGCGCCCTTCCAGCCAGAACTGGAAGTGATGTATGGCCAGGTGGAGAGTCAGCAACTCCCTGTCGAACGCGCTGTATTTACGCTCACTGTCGCGCAAAACCCTGCTGAAAAAAGCGAGCAGCTGCCAAGAACCGGCGACACGTTGCTCCACGACGGCCCCTATGGCCATGTCTGAGGTGTCAGTAGTGAGCGCTATCCGGGCCGCCGGGTCTGGGTGCGCCAACAGTGCGGCGTTTTCCAGGGCTGCTTTAACCTTAGAGAACGCCTGTTCTCGCTCCGGAGTCCATTCGACTCCATCCGCGGGTCTCTGTCTCTTGAGCGCGGCGTACAATGGCTGCATGAGTTGAGCTGCGCAGGGGAGGAAACGGTTATAAAAGTTAACCATCCCCAAAAATTCTTGCAGCGCCCTGACCATCTGAGGCCGGGGAAAGTTCGCCACAGCATGCACTTTGTCGGGCAAGGGTATCGCTCCCTCCGGTGAGACGCGGTGCCCCAAAAAATCAATCCCCGTCTCGCCGAACTGGCACTTCGCCGGGTTGATTATTAACCCGTGCTACTCCAACCACTGGAAAACCGTCCTGAGGTGGGTTACGTGTTCGTCTTCGGACGCACTGGCTACCAGGATATCATCCAGGTCGACGAACACAAATGGGAGATCGCACAGCACCGCATCCATCATGCGCTGGAACTTCTGTGCCGCTCCTTTTAATCCGAATGGCATGTGCAGAAACTCGAACAAGCCGAACGGAGTTATTACCGCTGTTTTGGGTATGTCCTCCGCGCGCACTGGGACCTGGTGGTAACCGCGGACCAGGTCTATTTTAGAAAAAAATGTGTGCTCCGGCGAGGTGAACGGAAAAATCCTGAATGTGGGGAATCGGGTAGTGGTCGTGTGCTGTGGCGTTATTCAACCTGCGGAAATCACCGCACGGTCGCCACGACCCCTCAGCCTTAGGGACCATGTGTAGCGGGGATGCCCATGGGCTGTTCGAATGCCTGATGATGCCCAACCTTTCCAGGTTGGCAAACTCCTCACTCGCTATGGCCAGTTTAGCTGCATCCAATCGCCGAGGTCGTGCGAAAAAGGGCTGCTCGGTGGTGGTTATAAAGTGCTCCACCCCGTGTTTAGCGATGGCCGCCGAAAACGTCGGGACCGTGATTGCTGGGAACTGAGTGAGCAGTGTGTGGAACTTACCGCCTGGAGCTGTGACGTTGGCTTGTGTTACTGGCCCGGCCCCTCGAGCTGTACAGGGGAGAGAGTCAAAGGACAGTGCATTAACCAGGCGCCTGTTAGCAACATCAACTAGTAAACCATGTGCACACAGAAAATCAGCTCCCAGGATTGGGAAACTCAGTGCTGCTATGACAAAAGTCCACTCGTATGTATGGCCGTGTAGAGATAAAGCCAGTGTTCTCTCACCAAAGGTCTTAATGTCCGAGCCGTTTACTGCTACCAGCCCGGGGCCGCTAGGGTCCTGCCAGCTGGTTGAAGTAGGTCGGCAGGATGATGCTCTTCTGGGCTCCGGTGTCTACGAGGAAACGCCTCCCTGAGTGTGAGTCCGTCACGTAGAGCAGCTTGTTCTCTTCGCCGGTGATCGCAGCTGCTACCGACTGCCGGCCTTGGCGTTTCCCGAGCGCTTGAATTGGCACGGTGGTGCACATCTGTGTGCGTTCTCTCCGAAGCGGCAGTGGTAGAAACAGAGCGTGTCTCCCTGGCGCTCCTTGGCCCCCGCTGCCGCTACCGTCGGTGGCTCCTCGCCTACTCTGGTCGTTTTGCTGGGTTCCGACGCCGCCGCGTTGACTGTGAGCGCTCTGGTGGTGAGGATGATCCGGTCTGCCTCCTGGGCTAGCGCACGGTAGTCACGCGCGGCCAGCAACGGCGAATTGGCCAGAACCGCTCTTGCCTCTGTTGGAAGGTTCCGGAGGAAAAGGTGGGCAAACAGAAAATGCCCGTTGTACGTGCCCATTAACGCCAACATCTTCTCCATCATATCGATAGCCGAACCATCTCCTAACTCGGAACACCTCAGGAGCCTCTCTGCTCTCTCACAGTCCGAGAGCGTGTAGCGCCGGGTCAGTGCAGCCTTGAGAGCCTCGAATCTGTTGTGGGCTGGGGGCTGGTCGAGCAGGCTCGCTACCTGCTGAGCTGTGTGAGCGTCCAGCGCTGCAACCACATAGTAAAACTTGGTGTCGTCTGCCATTATTCCCCGGAGGGCGAACTGGGCCTCGGTGTGGTGGAACCAAGAGCGCGGGTTGTGCTGCCAAAAGTCGGGTAGCTTGACTTAAACAGCGCACCCGTTGCTGGGGGTTCCCGTCTGGGCCGTCTGTGGGATGCTTGCCACGTTGCTGGGGCTTCCCGTCTGGGCTGACTCCGGGGTTCTTGCCTCGTGTTCCATAATACGTCCAGGGTCACCAGTGTGGAGAGTGTGTGAAATGAGGAGGCAGGTTTACGAACAGACGAAGTTTATTCCACTCTCTCATCAGTCATACACAGAAAAAGCATGATACACTCAGGCACGGTTTCTCCTTTATATCCCTACCGCTCATCTCACATCTGCATGACATTTCACATCACCTTGCATGACATTTAACATCACAATACATTCACCCTTAAACCCCCCGACTATTGTCCTCCTCTGTTTACTCTCTGCTTCCTGACCGAGACGCTGTCTGAGCTGACTTACCCAAGTCTCTACACCTCTACAGCCTGATCAGTGCAATGTCTTTTGATTCTCTCCCCTGTACAGCTCGAGGGGCCGGGCCAACAATGCTAGCCAACGTCACAGCTCCAGGCGGTAAGTTCCACACATTGCTCACTCAGTTCCCAGCACTCACGGTCCCGACGTTTTTGGCGGCCATCACTAAACACGGGGTGGAACTTAGCAGCACCACCACTGGGCTGCCCGTTTTCACACGACCTCGGCGCCTGGACGCAGCTAAACTGGCCATAGCGTGCGAGGAGTTTGCCAATTTAGAAAGGTTGAGCATCATCAGGTGCTCAAACAGCCCATGGGCATCCCCACTACACATGGTCCCTAAGGCCGAGGGATCGTGGTGACCATGCGGAGATTTCCGCAGATTGAACAACGCTACAGCACACGACCGCTACCCGATACAAAATAAGTAATAAATATAAAAAAATTCCCCATATTCAGGATTTTTCTGTTCACCTCACCGGGGCACGTATTTTTTCTAAAATAGACCTGGTCCATGGTTACCACCAGGTCCCGGTGCATGCGGAGGACATACCCAAAATGGCGCTAATAACTCTGTTTGGCCTGTTTGAGTTTTTACGCATGCCCTTGGGATTAAAAGGCGCGGCACAGACATTCCAACGTATGATGGATGCGGTGTTGCGCGATCTGCCGTTTGTGTTTGTCTACCTGGATGACATTCTGGTGGCCAGCGCGTCCAAGGATGAACACGTAACCCACCTCAGGGCAGTTTTCCGGAGGTTGGAGTGGCACGGGTTAATAATCAACCCGGTGAAATGCCAGTTTGGTGTGACGGGAATTGATTTGCTGGGGCACCGCATCTTACCGGAGGGAGCGATACCCTTGCCGGACAAGGTGCGTGCCGTGGCGAATTTTCCCCGGCCTCAGACGGTCAGGGCGCTGCAAGAGTTTTTGGGGATGGTTAACTTCTGTAACCGGTTCCTCCCCCGCGCAGCTCAGCTCATGCAGTCATTGTACACCGCGCTCAAGAAACGGAAACCGGGACTCCGGAGCGGGAGCAGGCATTCTCTGAGGGTGAACCTGCCCTGGCAAACACCGCACTGTTGGCGCGCCCGGACCCGGCGGCTCGGATAGCGCTCACTACCGATGCCTCAGACGTGGCCATAGGGGCCGTCGTGGAGCAACGCATCGCCGGTTCTTGGCAGCCGCTCAGTTTTTTTAGCAGGGCTTTGCGCGACAGCGTAAATACAGCACGTTCGACAGAGAGTTGCTGGCTCTCCACCTGGCCATATGCCTGGCCACTTCCAGTTCTGGCTGGAAGGGCGCAACTTCACTGCGTTCGTGGACCACAAGCCACTAACATACACGATGGCCAAGGTTTCAGAACCATGGTCGGGCCGGCAGCAGAGACAGCTAGCTGCGATCTCGGAGTTTACTACCGATTTTCAGCATGTGGCCGGTAAACTGAATGTGGTGGCGGACTGCCTCTTGCGCGCAGTAGTGGCCCCAGTCTGCGTAGGAATAGATTATACAGCCATGGCTACAGAGCAGATTGGCGATGCAGACGTGTGCACGCTCCAGTCTGGACCAACAGGGTTAAGGCTGGAGAGCAGAGTACTGCAAGACGGGAGTCTCCCCCCTAATCTGTGACGTCTCCACGGGACGCACATGCCCGGTCAACCCAGTTGCTTGGCGCCGCCCCGTGTTTCAGACCTCTGGTCTGCGATGGCCCGTAGGCTGGGTGTCGCAATTCATCGCACAACCGTGTACAACCCACAGGCCAATGGGTTATGCAAGTGTTTCCATAGGTCACTGAAGGCAGCGCTCAGGGCTTCACTGATGGATGCAAATTGGGTGGAGCGGTTACTGTGGGTTCTGTTAGGGTTGCGTTCCACACCAAAAGAGGATTTGGAGGCTTCCCCGGCGGAGCTTGTTTTTTCTCAGCCACTGTGGCTCCCCGGGGAATTTTTACCAGATAATCCCACGCCGAACAACCATCTGTCTCAGCGTTCACAGCATAGCATGGACACAAGCACGCTACCTGGCCCGGCCCACCACTGTTTTCCACGTGCTTTTGTGCCAAAAACTTTGAAGAACACGGCGTTCGTGTTTGTCAGGCACGATGCCCACCGCCCCCCCTTTGTGGTGGCGGACGAGCAAGTGATGTTGGCTCAAGCTCCTCAGCGTGGAAGACCCCCACTGAGAACTCCCCAGGTAAACGATTCATCAGAGCTGCCACACGGGCAAGTTGAATGCCTGCCCCCCTCGCCATTGCCCACCCGCAGACAGGCACACCCCCAGGAGCCCCCCACCAGCACAGCAGCACCGTGGAGTCGAAGAACCCTCGTTACAGCAGATATGGGAGGAGACTGAAGCCAAAAGGACGTGAAGGTTGAAACTCAGTCTAAGACTCTGGGGGGGGGGGGGGGCCCACGCTGGGATAATCATCTCAGACTGGAAGCGGAGGGGAGGGATAATATTCCCTCTGCCGGTAGAGCATGGGGGATTAAACAGATGAGGACAATACTGTATTGTGATGGGAGAAGTTATGGTGATGCAGCAGGAAGGAGTAGCTGCGGGGACAGAAGGGGTGATGTGTTGAATGCATTGTGATGCAAGATCTCAGGCAGCAGGGGGAAGGAGTGGTGTGATATAAAAGGAGAGACCCTGGTGTATGAGATTAATGCTTTTTCTGTGTATGAATGAAGTGAGAGTGAATAAAGTTTGTCTGCCGTGCAAGTCTGGTTTCTTTATTTGCACTCTCCACAACAGGAATTATAGAGCTTTTCCAAATTACTGGGACAGAACAAGTATCTAAGGACTTCTGGTAGATGGGTCTCCAGGCTTCTGCTAGCTCCTCACTCTTATGTATGGAGAAAGAAGTCGGAGTCTCATCCATGTACTGAACCAACCACACACTTTATTAAGAGAACAGAACTATTTATACAGTGGGCCGTGCCTGCCTGACATCACGCCAGGGTCAGGTACGGCAGCGCACACACACTACCACACTCATTACTTCACAGGTCCTCAAATCAAATCAAACTTTATTGTCATATTGCTGTACATACAACTGTAGTGCAGGCAAGATGAAATTGCGTTTCTCTCGGCATCCATATAAGAAGCAGCATGATTTAAGACACATTCCCACATAGCTCCCACCCCCCCATCCATTCACACATCCCTGAGACATACTTGGGGAAAAAGAAGAATAACTAACTATAATATACAAAATGACCGTAGGTGCAGTAGTGTGTATGAGAGATTCCGGGTCAACTGTTCAGCATCCTGACAGCTTGTGGAAGGAAGCTGTTGATCAGTCTGGTGGTTCTGCTTCTGATGCTCCGGAATCGTTTACCAGATGGAAGAAGTTCAAAGTGTTTATGCAGAGGGTAAGAATGGTCCTTGACAATGTTTAGTGCCCTGCTCCTACAACGGTTCTGAAAAAGTTCTTGGACAGAGGGGAGGGAGACTCCAATTATCCTCTCCGCCCCCTTGACTATCCTCTGCAGGGCTTTTTTGTCTGACATACTGCAGCTGGAGTACCATGTAGCAATGCAGTACGTCAGAACACTCTCCACCACACCTCTGTAGAAGGTCCTGAGGATGCAGATGGGGAGAGAGGCCTGTTTGAGTTTCCTCAAGAAGTGCAGTCTCTGCTGAGCCCGCTTCCTGATCTCCAAGGAATTCTTGCTCCAGGTCAGGTCCTGCGAGATCTGCACTCCGAGGAACTTGATGTTCTCTACTCTCTCCACTAAACGACCGCCAATGCTGAGGGGGGCGTGCTCAGGCTGCGACTGCCGGAAGTCGATAATCATCTCCTTCGTTTTGTCCACGTTGAGCACCAGATTGTTCTCCCTGCACCAGCCCTCCAGGTCTCTCACTTCTTCCCTGTACATTGATTGCTCATCCCTCTGGATAAGTCCCACCACCGTGGTGTCATCTGCAAACTTAATAATCTGGTTCCCCTCGTGTCTGGATACACAGTCATGTGTTAGAAGTGTAAACAACAGTGGACTGAGTACACAGCCTTGTCCTCCACCTACAACACCGAAAAAAAAGCACACAGAGGACCCACTCCAAGAAGGAGTGGGGCCATAACACTGCTTTTTTGTTGGTCTGATGGCTTTCACTCAAGGTCTGTATGCAGGCCTGAGCAAGATGGTGATGTGATCGAGACCCAGGTGGGGGAGGGTGGGGGGGCTCTGTATCCACTCCTGTGGGTTGTGAACACCAACCAGGTCCAGCAAGTTGTCTCCTCTTGTTGGAAAGTCCACATGTTGGTGTAGTTTTGGTAGAAGGGCCTTTAAATCTGCATGGTTGAATTCTGCTGTGAGGAATCCGTCTTGATGTGCTCCACTGCATCTACATTTAAATTGTGCAACATTGTTGCTACTAATTACTTATGTAAACATTTTAGATAGATAGAGATGTACTTTATTGATCCCAAACTGGGAAAAAACGTTTTTAAGTTTATTTCAAACAAGTGAGTAAAATACAGTGAAAACGGTGTAACAGCAACATGACACAACAGACGACCAAAACGATAGAAACGCACACATCATAATAGACAAAGGGATTACCCATGGAAAGTAAAACTGCCTCAATAACTTATATACATCATAAATGGTGACCCCTATAGATACAGTATCTCACAAAAGCAAGTACTGTGGAGATCTAACCAGACCGAACTTTCCGAGCAGACAAACTTTTCACTCTCACATCTTCCAGAATCAGAACATTAAACATGTGAAGCAGGGACTCTCTTTTATAACCCAAAACTCACACCTCCCTGCTACCTGAGGTCCTGCATTCACCATTCACTCCCTCAAGACAATTCCCCTTACCCCCCAGGCCTTTGATCTCCATGCTCTCTCAGTCTGAGAGGAAAACTACTAAACTCTACACTGTAGAGTTTAGTATTGTGTTAGTTTAGTATTGTGTTCTGTAGGCGACCAAGAACCCATGCACAACAACAGCAAATTATTTGCATTTCTTGTACCAATTAAGAAGTGAAATTAGATAATTTCCCACAAAAACTTGAACACACCAGGGCACACTGGTTGAAAAACACGGCTCTACAGCATGGGTCCCCCCACACCACACCCCTAACATTTTTGTAAATATTTTATATCTTTTCATGGGACAACACTGAAGATATGATACTTTGATACAATGTAAAGTAGTCAGTGTACAGCTTGTATAACTGTGTAAATTTGCTGTCCCCTCAAAATAACACACAGCCATTAATGTCTAAACTGCTGGCAACAAAAGTGAGTACACCCCTAAGTGAAAATGTCCAAATTGTAGCCAAAGTGTCAATATTTTGTGTGGCCACCATTATTTTCCAGGACTGCCTGAACTCTTGAGCATGGAGTTTACTAGAGCTTCACAGGTTGCCACTTTAATTCTCCTCCACTCCACCGTGATGACATCATGGTGTTAGAGACCTTGAGTTCCAACACCTTCCATTTGAGGATGCCCCACAGATGCTCAATAGGGTTCAATTCAATTCAACTTTATTTATATAGCGCCATTTCACAACAGTCATCTCATAGCACTTTCAACTGTAGGGGAAACCCCCACAATTGCAGAATGACCCCAGCAATCAGGCGATCCCCTGTGAGCAAGCGCTTGGTGATGGTGGAGAGGAAAAACTCTCTTTTAACAGGAAGAAACCTCCAGCAGAACCAGGCTCAGGGAGGGGCAGTCATCTGCTGCGACTGGTTGGGGGGTGAGGGGATAGAGAAGATGAGAAGAACAGACATGTAGAGAACAAACAGCACGATGGGGACTCAATCTATGGGAGAGAACAAACAGATGTTAATGACCAGCAAAAAGAATATTTCATTGAGAGTGAAGAAAGGAGTGAAGCCCAGTGCATTGTTGGAGGTCCCCCGGCTGTCTAAACCTATTTGCAGCTTAACTAAGGGAGGGTTCAGAGACACATGATCCCTCCCTAATTGTAGGCTATATCAAAAAGGAAGGTTTTAACCCTATTCTTAAAAACAGAGATCGAGTCTGACTCCCGAATCCAGACTGGCAGCTGGTTCCACAGGAGAGGAGCTTGATAACTGAAGGCTCTGCCTCCCATTGTACTTTTGGAGACTCTAGGTATTACAATATGGCACCTGATCCAAGTTTTGCCATGACACCACTGGCTGGAGCAGATAAATTCCATGATGTTTCAACAGTCTCTCCATGATTTTGACACAGATCAGAGCAATTTGTTGCACAGGAAGCTAAACATTTCTACGGACATTATAGCCACTTCGCGCTTGTGAAGTTGGGGTTACATCACTGTGTTGAAAGTTAACGCTGACCGTTTGAAGCGATATTTTTGCCACAAGAGAGCCACCTGAAACACACACACAGAGAATACATATTTTAGTACCTAATATTGATAACTTGCCGACATTACAATGTTGTACGGCGGACTTAAAAAGCAAAGAAGCATTAGCAATCATTAGCCTACCGTCATACGTAATGTAGTTTGCATCCTCATGCCTTCTCCTTTATACTGCTCTACGGTTTGTCGTATTGCCGGCTTTGCCTTCTGTTTTTGCCTTTATTCTGGCAAAAACAGCCAGAGAACGCAGACGCCTTGTATCCTGCCAACTTGTGTTTTGCGTAACATTACGCTTGATTTACGCCAGTTACGCTTGTTTTACGTAGCAGGAGGGAGAGGGTTGTGCCGCCTCCCTGTAACTATTTCCCACCCACTTCAAATGGGACCAAGTGCAGTGGAAGCACAAAGCGGGCCGAACTGTACTGTCCCGTCCCATACCGAACCGTACCGTACTGACCCTAGTGGAAAAGCGCTACGTAGAGAGCAAACAGCACAATGGAGACTCAATCCATGGGAGAGAACAAACAGATGTTAATGACCAGCAAAAATATTTCATTGAGAGTGAAGAAAGGAGTGAAGCCCAGTGCATTATTGGAGGTCCCCCGGCTGTCTACACCTATTAGCAGCATAACTAAGGGAGGGTTCAGAGACACATGATCGTCTAGGTATTACAAGTAATCCTGCATTTTGGGAGTGTAGTGCTCTGTTAGGATAATAGGGTAATATCAGATCTTTAAAATAAAAAGGGGCCTGTGTAGAGAATGCGTTCAAGGATGAGGCTGAGTTTATTTCTCAGGTTCAGCTTTATTAAGTGAACACATGCTCTATCAATCTCTAGGCAAGGAAAGAGACTGAGCAATCAAATACCACACTCTTATACTCTGCTGGAGCCACGAACCTAAGTCACATGATGCTTTAGCAAACATATAATCACATGGTACATAATCTCAGTCACAATGCACTCTTTGATGTTTCACTATTGTCTCTTATCCCTCGATGGTCCGGGAATCCTCCTGGGGTATCTTCTCCGAGACAAAGGCCAAAACTCACACCTACTCGTCATCTCCTGTAGATCTCTGCGGGCCCAGACCTCTTTTGTCCCACGAGACGTGAAGCCCCCAATACACATACAGTCATACATTTGTGGGGAAATATGAACTCAATATATGCACCACATACCCCCCCCCAAAAAAAAATGTCTATTCAGGGACAAAACATAATCAGAGATGTGTGGCAGAAAACATCACAACATATCACAAATCAATCCACCAATTGTTTGGGTTTAAACCTCCTGCCATATCTGCTGTAAGCCGGCTTTGTTCCTTCTGCAGCGGCTCCCTGCATCTGCGAATCAGAATTGTTAGCACATCTCTGTGGTGGCTCCGAACAATGTCTTCCCGGCGGCGTGCCACGGCGGGGGGCCCTGGCCAACTGCACGTGTTCATCAGCCAGAACAAAGGCGGGTTTGAGTCTGTTAATGCAAATCATCTCTTTTCTGTCTCCCAAATCAAGCAAAAAATGTTTCTCCCCTGTTTCCAACACTCTGAAAGGCCCGTCGTAAGGCGGTCACAAACCTGGTCGCTGAGCATCATGTCTAACAAAAACAAACTCCGCATTCTTTAAAGCCCTCGGCACAAAAACGCGTGGAAAACTGTGATGAACTGGGCCAGGAAGGGTGTTTGATCCTGTACCGCTCTGCAACAGCTGAGCGGGGGGGGGGCAATTTGGTGCAGGGTTGTCAGGAAGGAATTCCCCCGGCAAACGGAGGGGTTGAGCAAAAACTAATTCAGCCGGAGAGGCTTGCAAATCCTCCTTAGGTGCAGAACGCAACCCCAATAAAACCCATGGAAGTTTATCCACCCAATTTGTATCCGTGAGAGACGCTCTGAGGGCTGCTTTCAATGACCTATGAAAGCGTTCGCACAAACCGTTAGCCTGGGGGTTATACGCGGTAGTGCGGTGGATCTTCACCCCCAGGCTGTGGGCCATGGATGACCAGAGTTCAGAAATGAATTGGGGACCTCTGTCGGACGCTGTGTCTGACGGAACTCCAAAACGCGCGACCCAAGCCGTTAAAAACGCGCATGCAACGTCTGCTGCCGTAGTTGACGCCAGAGGAACCACCTCTGGCCAACGCGTGGTGCGATCTACCATTGTCAAAAGGTGTGTGCACCCCTGCGACAACGGAAGGGGGCCCACCAAGTCGACATGCACATGATCGAAACGCTTAGCCGGGATGTGAAAAGGCTCCAACGGGGCTCTAGTGTGCTTGTGTATTTTGGCTCGCTGACACGCTACGCAGGCTGCTGCCCATTCTTTGACCTGTTTACGCAACCCCGGCCAAACAAATTTCTCCCCCACCATCTTAATCGATGCGCGCACCCCCGGGTGCGCCAGAGAATGGATTCAGTCAAAAACGCTGCGGCGCCATGCAGCTGGAACCACGGGGCGAGGCCGCCCGGTGGAGACATCGCAGATTAGAGGGGGCATACCTATCTGCTGCACCCTGTGCTCCAGCCTTAACCCTGTTGGTCCAGACTGGAGCGCGCGCACATCCACGTCGCTAACCTGCTCCGCGGCCATGGCTGCGTAATCTAAACCCACGCGGACCGGGGCTGCGAGCGCTTCCGCACCACAACCCTGGCCCGCGGCCACGGCTGCCGAGCCTGCCCCCACGGGGCTTGCCGCTGCTACTGCACGCGAAAGACAGTCTGCCACTACATTATGTTTGCCCGCGACATGCTGAATATCGGTGACAAACTCCGATATCGCGGCCAGCTGTCTTTGCTGCCGGCCTGACCAAGGCTCTGAAATCTTGGCCATCACAAACGTTAGCGGCTTATGGTCCACAAACGCGGTGAAACGGCGCCCCTCCAGCCAGAACTGGAAATGGCGGATGGCCAAATGCAGGGCCAACAGCTCCCTGTTGAACACGCTGTATTTTCGCTCGTTATCGCGCAAGGTTTTGCTGAAAAACGCGAGAGGTTGCCAGCTCCCTGCCACAAACTGTTCAACGACCGCCCCCACCGCTAAATCAGAAGCGTCCGTGGTGAGCGCCATACGTGCCGTTGGCACCGGGTGTGCCAACAAAACGGCATTCGCCAGGGCTGATTTGACCTGGGAGAATGCGCGCTCCCACTCCGGGGACCATTCGATCTTATTTGCAGGTTTTTGTTTTTTAAGTGCTGCGTACAATGGTTGCATGAGCTGCGCTGCGCTTGGGAGGAAGCGGTTATAAAAATTAACCATTCCCAAAAATTCTTGCAATGCTTTGACCGTCTGAAGTTGGGGAAAATCCGTTATTGCGCGTACTTTATCAGGCAGAGGGACCGCTCCTTCTGGTGAAACGCGGTGCCCCAAAAAATCGATCTGTGCCACCCCAAACTGGCACTTCGCTGGGTTAATTATTAACCCGTGCTCTGCCAGCCTCCGAAAAACCGCTGTGAGATGGCTTTCGTGTTCGTCTTCGGACGTGCTGGCTACCAAAATATCATCCAAGTAGACGAACACGAAAGGGAGGTCGCGTAAAACTGCATCCATCATGCGCTGGAATGTCTGCGCAGCCCCCTTGAGTCCAAACGGCATACGCAAAAACTCGAAAAGCCCAAAAGGAGTTATTACCGCTGTTTTGGGTATGTCCTGAGCGCGGACTGGGACTTGATGGTACCCGTGCACCAAATCTATTTTAGAAAAAATGCACGCCCCTGCTAAATGCACTGAAAAATCCTGGATGTGCGGAATCGGGTAGCGGTTGTGTGCTGAAGCATTATTCAACCTGCGGAAATCACCGCAAGGCCGCCACGAGCCATCAGCCTTGGGGACCATATGCAGTGGTGAAGCCCAGGGGCTGTTAGAGCGTCTAATGATGCCCAGTTTTTCCAGGTTGGCGAATTCCTCGCGCGCTATGGCCAGTTTAGCTGGGTCTAAGTGCCGAGCTTTTGCAAAAACGGGGGGCCCGGTGGTAGTTATAAAGTGCTCCACCCCATGTTTAGCCACTGACGCTGAAAATGTTGGGACTGTGAGTGCTGGAAACTGAGTGAGTAGTGCTTGGAACTTAACACCCGCAGCTGTGACGTTGGGCTGTGCAGTAGGCGGGACCACCCGGGCTGTACAGGAAATGGAGTGGAAAGACTTATTAACCAGACGTCTATTAGCAAGATCAACCAATAAACCATTTGAGCACAAAAAATCAGCACCTAACATGTTATGACTGACTGCTGCCACGACGAAAGTCCACTCAAAAGTCCGACCGTGAAAAGACAGGGAGAGGGTCTTCTCCCCGAACTGGAAATGGCGGATGGCCAAATGCAGGGCCAACAGCTCCCTGTCGAACGCGCTGTATTTTCGCTCGTTATCGCGCAAGGTTTTGCTGAAAAACGCGAGAGGTTGCCAGCTCCCTGCCACAAACTGTTCAACGACCGCCCCCACCGCTAAATCAGAAGTGTCCGTGGTGAAGATGTTTTAGGACAACCTGATAATAAATAGTTACAATAATCTAATCTAGAGCTTGTGGGGCACATATATGCACATATGTATATGACTGCATGATTCATACGTATACCACCTTAGGCTTCACCTCTGAGACGGAACAAAGGACTGAGCCGCTCTGGAGATAACACGAGGGTGTGAAGTTTAGTCTTTGGCATGCAAAGAGATAGACTTGGGGGATTTCGCCTAGCAGCCAGAGACTGAGAGGTGGAGTGTGTTAAGATCGGAGGGAAGTTACATTGTGACTGGGATTAAGTACCATGTGACTGTATTGTAACGTCGGGGCCATATTAAGGGGGGCAGGGATTTCCCAGCATGCTTTGCCAGTTTGAAACGTTACTGTGTGTGTGAATAAAGCCTGTTCGTCACAACCATCTTGCTCCTCTTTCTTTGTGTGAATCCCGCAAACGTCACACTGGTGTCAGGAGTGGGGTTGGAGCAAGATGAGGATCCAGGCGGAGGTCCAGCGGCCGGAGCGGTTCATCGCTCGGCTGGGAACGGAGCGTAGAGCTGAGACGTCGGCCCCCGGAGAGGCTCGCCGCAATGGACGGAGCAGCGGACCCGACGGGACTGCTCTGCCTTTTTCAAGGCAGAACGGGCCGAGCAGAGCAAACCGGCCCTGTTTCCCGCCCTTTTCAGGGCAGGACGGGCTGGCGATTCCAGAGCAATTAGGAGCGGCGATCGACCGGGAGATGACCATCCCATCCGTCCAGCAGCGGGCCAAGATTCCTCGCTACAACGGCGAGAACCTGTTGGATGACCACCTGGCCCAGGTCGAGTTGGCTGCCGCGCTGAATGACTGGTCATCGGAGGAAACCACCGTGCTGAGAGCGAGTGGGAGGAGGAGCTACGGCAGACCACGGCACGGAGGAGACAGCCGCGGCGACGCGAGGAAGGGGGGCTTCCGCTGCACAGAGCCAGGGTACTTCACACGGTACTGCCCCGCATGCAGCGCACGACAAACTGGCCCCTCGCCAACGTTAAATTAGAGCGAGGTGGCATGGACGGGTAAAGGCCGCCTCCTGCAGATGCTTCCCCGGCGGTGACGTGACAGAGGCCTTCGGAGTGCAGCAGTAGCGGAGTGAGCAGGACGAAGATGCGGCCATTTCCCAGGCGCAGCAAGGGCTGGACGCATGGATGCGGGCCAGCGGCCGCTTGGGAAACCTGGCAGTGGTGGGAGTCGGCCGGAGCGGGCATGGGACTCCCGCTGCCAGAGGAGGAACTGTGCGTAGTCCTACCGCCACCCGCAGATGCTTCCCCTTTCGGTGACGTCACGGAGGCCCTCGGTGCAGCAGCGACGCAGCGGAGCGAGCAGGACGGAGATCCGGCCATTTTTCCAGGCGCGGCAAGGGCTGGACGCATGGACGCGGGCCAGCGGCCACCTGGCAGCGGTGGGAGTCGGCCGGAGCGGGCATGGGACTCCCGCTGCCAGGGAAGGGACTGTGCGTGGTCCTACAGAGGCTGTCAGATGTGTCCATCCGCCCGCTGGTGGCCAAACCGGAACCCTACCCCAACCAGATACTCCGACCGAGACTCAGATGGACACTGGATGGCCCGTGCGTGCCGCCTCGGCACCGGGCTGACTCGCATTGGATTTCTGAAAGTGGACTTTGAATTTTCTGGGGACAGAAACCAGTCCAGGGGAGGGCAGTGTAACGTCGGGGCCATGTTAAGGGGGGCAGGGATTTCCCAGCATGCTTTGCCAGTTTGAAACGTTACTGTGTGTGTGAATAAAGCCTGTTCGTCACAGCTATCTTGCTCCTCTTTCTTTGTGTGAATCCTGCAAACGTCACAGTATGTTTGATGTCCTGGGTATAAAAGGGACAGATGTTGGAAGATTCATTCTCTTTTTTCTTTCTGTGTTTGGATGATGTTGGAGAATGTGAATAAATCTGACTTGAGAAATAAACTCAGCCTCATCTTTCCCCATTCCCCACACTGGTGACCCTATGACTTATCATGAGCAGAAGTAATTCCCCCGAGCCAGATTCGTCAGGAGCCAGCCAGGCGAACGCAGCCACAGTCAAGCTACCAGACTTCTGGCAAGACAACCCGTGCTCCTGGTTCCACTTGGTCGAGGCACAGTTTGCCCTCCGGGGGATAACGGTAGATGACACCAAATTCTACCACGTTATTTCCAAGCTCGACAACCGCACAGCTTGATATGTGCAGAGCTTTTTGGAGCGCCCACCGGCCGACGACAAATACGGCGGGTTGAAGGCTGCGCTCATCCAGCGCTTCACTCCCTCAGTCCAGGAGAGAGCAGAGAGACTCCTGGCCCTGAACGACTTGGGAGATAGCACGCCCGTTGACCTGATGGAAGACATGCTGAGGCTGAGGGGCTCAGACAGCGATGACTTCCTCTTCACCCACATTTTCCTGAGAACCCTACCGTCGGCCACGAGAGCGACCCTGGCCGGTTCACCGTTGATGGCCCAGCGGGACTTTCGCGCGCTGGCCCAGGAGGCACAACAGATTCTCAACGCCAGCAGACAGCGCGTGCCACCGCGGCAGCGACGGAGCTCGGCTCGGCGGCCGGAGACGACAGGGGGCCAGAGGCGGCGGTAGCAGACCCACCGACAACAGCGGCGGCGAGGGCCAGGAATCGCGGAGGAGACAACCTCTGTTTTTACCATCGCCGTTTCGCAGAGAGGGCACGCAAATGTATACCACCGTGCCAGTTCAAGAGCTTGGGAAACACCAAGACCGGGGGTTGATAGCAGCTGCGGCCCTCGAGGAGGAGAACAAGCTGCTCTACTTGACGGATGCGTGATCGGGGAGGCAATTCCTCGTGGACACAGGCTCCCAAGTGAGCTTCATCATGCCTACATACGCTGACCGGCTGGCGGGTCCCGGAGGTCACGGAGCGTCAGCAGCGAACGGCTCGAGGATTAAGACCTTTGGTGAGAAGACTCTGCTTCTGTCCCTACACGGCCGTACATTTGAGTGGACTTTTGTTATAGCTGCAGTGAACTTCAATATGTTAGGGGCTGATTTTCTGTGCTCACATGGTTTGTTGGTTGATCTTGCTAATAGGTGCCTGGTTAATGCACTTTCTTTTTATTCTATTCCCTGTACAGCCCGAGTGACCCCGCCCACAGCACAAGCCAACGTCGCAACAGCAGGTGGTAAGTTTCACACACTGCTCACTCAGTTCCCAGCACTCACGGTTCCCACATTTTCAGCAGCGGTCGCTAAACACGGAGTGGAACACTTTATTACTACCACCGGACCGCCCGTTTTTGCAAAAGCTCGGTGCTTGGATGCAGCTAAACTGTCCATAGCGCGCGAGGAGTTCGCCAACCTTGAAAAGTTGGGCATCATCAGACGTTCGAAGAGCCCATGGGCTTCCCCGCTTCACATGGTCCCTAAAGCTGACGGCTCATGGCGTCCTTGCAGAGATTTCCGCAGGCTGAACAATGCTACAGCGCACGACCGCTACCCAATCCCGCATATCCAAGATTTTTCCATTCATTTGGCGGGGGCGCGCATTTTTTCTAAGATAGACTTGGTCCGCGGGTACCATCAAGTCCCAGTACGCGCTGAGGACATCCCCAAAATGGCGGTAATAACTCCGTTTGGCCTTTTCGAGTTTTTGCGCATGCTGTTTGGGCTTAAAGGCGCTGCGCAGACGTTCCAGCGCATGATGGACGCGGTGTTGTGTGATCTCCCCTTCGTGTTCGTCTACCTGGACGACATCTTGGTAGCCAGCGCGTCCGAAGACGAACACAAAAATCACCTCACGGCAGTTTTCCGGAGGTTGGGGGAGCACGGGTAAATAATCAACCCAGCGAAGTGTCAGTTCAGGGTGACGCAGATTGATTTTTTGGGGCATCGCGTCTCTCCAGAAGGAGCCGTCCCTCTGCCTGACTAAAGTGCGCGCAATAACAAATTTTCCCCAGCCACAAATGGTCAAAGCGTTACAGGAGTTTTTGGGAATGGTAAATTTTTATAACAGTTTCCTCCCCCGCGCAGCGCAGCTCATGCAACCATTGTATGCCGCGCTAAAAAAACAAAACCCCACAAGCAAAATCGAATGGTCTCCTGAGTGAGAGCGCGCATTCGCGAAGGTCAAAACAGCCCTGGCAAACGCTGCGTTGTTAGCACATCCAGACCCCACGGCCCGCATAGCACTCACTACTGACGCGTCAGATGTGGCCATAGGAGCGGTCGTAGAGCAGCAGGTCGCCGGGGATTGGCAGCCGCTCGCCTTTTTCAGCAGGACGTTGCACGATAGTGAGCGAAAATACAGCGCATTTGACAGGGAGTTGTTAGCTCTCCACTTAGCCATTCGCCACTTCCAGTTCTGGCTGGAGGGACGCCGTTTCACCGCGTTTGTTGACCACAAGCTGCTTACTTTCGCGATGGCCAAGGTTTCAGAACCGTGGTCGGGCCGGCAGCAGAGGCAGCTGGCTGCAATCTCAGAGTTTACCACCGATATTCAGCACATAGCGGGTAAACTTAATGTGGTGGCAGACTGTCTCTCGCGCGCTGTAGTGGCCCCAGTCTGCGTAGGGGTAGATTGTGCAACCATGGCTGCGGATCAGGTTAGTGACGCGGACGTGCGCGCGCTCCAGTCTGGACCAACAGGGTTAAGGCTGGAGAACAGGGTGTTACAAGATGGTATGCCCCCCCTAATCTGCGATGTCTCCACGGGTCGACCGCGCCCGGTGGTACCGACCGCATGGCGCCGCCGCGTTTTTGACTCGATTCATTCTCTGGCGCACCCGGGGGTGCACGTGTCGGTCAAAATGGTAGGAGAGAAATTTGTATGGCCGAGCCTGCGCAAGCAAGTTAAGGAGTGGGCAGCAGCCTGCATGGCTTGTCAATGAGCCAAAATACACAAACACACTAGAGCTCCCTTGGAGCCGTTTCACATCCCGGCTAAGAGGTTCGATCATGTGCATGTCGACCTCGTAGGCCCCCTACCGCCGTCACAGGGGTGCACACACCTTTTGACAATGGTGGACCGCACCATGCGTTGGCCGGAAGTGGTCCCACTGGCATCAACCACAGCCGAGGAGGTGGCGGCGCGTTTTTAATGGCATAGGTAGCGCGTTTTGGAGTTCCGTCGGGCATTACGTCCGACAGAGGTCCTCAATTTGTTTCCGAGCTTTGGTCAGCGATGGCCCGCAGCCTGGGGGTAACGATCCACCGCACTACCGCGTACAACCCCCAAGCTAATGGTTTATGCGAACATTTCCATAGGTCATTGAAAGCAGCCCTCAGAGCGTCGCTTACGGATGCAAATTGGGTGGACAGGCTACCATGGGATTTATTGGGGTTGCGTTCTGCACCTAAAGAGGATTTAAAAGCCTCCCCAGCTGAGTTAGTTTTTGCACAGCCACTCCGGCTGCCCGGGGAATTTCTCCCAGATAATCCTGCGCCAGAGTGCTCCCCTGCTCAGCGGTTGCAGAGCGACACGGGATTGAGCACGCTTCCTGGCCCCGTTCATCACAGTTTTCCGTGCGTTTTTGTGCCTAAGGCTTTAAAAAATGCGGAGTTTGTTTTTGTCAGACACGATGCGCATCGCCCCCCGTTGCGGCCACCTTATGATGGACCATTTAGAGTGCTGGAAACAGGGGATAAGCATTTTTTGCTAGATTTTGGGGGCAGGGAAGAACAGATTGGCATAAACAGACTCAAACCCGCCTTTGTGTTGGCTGACGAAAATATGCTGTTGGCTACGGCTCCTCGGCGCGGCAGACCCCCTAAGGAGCATTCATCAGGACACCCACAGGGATTGACTAACAGTTCTAATCCTCAGGCAGCAGCTCCCCAGCTGGAGGGTGCCGCGAGAGCGGTAAAGCCCGCTTACAGCAGATATGGGAGGCGACTGAGGCCCAAGCGACATGTGGATTGATGTGTAATAATTTTACCATGACTTGCAGACTGTTATTACGGTTGTTCCATCTTAGACGTTTGGGGGGGTCATGTGGGGCACATATATGCACATATGTATATGACTGCATGATTCATATGTATACCACCTTAGGCTTCACATCTGAGACGGAACAAAGGACTGAGCCGCTCTGGAGATAACACGAGGGTGTGAAGTTTAGTCTTTGGCATGCAAAGATATAGCCTTGGGGGATTTCGCCCATCGGCCAGAGACTGAGAGGTGGAGTGTGTTAAGATCGGGGGGAAGTTACATTGTGACTGGGATTAAGTACCATGTGACTGTATGTTTGATGTCCTGGGTATAAAAGGGACAGATGTTGGAAGATTCATTCTCTTTTTTCTTTCTGTGTTTGGATGATGTTGGAGAATGTGAATAAATCTGACTTGAGAAATAAACTCAGCCTCATCTTTCCCCATTCTCCACAAGCTAACAAAAGCGTGGATCAGTTTCTCAGCATCACTCTGAGACAAGATGCTCCTAGTCTTGGCAATATTATGCAAATGACAGAAGGCAGTCTTAGAAACAAATTTAATATGTGAATTGAAAAACAGATCTTGATCATAAATAACTCCAAGGTTCCTCACAGAACTATTAAGAGAAAGAGCAACCGCATCCAAACTAAGAGTTTGATGTGGAAAGGTATTTCTAAGGTTTTTTTGGACCAACAAGAATGACTTCAGTCTTATATGAATTTCATAGCAGGAAATTACAAGTCATCCAAGCTTTGATTTCCTTAAGACAGGCTTCTAACTTGGCTAATTGATTACTATCATCTGGCTTCATTGACAGGTATAATTGTGTGTCATCTGCATAACAATGAAAATGTATACAGTGCTTTCTAATAATGTTGCCTAACAGAAGCATATATAAACTAAAAAGAGTAGGGCCTAGCACAGATCCCTGTGGAATTCCATGACTGAGCTTTGAGTTGGAAGAAAACTCATTATTGACTGAACAAATTGGAACCTATCAGATAAATAAGAACTAAACGTTTGAACTAAATGTTTATATGTACATATGTATACTCGCTGCTCTTGTTTTTTTTTCTTGCCTTCTGATTGTTGCTCTGAGTGTTGCTGTCCCTGTGCTGTTGCAATCCTGGAATTTCCACATTGTGGGACTAATAAAGGCTTATCTTATCTTATCTTAAACCACTACAACGAAGTTCCATTAAGTCCAACATAGTGTCCTAATCTATCAAGTAGAATTTTATGATCGATGGTATCAAAAGCTGCACTAAGGTCTAAAAGGACAAGTACAGAGCCAAGTCCATTATCAGATGCAATAAGGAGGTCATTAGTAACCTTCACTAAAGCTGTTTCAGTACTATGATGGATTCTAAACCCAGATCAAACTCTTCAAATAAACCATTTCCCTGCAAGTGGTCAAATAATTGCGTAGCAACAACTCTAAGATTTTTGAAATGAAAGGAAGATTAGAGATTGGTCTATAGTTGGCTAAAACTCCTGGATCCAGCGTCGGCTTTTTGAGTAAGAGTTTAATTACAGCAATTTTAAAAAGCCTGCGGTACATGGCCTAAAGTTAATGAAGAATTGATTATTTGAAGAATAGCGCTGTAGAGATGTGTGGAAAGGGCGAGGCTGAGTTTATTCCTCAGGTTCAGCTTTATTCACAATCACATTCTCCAACATTTAAAAGCAGAAAAAGAGGAGGAATATTTCCACATCTGTCCTTCTTATACCCAGGACATCAAACATACAGTCGCATGGTACTTAATCCCAGTCACAATGTAACTTCCTCCGATCTTAACATCATCCACCCCCTAGTCTCCGGTGGTCAAGAAATCCCTCAAGGCCATCTCCCTGAAACAAAAGGCCAGATCTCACACCTCCTTGTTACCCCTAGGAGGCTCAGTCCCTTTGTTCCCTTGAGTTGTGAAGCAAACAATAAGCATACTGCAATATATCTGTGGAGCATATGAAACCAACATATGTGCCCCACATGACCCCCCCAAACGTCTAAGATGGAACAATCATAACTAGAGATGCATGTCATAATAAAATCACTACATATCAGTCCATATGCCCCTTAGGCCTTAGTCTTCTGCCGTATTTGCTGTAAGCCGGCTTTACTGCCTCCGCAGTGTCCTCCTGCTGTGGGGCTGCTGCCTGTGGGTGAGAACTGTTAGTCAATCTCTGTGGGTGTTCTGGGGAATGCTCTCTAGGGGGTCTGCCGCGCCGGGGAGCCCTCGCCAACTGCACACTCTCGTCAGCTAGCACAAAAGCGGGTTTGAGCCTGTTTTTGCCAATCCTCTCTTTCCTGCCCCCCAAATCCAGCAAAAAATGCTTATCCCCTGTTTCCAGCACTCTGTATGGTCCGTCATAAGGTGGGCGCAAGGGCGGGCGGTGTGCATCTTGTCTGACAAAAACAAACTCTGCATTTCTTAAAGTCTTAGGCACAAAAACACGCGGAAAACTGTGGTGCACGAGGCCTGGTAGTGTGTTTGGGCCCGTGCTACTCTGTAACCGCTGAGCTGGGGAGCACTCCAGCGCCGGATTATCTGGGAGAAATTCCCCAGGCAGCCGAAGTGGCTGAGCGAAAACTAGCTCGGCTGGGGAGGCTTCTAAATCCTCTTTAGGTGCAGAACGCAACCCCAATAAAACCCATGGTAGTTTGTCCACCCAATTTGTATCCGTAAGCGACGCTCTGAGAACCGCCTTCAATGACCTGTGGAAACGTTCGCATAGCCCGTTAGCCTGTGGGTTGTACGCGGTCGTGCGATGGATCGTTGCCCCTAGGCTGCGGGCCATCGCTGGCCAAAGCTCGGAAACAAATTGAGGTCCTCTGTTGGACGTAATGTCTGACGGGACTCCAAAACGCACTACCCATGCTGTTAAAAACGCGTGCGCCACCTCCTCAGCTGTGGTTGATGACAGCGGAACTACTTCGGCCAGCGCATGGTGCGGTCAACCATGGTCAGAAGATGTGTGCACCCTTGTGAGGGCGTGAGGGGGCCTACAAGGTCCACGTGGACATGATCAAACCTTTTAGCCGGAATATGAAACGGCTCCAAGGGAGCCCTCGTGTGTCTGTGAACTTTGGCGCGCTGGCAAGCCATGCAGGCTGTTGACCACTCTCTAACCTGTTTACGCAGGCTCGGCCATACAAATTTCTCTCCTACCATTTTGACCGACGCGCGCACTCCCGGGTGCGCCAGAGAATGGATCGAGTCAAAAATGCGGTGGCGCCACGCGGCTGGCACCACCGGACGCGGTCGTCCAGTGGAGACATCGCAGATTGGGGGGGCATACCGTCTTGCAGCACCCTGTTCTCCAGCCTTAACCCTGTTGGTCCAGAGTGGAGCGCGCACACTTCCGCGTCGCTACCACGGTCCGCGGCCGTGGCTGCAGAGTCTGCCCCCACGGGGCCTGGAGCTGCCACAGCACGTGAGAGGCAGTCTGCCACTACGTTATATTTACCTGCCACGTGCTGGATATCGGTGGTAAACTCCGATATCGCGGCCAGCTGTCTCTGCTGCCGGCCCGACCAAGGTTCTGAAATCTTGGCCATTGCGAAAGTCAGCGGTTTGTGGTCCACGAACGCAGTGAAACGGCGTCCTTCCAGCCAGAACTGGAAGTGGCGGATGGCCAAGTGTAGAGCTAACAACTCCCTGTTGAACGCGCTGTATTTTCGCTCGCTATCGCGCAAGGTCTTGCTGAAGAACGCGAGCGGTTGCCAGGCTCCAGCCACATACTGTTCAACGACCGCTCCTATGGCCACTTCTGACGCGTCAGTAGTGAGCGCCATGCGGGCTGTTGGGACTGGGTGTGCCAACAACGCAGCGTTTGCCAGGGCTGATTTGACTTGAAAGAATGCGCGCTCCCGCTCGGGAGACCATTCGATTTTATTTGTGGGTTTTTGCTTTTTTAGTGCAGCATACAATGGTTGCATGAGCTGCGCTGTGCGGGGGAGGAAACGGTTATAAAAATTCACCATTCCCAAAAATTCCTGTAACGCTTTGACCGTTTGTGGTTGGGGAAAATTTGTTATTGCGCGCACTTTATCAGGCAGAGGGACCGCTCCTTCTGGCGAGACACGATGCCCCAAAAAATCAATCTGCGCCACCCCTAACTGACACTTCGCTGGGTTGATTATTAACCCGTGCTCTGCCAACCTCCGGAAAACTGCTGTGAGGTGGCTTTCGTGTTCGTCTTCGGACGCGCTGGCTACCAATATGTCGTCCAGGTAGACGAACACAAAAGGGAGATCGCGCAGGACCGCGTCCATCATGCGTTGGAATGTCTGCGCCGCGCCCTTAAGCCCAAACGGCATGCGCAAAAACTCAAAAAGCCCGAAAGGAGTTATTACCGCTGTTTTGGGTATGTCCTCAGCGCGCACTGGAATCTGGTGGTAACCGCGTACCAAGTCTATTTTAGAAAAAATGCACGCCTCCGCCAAATGAACCGAAAAATCTTGGATGTGCGGGATCGGGTAGCGGTTGTGCGCTGTAGCGTTATTCAACCTGCGGAAATCACTGCAAGGTCGCCACGAGCCATCAGCTTTTGGGACCATGTGAAGCGGTGAAGCCCAAGGGCTCTTCGAACGCCTGATGATGCCCAGTCTTTCCAGGTTGGCGAACTCCTCGCGCGCTATGGTCAGTTTAGCTGAGTTCAAGCGCCGAGCTTTTGCAAAGACAGGTGGGCCGGTGGTAGTAACAAAATGTTCCGCCCCATGTTTAGCCACTGTCGCCGAAAACGTTGGGACGGTGAGTGTTGGGAACTGAGTGAGGAGTGTGTGGAACTTACCACCTGCAGCTGTGACGTTGGCTTGTGCAGTTGGCGGGGCCACTCGAGCTGTACAGGGAATAGAATGAAAAGAAAGTGCATTAACCAAGTGTCTGTTAGCAAGATCAACCAACAAACCATGTGAGCACAAAAAATCAGCCCCTAACATGTTGAAATTGACTGCCGCTATGACAAAAGTCCACTCGAATGAATGGCCCTGCAAAGACAGAAGCAGAGTCCTCTCACCGAAGGTCTTAATCGCTGAGCCGTTCGCCGCTGACACCCGGGGACCACTGGAAGGCGCCAGCCGGTCCGCGTAGGAAGGCGTGATGAAACTCAGCTGGGAGCCCGTGTCCACGAGGAAATGCCTCCCCGAGCGTGCATCCTTCAGGTAGAGCAGCTTGTTCTCCTCCCCGAGGGCCGCAGCTGCTACCGACCCCCAGTCTTGGCGTTTCCCGAGCGCTTGAAGTGGCACGGCGGAATGCACTTGCGCGCCCTCTCTGCAAAGCGGCGATGATAGAAGCAAAGGACGTTGTCCGCTCCGTGTCGCCTGGTCCTTGCTGCTGCCATCATCGGTGAGTCTGGTGCTGCAGCCTCTGGCCCCATGCCGTCTCCGGACGTTGCGCCTAGCTCTGCTGCCGCGGCCAAAGCCGCGCTCCATTTGTGGGCGTCGACGAGTCGTTGCGCCTCCTGGCCCAGCTCGTGGTAGTCTCATCGGGGAAACAGAAGTGAACCGGCCAGGGTCACTCTCACCGCTGATGGTAGGGTCCTGAGGAAGAGGTGGGTGAAGATAAAGCTGTCATCGTCGGAGTCTCTCAACCTTAACATCTTCCCCATCAGGTCTGCGGGTCTGTCGTTCTCAAACTCCATCAACACCAGGAGCCCCTCTGCTCGCTGTTGCACTGAGGGGGTGAAGTGGCTGATAAGTGCAGCCTTCACTGTGCTGTACTTGTCGCTGTCCGGTGGGTGGTTGACCAGGCTCTCCACCCTCTGGACTGTGTGGTTGTCCAGCTTCGCAACCACATGGTAGAACTTTGTGTCGTCTCTCGAGATCCTCCGGATGTTGAACTGCGCCTCGACCGCGTTAAACCAGGAGCGCGGACTGTTCTGCCAGAAGTCTGGCAGCTGGAAAGTGGCGGCATTCGTCAGGCTGGCTTCTGACGAGTCCGGCTCGGGAGAATTACTTCTGCTCATGATACGTCGTAAGGTCACCAGTGTGGAGATGTGTGGAAAGGACGAGGCTGAGTTTATTCCTCAGGTTCAGCTTTATTCACAATCACATTCTCCAACATTTAAAAGCAGAAAAAGAGGAGGAATATTTCCACATCTGTCCTTCTTATACCCAGGACATCAAACATACAGTCACATGGTACTTAATCAAACATACAGTCACATGGTACTTAATCCCAGTCACAATGTAACTTCCTCCGATCTTAACATCATCCACCCCCTAGTCTCCGGAGGTCAAGAAATCCCTCAAGGCAATCTCCCTGAAACAAAAGGCCAGATCTCACACCTCCTTGTTACCCCTAGGAGGCTCAGTCCCTTTGTTCCCCTGAGACGTGAAGCAAACAATAAGCATACTGCAATATATCTGTGGAGCATATGAAACCAACATATGTGCCCCACAGAGCTACCAATAAATGGGAAGACTTCTTTAAATAACCTGGTAGGAATAGGGTCTAAAAGACAAGTTGAAGGCTTGGATGAGGAAATTATTTTATCTAACTCTAAAAGGTAATTTGGCATAAACTCATCCAAACAGATATCAATTGAAGGAGTTGTAGTAGTTACTGTATTTAAGTTAACAGTGGGAAGAATCTGACTGATTTTATCTCTGATAGATGAAATTTTATTATTGAAAAAGTTCATAAAGTCCTGACTAGTAAGCTCTAAGGGAATGCTAGGATTGACAGGGTTGTGGTGACCCACCACAGCCTACACACGTGGACAAAATTGTTGGTACCCCTCTGTTAATGAAAGAAAAACGCACAATGGTCACAGAAATAACTTGAATCTGATAAAAGTGGTAATAAATAAAAATTCTATGAAAATTAACCAATGAAAATCAGGCAATGCTTTTGAATTGTGGTTCAACAGAATTATTTTAAAAAACAAACTCATGAAACAGGCCTGGACAAAAATGATGGTACCCTTCACTTAATATTTGGTTGCACAACCTTTTGAGGCAATCACTGCAATCAAACGTTTTCTGTAACTGTCAATGAGACTTCTGCACCTCTCAGCAGGTATTTTGGCCCACTCCTGAATGAATGAATGAATGAATGAATGAATCTTTATTTCGGATAGTACAGGTTAAAAGGAACTGAATAATATAGCAAAAGGGGGAAAGAAAATCCATCAAGGTCAAATTAGACAATAACTCCTCTGATTATACAGTTCAACATAAGTTATCCGAAATGGGTGATGGCTGAAGCTGCAGCTTATATTGCCCACCCATATTCCATCCAAGAATTCAAAAGAAAAAAAAAAAAACAAGACAAGAGCGATTACAATTCAAAAAAAGAGAGAGAAAAAAGAAAAGAAACGAAGCTAAGACAAAGTGTGACAGAAAAAAAAACAACTAAGCTACAACACAACACAGGCTGGATATGACAATCCTTATGTGATTTTACATGTCATCTTGTATACATGTTTGGAGTATTTCTTCCTTTAGTTTTAGTTTAAATTGTCCAAGCATTGTACATGATTTTAATTCAGGTCCAAAATCGTTCCATAATCTGACTCCTTGCACTGAAACACAGTGTTGCTTGGTGGTAGTTCTCACTGCAGGTTTTTGAAATATACATGTTCCTCTGAAATGATATTGTTTCTCCCTTTTTACTGCCCTCCTATCGAGTCTCCCAGTTTTCGACTAGTAGACAGCGAGCTAACACGTGTGGTGTAGGCCTCAATGATGACAAGATGTTTCCTTTTATCTCATTTATTGAAGCTGCCCCACAAGGAACTCAACGTGATGTACACTCGTCTTTAGGGGTTTACATCCGTTTAGATTGTTCCTACAACCGTGTAAAACTGCAACAAAGTAAACATATACACGCCGTCAATGATATGGTCACCGTATTTAGCTTAGCACATGTTAGCATTAGCTCTAGCTTAGCTTGATAACAATGACTGGTAGGATTAGAGTCAGATCACTTAAAATACACCAATGCAGCCATGCAGTTCTCATTGTAGCTGTTAACACTGTCAAACCATGCACATACTCACAGACTAATGATGTCCAAGGCGCCGATAATTAACAACATCAACAGCGCTCGTACAATGAGTGGCGTTCTGCTCCGTCCTCCGGTTATATCATTACTGCGCATGTGCAGCACTTTGTGTATCAGTTCAAAATGATGATTTCCCTACACCACTAGAGGGAGCCAAACTCCCTTACATGAAATGCTGTAATGAGAACTCTTAACTTGATACATGTGGGCAGCATACTCCCCGTCTGGTGCAATAACATTGTACCACTATTTAGCCTTACAACATTTCAAACAACAGTGCATAACAATGTTAATAAATATCATTATCTGTTATTCCCTTTCTGCTATCAGTAAAACCATTTCTGTAATTGGTCTCAGAAACACTTTAACAGTCCCATCTCTTATTATTTTCACCTCCGCTTTTCGTACTTTATTGTCCCTTCCGTGAAATGTCTTCACAATCCGCCCCATGGGCCAGTCATTTCTGTGTGCTTGCCCATCCTTGAGCAAAACGACATCTCCAACATTGATGTTCGGTTTCTCATCAGTCCATTTTCTTCGGCTCTGAAGAGTCACAAGATACTCTTGTCTGTGGTTGGATTGTGCTAACATCTTTTGTGCGTTTGTCGGGATGTCAACAGCTTCTTCTGGTGTGGCTGTGGAGGCTAATCCATCATCTACATAGAAATGTCTCATTATGAACTGTGTTATGTTGTGTCCATGCTCTTTCTCACCTTCAGCTGCAGCACGTCTCATGCGGTAAACAGCCACGGCTGGAGAAGGGCTATTGCCGAACACATGCACTTTCTTTCTGAAGTCTCTTACTTCTTTGTCCATGATGTCAATAAAAACTTGATCTTCTATTGACAGCGCTGGTTTATCGTCGTCCTTTGGTTTATCAAAGACCATGTTTCCTAAGTGGTCTGTGTCTCTCTCACCCTGCAAGGCATATGGTAGTATGCTGTTGGGGCGTGAGGTGGAGCAACCTGAAACCTCTTTGACAAGAAATGTGTTTGGGCATGGGCTGAGGGATGATGCACGACCATTGTAGAGCACTTGTGTCTTCAGCACGTTAACAGTCGAAGGCTTGTGTGTTGTCCCTGAACACGTTTCTCCCACAATAACCCATCCCAAGTCCAAGCGCTGTGCATAGGGCGTACTGTGGGGCCCATTTATTTGTTCTCTCACCTTGTGTACCTGTAAGATGTCTCTTCCCAGCAGTAGGAGGATGGGAGCATGTTCATCTTCAGGGGGAATCTTGTCTGCGACTTTTCTCAGGTGTGGATGCACAAGTGCGTCCTTTGGAGATGGGATCTCCCTCCTGTCATCGGGGATCATGTCATACTCGATCAAGTTTGGAAGCTGGAGCTGTACTTTTCCATCCATTGATTCTATCATGAAGTTTGGAGCTCTCCGCCCCCAAACCGTAGTAGCCCCTGAGCACGTTTTCAGTGTGTAGGGGTCGGAAGGTGCTCTAATGTTGAACAGCTGGAAAAACTCTGATTTAGCGAGTGATCTGTTGCTTTGTTCATCGAGCACTGCATACATTTTCTGGGCTTCTTCTCTGTGTCCTGCAGGATAAACTAACACAGGGCTAATTTTTGAGCAGGATCGCAGGTTTTCTGCATTACCATAAATTTCTGTGCATCTAGACGTGACTAGTGTGCCCTCATAATCATGGTACTCCCCGCCATGATCCGTCTCAGCTTCCTGAGGCTCCATGGGAGGAGGAGAGGGGTCAGGATGTAGTGCTGTTACATGTCTATCACTACCACAGTCAGAGCACTGGATTAACTGTCTACAGTCTTTTGCCAGATGCTGAGTGGAGCCACAACACTTAAGCAGATGTAATTCTCTCTCAAGAACAGTCTGCGTTCTTCTATTGGTTTTGCTCTAAATGTTTTACATTTCTTTAATGGGTGTGGCTTTCTGTGTATGGGACATTGTTTATCGGGGCTTTCTGTTCTTTCACGTGTGTGGTTACCTGTAGCTGCGGGTGAAGCTGGTGGGATGTCTGTTTTATGGACACTGATGAGGTGCTCACTGGCGAACTTGGGGGCCTTTTCAACTCTGGTGTTCATGTGGGCCGGTGGAGAGAAACTGAAACTTGGGTCGTTTCTTATTTTGGCTTGTCGTCTGACGTAGCTGGAAAAAAAGCTGAAAGGAGGAAAGGCGACTTTGTGTGTTTCCTTGTAATTGGCACCTGCTGCAATCCACTTCTCCTGTAGGCTGTAGGGCAGTTTCTCAACAACAGGATTCACTCCACGGGCTGTGTCCAGGTATGCGAGCCCAGGTAGGTATCCGCCATCCTTTGCACATTCGAGCTCCTGTAGAATGTCACCAAGTTCTCTCAGCTTGAGTGCATCTTTGTCGCTGATTTTGGGAAAATCCTCAAGCTTTTTTAGCAGCGCATTTTCTATTGCTTCAGGTGACCCATAACACTCTTCTAGCCTTTCCCAGACTAAGTTAAGGGCTGCTTTTGGGTTGAAGACATGTGCAGAGCGGATCCTCTTTGCTTGTTTTGCTGATTCTGTGCCAAGCCATTTTATCATCAGATCCAATTGCTCGTGGTGTGAGAGGCTGAGGTCTTGTATGGTGTTCTGGAAGGATGCTTTCCATGCCCAATAATTCTCTGGGAGGTCATCAAACTGTAGGAGTCCCGTGCTCAACATCTCCCGGCGTGTGAGGTATTTGGTCAGATCGTGAATGCTTCGTGCTTCCATGTAATGTGTTGCGGGGGCATAATAGGGTCGTAACGTTGGGGGATTAATTGTCTCTGTAGCTCCATGCTCCTCCTCCATGTTGACACTGACCCTGCTCTTACCATCTGCAGCATTAGATGAGATGAATGGTACATTTGTGGCCATTTCAAACTGTTCACACTGGATCTTAGAGAGGGTGGCTGGATCAGTTTTAAATGGAGTTTCCTCAAAGCGCATATTAAGGTGCTTCTGTACATACTCAGATGTGTGTTGTGCTGAGCCAACTGGCAAGTCCATTAATGCTTGACTGAATTCACTTCTTGCACATTCCTCTGCTTCTTCATAGGCCGCGGCTTCAGCTTCTGCAGCTGCAACAGCCTTCTGATGGTTCAAAATGTGCATTTGTGCTTCAAGATTAGCTTTCTGTGCTTCAAGATTAGCTTTCTGTGTGATGAGGGCTGCTTCTTTCTCTGAATAAGCTAATTCAGCTCGTGCAGCATCTGCTTTGGCTCTAGCTCTTATGGCTGAGGAGGTAGCTGAAGAAGCCTTGCTTGACTTGAAGCTACGTGAGTATAATGAGCTAGCTCGTGCAGCTGTAGCCAAGGGAGCTGTGTGTTCCGTCTCCATAACTCCACTTCTGAGTTGTGGAGTTGGCTGGTGCTGCTCTCCTGCTCTGAGGCTCATTTGCCGTTTGTTGTTTGTTTATCGGGCCCGCCGCGCTGTTAGTCTTTTTACTTTACTGCCCTCCTATCGAGTCTCCCAGTTTTCGACTAGTAGACAGCGAGCTAACACGTGAGGTGTAGGCCTCAATGATGACAAGATGTTTCCTTTTATCTCGTTTATTGAAGCTGCCCCACAAGGAACTCAACGTGATGTACACTCGTCTTTAGGGGTTTACATCCGTTTAGATTGTTCCTACAACCGTGTAAAACTGCAACAAAGTAAACATATACACGCCGTCAATGATATGGTCACCGTATTTAGCTTAGCACATGTTAGCGTTAGCTCTAGCTTAGCTTGATAACAACGACTGGTAGGATTAGAGTCAGATCACTTAAAATACACCAATGCAGCCATGCAGTTCTCATTGTAGCTGTTAACACTGTCAAACCATGCACATACTCACAGACTAATGATGTCCAAGGCGCCGATAATTAACAACATCAACAGCGCTCGTACAATGAGTGGCGTTCTGCTCCGTCCTCCGGTTATATCATTACTGCGCATGTGCAGCACTTTGTGTATCAGTTCAAAACGATGCTTTCCCTACACCACTAGAGGGAGCCAAACTCCCTTACATGAAATGCTGTAATGGGAACTCTTAACTTGATACATGGGGGCAGCATACCCTTATTTGGAAGAACTTTTGGATATTTGCGGGCAGTGATAGATTCTTCACTTTAAACATTATTATTGCAGTTTTAAAGTCAACCAGATCTTTCAACTTGACAGCTTTTAGTTTAAGAAAAAGTGGGTTTGTTGGTTCCCTGTAAGCTGCTTTGTTTATTATTCTAATAGCTCTCTTCTGAAGCATAAAGAGTGGATATATGTTTGTTTTATATGTATTTCCCCATACTTCATTACAATATGTCATGTATGGGAGTATTAATGAATGATACAAGGTATATAGTGTGGGTTGATTCAGCAAATATTTCACTCTGTGTAATATTGCAATTGATTTAGATATTTTACCTTTAATATAATTAATATGTGACTTCCAACACAGTTTATTATCAATTATTACTCCAAGAAATTTAGTTTCAGATACCCTTTCAATCTCTACACCATTTACACTGAGTTTAGATACTGAGTTGTTGTGATGGTTGTTAAAGACTATAAATTTTGTCTTACTTAAACTGAGCGTTAATTTGTTTGAATCAAACCACAGTTTAAGCTTTCCTAATTCCTTTCCGAGTGTATCCAGAAGTTGTTCCAAATTGCTTCCACTGCATAATAGATTAGTGTCATTGGCAAACAATATTAAGTCCATTTTTTCCTGAAACTTTACATATATCATTTATATACATATTGAATAATAATGGCCCCAAAACTGAACCCTGTGGGACTCCACAAGTAACCTTCAGTAACTGTGAGTTTTTGTTACCAACACATACATACTGATATCTATTCTTTAAGTAACTACTTAACCAGGACAGTGCTACCCCTCTAATACCACAATTTTGTAGTTTCTTTAATAATAAATTATGATCCACTGTATCAAATGCTTTTTTTAAGATCCAGGAATACTCCAACTGAATACTCTTTATTTTCAGTGGCTGTTGATATTTTTTCTATAAATTCCATAAGAGCAAATGCAGTTGTCCTCTTGTGTCTGAACCCATATTGCTGCTCACACAATAAATTATTCTTCAGTATGAAGTTGTCAATTCTCTCATAGAATATTTTTTCAAGTATCTTGGAAAATTGCGGCAATAGTGAAATTGGTCTATAGTTTGAGAATTCCCCTCTGTCACCCGTCTTGTATATCGGAATTACTTTAGCTATTTTCATTGTATTGGGAAATATACCTGTTTGGAGAGACAGGTTACAGATATACGTCAGTGGTTTCACTAAGCATTCAATAATAGTTTTGACTGAGGGCATGTCAATACCATCACAGTCCGTAGATGTTTTACTTTTAAACGATTTAACAATTTCAATGACCTCTCTCTCGTCTGTGTTCTTTATGAAAATGGAGTCTTTTATAGCAGTGTTACTGCATATTGTATCACCTCTAGGCACCATAGTGGGTATTTCTCGAGCCAAATTAGGACCAATGTTAACAAAAAAGTTATTAAATTCCTCTGCAGGTGAGGCTGCATTCACACTCTGAGTCGTTTTATTATTTTTTGAAAAATCGGTTGGGTTGTTTGTATTTCTGCTTTTATTTCCAAGAATACTGTTAAGTATTGTCCATGTATTTTTAATATTGTCTTTGTTTTTCTGCAGTTCTTTACTGTAATAGTCTCTCTTACTACATCTTATTATATATGTTAACTTATTTTTGTATGTTTTGTACCGCTGCTCTGCTTCTTTTGTCCTTTTCTTTAGGAAAGCTTTATATAATAAATTTTTCTTTTTGCACGCCTTTTGTAATCCTTTGGTTAACCATGGCTTATCGGCAAATTTATGTTTAAGCTTTTTTTTTTACTAATGGACAGTTTTTTTCATAAAGAGTGGTTACAATGTTTATAAATGTGTCATAGGCTTCATTTACATCTGATACATAGACTTCTGTCCAGTCTTGCTTCAGCAAAGAAAAGAACTGATTGCATTTGGTGATTTGTATCTGAACGATTTTAAATTTTTTTTCTGTATTGGCCCCCGTGTGGCCATGGATAAGTGCAAAGGTTGGCAAGTGGTCACTTATATCATTTATCAATAATCCACTTTCTATTTTCTTATCAATAACATTGACAAACAGGTTGTCAATAAGTGTAGCAGTGTGAACTGTGATTCTACTGGGATGTGTTATTGTGGGATATAGACTCATGCTGTACATAGAGTTCATGAACTCTGTAATTACATTTTGTTGGTGTGGATTTAGTAAATCAATATTGAAATCTCCACAAATTGCTACCATTTTCTTACTAGTAATATTATTGTACAGCTCGACTAATTTATCTCTGAATGTCTCAATGCAAGTTCCCGGTGTTCCATATATACAACGTATAATTAGATTTTTTTGTTTTATCTTGGTCAATCTCGACAGTAACACATTCCAAGATCCCTGGTGTATTGATATGTGAAGTTCATATGGAGTCACCACTAGAGGGCAGTATGACCCCGGCCATGACCTGACTATAAAAGGAGTTGTACTTGAGTCACTGTGTGGTTAGTTGTTATTTGCACTTGAAGTGACAAGTAAAAAGTCCTAACTGACACCCGGTGTGTGCGCCTCGTCATTAAATGTTCCAGGAGAACATTACATGGTACCAGGAGTAAATTACATGATACCAGGATATAAAACTACGAACCGACGGCGAAGATGAACGCTCTTCGACAGCCGGACGAGTTAAAGTTGACCGGTAACGTCAACGAGAACTGGAAAGTATTCAGAGTTTTGAACTTTATTCGCTTGCTATCGGTCTCCGTGACAAGGAGAGGAAAATAGCATTACTGCTGACAGTAGCAGGGCGAGCGGCGCTAAATGTGTTTAACACATTCATCTTCACGGAAGAAGAAAAAGGCAACTTCGACGCCGTAATGAAGAAATTTGACGATTATTGCACACCGAGAAAGAATGAAACGTACGAGAGGTATGTGTTCAGAAAAAGACTTCAGAAAGAGTCAGAGTCCATCGAGCTGTATGTCACAGACCTACGGTTGAAATGTCAGTCATGCAACTTTGGAACATTGAGTGAGTCAATGATACGGGACCAAATTGTAATAGGGGCCCAAGACAACAAATTGCGGATGCAATTACTGAAAGAGACTAACTTAACGCTGGAGAAAGCGATACAGATTTGCCAAGCGTCTGAGAGTATAAAGGCACAATTAAAGACTTTTAGCAGCAAGGAAAAAGAGACTGCTGAGGTCGGTGCAGTGCAGCGCGCGAAGCCGAAAGGAACGTTGCAGGCAAGAAAAAGGGAGGCAAACCCAGAGCGCGCGCGCGGGAACTGTGAGCGGTGTGGAAGGCAACACGCGCTGAAACAGTGTCCAGCACTCGGGAAGGAATGTCGCAAGTGTGGCGGAAAAAATCACTTCGCAAAGACCTGCTTCTCGAAGAAGAGGGTGCAACTCGTGGAGAAAAAGAGCGACAGCGAGGAGGATCAGTTTTACGTGGACGCCATCGAGGGAGAGACGAGCGCTGACGAATGGATAGTGTGCCTGGAGATGAATGGCACGGACATGTCACTGAAGCTCGACACAGGTGCGCAGGTAAACATCCTGCCAATGAAAGAATTTAAAAGACTGAAAAACAAGCCGAAAATAAGAAATAAAAAGATTAATCTGAGAACATATGACGATAAGCCAATACCCACTAAGGGAATGTGCAGGGTTACACTGTCAAACAAAGGTAAAACAGTGAATGCATTGTTTGTACTTGTTGATGGAAATAGACAAGCAATTTTGGGTTTAAAAACATGCGATCAGCTAGGTCTGATCAAAAGAGTGAATGTCATTGATACAGACAAAGTGACAACACGAGAAAATACAGAGGCTACAACAAGTAAGCATAAACACACTGACTGGGTGAAAGAATACAAAGAGGTGTTCAAAGGAATAGGCCGCCTACCAGGCAAACAAAAAATTAGGCTGAAAGAGAATGCAGAGCCGGTCATACATGCAGCAAGAAAAGTGCCAATAGCTCTTAAAAAGAGGCTGAGAGAAACACTAGACTCACTGATAGCAGACGGAGTGGTCAGAAAAATAGAAGAACCAACTGAATGGGTTAACTCACTAGTTATAGTGGAGAAGCCAAATGGAGATTTGAGATTGTGCATAGATCCAAAAGATCTAAATAAAGTAATACAGCGGGAGCATTACAGGCTACCAACAAAATCTGACATAACCAGCACAATGAGTGGAGCAAGTTACTTCACAAAATTAGATGCCAAATCTGGGTTTTACCAACTAGTGCTCGATAAGGAAAGCGCTAAATTGTGCACATTTAATACGCCATTCGGAAGGCATTGCTTTCTACGAATGCCGTTTGGGATTAGCTCAGCCCCTGAAATTTTCCATAGAACTGTGCAGCAATTGTTTGACGGAATAGAAGGGGTGGGAGTTTTTCTTGATGATGTGGTAGTCTGGGGAAAAACAAAAGAGGAGCACGACGAAAGGTTGGCAAGAGTTCTCACACAGGCGCAAAAGTCAGGTATGAAACTGAATAAGAGTAAGTGCCAATTCGGGGTACGGGAGATTACATACCTGGGAGAGAAATTATCTGGGGCAGGCGTGCAACCAGATCCGGAAAAAGTGTGGGCCATAGCAGAGCTGCCAGTACCGCAGAACAAAAATGACTTGCAAAGAGCCCTAGGACTAGTCAATTACATGGGAAAATTTATCCCAAATTTATCAGCTAACACAATAGCTCTTAGAAGCTTGTTAGAGACCAATACAATGTGGAAGTGGATGGCAGAGCATGCCAGAGAATGGGAGTGGCTCAAAAGCAGTCTAATAAAGGAGCCAGTGTTAAAATTCTATGATCAGGACAAACTGCTAAAAGTGTCCACAGATGCGTCCAAAGCCGGCCTAGGAGCTGTGCTATTGCAAAAACATGACACAGAGTGGTATCCAGTCGCATACACATCGCGCACCATGACAAGCGCAGAAAAAAATTACGCGCAAATAGAGAAAGAGACTCTAGGTGCAGTGTTTGGATGTGAGAAGTTTCATGAATATGTGTATGGAAGGTCAGTAATACTAGAAACAGACCACAAACCACTGATTGCGATCTCACAGAAGCCACTGGGTGACGCACCACCGCGCATCCAGCGTCTAATGTTAAGATTACAGAAATATGACTTGAAATTTGAGTTTACACCAGGCAAGCAACTAATTGTAGCCGATGCGCTGAGTAGGGCTAGCTTGAGCAACACCAGCAGCACAACAGAGGAAGCTGTGCAAATACATGTAGACTCTATTAAGGCACACATGCCAGTGTCAGATGCAAAATGGACGAAGATAGTGAAAGAAACACAAAAAGATGAGAAACTAAAAAGAGTAATGGAACAGATACATCAGCCAGGACAGGTTATGATTGACAAGCCTAACCAACACTTTAAAGGTGAACTGTCTGTGTTAGATGGGGTTCTGTTAAAAGGTACAAGGATAGTCATACCTACCTCCATGAGATCAGAAATGGTTAAATTAGTGCATGAGGGGCATTTGGGTATTGAAAAGTGCAAAAAACGTGCACGTGATGTTTTGTATTGGCCCAACATGCACAAGGACATTGAGGCATATGTGCAGCGCTGTGACATTTGCCAGCGCCACAGGTATCAACAGCCAAAGGAGCCTATGAGGCCCCATGAGAAGCCTCAAGAGCCATGGAGAAAAGTGGGCATGGATCTATTTCAGCTTAAGGGCAAGGACTATCTGTTAGTCATGGACTATCATTCCACCTACCCAGAGTTTGCAGGGTTGAGTGACACAACAGCAGAAAAGGTGATTGCACATACAAAGACAATGTTCGCACGCCATGGAATTCCAATGACTGTTGTAAGTGATAACGGACCACAATTCACGAGTCAGTGCTTCAAAGACTTTGCAGACACATATGGGTTCAAGCACGTGACCTCAAGCCCTCTGTACCCACAGTCGAATGGGTTAGCAGAGAAAGGGGTGCAAATTGTGAAGCGCATACTGAAAAAGGCTGCAGACAATGCAGAAGACCCACATCTGGCGATCCTGAATTACCGAGCATCACCACTGGAGAATGGACTGTCCCCAGCAGAAATGCTCATGAACAGAAAACTCAGAACGCGACTTCCATCAGCATCTCAGGTGATGGAAAAGAGAGATGTGAGGCGTGATGAGAGGCAAACTGAACTGTACAACAGAACAGCACGACCTCTGAGACCACTTGCACATGAGGACATTGTGCGAGTGAGATGTGATGGAGAATGGGGACCGCTGGCAAAAGTGGTTAAAGAAACAACTCCCAGATCATATGAAGTCATCACAGAGCATGGGAAAACAATGAGGCGAAACCGACGTCACTTACTGAAAGTGCCTCAGACAAAAATGAGAGTCACAGACAGTGAAATAAGCGACATGCCAATTTACAGCCAAACCGAACAACCAGAAATGGCTGAGAACCAAAACTTAGAGACAGACAATAACGAACAGACTGAGGTGACACAAATCAGAAGATCACAAAGGCAAATTGTGAAACCGAAAAGATTGATTGAGGAAATGTAAGGAGTACTGAAAAAAAAAAAAAATAAAAAAAAAAATGTGTTGATATTGAATTGTAAACAGAGGAAAAAATTGAACTTGTGATTCAGTGTACAAGGTTGAAAAAAATGTAAATAGAAATGGAGTTTATTTTGTATATAGAAATTTGAGAAAAAGTTTATAGTTGGACATGACCTTACTTAAAAAAAAAGGGAGATGTATTGATATGTGAAGTTCATATGGAGTCACCACTAGAGGGCAGTATGACCCCGGCCATGACCTGACTATAAAAGGAGTTGTACTTGAGTCACTGTGTGGTTAGTTGTTATTTGCACTTGAAGTGACAAGTAAAAAGTCCTAACTGACACCCGGTGTGTGCGCCTCGTCATTAAATGTTCCAGGAGAACATTACACCTGGTAGTGCAAAGGACATTCCATTTACAAGCTTACACCTATACAGGTCATCAATATCCAATGCAACACCACCACCCTTTTTTTGAGATCTGTTAATATGAAACATCTGATATCCCTCTATTGCCATCAGGGGAGCCTGCTCTTCATTAAGCCGGGTTTTAGAGACCGCAATAGCTGTTAATTTTCTGTCTAGCTGTTTTAAATAGTCCTGAATTTGTGGAAAGTTTTTGTTAAGACTTCTGCTGTTGAAGTGTATTATTGATAGTTTACCATCTAGTTGCACTTGACTTTTGAATTGCTTTTCAGTGTAATATTCACATTGGTTATGAATATTATTGAAAAAGTGGTTATCAGGATCAATATCATTCTCCATCTCTTGTAGTTTATGTTCAGCATAATGGCATATTTTCAGAGTTTGAGTATCCTCACTCTGTGTCAAATGACTTCCTCCAGCTGGGGATAATTGATGTCTACTCAAGTCAGTCATAAGTTTTTGTTTGTTTTGCTTATTTTTTTTATTTCTTTTATTTTTTTAAAGTACTTTGGCATGGTATATCAAAAGAACTATTCTTACCGTGTGTGTGAATATGGATTATCATTGACTCTTAATTTTCTTAATCAGTGTTCATCTGTATTTATCTAAGTCAGTAGCATCTCTGATCATTACACTCTTTGCTTGCTCAGGTGTTCCATTTAGTTTGATCCAAACTCTACAATTTCTTGTCCATGTTGCATCCGTGCTTGCCGTGCTAATTCAGCGTTTGTTTTTGTCAGGTGTTCATTTAGGTAAACTTGTGTTCCCCGTAGCTTTCTGGCCTGCCTCAGTATGTCATTCTTTACCCTTCTGTTCACAAAGTGCATCACAATTGATTTCTTTGTTTTATTATCTTTCCTCGGTAAAGCATAACAGGCTGAAATTGCATTTGCTTCTACCTTTATATCTTTACTGCCAAGGAACTGAAGCACCTGGTTTTCTAGGGAGACTGATTCACTCAGGGGAGCCTCCTCACCTCTCAGTCCTGTTGTTGCATGAGCGTACGACTGATATTTGATGTCTAGTCCACTTATAACTAGGTCATCCATATGAGAACCTTGCTCAAGATCCTCGACGCGTCGCTCCAAGTCCGTAATTTTTTTGTCTTTTTCCTGAATTGTTAATTTTAAGTCTCGTACATCTTCCATTAGGCCTATTATTTTGGCCTGCTGGCTAACCATTTTGACCACTTCTTCTGATAAGAAGTTCAGAGATTTTTTGATCTCTTCCATCTCCTCCTTCTTTGGTGGCATTTTACTGACCTGTGGATAGTAAAACAATCTCTGCTTGTGTTGCCGGTGTCCGATCTGATCATCCTCGAATCCAGCTGGGCCTCAGCTAGCCCCCTCCGCTGCTGGTCCCGTTGCTCACCGCCGCCGCAACCGAGCTCCTGTCCAGCTCCTCCACCGAGTCCCGCCGCACACCGCCGCTGCAGCCGAGCTCCGCTGGGGTCACGGTAGATCCTCCGCTGAGCACCGCCGCCTACCGCCGTCTGCCTGGGTGGTATCTCCGCTAGGCCCCGTCACCAACCGCCGTCTGCCTGGTAGTTCCTCCGCTGGGCTTCGCAACTGAGCTCCGACTCAGGCTATTGTCTGGCTGGGTCCAGGTGGTCCTCGTCTCCCACCAACGCCGCCCCCGAACTCCGATCCGGCTCACGTCCAACTGCCGCCTCGGTTAGTTCCTCCGGCAAGCCCTCACCGGGGACTAAGTCGCTTCGTGTCGGTGTTAGGCGGCGCAACTGGTGCCAGCGTTAAGCTAACTAGCGTTAGCTTAGCAAACACTTCGGGTAGAGCGCAGCAGCGAACCACAAAGAAACGCTAGTCAGTTTACTCACAGTGGCCGGAGAAAGGCGATTAAAGGGGTATTCTAACGGTATTCCAACAGAGGTGGAAATTCAGCCCGTGCGTATCCGTCATGAGCGCCGATCGCTGTTGGTTAGTTATTTTTAACAGCAAAATCAGCGACTTTGTCTCAGCACTGAAAAAGTGTGACCATCCCGGTCGCCATCTTGTTTCAGATCCTCACTCCTCATGAGCAAACTGCTCCAGTTGTCTCAGGTTTGAAGGGTGCCTTCTCCAGACGGCATGTTTCAGCTCCTTCCACAGATGTTCAATAGGATTTAGATCAGGGCTCATAGAAGGCCACTTAAGAATAGTCCAATGTTTCCCTCTTAGCCATTCTTGGGTGTTTTTAGCTGTGTGTTTTGGGTCATTATCCTCTTGCAAGACCCATGACCTGCGACTGAGACCAAGCTGTCTGACACTGGGCAGCACATTTCTCTCTAGAATACCTTGATAGTCTTGAGATTTCATTGTACCCTGCACAGATTCAAGACACCCTGTGCCAGATGCAGCAAAGCAGCCCCAGAACATAACAGAACCTCCTCCATGTTTCACAGTAGGGACAGTGTTCTTTTCTTGGTATGGTTCATTTTTGCGTCTGTGAACATAGAGCTGATGTTCCTTGCCAGAAAGTTCCAGTTTTGTCTAGTCTGTCCATAGGACATTCTCCCAGAAGCTTTGTGGCTTGCCAACATGCAGTTTGGCAAATTCCAGTCTGGCTTTTTTATGATTTGTTTTCAACAGTGGTGTCCTCCTTGGTCGTCTCCCATGAAGTCCACTTTGGTTCAAACAACGATGGATGGTGCGATCTGACACTGAAGTACCTTGACCTTGGAGTTCACCATGAATGTGTTTAGAGGTTGTTCTGGGCTCTTTTGTTACCATTCGTATTATCCGTCTCCTTCTGCAGCCACGTCCAGGGAGGTTGGCTACAGTCCTGTGGAGCTTAAATTTCTGAATAATATGTGCGACTGTAGTCACAGGAACATCAAGCTGCTTGGAGATGGTCTTATAGCCTTTACCTTTAACATGCTTGTCTATAATTTTCTTTCTAATCTCCTGAGACAACGCTCTCCTTTGCTTCCTCTGGTCCATGTTTAGTATAGTACACACCATGTCACCAAACAGCACAGTGACTACTTGTCACCCTTTAAATAGGCCGACGGACTGATTAAAAGTTTGTAGACACCTGTGATGTTAATTAGAGGACACATCTTGGTTGAACATGTCCCTATGGTCACATTATTTTCAATCTTTTCTAGGGGTACCATCACTTTTGTCCAGGCCTGTTTCATGAGTTTATTTTTTAAAGTAATTCTGTTGAACCACAATTCAAAAGCACTGTCTGATTTTCATTGGTTAATTTTCATAGAATTTTTATTTATTACCACTTTTGTCAGATTCAAGTTATTTCTGTGACCATTGTGGGTTTTTCTTTCATTAACAGAGGGGTACCAACAATTTGGTCCACGGCTGTACATGGACATTCAGCCTTCACACTCAGCTAGGCGGCAGGAAGCAGAACAATTTGCATACGGACAGAGAGCCCCTAGGAGACAATCAGAACATGTCATGCGGTGACCCTCGCGGATCACCATAAGACGCCAAGAGTCCACCGGTGAGTTTAGCAATGATGGTAATTTATTAATAAAACAAGACAAGACACAAGGCTATGAGCCGCTAAGGGCAAAAACACACACTAAGCGATACAAGGGCTCGTAGGGCTAACCCCAGCCACTACGAGCTAAACTATGACAAGACATGAAAGAACACAAACCTGACATGAAGGTCTAACGAGGCCTCACGAGGATTGTTTGACGATGTCTGATGATACTCCTGCAATCTAACTGCCGTCAGTGCCCGCCTTATAAAGGTGAACACTAACGAGCAGTAATGACAGACAGCTGACCAACCTTGACAGGCGGAAGCCCCACCGAGCGCCTTCACAATAAGAGCCCGGTGAGGCCAGAATACAACCCACAGCTGTCAAGGCCGGCAGCGAGCTGTGTGTAGCCCGAGCGCGGACAGAACCCAGCGCTCGGGTCGTAACAGTACCCTCCCTCCAAGGGCGGGCTCAGAACGCCCACGGACCAGCCTGCCCCCCCCCCCCCCCCCCAGGGTGGATGGCTGGGGGTAGGTGCGGAGGGAGAGAGACCAAACCCAGAAACAAACAAAACCCGGCAAGAACAACTAAATACAGGACAATGACAAGAATACCAACTACTCAGATTAAATCAAACGTTCAACTAACGATCACAAAAAATTGCACAGGATAACATGGAGAAAAAAAAAAAAAAAAACAGAATTACTGGGTCAGAAAAACTAAATACAGGACAATGACAAAATACTGAATATTCAAATCAGATAAAATACACATGGAGGAAAATAAGGCAACAGTAGGACATAACACAAAGTGCCAAGGATCCCCAAATAACAGTTACAGAAAACACAGGACAGCAAGAGAAAATTAAATCTTTGCCCACACGTTTCACAAGAAAATGGCCTCCCACCTGTGTGAATTGTCATGTGAATTGTCAAATAACCAAATACAGAAAAACAGAGCAATTACTGGCTCATACCTAACTACACACAAAACAAACTAGGGCAACTGCAAGACATAACAAATACCCGCCGACACCCAAATGATCATAACACAAAGCACACAGGATAGCAAGGGAAAAAAAAACCCCAAAAAACCCAGAACAATCACTGGGACAGATCATCACCAGAAAATGACCACTACCCCCCCCCCCCCCCCCCCGACAGTTTATGCCGACCGGCGGAGACCAGGCGCCATAGAAACAGTTCAGGTGGTCTCCCCGCGTCCAACGGCCGGCGGGTGGTCATGGGAGGCGGAACATGACCAGGCGGCTCACCACAGTCCGACGCCCAGCACGTCCGCTCCTCTGGTGGCCGAACCAGGTCGCCCAACGAAACACATAACACGTCGGGTGGCCGACCCGGGGCGCCGAACCGGCGAAGCAGGCGGCCAACCCGTGTCCCTCAGCCACCAGTCCCGGGGAAAAACAGCCCACGGCGGCCTCCCTGACGAGGACAAAACTCGGGAGTGCCGGGGCGAGCGAACAGGAACCCCCACGGCCCCCGGCGATGATGCGCAGGGGCGGTGACTCAGTAGAGGGGAAAGAAGGCAAGGATGAGCCCGTAATCCGTCCGACGGCGAAAGGACTGCAACTCCTCCCCCGTCTGCGGACCCCACCGGCGCTGCACCTCCGCTGGACCCTGATTGGGTCCCAGCTACACCCACGTTGAGCCCCGATTGGGCCAGAACTGCACTTGCGGTGGACCCCGATTGAGCCTCTGGCGCACCCACATCGGACCCCGATTGGGCCAGAACCGCACCTGCGGTGGACCCCGATTAGGCCTCTGGCACACCCACGTCGGACCCTGATTGGGCCAGAACCGCACCTGCGGTGGACCCCGATTGGGTCTCTGGCGCACCCACATCGGACCCTGATTGGGCCAGAACCGCACCTGCGGTGGATCCCGATTGGGCCTCTGGCGCACCCCCGTCGGACCCCGATTGGGCCAGAACTGTACCTGCGGTGGACCCCAATTAGGCCTCTGGTGCACCCACGTCGGACCCCGATTGGGTCGGTGCAGCTCCGCTGACGATCTCCACCCCCAAACCTGGGACCTCCAACCCAGTGACTCCGACTGGTTCCATGCCGGCGACACTGCAACGAGGCTCACAAACAACAAGAAAACCGGGATCAGAATCACCGGTAGCAACAGAACCCAGCGAGACGAGCTCGGGCGCAGCAGGCGGCTGCTCCTCACTCGCCTCCCCCAGAGGCAGGCAAAAATGCTCCAAAACAGGGGACAGAGACACAAGAGGGAGCACTTGCCTGCACTCGGGTTCTGTTGCCACCCAGGACTTCGACGATCCAGGTTCAGGGCGGCGACTCTCATCAGCAGGCTCCAACTCAGCTGCGTCGGGCTCCGCAGCTGGCAAGATGTCGTCTGCAGCCTGAGATTCCTCCCGCATTGCTGTCCACGCCGATGACCTGTATGGCGTGAGGGCAGAGGACACTGGCTCGGACCGCTCCGGCGAGGAGACCCGGGGACGCTTCATCGTTGGCTCAGGCTCCGGGCCGCAGTCCGCTCTTCTCCGTCCATGACGTGGCTGCAGGGCCGGATCCAGGCTTTCCAGCACTGCAGGCCCCCTCTTCATCCAACGACGTTGGCCTGGCGTCGTGGACCGCTCAACAAGGGGGGACACAGAGGCAGCAGGTTTAATCATTATCTCTACAGCAGGTGGAGGGGGCTCGGGGGGCTGCGAACCCCAAACTCCGCCCCCAGGAGTCAGACAAGGCAGGTTACAATCATGATGTAATAAATTAACATGCACTTGCCTTTCTCCCAGAGAAGAGATGGCTCCTGATGTAGGGGACGTTGTTCCTCCTTCTCCCCACTGGATGGCGACAGAGGGCCCCCTGGAAGGACGAGGTGGAGCCGCTCTCAGAGGTTCGCTGACGGGCTTTGCCGGCAGCGGGTCCAGCCGGGGATTCTGCTGAGGATTGCCTGGGCCGCGGCGCCGACGTCATCGTCGGCCCCCAGATGGTGCGAACTCCTGGACCGGGTCAAGGGCAGGAGCAGGATCCCAGCACGGGGAGCGAGGATGCCTCCTCCGCTGCTTCCTGCCGTAGTCCTCCTCCAACATACGGAGTATCTCGGGCTGTGCGGCGATGTCAGCCCTCCTCGCGCCGACTTCAGGGTGGTCAGCGTAGCGGGGAGAAAGATGATTAAGCACATCCTCAGCGCAGTCGTAGTCGAGGAGGGAAGCAGAGATGAGCGTTTCATCCACATATTCTAGGACATCCGCCAGCTCGTGGCTTGGACTCCGAGCGCAGCCCCTCCGCAACGGCATTCCTCCAGCACACCGTACCCAGACAGGAAAAGAACAAACGTCCAAAAAGCAAAAACTCACGGTGAAAAAATCGTCTCGGTGTGGCGTCTCCGTTTAGACGTCTGGCAGGAGTATACTGTCATGCGGTGACCCTCGCGGATCACCATAAGACGCCAAGAGTCCACCGGTGAGTTTTGCAATGATGGTAATTTATTAATAAAACAAGACAAGACACAAGGCTATGAGCCACTAAGGGCAAAAACACACACTAAGCGATACAAGGGCTCGTAGGGCTAACCCCAGCCACTACGAGCTAAACTATGACAAGACATGAAAGAACACAAACCTGACATGAAGGTCTAACGAGGCCTCATGAGGATTGTTTGACGATATCTGACGATACTCCTGCGATCTAACTGCCGTCAGTGCCCGCCTTATAAAGGCGAACACTAACGAGCAGTAATGACAGACAGCTGACCAACCTTGACAGGCGGAAGCCCCACCGAGCGCCTTCACAATAAGAGCCCAGTGAGGCCAGAATACAACCCACAATTGTCAAGGCCGGCAGCGAGCTGTGTGTAGCCCGAGCGCGGACAGAGCCCAGCGCTCGGGTCGTAACAGAACAATGGCTATTGTTATACATCCCTGGATTAAGGAGAGGAAGACCAGGCCCACTTAGTCATGCGATTGATATGTATTGACTGATATGTATATCAATATGCAAATGTGCCATGCTGACATGATTGCTTGACCCAGGAGACAGACACTGACACGAGTAGACCGTTAGACAATTATTTATTAACCCAAAAAGTGTTACGTGTTTGTAGATGTGAGTGAGTGTGATGTGTGTGAAGATGTGGGTGCGTGTGATGTGTGTGAAGGTGTGAGTGAGTGTGATGCTGAGGAACCACTGGGGCTGAGCGAGTCCCGCCGTGACCTGGCAACCCTGGAACACACAAGCACAGATGGGTTAGGGCTGTTCGCAGTACAGCGGTGTGACAACAAGTACTGCTTACTTGCAGGTGACGTTGGCCGACTCTTGCTGGCTCTGCGGCTCACAGTGGCTCGGTGCAGCCTGACGCCGTGGAGAGGTGAAGGAGTCCCGAGGAGGAGGAGGAGGAGAGGCTCCGTTACGTGGAGAGACAGGTCCGTCACCAGGGAGGTCCACCTGTGCACAGGGGATAACACTATGACAAGGTAAGATATTATGTCTCTTACGTGACAAAGCTTGAGGTAGATGCGTTGTGGATGCTCTTGCAAGAGAATGAGTCCGTGACGCGTTTCGTGGCGAAGTAGGCAGACGACTCCGTGCTGAGCCATCAGTAACGCCGGCTTTTAAAGTCTGCTGATGATTGGCGGCAGGTGTGTGCGCAGCCGGGGCTGATGATGGCCCAGCGGCCATCATCCATCATCATCATCATCCAGCTCGTCGCATCTTGCCTGAACTTATTTGTTCCTCCACAGGGTCCTGACTCTTTGTCAGCCTGGCTACAGTGCTGAAAAGAAACCTGGGATTATTCCTGTTATCTTCTATTAATGCAGAATAATAACTTGTTCTAGCTTTTCTAAGAGATTTTTTTATAAATTAAAAGATCATTTCTCCAAGCTAAATAGAGTTCATCTAAATTAGTGGAGCGCCATTTTCTTTCTAATTGACAAGTCTTCTGTTTTAAGCTACGAGTTTCTGTGTTGAACCAAGGAGTTAGAAATCTCTGATTAGACTTTTTCTTTTTTAAAGGGGCCATCATGTCTAGAGTCTGATGCAGAGAAGCTGTAACACTATCTACCATGCTATCAATTACAGAAGGAGCAAGCTGTCTATAGCTTTTTTCCATTGTGTTGACACATGGCATATAGGAAACAATCTGCATAAATTTCATTACATCATCATCAGAGAGGCATCTACTGTAGTAATATTTTTCTTTACGAGCCAAATAGTCAGAAATAGTAAAATCAAAGGTTAACAGACAATGGTCTGACAGTACAGGGTTATGAGGAGACACTACCAGATTTTCTATTTCTATGCCATATGTCAGAACAAGGTTCAACGTGTGGTGGAGTTAATGGGTAGAATTTCCTACTTTCTGAGAAAACCCCATCGAGTCTAAAATTGAATTAAATGCCATATTAAGACAATCACTATCTACATCTATATGTATATTAAAGTCACCTGCGATGGATTGGCGATCTGTCCAGGGTGTACCCTGCCTCTTGCCTAAAGATGCTGGGATAGGCTCCAGCCCCCCCGCCACCCGAAAAGGATTAAGCGGAAGAAGATGAATGAATGAATGATTTCAGCACTAAATCAGCTAAGAATTCGGCAAATTTGGATAAAAACTCTTAGTAGGCTGATGAAGGATGATAAACTATGGCAAATAAAATTAGGTTTAGCCTAAAATTGCTAAAATGCCCAATACTGAAGACCAGGCCCTCAAAGGAATTATAATGTGTTTTTTTGCTTTACATTAACTACTAATATGGAATGGTAAATTGTTGCTACTCCTCCTCCATGACCAGAACTTATGGGATTTTGACAGTTTAAATAACCAGAGGGAGTTGATTCATTTAAACCAACATAATCCTCTTGCCCTAACCAAGTCTCTGTAAGGGATATTAAATTTAGGTTTAGGTCTGGAGACATGCTTGGCCAGTCCATTACCTTTACCCTCAGTTTCTTGAGTAAGGCAGTGGTCATCTTGGAGGTGTGTTTGGGGTGGTTATCATGATGGAATACTGCCCCATGGCCCAGTTTCTGAAGGGCTGCTTCAGTATGTCACAGTACATGTTGGCATTCACGGTTCCCTCAATGAACTGTAGCTCCCCAGTATCGGCAGGAGTCATGCAGCCCCAAACCACAACACTCCCACCACCATGCTTGACTGTAGGCGAGACACACTTTGTACTCCTCACCTGGTTGCCGCCACACACGCTTGACACCATCTGAACCAAATAACTTTATCTTGGTCTCATCAGACCACAGGACATGATTCCAGTAATCCATGTTCTTAGTCTGCTTGTCTTCAGCAAACTGTTTGCGGGCTTTCTAGTGCATCATCTTTAAAAGGGGCTTCCTTCTGGGACGACAGCCACGCAGACCAATTTGATGCAGTGTGCGGCGTATGGTCTGAGCACTGACAGCCCCCCTCTTCCCCCCAACCTCTGCAGCAATGCTGGCAGCACTCATACATCTATTTTCAAATGATAACCTCTGGTTATGATGGTGAGCATGTGCACTCAACTTCTTTGGTTCACCATGGCGAGGCCTGTTCTGAGTGGAACCTGTCCTGTTAAACAACTGTATGGTCTTGGCCACCGTGCTGCAGCTCAGTTTCGGGGTGTTGGCAATCTTCTTATAGCCTAGGCCATCTTTATGTAGAGCAACAACTGTTTTTTTCAGATCCTCAGAGAGTTCTTTGCCATGAGGTGCCATGTTGAACTTCCAGTGACCAGTAAGAGAGAGTGTGAGAGCGATAACACCAAATTTAACACACCTGCTCCCCATTCACCCCTGAGACTTTGTAATATTAACGAGTCACATGACACCAGGGAAGGAAAATGGCTAATTGGGCACAATTTTGACATTTTCACTTAGGGGTGTACTCACTTTTGTTGCCAGCAGTTTAGACATTAATGGCTGTGTGTTGAGTTATTTTCAGGGGACAGCAAATTTACACTGTTATACAAGCTGTACACTGACTACTTTACATTGTATCAAAGTATCATATCTTCAGTGTTGTCCAATGAAAAAAATATAACAAAATATTTACAAGAATGTGAGGGGTGTACTCACTTTTGTGAGATACTGTACATGAATCATACTCGCTGTACAATGCAGGACTATCAGATGCAGGGTGCAAAGTGAGGTACCAATTAGACTGCAAGGTGCAGTGTGGCAGCATAGTTATGACCAGAATTCAACATCAGAGTGAGTTATTGTACAGTGAAATGGCGTGTGGCAGGAAGGATTTCCTGTACCTAACCGTTTGGCAACAAAGTTGTAGCAGTCTGCTGGAGAAAGTGCTCCGCTGTCTGTCCAGTGTGTGGTGGAGGGGGTGATCAGGGTTATCCATGATGGTTAACAGTTTGTTCAGTGTCCTCCTCTCCATCACTGTCTCAAAGGTCTCCGGCCTGAGACCAGTTACAGAGCCAGCCTTCTTGATAATCTTGTCAAGTCTGTTGGTGTCTGTTACATCTGGAAATGAGGAGGAGTCGAGGTGACAGTTTGTAGTTTTATTAACACTAGAACAGGAACACACAGGAGTCACTCCGACAAGCCTGAGAGTCCACAGCGAAGAAACAAAGTCTCTTCCGCTGGGCTCTCATACTCCCATGATGCCACCACCGGAAAGACGGGGCGTCACCTCTCACTTCACCCAGGGTGCCACCATGTTGGTACACCCTAACTATATACACCATATTCATATCCAACATTTCCGCCCCCCTGAAGAAAATTGCATTCACACTAATCAGGCCCTCCCCAATTTGGTAACCCGATACACACTCTAAACATATTGCAAACAATATAAATACATGAATCCATGCACACCACACCGGCCCAGCTGACTACTCTGCCATTTTACTCATTACAGTCAGTGAACATAAAAGGGCCACACACAAAAAAAACTAATCCCGATAGATCACATATATTTTAAACACTTAGAACTATAAATACTTATAAACAATATGTACACTAGCCTAGTGGCGGTCCCAAAACCCTCCACTCCAGCGCACCCACCCCACAACACAGGCACATCAAAGATAAACGGTACTGGGTGAGGCGTCATGAAAAAATAAGCAGCAGTGCTGTGGTTTTAAGCAGGTTTTATTATATCATGTCGCCTTCACGGGATCCCCTCTCCGGTGCATAGTGGAGCAGCCCGGAGCGGGATCCCTAAGTTCTCAGAGAAGGAGAGGCGGACACAGTGTGTCCACCTGTTGCAGGATCAGAGTGAGAGAGAATGAGAGAGATTGCGTTACAGAGTTGCACCTTAAATACTTGATCATAACAATACATCAAAAAGACATATCCCACAGTCTAGAATGATCAAAGGGACAACAGAACAGGCAGGAGGTATTTGCATTTGTAAGCCATACATCACAATGGGCAGATTAGCTAGACCTCGCTCTAAGTGCAAGACAAAGAGGCTAACAAGCACATCTACATATTGATCTGAGTCTCTAGGTCACAGTAAGGACAGGACGCATGAGTACAAAGGATGAAAGGCATCGATTAACATCACATAGGTGAGACAGAAGAAACTCGTCTACCTGTAGACATTAATACACCAAAGCACATCTAAGATGCTCAGAAAAAGCACAGTAAGGACAAGCCATATGCACACTATACCGAATGGCGCATTACATCACAACACATGCATGTTTGCATCACAAATACATGAACGGCACATTGCTTCTCAGTAATGCAGCAGAAAAACAGAGAAAAGAGGGCTGAGTGTCCTTAGTCTGTTGTGGGGTTAAAACGAACCGCCACACACGCTCCCCCCCAGAGGACGCGGCAGGGGGTCGCGACCTCGATAATCCATCTGTGTGAGCGAGCTGTGGGAGAAGCTCGCTGCAGGCGGAGGGGGAGGGAGGGGAGGGGTAGTAAGTGCCGGCAGGAGCTGTGAAATCGTCCTGAGCCGTGCAAAAATTGCTTGCTGCTCCGTGACGTCGAGGGTTTGTCCCGTTGCACGTGCGGAGATCACAAGAAGAAAAATTAGTCTCTGACTCCTCTTGTGGCCATGAAGAAAAGCAGGGGCGGCTGTAAGAAAAAAAGTAAACAAAGCAGGGGGACTGTTGGCTTTGGGTGCTGAAGCAACCCCAAAGCTCCCGGGAACAGCTGACGGCTGAAATCCCGTTGTGCCGTGGCTAAGACCATTATAAAATCCAGTGGCGAGCTGCGTGCTTGCTTCAGGTGAACGAGCAACCCTGAAGGTTCTGTGGGCAGCGGCGGAGGACGATGGCGGTCTGTGGCGTGGCTGAGACTGTTAACAAATCCTTCCAGTATGCTGCATGCGTGCCTCAGGTGAGCGAGCAACCCTGAAAGGCAGCGGCGAAGGAGGAAGGCAGTCTGTGGAGCCATTACTTGTCCCATGCGTGATGCGCCGTCCTTGTAACTCCCCGATGCGTGCGCGGGGGTTCAGTGCGTGGGTGGGCCGCTGGAGTGGTGAGTCAGGGTGCAGAAACTTGGCGGAGATCAGCGCAGACGGCGCCAATAAAATCCAGGTTGAGCTGTTGCTGTAGATTTGGCCATGGTGCGTTGGAGCGTTGAGAGGAAATAGACGATCTTTAGTCCCTCAGGCCCGTGCAGAGGCGTTGGAGCGGCGGGAGGGAATAGACGATCTTTTGTTCCTCAGGCTCATGCAGCTGCGTTGGAGCGGTGTGAGGAAGTAGACGATCTCCGTCCCTCGGGCTCGTGGAGGCGCGTTGGAGCGGTGCGAGGCAATAGACGATCTTTGTGCCCCGGGCTCGTGCAGCTGCGTTGGAGCGGTGAGAGGGAGGAGACGATCGTTGTCGCTCGTGCGGCCATGGTGCGTTCAGTTCCACGCGCTGCGCTCCCCGTCGGCCCTGGAGGTTGCCGTCGTGGAGAGAGGACGAGGTGCGTGCGCTCTCAGTGAGAGCGGCCGGTCCAGCGTGGTTGTGCAGATCTCAGGCGACGGAGCATTCATGCCCGGGTGTTGCGTTCGCTGGCCGCTCGTTTTTTTCAGCGTCGGTTCGCCAGCGTGGCCATCCAAAACAGAAGGCTGCGTTGCACAAAACGTGTGCGTCTTCAAGGGGCCACCAACGCAGCTGTGTGGTTGTCCAGCTCGGAAGGTTGCTTTCGCACAAAACGTGTGCGTGTTCGAGGGGTCACCAGTGAAGCGGCATGAAAAAATAAGCAGCAGTGCTGTGGTTTTAAGCAGGTTTTATTATATCATGTCGCCTTCACGGGATCCCCTCTCCGGTGCATAGTGGAGCAGCCCGGAGCGGGATCCCTAAGTTCTCAGAGAAGGAGAGGCGGACACAGTGTGTCCACCTGTTGCAGGATCAGAGTGAGAGAGAATGAGAGAGATTGCGTTACAGAGTTGCACCTTAAATACTTGATCATAACAATACATCAAAAAGACATACCCCACAGTCTAGAATGATCAAAGGGACAACAGAACAGGCAGGAGGTATTTGCATTTGTAAGCCATACATCACAATGGGCAGATTAGCTAGACCTCGCTCTAAGTGCAAGACAAAGAGGCTAACAAGCACATCTACATATTGATCTGAGTCTCTAGGTCACAGTAAGGACAGGACGCATGAGTACAAAGGATGAAAGGCATCGATTAACATCACATAGGTGAGACAGAAGAAACTCGTCTACCTGTAGACATTAATACACCAAAGCACATCTAAGATGCTCAGAAAAAGCACAGTAAGGACAAGCCATATGCACACTATACCGAATGGCGCATTACATCACAACACATGCATGTTTGCATCACAAATACATGAATGGCACATTGCTTCTCAGTAATGCAGCAGAAAAACAGAGAAAAGAGGGCTGAGTGTCCTTAGTCTGTTGTGGGGTTAAAACGAACCGCCACACTGGGGAACATTTACATTTCACACGCTACTATTTTCTTTAGCTGCTCACACAGTAATGCAAACTACTTCACTGCACACACACACACACACACACACACACACACACACACACACACACACACACACACACACACACACACACACACAGGGGCAACTTGCATAAAATTAGCGGCCTCTCTTTTCCAAAACACAAAGAACCATAATAACAATAATAGAAATAGCACAAATATGACTCAATGTAACACACCGCTAGCCCCTTTTAAAAGTCCCACTAAAGCCCCATTTCCACCAGTATCGCCTGGGCTTTACTTTTTTTAACTTGTTTCGGTTTTTCGCCATTTCCACCCAAGTCCTCACGGTTTAACCGTTACGATTTTCATGCCTGTTCAGAGGCAGGGTACAAGCGAGCGAAAAGCGAGGTGTGAATTGACGTCAATCGACTGCTAAACGCTGATTGGTCAGGGCGTAACGTCACCAAACGCGTCCGTTTTGTTTACTGTTGAAGCTACACGTCCGCCATTTGTAATTTCAGCGAGTAACCGCGGTGACTGGATTCAAAATTGTGTTCTCATATAACGATGTCCACGCGCAAGTTTATTCCATGAACAAACGATGAGGTGCGGACTTTTCTGTCCCTCGTAGCCGATGACTACATCCAGAGCGAGTTGGTGGGGCAACTTGCAATGAAAAAATATACCAGGAAGTGTCTGGCCTGCTATTATTGGCAGAGAATTTGGACTCGACACGGCCACGGAATTGGAAAACGGTGACGGTGAGTGTTGTTTTGTTATTGTCCGTCTTCATGCCTTTCGGTCAAAAGCGCACTTTATTTTAGCAATAAAGAAAGTTGTTTGATTGTGGGCAATTGTGGTGATGGCTAGCCCGCTAATAGCTAGCTACCTCTGTACCTTGCTGCTACCTGGCATCAAGCTGCTGAATCGCGCTTTTATTTCAGTATTCACGTGAACAAAACTTTGACGTAAGCTTATTGTATTCTGGTTAAAAAGTTTTGTGTTTGCGGTACATGTTGCACTTTGTTTGTGAGCGTTATTGTGTGTTTTTTTCCTTCTATACACAGTTTTCAAATCCCTTGGGTCCGCCTCACTGGACTGCCCCGGCATCTCCCGGTCAAGTGCTGGTAAGGCACAACAAACTGAAAATTACCACCCGGTTGTTTTTATATGTGATTGTTTTCTATAGACGCATAACAAGGAATTTAAAATGTCTTTCTACGTTTATAAAAATACTAGATTCAGGGGTGTTCATAGCCACAGTGGCCCAGTGTTATAGGTGTGTTGGTGGTGAAATACTGTTGTATTTTCACAAAAAAAAAGGAGCACATGTACAGACTTCAAATCAAAATGCTTGATTGAAATTCTTCAAGTCAGCTAACACTATTAACCCATTCTGATTTATGAGGCCACAGTACAAAGAAATTCTTTTAAAAATAACCCATTAAATCAAAATACTTTTTACAATTAATCCTTTTTGAAATGAAGGGGGGCCTAACCACATCTCCACAGAAGTTTCAGTCCACTCTACTGCGGGGCAACAACATGACAGTTGAGCTTAAATACAGCAACGAAGCATCCTACCACAGGCTTTCAACAGTTTAATTCCATAATATTTTTTCTGACATGTTTTGATCCGGTGTTATCTAAATACAATGACTTCTGTCTTTCATATAGGCAAGCTGAAAAGCAGCAACATTGCAGACCTTGCATCACTGATGGCCCAGAATCATGCTGAGGAGATGCGGATCCATGAAAGGATGCTCGAACAGCGCGAAAGACACCTGCAGTTAGCCGCATTAAGAAGGGATGAGCTGACAGAGACGGCTTCCTTCCACGGAGCCTTCCGAAACCATTTTGGCAGTCTGGTCGAAGTACTGAAAGCTCCCCATTTGTTAACATGTTTTGGGAATATTTGTAATGTAATAAAATGTTAGTCTTTTGGATAAAAGTGTGGTTTGTATATTATAACACTGGATGATAAAGGCGAATAATTACATACACATTCCATTGCCTCATATGACCCTAATCCTGTTGTTCAGCCATAAAGGTGTCAAGATTTTTAATGGTAATGTTATTGTTAAATTTAATAAATATTACCACTGCTGTATCCATTGCTCTACATTGGGTACAGTTTTTAAGTAAAATTGTAAGCAGTTGCACAGGTGTAATTTACATTCAGCAGTAGACACTGATAAAGGTGAAAGTCGAATTGGGTAAAAGGTAAGTACATGTGAATTGAATGTTATATCGGCATTCCAAATTCTGAGAATTCCAATAAATTATAAGCAGTCTAGTATAATATAAAGCGAAAATACCCATACATGTAAACCCAAATATAACATTTTCGATGTTGTAAACGTTGACATGTATATGATAAACCTATGCGATTGTGATTCAATAGATCCATAGTGATCTTTGTTTTGAAAAAGAAAATTATAATTTGGTGTTGGGCAGTGAGTCATTTCTACGTTGTTTTAGTGTGTAATTAGCCACCACTGAACAGATAACCCTTATAAATAACAATAGATTGGAAAAATGATACACAATGGGCCTAGATTTGGATTGGCTTTTTTTTATAATATAAATTATTTGGTAAGTTAAAGTTAACTGGAAGTATAACAAGTTTCCACATATAATTCCAAGGTCAATTGGCAATTCCATCAAATCAAAAGTGACTTGGCTAGCTGCAGCATTTTCTTTGCAGTCATTTTCTACGTTGTTTTAGTGTGTAATTAGCCACCACTGAACAGATAACCCTTATAAATAACAATAGATTGTACAATGATACTCAAATGATACACAATACAAAAAATGGGCCTAGATTTGGATTGGCTTTTTTATAATATTTTTAATTATTTTGTAAGTTAAAGTTAACTGGAAGTATAACAAGTTTCCACATATAATTCCAAGGTCAATTGGCAATTCCATCAAACCAAAAGTGCGTTGTATAGCTGCTGCTTTTTTTGGGAAGTCAGTTTATCATCAGTGTATCATTATTACACAATATACAAAATGGGTCTAGATTTGGATTGGCTTTTTTTATAATATTATAAATTATTTGGTAAGTTAAAGGGGTTTAGGATTAAGCTTCTGCATAATTTTAAATTACCCCGGTGTTTCAGCATTTAATTAACCATCTGTTAACATTTAACCGTTTTGAACAACAGAGGCGACGTAGTTTAAAAGCGCACAACATTTTATTTAAAAAACACGTTTGACATATGTATGCACATGAACACTGAACAAATGAAATGATCTCTGAATGATCTCTGCTTCATATGCAGCTGCTTCAGATTCCTCCTGGGCAACCGCTATTCTCCTCTCCTGCTCCAACGTGTGTTGTCTTAATCCACGACGTCTTCTGTAAAATTCTCTTGTCTTGTTAAAGACATTCATTGTGTTAAAAACCGTGGAAATCCTCCGCTCGTAATCCGCTATTTTTTTCTGTGTTGTTGAGGAGTCAGTCTCGTCCTTTATACGTCAGCAGTGTAGCGCCACCTTGATCCCGCCCACCCCAGCAATTCTCGGCTTTCCGCGGTTGTGATGGAGGCGCAGCCGCGAGAGAAACAAGTAGTAAAGAAAAGAGTAGCGCAGAACTATATAGTGGAAATGTGGCTTAAGGATCCCCTGGAGGCTCCCTCCTGGAATGTCCGTCCCGCAGCCTGCTGCCAGACCGTCTCCGCTTTCTTCTCACCGGAGACGGGCTGCACTGGCGTTACCTCTCTCCCAAACGCCACAGCTCATTCGGGTGCCGTCTGGATCCATCCGTCAGCTCAAGGTAGCCGTCATCATAAGTCCTTACTACCTGCAGTTGACCCCGGTCATCTCGCTGTTCTCTTGATTTGCGGACCCCTCCAAGCCGAGACTCAACCCTAGGGTGCACACTGTCACCCACACCCAGGAGAGTACTCACTGGCCTCCGTGGTCCTCGGCGTCTTGACCGGGTTCCTGTACAGTGCCGTAGGGTCCCACCGATCTGGTCCGAGCTCTGCCTCTGGTCCTTCTTGTGGGCACTCCTAGGGCTTGTGCCGCGTGGTCTCGCCCCATTCGTTTTCATTTTGTTTGTCGAATCAGCCACAGCAGCGCCCGGTTCAACGGTGGTACTCGGTCGGCCACCGGAACTATGCTGTGCCTGCTTGCTGGCTCTATTCGCCCCCACAGGTGTCCGACCGTGCTGTTCGGGTCCCTCGTCCAGGGTACCATGAACACTGGCACCGGAAACTCCCCGTGACAGCGCTCCATGGTGCTGGTCGTGCCCTGCCCTCCATCACTTGGTCCGGGCGGGTTCAAGTCCCACACTTCACCTTCATTTCCCACGTAAAAGGGTCGGTCCCTTAGCCCACCACCAGACCACTCCTCTCCGACGCTGCAGGCAACGGAGAATCCAAGCCCGCGAAACAAGTCACAGCCCATCAGGTTACTTCCTTCAGTGAACACCATAAACTCAATTGCACTCACCGAAGCAGACTTATACCTCACTGAGAGCCACAAGTCTACAATGTCCAGAGGGTTGTTACCATAACCATAACATGCAATGTCTGTTCTACTCACTCTGTAATGTGGGAAAAAGGTCTTCACTGTCACCCAATTTAAGATGGAAGTCGCCGACCCCGTGTCCAGCATCAGCGGAACTACCACCCCGTCCAATTCGATGTTGCATATTATGCATCCATCAGTGCTGGGTGAGACCGTGTGGACCACCGTGGGTTTCTTCACCCAAGAGTCCCCCTCTGGCCTCTGGTCTCCCTGCTCAAAATTTTGGCAGGTTCTAGCGAAGTGGTGAAACAGATCGCACTTCCCACAAAGCTTCCCCTTCACTGGGCACTCCCTCGCATTGCAGTGGTGCCTGGTGGATCCACAGCCATAGTATCTTGGCATCCCCGGGGCGGGCCTAATTTTCACAACGGCGGCATACTCATCATCACTCTTGTCTGAAACCATGGCCAGTGCCTTCCACTGTTTTTTGTTCCTTGGCAGGTTTTCTGTTTCACCGAGATTTTTCGAAAGCATTTCCGCTGCTTCGTGTTGCTGTGCCAAGTCCATGGCAGCTAGGAGTGTTAGCTCACCAGCATGAGTGAGGAGGCAGACCTTCACGGAGGAGTACAGCACATGTTCCGCTAGTTGGTCGCAAACCATCTCTTCCTCCAAGGCGCCGAAGCTGCACTCTCCCGCCAGCTGCCGCAGGTCTGCAATGGACTGTTGTACTGACTCACCCGGCCGCTTGCGTCGCTGTCTGAACTGAATGCGCCTCATAATGGTGTTTTCAGGAGCATGAAAATAGCCCGCCATGAGCCTCACCACGTCGTTGAATGTATCACCTCCTCCTAATGTACTCAGGATCCTCTGGGCCTCCATCGGTGTGGCCCAGAATTGCCCTCGCACGCAATTTTTTGAGGTCGCCGAGGTCCAGAGCAATGAGGTAGTTCTCAAACGCTGCATACCACCTGACCCGGGGAACGAGTGGCTCTCCTGGAGCCTCCAAGAACGGCTGAAAAGCAGTAGCAGCCTGCTCCATACCCTTTCGTCCTCATCGCCAATTGTTACGTCTGGAAATGAGGAGGAGTCAAGGTGACAGTTTTGTAGTTTTATTAACACTAGAACAGGAACACACAGGAGTCACTCTGACAAGCCTGAGAGTCCACAGCGAAGAAACAGAGTGTCTTCTGCTGGGCTCTCTTACACTCCCATGACGCCACCGCTGGAAAGATGGGGCGTCACCTCCCATTACACCCAGGGTACTGCCATGTTGGTACACCCTAACTATATACACCATATTCATATCCAACAGTGTCGCTGGCTCTGATGCTGCTACCCCAAGAGACAGCAGCAAAGAAGACGGCGCTGGCAACAATGGCCTGGTAGAAAAGCTCCAGCATCCTGTTGCACACGTTGAAGGATCTCGGCTTCCTCAGAAAGCTCATCCCCTTCTTGTACGCAGCATCGGTGTTAGATTTCTAGTCCAGTCTTGCTGATCATGCACCCAGGTATTTGTAGTCCTTCACAACCCCCCCAATCTCCCCCCCCCCACTAATCTGCAATGGCTGTGAAGGCGTCCTCTTCTTCCTGACGTCATTCACCATCTCTCTGGTCTTGCTGGTGTTCAGCCTCAGGTGATTTTGCTCGGTCCACTCCACAAATCTGTCTACCAGTGCCCTGTACTCTATTTTTTCTCAGTGGTTAATATTTTATTTGGAAATTTTCAAATAAGTGAGGTCAAACTCTTCCTAATTCCATAAATAAGATTTTTTTTTCAGTTTTAAGCTTTTTTTGGGGGGAGGGGTTGCATTTGATGATGCTCTTTTTGTTAATAAATAAAAAAATGTGTTTGTACATTAATAACTTCATATTTATATGTGGTATTTTGTTTACCTTCTATTAATTGCATATGTCCCGACCAACAGTGATCTGTGTGGAGTTTGCATGTTCTCCCCGTGTCTGCGTGGGTTTACTCCGGGATTTCTCCGGTTTCCTCCCACATGCCAAAAACATGCAAGTTGGGTTAACTGGCATCAAACTGGGGATTCTAAATTGTCCTTAGGTATGACTGTGAGAGTGAATGGTTGTCTGTCTCTCTGTGTTGGCCCTGTGATGGACTGGCGATCTGTCCAGGGTGTACCCTGCCTCTCGCCCAAAGATGCTGGGATAGGCTCCAGCCCACCCCCCCGCGACCCGAAAAGGATTAAGCGGAAGAAGATGGATGGATGGATGGATGTCTATTACCATATTTGGTTTGGGCGCGTCCGGGCAGGCAATGTCACCGCTGCATCACTTCCGGTACGTCCTTTCTCAGACTTCTCGACATGGCGGCGGTGAGTATATTTAGCTGTTCCCGGTTTTACTTTAATTTACCGTTTATCTGTTTTCCGTTTTACTCGTTCTGCTCCTAGGCTGTTAGAGTGTTAAATCTTTGCCCCTACAGCGGGGGTGTTGGAAGTTTATTTTGGTTCATAAAGAACGAAACTCAGGTGCTAGCAGAGTTAGCGTTAGCTTGTACATGTGTTCCGTACGTGAGGCCATGCGCCATAGGAAAAAAGCGCGTTTTATCATGTTAACGGTGCTTTTCTGTGCTGTACTACGCTTAATGTTTATGTAGTTTATATTCTCTTGTACTGTAGGGTAGATGCGTTAATTCGGCGCATATTACGACCCTCAGTTGTAAAATAGATTGTGTGAGGGAACCGTTGAACTGTACTACCGACTTATAAAAGTTTTGTAAGTATGGGTGATTAGATAACTACAGTAGGTCATTATTATAGAGTAAGAGTAGGTAATGCAGTACAACTGTGAGATTATAGTTGCAAATGTATAAAAAGTTTACATTTTATAAGGAAAAAGTATATCACTAAAAATGTGTGTGAAAAGGGCAAGTTTATAGTAAAAAAAAAAGGTATGAACTTTATTAGAAAAGTCACATTCGCCAGGAGGCAATAGAAGTTGCAAATTTATCAGGAAAAAAGTTAGAACTTTCTAAGAAAAATGTTATGAATTTGCAAGAAAAACCTCACAAATTGGCAAGAAAGGGAAATTATCAGAAAACCTCAACTGTATAGAGGAATACATTGGAACAATTCTTGGCAGTTTAGAGGACAGTTACCATAGCAACACAGTACTGAGTGGCAATCACATGTGATAGCTTTAGTTTGTATGCAGCAAAACATTTAGTCACAGCAGTGCAAAGTGTATTTTTTTTTATTTTAGATGTTAATACCACACCATTCATTTGACTGTAGTGATGTGTGGGTAAAGACCAAGGAGCAAGTGGTAAGTGAAGAACTGATTCAGAGCCTTTAATTATTTAATTTTTTGCCAATTAATCAAGATGGAATGATAAGATTAGCTGTCCACAATACAAGCAGGTACTCTGTGTACTGCTGTGACTGAGTATTGTATTTTTTGTGTTTTACTGCATACACCCTAATGCTGCCACTCAATGTTTTTTTTTAACTGACATAAGTTATGTTTGGTGACATCATGTGCATACCCTCCACACAAAATTGCAGTGTTCTTTTGAATTTGCATTTTTTTTTTCTCATGAATTTGTGGCGGGGTTCTTGTAAATTTCTTTTTTATTCTAATACTTTTAAAAAAAAATTTCTTGTAAGTTTGCAACTTTTATCTCATTTTTTTCTTGTAATTGTATTTTTTGTACATTTGCATCTCCCCCGCCCATTTTTACAAATTCTTCTGGTAAATGTATTACTTTTTTTTTTTTTTTGCAAATGCTTTCCTTATTCGTGAGGTTTTTCCACTCACAAATTTTGGAACTTCTTTATAGTAACTCACTACGATTTTTGTTTATTGTAAATTAGCATCTTTTGTCGTATAATTTGACCTGTATTCTTAAACATTTGCATTTATTTTGGGTTTATGTGTGTAACTAGATTGATCAGAATCAGAATCAGGTTTATTGCCATTGTTCATGTAGTACACAAACTAGGAATTTGTCTTGGTACAATGCTGCAACATTAAACATGATAAGATAAGAGAAATAAACTATACATGTAATAAAGTGTAGGATAAGATTAAGTGATACTGGTCAACAGTTAAAATATATATTAGCCAGCAGCAGATACTGTGGAGAACTATATAGTGCAGTCGGTAATGCAGGAAGAAAACAGTGATGATTGACATGAGTCTGGTTGAGCTGCTGTACATGGTGCACGAGAGTCACTTAGTGTTCAGCAGTCTAATGGCAGAGGGGAAGAAGCTGTTCATGTGACGGGAGGTTTTAGTCTGGATGGACCGAAGTCTTCTACCAGAGGGGAGGGGGGCAAACAGTACGTGACCAGGGTGTGAGGGATCGGCTATGATCCGGCCAGCACGCCTCCGGGTCCTGGAGATGTACAGATCCTGGAGAGATGGGAGCTTGCAGCCGATCACCTTCTCAGCAGTGCGCACGACGCGCTGCAGCCTTAGTCTGTCCCTGGCAGTGGCTCCTGCGTACCACACGGTTATGGAGGTGGTGAGGATGGACTCGATGATGGCTGTGTAGAACTGCACTAACATCTTGGTGGGTAGCTTGAGCTTCCTCAGCTGCCGCAGGAAGAACATCCTCTGCTGGGCTTTTTTGATGAGTGAGCTGATGGTCAGCTCCCATTTGAGGTCCCTGGTGATGGTAGTGCCTAGGAAGCGGAAGGAATCAGCAGTGGTGATGGGAGAGCCTGAGAGGGTGAGGGGGGGGCAGAGGAGTAGTGACTTTCCTGAAGTCTACAATCATCTCCACTGTCTTCAGAGCGTTCAGCTGCAGGTTGTTATTGTTGCACCAGGACGCCAGCTGGGCCACCTCTCTCCTGTAGGCGGACTCGTCGCCGTTGGAGATGAGCCCGATGAGGGTGGTGTCGTCCGCAAACTTGATCAACTTGACAGACTGGTGGCTGGAGGTGCAGGAGTTGGTGTAAAGGGAGAAGAGTAGGGGGGAAAGTACACAGCCCTGGGGTGATCCGGTGCTGATGCTAGTATGAATACACCATAAACCTCCACCATCCCCCTAGTTTAAAAAAAAAAAAAATCACCTACTGGATAAATTTGACTTATCACCCCAACAAAAATCACGCTGGGTTCATAACAGGAATTCTGTGGTTTAAAAAAAATGCAGAAAAACTCAGATTTATGAAGAAAAAAAGGTACAAGTTCTGAGGAAAAATAAAGTTGCTAATTTATGGAAAAAAATGCAAATATCATAGATGTTCAAAATATTGTAAATTTATGAGCTGATTAACAAATTACAGGGAAAATACAGCAACATCAAGAAGTAACTCACAGTTATGAGACCAAAAATATCACAATAACTAGGGGAAAAAATTATAAGAACACTGCAGTCATTTTTAGGAGAAACACTTACTGAAAAACATGCAAATTTAATAGGGTTAAGCATTATTTTAAAAAATCGTGTTTTCTTCTAACGAGACTGTTTTACCTTCATTTTAAGGCTCTGATGTCTTATGAATCCATAAATATTATACAATAATTTTGGCATCCACAAACCAACTTTCTAACCAGCGTTGAGCAGACTTTCTCCCTGTTGCCGAGTCAGGTGTGATTGTAAAATAATGTTGTGTTTACAGCAGATCAAACAGAGGAGACCAGCTGGTGGTAAAAAGTCCAAGAAGGGGGCCTCATGGAGGTTCACCTTAGACCTGACCCACCCCGTGGAGGACGGCATCCTGGACTCTGCCAACTTTGTAAGTTTGCTGTAATGAAGCCATCAGGACGTTCTTCTAGAGCAGCGTTGATTTCGTCAGTTTGCCGTGAGCTGACCCTGCGTGCGGACTAGGGCAACCTTCCCTAGCTCCTTGTTTACTAGGGTTCTCTTCCCTAGTGCTCTGTCACTGTGCTCTGTCCAATAGGAGACCTTCCTGAAGGAGAGGATCAAGGTCAACGGGAAGACGGGGAACCTGGGGAACGTGGTCCAGGTTGGCCGCATGAAGAGCAAGATCAACATCACGTCGGAGAAGCAGTTCTCCAAAAGGTGGAGAAAACTCACAGATTCACTAGAAACAGTAGAGACTTCATGATAAAGTTACCAAAATGTCACAAACTTATATGAAGAAGTTTGTAAATATATAAGAAATGAAGAGTTAAATTTATGTGAGAAAAACTGCAGATTTATAAGAAATGTCATGTTTCTGAAAAATATATTTACAGCAGTGTTGTTTATATTGATATGAAACTAATAAAAGTTTGGCGGCATTGTTTAATAAATCAAAATACTCATCAAATTCTGAGTAACTTTGTACAAATTATTTAACTTTTTAGTTTTAAAAAATATTTACTGAACATCTTCATACTTAAAATAACAGTGAAGCATTTCTGTTTTCTTTTTGCAGGTACCTGAAGTATCTGACAAAGAAGTACCTGAAGAAGAACAACCTCCGCGATTGGCTGAGGGTGGTGGCGTCCGACAAAGAGACGTACGAACTTCGCTACTTCCAGATCAGTCAGGACGATGAAGAGTCTGAGGCCGACGAGTGAATGTGACGGAGAATAAATGTGAAAAACAAAACTGCAGTGTTCTTGTTTTATTGTCAAGTTTACTCCTGAAGTCGCCACAGATTTTAAATATTTTACGTTCTTAAAACTCGGGGTTCCCACGCGTCCTGGTAAAGCTGAGAGATTGTTGTTTTGTTTTGTTGTTTTTTTTTGTTTTTTTTTTTGAAGGGTTTGACCTGTTCCTTATTAGAAAAATGTGGGTCCCTAAAAAGTGAAACAGTCCTGTCCCCGCCTCATTTTCCTCTTGTAGGTCAGCTCTTTAATGCAGTTCTGGAAACAGCCACCAGGGGGAGCAGCACACCAGTCAGCTCACAGTGGACCAATCAGAAGCGATCGTTTCAGCTCAATTAAGAAAACCCCCCCAAAACTGAAAGTGTAAAAAAACCAATGAAATTGTAGTTATTTTTGCAAACTGAATATAGAGTTCAACCAAGCCTTAAAATGAAGGAAAAGAAGCAAATGTAAAAAAAAATAAAGCTACTTAGTTTTACCATTTTTTCAAAATTCGCCACTTGTAGTTCTCGTGTTTTGTTCAGTGGGACTTTTTTTCTTGAATTGACTTTATTCTCAGAAATTGTCATTTGTAAATTAAGGATTTTTAAAGCCATAAATTGGCAGAATTTTCCTTGAGATTCTCAGATTTATAACTTTTTTCCACATATATTTGACTTTTATTCCTATTTTTAAAAATTGCTCCCAAATTTCTCGGAAATTTGCACATTATTGCTCAAAAATCTTTTTTTTTTTTCTAATCTGCAATGTTATTCACAAACTTGCACATTAAAATGCATAAATTTTGCATGTATTTGCCCCTAAATTGTGAGATGATATTCTGGGAAAGTTTTTTTTATTATTAATTTGTGGGTTTCATATTTATTTGTCGTGCAGCTGTCAGCTCCCGACTCTTTGTTCCTTTAAAGAGAAGCGTGTGTTGTTTCTGGATCCTCTCCCATCAGCTCATCTGTTGGTTATAAACCGTCAGCCTCAGGAATTCACCTTCACATGCTCAACGCTTGGCAGAAACTGCAACAGGGCATTATCAGGAAAAATGTGGTTTTTCAGATAAAAAAAAAGCAATTTTAAAGGAACAATATTTGAAAATCTAAACATTTGAAGAAGGAAAAACATCTATGAATGAGGAAAATGCTACAAATGTATGCAAAAATCTCCCCAAAAATATGAGAAAAAATAAAACGTTTGCAAGATATTTCATTTGGTCATTTTGGTAAAGTTGAGCAGTTTTTGCAGAATTGACACATTGGGATGAATTCCTCCAACAACCAGGACCATGATGAAGCAGAATAGGGTTCTTCCACACATGGGTTTAACAGGAGTGAGCAGGTCTCGGTAACACTGGTGCCAAAATTACAAGAACCAAGACAAGTTTATGAGAACAAAGGTGCACATTTACAAGAAAAAAATAGTAAAATTCAAAAATGTTTCAAACTTACAAGAAAAACTGGCAAATTTATGAGGAAAAAACTTTGAAAAAGTTGCACGTTAACGAAGAAGTAGCAGATATGAGTAAAAATTTATGAAAAAAGTTGCAAGTTCACAGTAAAAAGTTGAAATTTTTTTTGAGAAGGTTCCAAATTTACAAGAAAAATGTTGCAAATTTATGGGAAAAAGTCAAATTAACAAAGAAAAAGTAAATTTATGACCAAAAAGTTACAAGATCACAGTAAAAAAAAAGTTGCAAATTTATGAGATTTTCAAGAAAAAACATCAAATTAGGATGGAAAAGTCACAAATTTACTCAAAGTCAAAAACTTAAAATTTACAAGAAAAAAAATAGTAAAATTACCTAAAAAGTACCAACTTACAAGAAAGTCAAATTCATGAGGAAAAAGTTGCAACTTAAAGTAGCAAATATACTACTCACAAAAAGTTAGGGATATTTGGCTTTCGATTGACATTTATGGGAAATGTAAAAAGTTCACACTACAGTGATATATCATGAAAGCCCAGCATTTAAGTAGAAGCATGCAACGGTGATTTCCTCATCTCAAACAATTTGTGGAAACAAAAGCCAACAACAGTGGTGGGTATACAACAACAAGAAATGTCAGTGTCTCAATAACTTGTCATGTGCCCTTGAGCATCAATTATAGCTTGACAACGACGTCTCAGGCTGTTGACAAGTCGACGTATTGTCTGCTGAGGCATGGCATTCCACTCTTCTTGAAGGGCGGCCCTCAGGTCATTGAGGTTGTGGAGTGCAGGGTTACGAGCCTCTACACGGCAACTCAGCTGATCCCATAGGTTTTCTATGGGATTCAGGTCTGGAGGAAGTGCAGACCACTCCATTTGAGGTACCCCAGGCTGCAGCAGCCGTTCCCTGATGATGCAACCTCGATGAGCTGGAGCACTGTCAGCCATGAAGATGAAACTGGGTCTGTGTTGTTCATGCAGGGGCACAAAGACTGGATTACTGATGTTATTCAGGTATTATTGGCTTGTCACTGTACCATTCACAAGGTGTCTGGCAGTTCTATATTGACTAGATACAACTGCCCAGACTAACATGGTGACAACAGTGGCTGATGCATAGCACTCTCCTTGACGTCTCCAACATAATTGGTGGCCATCATTTCTGCTCAACGTGAATCGATTTTCATCAGAGAACAGGCCCACTGGTCCCTTGCCCAGCATAAATGCTCCTTGGCCCATGCAAAACGATGCCTGTGCCAGGTATTGTGGTCAGGTACCCTTGCAGGTCGTCTAGCACACAGACCACGCTGATGTAAACTGTTTCGAATGGTCTGACGTGACACTTGAGGCACTTTTCCACGGGCCCCGGTCAGCCTTGGCCCGAGAACACAACTCGGGTCGGCGCGGCTCCATGGTCCCTCGATTGGTTTTCAACAGTACTGCAGCCCGGCCGCGGCTGGGTGGGATGTCTTAACAGCCAGGCAGCGCCTCACTCTCGTGACGTGAAGCGCGCGGCCCAAACAAACAACATGGCTGCTCTACAATGCGACTCCTCGGTCTGTGGCTTTTTTTGCCGTAAATACCAAAAAGCACCGCCAGATAAGGGTACAGGCAGCGAGACTAAACACTCTGGAATAGTTCTGCAGCTTCTGGGAGAGCCGAAGACATGAGGATACAAACTAGGTCATAGGACGGTAAGCTAATGGTTGCTAATGCTAGTTTGCTGTAAGTACGTCGTGCTACACTGTAATGTCTGCAAGTTAGGTACTAAAATATGTATGCTGTGTGTGTGTGTTTCAGATGGCTCTGTTGTTGAGAAATTACCTCTTCAAACGGTCGTTCTGGCTCAGCAACGCCTCTCACTGTCATCAGCCTGTCACTAATGTCTGCACAGCTTCACCAACGATCAGTGGTTATAGAACTTAAGAATGTCTGTAGAAACGTTTATTTCCTGTACAAAAAATTGCTCTGATCTGCGTGAAAATCATGGAGAGACTGTTCAGGCATCATAGACGTACCTGCTTCTGCAGCAGAGTCTGTGGTGGTGTCATAGAAAAATTGATCAGCTGACACAACTTGATTGCCAGTTTAATATTAGCCACAAAATATCTATTCAAAAAGTAAACAGTACTGAGTTACGTATAATAAGATATATTTTATAGTTATGATGTATTATAGGCCAAAACACTTGATCTAGGATTAAAGGCAATTAGGTAAAATAGATAAAAATAGGTAATGTTAATGAAGGCCTGTCTTTTTCTCTTTCCCTGTTTTTTTTTTTTTTTTTTTTTTTCTGGGGGGTTATTGCCTTCCCTCACTGAGATCCTTGCTTTGTAATCACCCACATATACAGTATATGTATACATATATATATTATTTTCACCCTATTTATCTTTTTTGGAGACTGATGTGATACTTGGAAGATCAGTATGTGTAGTACCATCTTGTATAAAGTCAAAAACTTTAATTACAAAAAGGCAATTAAAATAATGCAGTCATAAGGTTACATGGAAAATAATTGATTTCCTCGATACATGTACTGTAGAAATATATATTCTCTGCATCAACAATGTACTATACATGCATTCATGTAGTATTGCACTGGGAATTGTACTGACAATAAACCTGTGAAGTTTTGGCAGATGTCTCTTTTTTATATATCTGAAGGTTACCACCATGTGGCACAAATTAAATACTGAAAGATTGGAAAAGCTAAGAATAATCCAGCATTTTGAGAAATCACTTTTGGTTTGGTGTAAGTCTGTCAACAAAATTATGAGCCATATTATATAATATATATTATATAATATATAATATTATATTGTGAACCATAAAACAGTTTGTGTTAAAATGTTAAATCCCATTAAACCTAATCCGGGGGCTTCCAATCATGTGTCATGGGGGGCCAAGACCCTGCAGGTTCTCTCTTCTACCCAAGTCTCTTCAGCAGGTGTTCTCACTGATCAGTCAGTGGAAGAAGTTCAGTGGAGTCTGCTGTTGAAGACACTGGTTGGAGGTAAAGCCTGCAGGGTCTTGGCCCTCCGTGGCACATGATTAGACACCCCCACCCAAACCCATTATGATGAAGAGCAGATGCTAATATGACCCAGAATTCCTCCATATTCATCCAACAATACAGTCTTCAGTTAATAAAATAATTGTGTTGGTTACTTTTTTCTTAAAAATGAGCCATTATTTTCAAGGTCACAGATAAATCCTTTGTACAGTTGACTCTTTTCCCACCAGTGTCTTAACAGACAAAATGGAAAATCATGATGCAAACACTTAAGTCACTAAATTCTTTATTACAATCAGCAGCAAATTCCAGATTATTCAGAATGTGCAAAATTCAAACTGTAAAAAAGAATAAAACTGGAATGGGTCACACACGGCTGCCACGCTCCCTCACTGAGAAGCAACTGGATCAGCCCCTGGTCCTGGTCCAGCAGATCTTCAGCCTGCATCTCTGTAAACAGTGAGGCAAGGTCCAGTTGGGGTGGACATTTTCCGTCTTGCATAGACAAAAGACAAATGGGTGGTGGTTAATTAAAGCAACTTTAAAACATATTTGGGAAATACACTTGTTGCTAAAAGCCAGTGGTGGAATGTGAATTAATGAATGAATCTTAATTTCGGATTGATTAAAGGTAAAGATTAAAAGAAAATAGAATAATATAACAAAGGGGAAAAAATCTAACAAGGTCAAATTAAACAATAACTCCTCTGATTATACAGTTCAACATAGGTTATCTGAAATGGGTGATGGCTGAAGCCGCAGCTTATATCGCCCACCATATTTCATCCAAGAATTCAAAAGAAAAACAAAACAGGAGGGATTACAATTTGAATGTGACAATAAAGTACTTCGTTGTTGTATTTAACCACAGTTTTCATGTAGCTGTGCTTCGGTAGATTTTTCAAGGGCTGCGTTACATTAAAAATCATCTGTTTTTACTGTGGCCTCAGCAATCAGAATGAATTAATACATTCACTTGAATGGAATCTAGTACTTTAACTGATGCTGTGAATCACTGAGTATGGAGTCACTCAGTCAAAAGCTGAAGTTTTTATCCAAAAACACAAACCAGGACTTTTACCAGGATTAACATATTTCATCGTTTTGCTCTCACAAGCGAATATTTAGGAGAAAACAGCGCGATTCAGCAGTTAGCACTAGCAAAAAAAAAACGTTAGCTTAAAAACGTTAGCTAAAAAACGTTAGCAGCACAGAACAGCACACAATTTAATGCCCAGGACCAAAGTGCAATACAAAACTCAAACCAGGACTTTAACCAGGATTAACATATTTCATCGTTTTGCTCTCACAAGCGAATATTTAGGAGAAAACATGCGCGATTCACCAGTTTGTACTTGCTAGCTAGCAAATTAAAAACGTTAGCTTTAAAACGTTAGCCAGCACAGAACAGCACTGTAATGGCTCAAAAAAAAAGTGAGCTTACCACCAATAGGATAAATAAGCAAGCAGATGCACATTATTACAAATCACTCACCACGATGGTTTTCGTCTACAGCTTGTCCATAGTGCGGTTTCTATGCTGTGCAGCCATAGGTCCGGGTCACTCCTCACTGTGGATCTGCCACAAAGCAGAGAAAACTCCGCACCTCTTCATTGGACCACGGTGTAGAGTGCCGAAAACCTACAACGCTGTCTGTATTAACATCATATTTACTCCGTGACAGTTAGTCCATGACAATATTGCAAATGGCGGTTATCAGAAGACGGGGAAGACTGTCGATTTCGTGACGTTATGACCTGACCAATCAGCGGCGACCAGTCTGTTGACGTCACATCTCGGCCCCGGGCCGGCCGTGATGGACTCTGCCCTGGATCAGGTACGAAAATAGCGCCTGCTAACCGGTGCTGGGGCTACTGGAAAATGTGCAAACGCGGGGACAATGGGGCGGTGCTGGGGAAAGCGGGGCCCGTGGAAAAGTGCCTTAAGCTTGGTGGCCACTTCCCTCTGAGAACATCCTGTTTGAAGCCTCACAATGGTGAGGTACTGATGATCAATTGTTTGGTGTCGTCTTGGTCTCATGATGTCAGAATGTGAACAGCATGATGAAGAGAATTATGCTTTCCCCATGTGCCGCCATACCAGTGCATTTTAGGTGCATCCTGAAATTTCACCAGAAAGCCGAATATCCCTAACTTTTTGTGAGTAGTGTGTATGACTAAATTGAAAATTTGAGAGAAAAAATGTCAAATTTATGAAAAAGTTGTAAGATTACAGTTATAAAAAAAAGTGGCAAATGTGTGAGAAAGTTCCAAAATTACAAGGAAAGGTTAGTAAATATGCAAGCAAAAAGTCACAGTTTTACAAGAAAACAAATTTATGAGAAAAAAGTTGCAAGTTTACAGTTAAAAAAAAAGTTGCAAGAAAGTTTCAAATTTTCAAGAAAAAAATATCAAATTGGGGGAAAAATGTCACAAATTTATGAGAAAATAAAGCCCATGTGGGCCAACATGGAACCCGTGGACAAACTCACATGGACCCATAAGACATCTCATTTCCGCTTTGGTGGGGCTCACATAGACATGCTGCTGTGTTCATTTGTAACTCCACAGAGTCTTTGTTGTCTCGTCCACGCAGCTGCCATGTATTTTCTGACGGTCGGGTTAAAATGTACATTAATTAACGAAACAAATCTTCCTGCTCCTGCCAGTCCGTCCTGTAAGCAGCTCCTGTGGACGGACAGCTGTGGAGTGTCTGCTTTAAAGCAGCAGGTAACTGTATCTGCAGCTTAGTGCTGTAACCTGACTCTGTGGGTCACATTACCGCCACACTACAACAACACACCGCAGATAAACCCGCCGCAGGTTCACATTCTGCACAGCTGACGTCCTACTGTAGCTGGACAAGTTAGGTTTTGTTATCTCGTGCCAGATGCAGCACAGTATACACCGCTACTCCTGTGGTGGACATGCATTCATCCGTTTGCAGACCTGAGGTTGGACAGGAAGAGGATAAGCAGCAGAAAATTGATGGATGGGTGTATGTCAAGTTTTTTTTAACGTGATTTATTTTTGTTCCACAGTCCTACATGAAGTGCCGGTGTGGGGTCTTTGGTGCCTGCGCTGGGGTGGGGGTGGGGGTCTTGGGCTTGTGGCTCGCTGCTCCTGGGGCACTCTGCGTGGGGTCACCCCGCTGCCCTTCTTCCCAGGACGGGTGCCTGGCTCTCCTGGGGCTGGGTGACCTCAGGGGTGCTGTCCTGCCTACCTGCAGTTCTAGGGTGGGGCCTCCGACCCCGATTTTGTAGTCTCCTTCCTGACAAACCACACACACAATCACATATATACGTGTCTATCTGCCCCCCCTCCCCCAACCCTTCATATCCCTTTAATTCCATCCCCCATCCCATTAAAGTTGTTCTACAGCAAGAGGAGCCTATAAATACTGTTTATATACAGCATATATCAAATATGAGCAGAGCTCCTTTTGGAAAAGTTCATGTGTTTTGTAGAGTTACAGCTTTTGTCTCACAGATCTGCAACTGTCTTATCACCGAGGTGTAACTTTTTTCCTCATATTTGCAACTTGTAAAACCACAGTGTTCATCTGGCTGTTACATTTTTATCCTTTGTGTGTAAATTATACTTTGCAACTTATTTTGATTTTTAAATTTGCATCTTTGATCGCAGTGTTGTACCTTTATTCTTGCAAATTTGACTAATTTGTGCCTCGTGTATTTGTTTATACCGTATGCTACATTTATGAATACTCCCCATCCCCCTTGCTAGAACAATAACAAGTTGCCTACTGTATAAAATCAAGTGTCAATTCAAAAAGGTGGCGATGGGGGCAGGTGTCGTTCCGCTGACCACTGGCCAGAGGCCCGATGAGACTCCTCACCGAGTGGCAGGGCTGGGTTTCAGCGCAACAGAAACCGAAATGCTTCGGCCAAAGCACTGAAAAAAGGCACGTTTCTGATGTGTCACATCGTCACACACTGGGCTGCCCCAGGCTGCTGAATGACCGGTGCACGGGAAATCTGCGTGCACGCTGCGGAGCCACAGAACAGGGAAAAGCTGCCATCCAGCCTGTCCATGCGGGCCCCACCAAAGGTTAACTGGGCTGTCTCATGGGTCCCACATGGACTTTACCTGTTTGCCTATTTTCAAATTATTTTCTCATAAATTTGGGATTTCCTTGTAAATTTGTGACTTTTCTCCCTGAATTTGATCATTTTTTCTTGAAAATTTGAAACGTTCTCATGAATTTGCAACTTTTTCCTCGTAAATTTGTTAGTTTTTCTTGTAAAATTGTGACTTTTTTCTTGCAAGTTTCCTCACTTTTTACTGTAAATTTGGAACTTTTCTCATAAATTTGGCGCTTTTTACTCTAATCTTGCAATTTCTTCCTCATAAATTTGTTACTTTTTTCCTTGTAAATTTGCCATTTTCTTGTAAATTTATGAGAATTTTCTTCTAAATTTGGAACTTTTTCAAAAATTTTCTACTTTTTTACTGTAAACTTAAAACTTTTCCTTATAAATCTGGGACTTTTTGTCATAAATTTTCAGTTTATTATACTGTATATTTGCTACTTTTTTTGTTAATTTGCAACTTTTTCTAATTTTTTCCTTGTAGTGCACATATGTGGGTTCCATATGCTTCACATGTGTATCACTGTATGCTTATTGTGTGCTTCACGTCTCAGAGGAACAAAAGGTCTGAACCTCCTAGGGGTAACAGGAGGATGTGAAGTCTGGCCTTTTGTATGCAGAGAGATGGCCTTGAGGGATTTCCTGACCACCAGGACTTTAGGTGAAGACGAGAAGACTTGGAGGGGGAGAGGTATTAAAGGGACAAATGTGGGGGGTTCCTGTCTCTTTCTGTTTTTGAATGTTGGAGAATGTGAACGTGAATAAAACTGGTCTTGAGAAATAAAGCCAGCCTTGTCCTTCCACATATCTCCACACTGGTGACCCTAAGACGTATAATGAGCGGAGACGAATCTCCCGACCCAGACTCGCTGGGAGCCAGCCAAACGAATGCAGCCACAGTACAACTACCGGACTTCTGGCCGAACAATCCGCGCTCCTTGTTTAACGCAGTCGAGGCACAGTTCCACCTCCGGAGGATTTCGGTAGACGCCACAAAGTTCTACCATGTGGTTGCAAAGCTGGACAACCACACAGCCCAGCGAGTGGAGAGCCTGATCAACCACCCGCCGGACAGCGACAAGTACAGCACGTTGAAGGCTGCACTCATTCGTTACTTCACCCCCTCGGTGCAGGAGCGAGCAGAGAGGCTCCTGGCGCTGATTGAATTTGAGGGCGACAGACCTGCAGACCTGATGGGGAAGATGTTGAGTTTGAGAGACTCCGAGGATGATAATTTCATCTTCACCCACCTTTTCCTCAGAACCCTACCGTCAGAGGTGAGAGTGACCCTGGCCAGTTCACCACTGCTGGCCCGACGAGACTACCGCGAGCTGGGCCAGGAGGCGCAACGACTTGTCGAAGCCAGTAAATGGCGTGCGGCTGCGGCAGCGGGGCCAGGCGCAACGTCCGGAGGCGGCAGGGGGCCAGAGGCTGCAGCACCAGACTCACCGACGACGGCGGCGGTAGGGGCCGGGAAACACGGAGCAGACGACATCCTTTGCTTCTACCATTGCCGCTTCGCAGAGAGGGCACGCAAGTGCATTCCACCGTGCCACTTTAAGCGCTCGGGAAACACCAAAACTGGGGGTCGGTAGCAGCTGCGGCCCTCAGAGAGGAGAACAAGCTGCTCTACTTGAGGGATGCGCACTCGGGGAGGCATTTCCTCGTGGACACGGGCTCCCAGCTGAGTTTCATCACACCTTCCCACGCTAACCGGCTGGAGCCTTCCAGTGGTCCCCGGGTGTCAGCAGCGAACGGCTCGGCGATTAAGACCTTCGGTGAGAGGACTCTGCTTCTGTCTTTACACGGCCGTACATTCGAGTGGACTTTCGTCATAGCGGCAGTCAATTTCAACATGTTAGGGGCTGATTTTTTGTGCGCACATAGTTTGTTGGTCAATCTTGCTAACAGACGCCTGGTTAATGGACTCTCTTTTTCTTCTATCCCCTGTACAGCTTGAGTGGCCCCGCCAACAGCACAAGCCAACGTCACAGCTGCAGGTGGTAAGTTCTACACAATCCTCACTCAGTTCCCAGCACTCACGGTCCCAACATTTTCGGCGACAGTGGCTAAACACGGGGTGGAACATTTTATTACTACCACCAGACCGCCCGTTTTCACAAAAGCTCGGCACTTGGATTTAGCTAAACTGACCATAGCGTGCGAGGAGTTCGCCAACCTGGAGAGGTTGGGCATCATCAGGCGTTCGAAGAGCCCATGGGCTTCACTGCTTCACATGGTCCTGAAAGCTGATGGCTCGTGGCGGCCTTGCAGTGATTTCCGCAGGCTGAACAACGCTACAGCGCACGACCGCTACCCGATCCCGCACATCCAAGATTTTTCAGTTCATTTGGCGGGGGCGTGCGTTTTTTCTAAAATAGACTTGGTACGCGGTTACCACCAGGTCCCAGTGCGTGCTGAGGACATACCCAAAACAGCGGTAATAACTCCTTTCGGGCTTTTCGAGTTTTTGCGCATGCCGTTTGGGCTTAAAGGCGCGGCGCAGACGTTCCAACGCATGATGGACGCGGTTTTGCACAATCTCCCTTTCGTGTTCGTCTACCTGGACGACATATTGGTAGCCAGCGTGTCCGAAGACGAACACGAAAACCACCTCACGGCGGTTTTCCGGAGGTTGGCAGAGCACGGGTTAATAATTAACCTGGCGAAGTGTCAGTTCAGGGTGACGCAGATTGAGTTTTTGGGGCATCGCGTCTCCTCAGAGGGAGCGGTCCCTCTGCCTGACAAAGTGCGCGCAGTAACAAATTTTCCCCAGCCACAAACGGTCAAAGCGTTACAGGAGTTTTTGGGAATGGTAAATTTTTATAACCGTTTCCTCCCCCGCGCAGTGCAGCTCATGCAACCATTGTATGCGGCACTGAAAAAACAAAAACCCACAAATAAAGTCGAATAGTCTCCAGAGCGAGAGCGCACATTTTCCGAAGTCAAAACAGCCCTGGCAAACGCTGCTTTGTTAGCACATCCAGTCCCAGCGGTCCACATGGCGCTCACTACTGACGAGTCAGATGTGGCCATAGGGGCGGTCGTGGAACAGTATGTAGCCGGAGCCTGGCAACCGCTCGTCTTTTTCAGTAAGACCCTGCGTGACAGCGAACGAAAATACAGCGCATTCGACAGGGAGTTGTTAGCTCTCCACTTGGCCATTCGCCACTTCCAGTTCTGGCTGGAAGGACGCCGTTTCACCGCGTTCGTTGACCACAAGCCGCTGACTTTCGCGATGGCCAAGATTTCAGAACCTTGGTCAGGCCGGCAGCAGAGACAGCTGGCCGCGATATCGGAATTTACTACCGATATTCAGCATGTGGCAGGTAAACTTAATGTAGTGGCGGAGTGCCTCTCGCGCGCCGTGGGGGCTCCAGCCCGCGCGGAGGTAGATCCTGCAGCCATGGCCGCGGAGCGGGTTAGCGACGCGGAAGTGCGCGCGGCCCCGGTCCGCGTGGGGATAGATTATGCAGCCATGGCCACGGAGCAGGTTAGCAACGCGGATGTGCGCGCGCTCCAGTCTGGACCAACAGGGTTAAGGCTGGAGAACAGGGTGCTGCAAGACGGTATGCCCCCCCTAATCTGCGATGTCTCCACTGGGCGGCCGCGTCCGGCGGTGCCAGCCGCGTGGCGCCGCTGCGTTTTTGACTCGATCCATTCTCTGGCGCACCCGGGAGTGCGCGCTTCGGTCAAAATGGTAGGAGAGAAATTTGTATGGCCGAGCCTGCGCAAACAAGTTAGAGAGTGGGCGGCAGCCTGCACGGCTTGCCAGCGGGCCAAGGTTCATAGACACATGAGAGCTCCCTTGGAGCCGTTTCACATCCCAGCTAAAAGGTTTGATCATGTCCACGTGGACCTCATAGGCCCCCTTCCGCCCTCACAAGGGTGCACACATCTTCTGACAATGGTTGACCGCACCACGTGCTGGCCGGAAGTGGTTCCGCTGTCATCAACCACAGCCGAGGAGGTTGCGCGCGCGTTTTTAACGGCATGGGTAGCGCGTTTTGGAGTCCCGTCGGACATTATGTCCGACAGAGGCCCACAATTTGTTTCCGAACTTTGGTCAGCGATGGCCTGCAGCCTGGGGGCAACGATCCACTGCACGACCGCTTACAACCCGCAGGCTAACGGGTTATGCGAACGTTTTCACAGGTCACTGAAGGCAGCTCTCAGGGCGTCGCTTACGGATGCAAATTGGGTGGACAAGCTGCCATGAGTTTTATTGGGGTTGTGTTCTGCACCTAAAGAGGATTTAGAAGCCTCCCCAGCTGAGCTAGTTTTCGCACAGCCACTTCGGCTGCCCGGGGAATTTCTTCCAGATAATCCAGCGCCAGAGTGCTCCCAGGCTCAGCGGTTACAGAATAGCACGGGCCCGAGCACGCTACCTGGCCCCGTTCATCACAGTTTTCCGTGTGTTTTTGTGCCTAAGGCTTTAAAAGATGAGGAGTTTGTTTTTGTCAGACATGATGCCCATCGCCCACCTTTGCACCCACCTTATGACGGACCATATAGAGTGCTGGAAACAGGGGATAAGCATTTTTTGCTAGATTTGGGGGGCAGAAAAGAAATGATTGGCATTAACAGGCTCAAACCCGCTTTTGTGGTAGCTGACGAAGCTGTGCAGTTGGCTAAGGCTCCTCGACACGGCAGACCCCCTAGAGAGCATTCCCCAGAACACCCACAGAGGTTGACTAACAGTTCTCATCCCCAGGCAGCGACTCCACAGCAGGAAGACGCCGCGGAAGTGGTACAGCCTGCTTACAGCAAATACGGCAGAAGGTTGAGACCCAAGCGGCACGTGGACTGATATGTAGTGATTTTATTATGACATGCAATCTGTGGTTATGTTGTTCCATCTTAGACGTTTGGGGGGGGTCATGTAGTGCACATATGTGGGTTCCATATGCTCCACATGTGTATCACTGTATGCTTATTGTGTGCTTCACATCTCAGAGGAACAAAAGGTCTGAACCTCCTAGGGGTAACAGGAGGATGTGAAGTCTGGCCTTTTGTATGCAGAGAGATGGCCTTGAGGGATTTCCTGACCACCAGGACTTTAGGTGAAGACGAGAAGACCTGGAGGGGGAGACATTGTGATTTGGGATTAAAAGACCATGTGACTGTGCTTTGATGTCCCGAGGTATTAAAGGGACAAATGTGGGGGGTTCCTGTCTCTTTCTGTTTTTGAATGTTGGAGAATGTGAACGTGAATAAAACTGGTCTTGAGAAATAAAACCAGCCTCGTCCTTCCACATATCTCCACATCCTCATAAATTTGTGACTTTTTTCATGTAGATTTGCTACATTTTTCTTGTAAGTTTGTAACTTTTCAAGTGATTTTACAATTTTTTTCTTGTATATTTGCAACCTTTTTATTATAAATTTGCGACTTTGTTCTCGTGAATTTGTGACTTTCTCTCATATTTGCAACTATTTTTTTGAAATTTGTCATTTTTTGTCTTACAAACTTTCAAATTTTTTCTCATAAATCATTTGTGACTTTTTTTTTGCATAATTTTGCTTGTGGCGCCAGCGTTACTGAAACCAAAAGCTAGATTCCCACACAAAGACACCTACTGGGTTCTCAGGACCAAACTGGGCCCTGGGTCCCTGCTCCAGATGAACGATGACAGTTCCGTGCACACGCCCCAGCTCGGCCTCAGCTGGTGAATGTTTTATGGGACTGGTCACATGGTGTCGGGTCTGAATGATTTCAGGCAGCCCTCTCCTTTCCTCACCATTTCCTGCTGCTCATTGGAGGACGGGGACTTTTCCGACAACAGGTGAGTGGCTTACCTGCGTCCTCAGGTGTTCTCCTTTTATTTTTCCATTATGATTATTAGTTTGAATGAGTTCCAAACTGCCTGTGCTTCTAAATCCAACTTGCTGGTGTTGATTTATCATGAACTTGTATACGGTCCAGTGTTAGCTTCTTTCCATTGTGAAAACAGATCCTTGGTCTTCATGAATGTTTTAGAAGGGGAGTCTCAGTCCGGTGACTGAGGACAACAGCTGATGGTTGGTGTTTCATCTTCACCCGCTGACTGATTTTATAAGAATTACTGAGCAGGACAAACCTCTTCCTAAAGGTGGATAAAAAGACCTTTAATGTATAAAACAAGGGTGTGACAGACGGAGCACCAGATATCTCTTTATGCTGATGACGGAGCTTTATTTAGTACAGAATTACACAATTTAGTTTGAGTTTTACTAAATTAATCAATTTGGTGGTATTGCACCGTTTGACCACAAAGACACAATAGAAGAACAACACTAGCTCAAAAGTAATTTAGAGAGACTAAATTACAGAGGAGAATTGAAATTTCATCAGAAATAAGCAACCAAAGACACTGGGTGGATATTTCATGTCATTGTGGGGGAGGAATAAACAGAACGTTTTCTCCAGAGTAAAGACTGGAGGTAGTCGGGAAGAACGTCACAAATTTACACCAAAAAGTTGCAGTTTTATGAGAAAAAAGTTACAAATTAGAAAAAAGTTACAAATTTATGAAAAAAGTTGGAGATTTAAAAGAAAAAAGTCACAATTTGATTGAAAAAAGGTGCAACTTTACAACAAAAAAGTAGCAAATTTAAAAGAAAAAAGCAAATTTATTAGAAAAAAGTTGCAAATTTACAACAAAAAGTTGCAGATTTATGAGAAAGAAGTTGCAAATTTATTAGAAAAAGGAAGTAAATTTATGGGGAAAAAGTTGAAAATTTATGAGAAAAAAATTGCAGTTTTCTGAGAACAAATTTGAAATAAGTTAAAAATTTATGAGGAAAAAGTTGCCGACTTATGAGAACAAAGTTGCAAATTTATTAAGAAAAAGTTGCAAATTTATGAAAAAAGTTTCAAATTTAAAAGAAAAAAATTGGAAATTTATGAGGAAAAGGTTGCAGATTTTGGAGAAAAAATGTGCAAATTTACAAAAAGTTGTAAATTTATGAAAATTGCAGATTTAAAAGAAGAAAGATGCAAATCTATGAGGAAAAAATTACCAGTTTAAAAGGAAAAAGTCACAATTTGGTTTAAAATAGTTGCAGCTTTACAACAAAAAAGTAGCAAATTTATGAGGAAAAAGTTGCAAATTTATGGAAAAAAGTTGCAAACTTTTATAGTTGCCAGTCTAAAAGAAAAAAGTCACAATTTGATTTTTTTAAAAAAAGTGTCAACTTTACAACAAAAAAGTAGCAAATTTAAAAGAAAATAGTAGCAAATTTATGAGGAAAAAGTTGCAAATTAGTTGGTGTAATGCTGATGTCTAGCCAATGTCTTGCCAATGTTTTGCCAATGTGCAAACAACCTCTACAACATGTATTCCAGATGTAAACTTAGCACACTGGACCGACGTTGGTGCAATGTATGTGTGCTGTTGGGGTGGTTTATGAAGCTAAAATACATAAAATCTTATTTTTTAAATTAAATTATGAAAAATAAAATGTTGGCAATATTCTATTTTTTTTTAAATTTTTTTTTTTAGATGAACCTGTATGCTTTCTCTTTCTACAGGGGCCCTGAGGAAGTTTGGGGAGGTTCATGATGAGGCTGGCAGGATGATAGAGGAACTAAAAACAGGATAACTGGAGTAACTAAAGCATTAACATCAGCAGGTGGTAACCCGGCACAGGGATGGCAGTGTGGCTCAGTGGGGTGTCTTTAGGCGATGCCTTGTACAACATGTACTCCCGCCTCCTGCGGACCAAGCCCGTGGGCTCCATGGCCCACAGCTCAGACGACCTCACGGAGATGGGAGAGGGATCGGCGATTGGGCTGGCCAAGGTCCTGACCACAGTGGACCTGGTGTCCCTCGGGGTGGGCAGCTGCGTGGGCACGGGGATGTACGTGGTTGCTGGGCTGGTGGCCAAAGCGATGGCTGGACCTGGGGTCATTCTGTCCTTCGTAATTGCAGCGGTGGCATCCATACTGTCCGGTAAGGTCCCTAGAGGCAACAACATACCAACACGACTGATCCGTCGTGGGTCATGATCACCATCCATGGTTATTCTTCTGTTTATTGTCTTGAAGGTGTGTGCTACGCGGAATTTGGCGTCCGGGTCCCCAAAACAACCGGCTCGGCCTACACCTACAGCTATGTAACAGTTGGAGAGTTTGTGGCATTTTTCATCGGCTGGAACCTGATCCTGGAGTACCTGATTGGTACAGCGGCCGGGGCGTCAGCCCTCAGCAACATGTTTGACTCTCTGGCCAATCACAGCATCAGCAACTACATGATAACGCACCTGGGCACGCTCAGGGGCCTCGGTCAGTATGAGGTACGTCAATGTTTGCACCTCCAGACACAGGAAAATTCTACATGGATGTGTTTGTTTCAGGTAAGGGAGAGGACACATACCCAGACCTGATGGCCCTGTTCATCGCCCTGCTGGTCACAGTGATCATTGCTCTCGGCGTCCGTAACTCAGTGGGCTTCAATAACATCCTGAATGTGGTCAATCTGGTGGTCTGGGTCTTCATGATCATCGCCGGACTCTTCTTTCTGTCCGCCAGTAACTGGGGTGGAGGGAAGTTCCTCCCATACGGCTGGTCGGGGGTGAGAAACTTTGACGCACTCAAGTATTTCAGAATATAGCATAACAGATAGTAAGAGCTTCTTTCTTCCTGTTTAGGTGATGCAAGGTGCAGCAACTTGTTTCTACGCCTTCATCGGGTTCGACATCATTGCAACGACAGGAGAAGAGGCGAAAAACCCCAACACCTCCATCCCGTACGCCATCACTGCTTCACTGGTCACCTGTCTCACTGCTTACGTGTCGGTCAGTATGGTATTGCCTTTGTTGTTTAATCTTTCACAAAAAACTAAAAAAAAATCATCCCTGAGCACAGTTACCCTTAGTGGACATCATTCAGCGCTCATACCCGAGTAAGATTTTAGATCTGAACCAATAAGATACCTGTGTAACTTTCAAGAGGGCATGAGTCATGATAGATTCAATGCCACGAAAGAAGACATGACGCTGTTACAGCTGCAATGCAATTCTCACTGAAGTCATTGGCATAACAACTCAAGTTATTCAATAGTTCCACTGAAGCGTCCTCATGCATACTGTAGGCCTGTAACGATATCAAATTTTGGCGGACAATAAATCGTCCCCGAAATCATCACGATAAACAATAGTGTTGTAATCAAGACCGCATTAATGGAGACCAAGACAAGACCAATACTTTAATGGTTTGAGACCGTGTCAAGGCCAAGACAGAGACCAAGAAAGAGTCGAGACTGAGACCTTGAAGATGTGATGTCAAGACCAAGACCAATCTCGGGTACTTCAACACTAAGGAACAATATTAATGTGGATGTGATGAAATCCATTTTATGCTACTAGCTAATGAGCACCAGGAATGGTGTTTCTAAATAAGACTTTTTAAGCTGATCTAAGTCATTTTTTTCTGAAACATTGACAAGCAAAATTTTGAGGCATAAATATCACATTTTGGAGGCAGTTTAAACCATTGCAGTTGGTCTTTAAACAAAACGAGGAAAAACACAAGGGAAGCTCCTTTCAGTATAAAGAATGGTATGCAATAAGCATACAAATGAATGTGATGAATCATTTTTATATGATAAACCAATATAGTAATTATAAGAGATAAGATAAGCCTTTATTAGTCCCACAATGGGGAAATTCCAGGATTGCAACAGCACAGGGATAGCAACACTCAGAGCAACAATCAGAAGGCAAGAAAAAACAAGAGCAGCGAGTATACATATGTACATATTGTGGAGAATGGTGAAGGACGAGGCTGAGTTTATTTCTCAAGTCGGTTTTATTCACATTCTCCAACATCTTCCAAACACAGAAAAGAGGATGAATCTCCCCACATCTGTCCCTTTTATACCCAGGACATCAAACATACAGTCACATGGTACTTAATCCCAGTCACAATGTAACTTCCCCCCGATCTTAACTCACTCCACCTCCCAACCTCTGGCCACTGGGAGAAACCCCCCAAGGCTATCTCTTTGCATGCCAAAGACTAAACTTTCACACCCTCGTGTTATCTCCAGAACGGCTCAGTCCTTTGTTCCGTCTCAGATGTGAAGCCTAAGGTGGTATACGTATGAATCATACAATCATATACATATGTGCATATATGTGTGCCACAATATAAACACTAGAAAAGCACTTGGAGAGCGCAGACCTCCGCCAAGCGGCACAGTTCCCCCCATACAGTGTTTGTGTGTACGTTTTCAGATTCCCTGAGCATGAAAAGATATGACTAGCAATTGGATTCACAATGATTATTTGTTTATTTGACATGGACAGTGCAATAAACAGACAATTAATGAATGACAATCAATGTGATAGTGATAGGATTAGTGGTTCAGTAGTGTAAAACAGGGCTATAAGGGACGGCGGGTTAATAAGGGACACTTTTCTGGGAAATGTTTTAAATGTAATTCTGCTTTTTTTTATTTTGAGCAGGACGCTGAGTTGTGTTGTTATTGTCAAATATCCATGAATCCTTCATCAAATCTAGGCGGAAGCAAAATTAAAAAAGCAGAATTACATTTAGAAAAGTGTCCCATATTACCCCGCCGTCCCTTATAGCCCCGTTTTACGGTTGTAAAAGCATTGCCTCCTTGGCGGAGGTAATAAACTGAAGTGTTGGTGTGTCCATCTCCTCCACTGACGGATGCAGATTGGTTAGACAGGTTGCCGTGGGTTTTATATTATATCGGGGTTGCGCTCCGCGGCAAAACCGAATTTAGAATCTTCCCCGGCAGAGAGGTCGTTTTTACGCAGCGCCTATAGCTGGGCGGGGAATTTGTGGCAAATAATCGGGCGGCGGACAGGTGGCCGTGTCAGGTTTTGCAGCGTGGCGCAAAAACAGGCACAGTGGCGGGCCCAGGCCAGCAGTGTTTTCCGCGTGCTTTTGTGCCTAAAACGTTGAAGAAGGCGGAGTTTGTGTTGGTCAGACACGACGACCAGCGCAATGTGCGCAGCGCCTATGGCTGGCACAGGCACGCTGGCGGGCCCAGGCCACCACTGTTTTCCGCATGCTTTTGTGGCTAAAACGTTGAAGAAGGCGGAGTTTGTGTTGGTCAGACACGACGCCCAGCGCCCTCCATTGCGCCTGCACACATGTTGAAAATGGCCGTATGTCACAGTGTGGAAAAATGCTTTAAAAAATTCCTGTATGCAGACAGTGATGCGGATCATCCCCAAAATTTAATCAGTTCTTCCTTGTACCATTTCCAACAACGCCTGAAAGTTTCATTGAAATCCGTCCAAGACTTTTTGAGTTATCTTGCTAACCAACAGACAAACAGACAGACAGACAGACAGACAGACAAACAAACACAGACAAACCCCGGCAAAAACATTACCTCCTCCTGGCCTTTTCGGCCTGGCGGAGGTAATAAACACACACAGTGCAGAGCATTGTAGCTAGATGGAATAAATATGTAAATATATAAACACAAACAGTGCGGAGCATTGTAGCTAGATGGAATAGATATGTAAATATATAAACACAAACAGTGCGGAGCATTGTAGCTAGATGGAATAAATATGTAAATATATAAACACAAACAGTGCGGAGCATTGTAGCTAGATGGAATAAATATGTAAATATATAAACACACAGTGTGGAGCATTGTCGCTAGATGGAATAAATACAGTGGGGCAAAAAAGTATTTAGTCAGCCACCAATTGTGCAAGTTCTCCCACTTAAAAGATGAGAGAGGTCTCCAATTTTCATCATAGGTATACCTCAACTATGAGAGACAAAATAAGAAAAAAAAATCCAGAAAATCACATTGAAGGATTTTTAATGAATTAATTGGTAAATTCCTCGGTAAAATAAGTATTTGGTTAATAACAAAAGTTCATCTCAATACTTTGTTATATACCCTTTGTTGGCAATGACAGAGGTCAAACGTCTTCTGTAAGTTTTCACAAGGTTTTCACACACTGTTGCTGGTATTTTGGCCCATTCCTCCATGCAGATCTCCTCTAGAGCAGTGATGTTTTGAGGCTGTCGCTGGGCAACACAGACTTTCAACTCCCTCCAAAGATTTTCTATGGGGTTGAGATCTGCAGACTGGCTAGGCCACTCCAGGACCTTGAAATGCTTCTTACGAAGCCACTCCTTCGTTGCCCGGGCGGTGTGTTTGGGATCATTCTCATGCTGAAAGACCCAGCCACGTTTCATCTTCAATGCCCTTGCTGGTGGAAAGAGGTTTTCACTCAAAAGCTCACGATATATGGCCCCATTCATTCTTTCCTTTACACGGATCAGTCGTCCTGGTCCCTTTGCAGAAAAACAGCCCCAAAGTATGATGTTTCCACCCCCATGCTTCACAGTAGGTATGGTGTTCTTTCTCCTCCAAACACGACAAGTTGAGTTTTTACCAAAACGTTCTATTTTGGTTTCATCTGACCATATGACATTCTCCCAATCCTCTTCTGGATCATCCAAATGCTCTCTAGCAAACTTCAGACGGGCCTGGACATGTACTGGCTTAAGCAGGGGGACACGTCTGGCACTGCAGGATTTGAGTCCCTGGCGGCGTAGTGTGTTTCTGATGTAGCCTTTGTTACTTTGGTCCCAGCTCTCTGCAGGTCATTCACTAGGTCCCCCCATGTGGTTCTGGGATTTTTGCTCACCATTCTTGTGATCATTTTGACCCCACGGGGTGAGATCTTGCGTGGAGCCCCAGATCGAGGGAGATTATCAGTGGTCTTGTATGTCTTCCATTTTCTAATAATTGCTCCCACAGTTGATTTCTTCACACCAAGCTGCTTACCTATTGAAGATTCAGTCTTCCCAGCCTGGTGCAGGTCTACAATTTTGTTTCTGGTGTCCTTTGACAGCTCTTTGGTCTTGGCCATAGTGGAGTTTGGAGTCTGACTGTTTGATGTTGTGGACAGGTGTCTTTTATACTGATAACGAGTTCAAACAGGTGCCATTAATACAGGTAACGAGTGGAGGACAGAGGAGCCTCTAACTTATTTTACTGAGGAATTTACCAATTAATTCATTAAAAATCCTTCAATGTGATTTTCTGGATTTTTTTTTCTGGACAGAGGAGCCTCTAACTTATTTTACTGAGGAATTTACCAATTAACTCATTAAAAATCCTTCACTGTGATTTTCTGGATTTTTTTTTCTCATTTTGTCTCTCATAGTTGAGGTTTACCTATGATGAAAATTGGAGACCTCTCTCATCTTTTAAGTGGGAGAACTTGCACAATTGGTGGCTGACTAAATACTTTTTTGCCCCACTGTATATGAATATACGTATAAACACACACAGTGCGGAGCATTGTAGCTAGATGGAATAAATATGTAAATATATAAACACACAGTGTGGAGCATTGTCGCTAGATGGAATAAATATATAAATATATAAACACACACAGTGCGGAGCATTGTAGCTAGATGGAATGAAACAGCATAACCGTCTACTTAATTATCCTACATGGCATGATTATGTACCCATACATATTGTCACCCTCCGTAGCTACCGGTATTTTCCTAGTTGTATACCGGAGGGGACCATTGTGTAAGTCTATTGCGTCTTTTGCATTCAATACTATTAGGTTGTCATGTCTTTTTGCCATCTCTGCGAGCAGCCCTGCTTAGGTTATACAGTCTGACAGCCGTTGGTAGGAAGGACCTGCGAAACCTCTCGGTTGTGCACCTAGGATGATGTAGTCTGCTGCTAAATGAGCTCCTCAGTGCATTTAGTATGTCCTGCATAGGGTGGAACTCGGACTCCAGCAGAGATGACAGTTTAGCCACCATCCTTCTCTCTCCTATCTCCTCCACTGGGTCAAGGCGCTGCCCCAGGACAGAGCTAGCTTTCTTGATCAGTTTGTTCAGTCTCTTTCTATCGGCTGCTGTAATGCCACTGCCCCAGCAGACCACTCCAAAAGTGATGGCTGATGCCACCACCGTGTCGTAGAATGTCTTCAGCAGCGCCCCTTGTACACCAAAAGACCTGAGTCTCCTCAGTAGGAACAGCCTGCGCTGTCCCTTCTTGTAGAGTGCGTCAGTATTGTGTGACCAGTCTAGTTTAAATCCTGGAATTTCCCCATTGTGGGACTAATAAAGGCTTATCTTATCTTATCTTTATTGTTCAGATGAACACCCAGGTACTTGTAGGATGTCACCATCTCAATGTCTGTTCCCTGGATGTTTACTGGTGCTGTGAGGGGTTGTCCTTGCCTGCGGCAGTCCACCACCAGCTTCTTAGTTTTCCTCGCGTTGATCTGGAGGCAGTTCTGATGGCAACAGTCCACAAAGTCCTGGATAAGCCCTCTGTACTCAGCTTCATCTCCGTTGGAGATGAGGCCAACAATTGCAGAGTCGTCAGAGAACTTCTGTAGATGGCAGTGTGTTGTGTTGTGTGAGAAGTCCGCAGTATAAAGGGTGAACAGGAAGGGAGCCAAAACCGTTCCCTGGGGGGGCCCCCGTGCTACCGATGATCGTGTTGGACACACAGTCCCGGGTTCTCACAAACTGTGGCCGGTTTATGAGATAGTCCACGATCCATGATGACAGGTGCTGGTCCACCCCTGCGCACAGCAGCTTGTCCTTCAGGATCATCGGTTGGATGGTGTTGAAAGCACTGGAGAAGTCAAAGAACATGATCCTCACTGCATTCCCGGGCTTCTCCAGGTGGAACAGAGAACGGTGAAGGAGGAAGATGACCGCATCCTCCACCCCAATACCATGCTGGTAGGCGAACTGGAGTGGATCCATCGCTGGTCTCACCAGGGGGGCGGAGGTGAGCAAGGAGCAGTCTCTCCAGGGTCTTCATCATGTGGGACGTCAGGGCCACTGGTCTGTAGCTGTTCAGATCTTTGGGGTGGGAAGTCTTTGGTACAGGTACCACACAAGATGTTTTCCACATCTGTGGTACCCTCCCCAGCTTCAGGCTCAGGTTGAAGATGTACTCCACAATCCCACACAGCTGGTCTGCACAGAACTTGAGGAGCTTTGCACTGATGCCGTCCGGTCCCGACGCCTTCCTCGCCTTGATCTTCCTCAGCTCCGTCCTCACCTGGGTCTTAGTGAGGGTCAGGTTGGGGGGCTGTGCGTTGGGAGTGGGGGGATGATGGTGGAGTGGGGAGTGGGCAGCAGGACTTGATGTCTTCAGAGGCAGCAGTGGTTGTTGTGCAGTCGGGGGGGAGGGTGGTTGGTCAAACCTATTAAAAAACAGATTCAGATTGTTCGCCAACTCCCTGCCCCCCGTGGCCTGGGGGGAGGTATTCTGGAGCCCAGAGATGGTTTTAAGGTTTCTCCAGACCCCGCTGATGTCGCTCTGTTGCAGCTTGTCCTCCATCTTCTTCCTGAAGCTGTCCATTGCCTTCTCTGATCTTTCCTCCTAGCTCCCTGTGAACGGACTTCAGCATCTCCCTGTTCTCCGACCTGAAGATCCTCTTCTTCTCTCTCAGAAGTGTTTTTATCTCAGGGTTGATCCAGGGTTTGTTGTTTGAGCAACACCGTATGGTCTTGGTGGGAACGGTGTTGTCCACACAGAAGCTGATGTAGTCCGTGATGGTGTGAGTGAGTTATAATGGAGAACCTACATATGCAGTTGTTGGGGAATAGAGTAGCTCCTGGAATCCCTGTTATCCAGTCAAATTGCTTGAGTAACTATCAGTGGCTTCCTATAATATAAGAGAATTGCGTTGTATACTTTGATTTCCACAGTGTTTAAAAAAAAGAGTCAGATTTCACATCCTGGAAATTGGAATCCAATAGCACAATGCATCGCATCAATGTTAGCCCAGCGTACAAAGTTTACATTGGAATACATCTTATAGAGGTTGTTTGCTCACTGGTTAGACGTCAGCATAGCCAATGTTTTGCCAATGTGCAAATAACCTCTATAAGATATATTCCAGGTGCAAACTTGCTGACATTGGCCCAACGTATGTGTGCTGTTGGGGTTCTTTCAGTCATTACCCAAAGTTTATGACCACAGGTGAGGGTGGGAATGTCAATCGACTGGTAAGTTGTAACTTCTCTAATTTTTCATCATAAACTTGCAACTTTTTTGCTCATAATTTTGGGACTTTTTCACATAAACTTGCATTTTTTTTGTTCATTCAGAGTTTGTTTTTTAATGTTTTTGTTGTGAGTGGAGGGTTTTTTTTCCCCATTTTTAACAGTTTTTAACTCTTTCCCATTACCCTCTTAAAATTCCGGTGTCCCATCTGTGGAATGTTTTGAATTTTCTTCAGCCACACAGTGAAGAAACGCATAATGCAGACATATAACCAGTGTCTTGCCAACGTGCAAACAACCTCTATAAGATGTATTCCTGATGTAAACTTGCTGACATTGGCCTGTGGAACTGTTGCGTAAAAGCCATATCCCACTCAAAGTATCATGAATAAAGCACAGTGGTGGTTCGGTCATGCCCCTCTGTGACTCCATGTTGGGTATTTCCTGTCTGAAACCTAACATTCTTCTTGCACCTCTCCACAGGTGAGTGTGATCCTCACCCTCATGGTTCCCTACGACCTGATCGACAGCTCGGCTCCTCTCATTGAGATGTTTGCCGTCCATGGATTCATGTGGGGGAAGTACACGGTTGCCGTCGGCTCTATAGCGGGACTCACGGTGTCTCTGCTGGGCTCCCTGTTCCCCATGCCCAGGGTCATCTACGCCATGTCTCGGGACGGACTGTTGTTCAGGTGAGGGTGTGTGAGGACCAACAGAGACACAGGTGTCTGACGTGAATGAGTAACGCTGTTGTGTCTTCTGTGTTTGAAGGTTTCTGTCATATGTGTCTGCACTCACACACACCCCCACGGTGGCGTGCGTGGTTTCGGGAAGCCTGGCTGCTGTCCTGGCTCTGCTGGTGAGCCTCCGGGACTTAATCGAGATGATGTCCATTGGCACGCTCCTGGCTTACACCCTGGTCAGCGTCTGCGTGCTCTTACTGCGCTACCAGCCCGACGAACAGACAGACACGCACCAGTTCACCTCCGAGGATCACGTGGACGTGCTGAAGCATCCAGACACCAAAGACGACCAGATCTTGATAGAAGGATCAGATGGCGACAGGTCATCTTCCTACCACTCCGGTGGGACTGAGGGAGAGGGGGACGGTGCCGACTTCCACACAGGTCAGGCCTCACTGCTGAAAAGGCTGCTGGGAGGTCACTACTACACCCTGCAGGCGCGGCTGTGCATGCCCGACACCACGGCCCGTCCCACTCCTGCCACTGGCCGCGTCGTGACCAGATGCACGCTCCTCCTCTTCCTCATGTCATTTCTCCTCTGGTCCACCATCATATTTGGTGTTGAGCAGTCATCGGGTACCCGGGCGGCGTTTTCAGGCCTGATGGCCACAGTGATGGCGGGCTCCATGGTCAAACTTTTAATCACAATAATACAACAGCCGGAGAGCACGCGCAGGCTGCCGTACATGGCGCCGTGTGTCCCCTTTGTACCTGCGGCGGCCATATTGGTTAACAGCTACCTCATGCTTAAATTGTCGTCCCTCACATGGGCCAGGTTCACCATCTGGTGTCTCATAGGTGAGTAAAAAGATAACAGATGTAACAGGTAACAGATATTGAGGTCATCATCGGGGAGGGGCGGGGGTGCACCATTTTCTCAACCAAATTTTTTCACAACAATATGTTCCACGATCTGTTTCTTTTATTACTATTGCCCCCCCCCCCCAAAAAAATAAAATAAAATCTGAGATGTGTGATTGACGCTGTTAGCTGACTAGCTCCAGTTATCACACACAGCTGGAGTTAACTAATTTACAGAGGTGTGCGGCTTGAGTGGCTGACAGGACAGGACCGGTGTAATCAGGACAGAAACAGCCCTGAATGAGTCAATGGCCTGCTCCGCTAGCCGCAGCTAACCGCTGCTGGTTCAGAAGCTGTGCTGGCCTGAATATAATAATATCTACAAGTTGTTACAAGTTGTTACATGTACAAGTTGTTGGAGGAGGCCACAGATACCATAACTGAGTACATAAAATTCTGTAAAGAAAATGTTTTACCTCTGAAAGTAATCACTATAGACCCCAATAATAAGTCTTATATAAGATAAGATAAGCCTTTATTAGTCCCACAACGGGGAAATTCCAGGATTGCAACAGCACAGGGATAGCAACACTCAGAGCAACAATCAGAAGGCAAGAAAAAAAAGCAAGCAAGCAAGAGCAGTTAATATACATATGTACATATTACTATAAATATATACAGTATATATACACACAGACACACAGTGCAGAGCATTGTAGCTGGATGGGATAAATATATGAGTATATAAACACACAGTGTGGAGCATTGTAGCTAGATGGAATAAATATGTAGATATATAAACACCCACAGTATGGAGCATTGCAGCTAGGTGGAATAAATATGTAAATATATAAACACACAGTGCGGAGCATTGTAGCTAGATGGAATGAATATATAGATATATAAATATAAACATAAACACACCCAGTGCAGAGCATTGTAGCTAGATGGAATAAATATGTAAATGTATAAACACACACAGTGCAGAGCATTGTTGCTAGATGGGATGAAACAGCACAACCGTCTATTTAGTCATCCTACATGGTATGATTATGTGCCCATACATATTCTCACCCTCCATACCGACCGGTATTTTCCTAGTTGTATGCCAGAGGGGACCATTGTGTAAGTCTATTGCATCTTTTGCATTCAAAAAACTATTAGGTTGTTACGTCTTTTTGCTATCTCTGCGAGCAGCCCTGCTTAGGTTGTACAGTCTGACAGCCGTTGGTAGGAAGGACCTGCGAAACCTCTCGGTTGTGCACCTGGGATGATGTAGTCTGCTGCTAAATGAGCTCCTCAGTGCATTCAGTATGTCCTGCATAGAGTGGAACTCGGACTCCAGCAGAGATGACAGTTTAGCCACCGTCCTTCTCTCTCCTATCTCCTCCACCGGATCAAGGCGTTGCCCCAGGACGGATATTTCCAAGGAATTAAAACGGTGCATAGTACAGAAAAAGATTGCTTTTAAGAATGGGGACATGTTAAGTGTGAAAAATATACAGAAAGAAATTAATTACAAACTAAGAACAGCTAGAGATGAGACGAGGAAGAAATTTGAATCTGAATGCCTAGGAAAAGTTCTAGGAAACTGTGGGACTCAGTTAAAGTTATGACAAAGATGACTCCATCCAAAAGCTGCATTAATGTAATGAATGAGGAAGAAAAGGCAAACGAGATGAATAATTTCTTTTGCAGATTTGAGACTAGAGATTTTTCTCATGAACAAAAAGCTGCTCTGGATGCGATATCAGTTTTAGGCTCTGCAAAAATTATAGTTGACCAGCATGTTGTGGAAAGATTTTTCTCACGTATGTGCCCCAGGAAGACATCTGGACCAGATGGGATCTCTGGACGCTTACTGAAGTCATGTAGTGAGGAGCTAGCAGAAGCCTGGAGTCCCATCTACCAGAAGTCTTTAGATACGTGTTCTGTCCCAGTAATTTGGAAAAGCTCTATTATAATTCCTGTACCAAAAAAAGCAAGCTGCAAAGAGAATAATGACTATCGTCCTGTTGCACTGACCTCACTGGTAATGAAGTGCCTCGAGTAGATTGTCATTGACATTCTGAAAACTGATTTTGGAGGACTTTTGGATCCTCTGCAGTTTGCTTATACAAAATAATAGAAGTACAGAGGACGCCATTTTAACCTTAACTCATTCTGTGTTTAAACATTTGGAGGAGACATCCTCATATGCTCGTCTTTTATTGATTGATTTTAGTTCAGCTTTTAACACACTGCAGCCACACCTTTTAATTAAGAGGTTAAATGATTTTAACGTGCATCCTGTCATTATTAAATGGTACCACTCATTTTTAACTTATCGTAAACAGCAAGTTAGTGTAAATGGAACTTTATCTAAATCCAGAACCCTCAGCACAGGAGCTCCCCAAGGCTGTGTTAGTTCACCATTTTTGTTCACCTTGTACACTGATGAGTGCAGAAGTGTCTATCCAGGCAATCGAATTATTAAATTTTCTGATGACACTGCTGTTTTATCACTACTTCAAAAGTCTCATGATCTGTCAAGCTATTTTATAGAAATTCAGAGGTTCGTCAATTGGTGTGATGCCAGTCATCTCATTTTGAATACTGATAAAACAAAGGAGATGGTGTTTGACCCTCGGGGAGTTGGTGACCACAGGCCTGTGGTCATCCACAACCACACTATAACACAGTTTAGTTCCGATAAATATTTGGGAGTATGTATTGACAATTCATTAACCTGGAGCACACATATTGATTAAATCTGCAGTAGACGACAACAGCAGCTGCATTTCTTGCATAGATTAAGAATACATGGCATTGATAAAAGGATTATGTTAATATTTTACCAGGCTGTGTTGGAGAGCTGTATTAGATACAGCATTACAGCTTGGTTTGGCAACCTCTCTGTGAAACTAAAGAACAGAGTGTTGCGTTTAATTCATACAGCATGGAAAATTATTGGAGTTAAAGAGTATTTACCCATGCAGATCTTACATGACCAGGCAGCCTGTAAACAAGATCAAAAAATAATCAGTGACATGAGCCATGTGCTGAACAGTGAATATGTGCGGCTGCCCTCAGGGAGGAGATACAGAGTCCCCAAGTGCAGCTTCAATAGATACAAGAACTCATTTATCCCGACATCAGTGAAACTTTTAAACTCAGATAAATAGGTCAGGGACACTTATAACTCCTGTTCTTAATGACTGCTGTTATATATTTATGTATGTATGTACTTGTATTATTTATTGGGTTTTATTTCATTCATTATGTACTACATCCATTGTGTGTGTGGATTGTGTGGTTGCAGCACGGGTGACAATTCAATTCAATTCAATTCAACTTTATTTATATAGCGCCATTTCACAACAACAGTCATCTCATAGCACTATCAACTGTAGGGAGGACCCCCACAGTTGCAGAAAGACCCCAGCAATCAGGCGATCCCCTGTGAGCAAGCACTTGGCGACGGTGGAGAGGAAAAACTCCCTTTTAACAGGAAGAAACCTCCAGCAGAACCAGGCTCAGGGAGGAGCAGTCATCTGCTGCGACTGGCTGGGGGGTGAGGGGACAGAGAAGAAGAAAAGAACAGACATGTAGAGAGCAAACAGCACGATGGGGACTCAATCTATGGGAGAGAACAAACAAATGTTAATGACCAGCAAAAAAAAAATATTTCAAAGAGAGTGAGAAAAGGAGTGAGGCCCAGTGCATTACTGGAGGTCCCCCGGCTGACAAGCCCAAGACAAATTTCCCCTTGAGGGACAATAAAGTTTATCTTATCTTATCTTATCTTAAGTAAGGTATATGACCAAGTGTTGTTAGGTAGACCAGCTGGGATCACAGATGTTGGATTGGGTAAGCAGAGTAACCAACTTTTCAGTAAAGCCTGGAGTGAGATTTATAGAGAATTGTGCATGGGGGAAATGATAGTAGGGGCGGAGTGAGCGTGCATAGGCACAGTACACATAAGCTTATTTTTTTTCAATGCATATACTTCTTTTCCTTTGAGTAAACTTTAGAACATGCTCAGTCTGCTTTATGCTGCATTGACAGCTCTTATTTTGGAAAAATCTGAAGAAAATCAACACAATTTTTTAGTAATTTTCTCATTTTGGAGGGAGAAATACGGTTTGTGGTGTGAGAGCGGGGGCAAAAGAGGGAGACTGACTCCAAAAGAGTGAGAGCTGGCAACCCTCAGCCATAACTGCTAGCTAAGCTAGGCTAACTTAACTCGCATGTCCGGAGTAGCTCATTCCAGCCTGACAAATCACCAGGGATACTCAGATCTCCTGACCTTGACCTTGAGCTCAACCTGGATGCAGACCTACCTGAGGGGTCACTGTGAGAGAGTTATGTGAGAATCAAGGTAATGCCTAGGAGGAGGAGTGATTTTTCTAAAATCACATAAGTGCCCAGATCTCCTGACTTTTGACCTTAAGCGCAACTTGGATGCGGACCCACCTGAGGATCATTGTGGGTGAGTCTGGTCAGCGTCAGGGAAAATGCTGAGGAGGAATAGCAATTCCCGTGAAATGTGGACGAATGGATGGACCAATGACGGACGTCATGTCATCGTTATTGGCGCCATTCGGCTTTGCCAGTATGAGCAGCTTTTTTCTCTTAAATTTGCAGCTTTTTGATTTGTTTGATAGCTGGATCTGTAAAGCACTTTGGTCATCCAGAGATGAGTAACAATGCGCTATATAAGTGAATGCCATTTACCGTTTACTTTTTTCTCTTAAATTTGCAGTACAAATGATAGTTGTGGCCATGAAAGCATTAGCTAAAAATAGGAACTAGCAGTTAAAATTGTTATTGCAAACATAATTCACTTAAGGTGCTTTCACACCTACAGACTTTAGTTCCTTTCACTCAAACTTGAGTTCATTTTCTCCATTAGTGCGGTTCGTTTTGCCTGGTGAGAACACGGTATTCGCACTCAGGTGTGCACCAAACCAACTGAACTGAGACCTCCTGAAGGAGATGGCCTCGATTCAAATCAACTAGCGAACTCTGGTGCGGTCCTGCAGGTGAGAAGGGGACCGTACTAAAACAAGACAAGCAGCAAACACTAAAACATTTTATGCCACTGTACATACCTGATGGATCTTTGAAAATACCTGTGGCCGAGTATGTCATGGTTCTGGATGATTGATGAACGTTAGCATGTTATTTTCCTTCCGTAGCCGCGCTTCATTTTCAAACTGTAATTACGTAATGTAATAAACGATTACCAGGGTGATGAAAACCCTGTAGATTACATTACGATTTGTATTATTTTCTCCCCAGAAATGCATAAATGCACAGTAGTCATCCTACTTCCTGTATTTATCTTTCCTGTTCTCGCAGTAAAAAAAAAAAATCTGACCAATAAGAACAGAGAACGTTCTGATGTAAGTCTCGTGGGATTTAATGTGACGGAATTTGGTCCACTTGAATTTTTGCCTGTGTGAAAGAGAACCAAACCAAGGAGAAAATGATACAAAATAACAAACTTATCAACTGTCTCAGACCAAAGTAAACAGCGTTCACTTATATAGTGCTTTTTCTCATCCCTAGATGACCAAAGTGCTTTAGAGATCCTGCTAGCTACCCATTCACACACACATTCACACACTGATGGGGCGGAGATGCCATGCACTGGTGCTGGCCTGACCCACCAGGAGCAACTGGGGGTTCAGTGTCTCGCTCAAAGACACTTCGACATGCATACTGCAGACAGAGTGGGAATCGAACCCCTGACCCTCTGATCAGTAGTCGGCCACAAAGCCCCCTAAAAGTATCCGTCAGCTGCAGTCCCAATCATTAAAACACGTTAGAGCCTCTGCTATTTTGGTGGAAAATCTGACCCGTCACCATTCTCAGAAATAAACAGTGAATTAGGCTGTAGTTCCTGGAGTGACCACTGGGTGTCACTAAAACCAGAGTTTGCAAAGGTTCCATACAGTACCTTTAATGACGGAGTTCCAATAGACAGGTCTGTCTTACAGATATTTATGATTAATTTATTGAAGGTATTTTCCTCCGTTTTTAATATCCTGCTGTTTATTAGAGGAGAATTTAACATTGCTGGAGTTTTATTTCAATGCTGCAAATTCACAGTTTTTTTGTATACTTTTATTAATCCCCAGAGGGAAATTCAGGGCATCCACCTGGATGGATGAGGCAGCCACAATACGGCGCCAGCCCCTTCACCATTCACACACATTCATACCTACTTAGAGTCTCCAATTAACCTAATTTGCATGTTTTTGGCCTGTGGGAGGAAACCTGAGTACCCAGGGTAAACCCACTCAGACACGGGGAGAACATGCAAACTCCACACAGGTCACCGATGGTCAGGAGTTGGATTGATCCCGTGACCTTCTCACTGTGCTGCCACAGTGCTAACCACTGTGCCACCGAGCTGCCCAGATCCTGGGGATTTGGGGTGATTATAGAATCTAATAACCAGGTTGTGACGGTGCAGATGTGGAGAGAACATGCTAAATAGGAGCTGTTTGAAATCTCCTGTTTCAGTTGGTTGGCAGATGTTTCATCTGGACCTCATGAGGGTTCAGGACTCTTGCCAGCTGGCTGGTCTCCCAACGCCCTCTCTGTCCCTCCCCAGGTCTGCTGATCTACCTCTGTTACGGGATGTGGCACAGCACCCTGGAGCTGAACGCCCGCGAGCAGCAGGCCCACGCCAGCTCCTACTGCCGCTACGATGACCACCTGGACGACACCTTCTCTCCGGACTTCTACCCCCAGGATCAGGACGAGACGCCATACCAGGGCTGGTCTGCTCCTGAGGAGAGGGGGTACCACTACCAGCAGCAGAACCAGAACCAGGAACGGCAGGACCTGGACCAGAAGGGAGCACAGGAGGAGGAGGAGGAAGAGGAGACTGGTGACCCCTATGGGTACCAGTCTGGAGGAGGAGGAAAGTACAGCAGGTCCAGAGGAAGGACCAATTATGGGTTTGATGATGAAGAGGCGAGCTAAATGAATCATCCATAACTTAAAAATGGACAACAGGAGGAGAACGTGTTCACAGGTCATCAGAGACAGAGGAGGATTCACCGTTTTCTCTTTTCTTTGTGTTTTATTTCCTGAATGTTTCCTTGTTTGGATGAACGTGTTAATGTGGTGTCTGCACAACACCAGAGCACAAATAAAGTGGATTCAAAACGATCAGCTTTCAGTCTTTTGGGGATTTTGATGGCAGATTTTGATATAATTACTGAAAACTTCAGTGGTTCCTTTATTAAACGCCAAATGAGGAAAAAACAGTTGTGGGTGAAATTCAAGTAAGAATGACTGGAGGAAGCTTTTGGTTGCATATCAGGTTGTCATGGTAACTTCTTTAGGTTGTAAACTAATTCTGTCATATTGTATGTGGTCCATGAAATATACAAGATATCCAGCAGGGGATTTGAGGGGGTGGGGGTGGGGTGGGGGGCGAGGCCATCCAGCTTGTTAGCAAAATGACCCCAAATGTTAACCCCTTGTTAACCTGTCAACACCCCATTCCCATCCATGGGTACGAGGGGGGGGCGGGGGGGGAGTTCATAGCGGCCAGATTTGACCAAATGTGGTTTATTTTTCAACCGCAGGGATCCAAGCACTGCAGCACTGATGGATGACGTGTGTGGACTGAAGGGGAGACTATGTTGGAAGATGAACCACATTTGGTCAAATTTGACCACTATGAAATTTTTCAGCCCCCCCACCACCACTCGTAAATCAAGGGAGAGGGGGGGACTTACTCCAAAATTTACAACTTTTTTCTCATAAATTTTCATCTTTGTTCTCATAAATTTGCAATTTTTCCCCCCATTATTTAGCAGCTTTTTCTCATTAATTTACTTTTTTTTGCAAAATTGCAACTTTTCTTTTAAAAGTAGGGATGAGCCGATCCGATTTGCAGTATCGGTGCTGGGTTTGATCCAGGCAAAATGGCTGGATCGGTATCGGTAAGGAATAAAAGTAATTTACCGATGTGATACATTAATTGTATTAAATTGAAGGTGTGGTCACAGTTCTCAGCCACGCTGCACGCAGCTTCCGTAAACAGAAGCAACGAGTGTCACATGCCCCTGGAGCCTGTTTGTGGGACTCATCTCGGTTTGCTGTGTGGTACCAATGTTTACAATTTTAACACCACCAACTTGATAAAACACTTGCAAAAGTATCACGGTAAAGGAGTATGCTGAATTCTGTCAAGAACTGAGCAGAAGCAAGTGTGTTGTGCATCAGCAGCCACTGCTTTTCCAGCTCGGAGGCTGGAAGACACTAAAAGTGAAATGTAAGCAAAAGAATGAAACTTAAAGTACAAACCAGATGGAAGCATGGAAAACAACAGGAACAAAGACATAACATGGGTTTACCTTTTGGGGGAGAACGAAAAACAGCTGATAAGTGTTAGGTAATAGAAAAGTAAACAGCAAATTATAATGGTGAACTGGAAGCAGGACTACAACAACAAGGCTACAGGAAATGGAACAGGAATGACTTCAAAATAAGAGCAAACCTAAAAACTAAGAATGGACAGAGAATAATATCAGAAACACGACTAAATAAACCGAGGACCAGGAGAATACATATGATAATAATAATGGATGACAAAAATACAACTTAAAGGGTCAGTTGCTTTATTTTCAGATCTACAGCATTTTTTATCTCATGCATAAAGTGGCACTTTGAATTTCATCTGAATGTTTACTTTAACACTCAGCTTTAAAGTTTTGCATAAACATGCACTTAAACCTTCAGAATGCACATTTACATGGTCCTGACCAGTGAAATGCTGCCAATGTTACAAAGTTTTTTTTTTTTTTATTTAAGTTTTTGTAAAGGGTATACAGGTCGTTACAGCAATGCAGTGTTTACATTTTCATCACATGTTCCCTTATTTTCTGATATCTGACAACATTGGAAGATTATTCTTACAACACCCCTTTTTTTTTTTTTTTTAAAGTGAAAGAAAAAGTGAAATTAAAGAGAAAAAAAAACAAGAAACAAATAACAAAAAAAAAAACAAAAACAAACCAGTAAAAAACAAACAAAAAGAAAAAGTAAGTAAATAAAGATAAAAGAGCATCTGGTAGCGTTGGAACAAAGAGCGGAACCATTATTGAAATGGTATTTGTCAAAGATTAGATCTAATGGAAGACACATATGCGATCCAGGGTTGCCAAAAGTTCATGAACCCATCCATGTCCTGTCTCAGTGCGAATGTCAACTTTTCCATCGAGTAATGTCTTGGATCACGTTAGTCCAATCTTCAGGTGTAGGACAGTCCTTCAACATCCATTTTTTAGTTAGAGCTTTTTTGCTTGCCAATATTAAAACATTGACTAAGTATTTTTCTCCTCGTCTTTCCAGTGAGTCCGGTAGTAAACCCAAATACAAAGTTACAAAAGAAAAGGGGAACTGTAATTTTGAATATTTTCCCCAATATTGTCTGTACCTTGGTCCAATATGGTGGATAACTGGCATGACCAAAACACATGAAAATGATTTGCAGTCTTTTCACCACACAAGCGCCAACAGTTCAATCCCTTATGGGTAAATTTGTTTTGTGCAGGTGTTCTGAAAAATCTTGCCAAGTTTTTCCATCCAAATTCTCTCCACTGCAGGGATGAGGTACTGTAGCGAACTCAATATGAGCACCCTACTTGGCTTGCCAAGTGGGTTGACCCTATTGGCGACACAGGTAGGGTGCGGGACTCCGGATCGGGAGGCGTGAGTTCAAATCTCCCGGTGGGACGTCGCCATGTCGAGCAGCACGTTACACTGGTGTCAGAAGTGGGATCTCCTGTCCAAAGCAGTAATGGGGCGCTGACATCGGGACGATGTCGAGAACCAGAGGGGAGTAGTGTAGCGAACTCAATATGAGCACCCTACTTGGCTTGCCAAGTGGGTTGACCCCTATTGGCGACACAGGTAGGGTGCGGGACTCCGGAGCGGGAGGCGTGAGTTCAAATCTCCCGGTGGGACGTCGCCATGTCGAGCAGCACGTTACAGTACTTTTCCATTGCTGTTTATTTAGCTTTTCCCATATTTCCAGTTGTAAAGTGAAATTCCCCCTCTTTTTCCCCATCTCTCTTTTATATAAGATGTGTTGTCTCCTTTTAAGTCTTGAAGACCTTGGTATATTTTAGAAATGTATCTGATCCCTGGGATCCCTTTATATGCCATTAAGAAGACCTTCAGAACACCTGACTGGGCCCTTTCCAAAACCTCCTTTTTAAGTATATTGTTTATGTGGTGTCTAAGCTGGAAGAAACCTGTAAAGGTCTTGATTTATTAGGCCTTGTTTTTTCAAATCTTCAAAACTTCTTAAGATTTGCCCTTTAAAAAAATCGTAATATTTTATCAGCCCTTTCTCCTTCCACTTTTTAAATCTGGTGTCTGTTTTATTAGGAGTAAAGTCCTGATCATAGGCGATCCATTGCAGAAGTCGATAGGGCTCTTTAGTTTGATTCTCTCTGACTATCTTAAACCAAATTTTTAGCGGGGTCTCTATCCACGGGTTAGTGTTATTCAAAAGCTTAGGTAAGACATTGTTCCCTATTATCGCCTGTAGGGGGATGTCACTTGTTATTTGGCATTCGATCTCCTTCCATTGTGCAGTGTAGACTGGGTTACATATCTCTACTAAAGTTTTAATTTGTGCGGCTTTAAAGTAGTCCCTGATATTTGGCAGCGCGAGCCCACCTTTGTCTTTGTTTAGCTGTAGGGTTCTATATCTGATTCTAGGTCTCTTGCCCTGCCATATGAATCTTGAGATCCTTCTGTCCAGCTCCTGCCATGTTTTTTTGGGAGGTTCTACCGGTATTGTTTGGAAAAGGTATAGAAGACGTGGAAGTATATTCATTTTGACTGCTTCAATTCTTTGTGCAGTACCCAAGAATGGTATCATATTCCATCTTGCTAGGTCAGATTTTATTTTTGTCACCAGTGGATCATAGTTTAGTGATATAATTTTGTTGAGTTGTTTCGGGATATTGACCCCCAGATATTTCATAGATTCCGACTCCCAGTTAGTTTTGAGTTTGCTTAGTGAATAATGATTTGGGGTCATAGTTGAATGTTAAAACTTGGGTTTTATGCATATTTAATTTGTACCCCGATAAATCTCCATACTCTGAAAAAACTGAGGTTAGTTCTGGTAAAGAAGTGTCCGGCTGCCCTAGGTATATTAAAATGTCATCAGCAAAGAGTGCTATTTTATGTTCCTTCTGACCAAGTGTAATACCTTGAATTTTTTTGGTTTTGTCTTATCCATTGGCTCAGAGGTTCTATGAAGATTGCAAAGAGCAGTGGAGACAGGGGGCAGCCCTGACGACATCCTCTTTCCAGTTCAAAAGATGATGATAAATTACCGTTAATCCTTATTTTAGCTGTTGGTTTTTTATATAATGCCTGTATAGTTCTAATGAAGTTGTTATGAAAATTGAAACTGGATAAGATTCTATATAGAAAAGACCAGTCAACCGAATCGAATGCTTTTTCAGCATCTAATCCCCAATATGATTGCATTTAAGTTATATTTTTTTATATGATGAATTATGTGTAAAGTGCGTCGAATGTTGTCTTGTGTCTGTCTTTGTCTTATAAAACCTGTTTGGTCTAAATGAATTAGGTCTGTCAGTATATTTTCTAACCTTTTGGCAAGGATAATGGTAAAAAGCTTATAGTCCTGATTTAGTACACTGATTGGTCTGTAGTTGGAGCACTCTAGTTTATCCTTTTCAGGTTTAGGTATAACTGCAATGACCCCTTCTCTCCAGGAGGGGGGGATTTCCCTGTGTGGAGGACATAATTAAATGTTTTCAGGAGGAGAGGAGATAGTTGCTGTTTAAAGGTTTTGTACCACTCTGCTGTATAGCCATCAGCTCCTGGGGATTTGTTAGCTTTAAGTTTCATAATTGCTTTTTCCAATTCTTTAGGATGTATTTCTGACAGTAGTGTTTTATTTTGTGACTCCGTAAGTTGGGGAAGGTTTAATGTGTTTAGGAATGCCTCGGATGCGTTTTTATGTTTTTTGTGGGAGTATAAGTTCTTATAGTAATTCTCGAAGTTTTTAAGAATATCCTGAATTCTGAATTTTATTTCCTTTGATACTGGGTCTCTGATTTTGTAGATTGCTCTTTCTGTTTGATGTTTCCTCAATTTATAGGCTAGCAATTTTGCCGATTTACTGCCTGCTTCATAGTATTTTTGTTTCAGAAATGTAAGTTTCTTCTGGATTTCTATTGTGTAGATCTCATTTATTTGGTTTTTAATTTCCTTAATCTTGAGCGAGTCAGTAGAATGAGTGTTGCCTTTGTGTTCTTTTTCTAGGTTCCTAAGTTCTGACTCTAATGTGGATAGTTTTTCTTGTCTTAGTTTCTTTTGGGTTGCCAGTTTTGCAATAATCTTTCCTCTTATTACAGCTTTACATGCATCCCACAGTATTAAAGGGGATACTTCTCCATTATCGTTATCTTCCAAATATCTGAGAATATCTGATTCCAATTCATCTTTCAATGGTCCTTTCAGGACATTTGAATTTAACCTCCAAGAAAATGTATTATTTGTGTATTTTTGGATATTTAAGTCCATGTAGATCGGACTGTGGTCGGAGAGATCCATCAGTCCTATTTTACATGTTTTTACTCTTCCAATGTCTCTATTAAACATAAAAAAATAGTCAATCCTTGAGTAAGATGAATGTGGAGTTGAGTAAAATGTATAGTCTTTTACACTGGGGTTGAGTTCCCTCCACACGTCACAGATTCCCAATTCTTTTAGTAGCATCCGAGTCTTCCTGTTTTGGGTGTTATTTTGATGTGGGGAATTACCAGAAGCATCCCAGTATGGATTCAGTCTAAGATTGAAGTCCCCACCACATATCACTAAACCTTGAGCTTTAGTTATCATTAGGTCGAATACATTTTTATAAAATTTCCAGTTAGCCCCTGGGGGAGCATACACATTCAGCAGGGTGATATCTTCTCCCTCTAGCCGCCCAGTTACCAAACTGTATCTCCCTTCTTTATCTTTGTGTTCTGATTTTTTTTCAAATGTAATTTTGGTTGATATCAATGTCGCTACTCCCCTCCTCCTCCCTGATTTATATGAAGATGAAGAGATCATTTTAAACCCTTGTCTACTGAGTTTATTGTGTTCCACGTCTGTTAGGTGGGTTTCTTGTAAAAGTATTATTCCTGCTTTGTCTTTTTTCATTTTGCCTAGAATCTTGGATCTTTTAACTGGATTCAGGATTCCTTTTACATTATATGAAATTATTTTGGTTACACCCTGTTTCTCCATTGTGTTGTTTTGTTTAGTATAACTGTGTGGTGGCCCTCTTTTGTGCTACTCAGAAACTGAAAGAACATTAAAAAACAAGAAAAACATTAAGAACATAGTGTAAAAAACTTTAAAACAAAAAGCTGTCATAAGAACTTCCTGAGCTGAGGTCTTTTTAAAGACCCTGTAAGAGCCTTGATGGAGTGAAGGCTCTGAGGGAAATTCCTCAAACTCTGTTACGTGTTGAGGGCCCTCTCTTACCACTGAAAGTAGTCCCATGCTTTTAACGTGAGTTTCAGAACCCAATCCAAACTTGTAATGATTTTTTTTTTTTTTTCCTTTTATGCCTAAACCCTGTGAAATTGTGTGCACCCTCCCACCCCCATCACATCAAACATTCACGCAAAAACAGTATTTGTTAGTATGAGGAGAACATGTGGATTATTGTCACAGTTCTATTTTAACAAGTTTTTTTTTTTTTTATTACAAAGACTTATTTGTTTCAAATAATATGATTGTTCCATGAAATGTTTTACCACATGCTGAATATGCATCTCCTTTAATGTTTGTTACCTTGTATGAGGGGGGTTGGATGTGCGGATTGATTCAAGAGAAAAAAAAAAAAAAAAAGGTCGCTATTCCAACCTGAAAACGGATAGTTTATCCGCGACGCTCTGGTGCTGGGTTTCCCGCTGCTGGTCCGTGGATTTTGAAGGTCTTTGTGTTGTCCATGTTTGCGTTTTGATCTTCTCACTCGGGTCTGCGGTGGGTTTAAATACCGTTACCGGGAGGCCTCTTTTCGCCATGTCAGCTGTTGCTTCTTCCGCCGAATTATAGAGACACGTTTCATCGCCGTAGAAGACCCTTAACTTCGCAGGAAATGGTGTCTGAAAGCGCAATTTCTTCTCTCTTAACACCTTTTTCGCGCCATTGTATTCCCTGCGCTTTTTAAGGACCTCCGGGGCGTAATCGTGTTCCACGTAGACTTTTCTCTCCTGGTGCATAAATCCTTTTTTCTGCCAGGCCAGTCTTACAACCTCTTGTTTTATTTTGAAATTGGAAAATCTTACCAACACCGAACGTGGGGGCGCTTCCGCCGCCGGCCTAGCGGCTAATGAACGATGTACCTTTTCTATCTTCAAGTCGGTGGTTTGTGGAATATCCAATTTCTCTCTTAGTAAGGATTCCACGCATTCTGCCATTGAGTTAAAACCATTTTCGGTTCCTTCTATCAGACCATGAATTCTTATGTTGTCTCTTCTTTGTTTTCCTTCTTGGTCGGTTAGCTTAGCCTCTATAGCTGCTTGTCTTTTGCGTAGGTCTAGCACAGAATCTTCGAGCACTTTTATTCGATCCTCTGTTTCCAAGATTCGGTTCTCGGCCTGGTCCACTCTGCTGTTTGTCCTTTTCAATTCTTCTCTGAATTCCCGAAATTCGGCCGTAACATCTCGGCGAAATCGTCGTAGCTCCTCAAATAGTGATTTCAGGCTAACCCTTTTGTTAGCTATCACCAGTTCCTCGTCTTCTGAACGGAGATCTTCCAGTTCGGATTCTCCGGCCGATACGTGTCCTGGCCTGGAGAATTTCAGTTTCTTCTGTTTTCCTTTAGACATGATGATTTTGTCTTTTGATTTTCACTCCTCCAAAAATCCGTTAAGTTTGATTTTCAATGTGTTATCCTGGATTGGGTCTGAGAACTTCAGTGTTAAGCTGCAGTCGCCATGGTGTCCAGACCGGAAGTTCCAATGTTACAAAGTTTAACATAAAAAAGCAGCAGCGTTGCTGAACTGAGTCATATTTTGTAATATATTCTTTGACATTTAGATTTATGTTTTTATATGTGTGCAAAATGCGTTTAGTGATTAACAAAGTATGTTCTGTACTTTTGTTGTTTTAAATAAGAGAGATGGTATCGGGTTTGGGTCGGTATTGGCTGATACTCAGTCACAGTATCGGTATCGGACTTGAAAAAGTGGTATCGGCTCATCTCTACTTAAAATTGCAACGTTTTTCCTCATAAATTTGCAACTTTTTCTCATAAATTGCAACTTTTTTTTTTCTCATTGCAGTTTTTTTCTTGTAAATCAGCAATTTTTTTTCTTGTAAATTTGCAACTTTTTTCATAAATTTTTGACATTTTTACAAAATTGCAATTTCTTTATCATAAAATTGTGACTTTTCAGAAATTTGTAACTTTTTCCTGCAAATTTGCCACTTTTTTTATAATTTGTTATAAACAATTATAATTTACAACTTTAATTTTTAAATTATCTTTTATCATATTTTGGCACATTTATACCTATAATTTACACGCTTTGTTAAATTAAGTCCTTCCACAGCATGGGGGACACCACGTGGTGTGTAGCGGCGGTGCCTATCTCTGTTTCTCTGACCCTAGGCCACACAGCTACTGTAAGTAGTGAAAGCTACAGTGGGGGGGAGTCCCTCTGTGCGTTAACTTTCCTTTCCCCATTCTGTTATGTTGAGCACCAAGCTAGAATGCAGAAAGTACCATTTTTATATGGTCTTTAGTATGACCCGACTGGGATTTGAACCCATGACCTCCCGGTTGTGGGGCAGATGCTCGACCAATTAGGCCACCACTCCGGTTTATACGTTTGTACCTCATGATAAATATGTGAACACCCCTCATCCCCCGTGTCGAAAAATGGCAAACCTCCTACTGAGTACATCTAATCTAGGCAGGGGGTGAATAAATCACGTCACAATTAAAACAGATTTTAAAACTTTAATTATTTTAAAACAAGACAAAAAAAATCACATTATTTCTACACAGCATATACAGTATATATATATATATACTGTATATGTAAAGAGACTCATAAAATCGGTGCAGAAAGCAATCTGTGTGGGATTAAATGCAATTAGGTGATGTGCTGCACAGCAAAGATGAGGCTGCTCATGTTACAAAACACACTGAGAGGTTTGGCTACAGATGTTTATCAGAACTTCTTAATCATCAAAATGATCATTTATTTTACAGAACTTTTCTTCTAAAACCACTTGTTTTTGCATTTGTGTCATTATCTGATAATCGTGATAGTGGTACATCTATGTGAAAAAACTCAAAATTTAAATTATCCTCAGTAGGTGATGTGTTCTTTCTAACAATGGAGATGGGGGGGGGGGGGGTATTCACAAATTTAGCATGAGGTGTAAACAAATACATATGGTAGGTACAAATCTGCAAAAAATAAAGGTGCAGAAATCTGATAAAAGATGCCAGTTTTAAGATTAAAACAAGCTGTGAATTATAATTTATTTACATTGAATAAAAAATTAATAAGCATACAGATGGACACTATAAAAAAAACAAGAAAAACGCTGAAAATCTGAGAATAAAGGTGCAAATCTATGAGGAAAAAGTTGCAAATTTATGAGAAAAAAGTTTCACATTTACAAGAAAAAAGCTGAAAATTTATGAGAATAAAGTTGTAAATTTATGAGGAAAAAGCTGAAAATTTACAACAAAAAGCTGAAAATTTATGAGAAAACATTCAAATCTATGAGAAAAAAGTTGCAACTCTGAAAAAAGCTGCAAATTTATGAGAAAAAAGTTTGCAAATCTTTGAAGAAAACTTACAAATGAAAAAGTTGTGACTTTTTGAGAAGAAATTTACACTTATGAATGTTGATGGGTTTAACAAGGGGGGGATTTGGGGTCATTTTGCTAACAAGGGGGACGGCACCCCTCCCCCATCCTCACCCAATCACCTAAAGGGTATCCACATCCCTTATTAAAAAAAACATATTTGAAACCCTCACACTAACGCTGGTTTCCTTCATTCAAACTGGACGTCTCCATGATGACATCATAACAAAGGATGGACTCGCTTCTCCTTCAGACCCGGGCGCTCTTGGGCTGGTTGGCAGGGGGGTCCATCAGGCTGGCCGTGCCCCTTTTCCCAGAGTAGTAGAAGCTGTTTTCTCGGCTCGGGGTCCCGGGGTTTGGGGCGTGGCAGCACAGGATCAGGACACCCCCCAACAGGCAGAGGGCGGAGCCAGCCCAGCCCGCGTACAGCGAGAACCCGAACGACATCAGACCCTCCGCCTGGTGGGTGCCGATGGGGAACCAGACGGTCGATATGAGGCCGCACACGGCTGGGAGGAGTTTACACAGAGGAGAAGAAATATTAGAATTAAAATATTAATGTTTATATAGTTGACTGTATTATTAACTTGAGTGTGCAACGTCCCATTGCTTGTTAGCCCTGTTAGCTTAGCATAGCAGGAATTTTATGTTGTTTCCTTCTCTTTATAAATATTTTCCCTTTACAAATAATGCTACAACATTGAAAAATTTGCGACTCTCCTCATAAATTTGCAACTTTTTTCTCATAAATTCAGTTTTTTAAATAAATTTGTGACTTTTTTCTCTTAAATGTCCTTCTTTTTTCTCCTAAATTTGTAAAATTTTTCTAATAAATTTCCTACTTTTTTCTTGTAAATTTGTCACTTTCTCTAATAAATTTGCAACATTTTTCTGGTAAATTTGAAACTTTTCCTCCTATATTTCCAAAAATTTTCTCATAAATTTGCAACATTTTTTCTGTCAAATTTTAAGCTTTTTTTTTTTCTCATAAATTTCCTTCTTTTTTCCTCATAAATATGCAAACTGTTTCTCACAAATTTCCCACTTTTTTCTTGTAAATCTGCCACTTTTGCTCAGAAATTTGCAACATTTTTTTCTGGTAAATTTTAAACTTTTTTTTTTCTCATAAATTTCCTTCTTTTCTCTCCTAAATTTATAAAATTTTTCTGGTAAATTTGTGACTTTTTTCCTCATAAATTTCCTTCTTTTTTTCCTCATAAATGTGCAAAGTTTTTCTCATGAATTTCCTTCTTTTTTCCTCATAAATTTGATTTTTTTTTTCATAAATTTGCAGGGTTTTTTTTCCCCTGTAAATTCGCCGTTTTTCCCTCATAAATTTGCAACATTTTTCTGGTAAATTTGAAACTTTTCTCTGTATAAAGTTGCAACTTCTTTCTGTAAATGTGTGACATTTTTCTCTTAAATTTGTGACTTTGTCCTTCTAATTTTGCACCTTTCTGGGGGTAATTCTGCAGCTCTTGGGTAGCAGCTGCTGGGGAGGGCGTGGGGGAAGGTTGGCAGCTGGGGCTGTGTGACATGACGATATATATCGCACGATGATACAGGGAGTCTGTGGTTTCATAGAATCGTTTATATGGTTATTTAAAATGCACTTCCTCCAGTTTATTCAGTGAAACTCTTCACCGTTACGTGTCAGCGCCCCATCTGTCCTCTGCAGTGGAACACAGAACAGGTGTGTCATGGCTGGCTAGGCTTCAGTCCAGTGGACGCTAATGCTAACTCCAAACTCCCGGTTCAGATCGCTGCTACTCCTGCTTGTCAGGGATGTGGGACTGTTTTCCATCGCGCTGTGTCAGAGAGGATAGTTGGCTAACCTCGTTTTAATAGGAGGTAAGTAATGTTAACACCATGTCTAGCTATAAAATGCTAAATGACGATGCTAAGTTGTGCTAACTGTAAGTGGAATGTAGCAGAGCATCGTTTCTTTGGCTTAAATTACTGCTGAGTTTCTTAGTTTTCTCTGAATTTTTTTTTTTTTTTTATTAAAGCTGCAAAAGTGCATGATGGTGGCACATACACGCAAAATAAATAATAAATACATTAAAACAGGCTGGAGGAGCAAGTTGGCTCTTAATGTAATTTATATGATTTCTAATCATTTTAATTAGTCAACCAGTGGTAATGAATAAAGCCATCAGATGGATTTTATTACCTTTGTGTCTTTGACTTTCAGATCATGACCAAACTGAAATATTTTCACTAAGAAGCAAACGGGTTAAATGAGGCCAGAACGGCTGCAGGTCGACGCTGACATTTTCACTGATTTAAGCCAACGGCTCATTTCTATCTGCAGGTGACAGCCAGGCTCAGTTTCACACATTTTTGATCTCTCTCTTTTTTTTTTTTTTGCTTTTCTCCTCTGGCTCAGGAAATATTTAACTGATTGATGTTTACTTTTTATTCATATATGATTTAGAAAAAAAACCCTGAAATTTATGAGAATCAAGTCTCAAATGCACATTACAAAACTATTTTACAACAACACTGCAAAATTATGAAGGAAAACGGTACATGCAAAAGTAAAAAAACAACAACAGATGGTCCTGTTTATGTGATGATCTAAACTGTAGAAATTACAGAAAATGAATCCCCCTTACTCCTAGCCCCCATGATACCTTGCATGAATTATGGGCACAATTTCCGGTACTAGCTTAGAATGTGTGGTTGTCACTGAAACGAGACACTTTTCCTTGTTAAAAAACAATGACTTTGGCATCAGAAATGCAGGAACATGGCCTTTTGCACCTCAAAAACAGTAATATAATCATAGCACTTCCCACGACTATGGAGGGATGGGAAGATGAGCTTAAAAACTGGCCTGGCAGACAGTAGCTCCGTTAGTTAGCTCCGCTGCTAAGATGCTAGCGCTATAAACAAATAAAAGCTCTGAGATAGCATCAATGTTTCCACCACAATAAAGTTGGCTGCATTTTGTTAAAAGATGTTGGACATAATCATATTTACCTCAGAGCAGATGTAGAATCTAGTCAGAACCACAAAGAACACCGTGCCTGGGTGTTTTAATGTCGGGGTAAAACAGACAGCTGCAGCTGGTCATTTTACCCCGACATTAAAATGCTCCTGCTGCTGTCATGCCATGAATGCTTGTTATTTAACTTAACACGTACACACCTTTTCTGACAATTGTTCAGAATTTTATTGATCTATATTTTGTGATAATTTAAAAATTAATGCATGCTGAAGCTGATAATATCAAGTCCATATCATTCCAATGCAATACAATGAACGCAGAAAAAAAAAATTATTTGATATCTTTCTCAAATCGTTAAGCCTTAGGAAGCAAACTGTTACTGTTTTTTTATTTATTATTTCACTTCATGCAGCCATGCATCTGGTGACATATATAAACGTCAGATCTGTAACATTCATACGAGTGAAAACATCCCTGCTGCTGTTGTCTGTCCTACCGATCACACCAACAGTCCGTTAGTCTTCAGTGCATGATCTACGCGTTGCTGCTGAAGCCCCAGATTTAGCTGTGCTTATTGGTGAGGAGCCTCACACCACCAACAGCAGCGAGTACCAGAACTACGCAAAAGCATTCAAAAATATAAAAACTAAAAAGTGCTGAAATTAGCTGGCACTTGACTGCAAAACAGGTATGTGGACTATACATTAAAATGAATTTAAAACACTTTTAAAAACGCTGTTTTAAATGCCCCACTACTCCACTCTTGCTGACTGATTTAACACGACTTCAACCGAAACCAGAAGTTCAATTCAATTCAATTCAATTCAACTTTATTTATATAGCGCCATTTCACAACAACAGTCATCTCAGAGCACTATCAACTGTAGGGGGAACCCCCACAGTTGCAGAAAGACCCCAGCAATCAGGCGATCTCCTGTGAGCAAGCACTTGGCGACGGTGGAGAGGAAAAACTCCCTTTTAACAGGAAGAAACCTCCAGCAGAACCAGGCTCAGGGAGGGGCAGTCATCTGCCGCGACTGGCTGGGGGGTGAGGGGATAGAGAAGAAGAAAAGAACAGACATGTAGAGAGCAAACAGCACGATGGGGACTCAATCTATGGGAGAGAACAAACAAATGTTAATGACCAGCAAAAAAAAAAATATTTCATAGAGAGTGAGGAAAGGAGTGAGGCCCAGTGCATTACTGGAGGTCCCCCGGCTGACTAAACCTAATAGCAGCATAACTAAGGGAGGGTTCAGAAACACATGATCCCTCCCTAATTGTAGGCTATATCAAAAAGGTAGGTTTTAGCCCTATTCATAAAAACAGAGATCGAGTCTGACTCCCGAATCCAGATTGGCAGCTGATTCCACAGGAGAGGAGCTTGATAACTAAAGGCTCTGCCTCCCATTGTACTTTTGGAGATTCTAGGTATTACAAGTAATCCTGCATTTTGGGAGCGTAGTGCTCTGCTAGGATAATACGGTAGTATCAGATCTTTTAAATAAAAAGGAGCCTGATTGTTTAGAGCTTTGTAAGTAAGAAGAAGGATTTTAAACTTAATTCTAAACTCTATGGGAAGCCAATGAAGGGAGGCCAGAACCGGAGAGATATGATCTCTCTTTCTAGTACCTGTTAAAACTCTTGCTGCAGCATTTTGGATCAGCTGAAGACTTTTTAAAGATGTTTTAGGACAGCCTGATAATTAAGAATTACAATAATCTAATCTCGAGCTAACAAAAGCGTGGATCAGCTTCTCAGCATCACTCTGAGACAAGATGCTCCTAATCTTGGCAATATTACGCAAATGATAGAAGGCAGTCTTAGAAACAAATTTAATATGTGAATTGAAGGACAAATCCTGATCAAAAATAACTCCAAGGTTCCTCACAGAGCTATTAAGAGAAAGAGTAACTGCATCCAAACTGAAAGTTTGATTTGGAAAGGAATTTCTAAGGTTTTTTGGACCAACAAGAATGACTTCAGTCTTATCTGGATTTAATAGCAGGAAATTACAAGTCATCCAAGCTTTGATTTCCTTAAGACAGGCTTCTAACTTGGCTAATTGATTAGTATCATCTGGCTTCATCAAGTTGCGCCTATAGTCGTTTCTACAGCAGCGCCCTCAGGAATAAGATGCATATCGTGATATATATCGTTATCACGATATAAGATGACATATCGTGATGTGATTTTTTGTCATTTCGCACAGCCTCATTAGGAACTACTGGGTTATGTGGACTTTAACCTAATGAAGGCTTAATTAAAGCTCCACTGGATCAATATGACTCATCCTCACCCATGAAGAGGAAGAGGACCCCACCCACTCGGGCGCGGCGCCGTTTGATGGCGGCGGAGTCGTTCTGCAGCCGAACGCAGGACATGGACAGGAGGACCAGGGTGACGGCGGGGAGACCCAGGAGACAGGCGCAGATCATCAGAGCCCGGGACGTCTGGATGTAAGCTGGGGGGACAAAGATGGAGATGAAGTGTGTGTTTGGTTTACGGTTTTCAGCAGCGTAGCTCACCTGGAGCTGCTTAGAGCAGGAATGTGCTCACATTCAGCCAAGAAAGCACTTCGCTGACCAGGCAACAAGAGAAAGCTGCACGTCTGAATGACCGTATGGACAGAGTCTGAGCCAGATAACAACACAGAACAGAACCTGCAGCTTATCACATTCCTATGGACACAACACCAACACACAATACGGATTTCATGTGCCGAGTTATTGCCACTTTATTACCACACCGAGATTGATCTAACTGTCTGTCTGTCTAACACAGTATGGTAAGTATTGGAAAAATAAACAGCAAATGCAGGTTTGCAACTTTTTTCCTTAAAAATTAGCATTTTTTTTCCTGTAAATTTAGAACTGTTTTCTTGTAAATTTTCAGTTTTTTTTCTCATAAATTTGCAAATTTTGTCTCCTTGGTTTGCAACTTTTTTTCTCGAAAACATGCAACTTTTTGCTGTAAATTTGCATTTTTTACTTGTAAATTTGAAACTTTTTTCATGCAAATTTGCAATTTTTTTCCTATAAATTTCCAGCTGTTTTCTTGTAAATTTGCTCCTTTTTTCTTATAAATTAGCATTTTTTACCTATAAATTTGAAAATTTTGTCTTGTTTGCAACTTTTTTTCCTCAAAAACACAATTTTTGCCACAACTTTGCAACTGTTTTCTTGTAACTTTGCAACTTTTTTCTCAAAAATATGCAACTTTTTTCCTGTAAATTTGCATTTTTTTAACTTGTAAATTTGAAACTTTTTTCTTGCAAATTTGCAGTTTTTTCCCTGTAAAGCTGCAACTGTTTTCTTGTAAATTTGCAATGTTTTTCTTATAAATTTGCTATTTTTTCCTATAAATTTGCAAATTTTGTCTCTTATGTTTGCAACTTTTTTCTCAAACATCTGCTACTTTCTTCTCATAAAATTGCAACTTTTTTCCTCAAAAATTGGCAGTTTTTTTTCCTGTAAATTTGCAACTGTTTTCTTGTAAATTTTCAATTTTTTTTCTTATAAATTTGCAAATTTTGTCTCCTTGGTTTGCAACTTTTTTCTTGCAAATGTGCAATTTTTTCCTATAAATTTCCAACTATTTTCTTGTAAATTTGCTCCTTTTTTTCTTATAAATTAGCATTTTTTACCTGTAAATTTGAAAATTTTGTCTTGTTTGCAACTTTTTTCCTCAAAAACACAATTTTTTTCCCATAACTTTGCAACTGTTTTCTTGTAACTTTGCAACTTTTTTCTCAAAAATATGCAACTTTTTTCCTGTAAATTTGCATTTTTTAACTTGTAAATCTGAAACTTTTTTCTTGCAAATTTGCAGTTTTTTCCCTGTAAAGCTGCAACTGTTTTCTTGTAAATTTGCTATTTTTTCCTATAAATTTGCAAATTTTGTCTCTTATGTTTGCAACTTTTTTTCTCAAACATTTGCTACTTTCTTCTCATAAAATTGCAACTTTTTTCATCAAAAATTGGCAGTTATTTTCCTGTAAATTTGCAACTGTTTTCTCGTAAATTTTCAATTTTTTTCTTATAAATTTGCATTTCTTTTCCTACAAATTTGCAAATTTTGTGTCTTTGGTTTGCAGCTTTTTTCTCAAAAATATGCAACTATTTACCTGTAAATTTGCATTTTTTACTTGTAAATTTGAACCTTTTTTCTTGCAAATTTGCAGGGTTTTTTCCCCTGTAAAGCTGCAACTGTTTTCTTATAAATTTGCTATTTTTTCCTATAAATTTGCAAATTTTCTCTTATGTTTGCAACTTTTTTCTCATAAAATTGCAACTTTTTCCCCCCAAAATTGGCAGTTTTTTCCCTGTAAATTTGCAACTGTTTTCTTGTAAATTTGCTCCTTTTTTCTTATAAATTAGCATTTTTTACCTATAAATTTGAAAATTTTGTCTTGTTTGCTTGCAACTTTTTTCCTCAAAAAGACCATTTTTTCCCATAACTTTGCAACTGTTTTCTTGTAATTTTGCAACTTTTTTCTCAAAAATATGCAACTTTTTTCCTGTAAATTTGCATTTTTTTACCTGTAAATTTGAAACTTTTTTCTTGCAAATTTGCAGTTTTTTCCCTGTAAAGCTGCAACTGTTTTCTTGTAAATTTGCAATGTTTTTCTTATAAATTTGCTATTTTTCCCTATAAATTTGCAAATTTAATCTCTTATGTTTGCAACTTTTTTCTCAAACATTTTCTACTTTCTTCTCATAAAATCGCAACTTTTCCCCCCAAATTGGCAGTTTTTTCCCTGTAAATTTGCAACTGTTTTCTTGTAAATTTTCAATTTTTTTTCTTATAAGTTTGCAAATTTTGTCTCCTTGGTTTGCAACTTTTTTCTTGCAAATCTGCAATTTTTTTCCTATAAATTTCGAACTATTTTCTTGTAAATTTGCTCATTTTTTCTTATAAATTAGCATTTTTTACCTATAAATTTGAAAATTTTGTCTTGTTTGCTTGCAACTTTTTTTTTAAATTTTCAATTTTTTTTCTTATAAATTTGCAAATTTTGTCTCCTTGGTTTGCAACTTTTTTCTCAAAAACATGCAACTTTTTGCTATAAATCTGCATTTGTTACTTGTGAATTTAAAGCTTTTTTCTTGCAAATTTGCAATTTTTTCCTAGAAATTTCCAACTGTTTTCTTGCAAATTTACTCCTTTTTTCTTATAAATTAGCATTTTTTTACCTATAAATTTGAAAATTTTGTCTCGTATGTTTGCAACTTTTTTCCTCAAAAACACAATTTTTTCCCATAACTTTGCAACTGTTTTCTTGTAACTTTGCAACTTTTTTCTCAAAAATATGTAACTTTTTTCCTGTAAATTTGCATTTTTTAACTTGTAAATTTGAACCTTTTTCTTGCAAAAAGCTGCAACTGTTTTCTCTTATTGTTGTCTCTTATGTTTGCAACTTTTTTCTCAAACATTTGCTACTTTCTTCTCATAAAATTGCAACTTTTTTCCTCAAAAATTAGCAGTTATTTTCCTGTAAATTTGCAACTGTTTTCTTGTAATTTTTCTATTTTTTTCTTATAAATTTGCATTTCTTTTCCTATAAATTTGCAAATTTTGTGTCTTTGGTTTGCAACTTTTTTCTCAAAAATATGCAACTTTTTCCTGTAAATTTGCATTTTTTAACTTGTAAATTTGAAACTTTTTTCTTGCAGATTTGCAGGGCTTTTTTTCCCCTGTAAAGCTGCAACTGTTTTCTTATAAATTTGCTGTTTTTTCCTATAAATTTGCAAATTTTGTCTCTTATGTTTGCAACTTTTTTCTCAAACATTTGCTACTTTCTTCTCATAAAATTGCAACTTTTTTCCTCAAAAATTGGCATTTTTATCCTGTAATTTGCAACTGTTTTCTTGTAAATTTTTAAATTTTTTTTCTTATAAATTTGCATTTCTTTTCCTATAAATTTGCAAATTTTGTCTCTTTGGTATGCAACTTTTTGGTGTAAATTGACATTTTTTACTTGTAAATTTGAAACTTTTTTCTTGCAAATTTGCAATTTTTTTCTTGTAAAGTTGCAACTTTTTTCTTATAAATTTACTATTTTTTCCTATAAATTTACAAATTTTCTCTGTATATATGCAACTTTTTTCTCAAACATTGGCTATTTTTTTCAAAAAAAAAAAAGCATTTTTTTTCCCTGTAAATTTGGAACTCTTCTTGTATATTTGCTACCTTTTTCTTATAAATTTGCATTTTGTTTCTTAGGTTTGCAAATTTTTCTCAAAAATATGCAACTTTTTGCTGTAAATCAGCATTTTTTACTTATAAATTTGAAACTTTCTACTTGCAAATTTGCATTTTTTCCTATAAATTTCCAACTGTTTTCTTATAAAGTTGCTCCTTTTTTCTTATAAATTAGCATTTTTTACCTATAAATTCGCAATTTTTTTGTCTCGTAACTATGTAACTGCTTTCTTGTAACTTTGCAACTTTTTTCTTATAAATTTGCTAATTTTTTCCTATAAATATGCAAATTTTGTCTCATCGGTTTGCAACTTTTTTTCTCAAACATTTTTTTTCAAAAATATGCAACTTTTTTCCTGTAAATTTGCATTTATTTTACCTGTAAATTTGAAACTTTTTTTTTTTTCAAATTTGCAGCTTCTTCTCTTGTAAATTTTCATCACTTTTTCATGTAAATTTGCAACACTGGTTAAATTTTTATTCAGTGCAGTTAAACTGTAACTTATGACTTTTTAAATTTTTAAATTGGCATCTTTTATCATATTTTTGCTCCTTTATTTATTTATTTTTTTTGCAAATTTCCACCTAATTTTCATTTACAGTGCTGTGAAAAAGTGTTTGCCCCCTTCCTGATTTCTCATTTTTTTGTATGTGTCACACTTAAATGTTTCAGATCAAACAAATGTAAATATTAGACAAAGAGAACACAAGTAAACACAAAATAGTTTTTAAATGAAGGTGTTTCTTATTAAGGGTTAAAAAAAAAAATCCAAACCTACATGGCCCTCTGTGAAAAAGTGATCACCCCCCCCTCCTGTTAAAACATAAATCAACTGTGGTTTATCACATCTTTGGAAAACTGAGTTCAATTTCTCTAGCCACACCCAGGCCTGATTACTGCCACACCTGTTCTCAATCAAGAAATCACTTTAATAGGACCTGCCTGACAAAGTGAAGTAGACCAAAAGATCCTCAAAAGCTAGACATCATGCTGCGATCCAAAGAAATTCAGGAACAAATGAGAAACAAAGTAATTGAGCTCTATCAATCTGGGAAAGGTTATAAAGCCATTTCTAAAGCTTTGGGACTCCAGCGAACCACAGTGAGAGCCATTATCCACAAATGGTGAAAACATGGAACAGTGGTGAACCTTCCCAGGAGTGGCCAGCCGACCAAAATTACCCCAAGAGCGCAGCGACTACTCATCCAAGAGGTCACAAAAGACCCCACAACAACATCCAAAGAACTAGGCTCGTCTCAGTTTTGCCAGAAAACATCTTGATGATCCCCAAGACTTTTGAGAAAATACTCTGTGGACTGACGAGACAAAAGTTGAACTTTTGGAAGGTGGGTGTCCCATTACATCCAGTGTAAAAGTAACACAGCATTTCAGAAAAGGAACATCATACCATCAGTAAAATATGGTGGTGGTAGTGTGATGGTCTGGGGCTGTTTTGCTGCTTCAGGACCTGGAAGACTTGCTGTGGTAAATGGAACCATGAATTCTGCTGTCTACCAAAAAATCCTGAAGGAGAATATCCGGCCATCTGTTCGTGACCTCAAGCTGAAGCCCTCTTGGGTTCTGCAGCAGGACAATGATCCAAAACACACTAGCAAGTCCACCTCTAAATGGTTTAAGAAAAACAAAATGAAGACTTTGGAGTGGCCTAGTCAAAGTCCTGACCTGAATCCGATTGAGATGCTGTGGCATGACCTTAAAAAGGCGGTTCATGCTGGAAAACCCTCCAATGTGGCTGAATTACAACAATTCTGCAAAGATGAGTGGGTCAAAATTCCTCCACACCGTTGTAAAAGACTCATTGCCGGTTATTGCAAACGCTTGATTGCAGTTGTTGCTGCTAAGGGTGGCCCAACCAGTTATTAGGTTTAGGGGGCAATCACTTTTTCACACAGAGCCATGTAGGTTTGGATTTATTTTACCCTTAATAATAAACACCTTCATTTAAAAACTGCATTTTGTGTTTACTTGTGTTATCTTTTTTTTTTTTTTTTGTTACTTATTTGTACCCGTAGGTAGACTTGGTTTGCAGTCTGGTGACAAGCCACCGGCTGCTGGTCGCTGCGTGCGCGAGCGCCCTAAACCTACATGTTTTTGGTATGCGGGAGGAAACCGGAGAAATCCCGGAGTAAACCCGCGCAACACGGGGAGAACATGCAAACTCCACACAGCTCACTGTTGGTTGGGGGCTGGGATCAAACCCACGATCTCATGATCCCCGCGGTCCCCCGGCCGAGGGTAAAACTGTGCTGCCACAGTGCTAAGCCACTGCGCCACCGTGCAGCCCACATCTTTGTCTAATATTTACATTTGTTTGATGATCTGGAACATTTAAGTGTGACAAACATACAAAAAAATGAGAAATCAGGAAGGGGGCAAACACTTTTTCACACCACTGTATCTGGTTGTACGTCATGCTAGATTTGTGAATACCAACCATCCCCCGTGTTGAAAAATAACAAATCGCCCAGTCCTTATACCATAATTATGCAGTTCTACCAAACATCATAAATTAGTGAGAGAACGTCCAGACTGGTCCATCTCACCGGGCAGTGTGAGGATCTGGCTGAGGGCCACGCAGTGGTACAGAGCCGGGGAGATGACGCACTCCGCCCACAGGCCCTTGGAGCCCAGCTCGTCCATGCGGACGCAGGTGGCCACCGTGTAGTCGCAGGTCCGGACCCAGTCGTTGGTGGCCGTGGCCACGATGACCCCCACCCAGCCCAGGCAGCCGGCCCCGCTGCCCAGGAGCTGCCTGCACATCAGTGCCATGGAGAGCCTCCGTGCGTTTTTACGCGCTCAAAAACACAAACCAAAAATGGATCTGCTCCGAGTTAGACTGATTCTTTGTATGTCAAAGGAAGAAAAAGATCAGAAAACATTCAAGTGATGTTCAAATAAATAAATTAACAAATAAAATAATGCAGAAATTCCCTCCGAGAGTTCCCTGTGATTGAAGCTGGACCAGAAATCACAAAAGTTAAAATGTAAAGCTGTTCTCTGTCTTGGTGCGTCAGGGCTGATCCTCAGGCAGAAATGCCTGGACTGAGATTTATCGTGGGGTGTGGTGGAAGTCAGGCCCTCCATCCAAACCCAATCAGAACACATGGGAGTCTAACCTGAACCAGACCCTCAGAGCTGCTGAGGCAGACAGAAGCAAAACCTCAATCCAGCAGGCTGAGGGCTGGCAGCAGCTCCAGGACGAGAATTCAGAGCAGGTTGGCTTCTCAGACACACATTTATTCTCACCATGGCCCCCTGCTGGATCAGTAGCATTATTATTATTGTTATTGATAATAATAACAATAATCCTCATGTTGGCCCCCTGCTATTTCCATTATTAATAATAATGGAAACAGAAAAAAACTTTGATCCTTCTCTATGGGGGATTTGAGAGGGGATGGCCCCCCTCCCTCCCAATATCACCATAAACCATGTTGCAGAAGTGAATAACACCAATGCACCAATTCTAAACAGAAATGCAATGCTTGTAAATCAACTGTTTTCTAGTAAAACTGCAACTTTATCATAAAATTGCAACTTTTTACTCATAAGTTTGCAACTGTTTTCTCGTATATTTGCATTTTTCCTCATAAATTTGCAACTTTTTTCTCATTAACTTGTGATTTTTTTTTGCAAAACTGCAACTTTTTGATTGTAAAATTGCAACTTTCTTCTCAGAAATTTGCAACTTTTTTTTTCGTAAATTTACGTTTTTTTCTCATAAATGACCAACTATTTTCTAGTAAAATTACAACTTTATCATAACATTGCAACTGTTTTCATGATTTGCAACTTTAAATCATAAATTTGCATTTTTTTCCTCATAAATCTGCAACTTTTTCTTGCAAATTTGCAGCTTTTTACTCATTAACTTGTCACTTTATTTTTAAAACTGCAATTTTTTGATTGTAAAATTACAACTTAAATTTGCAACCTTTTTCTCATAAATTTGCAACTTTTCTTGCAAATTAGCAACTGTTTTCTAGTAAAACTGCAACTTTATCACCATAAAATTGCAACTGTTTTGTCATGAATTTGCAACTTTTTTCTTGAAAGTTTGCATTTTTTTCTTCAAATCTGCAACTTTTTTCTCATAAATTTGCAGCTGTTTTCTAGTAAAATTGCAATTTTTTCCTGTAAATTTTCAGCTTTTTTCTCATAAATTTGCATGTTCATCTGGATGCTGGTTATTTTTTTTATTCAATTATAATTTGTACCTTTTTTAAACTGGCATCTTTTTTGCACCTTCATTCTTGCAAATTTGTTTGTACCTTGTGCTAAATTCGTGAACACCCCCATCCAGGGCCACCTTAACCTGCCGTTAGGCCCTTGGGCTGAAAAGTTTTTCTAGCCCCCCCCCCCCCCCCCCCCGAACAGGATCTCAGTTTAAAATATGTAATACAGTAGCTATGTTTTTAATAATGGGTTGCATTTCTATGGCACTTTTCATGACACCCAACACTTTATAATGAGTCCATTCTTCATTCAGTCCACAGACAATGATAGAGGTAAGCTACTTCTGTAGCCACAGCTGCCCTGGGGCAGACTAACAACAATATGGCTGCCAATCCACGCCATCTGAACAATTATTCACATTCATACATCAGTGTCATGAACCATGAACACAATGGTGGGAAACGTGCCTTGCCTAAGGACACAACAGCAAGGTGGGGGGAGCGGGATTCAAACCGCCAACCTTCCGGTTATTGGGCAGCCTGCTCTACCGGCTGAGCCACTACGGCCTCATTTTTGTTTCTCTTTGAGACATAATGCAGCTGTGAGCTAGAAAACACAACTACACTGCAGAAAGTCAATATCAGTAAAATGAAATAGATTCAGGCTGTTTCTGCTGGTTTTTGTCTGACAAGATATTTATTCTTGCTGTGCAGTTTATGTGGGAGAACATTTTACATGCTTTCACATAGTTTTAACTTGTTTTAAGCAATTTGATAAGTCAAATCTTCTTGCTGTGTTGGCAGATGATTTTACTTAAAATAAGCAAAAAATTCTGGCAATAGATAATTTTAGTTAGTTAGAAAAAATCTCTGCCAACAAAGTAAGACTGAATTTCTTAAAGCAAGTAAAATTATCTTAAAGCAAGTAAAATCTTACAGAAAACTGCACAACAAAAAGAAATTCTTGTCTTGTCAAAATTACCTTGTGAGAGAAAGCCAAACAAAAAGCCTTGATTTAGGATATTTTATCTTACAAAGATTTTCATTTTTACAGTGACAGATACTACTGTCTTCAGCATAAACACAAATTAGTCTAATCTCTCTCTGTCTCAGACACAGACACACAGCACCATGACCTAAAAACAACACCAGGCATCAGAGGATGACACCGATCAACAATTACAGTCTAGTGATGACAGCAGAACACAGTTATACAGGTCAAGTATTCCTGATTCAAACAATGCACAACAGCAGCAACTTGAAAAGCGCATACCTCCATCAAGGCTCCTTCTGTCCCTCATGGATGACCTCTAAAATGTAATGGGTTTGTGTGTAGGCCACGAGCCAGTTCTGGTGAAAATTGCATCAAAGTCTATGCAGTAATTTTGGAGCATTCTTGCTAGCACACTGTGAGAAGAGCCTTGGTGGAGATATGGGTTCTCCAGTCATCACCAAAATGTAATGGGTTCCCCTGTAGCCCAAGGACCACCTCTGGTGAAAATCTCATCAAAATCCATACAGTAGTTTTTGCGTAATCTTGCTAATAAACAAAAAAACAAACAGACCACTCCGATCACATGACCTCCTTGGTGGAGGTCATTAAAAACCTGCACAGGTGACTGGAAAGCTACAAATAAGAATGTCTTACCTTTTTTTTTTTTTTTTTTTTAGAAGTACTTTCTTCTGGCTTTCTTTAATGAAAAATCCTTCATTATGTCTTTTAAGTCCAGCTCAGGAATAACGTCACCGTCTGCAGACATCAGTGTGAGGTTCCACATTCTGTTTCAGCAGCAGGCTTGATCTGGTCTACTTGTTACCAAGCTATGAGTCCACTGTCCCACACACAGCTGTCTGATGGAAAGAGTGATGGCCTTACATCAGACCTGGCTTTTCTTGTGCTGGTCTCCATCTCTCAGCTTGCCTTCTCCACTGGCCTGCTCTCTTTCGGGAGGTTCTGGTGGTCTTCTCCTCCAGATGAGGGCTTTAATGGCCCACCTGTCTCCTCGGGGCAGTAATCAGCAGCCCCGTCTCCACTTGTTGCTCCAGCTTAGAAAAGTCCTTTTTCCGGACATTTTGACCTATAATTTCTTCTTACCTCTCACTGGCGCTTGCATAATCACACGTTAAAGCAATTCCTCTGATAGGCTGTTGTTACATGGTACCCACGTGGGCCACATGTAAATTGGACCAATCAGCAGCCACACATGAATATCAAGTGATGGACATAAGAGTTTGACCAGTTAACAACAATGTGATCTTTTGTATGGGCTCATGATAGGCTTCTGATCCTGGTAGGCCCCTGGGCTCCAGCCCAGCCTGGCCCGTTCATGAAGGCGGCCTTGCCCCCATTCCCCCGTCAAAAAATAACACATCACCTGCTGCATAAAACAGACAACAAAAACTCCTTCAGTTCAGTCCAAACAACCAGAAGAAAGCCAGTTGGATGAGTTATTAATTTATTAAATAATTTCAAGCAGGATACCATAAAAATGTGACGATTAAAGACACTGGTCTCTACCCTGATAGTGACTTCTTTTTTAAATCCACACACGTCTTTGTCCAGAATAAAGTGATATAAAACATTAAACTTTCATTAATCACTTACAAAGTCTACGCATTATTATGTGTTTTTTTTTTCTCTTTTACACACACGGGTTATGATAGCTACGGGATAGATTTGTCGTCGACGTCACGCTCTAAAAAAAAAACTAAATAGACAAATTTTCATATATTAAATGTTCAAATCCTCCATGAAATAGTTTGAAATGTACACTCTTCCAGCGGCAGGTAAAATATACACAGTCTTACAAAACCCCCCCTCTGGTCTCCTGCTACAGTCAGAGCCCCCCCCCTCCCCAAAAAGGACGAAGCTCCTCACCATCTCCAGCTTCAGCAGCCGCGTTTCCACCGCAGAGGATGGGAACCTTTTTAGAAGAACTACTGGCAGAGGAACTCTTTCAGGGAATTTAGAGATGTCATCATGTGAAGATGATAGTTACTCATGTTTTCTACAATTTCTGCAACTTTTTCCCTGTAAATTAGCAACTTTTTTCTTTTAAATTAGCAACTTTTTTTCATGTAAATTTGCATCATTTTCCCTCTAAATTTGCAACTTTTTACCTTTAATTTTGCAACTTTTTCTCAAAAATTTGCATCTTTTTTCCTATAAATTTGTCTTTTTTCCCCTCATAAATTCATGACTTTATCCATCCATCCATCCATCTTCTACCGCTTTTCTGGAGGTCCGGGTTGTGGAGGCAGCAGTTCAAGCAGAGAAGCCCAGACTTCCCTCTCCCCAGCCACCTGCTCCAGCTCTTCAGAGAGGATACCAAGGCGTTCCCAGACCAGCTGGGAGACATAGTCTCTCCAGCGAGTCCTGGGTCTGCCCCGGGGTCTCCTCCCAGTGGGACGTGCCTGAAACACCTCAAGTGGGAGGCGTCCAGGAGGCATCCTGATCAGATGCCCATACCACCTCAACTGACTCCTTTCAATGTAGAGGAGCAGCAGTTCTACTCTGAGCCTCTCCGGATGACTGAGCTCCTCACCCTATCTCTGAGGGTGAGTGCAGCAATCCTACGGAGAAAGCTCATTTCAGCTGCTTGTATCCGTGATCTTGTTCTTTCTGTCATTACCCAAAGCTCATGACCATAGCTGAGGGTAGGAAACTAGACTGACTGGTAAGTCGACAGCTTTGCCTTAGAACTCAGCTCCCTTTTCACCACAACAGACCGGTACAACGTCCACATCAGCAACAGTTGTAAAGGGACCAGCTAGCTCGTAACAACAAGCCTGATACCCCATATTCCCAAAGCACCCCCCACAAGAGACCACGAGGGACGCAGTCAAATATCTTCTCCAAGTCCACAAAACATGTAAACTGGTTGGGCAAACTCCCACGAACCCTCGAGAATTCTCGAGAGGGTAAAGAGCTGGTCCGATGTGCCACAGCCAGGACGAAAACCACATTGTTCCTCCTGAATCCGAGGTTCGACCAACGGTTGGACTCTCCTTTCCACTTTATGCTTGTAAATTTGTCTTTTTTTCTCATAAATTTGACATTTTCCTTGTAAAGGTGACTTTTTAGAGAGTCTCTGTGCATGGGTGGAGATTTTATTTCACTGTTGGGGGGACATTAAACAGAACATTTTCTCCAGAGTAAAGATTGAGGGGGACACTATCAGTATAGGTTTGGGGAGCAATAAGCAATATTTAAAATGTAGGGGGAAAACCATCTGTATAAATGTGTGTGTGTGTATATAAAACTTAAATTAAACTGGGGCCAAACAGAAAATCTGGGCAAACGTAAAAGAAAAAAAAAAAAAACCACTACATGGGATCAAATTTTAATTAGCATCCAAATGTGAATGTTCTGAAATTCACAAGAAAAACAGCCACAAATTAACAAAAAAAAAGTTGCAAATTAATGAGAAAAAAGTTGCAAATTTGAGACAGAAAGTTACTGATTTAAATGAAAAACGTTACAAATAACTTTGAAAAAGTTGTAAATTAATGAGAAAAAAGTTACAAATTAACAAGAAAAAAATAGCAAATTAATGACAAAAAAGTTGCAAATTTACATGAAGAAGTTGCAGATTTATGAAAAAAAAAACCTGCAAATCTGTAAGAAAAGTTGCAAATTTCTTCCATATTTGTTCTGCATGTATCTTCAGCATTTGTGCTGAAAATGGATTTAATTCAGTTCTGTAACATGATACAGAAACGTTTATGATGATATGGGGGGGGGGGGTTCTCACTTCTTCCCACCTATGTCTCTGTGGTGAAATAGCAGCTAAAAACCACATTTTTGGGGACTAAAACAGTCTCAGTAGGAACTCTAAACACAGAGGAACCACTGCCGATAGCTCCCGGTTCTAACAGGATCCTGCGGTGGGAACACGGCTGTCGTCTAAGGCCACACCTCGATTATTAATCTCATAACCGATAAATAACTCCAGATCTGTTTTAGTGACTTTGTCCCGTCATCCTTGGTGTTAGCTTTAGCTTCCTTTTAACCCTTTTATTGCCGGTTTTGACGAACGCGCCGATCTGCTCCGGTTGCTTCTGTCGACGTTCTGTTCTCTCATTGGTTCTTCAGCGCGTTGATGTGGGCGCAGATCTTCAGGGCCGGTCCCAGTTTGATGTTCATGCTGGTCATCAGGTGGTCCTCGGTCAGCAGCAGCAGGGCCTGGCCGTCGATCTCCTGGACCCGGAACGCCTCGGCCACGTCGCCGCAGCCTGGAAGGGAACAAGCAGCGTCAACACTGAGGAAAAAACAACAAAATAGGACAAAAAATACAAATAAAATAAATATGAATAAATAAATAAAAACATGCATGAAACAAATATAAATAAATTAATAAAATAAAAGAAATATAAATAAATCAAATAAAAATAACTAAAAAATTTAAAGAGTAGTGGCATTTTTTCTGGATTATTTTGACTTTCAGCTCATACGGTAGGAGACATTTTTAAATACATTTTTTACCTAAAAAATCTGAAGGTCAAGCACTTGAGTAAAAGTTTAAACTCTGGTCTCTTAAACATGTAGTTTTCTCACGTAAATTTGATTTTGGTTTTGTAAATTTGCAACTTTTTCCCACATCAATGTGATTTTTTTCTATATATAGTTACAGGTTTTTTTTCTTAGATATGCAACATTTTACTGAAATTTGTGACTTTTTACTAATAATTTGGGACATTTAAATTTGCATTTTTTCCCTCACATTTGCAAATTTTTTCCTCATAAATTTGCAACTTTTTTCTCATAAATTTGCAACATTTTTCTTATAAATTTGCAACATTTTTCTTAGATTTGCAATTTTTCCCCATAAATTTGCATTTTTGTCTCATAAATTTGTAACTTTTTTCTTGTAAATCTGCATTTTTTTCCTCACATTTGCAAATTTTTTCCTCATAAATTTGCAATTTTTTTTCTCATAAATTTGCAACATTTTTCTTAGATTTGCATTTTTTCTTATAAATTTGCAACTGTTTTCTCAGAAATTTGCAACTTTTCTTATTAATTCGCAACTTTTCCTCATAAATTTGCAAATTTATGACAAAGTTGTAATTTTTTTTCTTGTGAATTTGCAACTTTTTATTCATAAATTTGCAACTTTTTTCATCATAAATTTGCAACTTTTTTCCTCATAAATTTCAGAATTTATTTCTCATAATTTTGTTTTACATATAATTTAGAGATTTTTTTAACCATAAATCTGTCCCTTTTCTATCATAATTTTGAGACTATTTCACCATAAATTTATGACTTTTTTACCATACATCTTTGACATTTTTCCTCATAAGTCTGAACATTTTTTTCCTGTAATTTTTTAGGGGAAATTTTTTCCTGTAAGATTTTTCAAATATTCTTGTTTTCTTTTTTGTCCTAAGTAAATGAATAAATTTTGGGAGCAGAATCCTTCGCTCTTCCCTGTTCTATTCTTCTTCCTCCACATATTTCACAGTCATCTCTCTGAGTGACACTTCTTGGTTAAAACCTTAAACTGACCTCAGCAGGACGTTAACTGGAGCGTTTTAATGAACTTTATCAGGCTGAATTATGGGCAGAGAGCGAGTTTCACTCATCTGATGCTGATTAAGACGCCAAACATCGGCGTAAATCTCACTGACTGACAGGAGCAGACGCAAATACACAAAAAGAAGCAGCTGTGGGACACATATGTGGGTTTCATATGCTTCATATGTATATTACTGTATGCTTACTGTATGCTTCACGTCTCAGATGAACAAAAGGACTGAGCCTCCTAGGAGATAACAGGAGGATGTGAAATGTGGTCTTTGGTATGCAAACAGATGGCCTTGGGGGATTTCCTGGCTGCCAGTGACTTTAGGTGGAGGTGATAAGACCTGGAAGAAGACGCCTTGTGACTTGGGATTAAATACAATGTGACTGTGGGCTTTGATGTCCTGGGGTATAAAAGGACGAATGTCTGGGGGTTTCTTTCTCTTTCTGTTTTTGACGATGTTGGAGAATGTGAATAAACCTGACTCGTGAGATAAACTCAGCCTCGTCATTTCCACATTCTCCACACTGGTGACCCTAAGACGTATCATGAGTGAAAGAAATTCTCCCGAGCCAGACTCGTCAGGAGCCAGCCCAGCAAATGCAGCCACAGTTCAGCTACCGGACTTCTGGCAGAACAATCCGCGCTCCTGGTTTAATGCAGTTGAGGCGCAGTTCAACCTCTGGAGGATTTCGGTAGACGCCACAAAGTTCTACCATGTGGTTGCAAAACTGGACAACCACACAGCCCAGCATGTGGAGAGCCTGATCAACCAGCCGACAGACAGCGACAAGTACGGCGCGCTGAAGGCTGCACTCATCCGGTACTTCACCCCCTCGGTGGAGGAGCGAGCAGAGGGGCTCCTGGCACTGACTGAATTTGAAAGCGACAGGCCTGCGGACCTGATGGAGAAGCTTTTGAGGTTGAAAGACTCTGACGATGATCACTTCATCTTCACCCACCTTTTCCTCAGGACCCTACCGTCAGCGGTGAGAGTGACCCTGGCCAGTTCGCCACTGTTGGCCCGACGAGACTATCGCGAGCTGGGCCAGGAGGCGCAACGACTCGTCAACGCCACCAAACGGTGCGCGGCCACGGCCGCGGCAGTGGAGCTCGGCACAATATCTGGAGATGGCGAGGGGCCAGAGGCAGCAGTACCAGACTCACCGACGACGGCGGTGGCAGGGGCCAAGAAACACGGAACAGACGACGTCCTTTGTTTCTACCATCGCTGCTTCGCAGAGAGGGCACGCAAATGTATACCACCGTGCCATTTCAAGCGCTCGGGAAACGCCAAGACCGGGGGTCAGTAGCAGCTGTGGCCCTCGGGGAGGAGAACAAGCTGCTCTACTTGAAGGATGCGCGCTCGAGGAGGTATTTCCTTGTGGACACAGGCTCCCAGCTGAGTTTCATCACACCTTCCTCCGCTGACCGGCTGGCGCCTTCCAGTGGTCCCGGGGTGTCAGCAGCGAACGGCTCGGCGATTAAGACCTTTGGTGAGAGGACTCTGCTTCTGTCCCTACATGGCCGTACATTTGAGTGGACTTTTGTCATAGCTGCAGTCAATTTCAATATGTTAGGGGCTGATTTTCTGTGCTCACATGGTTTGTTGGTTGATCTTGCTAACAGGCGCCTGGTTAATGCACTCTCTTTTTATTCTGTTCCCTGTACAGCTCAAGTGGCCCCGCCAACAGCACAAGCCAACATCACAGCTGCAAGTGGTAGGTTCCACACACTGCTCACTCAGTTCCCAGCACTCACAGTCCCAACATTTTCGGCGACCGTGGCTAAACACGGGGTGGAACATTTTATTACTACCACCGGACCGCCCGTTTTTGCAAAAGCTCGGCGCTTGGATTCAGCTAAACTGACCATAGCGTGCGAGGAGTTCGCCAACCTGGAAAAGTTAGGCATCATCAGTCGTTCGAAAAGCCCATGGGCTTCACCGCTTCACATGGTCCCGAAAGCTGATGGCTCGTGGCGACCTTGCGGAGATTTCCGCAGGTTGAACAATGCTACAGTGCACGACCGCTACCCAATCCCGCATATCCAAGATTTTTCAGTTCATTTGGTGGGGGCGCACGTTTTTTCTAAGATAGACTTGGTACGCGTTTACCACCAGGTCCCAGTGCGCGCTGAGGACATACCCAAAACAGCGGTAATAACTCCGTTCGGGCTATTCGAGTTTTTGCGCATGCCGTTCGGGCTTAAAGACGCGGCGCAGACGTTCCAACGCATGATGGACACGGTGTTGCGCGATCTCCCCTTCGTGTTCGTCTACCTGGACGACATATTGGTAGCCAGCGCGTCCGAAGGCGAACACGAAAACCACCTCACGGCAGTTTTCCGGAGGTTGGGAGAGCATGGGTTAATAATCAATCCAGCGAAGTATCAGTTTGGGGTGACACAGATTGATTTTTTGGGGCATCGCGTCTCTCCAGAAGGAGTGGTTCCTCTGCCTGACAAAGTGCGCACAGTAACAAATTTTCCCCAGCCACAAACGGTCAAAGCGTTACAGGAGTTTTTGGGAATGGTGAATTTTTATAACCGTTTCCTCCCCCACGCAGTGCAGCTCATGCAACCATTGTATGCTGCACTAAAAAAACAAAAACCCACAAATAAAATCGAATGGTCTCCGGAGCGAGAGTGCGCATTCTCGGAAGTCAAAACAGCCCTGGCAAACGCTGCATTGTTAGCACATCCAGTCCCAACGGCCCGTATAGCGCTCACTACGGACGCGTCAGATGTGGCCATAGGGGCGGTCGTGGAGCAGTATGTAGCCGGAGCTTGGCAACCGCTCGACTTTTTCAGCAGGACCTTGTGCGATAGTGAACGAAAATACAGCGCATTCGACAGGGAGTTGTTGGCTCTCCACTTGGCCATTCACCACTTCCAGTTCTGGCTGGAGGGAAGCCGTTTCACCGCGTTCGTTGACCACAAGCCGCTGACTTTCGCGATGGCCAAGGTTTCAGAACCGTGGTCGGGCCGGCAGCAGAGACAGCTGGCCGCAATCTCAGAGTTTACTACCGATATCCAGCATGTGGCGGGTAAACTTAATGTAGTGGCAGACTGCCTCTCGCGTGCCGTGGCGGCTCCAGCCCGCGTAGGGGTAGATTTTGCAGCCATGGCCGCGGATCGGGTTAGCGACGCAGAAGTGCGCGCGGCCCCAGTCCGCGTAGGGATAGATTATGCAGCCATGGCCGCGGATCAGGTTAGCGACGCGGATGTGCACGCGCTCCAGTCTGGACCAACAGGGTTAAGGCTGGAGAACAGGGTGCTGCAAGACGGTATGCCCCCCCAATCTGCGATGTCTCCACTGGGCGACCGCATCCTGTGGTACCGGCCACGTGGCGCCGCCGCGTTTTTGACTTGATCCACTCTCTGGCGCACCCGGGAGTGCGCGCGTCGGTCAAAATGGTGGGGGAGAAATTTGTATGGCCGAGCCTGCGCAAACAAGTTAGAGAGTGGGCAGCAGCCTGCATGGCTTGTCAACGAGCCAAGGTACACAGACACATGAGAGCTCCCTTGGAGCCGTTTCACATCCCGGCTAAGAGGTTTGATCATGTTCACGTGGACCTCGTAGGCCCCCTCCCGCCCTCACAGGGGTGCACACATCTTCTGACAATGGTTGACCGCACCACGCGCTGGCCGGAAGTGATCTCACTGTCGTCAACCACAGCCGAGAAGGTGGCGTGCACGTTTTTAACGGCATGGGTAGCGCGTTTTGGAGTCCCGTCGGACATTATGTCCGACAGAGGCCCTCAATTTGTTTCCGAACTTTGGTCAGCGATGGCCCGCAGCCTGGGGGCAACGATCCACCGCACGACCGCGTACAATCCGCAGGCTAACGGGTTATGCGAACGTTTTCACAGGTCATTGAAGGCGGCCCTCAGAGCGTCGCTTACGGATGCAAATTGGGTGGACAAGCTACCATGGGTTTTATTGGGGTTGCGTTCTGTACCTAAAGAGGATTTAGAAGCCTCCCCGGCTGAGCTAGTTTTCGCACAGCCACTTTGGCTGCCCGGGGAATTTCTCCCAGATAATCCGGCGCCACAGTGCTCCCCAGCTCAGCGATTGCAGAGTAGCACAGAATCGAGCACGCTGCCTGGCCCCGTTCACCACAGTTTTCCGCGCGTTTTTGTGCCTAAGGCTTTAAAAAATGCGGAGTTTGTTTTTGTCAGACACGATGCCCATCGCCCACCGTTGTGACTACCTTATGATGGACCATTTAGAGTGCTGGAAACAGGAGAGAAGCATTTTTTGCTAGATTTGGGGGGCAGAAAAGAAATGATTGGCATAAACAGGCTCAAACCCGCTTTTGAGGTGGCTGACGAAGGTGTGCAGTTGGCCAGGGCTCCTCGGCGCAGCAGACCCCCTAGGGAGCATTCCCCAGAGCACCCACAGGGATTGACTAACAGCTCTCATCCCCAGACAGCAGCTCCCCAGCAGGAGGGCGCCGCGGAGGTGGTAAAGCCCGCTTACAGCAGATACGGGAGAAGACTGAGGCCCAAGCAGCATGTGGACTGATGTGTGTGATTTTATCATGACATGCAGATTGTTATTACGTTGTTCCATCTTAGACGTTTTGGTGTGGGGGGGGTCATGTGGGACACATATGTGGGTTTTATAATCTTCATATGTATATTACTGTATGCTTACTGTATGCTTCACGTCTCAGATGAACAAAAGGACTGAGCCTCCTAGGAGATAACAGGAGGATGTGAAATGTGGTCTTTGGTATGCAAAGAGATGGCTTTGGGGGATTTCCTGGCCGCCAGTGACTTTAGGAGGAGGTGATAAGACCTGGAAGAAGACGCATTGTGACTTGGGATTAAATACAATGTGACTGTGTGCTTTGATGTCCTGTGGTATAAAGGGACGAATGTCTGGGGGTTTCTTTCTCTTTCTGTTTTTGATGATGTTGGAGAATGTGAATAAACCTGACTCGTGAGATAAACTCAGCCTCGTCATTTCCACATTCTCCACACAGCAAACTTGTGACAAAAATGGCAAATTTATGAGAAAAAAATAGCAAATGTAGGCCAGGGCAGCTTCACATTTGACAGGGTTGTAACTAGTTACATTTACAGTTCACAGCATCACAGTCTAAAGGAGAAGTTCCCCCTGCTGGTGTCACCGAGGGAGGAACCACCTGGCTGGGTGCTCGTTTGAGCCCCTGCCATTTTCCTCCACAATGCCAATAAAACAGACAAGTTAAAGCTATAAGTGGAATGCCAATATAAAAGCACAAAGTGCTGATAGGACAAGAATGCGAGCTGAAACATGCTGGTCGAGTTTAATCCTGAAAAAAGATGCCTTCAGTGCCAAATAGCCTAAGCTTGAAAAACCTTGCCCAAAAAAGCTAAAAATGCAGACATTTTTTTCTTTTACATGTGCAACTTTTTCCTCATAAATTTGCAAATTTTTGTCAAAAAAGTTGCAATTCTTTTCCTTGTAAATTTTGCAACTATTTTCCTCATTGTGCAGCTTTTGTCCCAGAGATTTGTAACTTTCCTCTCATAAATTAGCATTTTTTTCTCATAAATTAACATTTTTTTCTGGTAAATTTGCAACTGTTTTCTCAGAAATTTGCAACTTTTTTCTTATTAAGTTGCAACTTCTTCCTCATAAATTTGCACTTTTTTCCCCATAAATTTGCATTTTTGTCTCATAAATTTGCAATTTTTTTCTTGTAAATTTGCATTTTTTCCTCACATCTGCAACTTTTTTCCTCATAAATTTGCAACTTTTTTCTCATAAATTTGCAACCTTTTTCCTCATAAATTTGCAACTTTTGTCCCAGAGATTTGTAACTTCTCATAAATTTGCATTTTTTTCTCATAAATTAACATTTTTCTGGTAAATTTGCAACAGTTTTCTTAGAAATTTGCAACTTTTTTCTTATTAATTTGCAACTTCTTCCTCATAAATTTGCACTTTTTTCCCCATGAATTTGCATTTTTGTCTCATAAATTTGCAACTTTTTTCTTGTAAATTTGCATTTTTTTCCTCACATTTGCAACTTCTTCCTTATAAATTTGCAATTTTTTCCCCATAAATTTGCATTTTTGTCTCATAAATTTGCAGTTTTTTTCTTGTAAATTTGCATTTTTTCCTCACATTTGCAACTTTTTCCTCATAAATTTGCAACTTTTTTCTTGTAAATTTGCATTTTTTCCTCACATTTGCAACTTTTTCCTCATAAATTTGCAACTTTTTTTCTCGTAAATTTGTAACCTTTTTCCTCATAAATTTGCAACTTTTGTCCCAGAGATTTGTAACTTCTCATAAATTTGCACTTTTTTCTCATAAATTAACATTTTTTCTGGTAAATTTGCAACTGTTTTCTCAGAAATTTGCAACTTTTTTCTTATTAATTTGCAACTTCTTCCTCATAAATTTGCAATTTTTTCCCCATAAATTTGCATTTTTCTCATAAATTTGCAATTTTTTTCTTGTAAATTTGCATTTTTTCCTCACATTTGCAACTTTTTTCCTCATAAATTTGCAACTTTTTTCTCATAAATTTGCAGCCTTTTTCCTCATAAATTTGCAGCTTTTGTCCCAGAGATTTGTAACTTCTCATAAATTTGCATTTTTTTCTCATAAATTAACATTTTTCTGGTAAATTTGCAACAGTTTTCTTAGAAATTTGCAACTTTTTTCTTATTAATTTGCAACTTCTTCCTCATAAATTTGCACTTTTTTCCCCATGAATTTGCATTTTTGTCTCATAAATTTGCAACTTTTTTCTTGTAAATTTGCATTTTTTTCCTCACATTTGCAACTTCTTCCTTATAAATTTGCAATTTTTTCCCCATAAATTTGCATTTTTGTCTCATAAATTTGCAGTTTTTTTCTTGTAAATTTGCATTTTTTCCTCACATTTGCAACTTTTTCCTCATAAATTTGCAACTTTTTTCTTGTAAATTTGCATTTTTTCCTCACATTTGCAACTTTTTCCTCATAAATTTGCAACTTTTTTTCTCGTAAATTTGTAACCTTTTTCCTCATAAATTTGCAACTTTTGTCCCAGAGATTTGTAACTTCTCATAAATTTGCACTTTTTTCTCATAAATTAACATTTTTTCTGGTAAATTTGCAACTGTTTTCTCAGAAATTTGCAACTTTTTTCTTATTAATTTGCAACTTCTTCCTCATAAATTTGCAATTTTTTCCCCATAAATTTGCATTTTTCTCATAAATTTGCAATTTTTTTCTTGTAAATTTGCATTTTTTCCTCACATTTGCAACTTTTTTCCTCATAAATTTGCAACTTTTTTCTCATAAATTTGCAGCCTTTTTCCTCATAAATTTGCAGCTTTTGTCCTAGAGACTTGTAACTTTCTTCTCATAAATTTGAATTTTTTTCTCATAAATTAACATTTTTTTCTGGTAAATTTGCAACTGTTTTCTCAGAAATTTGCATCTTTTTTCTTATTAATTTGCAACTTCTTCCTCATAAATTTGCAATTTTTTTCTGTAAATTTACATTTTTTTCCTCACATCTGCATCTTTTTTCCTCATAAATTTGCAACTTTTTTCCAATATATTTACAACCTTTTCCCTCGTAAATTTGCAGCTTTTGTCCTAGAGATTTGTAACTTTCTTCTCATAAATTTGCATTTTTTTCTCATAAATTAACATTTTTTTCTGGTAAATTTGCAACTGTTTTCTCAGAAATTTGCAACTTTTTTCTTATTAATTTGCAACTTCTTCCTCATAAATTTGCAATTTTTTCCCCATAAATTTGCATTTTTATCTCATAAATTTGCAACTTTTTTCCTCATAAATTTGCAACTTTTTTCTCATAAATTTGCATCCTTTTTACTCATAAATTTGCAGCTTTTGTCCTAGAGACTTGTAACTTTCTTCTCATAAATTTGAATTTTTTTTCTCATAAATTAACATTTTTTTCTGGTAAATTTGCAACTGTTTTCTCAGAAATTTGCATCTTTTTTCTTATTAATTTGCAACTTCTTCCTCATAAATTTGCAATTTTTTCCCCATAAATTTGCATTTTTGTCTCATAAATTTGCAATTTTTTTCTGTAAATTTGCATTTTTCTCCTCACATTTGCAACTTTTTTCCTCATAAATTTGCAACTTTTTTCTAATATATTTACAACCTTTTCCCTCATAAATTTGCAGCTTTTGTCCTAGAGACTTGTAACTTTCTTCTCATAAATTTGCATTTTTTTTCTCATAAATTTGCATTTTTTTTCTCATAAATTTGTAACCTTTTTCCTCATAAATTTGCAGCTTTTGTCCTAGAGATTTGTAACTTTCTTCTCATAAATTTGCACTTTTTTCTCATAAATTAACATTTTTTCTGGTAAATTTGCAACTGTTTTCTCAGAAATTTGCAACTTTTTTCTTATTAATTTGCAACTTCTTCCTCATAAATTTGCAATTTTTCCCCATAAATTTGCATTTTTGTCTCATAAATTTGCAACTTTTTTCCTCATAAATTTGCAACTTTTTTCTCATAAATTTGCAATTTTTTTCTCATAAATTTGCAACATTTTTCTTACATTTGCATTTTTTTCTTATAAATTTGCAACTGTTTTCTCAGAAATTTGCAACTTTTCTTATTAATTTGCAACTTTTCCTCATAAATTTGCAAATTTATGACAAAGTTATAATATTTTTTTCTTGTGAATTTGCAACTTTTTCTTCATTCGACATACCGGGAGAGATAAGACGGAAATGGCGTGGGTGTCGAGCTGGTGTAAGACAGCGGGCGAGGAACATAAGGTACAGACCCGTCCTCCCATCCGTTATTATGGGGAATGTTCGATCTCTACTCAGTAAAACTGATGAGCTAGCAGCTATCTCCCGCTACGAGAGTGTCTTCAGGGAGAGTAGTTTGATGCTATATACTGAGACGTGGCTAACAGAACTAGCAACAGATGCTAACATCGAACTGGAGGGTTTCCACGCAATACGGGCAGACTGGACACCAAACGGTGGGAAGACAAGGGGCGGAGGAGTGCTAATGTATGTCAATAACAACTGGTGTAGACCGGGACATATCACGGTTAAGGAACAGCACTGTAGCAAAGACACTGAGTTGCTAGCTGTTAGCATGCGGCCTACATATCTCCCGAGGGAATACTCACACGTGATCTGCATTGTTATTTATGCAAATCTGACGGCGAACGCTGGGACAATGCGTGACGTCATCCACTCAGTAACTGGCAGGCTGCAGACAGAACACCCAGATGCTCTTCTCCTCATCTCAGGCGATTTCAACCATATTTCACTGTCTCCCATTCTACCCACGTTCACCCAGTATGTCACATGCTACACTAGAGACAATAAAACACTGGACTTATTCTATGCAAATACTAAGAAGGCGTACACCTCATCACCACTCCCCCCACTCGGGAGATCGGATCACAATTTGGTTCATCTTCTGCTGGTGTATAAACCCTTAGTACACAGACAACCTCCGGTCATGCGCACGGTGAAGTTATGGTCTGAGGAGGCAATGGACGTGCTAAAGGACTGTTTTGAAACCACTGCCTGGGAGCAGCTCTGCGATCCACTTGGTGAGGACATCGATGGCCTCACTCACACCATCACGGACTACATCAGCTTCTGTGTGGACAACACCGTACCCACCAAGACCATACGGTGTTGCTCGAACAACAAACCCTGGATCACTTCCGAGAGAGAAGAAGAGGATCTTCAGGTCGGGGAACAGGGAGATGCTGAAGTCCGTTCACAGGGAGCTAAGGAGGAAGATCAGAGAAGGCAAGGACAGCTTCAGGAAGAAGATGGAGGACAAGCTGCAACAGAGCGACATCGGTGGGGTCTGGAGAAACCTTAAAACCATCTCTGGGCTCCAGAATACCTCCCCCCAGGCCACGGGGGGCAGGGAGTGGGCGAACAATCTGAACCTGTTTTTTAATAGGTTTGACCAGTCGCCCTCCCCCCCGTCTGCACAACAACCACTGTTGCACCTAAAGTCATCAAGACCTGCTGTCCACTCCCCACTCCACCAACACCCCCCCACTCCCAGCACACAGCCCTCCAACCTGACCCTCACTAAGAACCAGGTGAGGACGGAGCTGAGGAAGATCAAGGCGAGGAAGGCCGTGGGACCGGACGGCATCAGCGCGAAGCTCCTCAAGTCCTGTGCAGACCAGCTGTGTGGGATTGTTGAGCATATCTTCAACCTGTGCCTGAAGCTGGGGAGGGTACCACAGTTGTGGAAAACATCTTGTGTGGTACCTGTACCAAAGACTTCCCACCCCAAAGATCTGAACAGCTACAGACCAGTGGCCCTGACGTCTCACATGATGAAGACCCTGGAGAGACTGCTCCTTGCTCACCTCCGCCCCCTGGTGGGACCAGCGATGGATCCACTCCAGTTCGCCTACCAGCATGGCATTGGGGTGGAGGATGCAGTGATCTTCCTCCTTCACTGTTCTCTGTCCCACCTGGAGAAGCCCAGGAATGCGGTGAGGATCACGTTCTTTGACTTCTCCAGTGCTTTCAACACCATCCAACCGATGATCCTGAAGGACAAGCTGCTGTGCGAAGGGGTGGACCAGCACCTGTCATCATGGATCCTGGACAACCTCACTAACCGGCCACAGTTTGTGAGAACCCGAGATTGTGTGTCTGACACGATCATCAGTAGCACGGGGGCCCCCCGGGGAACGGTTTTGGCTCCCTTCCTGTTCACCCTTCATACTGCGGACTTCTCACACAACACAACACACTGCCATCTACAGAAGTTCTCTGATGACTCTGGGATCATCGGCCTCATCTCCAACGGAGATTAAGCTGAGTACAGAGGACTTATCCAGGACTTCGTGGACTGGTGACATCGGAACTGCCTCCAGATCAACACGAGGAAAACTAAGGAGCTGGTGGTGGACTGCCGCAGGCAAGGACAACCCCTCACAGCACCAGTAAACATACAGGGAACAGACATTGAGATGGTGACATCCTACAAGTACCTGGGTGTTCATTTGAACAATAAACTAGACTGGTCACACCATACCGACACACTCTACAAGAAGGGACAGCGCAGGCTGTTCCTACTGAGGAGACTCAGGTCTTTTGGTGTACAAGGGGCGCTGCTGAAGACATTCTACGACACAGTGGTGGCATCAGCCATCACTTTTGGAGTGGTCTGCTGGGGCAGTGGCATTACAGCAGCCGATAGAAAGAGACTGAACAAACTGATCAAGAAAGCTAGCTCTGTCCTGGGGAAACGCCTTGACCCAGTGGAGGAGATGGGAGAGAGAAGGATGGTGGCTAAGCTGTCATCTCTGCTGGAGTCCGAGTCCCACCCTATGCAGGACATATTGAATGCACTGAGGAGCTCATTTAGCAGCAGACTACATCATCCTAGGTGCGCACCCAAGAGGTTTCGCAGGTCCTTCCTACCTACGGCTGTCAGACTGTACAACCTAAGCAGGGCTGCTCGCAGAGATAGCAAAAAACGTGACGACCTAGTAGTATTGAATGCAAAAGACGCAACACACTTACACAATGGTCCCCTCCAGTATACAACTAGGACAATATCAGTCGCTACGGAGGGTGACAATATGTATGGGTACATATTCATACTATGTAGGATAACTAAGGAGACGGTTATGCTGTTTATTCCATCTTGCTACAATGCTCCGCACTTTGTATATATATTTATATATTTATGTGTACATATGTATATCCACTGCTCTTATTTATATTTTTCGTATCTTCTTAATTATTGCTCTGAATGTTGCTATCCTTGTGCTGTTGCAATCCTGGAATTTCCCCATTGTGGGACTAATAAAGGCTTATTTTATCTTATCTTATAAATTTGCAACTTTTTTCCTCATAAATTTGCAACTTTTTTCTCGCACTGCGGCAGCACAGCAACTCACCCTTGACCATGGGATCCCGGGTTCGATCCCAGCCCCTGACCAACAGTGATCTGTGTGGAGTTTGCATGTTTCTCCCCGTGTCTGCGTGGGTTTACTCCGGGATTTCTCCGGTTTCCTCCCACAGGCCAAAAACATGCAGGTTAGGTTAACTGGAGACTCTAAAGTGGCCCTAGGTGTGAATGTGTGTGTGAATGGTTAAGGGATAGCACCGTACTGTGGCTGCTTCATCCATCCAGGTGGATGCCCTCAATTTCCCCTTTGGGGATCATTAAAGTACACAAAATCAAAAAAGTAAATTTGCACTTTTTCCCTCATAAATCTGCAACTCTGTTCTTGTAAATTTGCAACTTTTTTCTCATAAATATGCAATTTTTTCCACATGAAGTTGCAACATTCATCTGGACGCTGTTTAAACTTTTATTCTGTGTAAAAATGTTGGCATCTTTTATATCTTTGCACCTTTATTCTTGCACATTTGCACCCAATTCACATTTATACATTTGTACCTCATGCTAAATTTGTGAATACCTCCCATCCCCCCGTTAAAAAATAACAAATCACCTACTGTCGGGGGATAATGAGCATTTAAACAGACATCAGTAGTTCTGAGGATGGCTGCTTAACCTGGGTGTAACATGGTGCTGCTGTATTTAACCTCTGCTGTATTTAATCTCTGCTGCGTCAGCGTCATCCCCACGTGTGTGCGGCTGCTTATTTCGTCATTTCTCACCGGGTAGCGTGTGGATGAAGGCGGTCACCTCCTCCACGCTCCACTGGGAGGGGGCCGGGGTGAAGGTGGAGGTGGGCGTGGAGGTGGTGACGGCCGGAGCGGACGCCCTCCTCCTCCTCGCTCTCCTCGTCGCCCGCCGCTCCGACCTGGTTGTCACCGAGACGGCGGGGTCCCCCTCCCCTCTGTCATCTTCGTCGTCCTCCTCCTCTTCCTCTCCACCGCCTCCCGCCAGGTCCTCCTCTTCCTCCTCCTCCTCCTCTTCGTCCTCCTCATCCTCCTCCTCCGCCGTCACCTTCTCCTTCCCCTCCTTCTCTTGGCGTCCGGCACTCCAGAGGTCACGAGGCTGCGGAGGAGACAAGTTAGTCTGACCAGGGAAGCAGCTGTTGAAGCACAATGTGATACCTGTAGACTGTTGGTGTTAGCCATGAGAGATCTCTGGAAGAATAAGGGTGAAAAACTGCATCTTTTACAGGAAAAACATTTTTGGGAAAATTTACAAGTAAAAATGCTCATTTTTGAGAAAAAAATTTGCAAACTTATGAGAAAAAAGTTGAAAATTTAAAGGAAAAAAAATGAAAGTTTGCAAGAAAAAATGTGCAAATTTATGAGAAAATGTTGCAAATTTGTAAGAAAAAGGCTGTAAATTTAAAAAGAAAAAAACACATTTACAAGAAAAAAGTTGCAAATTTATGAGAAAAAATATTACATTTGATAAAAAAATTGCAAATTTACAATAAAAAGTGGCAAATTCATGTTACACCGGTGGAGTTAAATAGATATAACAAAAACATACCAGATACGTGCACAAAATGTATGGAAAGTAAAGGAACCCTATTTCATTGTTTATGGGAATGTTGAAAAATCAGAATGTTTTGGGAAGAGGTGAGGGTAACAATTGAAAAAAAAATTTCAAAACAATTCATATTGAACTCCAAACTGTTTTTGTTGGGTCTGTATCCAGAAAAGCATAACTTTAATAAGAGTGAAAGAGCATTCATAGACCTCAGTTTGCTAAACGCCAAAAAATGTATTGCACTACTGTGGAAAAAGACTCATAGACCAGATGTGACTCAGTGGTTAAGACAGATGTTAACAAACCTTCCACTAGAAAGAATAACATACATACTGAAATCAAAGGAACTTGTATTTGAGAATATATGGAGACCTTTCATTGATTATGTAAAGAAATTAAACATAACATCTGAAGAAGAAGGTGAATGATGTGTGTGGACCTTGCAAATTCCAAACTGGTGAATGTATAATATGTATACTTATGTAATGGATTACCTAGACTAAACAGAGGAGCATTGTTGAAGACCTGTTCTTGTTAGTGGTTGTTGGTGTTTTTGGTACATTTTTTTTAATTTTATTTTTAACTTACTTTAGTGTTAGTGTTTGATTGTGTCATGTTTGTTAAAAAAGGTTCAATAAAAAATATTGTGGAAAAAAAAAGTGGCAAATTCATAAGAAAAAAGTTGGAAAATTTACAGGAAAAAAATGCTAATTTTTGAGGAAAATAGCTGCAAATTTATGAGAAAAATTTTGAAAATTTATAAGAGAAAAATTACAAATTTATCAGAAAAAAGTCACGTTTTTTGAAAAAAAAGTTGAAAATTTAAAGGAAAAAATTTTTAACTTTACAAGAAAAAAATGTGCAAACGTATGAAAAAAAGCTGTACATTTATAAGTAAAAGGCTGCAAATTTAAAAGGAAAAAAAACACAAATTTACAAGAAAAAAGTAATTTATTTTTTAGTTTGCTTTAAATTCTTTTATTTTTGGGATGTACTTTTATAATGTTTTTCTTTTGCACATTGTTGTAACGCTTTAACGTGTTACGTGAAGCCCTCTGAATTGTCTAATACATGAAGTGTGCTCGCCAAGTAAATTTATGTTGTTTTCTTTTAAACTGGCACATTTTTTGTGAAAGTTTGCATCCTTCTTTCATAAACTGTCAACTTCATTTACTTGTAAATTTTGTAACTTTTTGTTGTAAACTCTGGACTTTTTCCACTGTAAACTTGAAACTTGTTACTTTGTGAAGTTTCACTTGCAAATTTGAGGATTTTTTTGACATGTTTTCTTGTACATTTTAAGTAAAAATCAGAGTTTTTTTGTTCCCTACCAGCCGCAGCAGCAGAGGTTTCCCAGGCACAGACTCAGCTCGGTTCAGGGCCGGTCGAGGCCTCTCGGAGCGACTTCCTGCACTCAGAGCCCGCAGACGTTTGGTCAGACGGACATTGAACCTGAGGGAGACACAGAGATGGGGGGTGGCGGGGTGATGATTCCTGGTTCATGCTCATATCTGCAGCTGATACCTGAGCATTCACACGCCAACTAAACCACATCCTGTCAGCTCTGCTGCAGCCGCTGCAGGGCCACACACACACACACACACACACACACACACACACACAGAGTCTAAAAGTCACGCTGCGCCACAGAAACCGGGGGTCTGCAAACTGCAGCTCTGCTGCATGCTGCACTTTGGCCCTTGACCAACCTTAAGGAAATTTATGACAAAAATTCACAAATTATTTAGAAAAAAGTTGAAAATTTACAGAAAAAAATGTAGATTTCTGCAGGAAAAAACAGCAAATCTTTGAGAAAAAATGTTTGAAAATTTACAGGAAAAAATTGCAAATTTCTGAGGAAAAAAAAGTTGCCAAATTTTTTGAGGAAAAAAGTTGCAAATTTACAATTAAAAAGTAATGAATTTGAGAAAAATGTTGCAAATTTATGAGAAAAAAATGTTACACTGATGATGAAAAACTGCAAATTCAACATAAATGTAAATTTATGAAAAAAGTTTAAAATTTACAGAAAAAAAATCAGATTTACAAGTTAAAAAAACAAGCAAATTTATGAGAAAAGTTGTAAATCTACAAGAAAAAAGTTGAAAATTTAAAGGAAAAAAATTGTAACGTTAATAAAAAAAAAAAGGCTGTAAATTTAAAAGCAAAAAAGTAACAAATTTGCAACAAAAAGTTCCAAACTTTTCCAGGTTTGGGGGGGTTGGGGGGTCATACAGTTTCTGTTCATCGTTTCCATTAATGAATAAATAAATAAATCTTCATGCTGATCCTGTAGATTCATGATTAAAACTGAGCAGGTGGACAAAAACAAAAGCTAGCTGATGTCATACTGTTGTTACATGAAAATTAAAATACCAGAATTTTGGCAACGTCTGTCAAAACGCCAGATAAGGACTAAGTGCTGCTCTACCTCTGCTTCCAACACACATCTAAACGGACGCGGTCAGTCGTCAGTTGTCAGTGACGCAGAACATGTTTATGGGCGTTTCCAAGTTCACTTCCTTATCACAGCAGCGCAGAAACAAATTTTCCGCCAGATGCAAGATGTGAAGAGGCCAGACTAATTATTCAGAGGTGTGTTGTGGATAATCCAATCCAAAGCGCTCCTGCCTGTCCCTTTAAGAGGCGCATTATCTAAAGCGAACTCTGATCATGACGGCTTGCTTGAGACAGGTTTTGCCCTGACCAAAGCCCGTGTGCATGAGCAAAAATGCATAGGATACTAACGCTGCTTGGTAATAAGGAAGACATCAATCACAGCTGATGCCCTTTTAGTTATTTTAGAGAGAACAAACCAGGAAGAATGGGCTGAAAAATCAGTTGAATGGTTTAATGTAGTGTGCACAAATGCAACACACAGACATGAATGGGTTTGAAACTTCAGGAAAAGAGGATGCTGCCTGTGTAAACTTTCATAAACTTTCATTAACGATGGCACGGAAGTTGCTCCCGGCCTGTGGGGAGATGGAGTGCTCCCTCTCCTGTTGCTTTCGCTGACCGAGGGTCTTCCCCGTCTCATGTGGGGGTCTGCCGAGGTTTGTTGCTCTCAATCCCAGTCCCTCCTGAGCAGGAGGGGAAGAAGGGGAGATCTGGCACAGCTTCTGGTCTGCCACCAACCCCCGCCACGAAGCTCTGCCGGGGGCTGACGGGTGGCAGTCAGGGAGCTCGCTACGGGAGAACCACAACATAAGCATGGTGCAGGCAGCCTCAGCCTGGCTGTAAACCTGGGGTGCATGGCCTCGGCAGATGTGGACGCACCTCCTGTCTCTCTGGGGAGTTACAGTGAAAGTAAAACACTGCGCACTCCTTGTTCATTCATTTATTCCCCTAAAAATAAACACATTAATGCCTAATAAGTCTGTGATGAAAATGAAAATGTGTGTCACATCCACACGAGAACACACACATCCTCCCTGTTCATTCATTCATTCCCCTAAAAAAAATCCTACATTAATGCCCAATCTGTAGATTCCAATGGTAAATCCGCAATTAGAATTAGAGTGTGGATGGAATAAAAAATATTTAATGTGTGATCATATTATAAATAAAATGATGAGTGATTATATTATGACTGTTACAACTCCTCCATTAAAATAACAGAAGGTCCCAGCACTGCCATTTCCTTATGAACTCTGGAGCTGCGCGATTTCAAAACACACCACTGAAATATCATTAAACAATGTGCTTCTGAAGACAGACCTCCCTTTTCCTGATCAAAAGCACATTGTAATGAAATGCCCCATAATAGTGATGTGCATGAGATTACGCGCTGCCACACCTCTTTGAAATGAGCCTCCACCTCCCAGTGCAAAGTGGGCGCACTGGCTACTGGTAATTAGACAATGTGACGCAAAGCGTAAAAAACAGACAGAAACTAACAAAAACACTGGCATACGACGGAAAGTCTGTTGGAAAAGTCCACCGATGACCGTCAAAGTAGGGCCTACGGTGTGATTATTTTGGCAGGCAACATGATGATGATGATGGTCTCACCCTCGTGCACAGGAAGTGGAGCAGAAGCGTTTGGACCTCATGAAGTTGTGGGCGTGGCCTCTCTTCCCACAGAACTGACAGTGCAGCACCGTTCGGTCCCGGTGACCCGACCCTGTAAGAGCAGATGATGGTCAAAGGAGAGTAGATGGTGGCATCACAAACATATGACACTGTAATAATCAGAATGAAAACAAAAACAGGTTTGACGTTCATCAGACAAATGAAGGGCTGCAGAACTAAATAAAATAACGTGGAAGCACCAATTCTCTGCTGAAATGGACAAAAAATTCCTTAAAATTCTCAACTGTTTTTTATAAATTTTCAACTTTTTTCTAATAAATTTGCAACTTTGGTCTCATACTTTGTTGTAAAGTACTTTATAAATAAATTTATTATTATTATAAACTGAATGTTTTTTCTCATAAATTTGCAATATTTTTGCAAAATAGCAACTTTTTCTTGTAAAGTTGCACCTTTTCATAATAGATTTACAACTTTTTTCTCTTAGATTTGAAATTTTCCTGTCAATTTGTGACTTCTATAAATTTGCAAAGTTTTCTCAGAAATCTGTAATTTTTTCCTCACAGATTTACAGCTTGTTTCTCATTCATTTTCAACTTTTTCCTCATAAATTGGCAACTTTTTCTCATAAAGTTGTGACTTTTTTGTAAAATTGTAGAATTTTTCTCAGAAATTTGTGATTTTTCTCAAGTAAATTGAACTTTTTTGAAATTTTTTTGCAAATTTGCAACTTTTTTCCTGTGAACTTTCAACATTTTTCTTGTACAGTGGATATTAGAAGTGTACACACCCCTGTTCAAATGCTAGGTTTTTGTTATGTAAAAAATGAGACCAAGATAAATCACTTCAAAACTTTTTCCACCATTAATGTGACCTATAACCTGTACAACCCAATTGAAAAACAAACTGAAATCTTTCAAGGGGAAAAATAAAAAACTTACAATAACCTGGTTGCATAAATATGCACACCCTTAAACTAACACTTTGTTGCAGCACCTTTGGCTTTTATTACAGCACTCAGTCTGTTTGGGTAGGAGTCTGTCAGCGTGGCACATCTTGATGTGGCAATGTTTGCCCACTCTTCTTTGTAAAAATGCTCCAAAGGGGAGGGTGTGTAGACTTTTTATATCCACTGTAAATCTGCAACGCTCATCTGCATTGTTGGTTAAATTTTTTTTTCTGTGTAATTAAATTGTGACTTTTTAAATTTGCGACTACCCCCCATCCCTCTTGTTAAAAAACAACAAATTGCCTACTAAGTGTCATGCATATAAAATAAGGTCACAATCTTCTGTGAAACTGAAGAATCTAATAATCCCCCTTCAGTCTTCCCCCAAATGGCACTTTGACCCCTTCGGGCTTCGACCGGTGGGGATAAAAACTGCAGTCCATCTAACATCCAGCAGGTGGCAGCACATGTGGCTGTAAAAACTCTCCGGTCCATTCTAAGTCTATGGATGGTAGCATGTTGGACTTTACACACTATGATGATTTCTGAGGATTTTAATTATTTACAAAAAAAAACCTTAACACCAGAACATGCTCAGAAGTACAAGAGCAGATCAGGACCATCAGACAAGTTGTACAGAAAAACGAGGAGAAATCTTTTAAGAAAATGTGACAATTTTACAAGTAAAAAGTGGCAAATCTTCTAGAAAAAAACTGTCAAATTTACAAGAAAAAGAGTGGAAAGTTTATGAGAAAAATTTGGCAAATTTACAATGAAAAATGGGAAAATTTATCAAGAAAAAAGTGTCAAACGTACAAGTTAAAACTGAAAAAGTTAAGTGGGTAAAAATGAAAAGTGGGCTAGTCTGAAGCTGATAATCTGATTGGTTCCTCTGTGGTCTTACTGGTCCCGGCATCGTCCATGTCTCCTCCCTCCTCCTCCTCCGAATCCGTGGAGGGATCGGTTCGTTTCACCGCGTCCTCCGTCGCAGGCGGAGCGACCTTCCCATTGGTCCCATTCACTTCCTGCGGTTTGGTCACCTGATCGGGGACCAGCAGCGACGAACGGTTCACCTGAAGGATAAATGGAGCGAGTTAAAAAAGTGGAAAATTAATTAGAAAAATGTGACAGTTTCACTAATTCCACCCAAAAAAGTTGCAAATTTATGAGAAAAAGGTTGAAAGTATACAGGAAAAAACTGTAGATTTACAAGAAAAAAAATGAGCAAATATGAGAAAAAGTTTTACATTTTTGAGAAAAAAGTTGAAAATTTGCAAGAGCAAAGTTAAAATTTTATCAGAAAAAAAATCAAAAAAATTTTTAGAAAAAGCTGCAAATCTGAGAAAAAAGCTGAAAATTTTAAGGAAAGCAAATTCTAAATTTACAAGGAAAAAAATGGGCAAATTTATGACAAAAAGTCACAAATTTATAAGAAAAAGGATACAAATTTAAAAGGAAAAAAATCACAATTTACAATAAAAAAGTAGCAAATTATGATGAAAAAAGTTGCAAATTTACAATAACAAAGCAACAAATTTACAAAATAAAAGTTGCAAATTTATGAGAAAAAAGTTCAAAATTTACAAGAGAAAAGTTACATTTTTAGAAGAAACTGTAACTCTATGAGAAAAAGTTGAACATTTAAAGGAAAAAATATGTAAATTTACAAGAAAGAAATGGGCAAATTTATGATGGTCACAAATTTATAAGAAAAAGGATGTACAATAAAAAAGTAACAAATTTATGATGAAAAAAGCTGCAAATTTACAATAAAAAAATCAATGCATTTACAAGACAAAAGTTGCAAATCTATGAGAAAAATATTACATTTATGATGGAAAAAACCCTGCAAATTTACCATTAACTGGAGTGCTGGCCTAGTTGATAGAGCATCTGCCCCACAACCGGCAGGTTGGGGGTTCAAGTCCCACCCGGGTCATACCAAAGACTGTATAAAAATGGTACTTCTCGCCTTCTAGCTTGGTGCTCAGCATAACAGAATGGGGAAGGAGAAGTTGTTTGTGGCGGTGCCTTGAATGGCAAGGTAGATGTAGATGTGATTAACATTGGAAAGAGGAGAAACGTAATTTTGTTCTACTGTACAGGATTGGCTGTATGGACTGAGTGGCAATAAAGATGGCGGCTTCTTCTTCTTCTTCTTCAAAAAGTAGTAAAGTCAGGAGAAAAAAAATTGCAAATTTACAAGTTTATTGAACGAGTAAAAAATGGAAAATTAATTAGAAAAATGTGACAGTTCCACTAATTCCCTACAAAACAAGCATGTTTACGTACAGGAAACGGTTCAAGGCCCTCCTGGATGACGAATCCCTCCACCAGGTGAGTCAGCACCTGCCGTCCCCCGGGCCACGCTCTCGGCTCCCAGGGGCCGCCCTCCGATTGGTCGAAGCCCTCTGACTCGTCTTCTGAGTGGCCGTTCGTCTCCATTGTCTTGCCGGCGGCCGGCGGCCAAGGCCCGCCAACCACTTCGTCAACTTTTTCGTCCTGGTGGTGCGGCAGGCTGAGGTCGGTGGGGTGGGCGTCCTGGGCCGGGAGGAGGGGGGGAGGGTTTTCGGCCGAAGAGGGGGTGACGAAGGGTGAGGAGGGGGGAGACTGGGAGGAGAGGCTGGAGAGGGCTGGAGGACGGAAGGACAAGGTGGTTAGTTAATCCACGGTCAATCTTATAGCTAGCTCCAGGTGTTATTCTGGTTTGTTTTGTTAAACTTTGGCCTATAAGCGAGGCTAACTCTACTAGTGTGCCTGCCAGTGTGATTACAGGGCCCTAACTACGGTAGCCCAGAGAGCTCACCAAAACACAAAAGCCACAGCACAACGGCAAAGGCTGCAACACCAATACAAAAGTATGCTAATGTTAGCATCAATGCTAACATTAGCATCAATGCTAACATTAGCATGCTAATGTTATTATGCAGCTCTTTCATTAACTTGAATGGATGAATGAACATTCACATGCTCATGTTAAAGGAAACCTGTACTGGTCATTATAACAACATTAATCCTGCTTCAGGTATTATTTAAAAACCAAAAATGTGTTTACTCAGTAAAAATAGCCCCCTAGAGTCAGTATATTGAACAATTTTATCCCATGAAAACTGCTCAGTCAAAACCAGTGGGGAGCAGCCATTGCTGAGTGAACATGTTCAGCAGATGCTCAGTGGGTCGAGATCCGAGTTGAAAATGGTGCAAAATCTGCACGGGTATCTACTGCACAAACCGTCCTTGGAAATGGCCTTCATTGACGGCATGATCCGCAGTTACCTCCAGGGACCGGCAGCTGAAGGGGACCTGAGCAACAGGCAAGGTCCTAGTCAAGTGACTTCAGAACACGCTGAATAAATCTTGATATGCTAGAATTTTATTTCATTAAATTATATGAGGGAACATTTGCTTGTACATGGTTGTAAAAAATAACAAAAAATTCTGATGTTGAAACTTTGCTGACTGCTATACTGCAGCCCAGTCAATCGCACAAAGCAACGACGATGCGTCACTGTGGCCATGGAGGAGGCAAGATGTCTCTGACCATGACTGACGGAGAGAGCAGGGACTTGAAACTCACGCGCGTTTGAGAAGGAATCATGACCAGAATTACTGGACGGAACCACTGGTATCCTATTTGATCCTTTGAAATAGCTTTGGATTAAAATTCACTACAGGTACCCTTTAACTTACAAAACAGCTACATACAGTAAAGATGTTAGCATACCAATGTTAGCACTGATGCTAATGTTCTTATGCAGCTGTTTCACAAGTCAGCATGAATGAATGAACATTCGCATGCTAATGTTAACTTACAACACAACTGCATAAGAACGATAGTATACCAACATCAGCACTGATGCCAACATTGCTATACTAATGTTCTTATGCAGCGGTTTCAGAAGTTAGCATAAATGAATGAGCATTTGCATGCTAATGTTAACTTATAAAGCAGCTGCATAAGAACGTTAGCATACCAATGTTAGCATTGATGCTAACATCAGCATGCTTTTGTATTTCTTTTTTTTTTATTTAAGTTTTTGTAAAGGGTATACAGGTCATTACAGCATTGCATTGTTTACATTTTCATCACATGTTCTCTTATTTTTTGCTATTTGACAACATTGGTAGGATAATTATTACAACACCCCTTTTTTTTAAAGTGAAAGAAAAAGTGAAATTAAAGAGAATAAAATAAAAAAACAAACAAACAAACAGAACAGCAAAAAACAAACAAACAGAAAATTAAGTAATTAAAAGTAAAAGAGCATCTGAGTAGCATTGGAACAAAGAGCGGGACCATTATTGAAATGGTATTTGTCAAAGATTAGATCTAATGGAAGACACATATGCGATCCAGGGTTGCCAAAAGTTCATGAACCCATCCATGTCCTGTCTCAGTGCGAATGTCAACTTTTCCATCGAGTAAATGTCTTGAATCACGTTAATCCAATCTTCAGGTGTAGGACAGTCCTTCAGCATCCATTTTTTAGTTAGGGCTTTTTTACTTGCCAATATTAAAACATTGAATAAGTATTTATCTCCTCGTCTTTCCAGCAAGTCCGGTAGTAAACCCAAATACAAAGTTACAAAAGAAAAGGGAACTGTTATTTTGAATATTTTCCCCAATATTGTCTGTACATTGGTCCAATATTGGTGGATAACTGGGCATGACCAAAACACATGAAAATGATTTGCAGTCTTTTCACCACACAAGCGCCAACAGTTCAACCCCTTATGGGTAAATTTGTTTTGTGCAGGTGTTCTGAAAAATCTTACTAAATTTTTCCATCCAAATTCTCTCCACTGCAGGGATGAGGTACTTTTCCATTGCTGTTTATTTAGCTTTTCCCATATTTCCAATTGTAAAGTGAAATTCCCCTCTTTTTCCCATCTCTCTTTTATATATGATGTGTTGTCTCCTTTTAAGTCTTGAAGACCTTGGTATATTTTAGAAATGTATCCGATCCCTGGGATCCCTTTATATGCCATTAAGAAGACCTTCAGAACACCTGACTGGGCCCTTTCCAAATCTTCCTTTTGAAGTATATTGTTTATGTGGTGTCTAAGCTGAAAGAACCTGTAAAGATCTTGATTTATTAGACCTTGTTTTTTCAAATCTTCAAAACTTCTTAAAGTTTGCCCCTTAAAAAAATCGTAATATTTTATCAGCCCTTTCTCTTTCCACTCTTTAAATCTAGTGTCTGTTTTATTGGGGGTAAAGTCTTGATCATAGGCAATCCATTGCAGAAGTCGATAGGGCTCTTTAGCTTGATTCTCTCTGACTATCTTAAACCAAATTTTTAGCGGGGTCTCTATCCACGGGTTAGTGTTATTCAAGAGTTTAGGTAAGGCATTGTTCCCTATTATCGCCTGTAGGGGGATGTCACTTGGTATTTGGCATTCCATCTCCTTCCATTGTGCAGTGTAGACTGGGTTACATATCTCTATTAAAGTTTTAATTTGTGCGGCTTTAAAATAGTCCCTGATATTTGGCAGCGTGAGCCCACCTTTGTCTTTGTTTAGCTGTAAGGTTCTATATCTGATTCTAGGTCTCTTGCCCTGCCATATGAATCTTGAGATCCTTCTGTCCAGCTCCTGCCATGTTTTTTTGGGAGGTTCTACCGGTATTGCCTGGAAAAGGTATAGAAGACGTGGAAGTATATTCATTTTGACTGCTTCAATTCTTTGTGCAGTACCTAAGAATGGTATCATATTCCATCTTGCTAGGTCAGATTTTATTTTTGTCACCAGTGGATCATAGTTTAGTGTTATAATTTTGTTGAGTTGTTTCGGGATATTGACCCCCAGATATTTCATAGATTCCAACTCCCAGTTAGTTTTGAGTTCACTTAGTGAATAATGATTTGGGTCATAGTTGAATGTTAAAACTTGGGTTTTATGCATGTTTAATTTGTACCCCGATAAATCTCCATAGTCTGAAAAAACTGAGATTAGTTCTGGTAAAGAAGTGTCTGGCTGCCCTAGGTATATTAAAATGTCATCAGCAAAGAGTGCTATTTTATGTTCCTTCTGACCAAGTGTAATACCTTGAATTTCTTGATTTTGTCTTATCCATTGGCTCAGAGGTTCTATGAAGATTGCAAAGAGCAGTGGAGACAGGGGGCAGCCTTGACGACATACTCTTTCCAGCTCAAAAGATGATGATAAATTACCGTTAATCCTTATTTTAGCTGTTGGTTTTTTATATAATGCCTGGATAGTTCTAATGAAGTTGTTATGAAAATTGAAACTGGATAAGATTCTATATAGGAAAGACCAGTCAACCGAATCGAATGCTTTTTCAGCATCTAATCCCAATATGACTGCATTTAAGTTATATTTTTTTATATGATGGATTATGTGTAAAGTGCGTTGAATGTTGTCTTGTGTCTGTCTTTGTCTTATAAAACCTGTTTGGTCTAAGTGAATTAAGTCTGTCAGTATGTTTTCTAACCTTTTGGCAAGGATAATGGTAAAAAGCTTATAGTCCTGATTTAATACACTGATTGGTCTGTAGTTGGAGCATTCTAGTTTATCCTTTTCAGGTTTAGGTATAACTGCAATGACCCCTTCTCTCCAGGAGGGGGGATTTCCCCTGTGTGGAGGACATACTGTAGTTAAATGTTTTCAGGAGGAGAGGAGATAGTTGCTGTTTAAAGGTTTTGTACCATTCTGCTGTATAGCCATCTGCTCCTGGGGATTTGTTAGCTTTAAGTTTCATAATTGCTTTTTCCAATTCTTTAGGTTGTATTTCTGACGGTAGTGTTTTATTTTGTGATTCCGTAAGTTGGGGAAGGTTTAATGTGTTTAGGAATGTCTCGGATGCGTTTTTATGCTTTTTGTGGGAGTATAAGTTCTTATAGTAATTCTCGAAGCTTTTAAGAATATCCTGAATTCTGAATTTTATTTCCTTTGATACTGGGTCTCTGATTTTGTAGAATGCTCTTTCTGTTTGTTGTTTCCTCAATTTATAGGCTAGTAATTTTGCCAATTTACTGCCTGCTTCATAGTGTTTTTGTTTCAGAAATGTAAGTTTCTTCTGGATTTCTATTGTGTAGATCTCATTTATTTGATTTTTAATTTCTTTAATCTTGAGCGAGCCATTAGAATGAGTGTTGTCTTTGTGTTCTTTTTCTAGGTTCTTGAGTTCTGACTCCAGTGTGATTAATTTTTCTTGTCTCAGTTTCTTTTGGGTTGCCAGTTTTGCAATAATTTTTCCCCTTATTACAGCTTTGCACGCATCCCACAGTATTAAAGGGGGTACTTCTCCATTATCGTTTTCTTCCAAATATCTGAGAATATCTGATTCCAATTCATCTTTCAGTGGTCCTTTCAGGACATTTGAATTCAACCTCCAAGAAAATGTATTATTTGTGTATTTTTGGATGTTTAAGTCCATATAGATCAGACTGTGGTCAGAGAGATCCATCAGTCCTATTTTACATGTTTTTACTCTTCCAATGTCTCTATTAAACATAAAAAAGTAATCAATCCTTGAGTAAGATGAATGTGGCGTTGAATAAAAAGTATAATCTTTTACATTGGGGTTGAATTCCCTCCATACGTCACAGATTCCCATTTCTTTTAATAGCATCCGAGTTTTCCTATTTTGAGTGTTATTTTGATGTGAAGAATTACCTGTTGCATCCCAGTATGGATTCAGTCTCAGATTGAAGTCTCCACCACATATCACTAAACCTTGGGCTTTAGTTATCATTAGGTCGAATACATTTTTATAAAATTTCCATTTAGCCCCCTGGTGGTGCATATACATTCAGCAGGGTGATATCTTCTCCCTCTAGCCGCCCCCAATTACCAAACTGTACCTCCCTTCTTTATCTTTGTGTTCTGATTTTTTTTCAAATGTAATTTTGGTTGATATCAATGTCGCTACTCCCCTCCTCCTCCCTGACTTATATGAAGATGAAGAGATCATTTTAAACCCTTGTCTATTGAGTTTAGTGTGTTCCACGTCTGTTAGGTGGGTTTCTTGTAAAAATATTATTTCTGCTTTGTCTTTTTTCATTTTGCGTAGAATCTTGGATCTTTTAACTGGATTCAGGATCCCTTTTACATTATATGAGGCTATTTTGGTTACACCCTGTTTCTCCATTGTATTTTCTTATTTAGTATAACAGTGTGGTGGCCCTCTTTTTTGCTACTCAGAAACTGAAAGAACATTAAGAACATAAAAAACATTAAGAACATAGTGTACGAAACTTTAAAACAAAAAACTGTCAAAAAAACTTCCTGAGCTGGGGTCTCTTTAAAGACCCTGTAAGAGCCCTGATGGAGTGTAGGCTCTGAGGGAAATTCCTCAAACTCTGTTACGTGTTGAGGGCCCTCTCTTACCCCTGTAAGTTGTCCCATGCTTTTAACGTGAATTTCAGATCCCAATCCGAATTTGTAATGATTTTTAAAAAAAAATTTTTTTTTTATGCCTATACCCTATGAGATTGTGTGCACCCTCCCACCCCCATCACAGCAAACATTCACTCAAATACAGTATTTGTTAGTGTAGGGAGAACATGTGGGTCATTGTTACATTTCTATTTTAACAAGATTTTTTTTTTCCTTTAAATTAAGAAGACATTTGTTTCTAATGCTATAACTGCTCCATGAAAGGTTTTACCACATGCTGATTCTGCATCTCCTTTAATGTTTGTTACCTTGTAGGAGGGGGGATGGAAGTGCAGAATGACTGAAAAGAAAAAAAACAAAAAGGTCGCTATTCCTTCCTGGAACTGGAAAGCTTATCTTTGTAGCTCTGGGGCTGGGTTTCCCGCTGCTGGCCCTTGGATTTTGAAGGTCTCTGAATGGACCACGTTTGAGCTCTGATCCTCTCGCTCATATCCGCTGCGGGTTTAAACACCGATACCGGGAGCCCTCTTCTCGCCATGTCAATTGTTGCTTCTTCCGCTGAATTATAGAGACATGACTCTTCACCGTAAAAGACCCTTAACTTCGCAGGAAATGGCGTCTGAAAGCGTAGATTCTGTTCCCGTAGAACCTTTTTGGCGTCGTTATATTCCCGTCGCTTTTTAAGAACCTCCGGGGTGTAATCATGCTCCACGAAGACTTTTCTCTCTTGATGCATAAATCCTTTTTTCTGCCAAGCCCGTCTTACAACCTCTTGTTTTATTTTGAAATCGGAGAATCTTACCACCACCGAACGTGGGGGCGCTTCTGCCGCTGGCTTTGCGGCTAATGTACGATGGGCCTTTTCTATCTTCAGATCGGTGGTTTGTGGAATATCCAACTTCTCTCTCAATAAGGATTCCACCATTCCGCCATTGTGTTGAAACTATCTTCAGCTCCTTCTTTCAGACCGTGAATTCTGATGTTATCTCGTCTCTGTCTTCCTTCTTGGTCGGTTAGCTTAGCCTCCAGCCTTGACTGTTTTTTGTGTAAATCCAGCATAGAATCTTCAAGCACTTTTATTCTTTCTTCAGCTTCCAAGATTCGGTTTTTGGCCTGGTCCATTCTGCTGTTCGTCCTTTTTAATTCCTCTCTGAATTCATGAAATTCGGCCCGAAATCGTCGTAATTCATCAAATAGCGATTTCAAGCTAACCTTTTTGTTAGCTAGGTCCAGCTCCTCGTCTTCTGAACGGAGGTCCTCCGGTTCAGATTCTGCGGCCGCTGCGCGTCCTGACCTGGGGAATGACAGTTTCTTCTGTTTTTGGTTAGGCATGGTGTTTTTGTCTTTTGATTTTTATTCTTCCAAAAATCCGTTAAGTCTGACTTTGAAGATGTTTTCCTTGGATTGGGTCTGGGAGCTTCAGCGTTAAGTTGCTACCACCATGGCGTCCAGACCGGAAGTCTATGCTTTTGTATTTCTGCTGCGGATTTTGTATTTGTGTTGTGACTTTTTGTATTTGTATTAAAACGAGATACATTTCTATTACTGGAGTAAAGTTCTGGAATGATTTCATTATGGATTTAAAAATATCCACCTTGTTCCTGAGGGCGCCGCTGTAGAAACAATTATGGGCACAACTTCCGGTTTCGGCTGAAGTCGCGTTAAATCAGTCAGTAAGAGTGGAGTAGCGGGGTATTTAAAATAGCGCTTTTAAAAGTTTTTCAAATTCATTTTAATGTATAGTCCACATATGGGTTTTGCACTCAAGTGGCAGCTAATTTCAGCACTTGCAGTTTTTGTATTTTTTGAATATTTTGGCATAGTTCTGGTACTTGTTGCTGGTGTTTATGGTTGTGCCACAGACTGTATAAATGGAGGCTTCTCACCGGCAACGCGTAGATCATGCACTGAAAACTAACAAGGACTGTTGGTGTGATCGGTGGTCCAGACGCAAGAGCACCAGGTATGTTTTCACTGGTACGAATGTCACAGATCTGACATTTATGCGTCATATACAGTATGTCACCAGATGCAAGGCTGCATGAAGTAAAATAATAAATAACAAAATAGTAACAGTTTGCTTCCTAAGGCTTAACGATTTAAGAAAGACATCAAATAGTTTTTTAGATTTTTTTTTTTTTTTTTTTTTGCATTTGTTGCACTGCCTTGAAACGATATGGACTAGCACTTTCAGCATGCATTAATTTTTAAATTATCACAACATATAGATCAATAAAATCTTGAACAATTGTCAGAAAAGGTCTGTACGTGTTAAGTTAAATAACAAGCATTCATGGCATGACAGCAGCAGGAGCATTTTAATGTCGGGGTAAAACGACCAGCTGCAGCTGTCTGTTTTACCCCGACATTAAAACACCCAGGCACGGTGTTCTTTGTGGTTCTGACTAGATTCTACGTCTGCTCTGAGGTAAATATGATTATGTCCAACATCTTTTAACAAAATGCAGCCGACTTTATTGTGGTGGAGACACTGATATATCTCAGAGCTTTTATCTGTTTACAGCGTTAGCATCTTAGCAGCGGAGCTAACTAACGGAGCTACTGTCTGCCAGGCCACTTAAGGTCATCTTCTCATCCCTCCATAGTTGTGGGAAGTGCTATGATTATATTACTGTTTTTGAGGTGCAAAAGACCGTGTTCCTGCATTTCTGATGCCAAAGTCATTGTTTTTTAACAAGGAAAAGTGTCTTGTTTCAGTGACAACCACACATTCTAAACTAGTACCGGAAGGTGCGCCCATAATTCACGCAAAGCATCATGGGGGCTAGGAGTAAGGTGGTTATGTCACTTCAAATTTTCAAGAGATTGGTTTCTAAAGTTATTTTTAAGTTACAACTGTTGCCCTCAGAAATAGCTGAAATTTGCTTTTTTTCTTGTCTTTTTATTGTGAATGGCTGCTGTAATGGGTGAGAATGTAGGTCAGGCACATTGCTCAGCATTTTGCTTCTGCCTAAGCCTGTTCAGTCACTGCACTGCATGTAGATCTGTGACCTTAATTATTTTGTTTTGTTGGTGTTCACTGCATTTGTTACGGTGACTGAATAGAAATCTATTTATTTATTTTGGACAAAAAACTCACAAAGTTATTTAAAAAAAGGAAACAAGAATATTTAACAAATATATCAAAAGATATAAAATAACAATGTAAAGTGATAAAATACTTGTTTTGGGTGCCTGCAAAAGAGCAGGAAGAAGCAAAAGCTTTTTAAGTCCCACCCTTCAACACCTTCAAATACTACTACTTCTTCTTTTTCTTCATCTTCTTCCTGCTGCTCCCTTCAGGGTCTCCACAGCGGATCATCTGCCTCCATCTCACCCTATCCCTGCATCTTCCTCTGTAACACCAACCCTCTCCATGTCCTTTCACTACATCCATGAATCTTCTCTGTGGTCTTCCTCTTTTCCTCCTGCCTGGCAGCTCCATCTTCAACATCCTTTGTCCAGTATCTCCACTCTCCTTCCTCTGCACATGTCCAAACCATCTCAGTCTTGCCTCTCTTACTTTGTCTCTAAACCACTCAACCTGAGCTGTCCCTCTGATATACTCATTTCTAATCTTGTCCCTCCTAGTCGCTCCCAATGAAAATCTTAGCATTTTCAACTCTGCCACCTCCAGCTCCACCTCCTGTCTTTTTGTCAGCCCCACCATCTCCAAACCATACATCATAGCAGGTCTCACTACCATCTTGTAAATCTTCCCTTTCACTCTTGCTGCTACCCTTCTGTCACAAATCACCCCTGACACTCACCTCCACCCACTCCACCCTGCCCGCACTCTCTTCTTCACCTCTCTTGTGTATTTTCCATTGCTTTTGATGGTTGACCCCAGGTACTTAAACTCATCTACTTTCACTACCGCTACTCCTTCCATCTTCACCGTTAAACCTGCCTCCCTCTCATTCACACTCATGTATTCTGTCTTGCTTCTACTGACTTTCATTCCTCTTCTCTCCAGAGCATACCTCCACCTCTCCAGGTTCTCTTCCACCTGCTCCTTACTCTCACTAGAGATTACAGTGTCGTCTGCAAACCTCATGGTCCACGGAGACTCCTGCTTGGCCTCATCTGTCAGCCTGTCCATCACCATGGCAAACAAGAAGGGGCTGAATAAAAATACTACTACTACTATTAAATGTTAGCATGCTAATATCAGCATTAATGCTAACATTAGTATGCTAATGTATGCGAATGTTTCATAAGTTGGTGTGCACGCTAGCATGCTAATGTTAATGTAAAAGCTAATAGTAACACTAACATTAATAATAATAATGCATCAGATTTATATAGCGCTTTTAATAGACACTCAAAGATGCTTTACAATGGTTACATTATTCATTCACTCCACAGACAATGGTAATGGTAAGCACTACTGTAGCCACAGCTGCCCTGGGGCAGACTGTCGGAAGCATGGCTGCCAATCCGCGCCAACGGCCTCCCCAACCCCAGTGTCATGGACACTGGAGGTAAGGTGGGTAAAGTGTCTTGCCCAGGGACACAACGACAGGATGTCTGGGGAGAGCAGGATTCGAACCACCAACCCTCCGATTATTACATTTGCATGCGGGGCAGTTCAGCTAAGCGGTGGTTAGCACTGTGGCTGTACAGTAAGAAAAACGTTGTTCGATCCCACCCCCCAGGCCAACAGTGACCTTTCTGTGTGGAGTTTGCATGTTCTTCCCGTGTCTGCGTGGGTTGTTGCCGGGTAGTCTGGTGTCCTCCCACAGGCCAAAGATATGCAGGTTAGGTTAATTGACATACAGTGGGGTAAAAAAGTATTTAGTCAGCCACCAACTGTGCAAGTTCTCCCACTTAAAAGATGAGAGAGGTCTCCAATTTTCATCATAGGTATACCTCAACTATGAGAGACAAAATGAGGAAAAAAAAAATCCAGAAAATCACGCTGTCTGATTTTTAAAGAATTTATTTGCAAATTATGGTGGAAAATAAGTATTTGGTCACCTACAAACAAGCAAGATTTCTGGCTCTCACAGACCTGTAACTTCTTCTTTAAGAGGCTCCTCTGTCCTCCACTTGTTACCTGTATTAATGGCACCTGTTTGAACTCGTTATCAGTATAAAAGACACCTGCCCACAACCTCAAACAGTCAGACTCCAAACTCCACTATGGCCAAGACCAAAGAGCTGTCAAAGGACACCAGAAACAAAATTGTAGACCTGCACCAGGCTGGGAAGACTGAATCTGCAATAGGTAAGCAGCTTGGTGTGAAGAATTCAACTGTGGGAGCAATTATTAGAAAATGGAAGACATACAAGACCACTGATAATCTCCCTCGATCTGGGGCTCCACGCAAGATCTCACCCCGTGGGGTCAAAATGATCATGAGAACGATGAGCAAAAATCCCAGAACCACATGGGGGGGGACCTAGTGAATGACCTGCAGAGAGCTGGGACCAAAGTAACAAAGGCTACCATCAGTAACACACTACGCCACCAGGGACTCAAATCCTGCAGTGCCAGACGTGTCCCCCTGCTTAAGCCAGTACACGTCCAGGCCCGTCTGAAGTTTACTAGAGAGCATTTGGATGATCCAGAAGAGGATTGGGAGAATGTCATATGGTCAGATGAAACCCAAAATAGAACTTTTTGATAAAAACTCAACTTGTCGTGTTTGGAGGAGAAAGAATGCTGAGTTGCATCCAAAGAACACCATACCTACTGTGAAGCATGGGGGTGGAAACATCATGCTTTGGGGCTGTTTTCCTGCAAAGGGAACAGGATGACTGATCCGTGTAAAGGAAAGAATGAATGGGGCCATGTATCATGAGATTTTGAGTGAAAACCTCCTTCCATCAGCAAGGGCATTGAAGATGAAATGTGGCTGGGTCTTTCAGCATGACAATGATCCCAAACACACCGCCTGGGCAATGGAGGAGTGGCTTCGTAAGAAGCATTTCAAGGTCCTGGAGTGGCCTAGCCAGTCTCCAGATCTCAACCTCATAGAAAATCTTTGGAGGGAGTTGAAAGTCCATGTTGCCCAGCAACAGCCCCAAAACATCACTGCTCTAGAGGAGATCTGCATGGAGGAATGGGCCAAAATACCAGCAACAGCGTGTTTAAACCTTGTGATGACTTACAGAAAACGTTTGACCTCTGTCATTGCCAACAAAGGGTATATAACAAAGTAGTGAGATGAACTTTTGTTATTGACCAAATACTTATTTTCCACCATAATTTGCAAATACATTCTTTAAAAATCAGACAATGTGATTTTCTGGATTTTTTTTTTCTCATTTTGTTTCTCATAGTTGAGGTATACCTATGATGAAAATTGGAGACCTCTCTCATCTTTTAAGTGGGAGAACTTGCACAATTGGTGGCTGACTAAATACTTTTTTACCCCACTGTATCTGTCCAGGGTGTATCCTGCCTCTCGCCCAAAGACGCTGGGATAAGCTCCAGCCCCCTGCGACACGAGAAGGGTTAAGCGTTGAAGATGAATTAATGAATGATTAAGCATTAGCCTGCTAATACTAACTTATGAAACAGTTGCATAAGAACATAAGTAAACCAATGTTAGCATGCTTTTGTATTTGTGTTGTGGCATTTGCTGTTGTGCTGTGGCTTTTGCATTTGGGTGAGCTCTCTGGGCCACCATAGTTATGGCCCTGTAATCACACTGGCAGACACACTAGCGGAGTTAGCCTAGCTTAGCTAATGCTTCTGGCTCCACTTGACATAACTCACCCTACAGTTTTTACACTCAATCTTATACAGTCACGTGAAAAAATTAGGACACCCTAAGAAAGCCTGTGTGTGTGTGTGGTTTTTTTTTACATATTTGGATATATATATCAATTTTAACAATACCGGGAGATTCAAGTAATATAACTAAACAATTAAACCTGAAGAAAAGACTTTTTTTAAAAATTCTGTAGAATGTAATTCTAAAAACATGCAATTTCTGGTGAGGAATAAATTAGGACACCCCCACGTTTATTCCCACTTAAAATGGCTAAAATCACATCAGGTGCACATGATTAAAACATTGTTACTCAGCATTCTGAAGGAGGCTTGTCCTATTTAAACCTCAGACATTTAGTCCTGACTGTTGAAGTGAGAGTGAACACCATGGTGAGCTCAAAAGAGCTGTCTGAGGCCTTCAGAAAGAAGATTGTAGCAGCTTATGAGTCTGGTAAGGAATTTAAAAAGATCTCAAAAGAATTTAAAATCAACCATTCCATTGTACAGAAAATAGTCTACAAGTGGAGGACATCCAAAACAACTGCCAACATGCCCAGGTCTGGCCATCCAAGCAAGTTCACCCCAAAAGCAGATTGCAAGATGCTAAAAGAAGTTTCCAAAAACCCTAAAATGTCATCACGGGACCTACAGCAGGCTCTTGCTACTGTTGATGTGAAAGTGTATGCCTCTACAATCAGAACAAGACTGCACAAGTTTAACTTGCATGGGAGGCATGCAAGGAGGAAACCTTTACTCTCTAAGAGAAACATGAAGGCCAGACTGAAGTTTGTCAGAGAGAACATAGACAAAAACCAGGGCTTCTGGAATAATGTTCTTTGGACAGATGAGTCTAAAATTAAATTATTTGGACACCAAAACAGAGGACATGTTTGGTGTAGATCAAATACAGCATTCCAGGAAAAGAACCTCATACCAACTGTGAAGCATGGGGGTGGAAGTGTCATGGTTTGGAGACGTTTTGCTACAGCAGGACCTGGCCTGCTCACCATCATAGAATCCACCATGAATTCTACCATGTATCAGAGGGTGCTTGAGGACTACGTGAGACCATCTGTAAAAAAATGAAAGCTGAAGCAGAGCTGGACCCCGCAACATGACAATGACCCAAAACATACCAGTAAATCCACCAAGGACTGGCTAAAGACTAAGAAAATGGAGACTCCTGGAATGGCCAAGTCAAAGCAGAGATCTTAACCCTTTAAACAGCCAGATTTTCACGTGCCCCCAGTGGCGCAGCGCAGCAACTGCACCTGTCAACTGAATCTGATGTCCCTGTAACTCTTTGAGTGTGTCTGTCGCCAAATTGTGACATAACCCCTAGTAGTCAAGAGTGGTAAATATTTTTTGTCAATAAAATAGTTCAGATTTCCAAGGCTATAACTTGAAAGTGATAAGAGATAATGGCTTACTGCCAATTAGAAAGATGTAAAATATGATCCAAAGTTTCAGATAGCAATAAATTTACACATCTAATTTGCATAATGTCACGGCACCTCTTTAAATTCCATAACTCAGTCAAAACTGGACTTTGGGCATATTTACTCAAAGAATGGTTCAGTGTTTTGACACCGTTTTTTGTATAGAGCAGGGGTCACCAACGCGGTGCCCGCGGGCACCAAGTCGCCCGCAAGGACCACATGAGTCGCCCGCAGGCCTGTTCTAAAAATAGCACAACTTGCAAGTGAGCTGCTTCTAAGATGTAATTTTTTCTGCCGCTATTTTTTAAAATCACACTTGCATTTATATAGATTTTAAAATGACAATATCTTAAAAATAAAAAAATGAAAATATGTTTATTATACGTAACGTTAAGGTGAACTCTGACCTAGTTCAAAGGTCAGTATTGTGCGCATGACAAAACCTTCGCGCTTGTGGAGCGTAAGCTAGCGGCCAGTGAAGATGGTGAGCGCAGTGCTGTTTCCTTGCCCAAAAACATGGCAAAAAAAAAAAAGAAAATTTATCATTTTCAAAGTGAGTGGGAGGAAGAGTTCTTTTTTACTACCGTGAAAGGAAGCTGCGTGTGTTTCATATGCGGGGCGACTGTGGCCCACTGCTGCCCACTCTTTTTTTTTTTTTTGACTTATTTTGTACCCGTAGGTAGATTTGTTCTGCAGTCCGGTGACAAGCCACCAGCTGCCGGTCGCTGCGTGCGCAAGTGCCCCTTAACTCCCTAACCTGCATGTTTTTGGCATGTGGGAGGAAACCTGAGAAATCCCGGAGTAAACCCACGCAAACACGGGGAGAACATGCAAACTCCACACAGATCACTGTTGGCCGGGGGCAGGGATCGAACCCACGATCCCCGCGATCCCCCGGCCGAGGGTAAACTGCTGCCACGGTGCTAACCACTGCGCCACCGTGCATATAAGCACTCTCAGCGCTGTTTAGCTTCTTCTCATGAAAGGACAGTGCTGGTTATTACTCAAGCATGATTCTTGGCAAGAACTGTATGGATATAATTCCAGTGAAGAAGAACACACAAAAGTGTGTTTATTAAATGCAACAGATTTTGAGCAGAATTGCAGCAGATTTGTTCAGTTAAAAATGTGATAAGATTTATTTAATATGAAAGTTGATTTTTCTTAAATGTTACATAACTTTTTCAAACATGGTTCAACATACTTCATGAATTAAAAGGGTTTAGTTTTTTATGGTTAAAAGGGACTGGTGAAAACTGGACATTTTTTTAATGAAATGTAGAAGTGATCATCTGAACAATTGCTGAGATTGATAAAAATAAAGTGTTGAATATTGATCTTGTCTGTTACCCACTCTAAGTTATTGATAATTATTTATATATATATATATATATATATATATATATATATATATATATATATATATATATATACACAATTTGTTATTTTAGAGGAGTGTGTCAAGCTGGTGCCCTTCACATGACTCGATACCCATGAAGTAGCTCTTGGTTTCAAAAAGGTTGGCTCTTTGTCTCTGAGGTAAACGCGTTCGGCTCCATGGTGAGCAGAATAGCGGGCAGAATACAATATTCCAGGGACGTGTTGCTGCGCTTTAACACAGCTGGTGCAGAGTCTCTGATTGCGCCCAAATTTCAGCTGCCGGACTTTATTTTGAGAGACGGACACAGCGGTGAAAAGAAAGACGGCAGAAGGAAGCGTGGAAGACGTGGAGGTGTGAAATTGCGCCTTAGGAGACGTCAGTTTGGTAACATTCCTCTTCCTTCGATCATTTTTGGGAATGCACAGTCTGTGAGAAACAAGGTGGAGGAAATTCAAGGCAACGTACGTTACCAGAAGGATTTTAAGAACTGCTGCGTCATGGCTTTCACTGAATCTTGGCTTACTGCGCATGATCGAGATGCAGAGCTGTGGATTGACGGCTTTGGAGCCCCGCTGCGCTCGGATCGGCAGGAAGAGGTAACGGGGAAACGTCAGGGGGGCGGAGTATGTTTATACATTAATAAGCAGTACTGCACATCTGTCACGGTCAGAGAGCGCATCTGTACACCCGATGTGGAACTGCTGTCTGTGTCACTACGCCCCTTTTATTTGCCTCGAGAGTTTCCCCAACTTTTCATCACAGTTGTGTACATTCACCCGAGGGCAGACGTTGACTCCGCCTCCAGCACCATCTCTGACGTGGTGCAGCGGCTGCAGTCAATCTCTCCAGAGGCGCCAAACTTCATTCTTGGGGATTTTAACCATGTTTCTTTAAAGAAGACACTTAAAAACTTTCATCAGTATGTCTCCTGCCCAACCAGGCGAAAAACGACATTGGACCTGTGCTATGGATCCATAGAGAGGGCCTATAAATCACTCCCCCTTCCTCCTTTAGGATCATCAGATCACAACTGTGTTCATTTGCTGCCCACATATAAAACTGCTCTCAGAAGAGGCAAGGTGGAGATGAGAGACATTGATGTGTGGACAGAAGATTCAGAGCACAGCCTCCAGGAATGCTTTGACTGTACAGACTGGAAGATGTTCATAATGGCCTGCGGGGATGACTTGGACTCTCTGGCTGAGCTCACATGCTCATACATGGCTTACTGTCAAAATAAGATTGTTCCACGTAAACGTGTCAAAATATACCCCAACAACAAACCATGGGTTACTAAATCAGTTAAATCCTGCTTACAGAGGAAAGCTCTTGCCTTTAAACAGGGGTCTGTTTCTGAACTACAGGTTGCCACCAAGGAGCTGAAGGCTGAAATTTTAAGAGCAAAACAGAATTATAAATCAGAATTGGAAAGCAAGATGGCAGCAAACAAACTGGGTTCGGCCTGGGCCAGTATGAAAACTATTGCAGGCCTTCAGAGCACAGAGCGCAGTAATCGTGTGTTTTTAGATGGTTTTAGTTCAGACACAGAGCTGGCTAATGCTCTTAATTGTTTTTATGGTCGTTTTGACTCCTTTGATTTTAGCACAGAAATCCAAGATTTGAAACAGAAACTCAAAGCCAATCAGCACTTTAATATTGAGATGCAGGATGTTGAAAGGGAGTTCCGCGCTGTAAAAGTGAACAAAAGGCAGGGCCCTGATAATATATGTGGGCGCTTGGTAAAGTCCTGTGCACATGAACTGAGTCCTATATTTCATTACATTTTCAATAAGTCGTTACAGACACAACATGTGCCTAAGATCTGGAAAGATGCCGTGGTTGTTCCCGTTCCAAAATCCAGCTGTCCTAAAACGGTAAATGACTTTAGACCAGTTGCTTTGACTTCAATTTTAATGAAAATTTTTGAAAAACTGGTCAGATGTGAGGTCCTAAGGCAGACTGAACATGCATTGGATCCTCTGCAGTTTGCCTATAGGCCTCACAGAGGAGTGGAGGATGCCACTGTCACTCTGTTTGACATGCTTTTTAAACATCTGGATTTTAATGGGACACACGCCAGGCTTTTATTTGTGGACTTTTCTTCTGCCTTTAATACAATCCAACCTCATATTTTAGTTGAAAGGCTCCTGCAACAATTTGATTTAAGCAATAATCTAGTGGGTTGGATTCTGGATTTCTTAACCAACAGGACGCAGAGAGTAAAGGTCAATGGCACATTGTCTGACCTAAAGTGCTCTTCTACTGGCTCCCCTCAGGGGTGTGTGTTGTCACCACTACTCTTCATCCTGTACACAAACATGTGTCGGAGTAGACATGACAACAGACACATTATAAAGTATGCTGATGACTCAGTCATTGTCAGTCTCCTCCAGGATGGTGAGAGTGGCCACGGCCCAGTAGTTGATGACTTTGTTCACTGGTGTGAGGATTCCTACCTGCAGCTGAATACAACAAAAACGAAAGATATGATTATTGACTTTAGGAGGAAAACTCCCAGGCACAAAGTCACCATACTAAAAGGCCAGACCACCGAATGTGTACAATCGTACAAATATCTTGGGACGATTATTGATAGTGGATTGAACTTTGAGGTGAACTGTGAAAGGGTGTGCAAAAAGGGTCAGCAAAATTTGCATTGTTTGAGGAAACTTGCACGCTTCCAAATTGACCGACCCATAATGACTATGTTTTATCGGGCTTTTATTGAATCTGTTTTATCCTTTTCTTTAATGTCATGGTTTGGTCAGATAAAACTGAAACAGAGGAAATCCTTGGATCAGGTAGTCAGATGGTCCAGTCGTTTGCTTGGTGAGTCACAGCTGAGCCTGGCATCCCTGTACGCCAAACAAGTACAGAGGATGGCCGACTCGATTTTAAATGATGACTCCCACCCTTTGCACTGCAACTTTCAGCTTCTTCCCTCCAGACGGAGGTTTGCTGTCCCAAAAAGTAGAACCCAGCGCTACAAAAACAGCTTTGTCCCTGCTGCTGTCAAAGAGTTGAACAAGCTATAAAATTATATTGTACATATTCTATATTTACCTATTTTGTAAGATGTGTGCCTGTGTTTGTGTCTATGTTGAATGTAATTAGTGGCTTGTAAATATGGATGTCACCAACTGCAAAACAAATCTACCTACGGGTACAAATAAAGTAACCTGAACCTGAACCTGAACCTGAACCCCTGGTATAGAGGTACCTCATCATCTTATCTTCAAAGTATATGAACAAGAAATCAGTACAATATTAAAAAAAAAAAAAAAAAAAAATTCCTCTCTTACTGGTGGCTAAGGGGACTCGCTCGCTGCGTTTTCACCCATCGTGGTCGTTATTTTACATTCTGTTGGTCATTTACACTCTCTACCACATCTACAAAGTCTTATGATTATCCCACATAAATTTCACTTGTATCCCATGGCTATTTTCCGCGTACAAAGCCGACTGACGGTTCATGACGGACGGCAGCCATATTAGCTTTCTGGGCTCAAATGCTAAAAACAGGAAAAGGAAATGAGGAGTTCTTCTTCTTTGGTATATTACATGTCATCCATTGAGTCCTCCAACGGATGTCTGCCACCTTCTGAAACTGGCAGATCAGTACAAATCAGTACAAATCCTGAATGGAGCCGATCATGTCAGAGTGAGATGACAGGCACAGCGCCGCGCTCTGCCACTAGGGGCACACAAAATCTCACACTCAAAAGGTTCACTCCCCCCGCTGTACTGAGGATTTGTACTGACCTGCCAGTTCAGAAGGTTGCAGGCACACGTTGGAGGAATCATGGCTGACATGGAATACACCAAAGAAGAAGACACCCTTATTATTATTCTTCGTTTTCATTCTTTGAGCTCAGAAACAGTACGGCCGCCGTCATCGTCATGTATCGTCAGATTAAACGGCGTCATACATGAAAAATAGCTGCGGAATACAAACGAAATTGACGTGGGATAATCATAAGACTTTCTAGATGTGGGAAAGAGCGCAAATGACCGACAGAATGCAAAATAACGACCACGATGGACGAAAACGGACCAACCACACTGGCCAGTGAGCCCCCTTTGCCAACAGTAAGTGACAAATTTCTTTGTTTCTTTACATCATACTGATTTTGTGGTTCATATACTTTGAAGATAAGATGACAACATACCCCTGTAGAAAAAACAGCGTCAAAAAACAGAACCATTCTTTGTGTAAATATGTCCAAAGTCCACTTTTGACTGAGTTATGCAATTTATATAGCTGCCGCGACATTATGCAAATTAAATGCGTAAATTTATTCCTATCTGAAACTTTAGATCATATTCTACATCTTTCTAATTGACAGTAAGCCATTATCTCTTGCAACTTTCAAGTTATAGCCTTGGAAATCTGAACTATTTTCCTGACAAAAAATCTTTACCACTCTTGACCACTAGGGGTTATGGTGCCAAACAGTGCCTGGGACAGTTAAAAGGTCCCATTGATATGCTGTGGGGTGATTTGAAATGGACTGTAGATGCAAGAAACCCCTCAAACATCTCACAGCTGAAAGAATTCTGCGTTAAGGAGTGGTGCAAACTTTTCTCAGACTGATGTCAGAGACTGGTAGATGGCTACAAGAAGCGTCTCCCTGAAGTTATTTCAGCCAAAGGGGGTAACACTAGCTATTAGGCGGTAGGGTGTCCTAACTTTTTCCTCAGTTAGAATATGCATTTTTGTTGATAGCTTTTGTTTAATGTGTAAAACAAGGTTAAGTTTTGTTATTTACCAGCAATTAAATTACCTTCTTTTCCAGAGATAAATTAAAACAAGATTAGACATCAATATGTGAACATTTCTTAATAAAGAACTGAATATTTAATGGGGTGTCCTAATTTTTTCACATGACTGTATCTCACTTCGAGTCATTATTCTGGGTTATTATATTTTAGCCAGGCTGACCTTCACAGAGACTGATATGCTACCCGAATTAACCTAGCTTAGCTAGAGCTCGTGACTCACCTTGATTTGCTGTAATTCACCCACCACATCAACATCTGTCAGACCAGTCAGATCATCTACCAACACTTCACTGTACATCTCATTCCTGAAAATTATTTTAGCTTATCTTCGTATATTTTATCGTCTTCTGGCGGCAATTAGCTACAGCTAGCAGAGTCAGCTCAATGACTTGTTTAATTTAGTTTCTGTCCAGGGACCAGTCCTACACCACAGAGCACTTAAACCACACACTTCTGTCCCCCATGATACATTATTTGGGCATTTACCCCTTTACATTTAACCAATTTTACATTAGTTAGCCAGGAGCTAGATGGACAATGCTAGCATCAACCACAGATCTCAGAAGTGACAAAAGAGGGAAGGGTGGAGTGAACTACAGCTCATTAGCATTTAAAGAAACATGGACTGAAACTGATCCATCCATCCATCCATCCATCCAGAGTACCAAGGACGATTTCAGTCACCAAAACTCTTTCAGGAACCTTTTTACCTAGTACCCTAGAACAAGGATTTGCCAAAAATACCGGACTGGTCGAAATGTTTGAGACCACTGGCAGTTCACCAGCACTGGGTCAAAACTACCAGTAAGTAAGGAAAGAAAGGGATACACTTAACTGACTGTGCCACATCTGAATTAATGGCCAGTTCTGAGGGTTGAACACATTCTTCCTGATTTTTTTCAACATGTTTGTCAAGGAAATTGGGGAATTAGAGAGATGTTATACAGTTGTAAGGACGGTTTGCTTTCACAGGGATGTATATCTCTGGAAGACGTCACCGCAGTAATGGAGCCTTGCTTAGTAGTAATGTTTACTTGCTTACTCGTAATCGAGCCTTGCTTAATACCTTGACATTGGCTAGATGTCTAGCTAATGTGCAAGGAACCTCTATAAGTTGTATTCCCAATGTAAACTTGGTATGTCAGACCAATGTTGAGGAGAAAAAAACATCTGAAACTTTAAATTTAAGCCAAATATCAAACTCTTCAAATCTTCAGGCATACCGCTTCAAACCGTTTCTGGTCTTGATCAGAATCTATCCTGAAGGTTGGACTTTCTGAACATCTGAACAAAACTCTAGAAACATACCTGACTGATTGTCGGACTGGATCGACATGCTCTCACAGAAGTCCTCTTGGTTTACTGGCTGCAGGTCTCGTTGGGCCTCGAGGGCTGGTACTGGTACTGGCGCCGAAACCGGTACAGGAGTATGAACTGGTACTGGTGGTGGAGTTTGAACAGGAACTGGTACTGGTAACAAAGTTTGAACGGTAACTGGAGCTGAGCTGAAGTTAGAGGGTTTGGGCTCCATGTCGGAGTCTTTAACAGAAACTGGGTCCGTGTTCTGGACCTGACTGGTTGGGTTCTCAGACTGGTCCATGGGCATCTCCCCTTCCTCCTCCATCTTTGTCTCCTTGCCTCCCTCGCTCCTCTCTTGGTCCCGCTGACCATCCTCTGTCACCTCCATCTGGTTGTCCTCTCTGGCCGGTTCACTTCCTGTCTCCTTCTGGACCACTTTCTTCTCCTCTGTCTCTCTTTGGTTGTCTCTGTCCACCATCAGGTCCTTACTCCCCTCGTCCCTGACTCCTCGTCCCCTCTCCTTCTGCTCCTCGCCCTCCTTCGCCCCTCCCTTCTGGGTCAGAGTTTCAGTTTGAAGGCTGGCCTGACTCTGAGGAGAGGCTGGACTCAGGAGGGATGGCAACGAGGCGGTTTTTGGCAGCGAGGAGTTTAACGGAGGAGGAAGCATGTCCTCGCCACCCAAAGTTCTCTTTGATTGGCCGAGAGTCTCAGACGACTCCACGACGGGAGGCTGCACTGCTGGGTGGGTGTAGGTGGCTGGCTGAGGCTGGCGACCCGACGACAGGGCGATTATCTGAAGCTGCCTCGCTGCAGACGGCGAGCGCTCAAAGTGCGACGTGACGGTGGGTAACGGGCTGTGCTGGGCGTTTCCGGGAGCCCGCACGGTCGAAGATAACGGACAGCTCTTTAGTCTGATGGCAGACGCCTGAGTGGAGGCGACGATGGGCTGGAGGGTCGAAGTCTGTCTAGGTGACACCGCTCTGTGGCCATTGGGCGAATGAAGCCGAGGTCTCAGAGGGACGGCTCGCACCGGAGAGTAGAGAGCTGTGGACGAGATGAAGAAACTTAAAAAGTGAAGAAAACTGAGATAAAGAAACTTTTTTTTTTTAAAAACGTAGAATGGCTCCTGGAGGGTGGGGGTGTGCCACAGCTTACCATGTACAGTGATCCCTCACTTATCGCGGTTAATGGGTTCCAGAACCGACCGCGAAAAGTGAAAAACCGCGAAGTAGCGTCACCCCAATGACATCATCCATAAATAATACGTACGTTCATTCTCTCACTCTCTCTCTCATATGATACGTGTGTGTGTGTGTACGTGTACATACATACGTAGATGTAAACAAAGTGTACATAAATATGTTTTTAGAACTCTTTTATTCTTATAACAAGATACGTAACTCAAGATGAAGATGATTTACTGCACAGGTTAATGAGAGCTTTACTGCTCCTCAGGTGACGCCTCATCGTGAGGTGCTGGAGGCGCAGGATCATCGAGGGCAGCTTCCGATAGAGCTGAAGCTGCAGGAGGCGGCGTAGTGGCTCGACGGGAAGACTATTTCGCACAAAATGGCACAAGAGAACAGCAAAAAGTTCCACGCGGCGAGACTAAGTAACACGAGCGATAAAAAGCAATGAATGTGGTCTTCCTTCCCTTCATGAGTGCTCGGCAGGGAGAGGAGGTGGGTGAAACGTCTCGGCCAATCAGCTTGCGAGATTTCCGAGCCGAGCCAACACGACAACAGCGAACAGAGAGTTGTGCTGCTCTCCGTGTTGACACCTGATGGTCTAATGTAGTCTCCCTGCCTTCTGCTAGCGCCCGCCCATTATTTCTCAATTTTGAATTTTTGATGAATATTTTTGAAAAATCCGCGATGCACTGAGGGCGCGAAAGGTGAAGCGCGAAGTAGCGAGGGATCACTGTACTAGTGTTATAGTCGAGACCTCGTACACACCAGAGTCTTCCAAGACCAAGACCTACATATACACAGTGGTCTTGGTCTTGACCCGCTGAAGACTTGGTCTTCCTCATTAGGTGATTTGAAGGTGTGTGTGTGTGTGTGTGTGTGTGGGGGGGGGGGGTGCTATCCCCCCATTAGCAAAATGAACCCAAATCATCCCCTACCTGCTATCCCCCCATCATTCATAGGTGTAAACGTTATAAATGTGAAACTTTTCTCATATATTTGCAACATTTTTCTCGTAAATTTGTATCATTTTTCTCATAAATTTAAATTTTTTTCCCCTGTAAATTTGCAACTTTTTTCATGTAAATTTACAACTTTTTTCTCTTAGATTTGCAACTTTTTCTAAGAAACTGCCACTTTTTTCTTGTAAATTATTTTTTTCCAGTAAACTTGCAATTTTTTTTATTTAAAAATTTGCAATGTCCATCCATCCATCTTCTACCACTTATTTCTTTTCGGGTTGCGGGGGGCTGGAACCTATCCCAGCATCTTTGGGTGAGAGGCAGGGTCCACCCTGGACCAGGGATGGGCAACTTTGGTGGTAGTGAGGGCCACAGATTTTTTTCCTCACTTCTCGAGGGCCAGATTTACATGTAAACCTTGGGGGAGGGGGGTCTTCAAAGTCAAAAGTTTCACAATTAAAACTGAAAATGCACATGAACATAAAAGCTACTCAGTGTTTTATCATATTAGAATTAAAATTACTGATATATCATGACCTAATTTTCAAAACTCTCTCCATCAAAATGATGAGCAAAGAGAAATTCTGGATGATAATTAACAAAATAGCCAGAAAAGGAAAAGAAAGAAATGTGACGATGAAGAAAAATGTTTTGAAAATATTTGAAGAAAATTATCAATGTAAAAAATAGTTTTTCTGATAAATATGCTACATTTCTGGTTTAAATTAGCCATTTTTTTGCAAATCTATATTTTATTTTGGTATTAGATGTTCAAGCGTCTACTGATAAATTTGCATCCTTTTATTTAAAAATATATAACTTTTTAGTTGTACTGGTTTTTTTTTCTAAATTAGTGAGTTTTTCTGTCGTAAATTTGCTGTTTCTTATATAAATTTGCCTTTCAGTTTGAAGCTTGTGGCTGTAAATACTCCTCAGTGAGGAGCTGTAGCATTTATCGTTGTTTAAAAGCAGCCCACTCTGTACATTTACTGTTGTTGACAGCCTATTAATGTGATCTCGGCATACAACACATACATACCTTAAAAGACGTACTCCGGGGCACACTGCTCCCTCATTCTGTGGCTCCCTCACTCTCGCTCGACCACTCACACAGAGCTGCATCTTTTTATTAGAGCTGCCTCTGCTGGCGGACTCTATAACTGCATTTAAGAATGCAGTTCCAAATACATTCAAACGGGATATAAATAAATAATTGATTTTTGGAAATGGACTGGTGGGCCGCAGTGGATGACGTTGGGGTTCGCATGTGGCCCGCGGGCCGCCAGTTGCCCATCCCTGCCCTGGACAGATCGCCAGTCCATCGCAGGGCCAACACAGAGAGACAGACAACCATTCACTCTCACATTCATACCTCAGGACAATTTAGAATCCCCAGATGATGCCAATTAACCTAACCTGCATGTCTCTGGCCTGTGGGAGGAAACCGGAGTACCTGCAGAAAACCCACACAGACACGGGGAGAACATGCAAACTCCACACAGAAAGGTCACCGGTGGTCAGGGGATGGGATTGAACCCATGAACTTCTTGCTGTGCTGCCACAGTGCTAACCACTGCTACAGCAAGCTGCCAATTTGCAATGTTTTTCTCACAAATTTTCCACTTTTTCCTGTAAATTTGCAACTTTTTTCTTTTAAATTTACATTTTTTTTCCTCAAAAATTTGCAATTTTTTTTCTTGTAAATTTTACATTATTTCCAGTAAACTTGCAACCTTTTCCTTAAAAAAAATTGCAACATGTCTCCTTAAAATTTCAACTTTTTTCCTGTAAATCTGCAACTTATTGGGCAGTGCGGTGGCGCAGTGGTTAGCACTGCAGCAGCACAGCAACTCACCCTTGGCCATGGGATCCCTGGTTCGATCCCAGCCCCTGACCAACAGTGATCTGTGTGGAGTTTGCATGTTTCTCCTCGTGTCTGCGTGGGTTTACTCCGGGGTTTCTCTGGTTTCCTCCCACAGGCCAAAAACATACAGGTTAGGTTAACTGGAGTTTCTAAAGTGGCCCTAGGTGTGAATGGTTAAGGGATAGCGCCGTACCGTGGCTGCTTCATCCATCCAGGTGGATGCCCTCAATTTCCCCTCTGGGGATCAATAAAGTATACAAAATCAAAAATTTGCTACTTTTTTCTTTTAAATTTGCATTTTTTTTCTCAGAAATTTGCACATTTTTTCTTGTAAATTTGATTTTTTTCCAGTAAACTTGCAACTATTTCCTTAAAAATTTTCAACTTTTTCCTGTAAATTTTCATTCATTTTTTCCTGTAAATTTGCAACTTTTTTCTTTTAAATTTACTTTTTTTTCTCAAAAATTTGCAATTTTTTTCTTGTAAATTTTACATTTTTTCCAGTAAACTTGCAACCTTTTCCTTAAAAAAATTGCAACGTCTCCTTAAAATTTCAACCTTTTCATTAAAAAATTTCAACTTTTTTCCTGTAAATCTGCAACTTATTTCTTGTAAATTGACAACTTTTTTCTTATAAATCTAATTTTTTTCCAGTAAACTTGTAGCATTTTTCTCAAAATTTGCTACTTTTTTCTTTTAAATTTGATTTTTTTTCCAGTAAACTTCCAACTGCTTCCTTAAAAATTTTCAACTTTTTCCTGTAAATTTTCCTGTAAATTTGCAACGTTTTTCTTGTAAATTAGCAACTTTTTCCCTGTAAATTTGTAGCTTTGCTCTTGTAATGAACAATTTTTCTGTTGTAAGTTAGCAACTTCATTCCTCTAAATTAGCAACTTTTTTCTTGTAAATCTGCAACTTTTTTCTTGTGAACTGACAATTTTTTTTTCTTATAAATTAGCAACTTTTTTTGTATGATTTATTATCGGTAAATTCACAGAAATATTGTGACATAACTTTTGGGTCATATCGCCCACCCCCATCTGTATTTAAAGTAAAAGGTACTCTAGCAAAATATTGGTTTAAGGGTGTGCATACTTATGCAACTACCCTATTGTACATTTATTTTTAATATTTTTCAGAAATGTTTGGACACTTCTGGACACGTACTTGGTGGTGGGACGGAGAGGTGGCGGCTGGGCGTGGCAGGGCTCTCCGTCACCGTGGTGCTGGGCTGTGGTCGCGGCCTCAGAGGGGGAAAGACGGGGCCGTGGGGGCGGGAGAGTGGTGGGGGTGGGGCAGCAGCAGCACCAGCAGAAGTCTTCAGTCGGAGGGAGGGGGGGATGGTCAGGGCCCCAGGGGGAGGAGGCCTCAGGGTGAGGCTCTGCAGCTGAGGAGAAACACGAGGAGTTACATAGGTTGCACACTTCTACTGTCCAACTGCTCATTAGCAACTGTTACCATGGACACCAGGTACAACACAGGGGCTGCAACCTGTGGCTCCAGGGCCCATAACTGGTGTTTGACTTTGAGAAAACAGCAATAAAAGCAAAATAAATTTACAAAAAGAGTATTAAGTTTAAAATAATAAAAAAAAATAATAATTGATTAGAAAAAATTATTTATTAAATGCAATTTAAAAAATAGTTGTATATTAATTTTTGTTGTCAGTCATAAATTTACAAGGAAAAAATGCAGGAAAAAACTAATTTTAAGATAGAACTTAAACTTAGAAGTTTTGACATTTTTGGCACATTTACAAGAAAGAAAATTGTAAATTTATGCAAGAAAATTAGCAAATTTACAATAATTTATTTGAAAATTTACGAAAAGAAAAATTCATGAGGAAAAGCTGAAAATTTTGGGGAAAACTACACAAAAATTGTAAATTTAGAAGAAAAAAACAACTCACAAGTTAAGTTTCAAATTTATGAGAAAAAGTTTCACATTTATAAAGAAAAAGTTGCAAATTTAAAGAAATTTATATGAAAATTTGTAAATTTAATAGAAAAAAGCATATTTACAGGTAAAAATAGCCAATTTATAATGAAAAAGATCAAAATTTAAAAGAAAAAGCTCACAAAAAATGGCTAATTTGTAATAAAAAAACTGCAAGTTAATTATCTCTGATAATATGGGGGTGCATCAGTGCCATTGGGACTGGGGTGTTGCACATCTGGAAAGGAACCATCAATGCTGAAAGGTGGAACATGCTCTCATCTAGATGACACATTTTTCAGGGAAACCCTTGCTAATTTCGGCAAGACAACGCTAAACCACGAGCTTCAAAATATGGACAAAAAAATCTTCAATCTGCTGTTTCTATCTGCAGCACCAACAGGAACAGATGACAGAAAATGGGAGAAAATACCAAACTTAAATCCAAAGAAGCCAAATGATGCTCACCTGAGCGGAGGCGGGGTTAGAGGGAGGAGCAGAGGAGGAGGAAGAAGAGGAAGAAGAGGAGGAGGAGGGGGGGGTCTGGGCGGGCCGCATAGCAGACGTGAGAATCAGCTGCAGGAGACAAGGAGGACAGAGAGAGGAGGAGGAGAAAATCAGCTCAGCAGGAGAGAAAAGCCTGGAGAAAACTGCAGCTGTGATGGTGAACATTGGTGTCTCGTCAGGATTTAACGTCGGCACTGAGCTCACCCTTTCCCCTCACATATCTGCTCCGCTGTTCGAGCACATTTGTAACTTTTTCCCCTCACAAATTTAATTGATTTAAAAAAGTTGCAAATCTGAGATAAAGTTGCAAATCATAAAGAAAAAACATTGTAAATCTATGATAAAAAAAGTTACAAATCCATGAAAAAGGTGCAAATTTATGAGAAAAAAAGTTTCAAATCTCTGAGAAAAAAGTTGCAAATGTGAGAAAAAGTTGCAAATTTATATGAAAAGGTTATAGATTTATGAGTCACAAATTTATGAGAAGCGTTTCAAGTCAATGAGAAAAGTTTCAAATCAATAAGAAAAAAGTTGCGAATTTGAGAAAAAAGTTGTAAATCTATGAGAAAAAAGTTGCAAACATGAGAAAAAAATTGCAAATTAATGTGGAAAAGTTTCAAATTAATGAGAAAGTTTCAAATCAATGAGTAAAAGTTTCAAATCAATGACAAAAAAGCTGCAAATTTGAGAAAAAAGTTGCAAATCTGAGAAAAAGGTTGCAGATCTATGAGGAAAACGTTGCAACTCTGAGAAAAAGGTTGCAAATTTATGAGAAAAAAATTACAAATTTATGAGGAAAAAGTTTCAAATCTATGAGAAAAAGTTGCAAATGTGAGAAAAAGTTGCAAATTTATATGAAAAAGATGAAAGATTTATGTGAGTCACAAATTTATGAGAAAAGGTTGCAAATTTATAAGAAACGTTTCAAATCAATGAGAAAAAAAGTTTCAAAATCAATAAGAAAAAAGTTGCAAATTTCAGAAAAAAGCTGTAAATCTATGAGAAAAAAGTTGCAACTCTGAGGAAAAAGTTGCAAATCTGAGAAAAAGGTTGCAGATCTATAAGGAAAACGTTGCAACACTATGAGAAAACGTTTGCAAATTTATAAGAAAAACGTTACAAATTTATGAGGAAAAAGTTTCAAATCTATGAGAAGAAAGTCACAAATGTGAGAAAAAGTTGCAAATTTATAAGAAAAAGATGACAGATTTATGTGAGTCACAAATTTATGAGAAAAGGATGCAAATTTATAAGAAACGTTTCAAATCAATGAGAAAAAAGTTTCAAAATCAATAAGAAAAAAGTTGCGAATTTCAGAAAAAAGTTGTAAATCTATGAGAAAAAAGTTGCAACTCTGAGGAAAAAGTTGCAAATCTGAGAAAAAGGTTGCAGATCTATAAGGAAAAACCTCACTCCCTAAAGCTGGCCGATCGCCGTCTTGTTCCATTACGCACGACGCGCACCGGCCCCGTGCGCCCACAATCCACGGCCGTTCAACGTGCTGGAACTCGGAGCGGAGCACACTGTCTTTTCCACCCCTCCCCTGTCCCCTCCCCCCCCCACGGACTGACATGCCCTCCGACACTCCTCTACAGCAGGACAGTTCTACCGGAGCTGGAGCCCAAACGACGGCCGGGGGCGGGGTGTCACAGCCCCTTGTGAGCATTCTGGGGGGAGCTGTGCGGTGACCCAGCACAATGCAGACTGATACTATTCCCGCTCAGCAGGGCTGGAGGAAACGGAGGACAATTTGCATACAGACAGAGAGCCCCTGGGGGCAATCAGAACTAGAAAAGCACTCGGAGAGCGCAGACCTCCGCCAAGCGCCACAGTTTCCCTCATACAGTCTTCAGATTACTTGACCATGAAAACCTCCCCCTTTGGCGGAGGTAAAAACATATGACAAGCAGTGGTTCAGTAGTTATTCACGAAAATGGCATTTTCCGTAATGGCGGCCACAGTTCCCCCCATACAGTGCTTGTGTGTATGTTTTCAGATTCCTTGACCATGAAAACATATGACAAGCAACTGGATTCACAATGATAGGACTAGTGGTTCAGTAGTTATTGACGAAAATGGCATTTTCCGTAATGGCGGTTTAGCGCCACAGTTCCCCCCATACAGTGTTTGTGTGTATGTTTTCAGATTCCTTGACCATGAAAACATATGACTAGCAATTGGATTGACAATGATAGGATTAGTGGTTCAGTAGTTATTCACGAAAATGGCATTTTCCGTAATGGCGGCCACAGTTCCTCCCATACAGTGTTTGTGTGTACGTTTTCAGATTCCTTGACCATGAAAACATATGACTAGCAATTGGATTGACAATGATAGGATTAGTGGTTCAGTAGTTATTCACGAAAATGGCATTTTGTGTAATGGCGGCCACAGTTCCCCCCATACAGTGTTTGTGTGTACGTTTTCAGATTCGTTGACCGTGAAAACATATGACTAGCAATTGGATTCACAACAATTGGACTGACAATGATAGGATTAGTGGTTTAGTAGTTATTCACGAAAATGGCATTTTGCATAATGGCGGTTTTCTTGTGGACGGTGATCCGGATCACCACCAAAATCTAATCATCTATAGGATACGCCATTTCTGACAATCTGTGAAAATTTCATGAAAATCCGTCCATAACTTTTTGAGTTATCTTGCTAACAAACAAACAGAGAAACAGACAAACCAACGCCGATGATCACATAACCTCCCCCTTTGGCGGAGGTAACAATGGACTGTTGTATGTACATCCCCTGGATGAGGGAGCGACCATCCGGGTGCCAGTTGGTCATGCGAATGATATGTATTGACTGATATGTATATCAATATGCTAATGTGCCATGCATTCTCTCTGTTTGTATAACATCTATAAGAGAGCTTATGATACACGCCTCAGCAGCACAGTAGAGCACAGCAGTGCACAGAGCTACAAAGTGCGTCTCATTACGTTGGAGGAAAATAAAACTCTGCAACCTTCCAGCTCGTCCCATCTCGCTTGATCTTATTCCTCCACAATATATATATATATATATATATATATACTGTATATATATATATATACAGTATATAATACATTTTATTACCTCCGCCAAGGAGGTTATGTTTTCATCAGCGTTGGTTTGTCTGTCTGTCTGTCTGTCTGTTTGTTTGTTAGCAAGATAACTCAAAAAGTTATCAACGAATTTTCATGAAATTTTCAGAGATTGTCAGAAATGGGGTATCCTACAGATGATTAGATTTTGGTGGTGATCCGGATCACCGTCTGGATCCAGGAATTTTTTAAAGGATTCTTGGGGAACTGTGGTGCTTGGCGGAGGTCTGCACTCTCCGAGTGCTTTTCTAGTTTGTAATGCACTTTAAAAAAATCTCAGTGCTGCATGTAAAAAGCATAAAACTCAAATTCACAAAAGAAGGGGATAAGATAAAATCAAAAATCAAAAGAGAAGCAGTTAAAACAGCAACTCAATGATCAAATGTTCTGCTAAAAAGAAAGGTTTTAAGTCCTCTTTTAAAACAGTCTGTGCATTATGATGCCCTCAAGGTGTCAGGGAGGATATTCCACAGACGTGGGGCAGCAGCACAAAAAGCCCTATCCGCCATGGTGCTGAGTTTTGTCCTGGGTGTATGAAGGCGGTTTGAGTGAGTGGAATAGAGGGAATGTGTTCTGGTTAGTGGAGTTAGCAGTTCTTTGAGATAAGGGAGGCATTTCCATGGATGCATTGGTGAGTGAGGAGGGAGACCTTACATTTGATCCTCATGGAAACAGGAAGCCAGTGAAGTGATTTAAGAATGAGTGTGATATGTTCACATTTCCACACTCTCATCAGGACCCTAACTACAGAATTTTGGATGTACTGCAGCCTTTGAAGGCTCTTGCCAGGGATCCCAATGAGGAGAGCATTGCAATAATCCATTCTGGAGGAGACAAAGGCATGGACCAGCTTTTCAGCATCTGGGAGGGTGAGAGAGGAGTGGAGTTTTGCAATGTTACAGAGGTGGCAGAAAGAGATCTTACAGAGGTGATTTACATGTGATTTGAAGGCGAGGCTTGAGTCCATTTTTACACCGAGATTGGTGATTGATGAGGAAAGGGGGATATTGTGACCTGTAAAGATTGAGGGGATTTCCACGGGTTAAAAGAGATTAAAAAATGACTCGTAGACAGTTCGTTACCATCACGCTGCACGCTTACTTTTGCAGGGAAAAGTACATCCTTTACAGTCGCACTGGCAAAGAATGATACAAAAATATGCACTTTAGAGTCCAGACTTGAGGTGAATGCGGCATGGCAGAAGTAACCTCTGCTCATTGCATCCAAAAGCTACTCCCTCACAGCGCACAGGTTGCCGTAGTACCCAAAAGCACTTAAAGAAACAGTCCTCAGAAAAGAGATCACTAGAGACCGCAGAAGGTGATGCAGGTTATGGATGATGACTGAATGATGATGACTGAGGTATGCCAACCATGATGGCTTCAGTTTTGGAGCTGTTGAGTTGAAGAAAGTTGTGCTCCATCCAAGCCTTTATCTCCTCCAGACAGATGGTCAGAGGTGATGGAGCTGATGGTGATGATGATAATGATGGCAATGATGACAATGATAGAGATGGAGCTGCAGCAGTAGTTTTGACATACAACTGTGTGTCATCAGCATAACAATGGAATTAAATTTCATGGCACCTGATGACTTGGCCAAGGGGGAGCAGATAGCTGATAAAGTGGATGGGGCCAAGGACTGACCCCTGGGGGACCCCACAGGTTACTGTATGTGGGTTTGATAGAGCCTGTCCAAAGGAGATGTATTCTGTGTGGTTGGTGAGATATGAGTGGAAGGGATAGGGTGAGATGGAGACAGATGATCCGCTGGGGCAACCCCTAAAGGGAACAGCTGGAGGAGGAGGAGGAGGAGGAAGAGGAAGAGGAAGAAGAGGAAGAAGAAGAAGAATCCATCTTGTACCACTTTTCTGGAGGTCCGGTTCACGGAGGCAGCAGCTCAAGCAGAGAAGCCAAGACTTCCCTCTCCTCCGCCACCTGCTCCAGCTCTTCAGAGAGGATACCAAGGCGTTCCCAGACCAGCTGGGAGACATAGTCTCTCCAGCGAGTCATGGGTCTGCCCCGGAGTCTCCTTCCAAAGGGACGTGCACGAAACACCTCAAGTGGGAGGTGTCCAGGAGGCATCCTAATCAGATGCCCATACCACCTCAACTGGCTCCTTTCAATGTGGAGGAGCATCGGTTCTACTCTGAGCCTCTCCCGGATGACTGAGCTCCTCACCCTATCTCTGAGGATGAGTCCAGCAATCCTATGAAGAAAGCTCATTTCAGCCGCTTGTATCTGTGATCTCGTTCTTTCGGTCATTACCCAAAGCTCATGACCATAGGTGAGAGTAGGAACGTAGATCGACTGGTAAATCGACAGCTTTGCCTTAGAGCTCAGCTCCCTCTTCACCACAACAGACCGGTACAACGTCCGCATCACTGCAGATGCTACTCTGATCCGTCTGTTAATCTCTCACTCCATTCTCCCCTCACTCGTGAATAAGACCCCAAGATACTCAAACTCCTCCACTTGGGGTAGGAGCTTGTCACCAACCCGGAGAGGACAATCCACCTTTTTCCGGCTGAGGACCATGGACTTGGACTTGGAAGTACTGATTCTCATCCCAGCCGCTTCACACTCAGCGGCAAACTGTCCCAGTAAGAACTGTAGGTCATTGCAGGATGAAGCCAGCAGGACGACATCACCTGCAAACAACAGAGATGAGATCCTGTGGTCACCAAGCATGACGCCCTCCATTCCCTGGCTGCGCCTAGAAATCCTGTTCATAAAAATTATGAACAGGACCGGTGAAAAAGGACAGCCCTGGCGGAGTCCCACTCTCACTGGGAATGAGTCCAACCGAGTGTTGGCAATATGAACCAAACTCTCACAACGGTCGTACAGAGGCCAAATAGCTCGTAACAACAAGCTCGATACCCCATACTCCCAAAGCACCCCCCACAAAAAAAACATGAGGGACGCGGTCGAATGCCTTCTCCAAGTCCACAAAACATGTAAACTGGTTGGGCAAACTCCCACGAATCCTCGAGGATTCTCGACAGGGTAAAGAGCTGGTCCGATGTACCACAGCCAGGACGAAAACCACAATTCTCCTCCTGAATCCGAGGTTTGACCAACGGCCGGACTCTCCTCTCCAGTATATCTGCGATATGAATGGGACCAATTGAGGGTAGTGTCAGTGAGTCCAATGAGATGATGAAGCCGGTTGAGGAGAGATGATATGGTTAACTGTATCAAATGCAGCAGATAGGTCAAGGAGGATGAGGAGAGAAAGGGAGCCAGTATCAGCCACCATTAGGAGGTCATTTGTGACTCTCACAAGAGCTGTCGCTATACTGTGTGCAAAGCAGAAACTAAACTGGAATTTTTCAAAGAGGTTATTCTGTCTGAGATGATCCTGTAAATAGGTAGCAACTGCTTTCTCCAGTACTTGAGAAATAAATGGGAGATTGGAGATGGGCCTGTAGTTTGACAGGACACCTGGGTTAAGGAATGGTCTTTTGAGCAATGGTCAAATTAATGTATTTTTAAGAGCAGGGGGGACATGACCAGATTGGAGAGAGTGATTGATGACAGCGGTGATCAATGGACTTAAATTAGAGATGCATGTTTTTACCAGGATGGTTGGAAAGGGGTTAAGAGCACAAGTGGAAGATCTCATTCTCCTGATGATATCCTCAACCTCTTCCTGAGTAACTTCAGTAAAGCAGATGAGGGGGTGAGAGATTCAAAGATTTTTTTATTTGTCAATACTTCTATATGTACAGGACATACAGAAGAATTGAAATGCCGTATCTCTCTCTTAGTGATGTGCGCAAAATATAAGAAAAGAAGGAATAAGGATGAAAAACAACAGCAGTCTATGTACAGTAATGCTACCCGTAGTGCAAATAAAGATAAAAGATAAAACCCAGCAATCCTACATATATACAGAAAAAGTAGAGCCGTAACACCCGTAATTGCAAGTTCAGTGCAGTAGTGTAGGTGCAGCCAGTGACAGATTGGACTGCACATGATCAGTATTGCAATAACTGACAGACAGCAGCAGGTATGGCATTTGTGCAAATGGTTGCAGTAAGGTAAAGAGGCATACAGGAGCAGATGTATTACTGTTGGTGTGCCAAGTCTGGAGTGGTGGCCCCGCACCCAGGAGGCTGGGGTTCAAATCCTGGCCGGGTCATGCCAAAGACCATATAAAAGTGGAACTTCCTGCTGTCCAGCTTGGTGCTCAGCAATAATGGAATGGAGGAGGGAAATTTATGGCGGTGCCTTGCATGGCAGCGACCCCTCTGATTCTAGATGTGATTAACATTGTAGATAAGAAAAACATAATTTCGTTCTACTGTACATGATTGGCTGTATGGATTGAATGACAATAAAGTTGGTTTTACCTTTACTTTTACCTAAGTCTTTCAGTGCAAACAGCTGAGGTAGTTATTGTGTGGGTGAGTGTGTTATGGTCCGGGGGGTGGGGGCAGAGTTCAGGGTCCTGATGGACTGGTGAACAAAGCTGTTTAGCAGTTTTGTGGAGCGGGCCTGGAGGCTGTGGAACCTTTTCCGAGGGCAGAGGGCTGAAGAGGGAGTGTGAGGGGTGGGAGGTGTCGCCTGCAATGTTGATGGCTCTGCGGGTGAGGTGGGTGTGGTAGATGTCCGAGGGGTGGGGGACAGAGGGGCACAGATGATCTTGCTAGCTGCTTTCACTGTGCATTGTGGTGTCTTCAGGCAGGAGGCGGTGCAGCTTCTGTACCACACCGTGATGCAGCTGGTGAGGATGCTTTCAGTGGTGCCCCAGTAGAATGAGCACATGACAAGGGGCGGGACTCACGCTCTCCTCAGTTTGCAGAGGAAATAGAGGCGAGTTTGAGCCTTCTTGACCAATGATGTGGTGTTGTTGGACCAAGAGAGGTCCTCAGAGATGTGCACCCCCAGGAACTTGGTGGAGCTCCCCCTCTCCACAGGTGCTCCACCGGTGATCAGAGGGGGATGCTGTGTGTGACCCCTCCTGAAGTCGACCACAATCTCCTTGTTTTTTCCCACGTTCAGGAAGAGATTATTGTTTTTACACCATTGGATCAGTTGGCTCACCTCATTTCTGTAGTTGGCCTCTTCATTGTTGGTGATGAGGCCCACCACCGTCATAGGCTGGTACACAGTTGTAAGTCAGCAGGGTGAAGAGCAGTGGGTTGAGCATGCACCCTTGTGGGGCCCCTGTGCTCAATGTGATGGTCCTGGAAGTGTTGCTGCCGACTCGCATGTTCTGTGGCCTCCCTGTGAGAAAGTCCAGCACCCAGTTACAGAGAAAGTTTTTGAGTCCTAAGTGTCTGAGTTTTTGTATTAGGTGCTGGGGATGATTGTGTTGAATGCTGAACAGAAGTCCAAGAACAGCATTTGCACATAGGAGTTGTTTGAGTCCAGGTGGGTGCGGCTGGATGGAGAGCAGCAACGATGGCATCTTCTGTGTATCTGTTTGACCTGTATGTGAACTGAGATGGGTCGTGGGAGGGAGGGAGGATGAACTTTATGTTCTGCATGACCAGCTGCTCGAAGCACTTCATTATAATGGAGGTCAGTGCCATGGGCTGGTAATTGTTGTAGCTGGATGGGACAGGCTTCTTTGGGACTGGTATTATGGTGGCAGTTTTGAAACACGTGGGGACAACAGCTTGACTCAGGGAGATGTTGAAGATGTTGGCCAGGACATTCTTGAGCTCCTCTGCACAGTCCTTCAGAACACAACATGGTATGTTGTCTGGTCCAGCTGCCTTGTGTGGGTTGATCCTGGAGAGGGTCCTCGTCACGCTGGCTGGATCCAGACTTATGGCCTGCTCATCTGGGGGAGGAGTGGTCTTCTGTGCTGATGTGCTGTTTTGTGCTTCAAAGCGGCCAAAGAAGTCATTTAGGTTGTTAAGCAGTGTGATGTCACTCACACAGGTCTCGAGGTGGAGGTTTGTAGTTGGTGAATGTCTGTATGTCACGCCAGAGAGAACGCGCATCTCTGGTGTTGCTGAAGTGGCTGGATATTTTCTTGCTGTACTGTCGTTTTGCCTCCTTGATGCCACGGGACAGGTTGGCCCTAGTTGTTGTTAATCCTGTGGAGTCACCGACCCTGAAGGCCATGTCCTGAGCCCTCGGGAGCCTGTGGACCTCTGCTGTCATCCATGGCTTCTGGTTAGCATGAACAGTGATGGTTTTGCAGTGAGTGACATCATCAATGTATTTAGCTACTGTACATCACAGATGATGACCCATATACATACAGTGGGGTAAAAAAGTATTTAGTCAGCCACCAATTGTGCAAGTTCTCCCACTTAAAAGATGAGAGAGGTCTCCAATTTTCATCATAGGTGTACCTCAACTATGAGACACAAAATAAGAAAAAAAAATCCAGAAAATTACATTGAAGGATTTTTAATGAATTAATTGGTAAATTCCTCGGTAAAATAAGTATTTGGTCAATAACAAAAGTTCATCTTAATACTTTGTTATATACCCTTTGTTGGCAATGACAGAGGTCAAACGTTTTCTGTAAGTTTTCACAAGGTTTTCACACACTGTTGCTGGTATTTTGGCCCATTCTTAAGATAAGATAAGATAAGATAAGCCTTTATTAGTCCCACAATGGGGAAATTCCAGGATTGCAACAGCACAGGGATAGCAACACTCAGAGCAACAATCAGAAGGCAAGAAAAAACAACATCTAGCAAACATATGTCCATATTACTATAAATGTATATATATAGACACACAGTGCAGAGCATTATGGCTGGTGGATGTGCAGCAGAAAGTCTAAGCTCTCTCTCCGCGGATGCGGCGGGCCAGCTGGAAGTCTTTGGGCATGATGGTGACCCCCTTAGCGAAGAAGAGACCACCAGGTGGGTCTCGCTGGTCTCCTGCAGAGCCATGACGGCGAAACTCAGGAAACGCAGGACGGTCTTGAAGTCCTGAGCGATCTCCCTCACCAGGCGCTGGACGGGCAGCTTACGGATGAGCAGCTCCGTGGATTTCTGGTAGCGACGGATCTCTCTCAGAGCCACGGGCCTGTGACGGCGAGGCCTCTTCACTCTGCCGGTGGCCAGAGCGCCTCTCCGAGCAGCCCTGTGGCTAGCTGTCTCCTGGGGGGCTTCTTCCTCCAGTAGATTTTACGGGCGGTCTGCTTGGTTCTTGCCATCGCTCTTTATTATTCTGTCTTATATTTCTTTCACGCCGCCTAAACTCCAGCCCGGCACCCGCTTCGTTTTCGCTACAGCTCCCGGTATGTCGAGTTTCCCATTAGCACCGGGCGGCGGCCAAGTGCTAGCTAGCACTAGCTCCTCCCCGCTGTAACGTCTCCCGCTGCAAACCGTGGCTCCGTCCGCCGACCCGGGAGACCCCCGGGGCGATCCGTGCGTCCGTGATATATATACAGAGTGAAAGGTGTAGAAAGAAGAAGGAAGATAAAAAAAAAAGGCTGTTGCAACAGGCAGCCGACTCGTGTGGCGCCACCGGTCCGGCAGAGCCGGAACCGGAACCGGAATCTTCCATGCAGATCTCCTCTAGAGCAGTGATGTTTTGGGGCTGTCGCTGGGCAACACAGACTTTCAACTCCCTCCAAAGATTTTCTATGGGATTGAGATCTGGAGACTGGCTAGGCCACTCCAGGACCTTGAAATGCTTCTTACGAAGCCACTCCTTCGTTGCCCGGGCAGTGTGTTTGGGATCACTGTCATCCTGAAAGACCCAGCCACGTTTCATCTTCAATGCACTTGCTGGTGGAAGGAGGTTTTCATTCAAAATTTCATGATATATGGCCCCATTCATTCTTTCCTTTACACGGATCAGTCGTCCTGGTCCCTTTGCAGAAAAACAGCCCCAAAGTATGATGTTTCCACCCCCATGCTTCACAGTAGGTATGGTGTTCTTTCTCCTCCAAACACGACAAGTTGAGTTTTTACCAAAAAGTTCTATTTTGGTTTCATCTGACCATAAGACATTCTCCCAATCCTCTTCTGGACCATCCAAATGCTCTCTAGCAAACTTCAGACGGGACTGGACAATGTACTGGCTTAAGCAGGGTGACATGTCTGGCACTGCAGGATTTGAGTCCCTGGCGGAGTAGTGTGTTTCTGATGTAGCCTTTGTTACTTTGGTTCCAGCTCTCTGCAGGTCATTCACTAGGTCCCCCCATGTGGTTCTGGGATTTTTGCTCACCGTTCTCGTGATAATTTTGACCCCACGGGGTGAGATCTTGCGTGGAGCCCCAGATGGAGGGAGATTATCAGTGGTCTTGTATGTCTTCCATTTTCTAATAATTGCTCCCACAGTTGATTTCTTCACACCAAGTTGCTTACCTATTGCAGATTCAGTCTTCCCGGCCTGGTACAGGTCTACAATTTTGTTTCTGGTGTCCTTTGACAGCTCTTTGGTCTTGGCCATAGTGGAGTTTGGAGTCTGACTATTTGAGGTTGTGGACAGATGTCTTTTATACTGATAACGAGTTCAAACAGGTGCCATTAATACAGGTAACGAGTGGAGGACAGAGGAGCCTCTTAAAGAAGAAGTTACAGGTCTGTTAGAGCCAGAAATCTTGCTTGTTTGTAGGTGACCAAATATTATTTTACTGAGGAATTTACCAATTAATTCATTAAAAATCCTTCAATGTGATTTTCTGGATTTTTTTTTTCTCATTTTGTTTCTCATAGTTGAGGTATACCTATGATGAAAATTGGAGACCTCTCTCATCTTTTAAGTGGGAGAACTTGCACAATTGGTGGCTGACTAAATACTTTTTTGCCCCACTGTAGATAGATACACTGTACAATGCAGGACTATCAGGTGCAGGGTGGAATGTGAGGTACCAATTAGACTGCAAAGTGCAGTATGACAGCATAGTTATGACCAGAATTTAACATTAAAGTGTGTTATTGTACAGTGAAATGTCATGTGGCAGGAAAGATTTCCTGTACGTGACCGTTGGGCAGCAAAGCTGTAGCAGTCTGCTGGAGAAAGTGCTCCGCTGTCTGTCCAGTGTGATATAGAAGGTTTATGATGATGCTGAGGGACAATTTTCTCTTTTTTCCAAGTTGGGGGGTAAACGTCCCCCCTTGACTTCCACCTATGAATGGTGATGGGGGATGGCAGATTAATGGGGGGGGGGGATTTGGGGTCATTTACTTAGCTAACAAAGGGGATAACATCCCCCCACCCCCCTTCAAATCCCCTCCTGTGTATACCAGGTGTTTCCAGATGCAGGTGGAATATCCTGTTAATGTAGTTTCTGTGAAAGTCAAATGAATAAATCTGATGATTTTTAAGAAAGAAATGTTACATTTCAGATAAAGTCATGAATGTATCAGAAAAAGTCACAAATTCTCCATAAGCAGGAAACAGACGTAAATCCGGGAATCATTGGTTTTGCATGAGCTGCGACCTTTGATATCCAGCCGGCTCATTTTAATACTGGTCATCTTCAGCGCAACTCCACCTGCTGCTGCAGAGCTGATCACACCTGTGGAAACGGGTGAGTGGCGGTGTGTTTTTTTACCATCTGAGCTCGCAGCAGCACCTGGTCCTGACCCGACCCTCGGAGACCTTTACCCAGCAGTAACGTCTGCTGGGACACCCGCTGCCTGACGGGCGACGGGCTCTGATTGGCTCTCACCAGACCAGCTGATCCCACGGGGTGAGACTGTGACACCTGAAACACAACGGGGGAAGGGGGCAATTAACGAGGAGCTTCAGGGAAACGATTGGGGTGGGGGGGGGGGTGATGCTTTATCGCAATGATGTGAGGAGGAAGACGGTGGAGAGTGGAAACCAAACTGATGAGAAGATTTGCAGCTGCCCCCCCCCCCCCAACTCATGGGTCTAAATCAGGGATGGGGGGGGCATTCAAAGGACAAATTTAAAAAAATAAAATCTCATAAACTTACAACTTTTTCTCAGATTTGCAACGTTTTTCTCAAAAAATTGCAACTTTTTTCCTGTAAATATTAATTTTTTGTCATAAATTTCCAACTTTTTCTTATAAATTTGCAACTTTTATCCTGTAAATTTTCAACTTTTTCTAATAAACCTGCAATTTTTTTGTCAAAAATTTGCAACTTTTTTCCTCATAAATTTGTCACTTTTTATAAAAAAAAAATTTGCAGCTTTTTCCTGTAAATGTTCAACTTTTTTCTCATAAATTTGCAGGGTTTTTTTCTTGTAAATATGCAACTTTTTCCTGCAAATTTTCAACTTTTCTCACAAACCTGACTTATTATAAAAAAAAAAATGCAATTTTTTTCTCATAAACTTGATTTTTTCCCCCAAATTTGCAACTTTTTTCTCATAAATTTGTTAACTTTTCTCATAAAATTGACTCTTTTTCCTGTAAAATTTGCAATTTTTTCTCATAAATTTGTATTTTTTTCTTGTAAATTTGCAAGTTTTTCCCTGTAAATTTTCAACTTTTCTCACAAATCTACAACTTTCTCATAAACTTGACTTTTAAAAAAATGCACCTTTTTTCTTCACAAATTTGTGACTTTTCTTTCAAAAATTTGGGACTTTTTTCTCATAAATTAGCAATTTTTCTTTGTAAATTTGCAACTTTTTTCATCATAAATTTGTCTTTTTTCCTCATAAATTTGCGACTTTTCTCTTGTAAATTTGCAACTTTTTTCCTGTAAATTTGCACCTTTTTTTCCTCATAGATTTGTGAGTTTTCTTTCAAAAATTTGGGACTTTTCTTATAAATGTGCAATTTTTTCTTGTAAATTTGCAGCTTTTTTCATCATAAATCTGTGACTTTTTCCTTGTAAATTTGCAACTTTTTCATCATAAATTTGCAATTTTTTTCTAATAAATTTGCAATTTTTTTCAGAAATTTGCAACGCTCATCTGGATGTTGGTTAAATTTTTATTCTGTGTAATTAAACTGAAATTTGTGACTTTTTTCATTCTTAGATATGCATCTTTTATCATATCTTTTTTACCTTTATTCTTGCAAATCTGTACCAAATTTACATTTATATGTTTGCACCCTAAATATGTGAATACCCCCATCCCCCTTGTTAAAACATAAAAAAATCACCTACTGTATACCCATATGACCCGTGGACTTACTTCACCAGGGTAAAACCCACTAAACACCATTTTGCCTAATGTGGCTCTCGTAATTTGCTTCTTTGAATTGATGCATACCACAAGGCCACAAACCAAGCCTGTATGCTGATGGAAAATTTTGCATAGAAATGCATCCCTCAGGCACAAAGAAAGCTATAACAGTGTGACGTTGTTGTGTGTGCAGCTTTGCAAGAAGGCAAACATTTGCAAGCTTCTTTCTCCTAAATTTGAAGTTTTTCTCCTATTCTTTAACAGACAAAACACCCGTAATTGGAGCAAAGTCCTGAGCTAGCCGAGGTTGCTGACTGGAGCCGTGCCGCATCGTTGCACATCACGTGACCCAAACATCACACCCTGAATGCACACTTCTGACAGTGGTGTCTGATCAAGCAGCAGTAACTTCCCCATCTTCCCGCTACCCTGCTCTAACAGCTGTTGCTCGAACCCCTCCCCCACCCCAGCATCCACCTGCAAGCTCTCTGGGGGCTCAAGTTTATGAGAAAAAAGTCACAATTTCTGAGGCAAAAGCTGCAAATTTATAAGAAAAAAGTAACAAATTTTTGAGGGAAAAGTCACAAATTTATGAGAAAAATATTGTAATTTGTGAAAAAATTAGTAAATTTATGAGGAAAAAAGTTGCAAATTTCTAAGAAAAAAGTCACAAATTTCTGAGATTTTTTTTTTTGCAAATTTATGAGAAAAAAGTTGAAAATTAACAGTAAAAATGTTGCAAATTTATGAGAGAAAAGTTGCAAATTTTTGAGGAAAAAGTCACAATTTTTGAAGAAAAAGTTACAAATTTATGAGAAAAAAGTTGCAAATTTATGAGTAACGTGACAAATTTAAGAGAAAAATATTGTAGATTTATGAGAAAAAAGTTATAAATTTATGAAGAAAAAAGTTGCAAATGTATGAAAGAAGTTACAAATTTACAGGAAAAATTTTTTAAGAACTTATGAGAAAAAGAAATCATTTTCTTCTTCTCTTTTCTTCATCTTCTCTGTCCCCTCACCCCCCAGCCAGTCGCAGCAGATGACTGCCCCTCCCTCAGCCTGGTTCTGCTGGAGGTTTCTTCCTGTTAAAAGGGAGTTTTTCCTCTCCACTGTCGCCAAGTGCTTGCTCACAGGGGATCGCCTGACTGCTGGGGCGTTTCTGCAGTTGTGGGGGTTTCCTTGACAGTTTGAATGTGCTATGAGATGACTGTTGTTGTGAAATGGCGCTATATAAATAAAGTTGAATTGAAAATGAAAAACAGTTGCAAATGTGAGAGAAAAAAGTTGAAAACTTATGGATTTTTTTTGTTGAATTTCTGTTTAGAATTGTTGTTTCAAAGTCATTTTATTCATGATATAAACAGTTTATGACGACGTTGGGGGGGGGGGTAATTCTCTCGTTTCCAGCCCCCCCGACTTAATAGTAATAATAATAATGCATAGTAATAATAATAATGCATCCGATTTATATAGCGCTTTTCATAGACACTCAAAGATGCTTTACAATGGAGACATTATTCAGTCACTCCACAGACAAAGATAGTGGTAAGCTACTTCTGTAGCCACAGCTGCCCTGGAGCAGACTGACGGAAACATTTTTTTTATTTTTATTTATTTATTTATTTATTTTTTTATTACTTATTTTGTACCCATAGGTAGATTTGTTTTGCAGTCTGGTGACAAGCCACCAGCTGCCGGTCGCTGTGTGCGAAAGCGCCCCTTATCCCTAACCTGCATGTTTTTTTGGCATGTGGGAGGAAACCGGAGAAATCCCGGAGTAAACCCACGCAACACAGGGAGAACATGCAAACTCCACACAGATCACTGTTGTCCGGGGGCAGGATCGAACCCATGATCTCACGATCCCCGCGATTCCCCGGCCGAGGGTAAACTGTGCTGCCACAGTGCTAACCACTGCGCCACCGTGCAGCCCACCTGCAACATGGCTGAAACATGGCTGCCAATCTGCACCAACGGCCTCTCCGACCATGACTGAACATTTAAACACACTGATACCCAGTGTCATGGACACTGGAGGCAAGGTGGGTAAAGTGTCTTGCCCAGGGACAGAATGGCAGGATGTTAGGGGAGAGCGGGATTCGAACTGCCAACCCTCTGGTTATTGGACGACCCGCTCCACCTCCTGAGCCACTGCCGCCCACATTTCCCTCCTCCGTTCCATTTTTGCTGAGCACCAAACTGGATGGCAGGAAGTTCCATTTTTATATGGTCTTTGGCATGACCCGGCTGGGACTTGAACCCCGACCTCCCAGTTGTGGGGTGGATGCTCTACCTCTAAGCCACCACTCCGGTGATTTACACCTATGAATGGTGATGGGGGATGGCAGGTTAACAAGGGGGATGATTTGAGGTAATTTTGCTAACAAGGGGGCTAGCATCCCCCCTCGAATTACCTACTGGCAATAACAGATGGACGCTGCGCCCACAGGTTAATAATAAAAGAAGCCACATAACCGCTGGGACTAAGATATGCTCATTAGAGCCCATGCATTGTTATTTGGAATGGGTGAACAAGAGAAACAGCATGATGGCTAGACTAGGTTAAGCATGCGAACAACATCACGGTACGTTGCATGCATGAATTAATTAATAAAATAAACCAGATCACAACTGGGAGTAAGATATATGCTTCAGTGTGATTCAGGGGGTTGTTAGAGGCCATTAAGTGTCATTTAGAATGGGTAAATAGTTGATAAGCAAATGAGATAACCACGCTAGGTGATGCTAACCAGCCAATGGTACTCTGCGTGCACAAGTTAATAATAAAATACACCACAAAGGGTCATTACGGTCCATCATCGTTCAAGTCTGGCTATACTCCAAGATCACAGATGCCGCAGTTCAGCTAACATGCTGCTAACTACAAACACCATGGTCATCGATAAGCGCCACTCACCAGACCCGGAGCTGCTGGCACCTTCTCTCTGCAACGGGAGTTTTCTGTTGCTGTGGTAACAGCGGTCCGGATGCTAATGCTAATTTAGCAGTTGGCTATGTGCTAGCAGCCATTGACAAACAGGTTTTGACCAACATCTTAAGTGCGTAACACGAGGAAATAACACGCTGGACTGTGCATATTCTAATATTATAAAGGGATATAGAGCCTCCCTGTCCTTGTAAATTTGTCTGAAAATACATAACATGTATTTATCTTCATATTAAACTGAGGTAGTTGTCTTAGTTTCCTTCTGGAATGTGTCTTTATATGTCAGTTAATCATCACTGTAAGACAAAGGAGATGCAAATAGGTGGGAAAAATATGTGCATTTATCTGCAATCAGCAAAAACTAGTTTTAAACTATCAGCATATCAGCTATTGGCAAAAATTCTGCTATTGTGCATCCCTACTAAAAACCACTGTTGGGCCACTCGCTAAGCTAGTTGCACTGTAGCTAGGGTTGGGTGACATAGGAAAAAAAATCCTCTATTTCGCAATACACAATACATACCGCAATAATATATTTTGTGCACCGAATGTACTTTTAAAATTTTCAAGGACAGGGAGGCTCTGTTGGTCAAAACCCAGCCTTGGTGACGTATAATTTGTTGCTAATTTTTGTTTTTAAATGGACGGACTGGATGATGTGTTGTTGAGCAAGATGGTCTTCCACACAAACAGGACTGAGGGTTGTTCAGTAGTTCAGGTGACTCGGGGGTGGACACGGGACGTCCAACCGCTGCCTCGCACATCAGCGTCATAGAGCGTTTTTAACATTAAAAAACTCGAATATGTGAATGTTTTGCGGACGATGTTTTAATATATCTGGGACACCCTAGAACCTCCTTTCCAGAACTCATGTTAGTCTTGTCTAAATATGGCAGTTTATCAAGTTACAAATTAAATGTGAATAAAAAATACTAACACTTAATTATAACCCAAACCAATATGAACCAGACCAACTCAAAGTCAACTGGGAATCTCAATCTATGACTTATCTGGAGATCAATATCTCTAAAAAACTTTCCAGTATTACAAACTTAAACTATGATCCCCTTCTTGCTAAAATAAAATCAGGCTTGACAAGGTGGAACATGCTGCCCTTCCTAGGTACTGCTCAAAGAGTAGAGGTCGTGAAAATGAACATAATTATTACCAAGACTGCTATACTTAATTCCAAACAATCCCAGTGGACCCCCACCCCCCCAGGAGAAATCCTTCAGGTGCTTGACGGGTGGATCTCAGGTTTCATTTGACAGGGCAAGAGTCCCAGGGTTAAATATAAGATCCTGCAGCTGACCCAAATGTTAAAGAGTACTTAAGAGCCGTCCAGATTAAAACCTTGACAGACATATGTAACCCATCCTGTACAGCTCAATGGAAGGAGATGGAATGCCAAATGTCAAGTCATACTCCATTACAGGCAATAATAGGTGACAGAACCCTCTCTGTACACCTGAGCGACTATAATCCCTGGATACAAACGTCTCTTAGGGTTTGGTATAACGTGGTCAGAGAGAACCAGACCAAGGAACCCTATAGACTGATGCATTTGATAGCATTGGACCCAGAATTTATCCCAAATAAAACTGATGGTCGTTTTAAGGAATGGAAGGATATAGATCTAGCAAAATATTTGGACTTTTTTTTAATGGGACTACTTTAAAAAGTTTTGAAGGCCTGACAAATCAAGACTTCTATAGGTTTTTACAAGTCAGACATCATACGGAAAGTTTTAAAAAGAAAGAGCTGGAAGGAGCTTTGTCAGGTGTTCTGAAGGTCTTCCTAATGGCATACAAATCAGCTCCAATAATTAGATACATTTCTAAAATATACTATAGAACTTGGTGAGATTTTCAGAACTCCTGTGCAATGTAAGTTTCTCCACAGCGAACCAACATATTGGAGATCCTGTGGTGAAAAACCTGCAAACCACTTCCATGTTTTCTGGTCTTGTCCTTTACTCCTGCAGTACTGGGCCAAGGTACACAAGACGCAAGAAAAAACATTTAAGGTGGCAATTCCCTTGTCTTCCGAAATCTTATATCTGAGTTTAAAACCTCCAACACTGGAGGGTCAGGAGAAGAAGTATTTGATGAATGTTTTGTTGGTAGCCAGTAAGAAAGCCTCACCAGAGTGGATAATGAAGGACTCTCCTTCAGCAGAAGACTGGACTGATGTGATTCACAATATTTATGTGATGGAAAAGATGACTTTTATTTTGAGACAAGAAACAGAAAAATTTCTCTGGGAGCCCTGGACTCAGTATACATCACCTCTGAGACCTGATTTTAAGTAAGTCTTTTTATTATTATTAGCGCGCCCCACAGTTAAGAAGCTACTCCATGTTCTGTTTGCTAGTTCTGTTGTTTTTTCCCCTTCTTCACTTTCTTTTTCTGTCGTTATCCTTAAAAATATCCGTGGACAAAAAAGTGTATTCAACTCAACTGTTGTAATGCCTGCATCCTTTGAATAATAAAAACTGAATTAAAAAAATGTGAATGGCAAAAGTAATTTTCTGAAGGAGGACGTTCCCTGGGCTGTTTCACATTTGCAGCTTTTTCTCCCCAATTTGCAATTTTTTCTTGTGTAAATCTGCAACTTTTTTCTTTCAATTTTGCAGCTTTTTTCTCAAAAATTTCAACTGTTTCTTGTAAATCTGTAACTTTTTTTCTCAAATATCTGCAACTTTTTTCCTGTAAATTTGCAACTTTTTTCTTGTAGATTTGAAACTTTTCTTTTAACCCCTTGCATTCCAGACAATTTCCATAAATTTAGCAGAGAAAATCTAACTTTTTCTTCCCTAAGTAGCAGTAGAAAATTTGAAATGTCCCACCAACAGAACACCGGAATTTTAAGAGGTTTATGTGACAAATTATACACGATAGGTGCGATATAGGCATTTTATGTATTGCACAGGGACAAACGTAATGATGCATCAAGTACATTCGATGCATCACCCGGCCCTACCGTTTTCCTCGATGTGTGGGAGAGGAGAACTCCTGTGGAGGAGGACTTTGACCTGTTTTTCCTACAGAACACTCTAGAATAAAAGAGAAACGCCGTGGACGGTGTGTGTCTCACCTGTCTCCCCGGTGGACTGGCCGGTGTGTGGAAGGGGGTGATGGGCGTGGAGGTGGTGGTCGGCGCCGTCTTGGTGCTCCCATTGGTCAGGCTGGCGGTGCTGGTCTTGTTGTGCGTCGTGCAGGAGGAGGGGGAGGAGTTGAAGGGGAGGGGAGAGGTGGTGGAAGAAGAAGAAGAGGAGGAGGTTTGCGTGGCAGGAGACGTTTTTGGCAAGGGGAGGATGGGGCGGGAGTAGGTGCGCAGGGTGGAAGTGAGCTTAGGGGGAATGGGGACGAGGATGTGAGGAGATGAAGCACCGCCTCCTCCTCCTGCTGCTGCCGCTCCACCTGCTGCTCCTCCCCCAGGCATCTTTGGTCCACACGTGGCGGACACGGACGGAGCAGGGGTGAGGGGGGGAGGTGGGGAGGAGGTGGTGGGCGTCGGGGTGGGCGCGGCGGAGTCGAGGAGCCTGGGGTTGGGGGTGAGGCGAGGGGGTGTGGGAGTGGTGGGGGTGGAGGGCTCGGAGTTGGAGGAGGTGGGGGTGTGAGGGCCAGTTCCGTTGGCGTCCTCCCCGGCGGGTTTCGGTTGGTTCTGCCGGTCCGGCTCCCGCTCCATCCTTCAACGCTGATGCAGACTGGAGAAACAGACAGGAGTTAGCTTGTTATACAACTGCTAGCTACAACCGAACAATCTGATTGGACTGGACTAAATACATAACTGTTGGTGGCTTCTGCATGAGAATGGCGCTGCTGTGTACAGCGATCTTTGAAAAGAGCCAGACGTTACAACCATGTGGTTTCATGCTAACAGTTAGCTAAGGTTAGCTTACTCTTTAACTCAGTAACACAGTACAGTTTCCACTGAATCCTCACAGTGTAATACATACTTCTGAATATTTACTTCATCTGATTCACTTAGCATAAGAAGGAGGTGACGAGAACACAAACAAAAGTGGAGGTACCTATCATGTGCTAGCTAGCTAGCAGGCCACTCAGCCAGACCGTGGACTCTGGAAAAAAGACGTAGAAACCATGACTAGTGGACAATAACATATTCTGACAAATGTGTGTGTGAAATGACAATTAATTTGCAACTTTTTTATGTAAATTTGCAACTTTTTCTTGTTAATTTGCACATTTTTTTCTCATTAATTTTTTGACATTTTTTTGTAATTTTGCAAATTTTCCCTCATTTTTTTTCATGTAAAGCTACAATTTTTTCCTCACTTTTTCCATGTAAATTTGCAACTAAATTTCAGAACATTCACAAGGATGCTGGTTACATTTTTATTCTGTGTAATGGTTAATGTTTTTTTTAAGTTTGTCTAGACAATGACCCCGTTTGATTTTATTTAAATTATATACAGTGGAGGAAATAAGTATTTGATCCCCTGCTGAATTTGTTAGTTTACCCCCTTATAAAAAAAATGAGCAGTCCATAAATTTTATGGTAGGTTTATTTTAACAGAGACAGAAGACCAACAAAAAAATCCAGAAAAAAACATCAAATAAGGGTTAATTAAACCGTAATTTCCCAGTTTGGGTTCAATAAAGTACATCCATCTATCTATCTTATAAATTAATTTGCATTTGATCGAGGGAAATAAGTATCTGATCCCCGACCAACCCGCAAGAATTCTGACCCACACAGACTGGCTCTGTATCCCTGAGGTGCATAAATTAGTCCTGTCCCTTTAGGAAAGCACTCCTCGTCTCAACTCACTATGTGTATAAAAGACTCCTGTCACAGAATCAATCTCTTCAATTCAAACTTCTCCACCACCATGGGCAAAACCAAAGAGCTGTCAAAGGACAGAGACAAGACTGTAGACCAGCACAAGGCTAGAATGAACTACAAGATCATCAGCAAGAAGCTTGGTGAGAAACGGACCACTGTTGGTGCGATCATTTGAAAATGGAAGAAATATGATAACAGTCAATCGCCCTCACTCTGGAGCTCCATGCAAGATTTCACCTGGTGGGGTAAGGATGATTCTGAGAAAGGTGAGGGACCAGCCCAGAATTACACAGAAGGAGCTTGTTAATGATCTCTGGGGAGCTGGGACCACAATCACCAAGAAAACCATTAGGAACACACTTCCCCATAATGGATTGAGATCCTGCAGTGCTCACAAGGCTCAAGAAGGCACTTCTGAAGTTTGTCACTGAACACCTGAATGATTCAGAGAAGGCTTGGGAGAATGTGGTGTGGTCACATGAGACCAAAACTGAGCTCTTTGCATCAACTGCATTCGCCGTGTTTGGAGGCAGAGAAATGTTGAATATGACCCCCAGAACATCATCCCCACTGTCAGACATGGAGGTGGAAACATCCTGCTTCGGGACAGTTTCTCTGCTAAGGGTAAAGGAAAACTTCACCACATTGAGGGGCCGATGAACAGGGCCATGTACTGTAATCTTGGATGGGAACCTCCTGGCCTCTGCCAGAACACTGATGATGGGTCGTGGATGGGTCTTCCAGTATGACAATGACCCAAAACATACGGCCAAGGTAACAAAGGAGTGGGTCAAGGAGGAGCACATTAAAGTCCTGAAGTGGCCTAGCTAGTCTCCGGACCTTAATCCCGTAGAAAATCTGTGGAGGGAGCTGAAACATTGAGTTGCCAAGTGACAGCTTGGAAACCTTCAGGATTTGGAGAGTATCTGTAACGAGGAGCGGACCAAAATCCCTCTTGAGGTGTGCACAAACCTGGTGACCAACTACAAGAAATGTCTGACCTCTGTGATGCCAACAAGGGTTTCTCCACCAAGCACTAAGTCACGTTTTGCTTGGGGATCAAATACTTATTCCCCCCAATCAAATGCAAATTAATTTATAACCCTTATTAATATTTTTTCTGGATTTTTTAGCTGATCTTCTGTCTCTCTTGAACTTCTCTTTGAATTCTTCCCCATTACAAAACGCTGCATATTGTCCCCCAAAACCTTGGAATGTCCCTGACTACAACAATACTGGTAGTGTCCCCCTCAGTATTTACTCTGGAAAAATGTTTTGTTTATTGTGCCCTTCCCCCAACACTGAAATGAAATAGCCACCCATGGAAACCACAAAGTATCAGATATTACACAATATCGACCCCCCAACCCCCCTCAATAGCGATCCTGCGATTTATCAGCGTTAACATCTGTATCGGACGATATTCACCTTACTAACCAGAGGTGTCCAGAAACTGCACTCAAGCAGAAGGAACGTCATAAAGTGACAGTCGTAATTACTCAAGTACAAGCAGCCACTAAAATGTTCTCTTGCATAAACGCGTCATAAGACCTCTGGAGCGCAGATTTAACGATTAATTGTCATGTTTAGGACAACCGAGGCCTAAATGAATGTAAAGTCTTCTAATGATCCGCGGACATCCATGTTTGATTTCATCATCAGGCTGAACACATGTGGAGCCTGTCCGCTCGGTGTGCAGGGCAAGAATCCACGCCAGCAGGTGCCCGTCCTCCCATCCACTCCACGCCAGCGCAGATGCAAACATCTGGCCTAAACGGCCCCCGGTGCGCACCCCGGCCCTCCACGCGGCGGTGACAGTTTTTTTTTATTTTTTTTTATTTTTTAGGCCACGGATCGTAACTACATGTGACTTGCGCGGAAAAAAAAAAAAAAAAAACACGAACCCGGGCCTCCACGGAGAAGACACCGCCACCCTGACGTTCCCCCGCTGAGCTGTCACCTCCAGCTCCGCCGCGCGTAAAAATGTGCATCGGTGCCAGCCAACCCCCCCCCCCCCTTACCTGCCGGATCGGTGGGCCGTTATTCCCGCAGCTGTGCATCCGACGCGGGGCGCATGTTTGCGGGGGTCCACCGGCCGCTGGGCTGCTGTCTGGAGTCCGGCTCCGGGCTCCGATGGGCGTGTAGGAGCTTCACTTCCTCGTCTGACAGCGCAGAGGCTGCAGGAGTGCGCTTCACACAGTAATAATGATAATAATGATGCCCCCCCTCCTTCTTCTCCTCCTGTGGCCCTCACCACCTTCTGATGATGTTGGGCAGAATTTTTTTTTTAAAAAGCAAACTTCCAGAGGGGAGCAGGCCCGTTTATCACGCGCTCCCCGCGTGTGTTTCAGCCTTTTTTTCTGCGCATCAGGGCCTCCACGGGGGAGATCCACGGAGCCGCCGTCTCACTTGCCGGGACTGCGGGGGGAAGGAGGCCGGCTCGGGGACACCGAGAGGCGGCTGTGTGAGGCCTGCTGGGTCCGCTGCTGGAGAAATGCTACGGGAGGAAGATTTTTTTTTTTTTTCGTTTCTTTTTTTCGGTGCAACAGGAGGGAAACGGCGCCGCTCACAGCTCGGGAGGACCGAGAGAGGTAGCGTAGGGTTGCCAGGTGTAGCGCGACAAATAAGCATATTAACTGGTTTATCAGCAGAGCCGTTTCTAGATGTTTGGGGATCCTATGCAAGATTTTTTTTTGGGGGGGGGGGGGGTATATTGGTAATTATCTCAAAAATTGCACCTTTTTTCTCATGAATTTGCACATTTTCTTCAGATTAATTTTCCATATTTCCCTGTAAATTTCAACTTTTTTCTTGGAGATTTGCAACTCCTTTCTCATAAATTTGCAACTGTTTTCTAATATATTTGTGATTTTTTTCCTTGCAAATTTGCAACATTTTTCTCAAAAATTTCTAACTTTTTTCATGGAATTTTTCAGTTTTTGTTCTCATAAATTTGCAACTTTAATTTGTCATTTTTAGTGCAGTTTTTTCTTGTAGATTTGCAACTTTTCTCTAATGAATTTTGTGATTTTTGTCATGATTTTGCACCTTTTTTCCCCATAAATTTTTGATTTTCTCTTGCAAATTCGCAGCATTTTTCTCAAACATTAGCAAATTTTTTCCTGGAAATTTTCATTTTTTCCCCATAAAAATTTTCTTCTTATAAAATTGCAGCTGTTTTCTAATAAATTTGTAATTTTTTTCTTGCAAATTTGCAATATTTTCCTCAAAAATTTCTAACTTCTTTCATGGAATTTTTCAATTTTTGTTCTCAACTTTAATTTGTCGTTTTTAATGCATTTTTTTTTCTATTTTTTCTTGCAGATTTGCAACTGTTCTCTAAAACTTTTTTCTTCTAGATTTTCAACTTTGTTTTCTTATAAATTTTGCATTTTTTCTTATAAATTTGCACCTTTTTTTCATAAATCTGTGATTTTTCTCTTGCAAATTTGCACTAATTTAGTATAAAATTAGCTTTAAATTTACTTTAAATTTTCAAATTTTCATCATAAATTTGCAACTTTTATCTCATAAATTGGTTTGCTGTTTCCAAAACATCCAGAGACACAAGGGTGACCAATAGAATGGGTTTATTTAATAAAAACAACAACAAAAACAAAAACAAATTTGGAGATATGCTTGCACCAAACAGCATTGGTATGCTTAATTTGTGAATAACCCCATCTTCCTTGTTAAAAAAAAAATAACAAATCCCCTACCGGGTGTAGTTTAACTAATCTGGAAGCATTCGTGTGGTGTGTAATCCCACAGTGGGTGGGGTGGGGGGGGAGGTGCTCTGTGTGTAGTCCTGAGTCTGTAATCCGATGATCTTCTGTGTGAGAGGACACACAGGACTACACTCTGCTGCATCACCGGAAACACCACTGTTACAAAATAATTGTAGCGACAAACTGTGTTAACTGACAGTGGTTTTCTGAAGTGTTCCTGAGCTTATGTGGTAATATCCTTTACAGAATGATGTCAGTTTTTATGCCTGAGGGATCAAAGGTCACGGGCATTCAATGTTGGTTTTTGGCCTTGTGGTTTATGTGCAGAAATTTCTCCAGACTCTGAATCTGTTGATGAAATTCCTTGCAATTGTATGTTGCTCACCGTTCGTAAACTGTTGGACTATTAGCCCATGCAGTTGTTCACAAAGTGGTGAGCCTCGCCCCATCCTTGCTTGTGAACAACTGAAACTTTCAGGGATGCACCAGTCATGACACTCATCTGTTTCCAATTAACCTGTTCACCTGTGGAATGTTCCACAGATGAACAGGTTTCAATTTTTTTGGGGTTTTTTTTTTTTTTTTTTTTACCCAATTCTTCAACTTTCCTAGTCCTTTGTTGCCCCTGTCCCAGCTTTTTTGGAACATGTTGCAGGAATCAAATTTAAATGAGTGTATATTTGCAAAAAAAACCCCAAAGTTTATCAGTTTCTACTTTAAATATCTTGTCTTTGTAGTGTGTTCTGTTGAAAATAGGTTGAAAAGGATTTTTAAATCATTGTATTCTAAATTGTCCTTCGGCATGACTGTGAGAGTGAATGGTTGTCTGTCTCTCTGTGTTGGCCCTGCGATGGACTGGCGATCTGTCCAGGGTGGACCCTGCCTCCCGCCCGCGACCCGAAAAGGATTAAGCGGAAGAAGATGAATGAATGTATTCTGTTTTGTGTTTTTGATTTTCCCTGCTTTATCCTTAGTCCTTGATTGTCTTGTGTGTTTAGTTTTCATTAGTGTCATGATTCTGTTCTTGTTTATGTTATTATTATCCCTGTCTTAGCCTTCATCCTTAGCATTATTATTATCATAGTCATGTTTATGTTTTGTTATCCTTGCCTTAGTTCTCCATTGTCTTGTTTATTATTACCACAGTCATGTTTATGCTCCTTATTTTGATCTTGGGTTTGAGTTTCCACCTTAGTCTAGTTTAGTTCTTGTGTGGTTAATTTTCTGATTGCCCACATCTGTTTGTAATTGGTGTTCGTTTCTGCTTTACTTAAAGAACGCCACCCCTTCCCTAGGTGCTTCCTCCTTGCATCATGCTGGCGTGAACAACACACGTCTGCCTTGTCTCTGCCATGTCTGTCTTGCCTTGTCCCCTAACCTCGTGTTTTGCATTGCCTTATTTTTGTTTTCAGCCCTCGAGCTGAGTTTGGTGTCTCAGCTCAATAAATTACAAACTAAAGTCTTGTGTTTGGGTTCTATTTCCTGCTCTGGAGGGGCAAACCATGACAGGAAAGAGTTGAAGCCAGGTTAAGAGGAGAGGTGACAATCAGCAGTATGGTTTCATGCCAAGAAAGAGTGCTACAGATGCAGTGTTGATGAAGAAGTATTGAGAAGGCCAGAAGGAGGATAAGCCATCTTTATTGTCATTCAAATCCATACAGTCAATCATGTACAGTAGAATGAAATTATGTTTCTCTTATCTACAGTGTTAATCACACACACATATATAGAATCAGAGGGGTCGCTGCCATGCAAGGTGCCGCCACAAATTTCTCTTCTTCATTCCATTATTGCTGAGCACCAAGCTGGACGACAGGAAGTTCCGCTTTTATATGGTCTTCGACATGATCCGGCCAGGATTTGAACCCCAGCCTCCCGGGTGTGGGGCGGATGCTCTACCAACTGAGCCACCAGTCTGGAGTTGCACTGTGTTTTTGTGGATCTAGAGAAAGCAGATAATCGGGTGCCAAGAGAGAAAGTTTGGTACTGTATAAGAAAGTCAGGAGTGGCAGAGAAGTATGTGAGGGCGACGCAAGACATGTCTGAGGACAGCAAGATGGTGGTGAGGTGGGCTGTAGGAGTGACAGATGGATTCAAGGTGGGGGTGGGATTACATCAGGGATCAGCTCTGAGCCCCTTCTTGTTTGCCATGGTGATGGACAGGCTGACAGGCGAGGTCAAGCAGGAGTCTCCGTGGACCATGATATTTGCGGATGACACTGTGATCTGTAGTGAGAGTAGGGAGCAGGTGGAAGAGAACCTGGAGAGGTGGTGGTATGCTCTGGAGAGAAGAGGAATCAGTAGACGCAAGATAGAATACATGAGTGTGAATGAGAGGGAGGCAGGTGTAAAGGTGAAGATGGAAGGAGTAGAGGTGGTGAAAGTAAATGAGTTTAAATACCTGGGGTCAGCCATCCAAAGCAATGAAAAATGCACAAGAGAGGTGAAGAAGAGAGTGCAGGCAGAGTGGAGTGAGCAGAGACGAGTGTCAGGGGTGATTTATGACAGAAGGATAGGAACAAGCGTGAAAGGGAAGATTTACAAGACGGTGGTGAGACCTGCCGAGACACCGAGTGGCTGGCTCCATCTGTTCCCGGATTTTGGCTGGAAGGTACTGGTGAGCAGGGGGTTGCAATGGCGATGGCGGTGGCAAAGTTAAAAGAGGTTGGGGCAGTACCGATTGGCCCTGAGGGAGCCAGTGCCAAGCAGAGACACTGCAAGCCGAACAGAACCCCTCTGGGAGCTGCAGCTTGGATTCGGGCTTGGGGGATGGTGAAACCATGGCAGGTGGAGGAGACTGTGAGAGGTGGGCCTGGATGTGGGCAGTGGGCAGGAGGGGCGGTCTCTTTGCCACTTCTTCTGCCTGACGGTCGTGTCGTGCTGTAAAGAGCCTCTTTAATAAACCTGTGTTCACTTCGACACCTGGCCTCCTCCTTGGCTCCATATTCATGCATAACAGATAGGATGAGATGGTGGCAGATGATCTGCTGTGGAGACCCTAAAGGGAGCAGCTGAAAGAAGAAGCATATTGATATATTAGGTTCAGGTTACTTTATTTGTACCCGTAGGTAGCTTTGTTTTACAGTCAGGTGACATCCATATTTATAAACCACAATTACATTCAACATGAACACAAACACAGGCACACATGAAGCTGACTATAAACACGATAAAAATACTCAAGGCTCCATCAAACAGGATATAAGACAAAGAGATGAGAGAAAAACCAGAGATATGAGAGAAGGGTCATATTAAAAAGTTAAAGACTAGTCAAAGAGGTTAAAAACTCAAAAGTCTAAAACCCAATAAAAGATTTAGAACCCCAATAAAAACCCTACAAAATAAGTAAATATAAAATCAAATTAATAAATAGGTAACTGAATTATGTGCAATATATTGTTACATCTTGTTCAACTCTTTGACAGCAGCAGGAACAAAGCTGTTTTTGTAGCGCTGGGTTTTACTTTTTGGGACAACAAACCTCCGTCTGGAGGGAAGAAGCTGAAAGTTGCAGTGCAAAGGGTGGGAGTCATCATTTAAAATGGAGGTAGCAATCCTCTGTACTTGTCTGGTGTACAGGGATGTCAGGCTCAGCTGTGGCTCACCAAGCAAACGACTGGACCATCTAACTACCTGATCCAAGGATTTCCTCTGTTTCAGTTTTATCTGACCAAACCATGACACTAAAGAAAAGGATAAAACAGATTCAATAAAAGCCAGATAAAACACTGTCATTATGGTTTGGTCAGTTTGGAAGCGTGCAAGTTTCCTCAAACAATGCAAATGTTGCTGACCCTTTTTGCACACCCTTTCACAGTTCTCTTCAAAGTTTAAATTACTATCAATCATCGTCCCAAGATATTTGTAAGGTTGTACACATTCGGTGGTCTGGCCTTTTAGTATGGTGACTTCGTGCCTGGGAGTTTTCCTCCTAAAGTCAATAATCATATCTTTAGTTTTTGTCGTATTCAGCTGCAGGTAGGAATCCTCACACCAGTGAACAAAATCATCAACTACTGGGCCGTGGCCACTCTCACCATCCTGGAGGAGACTGACAACAACTGAATCATCAGCATACTTTATAATGTGTCTGTTGTCATGTCTGCTCCGACACATGTTTGTGTACAGGATGAAGAGTAGTGGTGACAACACCCCCCCCTGAGGAGAGCCAGTAGAAGAGCACGTTAGGTCAGACAATGTACCATTGACCCTTACTCTCTGCGTCTTGTTGGTTAAAACATCCAGAATCCAACCCACCAGATTATTACTCAAGTCAAATTGTTGCAGGAGCCTTTCAACTAAAATATGAGGTTGGATTGTATTAAAGGTGGAAGAAAAATCCACAAATAAAAGCCTGGCATGTGTCCCATTAAAATCCAGATGTTTAAAAAGCATGTTAAACAGAGTGACAGTGGCATCCTCCACTCCTCTGTGAGGCCTATAGGCAAACTGCAGAGGATCCAATGCATGTTCAGTCTGCTTTAGGACCTCAAATTTTCAAAAATTTTCATTAAAATTTAAGTCAAGGCAACTGGTCTAAAATCATTTACCGTTTTAGAACAGCTGGATTTTGGAACAGGGACAACCACGGCATCTTTCCAGATCTTAGGCACATGTTGTGTCTGTAAGGACTTATTGAAAATGTAGTGAAACACAGGACTCAGTTCATGTGCACAACATGAACATATTATTTACTTCTTTATTTATTTGTGTATTTATTTTATTTATCTATTATATTTGCTATGTATTTGTGTGTTATTTATTTATTTATTTTGTTTGTTTAAACTTGTTTCCTAGTAGACGTGTGGAATGACGGCTTTTATTTTGAAAGTCTGAACCAGACGCGTTGTTACATCCTGTCACTCTTAACAACGGCGTTGCTAGGGCACGGGCTCCATAGCAACCGGATTACTGAAGAAGAGAATTTGCCGTTTTCTTTATGTTTTGTTATTTTAAGTGTTTGGTGGTACAGGAGGACGATGACGGGACCGGAAACAGAACCTCTGTGCTAGAATAAAAAATAAAATGCCGACGACTAAAGTGGTCAAACCCAGACCTGTGGAGGAGAACCGGAGAACGGGACCGGTGAGACCCAGAGGAGCCGAAAACGAGCTCAGAGTGCCAACCACGGCGGTGCGTAAAAACCGAGCGTCCAGCTGCCCCAGGAACGGGCCCCAGGAGCATCGGGACAGGGGGGCCGAGGGGGGTCCCGGGACCTGCGGGGGGCAGCGGGGGGCCCCCGCCTCCAAACAGAGGTGTGAGAGGAGAGCCAGGTCCACCTCAGCGGCCCCTAAACCCGCAGAGAACCGGTCCAGGACGGACGCACGGGACTGCAGGAGGGCGAACGAGGAGGCTCGTGGCCGGGAGAAGAGTTCAGGTCCGGGGCAGGGGGAGAGGGAGCAGAGGGGGGTCGGAGCGGAGGTCAAGTACCTGACTCACAGGTGAAAAAAGCACAAACATCTGTGTATATGGGTGTAATTGAAATAAAATATAATGGGATCATTGTCTAGACAAGCATGAAAAAATCAACCATTACATAGAATAAAAATTTAACCAGCATTCATGTGAACACTCCAAAATTTAGCTGCAAATTTACAGTACATGAAAAAAGTTACAAATTTTCACGAAAAATGTAGATTAATGAGAAAAAAAGTTTCAAATTTACATGAAAATGTTGGAAATTAACATGAAACTTTTTGCAAATTTTATGAGAAAAAAGTTCCAAATTTACACAAAAAATTGCAATTTAACAAGAAAAAAGTTGCAAATTAACAAGAAAAGGTTGCAAATTTACATGAAAAATTTCTGAATTTATATGAAAAAAGATGCAAATTTTTGTTCTCCCCTGTCCTGCCCTTGAGTTACACCTTTGAGATAAACTAAATCTGTAATGAAGAAAAAAAAAACTGAATTTAAACAGCTGCTAACTATTAGTCAAAAACTGTGTAATTCATGGCTGTCATAAATGAACAGACACAGGCAACTTAACTTTTTTGGTCACCGGCCACTGTGGCTAGTGATTTTCCAAAGTTACTAGCCACTCAGCCAATTTTGTGGTTGGAAAATTATGTTTAATATGATCAAATTGGTCTATGTCATGCTAAAACTTACTTAAATAAATTTACAACCTTTTTCAATACTAGTGCGTACCTGTGCATGCCCAGAGAAAACAAGTGTAAGCAAGCACTTCCACATGCCCGTATCAAGTTACAGTTACCATGGCAACAGTAACCATGGTGAAACCTGCCTTTGATCTTTGACGTCACCACTTGTTCAGTGATGACTGCCTTTGATCTTTGATGATCTCACAACGAGTTCTGTGATCTTTTAGCGAGACCTATGATCTATATGACATCGTATAGACATCATGTAGAGATCATAGGAACATCATAGGCGATCTTATGATCTTTTAGCGAGTCCTATGGTTGTGACAGACACACAGAGATTTCTTTAATTACAGAGTGATATATAGAGTGATAAATTATATTACCCTTACCATCACTCTATCACTCATAGGAGGTAGGAGCTGTTTTTCTAGATCTCAAAAAGGCTTTCGATACTGTAAACCACAGTTTGCTTTTATCCAAAATGGTATCTTTTAACTTCTCCCCAAATACATTAGAATGGTTTGCATCTTATCTCCAGAATAGAGAACAGTGTGTAAAAGTTCACCAGGATAAATCCTCATTTTTAAACAACCGCATGGGTATCCCACAAGGGTCCATTCTTGGTCCTTTACTTTTCAGCATTTTTATTAATGACCTGCCGTTACACTGCTCAGCTGCAACATGCCAACTTTATGCAGATGATGCAGTTATTTACACAGCTGCCAAGACTCCAGCACAGGCTGCAGATGTACTGTCCACAAGTATGGTTGATGTCCAAGAGTGGCTCCTCAAGAACCATCTATTGCTGAACCTTCAGAAAACAGTCTCAATGTGCTTTTCAATCAAAAAATGTAACCTGCAACATTTTAAAGTTAATATACATGATCATGACATCAGTTTAGCTACAGAATTCAAATACCTTGGCATTGTACTAGATCCTCAACTCAAATTTAATCTTCATATAAAGAAAATTTCAAAAACAGTAAAAAAAAATCTGAACTGCTTTAAATTAATTAGATATTACATACCTTACGAAGCAGCTGCACTGTATATGCATTCTATGGTTTTTTCTCATATATCATACTGTTTGACAGTCTGGGCTCAAGCAGCCCCTTCCACAATAAGACATATAGGTTCATTATATAATCAAACCCTAAAAATCTTGGACAAAAAGCCCATTAGGTGGCATCACTGTAATGTTTTAAAAAAATACAACCTATTGAGTTTTGAGAGCTTCATTGACCTCTGTCTTCTGAAATTAACGTTCAAATGTTTCCATAAATCAGCACCCGAGCCACTTGCTGGTTTTGTCCAAAGACAGGACAGCAGCAGAGCCACCAGGAGTTCTGTTAACAATAACTGTAAAATATTCCACCGCAGAACCACATTTGGACAAACAGCTTTCTCTATAAAGGGCAGTCACATCTGGAACACAATGCCAAATGAAATTAAAATAATAACGGACTTTAAAACATTCACTAAAAATGTTAAAAACTGGCTGAAAAATAAACAAGAATGTACTCATGTATGAATTAATTGTCTGCAAAGTGAGAGTGAATGAAGGGAAGGAATAAATGTGTTTGTTTATAGTGAGTGACGGAGGGAGGAAGGCCTGAAATAGGCAAATGTGAGTTATGTTATATGTGTTAAATGTGAGTCAGGCTGTTATATTTGTGTATTTATAATATTTATAATATTTATGTTAAATGTGAGTCAGGCTGTTATATTTGTGTATTTATAATATTTATAATATTTATAATTGTGTATTTATAATTTTTCTGCATTGATGTATGTGGTTATTGTGTATATTTTTTATCTTGATTCTTTTTTCTAAAGCCCATCCAGGGACAAGAGTTGCAAATTAGCTAATAGCTATACACTCTATGTGCAACACATCAGATTGATTGTCTTTGATTAATTGTCTATGTTTATTGCACTGTCCCTGTCAAATAAACTAATCTACTACTACTACTACTACATATATAATTCAAGAAATGTCTGTCTGTCAGTGTGTCACAATCATAGGACCGCCTATGATGTCCTATGATGTTCCTACGATGCCTACATGATGTCTACATGACATCATATAGCCCATAGGACTTGCCAAAAGATCATATAATTCAAGAAATCACTGTCTGTCAAGATGTCACGGTCATAGACTCGCTAAAAGATCAAAGGTAGGCATCACTCATGATCAAAGGATTTGCTATGACATCAGCAAAGATCAAAGAACTCACTATGACATCATAAAAGATCAAAGGCAGTCATCACTCACGATCATAGCCCTCGCTATGACATCAAAGATCATAGGACTCACTATGACACCGTCAAAGATCAAAGGCAGGCATCACTGAACGAGTGCTGATGTGCTTGCTTACACCCTTGCTTACACCTGCTTTCTTCTTCTTCTTCTTCTTTTAGATTTGATTGGCGGTTGGCAACCGGCTTACAGGTGCATTACTGCCACATATTTGGTGTTGCAACATTATAAGTGCACTTCTTCTTTTCTACACCTGCTTTCTACGGGCATGCAGAAGAGAGTGAAATGGTGGGGCGGTGCGGTGGCACAGTGGTTAGCACTGCGGCAGCACAGCAACTCACCCTTGGCCACGGGATCCCTGGTTTGATCTCAGCCCCTGACCAACAGTGATCTGTGTGGAGTTTGCATGTTCTCCCCGTGTCTGTGTGGGTTTACTCTGGGATTTCTCCATTTTCCTCCCACAGGCCAAAAACATGCAGGTTAGGTTAACTGGAGACTCTAAAGTGGCCCTAGGTGTGAATGTGTGTGTGAATGGTAAAGGGATAACGCTGTACCGTGGCTGCTTCATCCATCCAGGTGGATGCCCTCAATTTCCCCTTTGGGGATCAATAAAGTATACAAAATCAAATCAAATCAAAAAAGTGCAGGTACACTTGGGTCCGTCCCAGTTTTCATTTGTACCCCTACCCCTATGAACTGGGACACCCCTTCATGGCTGCATGATGTCATTAGTAGTTGCTGATGGATTTAACTTGAATGGGGACTGCCTCCTTCTTCTTCTTTTAGGTTTGATTGGCGGTTGGCAACCAGCTTACAGGTGCATTACCGCCATGTACTCAACTGATACATATACACTACCGCTCAAAAGTTTGGGGTCACTTAGAAATTTCCTTATTTTTGAAAGAAAAGCACTTTTTTTCAATGAAGATAACTTTAAACTAATCAGAAATACACTCTATGCATTGCTAATGTGGTAAATGACTATTCTAGCTGCAAATGTCTGGTTTTTGATGCAATATCTACATAGGTGTATGGAGGCCCATTTCCAGCAACTATCACTCCAGTGTTCTAATGGTACAATGTGTTTGCTCATTGCATCAGAAGGCTAACGGATGATTAGAAAACCCTTGTGCAATCATGTTAGGTCTGCAAGGCTGTAATTGCTGCAAATGGAGGATTCTTTGATGAAAGCAAAGTTTGAAGGAAAGAATTATTATTTCAAATACAAATCATTATTTCTAACCTTGTCAATGTCTTGACTGTATTTTCTATTCATTTTACAACTCATGGTGGTAAATAAGTGTGACTTTTCATGGAAAACACAAAATAATTGTCTGGGTGACCCCAAACTTTTGAACGGTAGTGTACATATACTGTATAATTCAAGAAAATCCATGTGTGTGTGTGTTCACCAGAAAAAAGAGGAGAAAGAAAAAGAAAACTGACTAGAAAAAAACACAGTGCTTATGGGGGTTGTAGTTTTGTAGTCTCACATTGCAATAGGTTTATTATTTTAGATGCCGTTTGAGAAAACTACAACTGGCCAAAGTGGCTAGTGGGTGTGGCTGTCTTACTGGCCCCTGCTGAAATCCACCAGCCATTGGCTGGTTGGCCAGTGTTAATGTCAAGTCCTGGACACAGGCATAAATGGGGGGGGGGGGACATTGCCCCCCAACCTGGAAAAAAAAAGAATTCTCCACCCAGTATGACCATAAATCTTTCTATATCATGTTACAGAACTGGATAAAATGACTGAAGCAACAATAGTGAGCATAGATGCCCAAAAGTGTTTCTTTTGAATTTACAACTTGTCTTTTACAACTGAAGCATTTGAAATGAGCTGTCTTTGTAGGATTGCTGGACTCACCTTTAGAGAAGAGCTCAGTCATCCGGGAGAAGCTCAGAGTAGAACCACTGCTCCTCCACGCTGAAAGGAGCCAGCTGAGGTGGTTTGTGCATCTAAATAGGATGCCTCCCACTGGAGGTGTTTCAGGCACGTCCCACTGGGAGGAGACTCCGGGGCAGACCCAGGACACGTTGGAGAGACTAAAGGTGCGTTCAGACCAAACGCAAACGGGAAGCGCGAATCCATACAAAGTCAATAGAAAGAGGTGAGCACACGCAAAATCGCGCATTCGCACATTCACGTCTGAGGGATCGCACCGTCATCTGAGTAAAAGTATCAGCATTGGAGAGTAAACTAGTTTGAAAATGAGACTGACACTCACCTGGAGACAAAAGGACTGGGAGCTTTTCAGCTGAATCAGGATGTCGGAGTTATTTACCTACAGATTCCTGCCACGGATGTGCTAACAGGGCTAGCAAGCTAGCAACGGAAACACCCCATCAAGTTTTCGAGGCAGGGACAACTTTTTCAGGTGAGCCCCCCCCGTCTGATAATGTAAACCTAAGCATGGCGTTATTTTGGGGATTTCAGCAGCAAGCTGAACACTGCTGCAGAAGTTATAAAGGCAACTTCGCCTGTTTGCATCTCACCCAGACAGTGAATTTCTATTCATTTCATGTCTATTCATGTGTTTACATTGAGTGTAATCGTGCTGCATGAAAAATTTGCCCCTTTGCGTTTGGTCTGAACGCACCTTAGGGCTGCATTCAGACCAGGATAGTCCAGGGGTCCCGGTTCGACTGAGCAAGGAATGCCGAGAATTTTCACACTTTTGTTTGGTTTGCATTCACACTGCAGTGGACCAAACTGCCTGGACAATGTCACGCAGTTACAACAACTGCTCATTTGGGGCACTGTAGCAGAAACCACCACTGACCAGGAAGAAATGGTTCATCGATTGGCCAGGACCGAAAACCGAAATCCATTCCCTTCAGCCGGGTTGTTTGTCCGCCACAAACGAGACGTTTTTTAACTTTTCTCTTCAGCTTTCTCCGGTAAAACGATTTCTCACATTTGCGCGGTTGTTTTTATTGTTATTTTCTACCCAAAATGCATGACGGTAAACATCACTTCTTCTTCTCAGACTACATGTTGTGATGGTTACACAAACACTGAGGGGCACTTCTGCCCTTTGGACCACTGGATAGTCCGTTTGGATTCACACTGCAAGTGAAGCGCAACAGACTTTGTTTGCAAGAGAATCGAGACCCCCGTTTTCAGACGAACCAGACTTGGCTTGTTTGGTATGTACCAGACTTCCAACGCGTGTTCGACGGCACCAAACGAACCAAACTATCCGCAAAAGCCACTGTTTGGTCCTTTGGTCCAGACCAAACTGTGGCCGTCTGAATGCGCTCTGTCTCCCAGGTGGCCTGAGAACGTCTTGGTATCCTCTCTGAAGAGCTGGAGCAGGTGGCCAGGGAGAGGGAAGTCTGGGCTTCTCTGCTTAGACTGCTGCCTCTGCAACTTGGATCCCCAGAAAAGCAGTAGAAGATGGATGGATGGATGGATAAATACTGTATACAGCTTTTTCCTGCAAATTTGCAACTTTTTCCTTGTAAACATGTGATCTTTTTACCTCCTAAATTTGCAACATTTTCTAATTAGTTTTTTTCGTGCAAGTTTGCCCCTCTTTTTTGCAAAATTTGCAACTTTTTTCATTGTATATTTTCACCTTTTTCTTGGAATTTTTGAACTTTTTTCTATTAAACTTAAATGCATAAATATGCATAATTTTCTCATAATTTAGCAACTTTTTTCATTGCAAGTTTTACAACTTTTTTCTATTAAACTTGCAACTTTTGCTGTGGTGTGGTTTCGTCCCGTGGCTGTCGTGTGTTCAGTCAGGTAAATGCTGACGTCTCCTCCCTCCCGAGGCTCTCTGCAGCCATCTGTCACCAAGGATTAACCCCGGCTCATTTTATGTGACGTGTCGGAGCTGCAGGTGAATGGCCGCAGGAGCTGCAACATTTGACACAGCAGTGTTCAGTGTTTGCATAACAAAATGTTTAAGCCTCAGTCACAGTCAGGTTGTTACACAGGAAGATAGTTTACAGCTGGACACGTCCTGTATAAACACGCAGGTAGGCTGCAGCTGTCTGAGTCAGGGCCGTGTCAAGCTTTTCTTTCTTTTTGCAGTGGGGGAGAATTCAAAACCTTCAAAATGAGAGAAAGTTTAGTCGACCAAAACTGGACTCAAAACACTGATAATGAACAGACTAAAATAAAACTATGACTAAGACTAAAAAAATACTAAATCTGGACTAAAATTAGATGTTAAAAACATGCAAAAATGGTCATATTAGTTTAATTTCTAGCTTTAGTTGATAAAAATGTTAGTCAATTTTAGTCAACGAAATTAAAGCTGCTCTTAATGTGAAAATGTGTCATCCAGAATTAAAGAAACCTTCACACATGTAAAGTAGAGGGCACTCAGAGAGCGCATGCCTCCACCAAGGCTCCCTCCGTCCATCCATCTGCATGCACCTCCGTCCACCGTGGCAGAGGTGTGCTCCAAAATCTAATCAGTTCATCCATAGTATAACCAGCGTACAGATGAGCGCTGCGAATTTATGAGGAAAAACTTGAACATTTACAGGAAAAAAAACTGCACATTTATGAGAAAAAAGTTGCAAATTTATGAGAAAAAAAGTTTGAAGTCCATGAGAAAAAAGCTGCAAATTTACAGGAAAAAAGGCTGAAAATCTACAAGAAAAAAGTTACAAATTTACAAAAAAAAATTATGGATTTTTCACAAAAAATTTGTACGTTTTTGAGGAAAAAGTGGCAAATTACAATTTAATTGCACAGAATAAAAATTTAACCAGCATACAGATGGGTATGAGGCTAAAAACTAAGGAAGGAGAAAAGGACTTGGATCAACTGGCTGGACAGAGATGGAGCTGGAAAGGACGTACAGCAGGTTAGGCTGATTAAGGACAGAAATGGTAATGTACTAACAAATGACGAGAGTGTGTTGAGAAGGTGGAAGGAGAACTTTGAGGAGCTGATGAATGAAGAAAATGAGAGAGAGGAGGATGGATGAAGGAAAGATGGTGAACAAGGAAGTCCTGAGGATTATCAAGGCAGAAGTGAGGGCAGCTTTGAAGAGGATGAAGAATGGAAAGGCGGTTGGTCCAGATGATATACCTGTGGAGGTATGGAGATGTTTAGGACTTTTTAACCAGACTGTTTAACACAATCTTGGAGAGTGAGAGGATGTCTGAGGAGTGGAGAAGAAGTGTTTTGGTGCCAATTTTCAAGAACAAAGGTGATGTTCAGAGCTGTAGTAACTACAAAGGCGTAAAGTTGACCAGCCACACTATGAAGATATGGGAAAGAGTTGTTGAAGCCAGGTTAAGAGGAGAGGTGACAATCAGTGAGCAGCAGTACGGTTTCATGCCAAAAATGAGTACTACAGATGCAATGTTTGCTTTAAGAGTGCTGATGGAGAAGTATAGAGAAAATCAGAAGGAGTTGCACTGTGCCTTTGTGGATCTAGAGAAAGCAGATGATAGGGTGCCAAGAAAGGAAGTATGGTACTGTATGAGAAAGTCAGGAGTGGCAGAGAAGTATGTGAGGATGGTGCAGGACATATATGAGCACAGCAAGATGGTGGTGAGGTGTGCTGTAGGAGTGAAAGATGGATTCAAGGTGGGGGTGGGATTACATCAGGGATCAGCTCTGAGCCCCTTCTTGTTTGCTGTGGTGATGGACAGGCTGACAGACAAGGTCAGGCAGGAGTCTCCGTGGACCATGATGTTTGCAAATGACATTGTAATCTGTAGTGAGAGTAGGGAGCAGGTGGAAGAGAACCTGGAGAGGTGGAGGTATGCTCTGGAGAAAAGAGGAATGAAAGTCAGTAGTCGAGTCGGCCTCCGTCGGTCTATGATGACCATGGAAGAGAATCCTAAATGTCTACTCTGCTGGAACAGCACCGCCTGTGGCTGAACAGGCCGATGCGTGAATGGCAGTCCCTGTCACACAGGTCACACTTGTGGGTGGTCTCTGTGCTGCTGGAGCTGTGGCGGTTCTTCCTGCGGGTCCTTTTTTCATCTGCTGCAGCAGTCAGTTTCTCTTCACCCGCCTTGAGCTGTCTGGTCAGGGTGCCTCTCCATTTGGAGCGGTCCGTTGCAAGGTCCTCCCAGCGCTCTGTGTTGATCTTCAGGGCCTTCATGTCTCTCTTGCAGACGTCTCTAAAGCGCAGCTGTGGGCGGCCAACGTCTCTCCTGCCAGTCGCCAGTTCTCCGTAGAGGACGTCTTTGGGGATTCTGCCATCCTCCATACGGTGAACGTGGCCTAGCCAGCGGAGCCTGCGCTGCCTGAGTAGAGTGAACATGGAGGGAAGGCCGGCACGGGACAGAACTTCTGTGTTGGGCACTTTGTCCTGCCAGGATATGTCCAGGATACGGCGAATGCAGCGCAAGTGGAAGGAGTTCAGTCTCTTTTCCTGTCGAGCGTATGTTGTCCACGTCTCACTCCCATAGAGCAGTGTGCTGATGACGCAGGCGTTGTACACTGCCATCTTCGTCTTGACAGAGAGAGCCAGTAGAAGCAAGTCAGAATACATGAGTGTGAATGAGAGGGGGGCAGGTGTAAAAGTGAAGACGGAAGGAGTAGAGGTAGTGAAAGTAGATGAGTTTAAATACCTGGGGTCAGCTATCCAAAGCAATGGAAAATGCACAAGAGAGGTGAAGAAGAGTGCAAGCAGGGTGGAGTGAGTGGAGGTGAGTGTCAGGGGTGATTTGTGACAGAAAGATAGCAGCAAAAGTGAAAGGGCAGATTTCAAGACGGTAGAAAACCTGCTATGATGTATGGTTTGGGATGGTGGTGCTGACAAAAAGATAGGAAATGGAGCTGGAGGTGGCAGAGTTAAAGATGCTAAGATTTTCATTGGGAATGACTAGGAGGGACAGGATTAGAGATGAGTAGAGGAGGGATAGTGGATATATTGGACAAAGGATGTTGAAGATGGAGCTGCCAGGCAGGAGGAAAAGAGGAAGAGCACAGAGAAGATTCATGGATGAAGTGAAGGAGGACATGGAGAGGGTTGGTGTTACAGAGGAAGATGCAGGGACAGGGTGAGATGGAGGCAGATGATCCGCTGGGGCGACCTCTAGAGGGAGCAGCTGAAAGAAGAAGAAGACAGATGAGTGTTACAAATTTATTAAAAAAATGGCTGCAAATCCATGAGAAGAAAAAGTTGCAAATTTTTGAGAGAAAAAAATTGCAAATTTATGAGAAAATATTTGTAATTCTACGAGAAAAAAAGTTATAAATTTATGAGGAAAAAAGTTGGAAATCCATGACAAAAAAGTTGCAAATTTACAGGTAAAAAATGCAAACCTACAAGAAAAAGGTTATAAATTTACCAAAAACAAATTGTAACTGATGAGAAAAAAACACAGAGAAGGTCAGTAGGTCCACAATGTGTTGTGTTGCACATTTTTAACAAAAAAGTTGCAAATTTATGAGAAAAAAGTTGCAAATTTAAATGGTGTTCACTACCAGAGTGGTGGCATAGTTGATAGAGCATCTGCCCCCCACAACTGTGAGGTTGGGGGTTCAAGTCCCGGTTGGGTCAAAGACCATATAAAAATGGTACTTCCTGCCTTCTAGCTTGGTGCTCAGTGTAATAGAATGGGGGGAGAAGTTGTTTGTGGTGGTGCCTTGCATGGCAGTGACCCCTCTGATTCTGTTTTTATCAATAATCCACTCCTCATAATTTTATTCTCATTTCCAGTGATTTTAATCTACACACTGATAAGCAGGGCAACCATATGAATGAATAAATCTTTTTATTTCGGATAGATTAGATTAAAAGAAAGGAACAGAATAATATAACAAGGGGGAAAAAATCCAACAAGGTCAAATTAGACAATAACTCCTCTGATTATACAGTTCAACATAAGTTATCCGAAATGGGTGATGGCTGAAGCCGCAGCTTATATTGCCCACCCATATTCCATCCAAGAATTCAAAAGAAAAACAAAATGAGCGATTACAATTCGGAACGAAGCTAAGACAAAATGTGACAAAAAAAAACTAAGCAACAGCACAACACAGACTGGATATGACAATCCTTATGTGATTTTACATGTCATCTTGTATATATGTTTGGAGTATTTCTTCCTTTAGTTCTTGTTTAAATTGTCCAAGCGTTGTACATGATTTTAATTCAGGTCCAAAATCGTTCCATAATCTGACTCCTTGCACTGAAACACAGTGTTGCTTGGTGGTAGTTCTCACTGAAGGTTTTTGAAATATACATGTTCCTCTGAAATGATATTGTTTCTCCCTTATTTGGAACAACTTTTGGATATTTGCGGGCAGTGATAGATTCTTCACTTTAAACATTATTACTGCAGTTTTAAAGTCAACCAGATCTTTCAACTTGAGAGCTTTTAATTTAAGAAAAAGTGGGTTTGTTGGTTCCCTGTAAGCAGTTTTGTTTATTATTCTAATAGCTCTCTTCTGAAGCATAAAGACTGGTTATATGTTTGTTTTATATGTATTTCCCCATACTTCAGTACAATATGTCATGTATGGGAGTATTAATGAATGATACAAAGTATATAGTGTGGGTTGATTGGTTGGATCGTCACTTCCTTGTGGTAACGTATCGTCACTTCCTGTTTTGCTGTCTGCCTGTGTGGTTTGCTCTCCAGCCACTAGCTATGGCTACTAGCTCTCTTTCCTCTCCTCCTCTGGTGTGCTCTCTCTGTCAGATGTTTAGCTACACCTCTGCCTCTTTTAGTGATAACGGTAAATGTAATAAATGTTGTCTTTTTGAGGCGCTCGAGGCGAGGTTGTCTGATTTGGAATCCCGGCTCCGCTGCATTGAAACACCGTCTGCGCCAGTTAATCTTGACGGACGCCCATTAGCTGCAGCGGAGCTAGCTAGCATAGCTAACCCTGTTAGCGGTCCTCCGGCTCTCCTCAGCAGCGAGGAGACTGGGTGGGTGACGGTGAGAAGGAAGCCTAGTCGCAAAGCCCCGGTTCACCACCAACCTGTTCACGTTTCTAATCATTTTTCCCCGCTCAGCGACACACCCGCTGAGGAAAAAACTCTGATCATTGGCGACTCTGTAGTCAGAAACGTGAACCTAGAGGCTCCAGCGGCCATAGTCAAATGCATTCCTGGGGCCAGAGCAGGCGACATCGAGTCAAATTTGAAAATGCTGGCTAAAAGTAACTGTAAATACTCCACAATTGTTATTCACGCTGGCATTAATGACATCCGTCTCCGGCAGTCGGAAGTCACGAAACTTAATGTAGAATCGGTGTGTGACTTTGCAAAAACGATGTCTGCCACTGTAGTATTCTCGGGGCCCCTCCCCAATCTGACCAGTGATGACATGTTTAGCCGCTCGTCATCCTTGAACTGCTGGCTGTCTGTGTGGTGTCCTAAAAATGACGTGGGCTACACTGACAATTGGAGCTCTTTTTGGGGAAAACCTGGTCTTATGAGACGAGACAGCATTCATCCCACTTTGGATGGTGCTTCTCATTTATCTAACAATCTGGCATCTTTTTTATCCAAATTTCCAAAACCTTGACTACTCAGAGTTGGGACCAGGAAGCAGAGTCGCAGTCTTACACGCCTCTCTGCAGCTCCTCTTCATCCGCCACCCCTCAGCTTAGCCCCTGTCTTCCCCATCAGAGAATCGTTGTCTGCTCCCTCCAAAGTAAATAAAAATATAATGTATAAGCATCCCAAAGTGATAAAGCAAAATATTGCTAAAACTCAAATTAAACATAAAGCCTCTAAATTGAATGATTTGGCCTCTGTTCCTCCTCATAATTTAAAAATTAAATGTGGTTTATTAAATATCTCCCAAGTCTCTGTTAGTCCATGATCTGTTAATTGATCATCAGATTGATTTAATTTCCCTTACAGAGACTTGGTTAGGGCAAGAGGATTATGTTGGTTTAAATGAATCAACTCCCTCTGGTTATTTAAACTGTCAAAATCCCAGAAGTTCTGGTCGTGGAGGAGGAGTAGCAACAATTTACCATTCCAAATTACTAGTTAATGTAAAGCAAAAAACATGTTATAATTCCTTTGAGGGCCTGGTCCTCAGTATTGGGCACTTTAGCAATTTTAGGTTAAACCCAATTTTTTTTGCCATAGTTTATCGTCCCCCATCAACCTACTCAGAATTTTTATCCGAATTTGCTGATTTCTTAGCTGATTTAATGCTGAAATCTGATAGAATAATTATAGTAGGGGACTTTAATATACATGTGGATGTAGATAGTGACTGCCTTAATGTGGCTTTTAATTCAATATTAGACTCGATTGGGTTTTCTCAGAAAGTAGGAAATTCTACTCATTACCTCCACCATACATTGGACCTTGTTCTGACATATGGCATAGAAATAGAAAATCTTGTAGTGTCTCCTCATAACCCTGTACTGTCAGACCATTGTCTGTTAACCTTTGATTTTACTATTTCTGACTATTTGGCTCCTAAAGAAAAATATTATTACAGTAGATGCCTCTCAGATGATGCTGTTTCCAAATTTATGCAGATTGTTTCCTCTATGCCATATGTCAACACAACGGAAATAAGCTATAGATAGCTTGCTCCTTCTGTAATTGATAACATGGTGGATAGTGTTTCAGCTTCTCTGCATCAGGCTCTAGACTTGGTGGCCCCCTTAAAAAAGAAAAAGTCTAATCAGAGATTTCTAACTCCTTGGTTCAACACAGAAACTCGTAGCTTAAAACAGAAGACTCGTCAATTAGAAAGAAAATGGCGCTCTACTAATTTAGATGAAATCTATTTAGCTTGGAGAAATCATCTTTTAATTTATAAAAAAATCTCTTAGAAAAGCTAGAACGAGTTATTACTCTGCATTAATAGAAGAGAACAAGAATAATCCCAGGTTTCTTTTCAGTACTGTAGCCAGGTTGACAGTCAGGACTCTGTCAATCCTAGCATTCCCTTAGAGCTTACTAGTCAGGACTTTATGAACTTTTTCAATAATAAAATTTCATCCATCAGAGATAAAGTCAATCAGATTCTTCCCACAGTTAACTTAAATACTGTAACTACTACAACTCCTTCTATTGATGTCTGTCTTGATGAGTTTACTCCAATCGACCTTTGTGAGTTAGACAAAATAGTTTCCTCATCCAAACCTTCAACTTGTCTTTTAGACCCTATTCCTACCAGGTTATTTAAAGAAGTCTTCCCACTTATTGGTAGCTTTATTCTTCATATAATCAATTCTTCATTAACTTTAGGCCATGTACCGCAGGCTTTTAAAACGGCTGTAGTTAAACCCTTACTCAAAAAGCCAACGCTAGATCCAGGAGCTTTAGCTAACTATAGACCAATCTCTAATCTCCCTTTCATTTCAAAAATCTTAGAAAGAGTTGTTGCTACGCAATTATTTGACCACCTGCAGGGAAATGGTTTACTTGAAGAGTTTCAATCTGGGTTTAGAATCCATCATAGTACTAAAACAGCCTTAGCGAAGGTCACTAACGACCTCCTCATTGCATCTGATAATGGACTAGTTTCTGTACTTGTCCTTTTAGACCTTAGTGCAGCTTTTGATACTATCGATCATAATATTCTACTTGATAGATTAGAACACTATGTTGGACTTAATGGAACTTTGTTGCAATGGTTTAGATCTTATTTATCTGATAGGTTCCAGTTTGTTCATGTAAATAATGAGTTTTCTTTCAACTCAAAGCTTAGTCATGGAGTTCCACAGGGATCTGTGCTAGGCCCTACTCTTTTTAGTTTATATATGCTTCCGTTAGGCAACATTATTAGAAAGCACTGTATACATTTTCATTGTTATGCAGATGACACAAAATTATACCTGTCAATGAAGCCAGATGATAGTAATCAATTAGCCAAGTTAGAAGCCTGTCTTAAGGAAATCAAAGCTTGGATGACTTGTAATTTTCTGCTATTAAATTCAGATAAGACTGAAGTCATTCTTGTTGGTCCAAAAAACCTTAGAAATTCCTTTCCAAATCAAACTTTCAGTTTGGATGCAGTTACTCTTTCTCTTAATAGCTCTGTGAGGAACCTTGGAGTTATTTTTGATCAGGATTTGTCTTTCAATTCACATATTAAATTTGTTTCTAAGACTGCCTTCTATCATTTGCGTAATATTGCCAAGATTAGGAGCATCTTGTCTCAGAGTGATGCTGAGAAGCTGATCCACGCTTTTGTTAGCTCGAGATTAGATTATTGTAATTCTTTATTATCAGGCTGTCCTAAAACATCTTTAAAAAGTCTTCAGCTGATCCAAAATGCTGCAGCAAGATTTTTAACAGGTACTAGAAAGAGAGATCATATCTCTCCGGTTCTGGCCTCCCTTCATTGGCTTCCCATAGAGTTTAGAATTAAGTTTAAAATCCTTCTTCTTACTTACAAAGCTCTAAACAATCAGGCTCCTTTTTATTTAAAAGATCTGATACTACCGTATTATCCTAACAGAGCACTACGCTCCCAAAATGCAGGATTACTTGTAATACCTAGAATCTCCAAAAGTACAATGGGAGGCAGAGCCTTCAGTTATCAAGCTCCTCTCCTGTGGAATCAGCTGCCAATCTGGATTCGGGAGTCAGACTCGATCTCTGTTTTTAAGAATAGGGCTAAAACCTACCTTTTTGATATAGCCTACAATTAGGGAGGGATCATGTGTTTCTGAACCCTCCCTTAGTTATGCTGCTAATAGGTTTAGTCAGCTGGGGGACCTCCAGTAATGCCCTGGGCCTCACTCCTTTCCTCACTCTCTATGAAATTTTTTTTTTTTTTTTTGCTGGTCATTAACATTTGTTTGTTCTCTCCCATAGATTGAGTCCCCATCGTGCTGTTTGCTCTCTACATGTCTGTTCTTTTCTTCTTCTCTATCCCCTCACCCCCCAGCCAGTCGCAGCAGATGACTGCCCCTCCCTGAGCCTGGTTCTGCTGGAGGTTTCTTCCTGTTAAAAGGGAGTTTTTCCTCTCCACCGTCGCCAAGTGCTTGCTCACAGGGGATCGCCTGATTGCTGGGGTCTTTCTGCAACTGTGGGGGTTCCCCCCTACAGTTGATAGTGCTATGAGATGACTGTTGTTGTGAAATGGCGCTATATAAATAAAGTTGAATTGAATTGAATTGAATTGATTCAGCAAATATTTCACTCTGTGTAGTATTGTGATTGATTTGGATATTTTACCATTAATATAATTAATATGTGACTTCCAACACAGTTTATTATCAATTATTACTCCCAAGAAATTTAATTTCGGACACCCTTTCAATCTCTACACCAGGGGTGTCAAACTCATTCCATGGAGGGCCAAGACCCTGCATGTTTTACTTCCACCCAGTGTCTTCAGCAGGTGTTTTCACTGATCAGCAATCAATTGGAAGAAATTTGGTGAACCACCTGTTGAAGACACTGGGTGGAGGTAAAACCTGCATGGTCTTGGCCCTCCATGGAATGAGTTTGACACCCCTGCTCTACACCATTTACACTGAGTTTAGATACTGAGTTGTTGTGATGGTTGTTAAAAAAATATAATTTTTGTCTTACTTAGATTGAGCGTTAATTTGTTTGAATCAAACCACAGTTTAAGCTTTCCTATGTCAAGTCTGGCCCTCACGAGCCAGTATAAGACGCCATGAGTCACCGGTGAGTCTTGCAATGATGTTTTATTTCCAAGACAAGACAAGATAGGATACAAGGCTATGAGCCGCTAAGGGCCAAAAACACACACTAAGAGATACAGTGGGGTAAAAAAGTATTTAGTCAGCCACCAATTGTGCAAGTTCTCCCACTTAAAAGATGAGAGAGGTCTCCAATTTTCATCATAGGTATACCTCAACTATGAGAGACAAAATGAGAAAAAAAAAATTCCAGAAAATCACATTGTCTGATTTTTAAAGAATTCATTTGCAAATTATGGTGGAAAATAAGTATTTGGTCAATAACAAAAGTTCATCTCAATACTTTGTTATATACCCTTTGTTGGCAATGACAGAGGTCAAACGTTTTCTGTAAGTCTTCACAGGGTTTTCACACACTGTTGCTAGTATTTTGGCCCATTCCTCCATGTAGATCTCCTCTAGAGCAGTGATGTTTTGGGGCTGTCACTGGGCAACACGAACTTTCAACTCCCTCCAAAGATTTTCTATGGGGTTGAGATCTGGAGACTGGCTAGGCCACTCCAGGACCTTGAAATGCTTCTTACAAAGCCACTCCTTCGTTGCCCGGGCGGTGTGTTTGGGATCATTGTCATGCTGAAAGACCCAGCCACGTTTCATCTTCAATGCCCTTGCTGATGGAAGGAGGTTTTCACTCAAAATCTCACGATACATGGCCCCATTCATTCTTTCCTTTACACGGATCAGTTGTCCTGGTCCCTTTGCAGAAAAACAGCCCCAAAGCATGATGTTTCCACCCCCATGCTTCACAGTAGGTATGGTGTTCTTTCTCCTCCAAACACGACAAGTTGAGTTTTTACCAAAAAGTTCTATTTTGGTTTCATCTGACCATATGACATTCTCCCAATCCTCTTCTGGATCATCCAGATGCTCTCTAGCAAACTTCCGACTGGCCTGGACATGTACTGGCTTAAGCAGGGGGACACGTCTGGCACTGCAGGAGTTGAGTCCCTGGTGGCGTAGTGTGTTACTGATGGTAGCCTTTGTTACTTTGGTCCCAGCTCTCTGCAGGTCATTCACTAGGTCCCCCCGTGTGGTTCTGGGATTTTTGCTCACTGTTCTCGTGATCATTTTGACCCCATGGGGTGAGATCTTGCGTGATGCCCCAGATCGAGGGAGATTATCAGTGGTCTTGTATGTTTTCCATTTTCTAATAATTGCTCCCACAGTTGATTTCTTCACACCAAGCTGCTTACCTATTGCAGATCCAGTCTTCCCAGCCTGGTGCAGGTCTACAATTTTGTTTCTGGTGTCCTTTGACAGTTCTTTGGTCTTGGCCATAGTGGAGTTTGGAGTCTGACTGTTTGAGATTGTGGACAGGTGTCTTTTATACTGATAAAGAGTTCAAACAGGTACCATTAATACAGGTAATGAGTGGAGGACAGAGGAGCCTCTTAAAGAAGAAGTTACAGGTCTGTGAGAGCCAGAAATCTTGCTTGTTTGTAGGTGACCAAATACTTATTTTTCACCATAATTTGCAAATAAATTCTTTAAAAATCAGACAATGTGATTTTCTGGATTTTTTTTCTCATTTTGTCTCTCATAGTTGAGGTACACCTATGATGAAAATTGGAGACCTCTCTCATCTTTTAAGTGGGAGAACTTGTGCAATTGGTGGCTGACTAAATGCTTTTTTGCCCCACTGTATAAAGGCTCGTAGGGCTAACCCCAGCCACTACGAGCTAAACTACGACAAGACAAGAATAAAGACGAACCTGAAATGAAGGTCTTACAGGGTATCACGAGGGTAGGTTGACTTAGGTTGACTTCGGTTGACTTAAGGTCGACTTATGCTCCCACAATCTAACTGCCGTCAGTGCCCGCCTTATAAAGGCGAACACTAACGAGCAGTGATGACAGACAGCTGACCAACCTTGACAGGCGGAAGCCCCACCGAGCGCCTTCACAATAAGAGCCCGGTGAGGCCAGAATACAACCCACAGCTGTCAAGGCCGGCAGCGAGCTGTGCGTGGCCCGAGCGCGGACCGAACCCAGCGCTCGGGTCGTAACATCCTAATTCCTTTCCGAGTGTATCCAAAAGTTGTTCCAAATTGCTTCCGCTGCATAATAAATTAGTGTCATCTGCAAACAATATTAAATTCAATTTTTCCAAAACTTTACATACAGTTAGGCCCAGAAATATTTGGACAGTGACACAATCTTCATGATTTGGGCTCTGCATGCCACCACACTGGATTTGAAATGAAACAGCTACAACGGAACTGAAGTGCAGACTTTAAGGTTTAATTCAAGGGGTTGAACAAAAATATATGATTAAACATGTAGGAATTGTAGCTATTTTTATACAAACGCTCCTCATTTCAGGGGCTCAAAAGTAATTGGACAAATAAACATAACCCTAAGTAAAATGTTACTTTTCAATATTTTGTTGAGAATCCTTTGCAGGCAATGACTGCCTGAAGTCTGGAACCCATGGACATCACCAAATGCTGGGTTTCCTCCTTTGTGATGCTTTGCCAGGCCTTTACTGCAGCTGTCTTCAGTTGTTGCTTGTTTGTGGGTCTTTCTGCCTTAAGTTTTGTCTTGAGCAAGTGAAATGCATGCTCGATTGGGTTGAGATCTGGTGATTGACTCGGCCATTGCAGAATATTCCACTTCGTTGCTTTAAAAAACTCCTGGGTTGCTTTTGCAGTATGTTTTGGATCATTGGTGAAGCGCCGTCCAATCAACTTTGCTGCATTTAGCTGAATCTGAGCAGAAAGTATATCCCTATACACTTCAGAATTCATCCGGCTGCTTCTGTCTTTTGTCACATCATCAATAAACACAAGTGACCAAGTGCCATTGGAAGCCATGCATGCCCATGCCATCACACTGCCTCCACCATGTTTTTCAGAAGATGTAGTGCTTTGGATCATGAGCTGTTCCAATTCTTCTCCAAACTTTCTTCTTCCCATCATTCTGGTACAGGTTGATCTTAGTCTCATCTGTCCAAAGAATGCTGTTCCAGAACTGGGCTGGCTTCTTCAGGTGTTTTTTGGCAAAGTCAATTCTGGCCTTTCTATTTTTGAGGCTGATTCATGGTTTGCACCTTGTGGTGAATCCTTTGTATTTACTCTCATGAAGTCTTCTCTTTATGGTAGACTTGGATACTGATACACCTACTTCCTGGAGAGTGTTCTCCACTTGAGTGGATATTGTGAAGGGGTTGTTCTTCACAGGAAAGGATTCTGTGATCATCCACCACTGTTGTCTTCCGTGGATGTCCAGGCCTTTTGAGTTCCCAAGCTCACCAGTGCACTCTTTTTTTCTCAGAATGTGCCAAACTGTTGATTTGGCCACTCCTAACATTTCTCCTATCTCTCTGATGGATTTCTTCTTTTTTTCAGCCTCAGGATGGTCTGTTTCACCTCCATTGAGAGCTCCTTTCACCGCATGTTGTGTGTTCACAGCAACAGCTTCCAAATGCAAACGCCACACCTAGAATCAACTCCAGATCTTTTAACTGCTTAATTGATGACAGGTTAACGAGGGAAGAGCCCATGCAGCCTTGTTATTTTTTTTGCAGCCTTCTGAGTCAATTGTCCAATTACTTTTGGTCCCTTGAAAAAGAGGCAGCTACGTATTAAAGAGCTGTAATTCCTAAACCCTTGCTCCAATTTGGATGTGAATACTCTCAAATTACAGCTGAGAGTCTGCACTTTAAGCCCATATTGATTATATAATTGTATCCTGAATATGTTTTCGTAAACAGCTAAAATAACAAAACTTGTGTCACTGTCCAAATATTTTTGGGCCTAACTGTATATCATTTATATACATGTTGAATAACAATGGCCCCAAAACTGAACCCTGTGGGACTCCGCAAGTAACCTTCAGTAACTGCGAGTTTTTGCTACCAACACATACATACTGATATCTGTTCTTTAAAGGCCAAATGTCACGTAATTTTTTTTTCTAAATGACAACGAATTTAGATAAAATACACATAGCTTAAACCAAATATTCATACCAGAGACCATATCACCCACCTGTATTTATGTAATTGCACAAAATACACCAGGTGAAGGCCCCACCTTGCTTGCTGGCTTGTGACAGCCAGTCCAGACCACGCCCATGTTTTTGACATCACCAGTTGTACCCTGGCTGCCCTGCCTATCCACATTCACACTTATCAACATTGGACAATCATGACGGAAAGTGACAGCGATTGTGAACAAATTAGTTTAGTTTTGTCTTTTTTTTTTGTCTCTTTTTTTGTCAGTGGTTCACACAGTGACAGAGGTATAGAACCTTACAGGTTCGAGCCGTCCGAGACGGAATCAGATGCTTTGTCTGATGACAACAGTTCCAACGATGACCAGAGAGCAGAACCAGTGGAAAATGTCATTGAACTGGACATTAATTGCCTCCAGAATTGCGAAGCCGAAGGGGGTCTGTCCAGGGCGCCCCATAAATATTGATTTTTTGGAAGCCATTATTATTACAGTGGAGGAGAGCCGCTGCTGTCAAGAAATTGACCAGATCAATATGAAAATGGAGGCGCATACCTGTCAAGAGAGACGTTTTCGCCGTATTTTAATACCGTAAAACGCGGCTATAAGGGACAGCGGAGTAATAATGGACATTTCTCTGGGAAATGTTTTCATACCGGTCAAGTGAGACGTTTTCGCCGTATTTTGGTGCCAAGCGCGGCTGTGGGGGACGGCGGAGTGGTTTGGGACACTTTTCTGGGAAATGTTTTAAATGTAGTTCGTGTTGTTATTGTCAAATATTTTAAGGAAAATACGGGGAAAATTCAATTTTAGCAAAAACGGGCGTATTGCCATTTCTGTACGCCCAAAAGAAAAAATATACTGGAAAAAAAACTGAGTGTCTTGAGGAGCACTCCTGTGTGTGATCACTCACAGCTAGGGTGCTGGCAGATGGCTCAGCGTCAGCTATTCGCACTACCATGAGAAGTGTGGAGTCACTCATTAGTTTAATTGTCGGGGCGGGCTGATCGCTCAGCTTGAGCTATTCTCACTACTGTTCGAAGTGTGGAGTCAATCATTAGTTTAATTGTCTGGGCGGGCTGATCGCTCAGCTTGAGCTATTCTCACTACCATGAGAAGTCATTAGGACAATGGTTTAACACGTTGAGCTGTGCAGCGGTTGCGGAACAGACAGAGATCGCCTGACAAATACAGAATTCTGCTTTTTTTTTTTATTTTGCGCCGGACGCTCAGTTGTTTTGTTATTGTCAAATATCCATGAATCCTTAAAATATTTGACAATAACAACACGAGTTGCATTTGGGGCATTTCACAGAGAGGTGTCCCTTGTTGCTCCGCCGTTCCTTATAGCCGCTTTTTACGGTGTTGAAGTACGGCGAAAACGTCTCACTTGACAGGGATGAAAACATTTCCCAGAGAAGTGTCCCTTATTACCTAGCTGTCCCTGATAGTCCCGTTTTAAGGTATGGGTGAAATATCCAATTTTTTTCTTTCTTGTTGCTCACTTCAACCTTCCAGTCTCCATATAAACAATCAATTGAAATACCCCAAGCATCAAACTAGGGTACAATCGATTTCGTCACTTCCGCCTTCTTCCCCAGGCGATTCCAGGGGCCGTGTCAGGCCAAGCGCGGCAGTTTTAAATTAACGAATATTCCGTTGTTACTGAAGCAAATGCACCAAGACCCGAACGGATCGGTTCCCTTTTATATCTAGTTTCAAGATATTTAAAGTACCCTGTTACGTGACAATTGGCCTTTAAGTAACTACACAACCAGGACAGTGCTACCCCCAACACCATAATTTTGCAGTTTCTTTAACAATAATTTATGATCCACTGTATCAAATGCTTTTTTAAGATCCAGGAATACCCCAACTGAATACTCTTTATTTTCTATAGCAGTTGATATTTTTTTCTATAAATTCCATTACAGCAAATGCAGTTGTCCTCTTGTGTCTGAACCCATATTGCTGCTCACACAGTAAGTTATTTTTCATTATAAAGTTGTCAATTCTCTCACAGAATATTTTTTTTCAAGTATCTTTGAAAATTGCGGCAATAGTGAAATTGGTCTATAGTTTAAAAATTCCCCTCTGTCACCTGTCTTGTATATCGGAATTACTTCGGCTATTTTCATTGCATTGGGAAATATACCTGTTTGGAGAGACAGGTTACAGATATAAGTCAGTGGCTTCATTAAGCATTCAGTGATAGTTTTGACTAGAAGCATGTCAATACCATCACAATCCATAGATGTTTTACTTTTAAACGATTTAACAGTTTCAATGACCTCTCTCTCATCTATGTTCTTTTTGAAGATGGAGTCTTTTATAGCAATGTTTTTGCTTATTGTATCACCTGTAGGTGCCGTAATGGGTATTTCTCATGCCAAATTAGGACCAATGTTAATAAAAAATGTATGAAAGATTGATTGGGTAGCTTGTATTTCTGTTTTTATTTCCAAGAATATTGTTAAGTATTGTCCATGTATTTTTAGTGTTATCTCTGTTTTTCTCCAGTTCTTTACTGTAATAGTCTCTTTTACTTCATCTCATTATATATGGCCGTGGACAAAATTGTTGGTACCCCTCTGTTAATGAAAGAAAAACCCACAATGGTCACAGAAATAACTTGAATCTGACAAAAGTGGTAATAAATAAAAATTCTATGAAAATTAACAAATGAAATCAAACAATGCTTTTGAACTGTGGTTCAACAGAATTATTTTAATAAAACAAACTCATGAAACAGGCCTGGACAAAAATGATGGTACCTCTAGAAAAGATTGAAAATAATGTGACCATAGGGACATGTTCAGCCAAGATGTGTCCTCTAATTAACATCACAGGTGTCTACAAACTTGAAATCAGTCAGTCGGCCTTTTTAAAGGGTGACAAGTAGTCACTGTGCTGTTTGCTGACATGGTGTTTACCACACTAAACATGGACCAGAGGAAGCAAAGGAGAGAGTTGTCTCAGGAGATTAGAAAGAAAATTATAGACAAGCATGTTAAAGGTAAAGGCTATAAGACCATCTCCAAGCAGCTTGATGTTCCTGTGACTACAGTTGCACATATTATTCAGAAATTAAGATCCACGGGACTGTAGCCAACCTCCCTGGACGTGGCCGCAGGAGGAGACGGATAATACGAATGGTAACAAAAGAGCCCAGAACAACCTCTAAACACATTCATGGTGAACTCCAAGGTCAAGGTACATCAGTGTCAGATTGCACCATCCGTCATTGTTTGAGCCAAAGTGGACTTCATGGGAGACGACCAAGGAGGACACCACTGTTGAAAACAAATCATAAAAAAGCCAGACTGGAATTTGCCAAACTGCATGTTGACAAGCCGCAAAGCTTCTGGGAGAATGTCCTATGGACAGACGAGACAAAACTGGAACTTTTTGGCAAGGCACATCAGCTCTATGTTCACAGACGCAAAAATGAAGCATACCAAGAACAGAACACTGTCCCTACTGTGAAACATGGAGGAGGTTCTGTTATGTTCTGGGGCTGCTTTGCTACATCTGGCTCAGGGTGTCTTGAATCTGTGCAGGGTACAATGAAATCTCAAGACTATCAAGGTATTCTAGAGAGAAATGTGCTGCCCAGTGTCAGACAGCTTGGTCTCAGTTGCAGGTCATGGGTCTTGCAACAGGATAATGACCCAAAACACACAGCTAAAAACACCCAAGAATGGCTAAGAGTGAAACATTGAACTATTCTAAAGTGGCCTTCTATGAGCCCTAATCTAAATCCTATTGAACATCTGTGGAAGGAGCTGAAACATGCCGTCTGGAGAAGGCACCCTTCAAACATGAGACAACTGGAGCAGTTTGCTCATGAGGAGTGGGCCAAAATACCTGCTGAGAGGTGCAGAAGTCTCATTGACAGTTACAGAAATGGTTTGATTGCAGTGATTGCCTCAAAAGGTTGTGCAACAAAATATTAAGTTAAGGGTACCATCATTTTTGTCCAGGCCTGTTTGATGAGTTTGTTTTTTAAAATAATTCTGTTGAACCACAATTCAAAAACATTGTCTGATTTTCAATGGTTAATTTTCATAGAATTTTTATTTATTACCACTTTTGTCAGATTCAAGTTATTCCTGTGACCATTGTGGGCTTTTCTTTCATTAACAGAGGGGTACCAACAATTTTGTCCACGTCTATATATTAACTTATTTTTGTATGTTTTATACCGCTGCTCTGCTTCTTTTGTGCTTTTTTTTAAGAAAAACTTTATATAGGGAATTTTTTCTTTTTACACGCTTTTTGTAATCCTCTGGTTAACCATGGCTTGTCGACAAATTTCTGTTTAAGCTTTTTCTTCACTAATGGACATTTTTTTTTCATAAAGAGTGGTTACAGTGTTCATGAATGTATCGTAGTCTTTATTTACATCTGATACATAGACTTTTGTCCAGTTTTGCTTCAGCAGGTCTTCTTTAAAAGAACTGATTGCATTTTGTGATTTGTATCTGAAAGATTTTAAAATTTTTTCTGTATTGGCCCGTGTGGCCAGGAATAGGTGCAAAGACTGGCAGATGGTCACTTATGTCATTTATCAATAATCCACTTTCTATTTTCTTATTAATAATATTAACAAACAGGTTGTCAATAAGTGTAGCAGTGTGAACTGTGATTCTACTGGGATGTGTTATTGTGGGATATAGACTCATACTGTACATAGAATTCATGAACTCTGTAATTACATTTTGTTGAAATGGATTTAGTAAATCAATATTGAAGTCTCCACAGATTACAACCATTTTCTTATTAGTTATATTATTGTACAGCTCGACTAACTTATCTCTGAATGTCTCAACGCAAGTTATATGTCAGAAGATTTTAATGACCTGCTCATGTCCATGAATTTTACACAACACGTCATGCAGCCGACTCACAACAGGGGACTCACTTTGGATCTTGTCATTAGCCATGGCCTGCCCACTAGTATGTCCTCTGTTGTTGACTTGGCTGTATCTGACCATTACTGTGTGTTTTTTAACATCACTGGTTTTATGCAACGGGAGACCTCGGTGCGAATTGTGAGGAGGCGCCATCTGACACCTGAAGTGGCTACTGATTTTATCAAACTCTTATGCAACACTCCCCTAGTTATTTCATCTATATCCTGTGACTTTATTGTTGATAATTTTAACAGTGAATTAAGATTAACCATTGACAGAGTTACCCCAATTGTCACAAGTCTCCCTGTGCACTTTTACGCTTCGCACGGAGGAGGGGAAGGATGAATGGACTTATGCGCAAGTTACACCATACATACATTTATTAATCAAAAGAGAAAACAGTTTCAAAAATAAGGACATACAAAAAGGGTACAGGGTGTACTAAAGGGCATCACATGATGACATGCAGCAGGCAGACCACAGTGCACGGTGGCCACGAAACAACATCGGCGGACAGTGAGACCGGATCCACGGAGACCCCTGGTGATGATGAATCTCCTCCGGCGGCCCTAAAAGGAAGCTCAGGAACAACAGAAGGAGAAACGTGGTTAGGGTCGCCGGCAGTGGTGGAGCCTGACTAGGGGAGTTTAGATGCAGCTGAGGGCTGCATCTGACTCTCCTCCCCTAGAGCCAGGTAATATCTCTCCAATACTGAGATTAGAAAAACAAGAGAAAACTTGCCTGAGCTCGAGCTCCACCGCCGTCCAGGACTCCATCAATCCTGGCGATGTGAACTCGGGCCCAGCCTCCAAGAGGTCCAACTCTGGCTTCCATTCAGCTGCGACCGTCTCAGTAGCTGGCAAGATGGTGTAAGCAGTCCTATAGTCCTCCTGCAATGGCTCCAACGCTGGGGATTCCTCCGGTGTGGCTACAGGGGAACCTCTCCATGCTGGCTTTAGGGCAGAATCCTCCAAAGCCAGCGGCTCCTCCACCATCTGATGGCTTGGACCTTGGGTCAACGGGCGCTCAGGAAAAATTGGAGGGGACACGGAGAGAATAGAAAGAGAATTAATGTTTGCAGCTGGAGGAGAGGACCCAGCGGACTGCAAGGACTGGGCCTCTCCCTTGGAAGACAGACAAGGTTTATTATGATTAAACTGGGTGGAATGAAAAAACACTTGCCTGTCCTCCTGGTGCTCGTTGTTCACAGCTGCAGTAGGCAAATGGTCATCCTTCTCCGTGTCTACGGTGATTTGGCCCCTCTCGATGGATTGTGGAGAAGCCATCTCCATGGCAACGGACGTGGATGTTCCCGGGGTAACCCTAGCAGACTCCACGGCAGCTGGAGGGATGATGGCCGCCGAGGATGAAGAGGGCTTCTCCCATCTTTTGAGGGCTTCTCCCATCTTTTCCCTGCAGGATGACGTCATTTGTGGGTTGCTGGTGCTGGTTTAGGTGGCGTGGGAGCGGGCGTAGTACTTTGGCGTGGAGCGGGGAAACCAGAGCCCCGGGAGCGCTCTCCTTTCGGCGCGAGCCCAGTCTTCTTAGGGGACTTCCTCACCCCTTCGCCATTCTCACGCCGCAGCGCTGCTAGCAGGGCTATCCTCTCGACTCCCTCAGCCTGCTCAGAGAGCTGAGGGCATCGCCAGACCTCTGCCTCCGCCAGACCCACGTACCACAAAACGTCCTCTGGAGTGGAATATTTGCTTGCCGAGAAGACAAGCCCGTCAATGTTCATCAGAGCTCTGCAGCATTCCCATCCCAGGCTCATTGGATAACTCCGACCTGCCACCTCCATAGCCAACTCCAACACAGGTGAGTGGAAAAAGAAAAAACAGTTCCAAAAGAAAAACAGATGTGTGGGTGTAACCGCTAAATCCTGGCTGGCTGGACCATTCTGTCACAAGCCTCCCCGTCTGCTTTTACTCAGCACACAGAGGAGGGGAAGGATGAATGGACTTATGCGCAGGTTACACCACACACACATTTATTAATTAAAAGAGAAAACAGTTCCAAAAATAAAGACATACAAAAGGGGTACAGGGTACACTAAAGGGCGTCACACGATGACATGCAGCAGGAAGACCACAGTGCACGGTGGCCACGAAACAAATAATACAAATAATGTTTTAACTCGGGTAACTTGGAGTCCTCTAGGAGGCTCGACTGGCTAGAGACAAAACCTGGGCTAACAGCCAAAGTGTAGCAGTCAGCTGCACGGGGAAACGCAAACAGATTTATTCACAGTACAGGAGCTGTCCGATTAGTCCAAGATTCCAGCGAGCAATACACACACCGAGGGAAGCAGGGGAGCGACGGTGTGGAACACACAATCCTTCATCAACATCAACGTTCATATGGCGATTAGTGTCCATAAGACTAGCCTAATGGTCCAGCAATGCTTGACTGCCAAAGGCCGCCTAAGTACAAGCACTGCTGGCTCCACCAATTGGGCACACCTGGGCGAGGCGCGGGAATGACAATTACCGGGGAGGAATCAGTTGGCTGTCAAGAGAGAGGCGGTGTGGTCGGACCAGCAAGTGCTAGACAATGCCCACACAAATGTAGGTCAAGGAGGCTGTCTAACAGCCGCCGGCCAGAGTAGTGGCTACAGGCACGGAAAAGAAAAGGAACAGAGACATAAAAATGACAAGAACTCAAAAGATAACACAATGCATAAATAACCTGATACCTGAGCCACAGAGAACAGTCAGAACCAAGCCTATAGGACAACACCGGCTCGGTTCGTGACACCAATAATCTTAAGGACAGTTAGGAATAAACCAAAGCCTGCATGGAGAAATAACCAAATCCAAAAACTGAAAAGAGTGTGCAGGATGGCTGAGAGGAAATGGAGGAAAAACAAATTAACTATCAATTACCAAATACTACAGAATAAATTAAAAATATACAATAATGCAGTCAAGACATTGAGAACTGAGTATTTTGCCAACATACTCTCAACCCATAACAATAACCCTAAAGTCCTTTTTGCAACCATTGATCATTTAATCAACCCAGATTTTAATAAACACACAAACCTGTCATCCAACTCTCTCTATGAGAGTTTTGCAGACCAGGTGCAAGGTTGATTCTATTAGAGCCAACATTTAATCTGACCAGAAGACTGCGTTTAATGGAATCTTGGACTCGCCTTTAGCTGAGGAAACACTGGACTGTTTTGCCCTGGTTGATGCTAAGATGCTATGTACAGCATGAGTCTATATCCCACAATAACACATCCCAGTAGAATCACAGTTCACACTGCTACACTTATTGACAACCTGTTTGTTAATATTATTGATAATAAAATAGAAAGTGGATTATTGATAAATGATATAAGTGACCATTTGCCAACCTTTGCACTTATCCATGGCCACACGGGGGCCAATACAGAAAAAATTTTAAAATCGTTCAGATACAAATCACAAAATGCAATCAGTTCTTTTAAAGAAGACTTGCTGAAGCAAGACTGGACAAAAGTCTATGTATCAGATATAAATGAAGCCTATGACACATTTATAAACATTGTAACCACTCTTTATGAAAAAAAATGTCCATTAGTAAAGAAAAAGCTTAAACATAAATTTGCCGATAAGCCATGGTTAACCAAAGGATTACAAAAGGCGTGTAAAAAGAAAAATTTATTATATAAAGCTTTCCTAAAGAAAAGGACAAAAGAAGCAGAGCAGCGGTATAAAACATACAAAAATAAGTTAACATATATAATGAGATGTAGTAAAAGAGATTATTACAGTAAAGAACTGGAGAAAAACAGAGACAATACTAAAAATACATGGACAATACTTAACCAATATTCTTGGAAATAAAAACAGAAATACAAACTACCCAACCAATTTTTCAAAAAATAATAAAACGACTCAGAGTATGAATGCAGCTTCAGCTGCAGATGAATTTAATAACTTTTTTGTTAACACTGGTCCTAATTTGGCTCGAGAAATACCCATTACGGCACCCACAGGTGATACAATAAGCAAAAACACTGCTATAAAAGACTCCATTTTCATAAAGAACACAGACGAGAGACAGGTCATTGAAATTGTTAAATCGTTTAAAAGTAAAACATCTACGGACTGTGATGGTATTGACATGCTCTTCGTCAAACTATTATTGAATGCTTAGTGAAACCACTAACGTATATCTGTAACCTGTCTCTCCAAACAGGTGTATTTCCCAATGCAATGAAAATAGCTAAAGTAATTCCGATATACAAGACGGGTGACAGAGGGGAACTTTCAAACTATAGACCAATTTAACTATTGCCACAATTTTCTAAGATACTTGAAAAAATATTCTATGAGAGAATTGACAACTTCATACTGAAGAATAATTCATTGTGTGAGCAGCAATATGGGTTCAGACACAAGAGGACAACTGCATTTGCTCTAATGGAATTTATAGAAAAAATATCAACTGCCGTTGAAAATAAAGAGTATTCAGTTGGGGTATTCCTGGATCTTAAAAAAGCATTTGATACAGTGAATCATAATTTATTATTAAAGAAACTACAAAATTGTGGTATTGGGGGGTAGCACTGTCCTGGTTATGTAGTTACTTAAAGAATAGATATCAGTATGTATGTGTTGATAACAAAAACTCACAGTTACTGAAGGTTACTTGTGGAGTCCCACAGGGTTCAGTTTTGGGGCCATTGTTATTCAATATGTATATAAATGATATATGTAAAGTTTCAGAAAAAATGGATTTAATATTGTTTGCCGATGACACTAATTTATTATGCAGTGGAAGCAATTTGGAACAACTTTTGGATACACCCGGAAAGGAATTAGGAAAGCTTAAACTGTGGTTTGATTCAAACAAATTAACGCTCAATTTAAGTAAGACAAAATTTATAGTTTTTAACAACCATCACAACAACTTAGTATCTAAACTCAGTGTAAATGGTGTAGAGATTGAAAGGGTATCCAAAACTAAATTTCTTGGTATAATAATTGATAATAAAGTGTGCTGGAAGTCACATATTAATTATATTAAAGGTAAAATATCCAAATCAATTGCAATACTACACAGAGTGAAATATTTGCTGAATCAACTCACTTTTTCTTAAATTAAAATCTCTCAAGTTGAAAGATCTGGTTGACTTTAAAACTGCAGTAATAATGTTTAAAGTGAAGAATCTATCACTGCCCGCAATTATCCAAAAGCTGTTCCAAATAAGGGCAAAACAATATCATTTCAGAGGAACATGTATATTTCAAAAACCTTCAGTGAGAACTACCACCAAGCAACACTGTGTTTCAGTGCAAGGAGTCAGATTATGGAACGATTTTGGACCTGAATTAAAATCATGTACAACGCTTGGACAATTTAAACAAAAACTAAAGGAAGAAATACTCCAAACATATATAAAAGATGATATATAAAATCACATAAGGATTGTCATATCCAGTCTGCGTTGTGTTGCTGCCTAGTTTTTTTTTTTTGTCACATTTTGTCTTAGCTTTGTTCTGAATTGTAATCGCTCTTGTGTTGTTTTTCTTTTGAATTCTTGGATGGAATATGGGTGGGCAATATAAGCTGCTGCTTCAGCCATCACCCATTTCGGATAACTTATGTTGAACTGTATAATCAGAGGAGTTATTGTCTAATTTGACCTTGTTGGATTTTCTTCCCCCCTTTGTTATATTATTCTGTTTCTTTTAATCTGTACTTTTAATCTATCTGAAATAAAGATTGATTGATTGATTGATTGATTGAAGATGCTTGGTAGAGTTTTCTCCCAGGTAAACTTGACCTCCTGCCTTTTAGATCCGATTCCCACATCACTTTTTTTTTTTCCACAATATCTTTATTGAACCTTTTTTTTTTTTTTTAACAAACATGATACAAACAATCAAACACTAACACTAAAGTACTACAAAAAAAAAAATGCACTAAAAACACCAACAACCACCAACAACATCAAATCTTCAACAATGCTCCTCTGTTTAGTCTAGACAATCCAATACATAAGTATACATATTATGTTCACCAGTTTGGAATTTACAAGGTCCACACACATCATTCACCTTCTTCTTCAAGAGTTATGTTTAAATTTTTTACATAATCAATAAAAGGTCTCCATATATTCTCAAACACAATTTCCTTTGATTTCAGTATATATGTTATTCTTTCTAATGGAAGGTTTGTTAACATCTGTCTTAACCACTGAGTCACATCTGGTCTATGAGTCTTTTTCCATAATAGTGCAATACATTTTTTGGCATTAAGCAAACTGAGGTCTATGAATGTTCTTTCACTTTTATTAAAATTATGCTTTTCTGGGTACAGACCCAACAAAAACAGTTTAGGATTCAATATGATTTGTTTTGAGATTATTTTTTCAATTGTTACCCTCACCTCTTCCCAAAACATTCTTATTAATCTACATTCCCATACACAATGAAATAGGGTTCCTTTACTTTCCATGCATTTTGTGCACGTATCTGGTATATTTTTGTTATATCTATTTAACTCCTCCGGTGTAACATACATCCGCATTAACCTTTTGAAATGTATCAATTTAAGACGTACATTTATTGATTTGGTTTGAGCTTCTGTACAAGCCAATTCCCATTGTTCCTCTGAAATTTCAGTTTGCAGATCTTCTTTCCAGTAGTTTAATCTTTTCAGTGAATTTTCACTTGAAGATAGTGTCAATGAGTTATAAAACTCTGAAATAATACCCTTTCTTTTACTATCTTTCATCAACATTTTTTCCAAGGATGAATAAATAGGTCGAGTGAGAGCTTTATTTTGATTTGATCGAATAAAGTTTCTAAGTTGAAGATATTTAAAAAAATGTGTTCTATTGAGATTAAATTTGATCCTCAGCTCTTCAAAAGACATTATGTTATCTGCACATGGCAAATATAAATCCTGAATCTTTTGTATCCCTTTTAAATTCCATACTTTAAATACAGCGTCCGCTCTCCCTGGTTTAAAATATTGATTACCCCAAATTGGACTAAATTGTGACAATAACTGTGGTTCTTTTAAATAGTTTTTAGCTTCACACCATATTTTGATCATATGCTTTACAAATGGATTTTTAACTTGTTTTTGTAATTTTTTTGCCGAATCTGAGTATATGAATATGGGAAGAGGTAAAGGTAAATTGTATGATTCCATTTCAGTCCAGTGAGGGAGATCATTTGATGAAAAATAATATGTCATAGACCTCAGTTGTGCCGACCAATAATACAACATAAAATTTGGACATTTCAGACCTCCACGATCAAATGGTAAATATAATAAAGACAGACATAATCTAGCCCTCCTGTTGTTCCATATAAATTCCACTAACTTTTTTTTAATTTTTGAGAATAAATCTAAAGGTGGTGATAAGGGAATGTATTGAAATAAATAAAGTATTTTAGGTAAAATATTACTTTTAAGTATATTGATTCTCCCGATCATTGACGTTGGTAGTGACATCCATCTCTGAGTTAACTCACTGATATCTGACATTAAGGCTTCATAGTTAACACTGGCGACTGATTCTAGCTTAGGCACAATTTGGATTCCTAAATATTTAAACTGGTTTACAACATTGAATTGATTTACCTCAGGGTCTGGGTAATTTCTCTGGGTCTCATTTAGCATTAATATTGAAGATTTAGTTTTATTTATTTTATATCCTGATATTTCCCCAAAATTCTTTATTAAATTCAACAAGGTTGGAATTGATTTTTTTAGATTCGACATAAACAAAATTATGTCATCGGCGTACAGGGAGATTTTATGTTCTGTTGGTCTAACTTTAATTCCATATACTGTATTTGTGAATGTAAACGTATCGCTATCGCTAAAGGTTCAATTGCCATAGTAAACAGTAAAGGTGAAAGTGGACAGCCTTGTCGACATCCTCTATTGATTTTTATTGATTTTGAAATATTGTTATTTGTTAGGATTTCTGCTGTAGCATTATTGTATATTATCTGAACCCATTTTATGAAATTATTTCCAAGTCCAAACCTTTGTAAGACTTCAAAAAGAAAGGGCCATTCAACTCTATCAAAGGCCTTTTCGGCGTCCAGTGATAGGAGAGCTGTATCCGGTGCTTCCTTATTAAAATAAATAATATTAAATAGTCTTCTTACATTATGGAAGCCTTGTCTTCCCTTTATAAAGCCATTCTGATCTCGATTAATAATATTTGGTAAAATTTCTTGTATTCGTCTTGCTAAAATTTTACAGATTATCTTAAGGTCGGCATTTAATAGGCTTATTGGTCTCATATTTTCACATTTATTAGAGGGCTTACCTGGTTTTGGCAGCAGTATAATTAAGGCATTGTTCATGTATGATGGTAAATTATTATTTTGAAATGCTTCTAAAACCATTTCCAAAAAAGGTTTTATTAATTTATTCTTAAATTTTTTATAAAGGTCAACTGGAAGACCATCTGGTCCTGCACTTTTTCCTGATTTCATATTATCAATGGCTAGCCCAACTTCTTCTTGACTAATTTTAGACTCCAATATCTCCCTGTTTTCATTTGGAATACACGGTATAGATAGTTCGTTCAAAAACCCATTTAGTTTTGTTAAATCAGATTCATTTTTGGTATCATATAATTTTTCATAGTAATCTCTAAAGGCTCTGTTAATTTCTACAGGATCTATAACTACCTGTCCGTTACTTATAATACTGGTAATTGGTGTTTTAATTTCTAATTGTTTAATCTGCCATGCCAATAATTTTCCTGATTTTTCACCTTGTTCATAAAAAGATTGTTTCAATCTTAGAAGACTCGAGGCAGCTCTATTCGCTGATTTTTTGTCGTATTCAGCTCTCAAAATCAGTAATTCATTCTCCAACCTTGGATCACTTCCTGCATACACTTTTTCCTGAAGACTTTTTATTTTATGTTCCAATTTGGCTCTCTCCTCTCGAGTCTTCTTAGATTTTGATCCTGTATAACTAATAATATGTCCCCTAATAAAAGCTTTGAAAGCCTCCCACTTTACACATGCTGATGTTTGTGCAGTATTGATGTCAAAGAACTCATCTATCTGTTTTTCTATATACTTGACAAATTCCTCATCCTGAAGCCATTTATGCTGAAATTGCCATCTACCTGATTCCTTTGTCAATTTTTTATCTACATATATTAGACAGCAGGGTGCATGATCAGAGATCACGATGTTATCATAGAAGCAGTTTTGAATCTTGGACCTTAATTCTGTGGAAATCAAAAAATAATCAATACATGAGAATGTCTTGTAGGTACTGGAATAACAAGAATAGGCTTTAACTTGTGGTTTCATTTCTCTCCATATATCTAGCAATCTCAATTCTTTCATAAAATGATTAATGGTCATCCTACATCCATTGTGCGTACAGTCCAGTCCTGTTGATCTATCTATACCGGGATTCAATGTACAATTAAAATCCCCTGCTATTATATGTTGCCCTGTAAGTGATGATAAGATAAGAAATAAATTAGCAAAGAACTTTTGATCATCTATATTGGGACCATATAGGTTCACCAAATTTATATTTTCTAATAGCAAAGATCCTTGAATGATTACATATCTTCCAAATTTGTCTCCAATTACATTTTTCACTTGAAAAGGGACTGATTTTTGTATGAGAGTCATAACTCCCCTGGCCCGGGATGAAAATGATGAGGTGAAGACACTTCCTTGCCATCTACTCCTAATTCTTTTTATATCCTCCTCTATTAGATGAGTTTCTTGTAAAAACACAATTTTTGAACCCATGTCTTTTATTTTATTCATAACTTGTTTAAGTTTTTTAAAATTTTGTAGACCTCTGCAATTCCATGAAGTTAAATTAAGATTAACGCTTTGGTTTATGATCAATAGAGAGTTTGGGATTACCTTGCAGTGTAAACATGCTCATACAGAGAAGCAAAAACATGAGTGGTTGAACATTCATCCTACAAACTACACACAAACAAATTTCCCCTTCCCACACTTGTGGCAAACCCCCCAAAATCAAAAGAAAAATTCCGTCTCCCGATATAGCCATCGACCGTTCCACATCCACGGGGAACAGCCTAAGCCACTCCTTCTTCATCCTCCCAATCACCCTAACTCTACTGCTTTTAATGACGTAACATTAACTCTCCTCTGTAGTTTTCCAACTTAACTCCAAAATTTTTAGCAACTTTGTACATCATAGTTTTTTTTTGTTTTTTTTGTTTTGTTTTTTAATATATAATACAATCTATATTTTGTAAACTTGCTATTTACTTCAAGTCAGTCAGATGCCTGTGCAAATGCTTAATTATTCTACCTTATATTTTGTTCATGCTTAGCTCCCACCAGTCTCTTCTTCTTCTTTGATCTTCTTGATGAACTCCTGCGCTTCCTTTGGGGTCTTGAAGATGTGGGTTCTGCCCTCATACATGGTCAACAGTCTCGCAGGATAGATTACACCATGATGAATCCCAAGGTTGCGCAGCTCCTTACGTATGGGATCAAACTGCTTCCTCAATTGTTGGATTCCTGTGGCCAAATCTGGGTAGAACCGCACCTGCTGGTCCTGGTGTTTAATCTCTCCTTTAGCTCGTGCAGCGTTGAAGATCTTCATCCTGTCTCTGTTGCTGAGAAACTTCATAATTAAGGTCCTCGGCGGTCCCTTATCTCTCTGTGGGCCAATACGGTGTGCATTTTCCAGAATCACTGCTGGTTGCAACCCCGCGCTGCCCAGCACCTCCGGAATCCACTTTTCCAGAAAGGAACATGCGTCCCGACCTTCTGATTCCTCTGGAAGACCCACCAGCCTCAAGTTGTTCCGTCTCGACCGAGATTCCAAATCCAAAATATTATCTTCCAGACATTTATTTTTTTTTCCAAAGTGCGCACCTTTAATTGAAGACGGGTGACGTCATCTTCAGCACTAGAGAGACGGAGCTCCATCTGCGCCATTCGTTCTACACAGTCACCCAATTCCTTTCTCATTCCTTCCAACGCTGCCATAATCCCATCAAATCTAGAGGAAAAGTCCGCTCTCATTGAACTCATGGCAGCCATCAGCGCATCTGCGCCGCTCCCCGCAGACATCGCACCATTGCCAGCCTCCTCCGCCATATATGGAGTTTTATTTGCTGCGTCACAGACCTGAAAGTCCGTTAATTTGGACTGTTTCGGCGGCTCGCTTTTTCCTCTACCTGGTTTTCCAGCCTTAGGCTTCGCCGACATATCCTCGCCCAAACGCTGGGATACGTTCTGTCCCAAATGAGAGAGTTATTTGCCGATTTTTTTTCTCCAGGAGTAGAGCAGAGTGAGACACGTCCGTCTTACGTGGCAGCCATAACCGGAAGTCCCCACATCACTTTTTAAAACATTTCATAGATTCCTTGAACATGAGATTTTAAACATTGTAAATTGCTCTCTTCAGACTGGTGTTTTCTCCGCTGCCTTTAAAACAGCTGTGGTGAAGCCCCTCTTGAAGAGTAATTTAAGTCCTGATATTCTCAGTAACTATCAAACTGTATCCAACTTACCATTTTTAAGTAAAGTTTTAGACAAACTCATTTTTATCCAGTTAAACAATTTTCTTATTGACAACATTTTTGAAAAATTTCAATCTGGTTTTAGGACAAACCACAGTACCGAGACAGCACTTTTAAAAATCGTTAATGATATCAGGTGTAACATGGACTCCCACAAACTGTCAGTCCTGGTGCTGCTGGATCTCAGCACCACCTTTGATACAGTACATCACCACATTTTATTAAGCAGACTCAAACACCTGGTGGGCCTCTCAGGTACTGTTCTTGAATGGTCTCCCATCTCACAGATCGTCGCTATATTGTAAGTATGGATACATGTTCTTCAGCAATCCACGAAATCAAGTGTGAGGTACCCCAAGGTTCAGTTTTAGGGCCAATACTTTTTAATCTTTATATGTTACCACTTGGGGTTGTTATCAGGAGACATAGCATCAATTTTCATAGCAATGCTGATGATACACAGCTGCACATTGCCACGTCTCCTGATGACACAAAACTGGTTAATGCCCTTTTGAACTGTATTTTAGATATAAAGTCATGGATGGCAGAGAACTTCCTACAGCTCAACCAGGACAAAACAAAAGTTTTAATCACTGGTCCTGAAGACAAGAGAGAAAAACTTTTACCCAAATTGCTTGGTCTAAAACATACACATTGTGTCAAGAACCTGGGCGTTCTACTAGACTCTGACTTTAATTTTATTTCACACATTAAAAATGTAACAAAAATTGGATTTTACCATCTTAGGAATATAGCCAGAGTCTGCCCTTTTCTCTCTCTTGCCAGCACGGAGGTCCTGATACATGCTTTTATTTCCAGTCATATCAACTACTGTAATGCCCTGCTCTCTGGTCTTCCCCTAAAAAGGATATCACATCTCCAGCTGCTTCAAAATTCAGCAGCACAAGTGCTGACAAGGACCAGGGGGCGTGAGCATATTACACCAGTTTTAGAATCACTGCATTGACTCCCTGTGCGTTTTAGGATTGATTTTAAGGTTCTCTTAGTAGTTTTTAAATGTTCAGTGGTCTTGGGCCTTCTTATTTATCTGAGTTGCTTTTATCTTATGAGCCCTTGCAAACCCTGAGGTCCTCTGGTACTGGCTTTTTAATGGTTCCCAAAGTCAAGGCCAAGACCTTTGGTGAAGCTTCCTTTCATTATTATGGTCTTTGTCTGTGGAGCCTGCCAGAGAGCCTTAGGGCTGCAGAATCAATAGACGTTTTTGAGAACAGGCGAAAGAACCACCTTTTTAATTTGGCTTTTAACAAACCTGTTTATCTACAGTGATGTGAAAAAGTGTTTGCCCCCTTCCTGATTTCTCATCTTTTTTTGTATGTTTGTCACACTTTAATGTTTCAGATCATCAAACAAATTTAAATATTAGACAAAGATAACACAAATAAACACAAAATGCAGTTTTTAAATGGCGTTTATTATTAAGGGGAAAAAAATCCAAACCTACGTGGCCCTGTGTGAAAAAGTGATTGCCCCCTAAACCTAATAACTGGTTGGGCCACCCTTAGCAGCAACAACTGCAATCAGGCGTTTGCAATAACTGGCAATGAGTCTTTTACAGCACTGTGGAGGAATTTTGGCCCACTCATCTTTGCAGAATTGTTGTAATTCAGCCACATTGGAGGGTTTTCGAGCATGAACCACCTTTTTAAGGTTATGCTACAGCATCTCAATCAGCTTCAGGTCAGGACTTTGAGTAGGCCACTCCAAAGTCTTCATTTTGTTTTTCTGAAGCCATTCAGAGGTGGGTTTGCTGGTGTGTTTTGGATCATTGTCCTGCTGCAGAACCCAAGTGCGCTTCAGCTTGAGGTCACGAACAGATGGCCGGACATTCTCCTTCAGGATTTTTTGGTAGACAGCAGAATTCATGGTTCCATTTACCACAGCAAGTCTTCCAGGTCCTGAAGCAGCAAAACAGCTGCAGACCATCATACTACCACCACCATATTTTACTGTTGGTACTTTATTTATATAGCGCCATTTTACAACAACAGTCATCTCATAGCACTATCGAATGTAGGGGAAACTCCCACAATTGCAGAAAGACCCCAGCAATCAGGCGATCCCCTGTGAGCAAGCGCTTGGCGACGGTGGAGAGGAAAAACTCCCTTTTTACAGGAAGAAACCTCTAACAGAACCAGGCTCAGGGTGGGGCAGTCATCTGCTGTGACTGCCTGGGGGATGAGGGGATAGAGAAGATCACTTTCAAAACACATTTCTCAAGTTAGAATCTATAGAAATGATCCCTGAAAGTATAGTCTAGATGAAAAGAACAGACAAGTAGAGAGCAAACATTAAAGGAGTGAAGCCCAGTACATTATTGGAGGTCCCCCGGCTGTCTAAATCTATTAGCAGCATAACTATGGGAGGGATCAGAGACACATGATCCCTCCCTAATTGTAGGCTATGTAGCGCCCATATTCATAACTGTATGTAACTGTATGTAGCTCACATATTTGCATGCTTAGGTTTAAACACAGAAGGACTGTGGGCTTTTTTTTTTTTTTTTTTTTTTTTTTTGTTACTTATTTGTACCCGTAGGTAGACTTGGTTTGCAGTCTGGTGACAAGCCACCGGCTGCTGGTCGCTGCGTGCGCGAGCGCCCTAAACCTACATGTTTTTGGTATGCGGGAGGAAACCGGAGAAATCCCGGAGTAAACCCATGCAACACGGGGAGAACATGCAAACTCCACACAGCTCACTGTTGGTCGGGGGCTGGGATCGAACCCACGATCTCATGATCCCCGCGATCCCCCGGCCGAGGGTAAAACTGTGCTGTTACAGTGCTAAACCACTGCGCCACCGTGCAGCCAATGTGGCTTGCAATGTGGATTGACCTCATGCCTCAAATGGACAATGAGTCTGGGCCACCTGCGGACTTAGAAGAAGGACAGAGGCTCAGGGACGAGAGCCTGAAGGAACTTCGGATTAAGCGTGAAGGGAAGGATGTAACATGGATGTGTGACCTTGCCTTTGATGTACGTTATGAATAGAAAGATTTGATGTAACGTGAATGTGTGACTTTTGGTGTGAGGGATGAATAGAGGGATTTGACTTGAGTGGGTGACTCTGTCTGTGGGGGTGCATGATATATATATGTGTGGGTTTATTGCAGCACTTGCTCTTTGTTTCTGTCTGAGAGAGAGAGAGAAGGCTGGAGATGTAAGATGCAATAAACTGGAGCTAAAAACCAGTCTCATCATTTTGTGATCTCCACAGTGGTGACCAAGACGTGAGATGTCAGGAGACGAGCGCTCTGACCCGGATTCACCGGGGACCGTCCGTACGAGTGCGGTCTAACTCAAGCTCCCTGAGTTCTGGCAAGAAGACCCGCACTCATGGTTCCAGCACGCGGAATCGCGGTTCGTGCTCGGGGGAATTACAGTGGATGACACCAGATTTCACCATGTCATCGCAAGACTCGACAGCCGCGCGGCTCGGTGCGTGCGGAGCTTGGTGCAGCAGCCACCCGCTGCTGGCAAATACGAAGCACTGAAAGCCGCCCTCATTTCGAGTTTCATGCCCTCAGCCGAGGTGAGGGCCAGGAGGCTCCTAGACCTGCGAGACCGTGGAGGACGCAGGCCGGCCGAGCTGATGGAGGACATGCTGCAGCTGCTCAGGACGGAAGACGACAAGTTCTTGTTTAAGCACATTTTCTTGAGGACCCTCCCGGCGCACATGAGAGGTACCCTGTCCAGCATGAAATGTGTGAACCACCAGGACTTCCGCGCGCTGGCCGCAGAAGCGCAGCGGCACCTAGATGCCTGCGGCGAGCAGGCGATGTCCGCAGCAGCAGCAGACCTCGGCGCAGTGGCCGGGGGCAGGGAGGAGCCGGAGGCAGCAGAAGCCACCCCAGTGACGACGGCAGCAGGGCAGTCCCGAAGCAGAGGAGGGGACGGCCTCTGTTTCTACCATCGACGCTTCGCGGAGAGGGCGTACAGATGCATCCCGCCGTGCAGCTTCAAGAAGCAGGGAAACGCCAAAGCCGGGGGTCGTTAGCAGCTTCGACTCTCAGCGAGCAGAATAAGCTGCTTTACCTAACAGATGCGAGCTCTGGGCGGCATTTCCTCGTGGACACCGGAGCCCAGAGGAGCTTCATCACCGCGACCTATGCGGACCGCTTGGCTGGACCCAGCGGGGACGGGGCAATGGCGGCGAACGGCTCGTCCATCAAGACGTTCGGAGAAAGGACTCTGCAACTGTCCCTACACGGCCGCAACTATGAATGGACTTTCATTGTAGCGGTGGTGAGTTTCAACATGTTAGGCGCTGATTTTTTGTGCTCACATGGCTTGTTGGTAGATCTGAGGAATAAACGCCTGGTTAATGCACTCTCTTTTTATTCTATTCCTTGTGCAGCTCGAGTGTCCCCGCCACCAGTACAGACTAACGTCGCCACAGCAGGCGGTAAGTTTCACACTCTCCTCACCCAGTTCCCAGCACTCACAGTTCCCACTTTTTCAGCTAAGGTTGCGAAACACGGGGTGGAACACTTCATCACCACAGTTGGCGCGCCTGTTTTTGCGAAGGCTCGGAGCTTGGATGCAGCTAAGCTCTCCATTGCGCGCGAGGAGTTCGCCAACCTAGAAAGGTTGGGCATAATTCGCCGCTCGAAGAGCCCCTGGTCTTCCCTGCTCCATATGGTCCCTAAGCTGATGGCTCGTGGAGACCGTGTGGTGATTACCGCAGGCTGAACAATGCCACGGCGCATGACCGCTACCCAATTCCGCACATCCAGGATTTTTCGGTGTACTTAGCGAAGGCGCGCATTTTTTCTAAAATAGACCTGGTTCGCGGCTATCACCAAGTCCCGGTCCGTGCAGAGGACATCCCCAAAACAGCGGTAATAACCCCGTTCGAACTTTTCGAATTTTTACGCATGCCTTTTGGCCTTAAAGGCGCCGCGCAAACCTTCCAACGAATGATGGATGCCGTGTTGCGCGATCTCCCTTTTGTTGTTGTCTACCTGGACGATATTTTAGTCGCCAGTGCCTCTGAGGAGGAACATGAAAAACACCTCACGACCGTTTTTCAGAGGTTGGAGGAGCACGGGTTGATAATTAACCCAGCCAAGTGCCATTTTGGCGTGGCGCAAATCGATTTTTTGGGACACCGCGTCTCCCCAGAGGGGGCAGTCCCTCTACCGGCCAAGGTACGCGCAGTGGCAGAGTTCCCTCGGCCACAAACAGTTAAAGCGTTGCAAGAATTTTTAGGAATGGTAAATTTTTATAACCGTTTTATACCCCACGCAGCGCAGCTCATGCAGCCGTTATACGCCGCTCTTAAAAAGCAGAAGCCCTCCAATGTGATCGAGTGGTCCCCGGAGTGGGAACGCGCGTTCACAGAGGTTAAAACAGCACTGGCGGACACGGTACTGCTGGCACACCCAGACCCATCAGCCCGCATAGCGCAAACCACCGACGTGTCAGACGTGGCCATCGGGGCCGTGGTGGAGCAGCAGGTCGCCGGGGTCTGGCAGCCGCTCGCTTTTTTCAGCAGATCCTTGCGCGATGCCGAGCGGAAATACAACGCGTTTGACAGGGAGCTGTTGGCGCTCCACCTGGCCATTCGCCATTTCCAGTTCTGGCTGGAAGGGTGGCGTTTCACCGCGTTTGTCGACCACAAACCGCTTACTTTCGCAATGTCCAAAATTTCGGAACCGTGGTCCGGACGGTAGCAGAGGCAGCTGGCCGCAATTTCGGAATTTACCACTGACATTCAGCACGTAGCCGGTAAGCTTAATGTTGTAGCGGATTGTCTCTCCCACGCGGTAACAGCACCTGTCCGCGCGGATGCAGATTGCACGGCCGTGGCCGCGGAACCGGTTAGCGGCGTAGACGCGCACGTGGCCCCGGTGCACGTGAGGATAGATTATGCAGCCATGGCGTCGGAACAGAGCGGAGATGCAGACGTGCGCGCGCTCCAGTCTGAACCAACAGGGTTAAGGCTGGAGAGCAGGATTCTACAAGCCGGTTTGCCCCCCCTCATCTGCGACGTATCCACCGGGCGGCTGCGCCCGGTGGTACCGGCCGCTTGGCGCCGCCGAGTTTTTGACGCGGTTCACTCCCTGGTGCACCCAGGGGTACGCGCTTCTGTAAAAATGGTAGCGGAGAAGTTTGTTTGGCCGAGCCTGCGCAAGCACGTGAAAGAGTGGGTGGCAGCCTGCATGGCTTGCCAGCGGGCCAAAATCCACAGGCACACGAAAGCCCCCTTAGAGCCTTTTCACATCCCGGCTAAGAGGTTCGATCATGTGCATGTGGACCTCGTGGGCCCGCTACCGCCGTCACAAGGGTTCACACACCTCTTGACAATGGTGGACCGAACCACACGTTGGCCAGAAGTGGTCCCGCTAACAACGACCACAGCGGCAGAGGTGGCTCGCATTTTTTTAACGGCCTGGGTAGCTCGTTTCGGGGTCCCGTCGGACATTACGTCCGATAGGGGACCTCAATTTGTGTCGGAACTGTGGTCAGCGATGGCCAGCAGCTTAGGAGCGACAATCCACCGCACTACTGCGTATCATCCCCAGGCTAACGGGTTATGCGAGCGGTTTCACAGGTCTTTGAAGGAAGCCCTGAGAGCGTCGCTCACGGATGCAGATTGGGTAAACAGGCTACCTTGGGTTTTATTGGGGTTGTGTTCAGCACCCAAAGAGGATTTAAACGCCTCACCCGCGGAATTAGTTTTTGCTCAACCTCTCAGGCTGCCCGGTGAATTCTTACCAAGCCATGCGGCGCCAGGGCGCCCCCCCAGCACGGGGACCTCTGAGTGGCGTGGGGGCAGAGACGCTCCCCGGCCCCGCGCATCACACTTTTCCGCGTGTTTTTGTTCCCAAAGCTCTACAAAATGCCGAATTTGTTTTTGTTAGGCACGATGCTCAGCGACACAGTCTCCACTCACCATATGACGGTCCATTTCGAGTGCTGGAAACCGGGGACAAATATTTTGTGCTTGATTTGGGAGGCAGGAAAGAAACAATCAGTATTGATAGATTAAAGCCTGCCTTTGTGTTGCATGACGAGTTTGTACGACTGGCGCAGGCACCTCGACGCGGCAGGCTCCCCAGGGAGCGGCCCCAGGCGCCCCCGCAAGAATCAAATAACCTTTCTCCCCCTCACTCCACAGATTCGCTGCAGGACGGCGCCACACGGATTGTGAAGCCTGCTTACAGCAGGTTCGGGAGGAGGTTGAAACCTAGGCTACGTGTGGGGTGATGTGTGATTTGATCAGACGGTGCTGTAGTTTCTGCAGGTGGGGGGTGACATACGCTGTATTACCCATTGAGATAATGTGGTTGTCTTGTCCATTCTTGGGCGTTTGGGGGGGGTGATGTAGCGCCCATATTCATAACTGTATGTAACTGTATGTAGCTCACATATTTGCATGCTTAGGTTTAAACACAGAAGGACTGTGGGCTTGCAATGTGGATTGACCTCACGCCTCAAATGGACAATGAGTCTGGGCCACCTGCGGACTTAGAAGAAGGACAGAGGCTCAGGGACGAGAGCCTGAAGGAACTTCGGATTAAGCGTGAAGGGAAGGATGTAACATGGATGTGTGACCTTGCCTTTGATGTACGTTATGAATAGAAAGATTTGATGTAACGTGAATGTGTGACTTTTGGTGTGAGGGATGAATAGAGGGATTTGACTTGAGTGGGTGACTCTGTCTGTGGGGGTGCATGATATATATATATATACAGTGGGGTAAAAAAGTATTTAGTCAGCCACCAATTGTGCAAGTTCTCCCACTTAAAAGATGAGAGAGGTCTCCAATTTTCATCATAGGTATACCTCAACTATGAGAGACAAAATAAGAAAAAAAAATCCAGAAAATCACATTGAAGGATTTTTAATGGATTAATTGGTAAATTCCTCGGTAAAATAAGTATTTGGTCAATAACAAAAGTTCTTCTCAATACTTTGTTATATACCCTTTGTTGGCAATGACAGAGGTCAAACGTTTTCTGTAAGTTTTCACAAGGTTTTCACATACTGTTGCTGGTATTTTGGCCCATTCCTCCATGCAGATCTCCTCTCGAGCAGTGATGTTTTGGGGCTGTCGCTGGGCAACACAGACTTTTAACTCCCTCCAAAGATTTTCTATGGGGTTGAGATCTGGAGACTGGCTAGGCCACTCCAGGACCTTGAAATGCTTCTTACGAAGCCACTCCTTCGTTGCCCGGGCGGTGTGTTTGGGATCATTGTCATGCTGAAAGACCCAGCCACGTTTCATATTCAATGCCCTTGCTGGTGGAAGGAGGTTTTCACTCAAAATCTCACGATACATGGCCCCATTCATTCTTTCCTTTACACAGATCAGTCGTCCTGGTCCCTTTGCATAAAAACAGCCCCAAAGTATTATGTTTCCACCCTCATGCTTCACAGTAGGTATGGTGTTCTTTCTCCTCCAAACACGACAAGTTGAGCTTTTACCAAAAAGTTCTATTTTGGTTTCATCTGACCATATGACATTCTCCCAATCCTCTTCTGGATCATCCAAATGCTCTCTAGCAAACTTCAGATGGGCCTGGACTTGTACTGGCTTAATCAGGGGGACACTTCTGGCACTGCAGAATTTGAGTCCCTGGCGGAGTAGTGTGTTTCTGATGTAGCCTTTGTTACTTTGGTCTCAGCTCTCTGCAGGTCATTCACTAGGTCCCCCCATGTGGTTCTGGGATTTTTGCTCACCGTTCTCGTGATAATTTTGACCCCACGGGGTGAGATCTTGTGTGGAGCCCCAGATCGAGGGATATTATCAGTGGTCTTGTATGTCTTCCATTTTCTAATAATTGCTCCCATAGCTGATTTCTTCACACCAAGTTGCTTACCTATTGCAGGTTCAGTCTTCCCAGCCTGGTGCAGGTCTACAATTTTGTTTCTGGTGTCCTTTGACAGCTCTTTGGTCTTGGCCATAGTGGAGTTTGGAGTCTGACTGTTTGAGGTTGTGGACAGGTGTCTTTTATACTGATAACAAGTTCAAACAGGTGCCATTAATACAGGTAACGAGTGGAGGACAGAGGAGCCTCTTAAAGAAGAAGTTACAGGTCTGTGAGAGCCAGAACTCTTGCTTGTTTGTAGGTGACCAAATATTTATTTTACTGAGGAATTTACCAATTAATTCATTAAAAATCCTTCAATGTGATTTTCTGGATTTTTTTTTTCTCATTTTGTCTCTCATTTTGTCACTCTCCCGAGTAAAGAGAGGTGCAGAGCTGTCAACTGATCACCACCTGGTGGTGAGTTGGATCCGATGGCAGGGGAGGAAGCCATTCAGACCTGGTAGACCCAAACGTATAGTGAGGGTGTGCTGGGAGCGTCTGGCTGAGGCCCCTGTCCGGGAGGTCTTCAACTCCCACCTCCGGAAGAACTTCAACCACATTCCGAGGGAGTCTGGAGACATGGAGTCTGAATGGGCCATGTTCTCCACCTCTGTTGTTGAAGCGGCGGCCCAGAGCTGCGGCCGCAAGGTGGTCGGTGCATCTCGTGGTGGCAACCCCCGAACCAAGTGGTGGACACCAGTGGTGAGGGGGGCCATTAAGCTGAAGAAGGAGTCCTATCAAGCTTGGTTGGCTTGTGGGACTCCCGAAGCAGCTGAGGTGTACCGGCAGGCCAAGCGGAGTGCAGCTCGGGTGGTTGCTGAAGCAAAACCCGGGTATGGGAGGAGTTCGGTGAGGCCATGGAACAAGACTTTCGGTCGGCTTCAAAGAGATTCTGGCAAACTGTTCGGCGGCTCAGGAGGGGAAAGCAGCTCCCCGTCCACACTATGTATGGTGCGGATGGGACACTGTTGACTTCAACTGGGGATATCGTCGGGCGGTGGAAGGAATACTTCGAGGATCTCCTCAATCCCACTGATACGCCTTCCACAGAGGAAGCAGGGTTTGGGGACAAGGGGGATGACTCGCCTATCACAGGGGCTGAGGTCGCCAAGGTGGTTAAAAATCTCCTTGGTGGCCGGGCCCCGGGGGTGGACGAGATTCGCCCCGAGTACCTCAAGGCCCTGGATGTTGTTGGGCTGTCATGGTTGACACGCCTCTGCAACATTGCGTGGAGGTCGGGGGCAGTGCCTTTGGCATGGCAAACCGGGGTGGTGGTTCCTCTCTTCAAAAAAGGGGACCGGAGGGTGTGCTCCAACTTTAGAGGGATCACACTCCTCAGCCTCCCTGGGAAGGTCTATGCCAAGGTACTGGAGAGGAGAGTCCGGCCGTTGGTCGAACCTCGGATTCAGGAGGAGCAATGTGGCTTTCGTCCTGGCCGTGGCACATCTGACCAGCTCTTTACCCTCTCGAGAATTCTTGAGGGTTCGTGGGAGTTTGCCCAACCAGTTTACATGTGTTTTGTGGACTTGGAGAAGGCATTTGACCGCGTCCCTCGTGGATTTTTGTGGGGGGTGCTTCGGGAGTATGGGGTATCGGGCTTGTTGTTACGAGCTATTCGGTCTCTGTACGACCGTTGTGAGAGTTTAGTTCGTATTGCCAACACTCGGTCGGAGTCATTCCCAGTGAGAGTTGGACTCCGCCAGGGCTGCCCTTTGTCACCGGTCCTGTTCATAATTTTTATGGACAGGATTTCTAGGCGCAGCCAGGGAATGGAGTGTGTCATGCTTGGTGACCACAGGATCTCATCTCTGTTGTTTGCAGATGATGTTGTCCTGTTGGCTTCATCCAGCAATGACCTACAGCTCTTGCTGGGACGGTTTGCCGCTGAGTGTGAAGCGGCTGGGATGAGAATCAGCACCTCCAAGTCCGAGTCCATGGTCCTCAGCCGGAAAAAGGTGGATTGTCCTCTCCGGGTTGGGGACAGGCTCCTGCCCCAAGTGGAGGAGTTTAAGTATCTTGGGGTCTTGTTCACGAGTGAGGGGAAAATGGAGCGAGAGATCGACGGACGGATTGGAGCAGCATCTGCAGTGATGCGGACGTTGTACCGGTCTGTTGTGGTGAAGAGGGAGCTTAGTTCTAAGGCAAAGCTGTCGATTTACCAGTCAATCTACGTTCCTACTCTCACCTATGGTCACGAGCTTTGGGTAATGACCGAAAGAACGAGATCGCGGATACAAGCGGCTGAAATGAGCTTTCTCCGTAGGATTGCTGGACTCACCCTCAGAGATAGGGTGAGGAGCTCAGTCATCCGGGAGAGGCTCAGAGTAGAACCGCTGCTCCTCCACATTGAAAGGAGTCAGTTGAGGTGGTATGGGCATCTGATTAGGATGCCTCCTGGACGTCTCCCACTTGAGGTGTTTCAGGCACGTCCCACTGGGAGGAGACCCCGGGGCAGACCCAGGACTCGGTGGAGAGACTATGTCTCCCAGCTAGTCTGGGAACGCCTTGGTATCCCCTCTGAAGAGCTGGAGCAGGTGGCTGGGGAGAGGGAAGTCTGGGCTTCTCTGCTTGAACTGCTGCCTCCGCGACCCGGACCTCCGGAAAAGCGGTAGAAGATGGATGGATGGATGGATGTCTCTCATAGTTGAGGTATACCGATGAAGAAAATTGGAGACCTCTCTCACCTTTTAAGTGGGAGAACTTGCATAATTGGTGGATGACTAAATACTTTTTTGCCCCACTGTATATGTGTGGGTTTATTGCAGCACTTGCTCTTTGTTTCTGTCTGAGAGAGAGAGAAGGCTGGAGATGTAAGATGCAATAAACTGGAGCTAAAAAGCAACCAGTCTCATCATTTCGTGATCTCCACAGCTATATTGAAAAGAAAGGTTTTAACTCTATTCTTAAAAACTGAGCTCGAGTCTTGACTCCTGAATCCAGATTGGTAACTGGTTCCACAGGAAAGGAGCTTGATAACTGAAGGCTCTGCCTCCCATTGTACTTTTGGAGATTCTAGGTATTACAAGTAATCCAGCATTTTGGGAGCGTAATGCTCTGTTAGGATGATAGGGTAGTATCAGATCTTTTAAATAAAGAGGGGCCTGATTGTTAAGAGCTTTGTAAGTGAGAAGAAGGATTTTAAACTTAATTCTGAACTCTATGGAAAGCCAATGAAGGGAGGCCAGAACCAGAGAGATATGATCTCTCTTTCTAGTACCAGTTAAAACTCTTGCAGCAGCATTTTGGATCAACTGAAGACCCTTTAAAGATACTTTAGGACAACCTGATAATAAAGAGTTACAATAATCTAATCTAGAGCTAACAAAAGCGTGGATCAGTTTCTCAGCATCACTCTGAGACAAGGTGCTCCTAATCTTGGCAATATTATGCAAATGATAGAAGGCAGTCTTAGAAACAAATTTAATATGTGAATTGAAAAACAGATCTTGATCAAAAATAAAGCCAAGGTTCCTCACAGAACTATTAGGAGAAAGAGTAACCACATCCAAACTAAGAGTTTGATTTGGAAAGGTATTTCTAAGGGTTTTTTTGGACCAACAAGAATGATTTCAGTCTTATCTCAATATAATAGCAGGAAGTTACAAGTCATCCAAGCTTTGATTTCCTTAAGACAGGCTTCTAACTTGGCTAATTGATTACTATCATCTGGCTTCATTGACAGGTATAATAGTGTGTCATCTGCAAAACTGGCAATGGGTCTTTTACAGCGCTGTGGAGAAATTTTGGTCCACTCATCTTTGCAGAATTGTTGTAATTCAGCCACATTGGAGCGTTTTCAAGCATGAACCTGTAGCCGCACAGCCGCACATGGGGAAAACATAATGAGTAGCATCTTAGATAAGAACCAAGAGCAGAGTTTTCCTCGGAGATAACAGGAAGTTGGGAAAGATGAATGCAGTGTGATCTTTTGTGTGTCAGAGACGGCTAGGAGGATCCTTTGTGTATCAGAGACTGCGAGGGGGATGTTAAAGGATTAAGGAGGTGAATGCAATGTGACCTTTGATGTGAATGCAATGTGACCTTTGATGTGTAGAAGCGGCTGTAGGAAGACTGGAGTATTTAAGAGAAGAGTTTTGTCTGAGATGTCCTCTTTCTACTATGCTTATGTGTGAGATGTGTAATAAACTGCCTGAGACAAATTTGCCTCGTCATTTACACACTCCACAAACCGCCTTTTTAAGGTCAATCCACAGCATCTCAATCAGATTCAGGTCAGGACTTTGACTAGGCCACTCGAAAGTCTTCATTTTGTTTTTCTTAAGCCATTCAGAGGTGGACGTGCTGGTGTGTTTTGGATCATTGTCCTGCTGCAGAACCCAAGTATGCTTCAGCTTGAGGTCACAAACAGATGGTCGGACATTCTCCTTCAGGATTTTTTGGTAGACAGCAGAATTCATGGTTCCATTTACCACAGCAAGTCTTTCAGGTCCTGACGCAGTCAAACAACTCCAGACCATCACACTACCACCACCATATTTTACTGTTGGTATGATGTTCCTTTTCTGAAATGCTGTTACTTTTACGCCGGATGTAATGGAACACACACCTTCCAAAAAGTTCAACTTTTGTTTCGTCAGTCCACAGAGTATTTTCCCAAAAATCTTGGAGATCATCAAGATGTTTTCTGGCAAAACTGAGATGAGCCGTTATGTTCTTTTTGCTCAGCAGTGGTTTTCATCTTGGAACTCTGCCATGTAGGCCACTTTTGCCCAGTCTCTTTCTTATGGTGGAGTCATGAACACTTACCTTATCTGAGGCAAGTGAGGCCTGCAGTTCTTTGAATACTGAGGGGTCTTTTGTGAACTCTTGGATGAGTTGTCGCTGTGCTCTTGGGGTAATTTTGATCGGCCGGCTTCTGCGAAGGTTCACCACTGTTCCATGTTTTCATCATTTGTGGATAATGGCTCTCATTGTGGTTCGCTGGAGTTCCAAAGCTTTAGAAATGGCTTTATAACCTTTTCCAGACTGATAGATCTCAATTACTTTATCATTTGTCCTGAATTTGTTTGGATTGCAGCATGATGTCTAGCTTTTGAGGATCTTTTGATCTACTTCACTTTGTCAGGCAGGTCCTATTTAAGAGATTTCTTGATTGAGAACAGGTGTGGCAGTAATCAGGCTTGGGTGTGGCTAGAGAAATTGAACTCAGCTTTCCAAAGATGTGATAAACCACAGTTAATTTATGTTTTAACGGGGGGGTGGAGGGGATCACTTTTTCACACAGGGCCATGCAGGTTTGCATTTTTTTTTTACCCTTAATAGTAAACACCTTCATTTAAAAACTGCATTTTGTGTTTGCTTGTGTCATCTTTGTCTAATACTTAAATTTGTTTAATGATCTGAAACATTTAAGTATGACAAACATACAAAAAAAATGAGAAATCAGGAAGGGGGCAAACACTTTTTCACATCACTGTGTTATTGAAGAAGTTATTTATTTTCCACTGTTTTATGTTCTTCTTCGTGCCATTTGATAGATACATAGATAGATACATACTTTATTTCAAACAAAAAAGTAAAACAAAAACAAAACAAACGACAAATGCAATAAAGTAACAGTATACAGTGTTCGAAAGGGAGAAGGAAAAAGTGAACACTTATTAATTCCAACTCCTCTTTTCCATAAATACACCCATGTGAATTATATACAAGTTACCACATTTAAGACCCCAAGTAAACAATTAACTGTATTTTGTACATATCATCATTAACACCCATCCATCCTAACATACACTGATGCTCATACATCAAAACCAGCCTCAAACAACACAGATATACACAGACATTTATATATAACATTTGTTTTTAGATTTTTTCATCTTTTCTTATTGATGTGTTTTAGTTCAGTTTTTAAGTATGGGTTTTTTGTTCCAATTGTTTTATGTTTTCTTAGGCTGCATTCACAACAAGATAGTCCAGCGGTCTCGGTTCGACTCGGCGGGGAATGGCAAGAATTTTCACACCTTCATTTAGTTTGATTTGCATTCACACAGCACTTCACTCAAGCAGACCTAACTGTTTGGACAGTATCACGCAGTTACAACAGCTGCTTGTTTGTGGCACTGTAGCCGAAACCACCACTGGTTTCACCACCACATTTAATATGATCTCTATGAGCAGTCCTGGATAGATTATAAAGTCTGACAGCTGTAAGTAGGAAGGACCTGCGGAACCTCTCCTTCGAGCACTGAGGATGACACAGCCTACCGCTAAATGAGCTCCTCAGTGCGTTCATCGTGTACTGCATGGAGTGGGACTCGGACTACAGCAGAGATGTCAGCTTAGCCACCATTCTCCTCTCTCCTATCTTTTCCACTGGGTTGAGGCGTTGCCCCAGAACAGAGCTAGCTTTTTTGATCAGTCTGTTCAGTCTCTTCCTATTGGCTGCCGTGATGTTGCTGCCCCAACACACCACTCCAAATGTGATGGCTGATGCCACCACCAAATAGTAGAAGGTCTTCAGGAGTGCCCCTTGCACTCCAAAAGACCTGAGTGTCCTCAGGAGGAACAGTCTGTGCTGCCCCTTCTTGTAGAGCGTGTTGGTGTCGTATGACCAGTCCAGTTTATTGTTCAGGTGAACACCCAGGTACTTGTAAGGTGCCACCATCTCAATGTCTGTTCCCTGGATGTTTACCAGTGATGTGGGGGGCTGTCCACATCTGTGGCAGTCCACCACTAGTTCTTTGGTTTTCCTCGCATTGATCTGGAGGCAGTTCCTCAGGCACCAGTCCACAAAGTCCTGGATAAGTCCTCTGTACTCCACATTATTCCCATCAGAGAAGAGGCTGACGATAGCAGAGTCATCAGAGAACTTCTGTAGGTGGCAGTGTGGTGTGTTGTGTGTAAAGTCAGCAGTGTAGAGGGTGAACAGGAAGGGAGCCAGAACTGTTCCCTATGGGGCCCCCGTACTGCAGATGATGGTGTCAGACACACAGTCCTGGGTTTTCACAACTTGTGGTCAGTCTGTGAGCTAGTCCAGGATCCACAATGACAGGTGCTGGTCCACCCTTGCGCACAGCAGCTTGTCCCTCAGGATCACTGGTTGGATGGTGTTGAAAGCACTGGAGAAATCAAATGAATGAATGAATGAATGAATGAATGAATGAATTTATTTCGGATAATACAGTACAGGTTAAAGAAACTGTATAATATAACAACAAGGTCAAATTAGACAAAGACTCCTTCTACTAAACAATTCCACGTGAGTTATCCGAAATGGGTGATGGCTGAAGCCGCAGCTTATATTGCCCACCCATATTCCATCCAAGAATTCAAAGAAAAAAGAGTAAACAAGACAAGAGTGATTACAATTTAGAACAAAGCTAAGACAAAGTGTGACTGAGAGAAAAAAAAAAAGAAAACTAAGATAAGCTAAGTTAAGCGGTTACTATTCAAGACAAATCTAAGAGAATGTCACAGAGAGAAAAAAAAAAACAAAAAAAAAAACTAAGCTACAACACAACACAGGCTGGATATGTCAATCCTTATGTGAGTTTACATGTCGTCTTGTAAATATGTTTTGAGTATTTCTTCCTTTAGTTTTTGTTTAAATTGTCCAAGCGTTGTACATGATTTTAATTCAGGTCCATAATCGTTCCATAATCTGACTCCTTGCACTGAAATACAGTGTTGCTTGGTGGTTGTTCTCACTGTAGGCTTTTGAAATATACATGTTCCTCTGAAGTGATATCGTTTCTCCCTTGTTTGGAACAACTTTTGGATATTTGCGGGCAGTGATAAATTCTTCACTTTGAACATTATTATTGCGGTTTTTAAAGTCAACCAGATCTTTCAACTTGAGAGTTTTTTGTTTAAGAAAAAGTGGGTTTGTTGGTTCCCTGTAAGCTGCTTTGTTTATTATTCTAATAGCTCTCTTTTGAAGCATAAAGAGTGGATATATGTTTGTTTTGTATGTATTTCCCCATACTTCATTACAATATGTCATGTATGGGAGTATTAATGAATGATACAAGGTGTATAGTGTGGGTTGATTCAGCAAATATTTCACTCTGTGTAATATTGCAATTGATTTGGAAACTTTACCTTTGATATAATTAATATGTGACTTCCAACACAGTTTGTTATCAATTATTACTCCAAGGAATTTAGTTTCAGATACCTTTTCAATCTCTACACCATTTACACTGAGTTTGGGTACTGGATTGTTGTGATGGTTGTTAAAGACTATAAATTTTGTCTTACTTAAATTGAGCGTTAATTTGTTTGAATCAAACCACAGTTTAAGCTTTCCTAATTCCTTCCCGAGTGTATCCAGAAGTTGTTCCAAATTGTTTCCACTGCATAGCAGATTAGTGTCATCGGCAAACAATATTAAGTCCATTTTTTCTGAGACTTTACATATATCGTTTATATACATATTGAATAATAATGGTCCCAAAACTGAACCCTGTGGGACTCCACAGGTGACCTTCAGCAACTCTGAGTTTTTGTTGCTAACACATACATACTGATATCTATTCTTTAAGTAACTACTTAACCAGGACAGTGCTACCCCTCTAATACCAGAATTTTGTAGTTTCTTTAATAATAAATTATGATCTACTGTATCAAATGCTTTTTTAAGATCTAGGAATACTCCAACTGAATACTCTTTATTTTCAATGGCTGTTGATATTTTTTCTGTAAATTCCATTAGGGCATATGCAGTTGTCCTCTTGTGTCTGAACCCATATTGCTGCTCACATAATAAATCATTCTTCAGTATGAAGTTGTCAATTCTCTCATAGAATATTTTTTCAAGTATCTTGGAAAATTGCGGTAATAGTGAAATTGGTCTATAGTTTGAGAGTTCCCCTCTGTCGCCCGTCTTGTATATCGGAATTACTTTAGCTATTTTCATTGCATTGGGAAATATACCTGATTGGAGAGACAGGTTGCAGATATACGTCAGTGGTTTTACTATGCATTCGATAACAGTTTTGACTAGTAGCATGTCGATACCATCACAGTCAGTAGATGTTTTACTTTTGAACGATTTAACAATTTCAATGACCTCTCTTTCGTCTGTGTTCTTTATGAAGATGGAGTCTTTTACAGCAGTGTTATTGCATATTGTATCACCTTTTGGCACCGTAGTGGGTATTTCTCGGGCCAGTTTAGGTCCAATGTTAACAAAAAAATTATTAAATTCATCTGCAGGTGAAGCAATATTCACACTCTGAGTCGTTTTATTATTTTTTGGAATATTAGTTGGGTAGCTTGTATTTCTGCTTTTATTTCCAAGGATACTGTTGAGTATTGTCCATGTATTTTTAATATTGTCTCTGTTTTTCTCCAGTTCTTTACTGTAATAGTCTCTTTTACTACATCTTATTATATATGTTAACTTATTTTTGTATGTTTTATACCGCTGCTCTGCTTCTTTTGTTCTTTTCTTTAGGAAAGCTTTATATAATAAATTTTTCTTTTTACACGCCTTTTGTAGTCCTTTGGTTAACCATGGCTTATTAGCAAATTTGTGTTTAAGCTTTTTTATTACTAATGGGCAGTTTTTTTCATAAAGAGTGGTTACAATGTTTATAAATGTGTCATAGGCTTCATTTACATCTGATACATTACATCTGATTTTAACTGTTGACCAGTATCACTTAATCTTATCCTACACTTTATTACATGTATAGTTTATTTCTCTTATCTTATCATGTTTAATGTTGCAGCACTGTACCGAGACAAATTCCTAGTTTGTGTACTACATGAACAATGGCAATAAACCTGATTCTGATTCTGATTCTGATTCTGATACATAGACTTCTGTCCAGTCTTGCTTCAGCAAGTCCTCTTTAAGAGAACTGATTGCATTTGGTGATTTGTGTCTGAACGAGTGGGATATAGACTCATGCTGTACATAGAGTTCATGAACTCTGTAACTACATTTTGTTGATGAGGATTCAGTAAGTCAATATTGAAATCTCCACAAATTGCTACCATTTTCTTACTAGTAATATTATTGTACAGCTCGACTAATTTATCTCTGAATGTCTCAATGCAAGTTCCCGGCGTTCTATATATGCAGCTTATGATTAGATTTTTTTGTTTTGTCTAGGTCAATCTCAACAGTAACACATTCCAAAATCCCTGGTAGTGCTAAGGACATTTCATTTACAAGCTTACACCTGTACAGGTCATCAATATACAGTGCAACACCACCACCCTTTTTTTGAGTTCTGTTAATATAAAACATCTGATATCCCTCTATTGCCATCAGGGGAGCCTGCTCTTCGTTAAGCCAAGTTTCAGAGACTGCAATAGCTGTGAATTTTCTGTCTAGCTGTTTTAAATAGTCCTGAATCTGTGGAAAGTTTTTGTTAAGACTTCTGCTATTGAAGTGTATTATTGACAGTTTACCATCTAATTGCATTTGACTTTTGAATTGTTTTTCAGTGTAATATTCACAGTGGTTATGAATATTGTTGAAAAAGTGGTTATCAGGATCAATATCATTCTCCATCTCTTGTGGTTTATGTTCAACATAATGGTATGTTTTCAGAGTTTGAGTTTCCTCATTCTGTGTCAAATGACTTCCTCCAACTGGGGATAATTGATGTCTACTTGAGTCGGTCATAAGTTTTTGTTTGTTTTGGTTATTTTTATTAAAGTACTTTGGCATGGTGTATCAAAAGAACTATTCTTATCGTGTGTATGAATATGGATTATCATTGGCTCATAATTTTCTAATCAGTGTTCATCTGTATTTATCTAAGTCAGTAGCATCTCTGATCATTATACTCTTTGCTTGCTCAGGTGATCCATTTAGTTTAATCCAAATTCTACAATTTCTTGTCCAGGTTGCTTGTATCTTATCTTGTTTTTTTAGCATCCGTGCCTGTCGTGCTAATTCAGCGTTTTTTTTTGTCAGGTGTTCATTTATGTAAACTTGAGTTTCCTTTAGCTTTTTGGCCTGCCTCAGTATGTTATTCTTTACCCTTCTGTTCACAAAGCGCATCACAATTGATTTCTTTGTTTTGTTATCTTTCTTCAGTAGATAATAGATAATAGATAATAGATAATAATAATAATAATGGGTTAGAGTTGTATGGCACTTTACATGTCAAGTGATATCTCAAAGCGCTTACAATGAGTCCCATTATTCATTCAGTCCAGACAGACATTGATAGTGGTAAGCTACTACTGTAGCCACAGTTGCCCTGGGGCAGACTGATGGAAACGTGGCTGCCAATTCACGCCAACGGCCTCTCTGACCCCTTATACACATTCATACCCAGTGTCATGGACACTGGAAGCAAGGTGGGTAAAGTGTCTTGCCCAGGGACACAACGGCAGGATGGCTAGGGAGAGTGGGATTTGAACCACCAACCCTCTGGTTATTGGACAACCCACTTTACCTAATGAGCCACTGCTGCCCACATTTCCCTCCTCTGTTCCATTTTTGCTGAGCACCAAGCTGGACGGCAGGAAGTTCCACTTTTATATGATCTTTGGCATGACCCGGCCGGGACTTGAATCCCAACCTCCCGGTTGTGGGGTGGATGCTGTACCTCTAATCCACCACACCGGTGGCTTAAGCCTGCTTCATGCTACATTTCTCTCTAGTCCGCTGTGGTCTGCGTACGCTTTGGACGAGCCTGGCACGCATGTGGCGCTGCTCATGCTCACTTTTTTCATCTACCCAGGCCAAGCAGTTGACGAATGCGCACGACCATCATTTGTAGTTTCACTCCTGCCTGATAGGTAGCGCCAAGGTGCTGACACGCCAGGATTTTCACCAACGAAGAAACGGCAGGCTTCTTCACAAAGTAAGCCCTTGGCTAGTAAGCCCTTAGACCTTACTAGTCAGGTCTTTATGAACTTTTTCAATAATAAAATTTCATCTATCAGTGATAAAATCAGTCAGATTCTTCCCACCGTTAACTTAAATACAATAACTACTACAACTCCTTCAACTGACATTTGTTTGGATCAGGTTTACGCCAATTGACCTTTTAGAGTTAGAGAAAATAGTTTCCGCATCCAAGCCTTCAACTTGTCTTTTAGACCCTATTCCCACCAGGTTATTTAAAGAAGTCTTCCCATTTATTCGTAGCTTTATTCTTCAAATAATCAATTCTTCATTAACTTTAGGCCATGTACCACAGGCTTTTAAAACTGCTGTAATTAAACCCTTACTCAAAAAGCCAACGCTGGATCCAGGAGTTTTAGCTAACTATAGACCAATCTCAGAAAGAGTTGTTGCTACGCAATTATTTGACCACTTGCAGGGAAATGGTTTATTTGAAGAGTTTCAATCTGGGTTTAGAATCCATCATAGTACTGAAACAGCCTTAGTGAAGGTCACTAATGACCTCCTGATTACATCTGATAAGGGATAATGGTGTGGGGAGCGTGAAATAACGAAGCTGAATCGGTTCTTAATTCAGGTTTTATTCAAGCACTTCATCCCCAGCCTTCTCTCAGGAACAAAAGAGGAAGAGCTGCATCAGACCTTCACATTTATACCTCTCACACAAAGGAAGAATCACATATCCCTGTCAAAAACCCCTATTGACATCAACTCCCCCTCCAGTCTCTCAGTCCTCCACCTGTCTCCCAGGAGGTCGGGAAGCCCTTTCAGTCCCTTGTCGCCGTTGTTGCGTGAATTGCCTATAAAAATATTTGTCATAAGGTACAGGAATTATTTATTTTATTTAATAGTGGGTGTGAAAGGGGGCGGAGTTAAACCATCACTTCTACACCCGCTAAATTAAATAAAAGCACTCGTAAAAGGGGCACCAGTCCTAACGGACAATAATATTAACTTTAATTTTAATTAATTTTGTACCTTAAATTACTTAATTAATCAGTCTCAAAGTTTCAGTGAGTTTTTGTCCTGCCGTGATTAGGAAACATGTATATGCGAAAGGAAAACGCTTCAACTTCTATCATTCACTCTTTTATTAAACACATTCAGGTTACATGGCATGGCGTTCAAATGATGAATAAACAGATTTAACTGATGACAGCGTAATATATCACATCAACTGATATTGGGTTCCTGAACATAACATCCAGCGTTACACCTCTGTAGGACCAAGGAGGGACCAGACTTATGTTTCAACGGTAAATGAGGCTGAAATGTTTTAACAAAACAACGCAATTTTATGGGGAAAATTCATAAGCTAATTATCTAAAAATGACTCCTGAATTAATCTACAAAAATTTAAGGGCAGTTACTTAAAAATGACTAAGAGTTTTCCTTCAGTTTGCAGCTCTATCCTGCGGCTGAGAGACTTATTGAGCCCTGAAATACGGGCCATATTCAATTGTAATTTAATTGTAAGGACATCACGTTTTAACCCAGCAGATAGGAGAAATAAGAGTTTCACTCACACATCAGCCGTAGGTCCACGTTTCCGCGGGTCGGTACTGCTGGGTTTTGAAGTTAGGACGTCGGAGGAAGCGGCTGCTGTCCTCACAGCCGTGGAGGTGATAACTCAGCTGGGGGGCCCTTCAAGGAGACAATGGCAGCCGTGGATGGTTTGTCTCAGGGCGGCGTGAAAAGTCCTTGGAAAAGGAGTCCAAATTTGAGGTCTCATGTAGCGGGATCGACCCAAAAACTGAAGGAGAAACTTCTCAGTCTTAAATTAGGCAAATTAAAGGTCCACTTTAATGGCGTGAAAAGTCATGAAAAAAAAATGAGAAAAACATTTACTAGGATAAGAATGGCTTCTGAGGTGAAGGAAAAAGTTTGAGAATTTGATTCTCTAAAAGGGACGAGCTCTAAAGAAAAATGGTTTCTCCTCAGTAACCAGAAAGACTTGACAAACTTCACAGAGAATAAAATAAAACTTCACAGGGCCTTGAAACGGTGGAATAAAATCTTCTTCTGAGATCTAGATTACTATTCTGCTTCTTTAATCTTAATTTAGTTCCTAATCTTTCTCAAAATCTCTTTCTTTCTTCTTTCTGTGTTTCTAATTCTTAATTCTATCACCGTTCTCTATCTTGCTTCTTGCTAATCTTCCTTTACTCTTTGTCTGATCTTCTCTACTGATCTCCTTTTGATCTGCTCTGTTCTTTTCTCTTACAAAACTCAAATCTAACTTCTCTCGTTTAAAGTTACCTCGCCGGGTCGTAAAACTGATGATGTCGGTCGCAAGACTGACCAATTGACTTTTTCAGAAGCAGTTTGAAATGGCTGCTATCCAATGTGAGAACATTTCTTTGTTTGAGAGCAGCCAATCAAATGAAGACACCATCCCATGAAATTTCAGAGGGAAAATCAACACTCAGTCAGTTCTTATGAAATAAATGCTCGATATAAAATCTAACTAAGATCAAACTGCAGCGTACGCAGACCACAGCGGACTAGAGAGAAATGTAGCATGAAGCAGGCTTAAGCCACCAGTGTGGTGGATTAGAGGTACAGCATCCACCCCACAACCGGGAGATCACCCAAAAAATTAATCTGCGCAACGCCAAACTGGCACTTGGCTGGATTAATTATTAAGCCGTGCTCTCCCAACCTCCGAAAAACTGCAGTGAGGTGTTTTTCGTGTTCTTCCTCTGAAGTACTGGCGACCAAAATGTTGTCGAGGTAAACGAACACGAATGGAAGATCACGTAACACGGCATCCATCATGCGTTGGAATGTTTGTGCGGCGCCTTTAAGGCCAAACGGCATGCGCAAAAACTCAAAAAGTCCAAAAGGGGTTATAACCGCCGTTTTAGGATCGACCTCGTGGGCCCCCTACCGTCGTCGCAGGGGTTCACACATCTTTTGACAATGGTGGACCGAACCACACGCTGGCCGAAAGTGGTCCCACTGGCATCGACCACGGCTGCAGAGGTGGCTCGCGTTTTTTTGACGGCATGGGTGGCGCGTTTCGGGGTCCCGTCGGATATTACGTCCGACAGAGGACATCAATTTGTCTCTGAGCTTTGGTCAGCGATGGCCAGCAGCTTAGGAGCGAAAATTCACCGCACTACCGCTTATCACCCTCAGGCTAATGGTTTATGCAAGCGTTTTCATAGGTCTTTGAAGGCAGCCCTCAGAGCGTTGCTTACAGATGCAGATTGGGTAAACAAACTACCATGGGTTTTATTAGGGTTGCGTTCTGCGCCTAACGAGGATTTAAATGCCTCCCCAGCGGAGTTAGTTTTTGCACAACCTCTCAGGCTGCCCGGTGAGTTTCTACCAGAGCATCAGAAACCGGGACGCCTCCCGGCTCTTGGGCCACTGATCGGCACGGGAGCGGACATGCTCCCGGGCCCCATTCATCACACTTTTCCGTGCGTTTTTGTTCCCAAAGCTTTAAAAAACGCTGAGTTCGTTTTTGTCAGGCACGAGGTTCTAAGACCAACCCTCCGACCGCAATATGATGGGCCATATAGGGTGCTGGAGACAGGTGGTAAGCATTTTGTGCTAGATTTGGGAGACAGAAAAGAGACAGTTAGTATTGACAGACTAAAGCCTGCCTTTGTGATGAACGACGAGTCTGTACGGGTAGCAAGGGCACCTCGACGTGGCAGACCCCCTAGGGAACGCGTCCCGGAGTCCCCACAGGGATTAAATAACCACTCCCTTCCTCAGTCAGCAGATTCTTTGCAGGACAGCGCCGCAGGGACGCCGAGACCTGCTTACAGCAGATTCGGAAGACGGTTGAAGCCCAGACGGTGTACGGACTGACTGTTTGATGTTTGATGTGATCATGTGGTATAGACTATGCTATTGATGTTATCACTGATTTTTGATGTGGTCATGTGGTATAGACTGTGCTGTTGATATTAACATGTTCTCTGAATTTTAATATATTGTCCATTCTTCGACATTTGGGGGGGGGGGGTTATGTAGCCCATGTATTTTTGCCTACATATGCATAAGCATAAAGGGGGTGCTGGAGATTGCATGTGTGGACTGACTTCACGTCCTGAATGGAACAATATGTCTGGACCACCTGCGGTTAACAACAAGAGGACGGAGGTACGGCGATAAGGGGCTGAAAGGACTTCCCGATCTCCTGGGAGACAGATGGAGGACTGAGAGACTGGAGGGGGAGTTAATGTCAATAGGGGGTTTTGACAGGGATATGTGATTCTTCCTTTGTGTGAGATGTATAAATGTGAAGGTCTGATGCAGCTCAGCCTCTTGTGTTCTTGAGAGAAGGCTGGGGATGAAGTGCATGAATAAAACTTGAATTATGAACCAATTCAGCCTCGTTATTTCACGCTCCCCACAACTGAAGTCATTCTTGTTGGTCCAAAAAATCTAAGAAATACCTTTCCAAATCAAACTTTTAGTTTGGATGCAGTTACTCTTTCTCTTAATAGCTCTGTGAGGAACCTTGGAGTTATTTTTGATCAAGATCTCAAAGTCAAAAGTCAAAGTGCCTTTATTGTCATTCCATTGCTAAAAAACAATGCAACAAAACTGAGATACTGCTCCCTAAAACAAACTATCACACTCACAGTTCACTCATGCATTTAACATTATCATAATTACAACAATAAATAATGCTTAAAACAATAATACCTAAAAAGTTAAATACAGTATGTACATAGCAATAATAAAAACACACTGAGTGATAAATAAATAAGACCAGCTTATACACAGGGTTATTGCCACAAAATAACCTAAAATAACATCAGCAGTCTGTATGTGTTACATAAATCTTTTCAAAATACGGGCTGCTGTTGGGACGAAACTATGATTAAACCTGGTAGTCCGGGTTTTATGTGATCTGTACTGCTTTCCTGAGGGGAGCAAGTGAAAGAAATGACCTGGATGAATGCAATCCTTAATAATGGCAGTAGCTCTGTTGAGGTACCGAGACCTGGAAATCTCTTCCAGAGAAGGGAGAGAGCAACCAGTGATTTTTTGTGCAGTCTCGATCACTCTGTGCAAGGCTTTGCGGTCTGCGGCTGAACAGCCCTCATACCAAACCGTGATGCCATATGACAAAATGCTCTCAATAGCAGAGCGATAAAATAAAACCAGCAACTGTGCATTCAGGCCATTCCTCTTGAGGAGCCTCAAAAAGTGTAGACGTTGTTGAGCCTTCTTTATCGTAGCTATGGTGTTAACTGCCCAGGTAAGGTTGTGAGAAATATGAACACCCAGAAACTTAAAAGCCTCCACACACTCCTTGCCTATACGTATATAGAGGAGGTGGCTCACTACTATGCTTCCTAAAATCAGTAATGAGTTCTTTTGTTTTGTTTTGGTTTTTTTTGTATTCAATAGCACATTATTATCTGAGCACCATCTCACCAGTTTCTGGACCTCATCTCTGTATGCAGACCCGTCTCCTCCTGATATGAGCCACTGATCTGTTTTTCAATTCACATATTAAATTCGTTTGTAAGCCTGCCTTCTATCATTTGCATAATATTGCCAAGATTAGGAGCATCTTGTCTCAGAGTGATGCTGAGAAACTGATCCACGCTTTTGTTAGTTCTAGATTAGATTATTGTAACTCTTTATTATCAGGTTGTCCCAGAACATCTCTAAAAAGTCTTCAGTTGATTCAAAATGCTGCAGCAAGAGTTTTAACAGGTACTAGAAAGAGAGATCATATCTCTCTGGTTCTGGCCTCCCTTCACTGGTTTCTCATAGAGTTTAGAATTAAGTTTAAAATCCCTCTTCTCACTTTCAAAGCTCTAAACAATCAGGCCCCTTTTTATTTAAAAGATCTGATATTACCCTATTATCCTAACAGAGCTCTATGCTCCCAAAATGCAGGATTACTTGTAATACCTAGAAAAGTACAATGGGGGGCAGAGCCTTCAGTTATCAAGCTCCTCTCTTGTGGAACCAGCTGCCAATCTGGATTCAGGAGTCAGAGTCTATCTCGAACTCTGTTTTTAAGAATAGGGTTAAAACCTTCCTTTTTGATATAGCCTACAATTAGGGAGGGATCATGTGTTTCTGAACCCTCCCTTAGTTATGCTGCTATTAGGTTTAGACAGCCGGCGGACCTCCAATAATGCACTGGGCCTCACTCCTTTCCTCACTCTCAATTAAATATTTTTTTTTTTGCTGGTCATTAACAACTGTTTGTTCTCTCCCATAGATTGAGTCCCCATCATGCTGTTTGTTCTCTACATGTCTGTTCTTTTCATCTTCTCTATCCCCTCACCCCCCAGCCAGTCACAGCAGATGACTGTCCCTCCCTGAGCCTGGTTCTGCTGGAGGTTTCTTCCTGTTAAAAGGGAGTTTTTCCTCTCCACCATCGCCAAGCGCTTGCTCACAGGGGATCGCCTGATTGCTGGGGTCTTTCTGCAACTGTGGGGGTTTCCCCTACAGTTGAAAGTGCTATGAGATGACTGTTGTTGTGAAATGGCACTATATAAATAAAGATGAATTGAATTGAGTTGAATTGAAAGTTTCTCTTCAAATATAGAGTCCATTTCTGCTGTTTGACTTCCCGGGTTTCACTCCTTTTCCACGAAGATGCTGCTGCCGCTGTGAAAGAAAGTATGTATGTATGATTCATGTATGTTTTTATTCTCGTTTTCCGCCTCCTCGTTGTCTTCTTCATCTACTGATGTATGCTGTGTCGATATCGCCACTTCGTGAATGGGATGTTCAGTCTTGCGCATGTGCTTTTCAACGTGTTCAGGTCATGGGTGGGCAGTGTGGTCACAAAATATGGGCTGCACGCGGTTGTCCGCAGTCGAGCACTGCGGACACTAGCAGAATGGAGACCATGATGTAAATGTCATCACACGAGGTTTCCGGTTACACGTACGCGGACAGCAGAGGTATAGCATGAAGCGAGCTTTAGAGGTAGAGGATCAAGAACATGATCCTCACAGTGCTCCCAGGCTTCTCCAGGTGGGACAGAGAATGATGTAGGAGGAAGATCACTGCATCCTCCACCCCGATGCCATGCTGGTAGGCACTGAAGTGGGTCCATCGCTGGTCCCACCAGGGAGTGGAGGTGGGCAAGGAGCAGCCTCCCCAGACACCGCTGACATCACTTTGCTTCAGCTTGTCCTCCATCCTCTTCCCTAACCCTTCCTCCTTAGCTCCCTCTGTACGGACTTCAGCTCCTCCCTGTTTCCTGTCGTGAAGATCCTTTTCTTCTCCTTCAGCAGTGTCTTTATCTCGGGGTTGATCCAGGGTTTGTTGTTTGAGAAACACTGTATGGTCTTGGTGGGTACGGTGTGTGTGTGTGAGGTTGTCGATGTCCTCACCATGTGGATCCCAGAGCTGCTTCCACGCTGTGGATTCAAAACAGTCTTTCAGAGCGTCTTCCACTTTCTCGGACCATAGCTTCACTGTGTGGGGCACAGTAGTTGTCTGTGTACCAGGCGTTTGTACACAGGCAGGAGGTGAACCAGATCTTTCGTGGGGGGTGATGAGGTGTAAGCCTCCTTGGTGTTTGCATAAAATAGATCCAGTTTTTATGAAAAAAGTAGCAATTCAATGAGAAAAAAAGTTACAAATTTATGAGAAAAAAAGCTGGAAATCCATGAGAAAAAAGTTGCAAATTTATGAGAGAAAAGTTATAGATTTACAAAAAAAATGTAATGATCTGCTCTGCGTGTCTGCTGCCCTCATTACCTCCACAGCTGCGCACACACCTGATCACCTCATCTAGCAGCCTACTTAAGCTGTGCTGCCCTCTGGTCTGCACGGAGATGTCAACGCTCCAACGTAGGGCCTCCTTGTCCTTTCAACTCACCCTGCTCTGGAGTTCCGTCTCCTCAGCTTCTTCCTGGCCGTCGTATCTCCTGGGAGTCTGAACTCCCCACCGACAAGTAAGCTTTCGTGATTCCTTCTCTCCTACGCTCTGCTCCTTCTCCCCTGTGCACAGGTGGAAGCCTCCTGGCGGCGGACCTCCTCATCCTGGCGGCAGACCTCCTCCTCCTGGCGGCAGACCTGAGTGCTATCCCGCACTTCACCAGCACTGTACTCACCTGCACCGCTTCACCTCGTCAGCAGCGGCAGCTTTGACACGGAGCAGCTGGCCCGGAGCCCTTGGGAGTTCTTCAGCGCTTCAGCCCTACCTGCCAACTCGTAAGACTGTACATTCACTGACTCATTCCTCCAACTGCAATTCTCTCATCCGCCTGTCTGTGCTCTCTCCTAGGGTTGCCAGTCTGAACTGTGCTCTGCTCACCCTGCTGCCTCACTCCTGCACACATGCACACATTCACGCTCTCACACTCTATAATAAAAGATAATTGTGTCTATCTCGGGTCCGAGTCTGCTTCTGGGTCAACCAATCATGTCAGTACATCTCCGTCAGACTGACCCAGCAGATGGTGTGTTAGCACAAAAACTTAACATCATAGAGGCTCGGGTAGACCAGTTATCCCACCAGCAACAGGTCATACTTATTCAGATCATGCAGATCAACACACGCTTGGATTGCTTCACAAGCTCGCAGCCCTTTCCACCTACTCCCAGGAGTGTGGCCAGACCGGCCAGCTACACCCCTTCCCCCTCCCCACAGTCCTGGCTGACTCCAGTCCCCACACCCACACGTTTTAGTGGTAAGCTAGGGGAAGCACAGGGTTTTTTGCTGCAGTGTGGGATAGTGTTTCAGCGTGTGCCAGGGGATTTCCCCACTAGTCACAGCTGCATTGGCTATGTTGTCAATCTCCTGGAGGGGCGGGCCTTAGCTTGGGCTTATGCAGTAATGGCTCAGCCTGATTATGCTAACTTGACATACGACCAGTTTGTTAGTGAATTTAATGAGGTATTCGACCACTCGGACCGAGATAGTGTACTCACCACCCGGCTACTCAATCTTAAGTAAGGGAATAAGTCGGTGGCTGATTATTCCGTAGACTTCCAAGTGGTGGCAGTGGAGGTGGGGTGGAAGGATGCTTCCCTTTGCAGTATTTTCATCCGCAGCCATAGCCCTAGCCTGAGGGACGAGTTAGCCCCCGTTGATAAGCCTAGTAGACTAAACTAGCTAATTTCCCTAGCTATTAGCATTGACAATCAGCTGAGGGAGCGGGCCAATGAGTGGCGACCTTCCGGCCGCTCAGGCTCACAGTTCCGCCGCTCTCCGCAGCCCCCCCCTGCTGTGCCTTCCTCCTTCTGATCCTTTTGACACTGAGGAGTCTATGGTAATGGGCCAGTCCAAGCTGTCTCTGGCTGACAAACAGCGCCGCCGGGAGCTCAGGCTGTGCTTATACTGTGCAAGTGAGGAACATGAGCTGGCCTCCTGCCCCATTCAGCCAAAAGTGGGGGGGGGGAGGTCTGTGGGTCACAGTAGGGGGACTCACGGACTCACTCCAGGAAAATCCCCTTACCAAATGTCTGATTCCCATCCATTTCATACACAATCATCATGAAATCTCCACTCACACATTCATCAACTCCAGGGCTGAGCAGAGCTTTATTTCTGAAAATCTGGCAACCCGGCTGGTGCTCTCCTGCCACCAGCTGAAGACTCTCCTAAAGCTGATCGCTCTGTCCAAGGCTCTGCTCGCCATAGTCACCAAGCAAACTGCTCCTGTGTCTGTTCTGATATCGGGCAATCACCGGGAGCAGATCAGGTTTTTTGTGCTTCCCGTTTCGCCCTCCCCGGTTATTTTGGCGTACCCGTGGCTTCGGCTGCATAACTCGTCTATTGATTGGCATTCGGGAAATATCATCTCATGGAGTTCTTTCTGTCTAAGTGCCTGCCTTCAGTCTGCTGCTTGCTCTCCCTCCGTGCCCCTCTGTGTCCCTGGCGCGCCCCCACCTGACCTGTCCCGAGTCCCCTCCGAATACCATGACTTAGGCGCCGTCTTTAGTAAGACACAAGCGCTGTCACCCCCCACCGCCCATAAGATTATGCCATTAACCTCCTGCTGGGGGCTCCACTGCCTTCCAGTCGGCTTTACAGCCTGTTGGTCCTGGAGCGGGAGGCAATGGAGAAATACATCAAGGAGTCCCTGAGCTCGGGCATTATTTGGCCATCTTCCTCGGCAGTGGGGGCGGGGGTTTTCTTTGTGGGAAAAAAGAATGGTTCTTTGAGGCCCTGTATTGATTTTCGGAAACTGAATAACATCACTATTAAGGACAAATACACTCTTCCCCTAATCAACACCGCCTTTGATTCCCTCCAGGGGGCCTCTGTATTTACGAAATTAGATCTCTGCAACACATACCACCTGGTGAGGATTAGAGAGGGGGATGAGTGGAAGACGGGGTTCCACACACCTAGTGGTCATTTCAAATATCTGGTGATGCCATTCGGACTGACTAATGCTCCCGCTGTGTTTCAACGTCTAACAATGTTTTGAGGGATTTCTTGGACTCTTTTGTGTTTGTGTATTTGGATGACATTCTCATCTTTTCCCAGTCCCTCGACGAACATCGGGTTCATGTCAGGCGAGTTCTGCAGCGGTTACTGGAAAATAAATTATTTCTCAAGGCTGAGAAGTGTGAGTTCCACGCCCCATCCACCTCGTTCTTGGGATTTGTGATCTCTCACAATGAGATCATCGCCAACCCGGCCAAGGTAAAAGCAGTGATAGAGTGGCCGGTTCCATCACCCCAGAAGCAATTACAGCAGTTTCTGGGATTTGCCAACTTCTACCACCACTTCATTAAGAACTACAGTATCATTGCCCTACCCCTCACTCTCCTCACCTCCACCAAGGTGCCCTTCCGGTGGACGGGGAAGGCGGAGGCAACCTTTATGGAATTAAAATCATTGTTCTCCTCTCCTCCTATCCTGGCTCAGGTGGACCCCGCGCGGCAGTGTCTGGTGGAGGTGGACGCCTCGGACTCCAGAGTGGGAGTGGTTCTATCTCAGCGTTCCCCCATGGACGACAAGATCCGCCCCTGCACGTTCTTCTCCCGCCGCTTCTCTCCGGCAGAGAGGAACTACGACATCGGGGACAGGGAGCTGCTAGTGGTCAAGTTGGCCTTGGAGGAGTGGCGCCACTGGCTCGAGGGGGCCTTCCAGCCATTCGTCATTTGGACTGACCATAAGAACCTGGAGTACCTCAGGATGGCCAAGCGACTCAACGCCCGGCAAGCTCACTGGACCTTGTTTTTCGGCAGATTTGACTTTACCATCACCTACCGCCCGGGGTCTAAGAATATCAAGCCTGACGCCCTGTCCAGGCAGTTCTTTTTGGATGCCACAGAAGTGCCATCACACCCCGTGGTACCTCCTTCATGTATCATGGGCGCGCTCTTGTGGGGCATCAAGGAGAAGGTCAGAAGGGCGCAGGAGACCGAGGCCGACCCGGGCAGGGGGCCAGCGGGGAAGATTTATGTGCCCTCGGCGGTTCGAGGCAAAGTCATCAATTGGGCCCACTCCTCCAAGCTCCTGTGTCACCCGGGGATGTCGTGGACTGTGGCCCTGCTGCAGAGAACCTTCTGGTGGCCGTCTCTATGGAAGGACATTGGGGAGTACGTCCGAGCCTGCTCCTAGTGCACCACTGGCAAGACTTCCTTCTCTCCTCCGGCGAGTCTGCTCCATCCTCTCCCCATCCCCAGCAGACCTTGGTCCCATGTGCCACTGGATTTCATCACCGGCCTTCCTCCCTCTGCTGACAACACCGTTATCCTCACAATCGTGGACAGATTCTCCAAGGCGGCTCACTTCGTCCCCCTACAGGGTCTTCCCACGGCCAAGGAGACGGCGGACCTGCTCGTCCTCCATGTGGTGCGGCTCCATGGCATCCCGATGGACACTGTGTCTGATCATGGTCCCTAGTTTGTCTCGAAGGTGTGGCGAGCCTTCTGTAAGGCTATCGGGGCCATGGTAAGCCTGTCCTCAGGGTACCACCCCCAGAGTAATGGCCAGTGTGAGCGCGCCAATCAGGAATTGGAGGCAGCGCTACGGTGCATCACCACCTCCAATCCAGCTTCCTGGAGCTCCCATCTGCCATGGGTCGAGTATGCACACAACACCATGGTCTCCTCTGCCACAGGTCTGTCCCTGTTCAAGGTCTCCTTGGGATACAATCCCCCACTGTTTCCTGAGGAGGAGGAAGACATTGCAGTGCCCTCCATGCAGGCCGATATGAAGCGCTGTCACCGGCTATGGAATGCTACCCGGGCCGCGCTTTGGCGCATGGCGGACCGTAACGCCAACATTGCCAACAGCCACAGGGCCCCGGCTCTGCCCTACCGGGTCGAGCAGCAGATATGGTTATTCACTAAGAACATTAACTTCAAGGCCGAATCCAGGAAGTTGTCACAGCGTTTTATTAGTCCTTTTTCCATTACATACATTGTGAATCCTGTCCCTGTGCGCCTGGCTCTCCCCCCCTCCCTCGGCATTTGTCCCACCTTTCACGTCTCACAGGTCAAGCAGTTCGTCTCCAGCCCTCTGTGCCCCCCTTCCAAGACGCCATCCCCCACCGGTAATGATTGATGGTGACCCTGTGTGGAGAGTCAACTCCATCTTGGATGTCAAACGCTGGGGTCGTTGCCTCTAGTACCTGGTGGACTGGGAGGGTTATGGTCCAGAATGGAGGTCCTGGGTGCGTCCCTCCTTCGTGATGGATCCACAGCTCATCAGGGACTTCCACCGGACGCACCCGGGTAGGTTGGATCGGCCGCCGAGAGGCGTCCAGTAGGGGAGGAGTACTGTAATGATCTGGTCTGCGTGTCTGCTGCCCTAATTACCTCCACAGCTGCGCGCACACCTGATCACCTCATCTAGCAGCCTACTTAATCCGCGCTGCCCTCTGGTCTGCACGGAGACATCAACGCTCCAACGATCTGGTAGGACCTCCTTGTCCTTTCAACTCATCCTGCTCTGGAGTTCCGTCTCCTCAGCTTCTTCCTGGCCGCCGTATCTCCTGGGAGTCTGAACTCCCCACCGACAAGTAAGCCTTTGTGATTCCTTCTCTCCTACGCTCTGCTCCTTCTCCCCTGTGCACAGGTGGAAGCCTCCTGGTGGCAGACCTCCTCCTCCTGGCGGCGGACCTGAGTGCTATCCTGCACTTCACCAGCACTGTACTCACCTGCACCGCTTCACCTCGTCAGCAGCGGCAGCTTTGACACGGAGCAGCTGGCCCGGAGCCCTTGGGAGTTCTTCAGCCCTCCTGCCAACTCGTAAGACTGTACATTCACTGACTCATTCCTCCAACTGCAATTCTCTCATCTGCCTGTCTGTGCTCTCTCCTAGGGTTGCCAGTCTGAACTGTGCTCTGCTCGCCCAGCTCCCTCACTCCTGCATACACGCACACATTCACAGTCTCACACTCTATAATAAAAGATAATTGTGTCTATCTCGGGTCCGAGTCTGCTTCTGGGTCAACCAATCATGTCAAAAAATTCTAATTTCTGACGAAAGAGTTGTACATTTTTGATGGGGACAATGGAAAATGTTGCAAATTACAATTTATTTACACAGAATAAAAATTTAACCAGCACACAGAGGAGCGTTGGAAATTTATAAGGCAAAGTTGAACATTTACAGGAAAAAAGTTAAAAATTTAGGAGAAAAAATTTGCAAATTTTTGAGGAAAAAAGCTGCAAATTTATAAGCTTTTTTCCTGTTTATAATTGGTGAATTTTATTCAGTTATGTAACATGATTTTAAAAAAAGGTTTATGATGATAATGGGGGGGGGGGGGGATAATTCTTTGTTTTTCCCAGGTTGGGAAGTGCTTTACCATTACAACAATTCCTGGCCAAGAAAGATGGTTCTGATTTTAACAGACAAACAAACAAACTGACCCGTCACATTCCCTCATTGGTGGAAGTAAAAAGAAGCAAACCCACACCCGTCTATCATTACAGCAGCAGCAGCAGTTAATCTGAAAATCAAACACCGCAGAAAGTTTGCCCTGTTTTACTGGACTTTTAATCATGTGAGCACAGCTGATTTTAGCAGATAAGATCTTTAAAGTTCATGCCTCAGAGCTTCTCACTAAAGTTAGTCGCGGTGGTCACATGACTTCCTGATGCAACTGAACACATTTGACAACAAAGAACTGCAGATAAAAGATAAAAACACGACCTCTGTCTTTGTGTGTCCAGAATATTTTTTTGTGTGTTTCTGTTTCAGTCACAAAGCATTCACCGTCATCCCCCCCAACCCCAAGAAAAGACGAGAGATCCAGAGGAGTGAGTCACTTTTTTTTTTTTTTTTTTTTTTTTTTACATCAGAGGTGTTGGATCAAAGTCTGTGTCTGTGTCTGAAATCAGTCACGACCACATGTCAAATCCCCTCCCACCCCAGTAGAAAATTATGGAATCACTGAACCTGTAGTTGCAACAAATTTTTAACGCATGTTGAATTACCTCCTTTAAGGAGTTTTATAATCCTTTCCATTGTGTCAGTTAATTAGCCAGGTTCAACAGCTCTTTAATGTCTACAAGCACACTTTTTAAACTCTTTTTTGACTAACTTTTTTTTTTTACTTTGTTTTTATAATTGCAAATGACAAGATGAGTCCATAATTTATGTATCCACTTGATCTTAGAAACATGCTAAGAATGACATGAATTTTTTTTCTTGTTAATTTGCATTTTTTTCATGTAAATTTGCAACTTTTTCCTTGTTAATTTGCAACTTCTTTCATGTTAATTTGGAACTTTTTTCTCATTTAGTTGCAATTTTTGTCTTGTTAATTTGCAATTTTTTCATGTAAATGAGCAATTTTTTCTTGCTAAATCAACATCCAAGAGTGGTGTTTCCATCTTTGCCAGAGGGTGTGCTTACTATACCAGCAATTCAAATGTAGAGGACTATATAGGAACACAGTTTTAGCATTACACCATCAGCTCAATTTTGCTGTGTTAACAGATTAAAATAATATATTTAAAAATATTGCATTTCTGTCCAATAATACACCAGATCTCTCAGAAAAGTGTTGCAGTTAAAAATGCTATATGGTTATGTTTAGTTCTTTTGTTTGAATTGGAACGACACAGAAACTAATTTACTAAAAGCTGTTATGCAAATTGCCTTTTGACTGACATTTAATTTCTGATTGGCCAAGCAGAGGCGGAGGCGGAGCTTGCTGCCCTTGAGGAGCTCCGGCTGAGCAGGGCGATGTCTTACGTCTCCATCAACCCCAGTAGTGTCGGTGAGAATCCCATAAAAACTACGAATTACAGTGAAAATAAGCTGTGCTGTTGTGTTTGTGACGATGTTGCTACTGCTAACAGGTGGCTGTATGAGTCTGGAGGAAGTTCGCTCCAAGCAGCAGCAGGAAATGATGCAGGCCAGGAGGAAACACAAACCGGTCTGACCGCCTGTTTACTTCTGTTCTTATTGCTCTGTGATGTCTAACGTGGATTATTACACACCCCAGACCCCACTGATACACACAACAGTCAATTTACAACACATTTAGCTCTGACTACTGACACAAAAAAGGTGACGCTTTAAAATACAACCCACACATTACAAGGTAGGAGCAGAGAAGTACAGGGGAGAAAAGGCTAAAAATGGGCTAAAAAACTCAAGGTGAAAACAGGAGTTTTCTCTGTAGTTTTAGGGTAATTATGTCAGATGAAAGTCAGTGGAAGAGTGGTTAGCACTGCGGCAGCACAGCAACTCACCTTTGGCCGGGGCATCCTGGGTTCGATCCCAGTCCCCGACCAACAGTGACCTGTGTGGGGTTTGCATGTTCTCCCCGTGTCTGCGTGGCTTTACTCTGGGATTTCTCCGGTTTCCTCCCACAGGCCAAAAACATGCAAGTTAGGTTAATTGGCATCAACTGGGGATTGTAAATTAAAATTAGTTTTAATTTAATCAAAATCTGGTGTGAAAGTGAATGGTTGTCTGTCTGTCTGCGATGGACTGGCAATCTGTCCAGGGTGTACCCTGCCTCTTGGCCAAAGATGCTGGGGTAGGCTCCAGCGCCCCCCCCCCCCCCCGGTGACCCGAAAAGGACTAAGTGGAAGAAGATGGATGGATGGATGGAAAGTCAAAGCATGATAGTGCATAACAGGGTGTACCCTCTTACCATGTTTTTACCCTGTTTTATCCCCACTTTTACCCTGTTTTTACATTGTTTTACCCTATTTTTTCCTGTTTTTACCAGGTTTTTACTTTTTCCTCCCGCTTTACTCTGTTTTTAGTAGTTTTCCCCTTATCTCGTTTTTGCCACATTTTTCCTGTTTCTGCTGTTTTTACCCTGATGTTACCCACTTTTACCCTGTTTTTACATTATTTTAACCTATATTTCCTGTTTTTTACCATGATTTTACTCTGTTTTTCTCCCACTTTACCCTGTTTTTAGTAGTTTTCTCTCTTTTTTCCCCTGTTCTTGTCACATTTTTTCCTGTTTCTGCTATCTTTTTACCCCGTTTTCTCCCCACTTTTAAACTTTTACCTTGTTTTACCCTGTTTTTACCACATTTTTCCCAAGTTTTACTCTGTTTTTCCCCTCCTTTCCCCTGTTTTATCATATTTTTCATATTTATCCCCTATTTTTACACTGTTTCCCCCGTTTTTACGACATTTTACGACATTTTTACCTGGTTTAACCCTGTTTTTATCCCTCTTGTCCCTCACGCTTTATCCTGTTTTTATCAGTTTTTTTCCCTTTCGTCACCACGATCTATCTCAATACTGAATGAATCAGTTTTTTTCCCACCCATAGTGCCCCCATTTTACCATGGTTTTCCCATTTCTAACCAGTGTTTCCCCTCATTTTTTCCTCTGTTTTTATCTTGTTTTCTCCGTTTTTCATGTTTTACCATCGTTTGTCAGTTCTTTCCATATATTATAAAGCACTCGCCCCAAGAAACCCACACTATAAACCTATGATCCATCTGAATCAACTCTAAATTTGCCCTTTTTTTAACATTTCAGATGAAGAAGCCGGTGATAGAGGAAACGACCATCCTGACCAGCTGACCGTCCTCGTCGTCTCATCTCTGATGGCAGCTCAACGCCAATGCAAAAACAGCAGCATTAAAAAGCGCATTTTAACTGCTTATGTGTAGTCTGACTCCGTATCTCACAGCTACAAACTGATAATGATTATTTAGTTCAATATCATCATGAACAAACTGTCACATACATCTTTATACTGTTGAGTTTTATGTTTGTTTAGCCTGTAGCGTCAATTTCTTGTATGTAAATATATGATATAATGACATTACACAGTTTTTTTCATACCTGGAAAGTGAATTAAAACTGAAGGTGGGTGAACCTTTATGTCTGGTTTAATGTTGGGAAATAAACCGTAGTGACAGCAACAAGTGGCTGTCGGAAGAGGGAAAGCTAACAGGTACGCTAACAGGCAGTAGGTGATTTATTTTTTAATGGGGAGGGGGGTCACAAATTTTGCACAATGTACAAATGTATGAATGTAAATTAGGTATAAATTTGAAGAAAAATTATAAAAATGCTAATTTGACAATTTTAAAAAGTCATAAATTTATCACCAGTAAGTAGCAAATTTATTAAAAAAAAAAAGTTACAAATTTACAAGATGGGGAAAAAGTAGATAAAAAATTAAGAGGAGGTGAGTCGCGAGTTTGTGAAACTGGTGGGAAAAGTCTCAAATTTACCAAACAGGGGAAAAGTCACAAATTTACAAGATGGAAAAAAGTTGCAAATCTACAAAACTGTGAAAAAATTGCAAATTTACAGAATGGGGGAAAAGTCACAAATTTATGAAACTGAGGGGAAAAGTTGAGAATTTACAAGATGGGAAAAGTTGCAACTTTACAAGATGGGGAAAAGGTCGCAAATTTACAAAACTGGTGGGAAAAGTTGCAAATTTGCGAGATAGAGAAAAGTCGCAAATTGATGAAACTGTGGGGAAAAGTTGCAAATTTACAAGATGGGTGTTGCGCTCTAAGTCACTGGAGTTTGTGTGTGTGCATGTGTGTGGGTGTATTTTTCCATTCTCATTTTTTTCTCTTTGTTTAGTCAAAGGATTTGGGTTAGGATAAGTGATGGTGATCTTTAGGTGGCACTCAAGGGAGCAGTGTTCAGTTGGACAGGTGTGGTAGCAGCTCAATCTCCTGGCAGGCGGGTAGAGAGTGTTGATTAGGAAGCCAGGTGTGTGGGTCTTTGGTTTGGTCTTTGGTTCAGCATGGCTTCTGAGAGTGTGAGCTTCAATGTGTAGATGTCCTTGGAGACGCCATTGGTATGTATCTGCAGTAGTTTCATTAACTGGGATTAATCAGTGGTGCGGCAGTAAATTTTGTTCAATATTGGTGATGTGTTCTGCAGATTTTGTGCCTAATTAATTGACTAATTGTTTGTAGTGTAGGACCTTGGGGAAGTCAGATTATTTAGCATCTCAGACGGAGACAGTGAATAAGCATGGGAGAACAATGCCCAGGGAGTTCCTGGCAAGATAGCTGGAAGTAGTCAGGGACATAGGGGGTTGAATGCAGTGTAATGCAAATTGCCATGAAATGTGTGAAGAGTGATTTGAGTGAAGAGAGGAGAGCTTGTTGAGATCATTCATTCTGTTCTGTGCTTGAGAGATGTGAAGAGTGTAATAAACCGTCTGCCATGAATCTGCCTCTTATTTCACACACTCCACACTGGTGACCCAAGATGTATTATGGAACACGAGGCAAGAACCCCGGAGCCGGCCCAGTCGGGAAGCCCCAGCGATGCAGCAGCCATCCCACAGACAGCCCGGACTGGAGCCCCAGCAACGGGTGTGCGGTTTCAGTCAAGCTACCAGACTTCTGGCAGCACAACCCGCGTTCTTGGTTCCACCACACCGAGGCCCAGTTCGCCCTCTGGGGAGTAACGGCAGACAACACCGGATTCTACCATGTGGTCGCAGCGCTGGACTCCCGCACAGCTCAGCAGGTAGCGAGCCTGCTCGATCAACCGCCAGCCCGCAACAAATACGAGGCGCTCAAGGCTGCGCTCACCCGGCGCTACACGCTCTCGGAATCAGAATCAGAATCAGGTTTATTGCCATTGTTCATGTAGTACACAAACTAGGAATTTGTCTCGGTACAATGCTGCAACATTAAACATGATAAGATAAGAGAAATAAACTATACATGTAATAAAGTGTAGGATAAGATTAAGTGATACTGGTCAACAGTTAAAATATATATTAGCCAGCAGCAGATACTGTGGAGAACTATATAGTGCAGTCGGTAATGCAGGAAGAAAACAGTGATGATTGACATGAGTCTGGTTGAGCTGCTGTACATGGTGCACGAGAGTCACTTAGTGTTCAGCAGTCTAATGGCAGAGGGGAAGAAGCTGTTCATGTGACGGGAGGTTTTAGTCTGGATGGACCGAAGTCTTCTACCAGAGGGGAGGGGGGCAAACAGTACGTGACCAGGGTGTGAGGGATCGGCTATGATCCGGCCAGCACGCCTCCGGGTCCTGGAGATGTACAGATCCTGGAGAGATGGGAGCTTGCAGCCGATCACCTTCTCAGCAGTGCGCACGACGCGCTGCAGCCTTAGTCTGTCCCTGGCAGTGGCTCCTGCGTACCACACGGTTATGGAGGTGGTGGTTATGTGAGAGAGCGGAGAGGCTCCTGAGACGGACCGAGTTAGGAGATGGTTCGGCCGTCGACCTGATGGAGAAGATGCTGGCGTTAATGGGCACGGACGACGGGCACTTTCTGTTTGCCCACCTTTTCCTCCAGAACCTTCCAACAGAGGCGAGAGCGGTTCTGGCCAATTCGCCGTTGCTGGCCGCGTGTGACTACTGTGCGCTAGCCCAGGAGGCAGACAAGATCATCCTCACCACCAGGGCGATCACAGTCAACGCGGCGGTGGCGGAGCCCAGCGAGACGACCAGAGGAGGCGAGGAGCCACCGACGGTAGCAGCAGCGGCGGCCAAGGAGCGCCAGAGAGACACGCTCTGTTTCTACCACCGCCGCTTCGGAGAGAACACACGCAGATGTGCGCCACCGTGCCAATTCAAGCGCTCGGGAAAACGCCAAGGCCGGCAGTCGGCAGCAGCTGCGACCCTCGGTGAAGAGAACAAGCTGCTGTACATGACGGACGCGCACTCGGGGAGGCGTTTCCTTGTGGACACCGGAGCCCAGAGGAGCATCATCCTGCCGACCTACGCCGACCGGCTGGCAGGACCTAGCGGCCCCGGGATGTTGGAAGCAAACAGCTCGGAAATTAAGACCTTTGGTGAGAGGACACTGATCTTATCTCTACACGGCCGTACATACGAGTGGACTTTTGTCGTAACAACACTGAATTACCATATCCTGGGGGCTGATTTTCTGTGTGCACATGGTTTACTGGTTGATGTTGCTAACAGACGCCTGGTTAATGCACTGTCCTTTGACTCTCTCCCCTGTATAGCTTGAGCGACCCAGCCAACAGCACAAGCCAACGTCACAGCTCCAGGCGGTAAGTTCCACGCACTGCTCACTCAGTTCCCAGCACTCAGTCCCGACGTTTTCGGCGGCCATCGCTAAACACGGGGTGGAGCACTTTATCACCACCACCTTTCACCACCACCACTTTTTGCAAGACCTCGGCGCTTGGACGCAGCTAAACTGGCCATAGCGCGCGAGGAGTTCGCCAACCTGGAAAGGTTGGGCATCATCAGGCGTTCGAACAGCCCATGGGCATCCCCACTACACATGGTCCCTAAGGCTGAAGGATCGTGGCGACCGTGCGGTGATTTCCGCAGATTGAACAACGCCACAGCGTACGACCGCTACCCGATTCCCCACATACAAGATTTTTCCGTTCACCTCGCTGGAGCACGCATTTTTTCCAAAATAGACCTGGTCCGCGGTTACCACCAAGTCCCAGTGCGCGCGGAGGACGTACCCAAAACAGCGGTAATAACTCCGTTCGGTTTATTTGAGTTCCTGCGCATGCCATTCGGGTTAAAAGGCGCAGCACAGACATTCCAGCCATTCCCGACATTCTAGTGCTGCGCGATCTCCCGTTCGTGTTCATCTACCTGGACAATATCCTGGTAGCCAGTGCGTCCGAAGACGAACACGAAACCCACCTCAGGACGGTTTTCCGGAGGTTGGAGGAGCACGGGTTAATGATCAACCCGGCGAAATGCCAGTTCAGCGTGACAGAGATTGATTTTTTGGGGCACCGCGTCTCTCCGGAAGGAGCGATCCCATTGCCCGACAAAGTGCGCGCCGTGGCGGATTTTCCCCGGTCTCAGACGGTCAGGGCGCTGCAGGAATTTTTGGGGATGGTGAACTTTTATAACCGTTTCCTTCCCCGCGCGGCGCAGCTCATGCAACCATTGTACGCCGCGCTCAAGAGACAGAAACACGCGGATGGGGTCGAATGGACCCCGGAGCAAGAGCGGGCGTTCTCGGAGGTTAAAGCAGCCCTGGCAAACGCTGCACTGCTGTCGCACCCGGACCCGGCAGCCCGGATAGCGCTCACCACCGACGCTTCAGACGTGGCTATAGGGGCTGTCGTAGAGCAGCGCGTCGCCAGAGCTTGGCAGCCGCTCGCTTTTTTCAGCAGAACTTTGCGCGACAGCAAACGTAAACACTCATTCGACAGGGAGTTACTGACCCTCCACCTGGCCATACATCACTTCCAATTCTGGCTGGAAGGGCGCAGCTTCACCGCGTTCGTGGACCACAAGCCACTAACGTTCGCGATGGCCAAGGTTTCAGAACCGTGGTCAGGCCGGCAGCAGAGACAGCTGGCTGCGATCTCAGAGTTTACTACCGATATTCAACATGTGTCGGGTAAACTGAATGTGGTGGCGGACTGCCTCTCGCGTGCTGTGGTGGCCCCGGTCTGCGTGGGGATAGATTACGCAGCCATGGCCGCGGAGCAGATTAGCGATGCAAACGTGCGCACGCTCCAGTCTGGACCAACAGGGTTAAGGCTGGAGAGCAGGGTGCTGCAAGACGGCATGCCCCCCCTAATCTGCGATGTCTCCACGGGACGCCCACATCCGGTGGTCCCGGTCGCGTGGCACCGCCGCATGTTTGAGTCGGTTCACACTCTGGTGCAACCAGGAGTGCGCGCGTCGGTCAAAATGGTGGGAGAGAAGTTTGTGTGGCCGAGCCTACACAAACAAGTAAAACAGTGGGCTGCAGCCTGCGTGGCGTGCCAACGAGCCAAGGTACACAGACACACAAAGGCTCCCTTGGAGCCGTTTCGGGTACCGGCTAAGAGGTTCGACCACGTTCACGTGGACCTTGTGGGCCCCCTCCTGCCATCACAGGGGTGCATGCACCTCCTGACAGTGGTGGACCGCACCACGCGCTGGCCAGAAGCAGTCCCACTGGCGGCAACCACGTCCGCGGACGTAGCATGTGCTTTTTTAACAGCATGGGTGGCGCGTTTTGGAGTCCCGTCGGATGTCAGGGGCCCTCAATTTGTTTCCGAACTCTGGTCCGCAATGGCCCGCAGCCTGGGGGTTGCAATTCATTGCACAACCGTGTACAACCCACAGGCCAACAGGTTATGCGAGCGTTTTCATAGATCACTGAAACCAGCACTCAGGGCTTCACTGACGGATGCAAATTGGGTGGACAGGTTGCCGTGGGTTTTATTGGGGTTGCGCTTCACGCCAAAAGAGGATTTGGAAGCTTCCCCAGCAGAGCTTGTTTTCGCACAGCCCCTACGGCTGCCCGGGGAATTTCTGCCAGATAATCCCACACCGGACAGCTCCCCGTCTCAGCCTTTGCAGCGTAGCGCAAACACAGGCACGCTGCCGGGCCCTGCCCAGCACAGTTTTCCGCATGCCTAAAACTTTGAAGAATGTGGAGTTCGTGTTCGTCAGACACGACGCCCACCGCCCTCCATTGCGCCCACCCTATGATGGACCATTCAGAGTGTTGGAAACAGGGGATAAGCATTTTTTGCTAGACTTGGGGGGTAGGCGGGAAAAATTGGCATAGACAGACTCAAACACGCCTTTGTAGCAGTGGACGAGCAAGTGCTGTTGGCTAGGGCCCCTCGGCATGGAAGACCCCCACGGAAAGCTCCCCAGGGAAACGATTCACCAGGGCAGTCACACGGACAGAGCGAAGTTCCCCCCCCCCCCCCTTGCCACGGCCCACCCGCAGCCAGACACACTCCCAGCCCCCCCCCCCCCCCCCACTGGCACAGCAGCGCCACGGAGGCGGTAAAACCCAGTTACAGCAGATATGGGAGGAGACGGAGGCCAAAACAGTGTGTGGACTGATATTCTATTGTTCTATCTAAGATGCTGGGGGGGCGGTGTAGGACCTTGGGGAAGTCAGATTATTTAGCATCTCAGACGGAGACAGTGAATAAGCATGGGAGAACAATGCCCAGGGAGTTCCTGGCAAGACAGCTGGAAGTAGTCAGGGACATAGGGGGTTGAATGCAGTGTAATGTAAATGTCATGCTGTGGGATGAGAAATTGCCATGAAACGTGTGAAGAGTGGTTTGAGTTAAGAGAGGAGAGCTTGTTGAGATCATTTATTCTGTTCTGTGCTTGAGAGATGTGAAGTGTGTAATAAACCGTCTGCCATGAATCTGCCTCTTATTTCACACACTCCACAGTAGAGAGTTTGTGTTGTGTATTTTTGGTCATTCGACTGGATACTTGGCTGTTTTCTTAATCTTGATTTTAATTTAGAAATGTAGAAATATAATGTGGATGTTATATCAGTGGGTGCAGTAGTAAAATTATATGGATGAAGTCGAGTTTAATTTGTCAAAGTAAACTGGGTTGCCATTTTGGTTATGAGTGGTTCATTTCTGGTCTAGAAGCATGGGAAGTCTTATTCAAAAACAGTATTAAATTTAATAAAGAAGCACCGGATACAGCTCTCCTATCACTGGACGCCGAAAAGGCCTTTGATAGAGTTGAATGGCCCTTTCTTTTTGAAGTCCTACAAAGGTTTGGACTTGGAAATAATTTCATAAAATGGGTTCAAATAATATACAATAATGCTACAGCAGAAATCCTAACAAATAACAATATTTCAAAACCAATAAAAATCAATAGAGGATGTCGACAAGGCTGTCCACTTTCACCTTTACTGTTTACTATGGCAATTGAACCTTTAGCGATAGCGATACGTTTACATTCACAAATATATGGAATTAAAGTTGGACCAACAGAACATAAAATCTCCCTGTACGCCGATGACATAATTTTGTTTATGTCGAATCTAAAAAAATCAATTCCAACCTTGTTGAATTTAATAAAGAATTTTGGGGAAATATCAGGATATAAAATAAATAAAACTAAATCTTCAATATTAATGCTAAATGAGACCCAGAGAAATTACCCAGCCCCTGAGGTAAATCAATTCAATGTTGTAAATCAGTTTAAATATTTAGGAATCCAAATTGTGCCTAAGCTAGAATCAGTCGCCAGTATCAACTATGAAGCCTTAATGTCAGATATCAATGAGTTAACTCAGAGATGGATGTCACTACCAATGTCGATGATCGGGAGAATCAATATACTTAAAAGTAATATTTTACCTAAAATACTTTATTTATTTCAATACATTCCCTTATCACCACCTTTAGATCTATTCTCAAGAATAAAAAAAAGTTAGTGGAATTTATATGGAACAACAGGAGGGCTAGATTACGTCTGTCTTTATTATATTTACCATTTGATCGTGGAGGTCTGAAATGTCCAAATTTTATGTTGTATTATTGGTCGGCACAACTGAGGTCTATGACATATTATTTTTCATCAAATGATCTCCCTCACTGGACTGAAATGGAATCATACAATTTACCTTTACCTCTTCCCATATTCATATACTCAGATTCGGCAAAAAAATTACAAAAACAAGTTAAAAATCCATTTGTAAAGCATATGATCAAAATATGGTGTGAAGCTAAAAACTATTTAAAAGAACCACAGTTATTGTCACAATTTAGTCCAATATGGGGTAATCAATATTTTAAACCAGGGAGAGCGGACGCTGTATTTAAAGTATGGAATTTAAAAGGGATACAAAAGATTCAGGATTTATATTTGCCATGTGCAGATAACATAATGTCTTTTGAAGAGCTGAGGATCAAATTTAATCTCAATAGAACACATTTTTTTAAATATCTTCAACTTAGAAACTTTATTCGATCAAATCAAAATAAAGCTCTCACTCGACCTATTTACTCATCCTTGGAAAAAATGATGATGAAAGATAGTAAAAGAAAGGGTATTATTTCAGAGTTTTATAACTCATTGACACTATCTTCAAGTGAAAATTCACTGAAAAGATTAAACTACTGGAAAGAAGATCTGCAAACTGAAATTTCAGAGGAACAATGGGAATTGGCTTGTACAGAAGCTCAAACCAAATCAATAAATGTACGCCTTAAATTGATACATTTCAAATGGTTAATGCGGATGTATGTTACACCGGAGGAGTTAAATAGATATAACAAAAATATACCAGATACATGCACAAAATGCATGGAAAGTAAAGGAACCCTATTTCATTGTTTATGGGAATGTAGATTAATAAGAATGTTTTGGGAAGAGGTGAGGGTAACAATTGAAAAAATAATCTCAAAACAAATCATATTGAATCCTAAACTGTTTTTGTTGGGTCTGTACCCAGAAAAGCATAATTTTAATAAAAGTGAAAGAACATTCATAGACCTCAGTTTGCTTAATGCCAAAAAATGTATTGCACTATTATGGAAAAAGACTCATAGACCAGATGTGACTCAGTGGTTAAGACAGATGTTAACAAACCTTCCATTAGAAAGAATAACATATATACTGAAATCAAAGGAAATTGTGTTTGAGAATATATGGAGACCTTTTATTGATTATGTAAAAAATTTAAACATAACTTTTGAAGAAGAAGGTGAATGATGTGTGTGGACCTTGTAAATTCCAAACTGGTGAACATAATATGTATACTTATGTATTGGATTGTCTAGACTAAACAGAGGAGCATTGTTGAAGACTTGATTTTGTTGGTGGTTGTTGGTGTTTTTAGTGCATTTTTTTTTTGTAGTACTTTAGTGTTAGTGTTTGATTGTTTGTATCCTGTTTGTTAAAAAAAAAAGGTTCAATAAAGATATTGTGGAAAAAAAAACAGTATTAAACCTTTGCTACAATAAATAGGTTAAAGTTGTAAAAAATAAGTGAAAATATCATAGCCATGGAAGCCAAAGATGGTCATGTATTTGCATTAGCTCAAAGGTGGATAAAATAAGAATAAATTATGTGTGGATGAACTGATTTCATTGATATGATTTTGTTTTTTCCTTTTTTGCTTTAAAAGGTTATCAACCTACTCCTTACTTCCTATTGCCTACTTCCAACCTGATTAGAGGCACTAAGTTTGATTGATTTCATTAATAAGGAATAAAATAAAGAAGAAAAAAGTGGAGTTGTCCAGCATCCTCTATTGACACCTAGGCCAAGTCGAGTTTAGGCAGACACTGAAGCCAAGACCCAAATAACTCGACAGTTGATAACCAAGCGTGTAGCATGGGCAAGAGAGGATAAAAGTCTTCAAATGTCCATTAAAGAGCTACAGATGCAGAGGTGGAAATTTGCAAGTCCTTCAGTTCAAGATGTCAGAAGATGTTCTGGGACAGACTGTTAAACAGCTCAAGAGGGAGAGGACTACAGCCAAAAGCAATTTCACCAGGAAAGCCAACTTCCTCAGGAAGGAGGCAGACAACATGGTTGAAACTGAGCTGAAAGAAGAGTTCAGCACACTTACCAGTTACTTCAGGAAAGTCCTCGAAGCAAATGACTACAGGATGGGGCTCTTGGCTGAGGCTACAAGAGAAGAAGAGGAAGAAGTTGCAATTCTTGGGGAGGCACTAGAGAATGATATGGAGAAGACTGCAACTGAGACTGAAGCAAGATTCAAAGAATTGAGAGATACAGTCCAAGTGAACCCGTGGTCAAGATATGGTCAGTACAAACTTACCACTGCAATCCTAGAAGCAGAAAAAAATAGCAATGAAGCAGCTAACGTACCCGTTGGAAGTACTCACCTGGAGGGGTATGACGTGTATCTGGTTCTCTTGGAGAAGAGAGTACAGGAGGCCATTAGACTCATGTCAGCCTGGGAGTGATGGATACCGCTGCAAGAAAGAAGGGATGTAGAGGACAGAGTTAAAGGCCTGAAAGTAACCAGCAACAAACTAGAGTTAAGAAAAGTTGAATTTGTCACCGCACGTTGCATTGCAGAGGAAGCATGAACTGCAGGAGCATCTGGTGAGACGGACAGAGCACCATCTTCATCTGTAGTACCTGTTGTGAGGATTAAGCCAACAGCTCTTCCCATCTTCAATGGCAATAAGAAAGAAGTTCACAGATGGAAGAAAGACTGGGAGAGTCTACAAAGGCAAGGAGAGCCATCAGGATCAGCAGAAGCCAAGAAAATTCAACTCCTGAGTAGTGTTGATGAGAAAATATTAAAGGATCTCAGGCTATCAACATACAGCACTGCTGCAGAAATCCTCAGTCTTAGAGAACAGGTATGGGAACAAAAAAACCATCACTCTCGAAGTACTCGAGGACCTCAAGGAACTCAGCCAAGAAAAGTCATCGATCTCATACAGTCGGTAGAAAAAGCCCTGGCAGATCTTTCAGAATTAGGAAACTCTGATGCAATGAAGAACCCACTGGTGATTAGAGCAATAGAGAGCAAATTACCTGACTTTATTAAAAGGGACTTGTTAAACTTCATGGTTGAACCCAACAATAATATAACTTCAGACAACAAGCTTTGATGCACTACTGAGGTTCCTGAAAAATCAAGAGGAGATTCTGGAGAGACTTGAGCAACTTAAAGTTGTGGAGAAGGCAGAGAAACTAGACTTTCATTCTGCAAAGAAATTTGAGAAAAAATATGCCTCTACAAAAACCTCAAAGACGATGCCTGAAGGTGTGTGTTTTGTGTAGTGATGGAAGACACACTGATAAGATTTTCTTTGCAAAAAATTCAAAGGATTGAAACTCTATGAAAAAAATGCTGTTGTGAAAAAGCTGTGAATTTGCAAACAGTGCCTTGGTTGCCATGATGAGGATGGTTACAGCAGAGACTCCTTCTTGTACAGACATAAAAACTGTAAAAAAGAAGGCACCTCAAGTCACCACTACTTTCTCTGCCCAAGAGGGGGTTGTAAAAGGAGCAACGCGGAAGAGAGCAGTAAACGCACCAGTGGCAAAAGCAATCTGACAGGTGAACAGAAGGATTTCTTGTCTGAGCTTTCACCAGAGATGGCAGAGAGGTGTAAAAAAGCCTTAACCAACAATACTGCAAGAACAACCAAGACCAGTAAGAACCAAGCTGATCTTCAGGAGAGAACTGGAGTGTGTGAACTTCCTGTTATGATGCTAATGGAGGTCACTGCTAATGCAGGTCAAAAGATTGTGACTTTAGTGGATCTTGCATCTGATACCAACTACATCACCCACAAGGCTGCTGACAGGCTGAGTTTGCAAAGAGAGAAAGTGACCTTAGTTGTACATGTTTATTTATCTTTTGTTCTTATTAAAGACAAAGAATAGAAAGGAGATGTCTTTACCTTCTTAACATGTTTCGACTGTACACTGCAGCCTTTGTCAGAAGAGTCAGCTGATTGCTGCCAGGTGACATTTATCAGCTGATTTTCGTTGTCTGATTTTAGTTGTAGTACATGGTGTTGGTGGGATGACCACGAAGGTGAACACAGAAAGGTACTTCCTTAGAGTGAGGATCAAGACATCCAAAGGCAAGGAAATATCCCATGAGCTCATCTGTTACAGTCTGAGTGAGATTGCCAAAGTACAAAAAAATGTCAGTCCTGAAAAGTTAAAGAAATTCTTCCCAGAGGTCAAGTTAGAAGAATTGAGGAGGCCAAAAGAAATTGAGCTTCTTATCAGCCACAGAGAGGGAAGACTTGCTCCACAAAGGGTGAGAGTTGTTGGAGAGCTCGTCCTATGGGAAAGCCCATAGGAGAAAATGGTCAGCGGAGCACACCCCAATCTATTTGAGAGTGGCAATGGCAACATCAGAATCAGAATCAGAATCAGCTTTATTGGCCAAGTATGCACAACACATACAAGGAATTTGACTTTGGCTAAAAACTTGCTCTCGTTGTTCAGATGGAGGATTTAAATAAGGATTCAATGACAACAGAGTATGTACAGTAAATTACAGTCTGTCCACGTTTCTATAAACGGATGCAAATATATACAGGAATATATGCAGTTATTTATTCAGACTAACCACACTTTGCAGAAGTATATGAAAAAATATACAGTCACACAGTATTTCAATGTGAACTCAGATTCAGTGATATAATGTGAATGAAGTAAAAAGCAGTGTGTGAGTTATGTGCAATGTAATAATGGATGAAAAGTCATGAGTACAACAACAGGTAGGACTAGGTGAATGTTAGGAATTCATCAGAGTGATGGCTTGAGGAAAGAAACTGTTCCTGTGACGGGTGGTTTTGACCTTCAGTGATCTGTAACGACGACCAGAAGATAGAAGTTCAAACAGTTTGTGGCCGGGGTGTGATGGGTCAGCACAGATGTTTCCCGCCCGTTTCCTGGTTATGGACCGATATAAGTCCTCAATGGAGGGTAGGTCGGTACCAATGATCCTCTCCGCAGACTTAATGATCTGCTGCAGTCTGGTCTTGTCCTGTTTAGTGGCAGATCCAAACCAGACAGTGATGGAAAAGCAGAGGACAGATTGGATGATGGCGGTGTAGAAGACAACCAGCAGCTCCTGAGGCAGATCAGACTTCTTGAGCTGACGCAGAAAAAACAACCTCTGCTGGGCCTTTTTCCAGACAGTGTCTATATGGGAGGACCACTTCAGGTTCCGGGAGATTGTGGTACCCAGAAACTTGAAGGAGTCCACAGTGGACACTGTGCTGTTGAGGATGGTGAGTGGGGGGAATGAAGGGGGGTGTCGCCTGAAATCCACAGTCATCTCCACCGTTTTGGCTGGGTTAAGTTCAAGATGGTTCTGGCTGCACCAGAGGATCAGCTGCTCCACCTCCCGCCTGTATGCAGACTCATCATCATCCCGGATCAAACCGATGACTGTGGTGTCGTCCGCAAACTTCAGGAGCTTCACTGAAGGGTCCTCTGAGGTGCAGTCGTTGGAGTAGAGGGAGAAGAGCAGTGGGGAAAGGACACATCCCTGGGGGGCGCCAGTACTAATTTTTCGGGAGCTGGATGTAAATCTCCCTAGCTTCACCTGTTGCCATCTGTCAGTCAGAAAGCTGGAGATCCACTGGCAGGTGAAGGAGGGCACCTTGAGCTGGAGGAGTTTCTGATGAAGAATGCCTGGGATGATGGTGTTGAACGCTGAGCTGAAGTCGACAAACAGGATCCTGGCGTACGTCCCTGGGGAGTCGAGGTGTTGCAGGATGTAGTGTAATTCCATATTCACTGCATCATCCACTGACCTGTTTGACCGGTAGGCAAACTGCAGTGGGTCCATCAGGGGGCCTGTGATGACCTTCAAGTGGTTCAGCACCAATCTCTCCAAGGATTTCATGACCACAGAGGTCAGGGCAACAGGTCTGTAGTCGTTTAATCCTGTAACAGAGGGTTTCTTGGGAACTGGAATGATGATGGAGCGTTTGAAGCAGGAAGGCACTTCACGCAGCTCCAGTGATCTGTTAAAGATCCGGGTGAAGATGGGGGCCAACTCGTTGGAGCAGACTCTCAGGCAGGACGGAGACACACCATCAGGTCCTGCAGCCTTCTTGATCTTTTGTCTCTGAAAGACCCGGCGCACCTCCTCTTCACAGATCATTAGTGCTGGTGGGAGGTCAGAGTGGAGGAGGGATGGAGTTCCTGGGGCTGCAGATAATCCTTTTGTGTGGGTGGGAGGTGAGAACTGTAGGTTCTTTTCAAACCTGCAGTAAAAGCTGTTTAGGTCATTAGCCAGCTGGAGGTTTTCCACAGGGTGGGGGGATGGTCTCCTGTAGTTGGTGATATTCTGCAGGCCTCTCCAGACAGAAGCAGAGTTGTTGGCTGAGAAGTTTTTTTGTAACTTCACACTGTAGTTCCTCTTAGCAAGCCTGATCTCCTTCGTCAGCATGTTTCTGGCCCGCTTGTACAGAGTCCAGTCACCAGTCCTGTAGGCCTCCTCCTTGGTCTGACGTAGCTGCTTCAGTTTAGGAGTGAACCAGGGTTTATTGTTGTTGTATGTGCAGAAGGTCTTGGTCTGCACACACATGTCCTCGCAGAAACAGATGTATGACGTCACAGTGTCAGTGAGTTCATTTAGGTTAATGGCTGCAGCTTCAAAAACACTCCAATCTGTACAGTCAAAGCAGGCTTGTAACTCCAGCTTTGATTCTTCAGTCCATTTCTTCACAGTCCTTACAACAGACTTGGAAGTTTTTAGTTTCTGTCTGTATGTTGGAATAAGATAAGATAAGATAAGATAAGCCTTTATTAGTCCCACAACGGGGAAATTCCAGGATTGCAACAGCACAGGGATAGCAACACTCAGAGCAACAATCAGAAGGCAAGAAAAAAAAACAAGCAAGCAAGAGCAGCTAATAAACATATGTACGTATTACTATAAAATATATATATATACACACACACACAGACACACAGTGCAGAGCATTGTAGCTGGATGGAATAAATATATGAATATATGAACACACAGTGCAGAGCATTGTAGCTAGATGGAATAAATATGTAAATATATAAACACCCACAGTACGGAGCATTGCAGCTAGGTGGAATAAATATGCAAGTATATAAACACACACAGTGCGGAGCAATGTAGCTAGATGGAATAATATGTAGATATATAAATATATAAACACACCCAGTGCTGAGCATTGTAGCTAGATGGAATAAATATGCAAATATATAAACACACACAGTGCAGAGCAGATGGAGCAGACAGTGGTCAGAAAAACCCAGAGCTGCATGGGGGACGGCATGATAGGCGTTTCTTAAAACTGTGTAACAGTGGTCAAGTGTATTTGTGTCCCTGGTGGGACATTTAATATGCTGTCTGTATTTAGGAAGCTCATTTGTGAGATTAGCTCTATTGAAATCACCCAGAAGGATAAGCAGAGAGTCTGGATGTTTTTCCTCCAACATCATCATCATCATAGCAGTCTGTTGTGGGCGACAATGACTGTTTCATTTAAGTCTGGTCAGATTCCTCCACGCAGCTCTGTCTTTAGCCTTTCGCTGCCAGGACCTCTTGTCTATATCCAGCTTCTTCAAGTTTCTTTTAACAGTGTCTTTAAATCTGAGCCTTGGTCTACCCTGACTGCGTTTGCCCTCACATAACTGTGAGTAGAGTAACTGCCAAGGGAGATGCTGGTGGTCCATACACAAATCAAAAATCCACTTTGCCCGCTCCATGAGGGTAGCTGCTGTCAAGTATGAGGAGATTGTCAGTCACCCGAAGATGGAGAGCCCCACTGCAAAATGATGTACTTAATGCAAAGTTCACAACCACATCAAACCATGAGTTTCTTGAATGGCGGAGGTGGGAAAGCATAGGAGCAGCTTGCGAACCAAGATGTGGAGGATGCCGATGTAGGAACTGCCAGCCTGGAGGGAAAGAAATGACCCTAGCAGAGGAGAAAGAACTGGAAATCATAAAGGCAGGACTTGCCTATCTCAACGAGGACGCTCACATAAACTCTCCACACTGGGATGCAAAGTATCCTTGGACAGAAGATCCTTCCTCACTCCCAAATAACAAAAGTGCAGTGGAAGCCACATTCCTAAAAAGAGAGAGACAGCTGGAAAGAGAGCCAGAATGGAAAGCTGCATATACAGCCCAGGTCCATGAAATGGTTCAGTGAGGAGCAGCCATAGAACTCACTGATGAAATCAAGAGATGTTGGAAAGGGCCCGTATAGTATGTAAGTCACCTGGTGGCACCAAACCCACATTCAGTAATAACTCCAGTTTGGCTAGTGCGGAATAGTGGTCAGAAGGTCAAGGGGCTGAGTATAAATGATCTTTTCAGGTTCAGGTTACTTTATTTGTACCCGTAGGTAGATTTTTTGCTGAAAGGACCAGATGTACTCAACCCAATCAGAGCTGTTCTCCTGAGATTCAGAAGAGGGGTACACACAGCCCTTGGTGACATCAAGAAAATGTATAATTCGGTGCGGCTGGAAGAGCATGAAATGAACTTGCACCAATTTCTCTGGAGGGATAAACCTGACGAAGATGTAAAGGAATATGCCATCACCCGGGTCAACATAGGAGATAGATCACCTGGTTGCATTGTCCAGCTAGCTATGTGCGGGACAGCAAAACTTCCTATCTTTGCACACCTGGAAGTAGGTGGGGTCCTCCAAGAGGGCAGTTATGTCGACAACATCTTGACCTCTCACAATGACCTGGAAAAACTGGACAAGATAACAGAAGGGGTGGAAGAAATCCTGCAAGCTGGAGGCTTCTTCCTTAAACTTTGGGTCCGGTCAAGGCAAAGTGGGAGACAAAAAGCTGCAAATGAACTGGAAAGAAAAGAACAAACTAAAACCATCATTCTCCCAAATCGGATGAGAGATGAGGACAACAAAGCCCTGGGTGTTGGGTATCAAGTGTAGGAGGACAAATTGTACATATTGACCTCAATCAACTTTTCCAAAAAGAAAAAGAAAATAGGCAAAGATCTTCTCAAAGAGGAAGTGAGACCTGGAACACCTCATCCACTGACTAGAAGAGAGCTACTAAGTCAAGTAGCTGGACTTTATGATCCAGTTGACATAGTAATGCCTGCCAAGCAGAAGGGGGCAATCCTTGTTAGAAAAGTTTTTCAAGAAGTAGGTGGTGGAAAACTGACCCGTGAAACGTGGGATAGACCACTCTCTGAAGGCCTCAGAGAAGAAGCCATCACTCTTTTTGAAGAGTATGTAAAGCTTGGGCAAATTAAATTCCACCAAAGCCTTACACCAGCTGACTGGAAAGGAAGACCATGGGGAATCACTTTTTCTGATGGGAGTGATAAAACTTATGGGGCTGTGATGTACTTGCGGTGGATCACCAAGCATGGAGTTGATGTCTGGTTTGTTGAATCTAAAGCCAAGCTAACACCACTAGATCAGAAAGAGGATGCAGTTAAAGCTGAGATGTGTAGTATGGTCTTTGCAGCCAGGCTCAAGAAGTATTTTGAGAAGCATGGAGGTGGAGAGGTGGATTCGTTTTGTTGACAGTCAAACAGTCCTTGGAGCCATCCAAAGAGAGCATTATGGATACCAAGCCTTTTTTGCAGACTGTGTTGGTGAGATCCAGAAGGTTGGGCTGGGGGAAGACTGGTGGTGGATCCCTGGGGAACTAAATGTTGCTGACATCATTACAAGAGGAGCCTCTCCCAAAGACCTAAAAGAGAATTCCACATGGCAAAATGGATCAGAGTTTCTCAGATGGCAGGTGGAAAAATGGCCTAAAAAGTCAGGTGGAGAAGTTGCAGCATATGCTAGAGAAAGTGTAAACAAGCTTCAAAGAAAAGCCTTCACAGAGGCAGTAACCAGAATCCAAGCAAAACAAAAGGACAATGGATATCATAATCATGCCTTGCAGGAAAGCTTTGAGAAGAGCATTAAAATGGATAAAATGGATGGGAAGCCAATTGCTATGACCCCATCTGCTGGCTGGAGTAAGAACCTTGTGGAGATGGAAAGGTTTAGTAGCCTGTCCAAGCTGATCAATGTAATTGCCTTGATGTATCAAGCTGCCAGAAAGTGGTTGGAGCTGAAGAAAACTGGCAAAGGACAGGTGGAAAACAAGCTAACTGGTTTGACAGCAAAAGAACGTGAAAACTCACTGAGGGGCCAATATAGGTTGGCCAGAGTCACCAGTGTCAACACAGACGAGAAGGGCACAGTGAGAGATGTGAATGTGAGAACCTTCCCCAGCTACCCTGTCCCAGTCAAGAAGCCAACCTTAAGGAATGCATCGGTTGAGCACAGCAGGAGACACTCAACTAAGATCATTGCATCCATCCTTCACAGGGATGTTCGACACCTGGTGGTCTTGCTTCCCACTGAAGAGCAAGCAAGAACTTAAAAGGACTAAACAACTTGTATGACCTCCTTGGGTTCAGTAACCAGGAGCTCAAGTGGGAGATGTTGCACTCTAAGTCATTGGACTTTGTGTGTGTGCGAGTGTATTTTTCCATTCTCATTTTTTTCCTCTTTGTTTTAGTTAAAGGATTTGGGTTAGGATAAGTGATGGTGATCTTTAGGTGGCACTCAAGGGAGCAGTGTTCAGTTGGACAGGTGTGGTAGCAGCTCAATCTCCTGGCAGGCAGGTAGAGAGTGTTGATTAGGAAGCCAGGTGTGTGGGTCTTTGGTTCAGCATGGCTCCTGAGAGTGTGAGCTTCAATGTGTAGATGTCCTTGGAGAGGCCATTGGTATGTATAAATGCAGTAGTTTCATTAACTGGGAATAATCAGTGGTGTGGCAGTAAATTTTGTTCAATATTGGTGATGTGTTCTGCAGATTTTGTGCCTAATTACTTAATTGACTAATTGTTTGTAGAGAGTTTGTGTTGTGTATTTTTGGTCATTCGACTAGATAATTGGCTGTTTTCTTAATCTTGATTTTAATTTAGAAATGTAGACATATAATGTGGATGTTATATCAGTGGGTGCAGTAGTAAAATTATATGAAGTTGAGTTTAATTTGTCAAAGTAAACTGGGTTGAGATTTTGGTTATGAGTGGTTCATTTCTGGTCTAGAAGCATGGGAAGTCCTATTCAAAAACAGTATTAAACCTTTGCTACAATAAATAGGTTAAAGTTGTAAAAAATAGGTTAAAATATCTGTCATGGAAGCCAAAGATGGTCATGTATTTGATTTAGCTCAAAGGTGGTTAAAATAAGAATAAATTATCATGTGTGGATAAACTTATTTCATTGCTATTTTTTTTTTTTCCTTTTAAAGGTTATCAACCTACTACCTACTTCCTATTGCCTACTTCCAGCCTGATTAGAGGCTCTAAGTTTGATTAATTTCATTAACTAGAAAAGCACTCAGAGCGCACACCTCCGCCAAGGCTCCTTCCGTTTCTCATGGATCACCTACAAAATGTAATGGGCTTGTGTGTAGGCCTATCGCCACTTGTGGTGAAAATTGCATCCAAGTCTGTCCATTAGTTTTGGAGTTTTGTGGCTGACACACTGTGAGAAGAGCCTTGGCTGAGGTATGCATTCCCAGATCATCCCCAAAATGTAATGGGTTCCTCTCTAGGCCAAGAACCACCTCTGGTGAAACAGACAAATGCCAGTAAAAGCATTACCTCCTTGGCGGAGGTAATAAACTCAAGTGTTGCTGTTGTGTCCATCTCCTCCATCTCCAAACTCCCAGGCTGCGGGCATTGCAATTCATCGCACAACCGCGTACAACCCACAGGCCAATGGGTTATGCGAGCGTTTTCATAGATCACTGAAAGCAGCACTCAGGGGTTCACTGACGGATGCAAATTGGGTAGACAGGTTGCCGTGGGTTTTATTGGGGTTGCGCTCCGTGCCAAAAGAGGATTTGGAAGCTTCCCCGGCAGAGAGCTCGTTTTTGCGCAACCCCTATGGCTGCCTGGGGAATTTCTGCCAAATAATCCCGCGCCAGTCAGCTTCCCGTCTCAGCTTTTGCAGCGTAGCGGAAACACAGGCACGCTGCCGGGCCCGGCCCACCACTGTTTTCCGCATGCTTTTGTGCCTAAAACTTTGAAGAACGCGGAGTTCGTGTTCATCAGACACGACGACCAGCGCCCTCCATTGCGCCTGCACACATGTTGAAAATGGCCGTATCTCACAATGTTAATGAATCCTTTAAAAAATTCCTGGATCCAGACGGTGATCCGGATCATCCCCAAAATTTAATCAGTTCTTCCTTGTACCATTTCCAACAACACCTGAAAGTTTCATCGAAATCCGTCCAAAACTTTGCGTTATCTTGCTAACCGACAGACAGACAGACAGACAAACGCCGGCAAAAACATTACCTCCTGCGGCCTGGCGGAAGTAATAAGGAATAAAATGAAGAAAAAAAGAGTGGAGTTGTCCAGCGTCCTCTATTTGACACCTAGATTGAGTTTAGGCACACATTGAAGCAAAGACCTAAATAACTCGACAATGGAGAAAAGTCTCAAATTTATAAAAATGGGGGGAAAGTCGTAAAGCAGGGCTATTCAGTTACAAAATCAGTTGGGCCACAGTTTGAAATCAAGACATGAAATTGGGCTGCACTGTTATGTCTGTATAATGATGGTCGGAGTCAGAGTTATGCCATGCAACGAACTGACTCTTTATTGAAGAACACAGAACTGTATACACTTTGGCCGTAGTCCGCCTGACGTCACACCCAGGGCGGGTACAGCAAGACACTCACTACACATCATTCCCCTCCCCCTTACAAACATGTAAAAGACATACACACAGTTCAAACCCACCCCAATTTAGGACCCGAATCATGCACTAAGGGAAATGGCAGGGAAATGGTGAACTAGAATAAGCTAACACATTCACCCAAAACAAGTAAAATCAGTGGGTTTTATATATATATATATACTAAATACACAAAATAATTCCCAAATAACACACATCCTGTCATGCATACCAGCAGAGTGTGTGTGTATATATATATTTACATTTCAATGTTTAAGTTACGCCAGTGTCCGTTGGTAGGCAGGGGTAAAACCGACCTGGAGGTCCAGGACAGCCCCAAACCATCCACCCCCCTGACCGCTGAAGATGAGGCCGGCTGGGAGGCCCCGGGCAGCCCCACGACATGTGCACCCGTGGTCGCAGTCTGCCCCCGGGATCAAAAACAGTCTCTCTCGCCCCGCTGGGGCCAAGTCCTGTAGAAAGCCTCCCAACTTGCTCTGCATTCTGCTTTTATAGCTTTAATAATCATGCATAGAGAACTGGGCTGGTGCATTATGCAGTGTGTGTGTACAAAGGAATTGTGTGACACATTAACATATTCATGCTTTGACTGCTGTCTTCTGGTCTCAGTGGTGCCGGGTAATTCTTTCCTCGTGGGGGGCGCATCACTAAACAGTCCAGTTTGATTACCCCTTGGGGCTCTTTCTCCTTAGGTCCATTGTTCTGCTTTCTGGGTGTGAGGGACAGTCTCCCACAACACTGTATATCGTGTCCACCACAATGTCTGTATAATGATGGTTGGAGTCGGAGTTATGCCATACAATGAACTGACTCTTTATTGACGAATACAGAACTATATACACTCTGGCCATAGCCCGTCTGACATCACACCCAGGGCGGATACAGCAAGACACACACTACACACTCACTACACATCACACATGTTCAGCAATCTGTTGAATGACAAATTTCAAACACTGATCAATATGATGAAAAGCTGCACTTTTTGTTCAATGTCTTGGTTTTAAATGTGTGCTTGGCACATGACAAAGGCACATCAAAACTGCATAAAGACACAATAACAGTGCCAGGGTTGAGCAGAACTTGAAGTAGTAGAAATGTTTCCTCTTGAACAACAATTAAATGGGGGGGGAAAAATCTGTAAACCATTTTGGTCAAATCTTAGGCATATTTCAAAGTACATAAAAACTCAATGTGCACTGTTAGCATTAACACATTTCCCTTTTGAAATAAAATATTCTACATCGTGGTCATAATTGACCTTGGCACATCACAAAGTGCATTTAGCTGAATAAAAAAAATGAACTGTCAAACATTTCAGTGCACAAACTCCCCCCAAAAAGATTGATAACATTAATAGACATTGCACATCCACTATTGTGGTTTTTGTTTTAAATCACTGTGTGAGTAGGAACCTCTTTATACAGTAACTACACATTCATTACACACACATCAGTTAACCAAAAGTTTCTAGTCGAGTTAAGGGTGCAAAAAGCACCCACTTAAAAACTTGAGTAATGACTTCAGTCTTGAATGTTTGAGGTTTTTCTCCAAAGTTCATAACAATTTTCTTATAGTTTCCTACTTCTCTGTAAATTTATCTAAAATTGAAACCATTTTCCTCAGACTTGTAATTTGCTCTTGTAAAATTGACTTTTCTTGTACATTTGAGACTTTATTATAAATTTGTGGATTTTTTATGGCTAATTTTTGCTTATTTAATTAAAATTAGTTTTGGTTTTTTTATATATAAATTTGAAACAGATTTGTGGTAAAATTTTGACTTTTTTCTTTATACAATTTACACTTTTGACCATAATTTTGCAGAGCCTGAGCAGAACAATAATTTAACTCAGATTTCAAAGAAAAAAATGTTAAAATTCTATTTAATGAAATAAATTAACTTTTTTTAATCACCCTTATTGTCAACCATACAACCAATCATGTACAGTAGAAGAGATTGTGCTTTACTTATCTACAGTGTCAATCACACACCCCCCAGTGCAGAATCAGAGGGCCGCTGCCATGCAAGGCGCCTCCACAGATTTCCCTCTTCCATTATTGCTGAGCACCAAGCTGGACGGCAGGAAGTTCCACCTTTTTTTTTTTTTTTAATATGGTCTTTGGCATGACCCGGCTGGGATTTGAACCCCTGCCTCCCGGGTGTGGGGCGGATGCTCTACCAACTGAGCCACCACTCCGGTATGACCGGAGTGACCAAAGATGCAGTTATTTCTGTTAAAATATTTCTATACATTTATAGTAATTTTTTTTTTTTAGAATTCTCACCACCCAGACAGCAGGAAAAACCTCTGTTATTTCGAAATCCAAATGTTGACTTTTAGTTTGTCAGAAGGCTGTTGAAGGATTTAAGCCACTGACTTCGTGAAATTTGGTCATCTTAACTTGCCAGGTGCATAATATCCATCCATCCATGGATAGATGGTGTTATGTCAACACTTAATGTGAAGTGCAGTGTGATGACGCTGACTTCCTGTTATGTCATCACACTGCCCTATATAGCGGGGTAGGCACCTCCTCTTGTGCCGGATGACTCCACTGGGTGCATGCTGTGTACTGTGTTTCACTACTTAAATAAAGCAGTGTTCAACGCTACATCTCTGTTGATCTCATTCATCACTAGGTTTGTGGACATAACATTTGGCGACTGAGGATTAATGTATGGAGGCGTGCATTACACCACTCAGTCCCTTTCTTGAGCTCCCGGGCGAGCCACCGGTGCCATGGCCTCATTGGTTCGAGGCCTTTCAAACTTGCATCACAGCACTGGACCTTGGGAAGCTCGATAAGGTGAGAGCACGTGCGCTTCTCGTCCACAACCTGGGCATCAAAGGCCAGTGTGTCCTACGGACGCTCAGTGCATCGGACCCGTTCGAGGATATTGTGGAGCTGCTAGCTAACAATTTCACCACTCCAGACAGCATGACTGTACAGAGAATTTGCTTTCACCAGAGGCGTCAACGTGTTGGTAAGCCTATCCACCAGTATGTCGCTGAATTAAGGCAGCTAGTTAGCGAGTGCCCAGTGTTTCCTCTGGCTTAAAGACCTTGGCACGGTGGCAACACTTTTTTTTGGGGGGGGGGGGTCAGAAAACACATGACACTATTGTAGGATGTCATGTACTTTAATTTTTTTGGTGACAACACAATTTGCAGGAATGTTTGCTGCATTTTACTCTTCTGGACTTTTGGTAGAAGACTTCCAAGGCTCTGATATGGAAAATCCTTTGAAGGAGGCCCATTAATGGACAGCCGCATGCACGCTGCTAGGTGCCCACCTTGCAGTCGGTTCTTTAGATCTGTCTTCACCTACAAGCACAAAGAATGTCACATGGTGGAGGAACAGTTTTATATATTGCACATTCCATTTCTCTTACCCTATTCATAGTGGAAAAATCAATCACTATTTACAGAAGAAATGGGCACTGAGTGCAATAGTTGCTAGTTGACTGAGGGATGGGTAGAGCTGGCTCCACTCATTATTTTGTCAAGCCAACCTAGTCATAATTGACTACTGAGCCATTTCCTATACACACATGGATACAACGGTTGTAATTCAAAATCAGTCCAAATATTCCAATATTCCTAAAAAAAAAAAGTGAATGCTCCAATCAGCAAGTGATGCTTGAAAGAGGCCCACTCCTGTAGGACATTATCCTCTTGTTCCTGGAGGAACTGCTTTGCCAGTGTCTTCAATTTAGTGACATTTACATCTTCATTTGCCTTTAAGGCCTGACGTCCCAGCACAATGAAAGCTGCTAAAATTTCAAGATGTTGAAACCTGTGAACAAGGCTCTACAAGACCATCAATGTATGGATCCATGATCTGACTGAGCAAAGAAAAGACAGAAAACATTTTCAAATACACAGTGAGCCATGAGGTTGATTAAATTTACACACAGACCTTGGAATGAAATCTGAATATCTTACTTGCACCCTGAATCTTGCCCAGAGCTGCTCCCTAGTCATCCTTCCCTGTTGGTGTGCTTGTCCTCATCTCCCTCTCTCCTCTTCATCTTGGATGCTGAATGCACCAAGACCTCTGGGGTCCTCTAGGTCCTAATGTAATTTTTCCAAGAATGAACCAGGAGGCTGGGAATCACCTGCATCCTTTATGGCTTTCAAAGTTTCAATAGTCACAGGGACCTAAAACAAGAGTTGTTTTTTGTTTTTAACTGTGTTTTGTCTTGACAGTTTCATACTTTTAACAGCAAGTTTCACTCAACTTTAAATATTGTTCATGGTACTTAAAAATGTACTATGACTGTATGCTTACCTGATGTTCACTAGAGAGAAAGTTTACTTGCTCTTTCTGAAAAATCTTGGAGAGCCTTGACAGGTGGGGCAGCACATCAGCTTGCATATACACAGCTGCCACAAATCAGTAAGTGGCACAAAAACTATACAACCCTTTTGCTAGTGTGCACCGGTTTACTTCCACCTCCTCAGATAATGCTGGCAACACAGCACTGAGGTGACGACGTAAATTAATGATGGCCTGATGTTGGGACAGCCAGCGAGTGTCTTTGGCCTCCTTAATGACAAAAATAAGGGTTTTACAGGTATTATATTAAATGTAATCTAATGATTATTAGTTAAACCTACCTTCACAGACAAGTCAGGAACACCTAAGGCCTTTGATGCTGCTTGAAGAACAGCAGTCCTGTTGCAGCTGTCTGAAATAAATATGAAGCTGCTGCAGGTGATCTCTAAATGTATTCATGTATGGCACGTTGCAGGATGCATCTTTGCATGCCAGTGCCAATCGATGTGCAGCACACACAACAGACACCATCTGTGGAAATGCATCCTGAAACTGTTTGGCAACCACATTATGCCATCCTGGTGAAATCAAGCAAATACTTGAGATTCTATATGGTGCAAGAACCTAGATATAGAATATTTTTTTGTTTTTGTTCATACCAGTCATCACTGCTGCTCTATCAGTGCCCAGCCCAAACAGTTGGTGGGTAGGAATGTTCTTTTTCTGGAGCACTTAATTGCCACCACTATACTGTTTGCAGTCCCATCAGGCACTGTGACAAGGTTGAGGAACATATTCCACAGTTTCCCCTCTTGTTCAATGTATCTGAAAATTACAAGAAAAACACCCACACCAACAATAGTTATGTTATAGATTATTGCAGTGCTAGTTGAGTGGTGTTGACATAAATATATTTTTCTAATACCTGACATGCAGATCCAACTGCCTCATGGTGGAGAAGTCTGTTTACTGCCCTCCCATTGAGTTTCCTAATTATCGACTGGTAGACAGCAAGCCAACACGTGTGGTGCAGGTCTCAATGATGACAAGATGCTTCCTTTTATCTCGTTTATTGATGCTACACCACAAGGAACTCAACATGATGTACACGTCTTTTTCTGGTCTTACATCCGTTTACATTCGTTCCTACATCCGTGTAAAACTGCAACAAAGTAGACATATACATGCCGTCAATGATATGGTCACCGTGTCTAGCTTGGCAGATGTTAGCATTAGCTCTAACTTAGCTTGGTAACAATGTTGGCAACGGACTAGACAGTCGCTTAAAATACACCAATGCAACCATGCAGTTCTCATTGTAGCTGTTAACACCGTTAACATCGGCCAGCGGATCATCTGAGCTGCGGGACACCTTCACCGTGTGGTGGTAAGCGGCGGAGCTAACAGCGGAGAAGCTGACCAAGATTCCGGCCAGATCAGACCTCAACTGCGGCGGCGGAGCTCAGCGGAGGTGCTAACTGAGGCTTCGGCCGGATCCGAGGTCGGCTGGACCAGATACTGGTAGCACCAGAAATTATCCTGCTATCATCAGCTGCAGGATTCACCGGGACAGCTTTGGCTTTACTGTCGGATACCTGCTACCAGGCTACGACCCAAGCGAACGGTCTCCGTTAGCCACCGGGAGAGCTTCGGATTCACTGCCTGATAGAACAACGCTAGCTGGAGGCCTCCACTAGCAACCGAGGGAGCATTGGCCTCCTCGGCTTCACCGGCAGATCCAGTTACCCAATTACTAGTCAACAGATGAGCTTCTCTTTACTGCCCTCCCATCGAGTTTCCCAGTTATCGACTGGTAGACAGCAAGCTAACACGTGTGGTGCAGGCCTCAATGACGACAAGATGCTTCCTTTTATCTCGTTTATTGAAGCTACCCCACAAGGAACTCAACGTGATGTACACTCGTCTTTTTGGTTTTACATTCGTTCCTACATCCGTGTAAAACTGCAACAAAGTAGACATATACACGCCGTCAATGATATGGTCACCGTGTTTAGCTTAGCACATGTTAGCATTAGCTCTAACTTAGCTGGTAACAATGTTGGCAACGGACTAGACAGTCGCTTAAAATACACCAATGCAACCGTGCAGTTCTCATTGTAGCTGTTAACACTGTCAAACCATGTAGGATACTCACGGACTAATGATGTCCAAGGCACCGATAATTAAACAACATTCACAGCGTTCGTACATTGGGTGAAGCTCTGACCGGTCTCCCATTATATCATTACTGCGCATGTGCAACACTTTGTGTATCAGTTCAAAACGATGCTTTCACTACATCACTAGAGGGAACCAAACTCACTTACATGAAATGCTGTAATGGGAACTGCCCAACTTAATTCATGGAGGCAGCATACTCCCCGTCTGGTGCAATAACATTGTACCACTATTTAGCCTTACAACATTTCAAACGACAGTGCATGACAATGTTAACCATATCGTTATCTATTATTCCCCATCTGCTATCAGTAAAACCATTTCTGTAATTGGTCTCAGAAACACTTTAACAGTCCCATCTCTTATTATGGGCAGCGTGGTGGCGGAGTGGTTAGCACTGCGGCAGCACAGCAACTCACCCTTGGCCGGGTGATCCTGGGTCCGATCCCAGCCCCTGACTAACAGTGATCTGTGTGGAGTTTGCATGTTCTCCCCGTGTCTGCGTGGGTTTACTCCGGGATTTCTCCGGTTTCCTCCCACATGCCAAAAACATGCAAGTTAGGTTAATTGGCATCAAACTGGGGATTCTAAATCGTCCTTAGGTATGACTGTGAGAGTGAATGGTTGTCTGTCTCTCTGTGTTGGCCCTACGATGGACTGGCGATCTGTCCAGGATGTACCCTGCCTCTAGCCCAAAAGATGCTGGGATAGGCTCCAGCCCCCCCGCGACCCAAAAAGGATTAAGCGGAAGAAGATGGATGGATGGATGGATGGATGGATCGATCTCTTATCTTCACCTCCGCTTTTCGTACTTTATTGTCCTTTCCGTGAAGTGTCTTCACAATCCGCCCCATGGGCCAGTCATTTCTGTGTGTTTGCCCATCCTTGAGCAAAACAACATCTCCAACATTGATGTTTGGTTTCTCATCAGTCCATTTTCTTCGGCTCTGAAGAGTCACAAGATACTCTTGTCTCCATTGTTTCCAAAAACTATCCGCAAGAGCCTGCACTTGTTTCCACTGACATGCATGAAGTTCTGGTGCAGCGAAAGTTCCCGATGGTGCTGCCAAGGGGTTGGTTTTTTGGGTCAGTAGCATTGCTGGGGTTAGGATGGTTGGATTGTCAGGATCTGTTGAGACCGACACGAGTGGTCTTGCATTCATCACTGCCATAACCTCCGCCATTAAGGTGCTCAGTACCTCATGCGTGAGCCGTAGTTTGTTCTTGAGAAGTAGTGCATCTAAAATCCGCCTGGCAACTCCAATGAGTCTTTCCCAGGATCCACCCATGTGTGATGCATGGGGTGGGTTAAAAAACCATTTGCGAAGAATCTCCAATTAGAAGATGGCGGAGAGACATAACACTTAAACAAAGAGCTCTCCCTAGCCGGATTAAAAATCATCGGTAAATGGCCAACTCGACATAAACGAATCAATAAACTAAGGGATGAAAACACGAAGGAACCGGGCACAAGGACAAAAACAGGGTAAAATTGAAGAATTCCTCTCCAACAACGCAGGAAAAACCGCTGTACGCAAAGCCCAAAAAAACGAGATGTCCACAGCAGAGAAAATGGAGGACACCAGGCTCGAAAACATGAACGCTGGCATCGCCAGTTTGGGTGAAGAGTTAAGAGAATTCAAGCGACAGCTACAACAGGATTTAGCGGCTCTTAAGGAGGAACTGAAAAAAGAAATTAAGGAGGAAATCATGGACCTCCGAAGAGAAATGGAGCGTAAATTAACGGAAAACATGGAGGAGCTGCGCTCCCAGCGGGCGTGTATGACAGAAGCGCAGACCCGAATTTCGGAACTAGAAGATTGGAAAAGCGAGGCAAACGAACAACTACAGACCCTGACGACGCAAACGCAGAGGATGCAGGAGAAAATAAACGACTTGGAGAGCAGATCCCGACGAAGCAATATGCGCATCTTTGGAATTCCGGAGGGCATTGAAGGCAACTCGATGACAAAATTCATGGATCAATTCTTAAAAAAAGAACTGGAAATACCCGGAGAAACGGATCTGCAGATTCAACGGGCGCACAGAACACCGGCACAGAACCCGAAAACAAACTCTCCACCCAGGTCAGTTGTGGTAAACTTTGTGAAATATGACATAAAGGAAAGAATCCTGACGCAAGCATGGAAAAAAAAGATACGAATCGGCGACAAACAGGTATTTTTTGACCATGACTACCCGACAGAAATCGTGCAGCAGCGGAAGAAATATGCCAACATTAAAAAAACGCTGAAAGAGAAAAAAATTAGATTCCAAACGCCGCTAACGAAAATGAGGATTCATTGGGAGGAAGGCACAAGAACCTACAACACAGCCGAAGAGGCAGCGCGGGATATGATGGAGCGGGGCCTTGAGGTGAGCGTGCCGAAGGAGACGGCTGGAGCAGAGGCGGCCCTGAACGCACCACGACAGACGGAGTGGAGACGAGTGAACGGCGGAAGAAGGGGGAGAGACGTAGAGCAGCGGGCCCAGGACAAGCTACAAGGCTTTCAACTGAAAGCCTAGATCATAACAAAGATTAAGAAAGGCACAGAAGAAATGAAGGCCAAGAAGACAAGGTAAAAGAGAAACAGACGGCTAGGAGAGGTTTAAGTGATATTTGTTGGACATTTCTAGACTTATGACTATTACTTTGATAGTAATTAGAAGTCTAGGGAGGGCCCTTCACTCTGTGAAGACAAACCCCCCCACCCACCAACAGGGACCAGTGGGCAGAAGAAAGGCCCAAAGTACGGAGGTCGAGTTTTTTTAATGTGTTTTTATATAAATATGTGTTATTTTTGTTGTTAAAGGGGCTAGGAGCACAAGTTAAAAAAATGGAAAAACATGAATATGGGTAAAAATCTTAAGATAATGACACTAAACGTGAATGGTCTGAACTCACCTGTTAAAAGGGAAAGAATAATAAGAAAATTCAAGAAGGAAAAAGCTGAAATTATATTTATGCAAGAGACACATTTGAGCAAGGCAGAACATGTGAAACTAAAGAGATTTGGCTATAAGAACTCCTACTACAGTTCATTTAAGGGAGGAGCAAAAAGGGGGGTTATGATACTAATCTCAAACAAAATACAATTTGAAAGTGAACAGGAAATCCAGGATAAAGAAGGCAGGTATGTAATAATAAAGGGAAGAATAGATGGTATGCAGATCACATTAGTGAACATCTATGCCCCACCAGAAAGTGACAAGGGTTTTTTTCAACATCTGTTTGATCTCATAGCAACACACAGTGAAGGAGTCCTAATTTGTGGAGGAGACTTAAATGCTGTCATGGATCATGAAGTTGACACAACAAGTGTTAAGAAGACAAAAAAACATGTAACAAAGTTCATAAGAACCTCACTGGCAGAAATGGGTATGGTAGACATATGGAGGGACCTACACCCACTCGAAAAAGACTATACACATTATTCAGCAGCCCATAAAGTACACTCTAGAATAGATTACTTCCTTATGAATGAAGGTGACAGACACAGGGTGAGAAATTGTTGGATTGGAGGGGCAGAAATATCAGATCATAATCCTATATACATGGAAATATATTTAAACAATAGAAAACGACAAACAACATGGAAACTTAACGTAGGACTGTTAAATGATGAGAAAATGAAAGAAAGAATAAAAATAAACATAAACGAATATATCCAAGAGAATGACAATGAAGAAGTGGACCCAACAATACTATGGGATGCACTAAAAGCCGTGTTAAGGGGTAAATTAATTGTTGAAACAGGAAAAGCAAATAAGACTAAACTGGAAGCGTATGAACAAAGATGTGAGAGACTGAGGGAATTAGAACGTAAACATCAAAGCACAAATGATCCAAAAATATATCAAGAAATTAAAGAAGAAAAAACAAAGATAAAAGAAACACAAATGGATGAAATTGAAAGGAAAAATAGATATCTAAAGCAAAAATATTATGAAACGGGGCCAAAAGCCACAAAACTGCTGGCAAAACGGTTAAGAAAACAACAAACAATGAATAATGTATACAAGATTAAAGACCCCACCACAAATAAAACCACAGTTAACCCAGAAAACATCGAAGAAATTTTCCATAATTTCTACCAAGAACTATACTCGCAACCTGAAGAAACAAATACTAAAGATATCAAAAAATTTCTAGACACATTGGACTTGCCATCAATAGGAAATCAACAAAATGAAAAACTAACAGCAGAAATAACAACACAAGAGATCAGAGATGTGATTAAGTCACTTAAAAACGGTAAATCACCAGGTAGTGATGGATACCCATCTGAGTTTTATAAACTGTTTATAGAAGAACTCACACCACAACTCCTAAAGTCATTTAATTGGACGCTGAACAACAACAAAATACCTCCAACATGGAACGAAGCAATCATTTCAGTTATTTTAAAACCAGGGAAAGATAAAGAACAATGCGGAAACTATAGACCAATCTCTTTATTAAATGTAGATTATAAAATATACACAACAATTATATGTAAACGAATAAAGACATTCTTGACGGAATTGATAGAAGATGATCAAACTGGATTCATAGAGGGACGCCAAACACATGACAATATCAGGAGAACAATACATATAGTTAACCAAATACATAAAGAAAAGAAAAGCGCAGTAATAATGAGTTTAGACGCAGAAAAAGCATTTGACAGGGTTAACTGGAAATTCCTATATAGTGTACTGGAGCGCTTTGGATTTAACGAAAAATCAGTACAATGCATAAGGACGCTATATCAAGAACCTGTGGCAAGAATCAAGATAAACGGTAGCTTAACAGACAAAGTAAATATACAAAGATCAACTAGGCAGGGATGCTGCTTATCGCCCACCTTGTTTGCTCTGTTCATAGAACCATTGGCTCAAGCGATACGACAAAATAAGAAATTAAAAGGTGTAACAATAAAGGGAGCGGAACACAAGATTGGGCTATTTGCAGACGATATTATAGTTTACCTTGAACAACCAGATAAATCAATAATGGAAATGATGAACTTGATAGAAAATTTTGGAAAATTATCAGGATACAAGATAAACATAACAAAAACACAAATACTGACATTCCACTATAACCCTCTAAACCAGATAACTGATAAGATCAAACTAAACTGGAACCAAAAAGAAATAAAATACCTTGGAGTGAACATACCTAAAGATCTAAGCAAAATATATAAAGCAAACTATGATAGGTTGGAACAAGAAATAAAAAAAGATATTGATAGATGGTCAATCTTAAATATGGATCTGAATTCAAAAATTGAGACAGTCAAAATCAGCATACAACCTAGATTACTTTACCTCTTCCAGGCTATACCAACAGAGATTCCAGATGCCCAATTCTCAAAGTGGGACAGGATGATATCGAGATTTGTTTGGGGAGGTAAAAAACCAAGAGTGAAATATAAAACCCTCCAATTACCAAAAAGAGAAAGGAGGCATGGGCCTACCGAGTCTAAAGGAATATTACTACTCAGCACAAATAAGATATATCATATGTTGGTGCGACGAGGGATATGAGGCAAAATGGAAAGAAATGGAAAAGGAAATTGAGGGACTCCCAGTACAAAGCATAATGGGGGATAAAGATGCATATAAGCAAATCAAACAAATAGACCCAATCACTAAATTTACTTTAGAACTGTGGTATAAAATAGTACAAAAATATAATATAAGGGAAGACATAAAACTATTGAAATGGGTAGCATTTGACAGTCAGTTTGAACCGGCAAAACAAGATAGGGGATACAAAAATCTGGTGAACAAGGGAATCACAGCATGGGGCAATATCGGAAAAAAAGATCTCGGGAGCTTTGTAAATATCAGGAGAAAATTTAAATTAGAAAGATCGGAATTTTTCAGATATCTGCAGATGAGAGATTACTATATGAAGAAGATTAGGCATAACCTCCAAACAGATGTGAACGAGATTATACAACTTATTTTAAGCTCATATGCAGGAAATAAAATAAGAATTATTTCAAAACTATATCAGAAACTTATGACAAACAATCATACAAGTAACTATATAAAGGAGAAATGGGAGAAAGAGCTCAATTTAAACATAACAGAAGAAAGCTGGCAGGAAATATGGAAAACACAACACACATCAACAAATTCAAGGGCATGGAGGGAATTTGGATGGAAAAACCTGATTCGCTTTTTCATTACACCACAGATTCAAGGAAAATATACAAATACCCAATCTTTATGCTGGAGGGGATGTGGGGCTCAAAATGCAGACCACTCACATATGTTTTGGAAATGCTACAAAATATCATCATTTTGGAAATCTATGCATGTGACAATACAGAGGATATTAGGATATAATATACCAATGAACTGTAACCTGATGTACTTATGTGATCTTAAAAAAGACAGTGTTATACAGGCTGAGGACAGATATCTAGTTAAAATCTTGTTGATTGCATGTAAAAAACTATCACAAAAAAATGGCGATCAGAAGTTCTTCCTGACCAAGAACAATGGACTGACATTGTTGAGGACATACGTATGATGGAAAAACTAACATATCGACGAAGAATGCAAGAAGGAATATGGGAGAAAAAATGGCGGAAATGGACACACTACAAAGTGCAACAACGAGGCAGAAATTGAAAGAATAACCAAAGACACTGAAAAAACCAGAAGAATTAAGAGATGGAAACTAAAAACTTGATGCTCCAACATTTGTCCCCCCCCTTTTATTTTTTATTTTTTTTTATTTTTTATTTTTATTTTGTTTATTTTTCTTTATTTTTCCCTACCCTAACCCCTTTGTTTTTTAAATGTAGAATGTGATCTGAATGCATTATATATGATGAAAAATGAATAAAAATCTAAGTTACAAAAAAAAAACCCATTTGCAACCCTTTTCTTGTAGGTAACTCGTTAATACTGCGTCACTGTGCTCAATTCTGTTCCTTACATGCCCCGATAAAGTTTGTGCCCCTATCAGATCGCAGAAGCTGTGTGGGTCCCCGAATGGAGAAGAATCTTCTCAGAGTATTTATGAAACTGGACGTTGACATGCATGTGAAAAGTAGAGCCCATCTGTTGCTGGTTGCTATGTAATACCACTGTGATGGAAGTGTTGACTTTCTGATGCGGGTTACACGGTTTGCCACATATGCGTAGAACCTTTTTGTGTTATTGTTTATGTATCCGAGAACAATCTTACTGTCTGTATAAAACCTGACAGCATCCATTGCATTGTCTCTCATCCCTGATCAGCTCGTACATCTCAACAGCTAGAACAGCTGCGCATAACTCCAAACGAGGGATGGTGTGTGCAGGGTGTGGTGCTATTTTAGATTTACCTATAATGAACCCTGAGTGGCACTGACCTTCATTGTTGGTGGTTCTCAGGTATGCTACTGCTCCGATTGCCAAGGTTGATGCATCTGAGAAAATGCATAACTCTTTTTCGAACAGAAGGCTGTGGCAATGGCAGGTAGCACCTTGGTATCTGTAGGTCTTCTAGGTCTTTCAGGGAATCTTTCCATTTGTTCCATTCCTCTTCTCTCTCAGCGGGAAGTGGTTCATCCCAGTCGCCATGTTCTGTTGACAGTTCACGCAGGAGGTTCTTCCCCTGCATCGTGATAGGCGCCACAAACCCCAGAGGATCATACAGGCTGTTGACCGTCGCGAAGACTCCCCTTCGTGTGTAGGGCTTCCTGTCGATGGACACCTGAAACACAAAACTGTCAGTTTCAAGATTCCAAAGCACTCCTAAACTGCGCTGCAGTGGGAGCTCGTCACGTTTGAGATCCAAGTCTTTTAAGTCCTTTGCTCTTTCATTTGCCGGAAAGGCTTCCATGACCCTGTAGTCATTAGATGCTATTTTGTGTAATTTGAGATTGGATTGTGCTAACATCTTTTGTGCATTTGTCAGGATGTCAACAGCTTCTTCTGGTGTGGCTGTGGAGGCTAATCCATCATCTACATAGAAATGTCTCATTATGAACTGTATGTCCATGCTCTCTCACCTTCAGCTGCAGCACGTCTCATGCAGTGAACAGCCACGGCTGGAGAAGGGCTATTGCCGAACACATGCACTTTCATTCTGTAGTCTCTTACTTCTTTGTCCATGATGTCAATAAAAACCCGATCTTCTATTGACAGCGCTGGTTTATCGTCGTCCTTTGTTTTATCAAAGACTGTGTTTCCTAAGTGGTCTGTCTCTCTCACCCTGCAAGGCATATGGTAGTACAGTGATCCCTCGCTACTTCGAGTTTCACCTTTCGCGCCCTCAGTGCAACGCGGATTTTTCAAAAATATTCATCAAAAATTCAAAATTGAGAAAAAATGGCACGAAAGTTGCCCGGGCGCTAGCAGAAGGCAGGGAGATTACATTAGAACATCAGGTATCAACATGGAGAGCCCGCACAACTCCAAATCCACCTCTCTGACCACCGCTCCACTCCTCTCCACCCACCTCTTCACCGCTCAGGAATCTCGCAAGCTGATTGGCCGAGACGTTTTACCTCGCAAGCTGATTGGCCGAGATGTTTTACCCAGCTTCTCTCCCTGCCGAGCGCCCATACCCAGTGAAGGAAGACCGCATTCATTGTTCTTTATCGCTCGTGTTGCTTAGTGGCACTTTTTGCTGTTCTCTTGTGCCTTTTTGTGCAAAATAGTGCTTGTGACGCCCTTGGGGGGGTGGGGTGACGCTACTTTGTGGTTTTTCACTTTTCGCGGCCGGTTCTGGTCCCCATTAAACTCGATAAGTGAGGGATCACTGTATGCTGTTGGGGCGTGAGGTGGAGCAACCTGAAACCTCTTTGACAAGAAATGTGTTTGGGCATGGGCTGAGGAATGATGCACGACCATTGTAGAGCACATGTCTTTAGCACGTTAACAGTCGAAGGCTTGTGTGTCGTCCCCAAACACGTTTCTCCCACAATAACCCATCCCAAGTCCAAGCGCTGTGCATAGGGAGTACTGTGGGGCCCATTTATTTGTTCTCTCACCTTGTGTACCTGTAGGATGTCTCTTCCCAGCAGTAGGAGGATGGGAGCATGTTCATCTACAGGTGGAATCTTGTCTGCGACTTTTCTCAGGTGTGGATGCACAAGTGCAGCCTTTGGAGATCTCCCTGGAGTCTGATGGAATCTCCCTCCTGTCATCGGGGATCATGTCACACTTGATCAAGTTTGGAAGCTGGAGCTGTACCTTTCCATCCATTGGTTCTATCATGAAGTATGAAGCTCTCCATCCCCAAACTGTAGTAGCCCCTGAACACGTTTTCAGTGTGTAAGGGTCGGAAGGTGCTCTAATGTTGAACAGCTGGAAAAACTGATTTAGTGAGTGATCTGTTGCTTTGTTCATCAAGCACTGCATACATTTTCTGGGCTTCTTCTGTGTCCTGCAGGATAAACTAACACAGGGCTAATTTTTGAGCAGGATTGTGGGTTTTCTGCATTACCGCAAACTTCTGTGCATCTAGACGTGACTAGTGTGCCTTCATAATCATGGGACTCCCCGCCATGATCGGTCTCAGCTTCCTGAGGTTCCATGGGAGGAGGAGAGGGGCCGGGATGTAGTGCTGCTACATGTCTATCACTACCGCAGTCAGAGCACTGGATTGACTGTTTAGTCTTTTGCCAGATGCTGGGTGGACCCACAACACTTAAAGCAGATGTGATTCTCTCTCAAGAACAGTTTGCGTTCTTCTATTGGTTTTGCTTTAAACGTTTTACATTTCTTTAATGGGTGTGGCTTTCTGTGTATGGGACATTGTTTATCTGGGCTTTCTGTTCTTTGATGTGTGTGGTTACCTTTAGCTGCGGGTGAAGCTGGTGGGATGTCTGTTTTGTGGACACTGATGAGGTGCTTACTGGCGAACTTGGGGGGCCTTTTCAACTCTGGTGTTCATGTGGGCCGGTGGAGAAAAACTGAAACTTGGGTCGTTTATTATTTTGGCCTGTTGTCTGACGTAACTGGAAAAAAAGCTGAAAGGAGGAAAAGCGACTGTGTGTTTCTTTGTATTTGGCACCTGCTGCAATCCACTTCTCCTGTAGGCTGTAGGGCAGTTTCTCTACAACAGGATTCACTCCACGGGCTGTATCCAGGTATGCGAGCCCAGGTAGGTATCCGCCATCCTTGGCACATTCGAGTTCCTGTAGAACGTCACCAAGTTCTCTCAGCTTGAGTGCATCTTTGTTGCTGATTTTGGGAAAATGATCAAGCTTTTTTAACAGTGCATTTTCTATTGCTTCGGGTGACCCATAACACTCTTCTAGCCTTTCCCAGACTAAGTTGAGGGCTGCTTTTGGGTTGAAGACATGTGCAGAGCGGATCCTCTTTGCTTGTTCTGCTGATTCTGTGCCAAGCCATTTTATCATCAAATCCAATTGCTCGTGGTGTGAGAGGCTGAGGCCTTGAATGGCGTTCTGGAAAGATGCCTTCCATGCCCAATAATTCTCTGGGAGGTCATCAAACTGTAGGAGTCCCGTGCTCAACATCTCCCGGCGTGTGAGGTATTTGGTCAGATCCTGAATGCTTTGTGCTTCCGCGTAATGTGTTGCGGGGGCATAATGGGGTCATAACGTTGGGGGATTAATTGTCTCTGCAGCTCCATGCTCCTCCTTTATGTTGACACTGACCTTACTCTTACCATCTACAGCATTAGATGAGATGAATGGTGCATTTGTGGCCATTTCCAACTGTTCACACTGGATCTTAGAGGGGGTGTCTGGATCAGTTTTAAATGGAGTTTCCTCAAAGCGCATATCAAGGTGTTTCTGTACATACTCAGATGTGCGTTGCACTGAGCCAACTGGCAAGTCCATTAGTGCTTGACTGAATTCACTTCTTGCACATTGCTCTGCTTCTTCATAGGCCGCAGCTTCAGCTTCTGCAGCTGCAGCAGCCTTCTGATGGTTCAAAATGTGCATTTGTGCTTCAAGATTAGCTTTCTGCGTAATGAGGGCTGCTTCTTTCTCTGAATAAGCTAATTTAGCCCGTGCAGCATCTGCTTTAGCTCTAGCTTTTATGGCTGAGGAGGTAGCTGAAGAAGCCTTGCTTGACTTGGAGCTACGTGAATATAACGAGCTACCTTGTACAGCTGTAGCCAAGGGAATGGTGTGTTCCGTCTCCATAACTTCACTTCTGAGTTGGGGAGTTGGCTGGTGCTGCTCTCCTGCCCTGAGGCTCATTTGCTGCTTGTTGTTTGTTTATTGGGCCCGCCGCGCTGTAGTCCTTTTACTTTACTGCCCTCCCATCAAGTTTCCCAGTTATCGACTGGTAGACAGCAAGCTAACACGTGTGGTGCAGGCCTCAATGACGACAAGATGCTTCCTTTTATCTCATTTATTGAAGCTACCCCACAAGGAACTCAACGTGATGTACACTTGTCTTTTTGGTTTTACATCCGTTTACATTCGTTCCTACATCCGTGTAAAACTGCAACAAAGTAGACATATACACGCCGTCAATGATATGGTCACCGTGTTTAGCTTAGCACATGTTAGCATTAGCTCTAACTTAGCTGGTAACAATGTTGGCAACGGACTAGACAGTCGCTTAAAATACACCAATGCAACCGTGCAGTTCTCATTGTAGCTGTTAACACTGTCAAACCATGTAGGATACTCACGGACTATTGATGTCCAAGGCACCGATAATTAAACAACATTCACAGCGTTCGTACATTGGGTGAAGCTCTGACCGGTCTCCCGTTATATCATTACTGCGCATGTGCAACACTTTGTGTATCAGTTCAAAACGATGCTTTCACTACACCACTAGAGGGAACCAAACTCACTTACATGAAATGCTGTAATGGGAACTGCCCAACTTTAATTCATGAAGGCAGAATACTGTGCTTTCATCAACTTCCAGGCCTATGGCCACAGAAGTCTGTATTGCTTGGAGGATGGGCTCTTCCACCACAACAGAAAGGACTTCCAGCATTTCGTCAATGATGACATGAGATCTGTAATTTGTTTCTTCCAATTTACAAATGTAAAAGGGCCATGATGCAGCTTTTCTGAAAGTTTTCTAATGGGTCATAATGGAAAAGGGAAGCAATTTACGTTGAGCTTTTCAAAATAGTCACAGCCAAGAAGCTCTGCGAGGTCTAGTAGTGCTGGAAAATTGGTATGATGGGACTGTTCTTGCTTCGTCAGATGGTACTGTAACAGAGTGAATAAAAAAGCATTCCTACTTGGCTTGCCAAGTGGGTCAACCCTATTGGCGACACAGGTAGAGTGCTGGACTCTGGAGCAGAAGGTTGTGAATTCAAACCTCCCGGTTGGACATTGCCAGTTTATGCCCTCGGTTTCAGTATAGACATTTAAAGGCCCCTATGACTGCTTCATGCTCCAGAACAATAACGGGCTCAAAGGAAACCAAGACTGAGGAACCTGTGTACATTGTAATTTTTGAAAGCATATTAAAAGAGACATACACCTTCAACTCATTATTCCAAAGACAAAATTCATTTAGAATAATCTTGAATAACCTTTCGCCAGCATGGTGTGGGATTTAACACTCCCTGTGGTGTTCACTGATTATGTTTATCCAAAGAGTCCAACCGATAGGTCATTGCACCCTCTTCAATAAGTGGGCGGTTAGATACTCCCCTCTGAGCAGCATGCTTGTGTCATCGAATGAGCGGCAGAACATTCCTAAAAATGATGGGCAGATTCATTGAGGTGCACAGGTTAACTGGAATATGTTATTTTTATATTATTTATCCATCCATCCATCTTCTACCGCTTTTCCGGAGGTCCAGGTCGTGGAGGCAGCAGTTCAAGCAGAGAAGCCCAGACTTCGCTCTCCCCAGCCACCTGCTCCAGCTCTTCAGAGAGGATACCAAGGCATTCCCAGACCAGCTGGGAGACAGTCTCTCCACCGAGAGATGGATAATGTAATTGGATAATAATATAAGTGGAGAGACTTATTTATTTCATTTTTAAATTTTGCACAGGAACTTTGCATATGGAACTTACCATTTGAAATATTGTACAACTAAGGCTTGAATGTTGGACTATTGGACCAGTTAGGGTCCCACCCAGATGTCCTGTGTTTGGACATTTTACTGGTGTCATCCTTCTCTCCTCCCTCTGCTCTCACTTCTCCTGGACCCTCTGCCTGAACACTTCCCTCTCCTTGGCTCCTCTCTTCTGTCTCATCTTGGTCTCTCTGAGCTCTGTCTAATTCAGCTTCTCTTTCTGTCTATGGTGGTATACAAACAGGTTAGAAAATATCAAGTGCCACGTTTTGTCCTGCAGGATTTTTTCTTCTTTTTTTTTTGCCATGGTTTACATAAATGATAAAAATATGTATTTTTTTTGTATTTTTAATTCTGGTGTTTTTTTCCATTGAGAAAAAGTAGGACAGGGGAGGAAAAAATATTCATAATAGTAATGTACTCATGCATACTTTAATTATATGTTCAGAGGTGGGTATAGTAGCCAGAAATTCTACTCATGTAAAAGCAGTGCTTTGAAATTAATAATTAAAAGTAGGCAACCAAAAATTTCGAGTTAAGGGTACAAAGAGCACCCACTTAAAAACTTGAGTAATGACTTCAGTCTTGAAGGTTTGAGGTTTTTCTCCAAAATTTATAACAATTTTCTTAAAGTGTTCTACTTTTCTCTGTAAATTTATCTAAATTTGAAACCAGTTTCCTCAAATTTGTAATTTCCTCTTGTAAAATTGACTTTTCTTGTACATTTGAAACTTTATTATAAATTTGTGGATTATTTGTGGATTACTGCGTGACCCAGTTATCCCAGGAGCTATGTTGTCCGTGGCAATTTGCCTTTGATAGGGTCACCCAAGACAAACTGGTCCTGGGTGAAGGGCCAGACTAAGAGCGATCCAACAGACTCTCATGATAAATTCTAGATCAAGGATTCAGTGTACCCCGTCCAGTATGGGGTTACCGGAGCCCCACCCCTGGAGCCAGGCCTGGGGGAGGGGCTCGATGGCTCATGTCTGGTGGCCGGGTTTCCACCCATGGGACCCGGCCGGGCTCGGTCCGAAGGAGTTACATGGGTCCGCCCTCCAGCGGGCTCACCACCTGCAGGAGGGATCATGGGGGTCCGGTGCTATGTGGATTAGGTGGCAGTCAAAGGCAGAGACCTTGGCAAACTGATCCCAAGCTTTCTAAACTGGCTTTTGGTATGTGGAATGTCACCCCTCTGGTGAGGAAGGAGCCTGAGCTGGTGTACGAGGTTGAGAGATACCGGCTAGATATACTCTGCTTCACCTCAACACACAGCTCTGGTTCCGGAACCAGTCTCCTGGAGAGGGGCTGGAGCTTGGCCTTTTCTGGAGTTGCCCCGGGCGAGAGGCGACGAGCAGGGGTGGGTATTCTTGTATGCCCCACCTTGCTGCCTCTATATTGGAGTTTTCCCCGGTGGATGAAAGGGTTGCTTCCTTGTGCCTTCGGGTTGGGAAATGGGTCCTGACCATCATTTGTGCCTATGCACCAAATGATGTTTCAGAGTACCCACCCTTTCTGGAGTCTGTGACTGGGGTGCTGGAGGGTGCTCCTCTTGGAGACTCCATTGTCCTACAGGGGGATTTCAATGCGCACGTGGGCAACGACAGTGAAACCTGGAGGGGGGTGATTGGGAGGAACGGCCTGCCCGATCTGAACCAGAGTGGTGTTCAGTTATTGGACTTCTGTGCTAACCACAGTTTGTCCATAACAAACACCATGTTCAAGCATAAGGGTGTCCATATGTGCACTTGGCACCAGGATACCCTAGGTCGCAGGTCAATGATCGATTTTGTTATCGTGTCAGACCTGCGACTGTATTCAATTCAATTCAATTCAATTCAACTTTATTTATATAGCGCCATTTCACAACAACAGTCATCTCATAGCACTATCAACTGTAGGGAGGACCCCCACAGTTGCAGAAAGACCCCAGCAATCAGGTATGTCTTGGTATGTCAAGACTGTATGTCTTGGACACTTGGGTAAAGAGAGGTGCAGAGCTGTCACCTGATCACCACCTGGTGGTGAGTTGGATCCGATGGCAGGGGAGGAAGCCATTCAGACCTGGTAGACCCAAACGTATAGTGAGGGTGTGCTGGGCACATCTGGCTGAGGCCCCTGTCCGGGAGGTCTTCCACTCCCACCTCTGGAAGAACTTCAACCACATTCCGAGGGAGTCTGGAGACATGGAGTCTGAATGGGCCATATTCTCCACCTCTGTTGAAGCAGCGGCCCAGAGCTGTGGTGACAAGGTGGTCGGTGCAGCTCGTGGTGGCAACCCCCGAACCAAGTGGTGGACACCAGTGGTGAGGGGGGCCATTAAGCTGAAGGAGTCCTATCAGGCTTGGTTGGCTTGTGGGACTCCCGAAGCAGCTGAGGTACCGGCAGGCCAAGCGGAGTGCAACTCGGGTGGTTGCTGAAGCAAAAACCCGGGTATGGGAGGAGTTCAGTGAGGCCATGGAACAAGACTTTCGGTCGGCCTCGAAGAGATTCTGGCAAACTGTCTGGCGGCTCAGGAGGGGAAAGCAGCTCCCTGTCCACACTGTATGGTGCGGATGGGGTGCTGTTGACTTGGACTGGGGATATTGTCGGGCGGTGGAAGGAATACTCCAAGGATCTCCTCAATCCCACTGATATGCCTTCCACAGAGGAAGCAGGGTCTATGGACGAGGGGGATGACTCACCTATCATAGGGGATGAGGTCGCCAAGGTGGTTAAAAATCTCCTTGGTGGCCGGGCCCCGGGGGTGGACGAGATTCGCCCTGAGTACCTCAAGGCCCTGGATGTTGTAGGGCTGTCATGGTTGACAAACCTCTGCAGCATTGCGTGGAGGTCGGGGGCAGTGCCTTTGGCATGGCAAACCGGGGTGGTGGTTCCTCTCTTCAAAAAAAGGGACCGGAGGGTGTGCGCCAACTTTAGAGGGATCACACTCCTCAGCCTCCCTGGGAAGGTCTATGCCAAGGTACTGGAGAGGAAGAGTCCGGCCATTGGTTGAAGCTTGGATTCAGGAGGAGCAATGTGGTTTTTGTCCTGGCCGTGGCACATCGGACCAGCTCTTTACCCTCTTGAGAATTCGAGGGTTCGTGGGAGTTTACCCAACCAGTTTACATGTGTTTTGTGGACTTTGAGAAGGCATTTGATTGCGTCCCTCGTGGTTTTTTGTGGGGGGTGCTTCGGGACTATGGGGTATCGGGCTTGTTACGAGCTATTCGGTCTCTGTACGACCGTTGTGAGAGTTTGGTTTGTATTGCCAACACTCGGTCGGACTCATTCCCAGTGAGAGTTGGACTCCGCCAGGGCTGCCCTTTGTCACCGATCCTGTTCATAATTTTTATGGACAGGATTTCTAGGCGCAGCCAGGGAATGGAGGGCGTCATGCTTGGTGACCACAGGATCTTATCTCTGTTTGCAGATGATGTTGTCCTGTTGGCTTCATCCACCAATGACCTACAGCTCTTGCTGGGACGGTTTGCCGCTGAGTGTGAAGCAGCTGGGATGAGAATCAGCACCTCCGAGACCATGGTCCTCAGCCAGAAAAAAGTGGATTGTCCTCTCCGGGTTGGGGACAGGCTCCTGCCCCAAGTGGAGGAGTTTAAGTATCTTGGGGTCTTATTCACGAGTGAGGGGAGAATGGAGCGAGAGATTGACAGACGGATCAGAGCAGCATCTGCAGTGATGCAGACGTTGTAGCGGTCTGTTGTGGTGAAGAGGGAGCTGAGTTCTAAGGCAAAGCTGTCAATTTACCAGTCAATCTATGTTCCTACTCTCACCTATGGTCACGAGCTTTGGGTAATGACTGAAAGAACAAGATCGCGGATACAAGCAGCTGAAATGAGCTTTCTCCGTAGGATTGTTGGACTCACCCTCAGAGATAGGGTGAGGAGCTCAGTCATCCGGGAGAGGCTCAGAGTAGAGCCGCTGCTCCTCCACATTGCAAGGAGCCAGTTGAGGTGGTATGGGCATCTGATTAGGATGCCCCCTGGACGCCTCCCACTTGAGGCGTTTTGGGCACGACCCACTGGGAGGGGACCCCGGGGCAGACCCAGGACTCGGTGGAGAAACTGTCTCCCAGTTGGTCTGGGAATGCCTTGGTATTCTCTCTGAAGAGCTGGAGCAGGTGGTGGGGGAGAGGGAAGTCTGGGCTTCTCTGCTTGAACTGCTGCCTCCACGACCCGGACCTCCAGAAAAGAGGTAGAAGATTGATGGATGGATTATTTTATGACTAATTTTTGTCTGTTTTTTTAAATAAAATTACTGTTTTTTTAAATAAATTTGAAACAGACTGTGGTAATTTTTACTTTTTCCTTCTAACAATTTATATTTTTGACCATAACTTTGCAGTCAGAACAATAATTCAACTCTCATTACAAAGAAAAAAAAAAATTCTATTTAATGATTTAAATTAACTTAAATGACCAAGGATGCCATTATTTCTGTTATAATATTTCTATACATTTATAGTTTTTTAGAAATCTCCTCACCACTGTAGTATGGAAGTACCACAGTGCTTACATACCTCTTCTGATTGTTTAAAGTACTTTAATAAACTCATGTTTCTGTCAGACATTTACGCTAGCGAGACTGACTGGTGGAAAGCTCGCGTGGGCAGGGCGCTTCTCAACTCCGCGCAGATGACAGCCATGCACGTTGTTTGTGTGTATGCTTGTGACAAGTCATTACTTCATATATTTTTCTTAAATTCACATCTTATTGGCGTGGCGGTAATTTTTCTGGTGAGGCGGGCCACCACCCACAAATGTTACCAGAGGAAACCCTGACTGCCGTTTGGGGCCACTTGAAGACGAGAAGGTATGCGACCAACTAGCAGGGCACACCTGTAATGCTAGACTGCAAGCTAGGCTACTAATGGCGCCAAATGACTTGACGTTAGCTAGGGCTGTTAAGCTAACCCTCCAACTGGAGGCTGCAGACAAGCTAGCTTTGGAGCTAAACTGATGTCAGTCACAGAAGCTGTCGGAGCTTCCCGCCTCAGCTAATGTTGGAGACCCTGATAGCAAGGATAGCTTAGATGAAGATTGTTTGGAAACCAATGCTGCCAGCCGAAGGTCTGCCCCGGGAAACCCCCACTACAGGGGTTGTGGGTCCACGACTCACCACCATAAAGCAAGAGAGTGCTCGGCAAGAGGAAAACGTAGATGTGGACACTTTAATCACTATGCCAGGGTGTGCCGCTTATCTGATCCGGAGAGCCCACGGAAGAAATCACCCCGCCCGCCCCCAACAACCATCCACTCGATGAGTCCCAGTACCAATGGGTATACATATTGTGCAGTGGCGTTAGATGGCGTGGAGGTGCCACTGTTACTTGACACGGCGGCGGTGTGGTTGATGCTGAATTAGGCCACAGTGATGAAGTTTTTCCCCCACCACAGGATAAGAAGTAACCCGGCAACAGTGTATGGCTATACACTGTTGGGACTGTGGAGCTAACCGTTCGTTACAAGTCTGAAACGATGATTGACTTCATTTTCCAAGTGGCGGCACGTGGCAATAACATCATGGGCTGTGACCTATTCTACAGACTGGGTTTTGCCATCAAAGACAGCACTGGGAACAGATGGTCTGGTTGTGGCCGCTGGGGCTCGCGGGCTCCGGTGGTCAAAAAGGACGTGGTTTGGGACGAAGGACTAACGGACTCCCTCACTTTCGAGCCAGACCAGCTTTGCTCAGAGTCGGTATGGGAAAGTCTCAGTTCCTGCGCTCGGGAAGGAGTAGCTGGGGGGACCGAGCGTGACGGCGGAGCAACACCATGCTAACCCCAGATGCCTCCGGTACTCTGCTGCAGTTGGGTGGGGGGTCTGCAGCTATGACGGTGACCACTACAATGTTCGTAGAAGAGGGTGGGGCATGACTGACGAGCATGGAGTTACCACATGCTCAGCAGCAGCACATCAGGCTGAGTAAGGCTCCACTTCGGGTTATGGACTTGGTTCGGGGTGATAAACGACCACGGCGAAGATGGGCCAGACGACGGCCTATGAAATATCATACACGCCTGCGGATGATGGTGAAGTTTGTTGTGGTGCGTTTCCAGTTGTCTGATGGCTTGATGAGGCATGCCAACCAGCTGCGGCGTGTCCAGGAGGACGTTCCAGGTGGCAAGGCTGGACAGGAGTTGGTGAAGGTGGTTTGGGATCCAGGCTCCAGCATCCAGAAGATAAGCTGTCGCTCTGGGAGCCTGTTGCCTCCAGGGCGCGCTTGCTGCGGGGCTGCCCAGGGCCCCCCCCCCACCGGTTCCACCTCTTTTATTCAAGTGACTGTGCTGTGACAGTTTGTTTCTAGTTCAATGTCTTGTTTTGTATGTTTAGCGTAGGAGGACGGCAGATTTTTAGTTTCAATGAAGACTTTAGTTAAACTCAGTGGCAGAATAATCCACTGTGCTGAGCGGGCCGTGTGGTAGTCCATCCACCGGCCCTGTTTTAGGTTGTTTTGTGTGAATGTGTTAGGCCTTTGAGTATTTTAGTTTACATTATTTAGTGTGTGATTCGGGTTCCAAATTGGGGTGGGTTCAAATTGTGTGAGTGGTTTTGGACTTTGTAAAGGGGGGAGGATGTTATGCCAGCACGTACTGTGAAGTGCAGTGTGATGACGCTGACTTCCTGTCATGTCATCACACTGCCTATATAGCAGGATAGCCACCATTGGCACTTCCTTTTGTGCCGGATGACTCCACTGGGTGCATGCCGTGTACTGTCTTCCACTACTTCAATAAAGCAGTATTCAGCGATACATCTGTCGACCTCGTTCATCACCAGGTTTGTGGACATAACAGATGGATGGCTATTGTAGTAGCTGGTCAAGTCAATCCTCAGTGATTCATCACTCTTGCCTTTCCCTGCATACAGTATGAAGCCTAACCACACCTGTTTGCTAAGTGACTCTTCATTATTGCTTCCGTCACCAGCGGGTTAAAACCATGCTAAATTCCTCCACTGGTTGCATACCTCTTTTGCTTTTTTCCACGTTTAAAGTACTTTAATAAGTTCATGCGTCTCTCGGACAGCAATGCCAGAGAGATACTCACCACTCTGCCTGCTGACTGGAACGCTCACGTGAGCGGGGCGCCTCTGAACTCCGCATGGATGACGGTCACGCGTGTTGTTCGTGTGCACGCTTGCGGACCGTCTTTCCTTCATACTTTTTTCTTAAATTTATATTTCCTTAGTGTGGCCTGGGCCACTCGGAGGTTGGTTCTGGGCCACAAGTGGCCCGTGGGCTGCTAATTGAATAGACCTGTTGTAAAGTTACAAGATGGGAAAAGTTGTGAATTTACAAGATGGGGGGAAAAGTTGCAAATTTACGAAACTGTGGGAAAGTAACAAATTTACTAAACAGGGAAAAGTTGCAAATTTACGAAACTGTGGGAAAGTAACAAATTTACTAAACAGGGAAAATTTGCAAATTTACAAGACCAGGGAAAAGTTGCAGATTTATGAAACTGGGGGAAAAGATGCAAAGTTATGAGATGGGAAAAATATGAAAATTTACAAGATGGGGAAAAGTTGCAAATTTACAAAACTGAGGGGGAAGGTTACAAAGTTATGAGATGGAGAAAGTTGTGAATTTACAAGATGGGGAAAAGTCGCAACTTTGTTAAATAGACGGAAAAACGCAAATTTATGAAACGGGGAAAGTCGCAAAGTTACAAGATGGAAAAAGTCACAAATTTATGAAACTTGGGGGGGGAGGTCGCAAATTTACAAGATCGGTAAAAAGTTGCAACTTTATGAAACTGGAGGGGAAAAGTAACAAATTTAGTAACAAAGTAACAAATTTAAAAGATGGGAAAAAGTTTCAAATTTATGAAACTGGGGTTGAAAACTTACAAGATGGGTAAAAAGTTGAAAACTTACAAGATGGGTAAAAAGTTGCAACTTTACAAAAACTGGGGGAAAGTCACAAATTTACTAAACAGGGGAAAGTCACAAATTTACAAGACCACAGAAAAGTTGCAAGTTTTTGAAACGGGGGGTCAAAAACTTACAAGATGGAGAAAAGTTGCAAATTTGCTAAACTGTGGAGAAAAGTCACGCAGTTACGAGATGGGGAAAAGTCACATTTATGAAACTGGGGATGAAAGTCAAGCACAATTTTGAGAAAACAAAATGCTACTTCAAAGCATGCAGTAAATGCAAGTCATTGTTATCTTTGGACTCTATGGAGATTTTGGGGATGACAGCTTAACCAGGAGAGGATTCTGGATCAGTTTTCCAACAGGGGGGATAACATCCCTCCTCATCCCTCCCCCTCACACAAGTTAATAAGAGAAGCCCCATAACCACTGGGACTGAAATGTTTCAGTTTGTCTCACAACTTCATTAGAGCCCATTCAATGGTATCTGGAATATTTACATTTTTAATAATGAGTAAACACCATAGTTTAGCACTGCAGTGACTGGCTCTCATAAGCCTTTGGGGCATGATGTTACGTTGCCAAGCAACAGTGGCGGGTCAAAGATTTCAAGAGGAAGGGCCTAGAAAAGTGAGGCCAGCCAGGTAAACAGACAGAGGGACTTGGTTTGCTGCAGTGGATGACAGCACTCAGACATTGCTCAAGATTTCAGTTGTTCGTTTATTTTATTAAAAGTTCAAACTCTAACCTACTGCACCTTTAATTAAAAGGTCACAAATCTGTGAGACATTTTCTGAGGAAAAAATATGAGGAAAAAATGCAGGTTTATATAAAAATTATCACATTTTTAAGTCAAAAAATGTTGAGAACGCTTAATGTTAATTCCTCATGTTTAAAGACCAGGTTATTATATTCGTAACTGTTTTACCTTCATTTTAAGGCCCAGATGTTTCTGTAGCACCACGCAGACTTTTGACCAAAGAGTTCTCAGCGGAGAGTTTCAGTTGTTCCTGATGACAGAACGAGGCTTTTAGTAGTTTGTCATTCTGTAGTTCTCCAGCAGAGAACGCTGCTGTTCTGTCTGTGTTCTGTCAGGGTTGGAGAACATTTGGTTCCTCTGCAGCAGGTCAGCCTCTCCTGTGGAAGGAACTATTCAGAACCATTGTTGCCTCAACAAAAACCACACAATACATTTAAGCCTTAAAATGAAGATAAAACAGCTGATGTACGAGGACATACAGGCCTGTTAACAGCTGTTATTACAGAGGAGTTTTTTCTCCTTTTATTCTACATTTTGTCTTACTGTTCTTCCTTTCATCATCCCTATGTTGATCATCTTTATCCATCTACATTTCTTTCTAAAATGCATATTTCTTTATTTTCAACTTTTCTTGTAGATTTGCAACTTTTCTCATAAATCAGGAAATTTTCTCATGTAAATTAGCAATTTCTCATAAATTTGAAATTTTCACATAAATCTGCAAATTTGGGCCTGTAAATTTGCAATTTTCTTCTCATAAATTTTCAACTTTTCTTGTAGATGTGCAACTTTTTCTCAAACATAACTTTTCACATAAATCTGCAAATTTTTTCCTCTAAATTTGAACATTCTCATAAATGTGAAACTTTTCACAAATCTGCAATTTTTTTTCTATAAATTTGCAATGTTTTCTCATAAAATTGCAGCTTTTTTCTCATAGATGTGCATCTTTATCATAAATCTGCAAATATCTTCCTGTAAATTTGCAAATTCTCAAATTTGCAAATATTCTCATAAATTTGCAACTTTTTTCACATAAATCTGCAGATTTTCCATCCATCCATCTTCTACCGCTTTTCCGGAGGTCCGGGTCGCGGACGCAGCAGTTCAAGCAGAGAAGCCCAGACTTCCCTTTCCCCGGCCAACTGCTCCAGCTCTTCAGAGAGGATACCAAGGCGTTCCCAGACCAGCTGGGAGACATAGTCTCTCCACCGTGTCCTGGGTCTGCCCTGGGGTCTCCTCCCAGTGGGACGTGCCTGAAACACCTCAAGTGGGAGGCGTCCAGGAGGCATCCTAATCAGATGCCCATACCACCTCAACTGACTCCTTTCAATGTGGAGGAGCAGCGGTTCTACTCTGAGCCTCTCCCGGATGACTGAGCTCCTCACCCTATCTCTGAGGGTGAGTCCAGCAATCCTACGGAGAAAGCTCATTTCAGCCGCTTGTATCCGCGATCTCGTTCTTTCGGTCTTTACCCAAAGCTCGTGACCATAGGTGAGAGTAGGAACGTAGATTGACTGGTAAATCAACAGCTTTGCCTTAGAACTCAGCTCCCTCTTCACCACAACACACCGGTACAACGTCCGCATCACTGCAGATGCTGCTCCAATCCGTCTGTCGATCTCTCGCTCCATTTTCCTCTCACTCGTGAACAAGACCCCAAGATACTTAAACTCCTCCACTTGGGGCAGGAGCCTGTCCCCAACCCAGAGAGGACAATCCACCTTTTTCCCGGCTGAGGACCATGGACTTGGAGGTGCTGATTCTCACCCCAGCCGCTTCACACTCAGCGGAAAACCGTCCCAGCAAGAGCTGTAGGTCATTGCTGGATGAAGCCAACAGGACAACATCATCTGCAAACAACAGAGATGAGATCCTGCGGTCACCAAGCATGACACCCTCCATTCCCTGGCTGCGCCTAGAAATCCTGTCCATAAAAATTATGAACAAGATCGGTGACAAAGGGCAGCCCTGGCGGAGTCCAACTCTCACTGGGAATGACTCCGACCGAGTGTTGGCAATACGAACCAAACTCTCACAACGGTCATACAGAGACCGAATAGTTCGTAACAACAAGCCCGATACCCCATACTCCCGAGGCACCCCCCCACAAAAATCCACGAGGGACATGGTCAAATGCCTTCTCCAAGTCCACAAAACGCATGTAAACTGGTTGGGCAAACTCCCACGAACCCTCAAGAATTCTCGAGAGGGTAAAGAGCTGGTCCGATGTGCCACGGCCAGGACGAAAACCTCATTGCTCCTCCTGAATCCGAGGTTCGACCAACGGCCGGATTCTCCTCTCCAGTACCTTGGCATAGACCTTCCCTGGGAGGCTGAGGAGTGTGATCCCTCTAAAGTTGGAGCACACCCTCCGGTCCCCTTTTTTGAAGAGAGGAACCACCACCCCGATTTGCCATGCCAAAGGCACTGCCCCTGACCTCCACGCAATGTTGCAGAGGCATGTCAACCATGACAGCCCAACAACATCCAGGGCCTTGAGGTACTCAGGGCAAATCTTGTCCACCCCCGGGGCCCGGCCACCAAGGAGATTTTTAACCACCTTGGCGACCTCAGCCCCTGTGATAGGCGAGTTATCCCCCTCGTCCACAAACCCTGCTTCCTCTGTGGAAGGCGTATCAGTGGGATTGAGGAGATCCTCGAAGTATTCCTTCCACCGCCTGACAATATCCCCAGTCGAAGTCAACAGTGTCCCATCCGCACCATACACAGTGTGGACGGGGAGCCGCTTTCCCCTCCTGAGCCACCGGACAGTTTGCCAGAATCTCTTTGAGGCCGACCGAAAGTCTTGTTCCATGGCCTCACCGAACTCCTCCCATACCCGGGTTTTTGCTTCAGCAACCACCCGAGTTGCACTCCGCTTGGCCTGCCGATACACCTCAGCAGCTTCGGGAGTCCCACAAGCCAGCCAAGCTTGATAGGACTCTCTCTTCAGCTTAATGGCTCCCCTCACCACTGGTGTCCACCACTTGGTTCGGGGGTTGCCACCACAAGATGCACCGACCACCTTGCGGCTGCAGCTCTGGGCCGCCGCTTCAACAACAGAGGTGGAGAACATGGCCCATTCAGACTCCATGTCTCCAGACTCCCTCGGAATGTGGTTGAAGTTCTTCTGGAGGTGGGAGTTGAAGACCTCCCGGACAGGGGCCTCAGCCAGACGCTCCCAGCACACCCTCACTATACGTTTGGGTCTACCAGGTCTGAATGGCTTCCTCCCCTGCCATCAGATCCAACTCACCACCAGGTGGTGATCAGTTGACAGTTCTGCACCTCTCTGTACTTGGGTGTCCAAGACATACGGTTGCAGGTCTGGTGATACGATAACAAAATCGATCATCGACCTGCGACCTAGGGTATCCTGGTGCCAGGTACACATAAGGACACCCTTATGCTTGAACATGGTGTTCGTTATGGACAGACTGTGGTTAGCACAGAAGTCCAATAACTGAACACCACTCAGGTTCAGATCGGGCAGGCCGTTCCTCCCAATCACCCCCCTCCAGGTTTCACTGTTGTTGCCCACGTGCGCATTGAAGTCCCCCTGTAGGACAATGGAGTCTCCAAGAGGAGCACCCTCCAGCACCCCAGTCAGACTCCAAAAAGGGTGGGTACTCTGAAACATCATTTGGTGCATAGGCACAAATGATGATCAGGACCCATTTCCCAACCTGAAGGCGCAGGGAAGCAACCCTTTCGTCCACCGGGGAAAACTCCAATATAGAGGCAGCAAGGTGGGGCGATACAAGAATACCCACCCCTGCTCGTTGCCTCTCGCCCGGGGCAACTCCAGAAAAGGCCAAGCTCCAGCCCCTCTCCAGGAGACTGGTTCCGGAACCAGAGCTGTGTGTTGAGGCGAGACCGACTATATCTAGCCGGTATCTCTCAACCTCGTACACCAGCTCAGGCTCCTTCCCCACCAGAGGGGTGACATTCCACATACCAAAAGCCAGTTTAGAAAGCTTGGGATCAGTACGCCAAGGTCTCCGCCTTTGACCGCCACCTAATCCACATAGCACCGGACCCCCATGATCCCTCCTGCAGGTGGTGAGCCCACTGGAGGGCGGACCCATGTAACTCCTTCGGGCTGAGCCCGGCCGGGTCCCATGGGTAGAATCCCGGCCACCAGACGCTAGCCTTCGAGCCCCTCCCCTAGACCTGGCTCCAGGGTGGGGCCCCGGTAACCTCATACCGGGCGGGGTACACTGAATCCTTGATATACAATTTATCATGAGAGTCTGTTGGATTGTTCTTAGTCTGGCCCTTCACCCAGGACCAGTTTGTCTTGGGAGACCCTATCAGAGGCAAATTGCCCCGGACAACATAGCTCCTGGGGTCACTGGGGCGCACAATCCCCCCCACCATGATAAGGTGACGATCCATGAGGGGGGATCAGAAAAAATCTGCAGATTTTTTCCAGTAAATTTGCAACTTTTTTGTCAAACATTTTTTTCTCAAATCTGCACGTTTTCCTGTAAATTTTCAACTTTTTTCACATAAATTTGCAACATTTTTCTCAAAAATTTGCAAATCTTTTCCTGTAAATTTGCAAATTCTCATAAATTTGCAGCTTTTTTCACATAAATCTACATTTTTTTTCCTGCAAATTTGCAATTTCTCATAAATCTGCAAACTTTTCTCCCGTAAATTTATAAATTCTCATAAGTTTGCAATTTTTTTCTCATAGATTTGGAACAGTTTCTCAAATTTGTAACTTTGTCATTCATTTCCAACTTTTTTCTTGTAAATTTGCATCTTTTTTTAATCATAAATCTGCAATTATTTTTATGATAAATTTGCAGCTTCTTTTATCATTAATCTGCAGGGGGGCGGGGTCTGCAAATTTGCAACTTGTTCCTGTAAATATGCCACTTTTTTTTCAAACTTGCAACATCTGGATGCTGGTTAAATTTGTATTCCATGCAATGAAATTGTAATTGGCTACTTTGAATTTTTAAATTTGTATTTTTTATATCTTTGCTCCTTTATTCTTGCAAATTTGTACCTTTTACATTTTGTAGCAGATTTAATAAAATATTGTGAGATAAGGTACAGGAATTATTTATTTTTATTTAATAGTGGGTGTGAAAGGGGACAGCATTAAACTGTCACTCCTGCACTCGCTAAATAAAATAAATAAGCACTCGTAAAAAGGGGCACCAGTCCTAAAGGACACTTATATTAAACTTAGTTTTAATTAATTTTGTACCTTTGATTACTTAATGGATCAGTCTCAAAATTTAAGGGAGTTCTTTTCCTGCCGTGATCTAAGAAACATATATGCGAAAGGAAAATGCTTCAATTTCTCTCATTCACCCTTTTATTAAACTCTTTCAGGTTACATGATATGGCATTCAAATGATGGATAAACAGGTTCAACTGATAACAGGTGTCCGATATCACATCAACTGTTAGTGGATTCCTGAACATAAAATCTAGCGTTAAATCTTTGTAGAACCAAGGAGAAACCAGACTTGTTTCAACAGTAAATGAAGGCTGAAATGTCTAACAAAACACAATTTTATGGGGAAAATTCACAAGCTGATTATCTAAAAATGAACTTCTGAATTAATCTACAAAAATGAAGGGAAGTTACTTAAAAACGACTAAGAGTCTTCCTTCAGTTTATAGCTTTATCCTATGGCTAAGAGACTAATTGTACCATGAAATACTGGTTATGTTCAATTGTAATTTGAATGTTAGGACATTACGTTTAACCCAGCAGATAGGAAAATGGGAGTCTCACTTACCAACAGCTGTAGGTCCACTTTTTCATCAGCTCGGTACCAGCTGGGTTTTGAAGTCGGGACATCGGGAGAAAGCGACTGCTGCTATGCTTCCTCACAGCCGTAAGAAGTGCAGGCTCAGCTGGGGGCTTGTACAGGACCGTGGCAGCAGTGGAGGGTTGTCTCAGAGCAGCGTGAAAAGTCCTTGGCAACGAGTCCGAATTTGTGAGGTCTCTGGCCGCAGGATAGACCAAAAAACTGAAGGAGAAACTTCTCAGTCAGGTGAGTATGAGGCTGGAAAGAGTCCAAAAACACAATCTCTGTTCACTTTAAATTAGGAAAATTAAAGGTCCACTTTAACGGCATGAAAAGTCAGAAAATCTAAGAAAAACATTTACTAGGGTAAGAATGGCTTCTGAGGTGAAGGAAAAAATTGTGAGAGTTTGACTCTCTATTTAAGAAGAGAAAAGATGGCATCTCCTCAGTAACCAGAAAAATGAGAAAAACTCAGGATTTGACAAACTTCACACAGAACAATTTAGATAAAAGAAAACTGTCAGGAACTTTGAAAAAGTGGAACAAAAACTGAGATCTAGATCGCTATTCTGCTTCTTTAATCTCTTCTTTCTATATTCTCTATTCTTTCCTTATTCTTTTTATTTCTTTCCTCTTTCTTCACTCCTTTATTCTACTTCTAACATGCAGGGCGGCTCCTCACTCTTAACTGAGCGCGCCGTTGGGTCATGCGTAAAACGGGCTGGTCGCAAGACAGACCAGCTTTCATAAAGGAGTTCCAATGGGCCTTTGTCCAATGTGAAAACATTTTTGTTTGGGAGCAGCCAATCAAATGAAAAGGGCCTTATCCCATGAAAAGGGAGAGAAAGCCGGGGGCCAGGAATGATAGCAGACAAGAATTAATACCCATTCAGTTCTTATAAAATTAGGTGCTCACTGCAAGATCTAACTAAATTAAGTGACTTGGCTAATATTCAGTGATCATGCATTTATACCATTACTACTAATATTAACATTTGTTTGACTCACACTCATGAACATAACATTTCTTATACAACTTTATAATACATGCACTCATATTTAGATCAAGGATTAATGAATTACTGCAAACCCTGGTCGGTGATCAAAAGGATGATTTTCAGTGTCCTTAGGATCTGGGGGAGATAAGCTGAAAGAAACTTAATGTTTAGTAAGAATTGACAGTCAGATTATACATAATGAAACATTCCGTAGGTATCCACTAGGAGGTACTGTTGAGCTGTAGATAATTTCTTGAGGTCTGTGATAACTGGAAAAGAGTCCAGTATCTGTCAAAAGTCATAAACCCATCTGGTTAAGAAGTTTGACCTTTTAAGAGCATTAGTTTCCTGTAGGGTGGATGCTATCCACATGAACTGTCCACGCTGGGGATCTGAACTTTGAGTTTTTATGGTCCCTTTAAGAGCAAATTCTGATCCTTACCATCTCTGCAAAAGGCATCTGTTTACATTGGGGTCCTGGGAAAAGCATTCTTGGTCAGGCATTTGAGTGAGGGTTGTTTTAATATGAAAACAAGTGATATTCCTGTAGAATGAAGAAACGTGATTTTCTGGATTGGTTTGAGGAGACGTTGATGCTACAATTTATACAGCTGTACCTAATCCTGTATTTATGAATATCCCCCCACCCCCTTGATGAAGGTTTTGGGAGTCTTGGCAAGCAACTGAAATTTGACACTCATGAGCGGGGTGAACAAGACTAGCTGTCAAATGAAACTCATCAAGAGATCTTTTGAAAACAACTGATAAGAGTCATTGGTCAGCTTGTACAAGTAATTCATCAGGACACATTTGGAATATTGCAATGCAGTCTCCCTCCCTGTGCATGAAAGGCAAGAAAAACTACTAGAAAGTGTACAAAGAATTGGGTTTATTGGCAAAAAAAAAAAAAAAAAATGCAAACTAGCAGCTGTTTGCAATAAACAAATAAAACAAGAACAATTTAAATAGCTCAACACAACTAATATCACAAGTGGTTTCTCCAAATTCAACCCAAAAGGCCACTTTAAATGAACAAATCTTGCTAATTGTCACTACTAATGGAGGCGAACCCTGATTTTCGCTAACATTCATCAGAAATCCTGGCAAATCCAAAAATCACAGCTTTTGTCAAGCTCTAAGAAGTACAAAGAAAAAAGTTAAAAATCAGTAATTGGTTTATGCAGAAGGCGATTTATTTTTTTAACAAAGGGGGATGGGGAGTATTCACCAATTTAGCATGAGGTGCAAACGTATAAATGTAAATAAATTGGATATAAATTTGCAAGAATAAAAGAGTAAAGATATGATAAAAGATGCCAATTTGAAAATTAAAGTACCAAGTTGTAATTTAATTACACAGAATAAAAATTTAACCAGCATCTAGATGAGCTTTGCAAATTTATGAGAAAAAAAAATTAAGAGGAAGAAAGTTGCAAATTTATGATAGAAAAGCTGAAAATTTCCACAAAAAAGTTGCAAATGTATGAGGAAAAAGTCAAAATTTTAAGAAAAAAGTTGCAGATCTATGAAAAAGAAGCTGAAAGTTTACAGGAAAAAACCTGCAAATTTACAAGACTTTTGTTTTCTGCAAATTAATGAGATAAAAGTTTAACCCAGCCATGGTGTCATGATTGACGACCCAGACACTCAAACGCAGGTCATACAGCACTGGAAGAACACAGACTCAGGTGAAACGTTAAATACAGTTGATTACAATTAAAACTAATAAATGATGACACAAGTGTGTTGATGAACACATAACTAAAGGACACGCTGGAGGGGCACACAGCCTAAAACGAGAGAATGGAGAGTGTGGAAGATGTGTTCAATGATGAGACATGAGTGTATTTCTCAGGTTCGGCTTTATTGCAGAACACAATCATCCAACATTCTCAAAAGCAAGAAGAGGCAGAATAATATTACAGCTCACTCTTATACCTCCGGGGGATTAAGAACTCAAGTCACATGGTGCTTCTGCAAACATTCAATCACAATGCAAGTCTCTGAAGATTCACCATTGTCTCTTATTCTCTGGTGTCCCGGGAAACCCCCCAGGGCCTCCTCTGAGACAAGGGCCCGACTTCACACCTCCTCGCCACCACCTGTCAGCCCCCGTCGATCCAATCTCCTGTTCCTCCAGACGTGAAGCCTCAATCCACATAAGCCATACATTTGTGGGAGATATGAACCAGACATATGTGCCACACTCTTGTGGGAAATATGAACCAAACATATGTGCCACAAGAGAAGTGATTAATGTGGGGAAATGAGAAGTACTGATGAATAGGAATGAGAGAAGTCTTACAAAACTGAGCTGATGGCCCAGCTGTGAGACCCAGCATGCAGAGGATTGCCGCTGGCAAGGACAGGACCAGGGGAGCCAGCAGGGATGAGGAATGGCGAGGGAAGGAATGGAGCTGTAGACTGACCAGGTGGAGCAGGAGTGGACCAGATGAGATGGTGGAAGGGCAGGTGAGCATGCGCCGCTCCAGAGAGACACACCACTGCGATGACGGCAACCTGGGAAGGAGAGGAGCAACACGGTCAGCAAACAGATAAGCTTAATCACAGACTAATTAGCCTTTAGCTGAGGCAGCAATACCCAACTGTCCAGCAGACTGGCTCTTTAATAACTGGCAGATGAGGAAGCAACAGGTGCGCACAATCACACAGGTGAGCGTGATCAGCTCCGGAGCCGGGAAACGGGCAGAGGGAAAAGACACAGAAGGGGAGGGGGAGCATGCTCACCTGATCATCACACACAGGGGGGCACAAGCCAGGGTACTCCTAGTGCCAGTCCCAAGCCCCGGTAAATGGGGAGGGTTGTGTCAGGAAAGGCATCAGATGTAAAACCTTGTTATGATGTTATTGGGATATATACTGCTCAAAAAAATAAAGGGAACACTTTGAAAACACATCAGATTTTAATGGGAAAAAATAAGCTGGATATCGAAATTGTGGCAGGCTAGTCCAGCTTACTCAGATTAAAAAGTGTTCCTTTAATCTGAGTAAGCTGGACTAGCCTGCCACTTCACCTGGAACTTCACTGACATCTTCAATCTTCAGTTCTGGAGCCGGAACTGAAACTATGTACAAACAGAAATCAATTCAAAAAGAGGTATAAACATTATTTGCTGAAAGGATATATGTTAGAAGGGTAGTATTTATATGTACGATTCATTATGTTCACTCTGGGACATTATGGGACACTATGGAATGGTGGGTGGGACAGCACTGTGTATATCTGTGTTGTTTGAGGCTGGTTTTGATGTATGGACATCAATGTACACTACCGTTCAAAAGTTTGGGGTCACTTAGTCGGAACCCAGTTGCGAGTCGGAACCCAGTCGGAACCCAGTTGAGAGTCGGAACCCAGTTGCGAGGTCCAGCTGAGGAACTATCAGACTGACGGCGGTCGGTGACGGGGCCTAGCGGAGGTGCCACCCAGCCGGACGGCGGCGAGCGGCGGCGGTGATCGGTGAAGTTCGGTGAAGTTCGGCTGCGCCGGCGGTGTGCGGCATAACCGGCCAGGCAGACGGCGGCAGGCGGTGGCGAATGACGGGGGTGATCTGCGGAGCTGAGCAGCGCTACTTGGCGGAGGAGCTGTGCAGGAGCTGTTGCGGCGAGTTCAGCAGCGGCCGGGCTAGTTGAGGCCTAGCCGGATTCTCTGTTTACTTCTATCTACAGGTCAGTAAGATGCCACCAAAGAAAGAGGAAATGGAAGAAATCAAAAAAGCTCTGAGCTTTATGTCAGAAGAATTGGCCAAATTGACTAGCCAACAGGACAAAATAATAGGCCTAATAGAACAGGTACAAGCCCTAAATTTAATAATTCAAGAAAAAGACAAAAAAATTATGGACCTGGAGCAACACGGGCGTCTTTTGGAGCAACACGTCGAGGATCTTGAACAAGGTTCTCGTATTGATGATCTAGTTATAAGTGGACTAGACATCCGATATCAGTCATACGCCCATGCCACAGTAGGTCTGAGTGGTGAAGATGCACCCATGAGGGAGTCATTGTCCTTAGAAAATCAAGTGCTTCAGTTCCTTAATGATAAAGACATTAAGGTAGAAGCCAATGCAATCTCAGCCTGCTATGCTCTACCGAAGAAAGATAACAAAACAAAGAAATCAATTGTGATGCGCTTTGTGAACAGAAGGGTAAAGAATAACATACTGAGGCAGGCCAAAAAGCTAAAGGAAACTCAAGTTTACATAAATGAACACCTGACAAAAAAAAAACGCTGAATTAGCACGACAGGCACGGATGCTAAAAAAACAAGATAAGATACAAGCAACCTGGACAAGAAATTGTAGAATTTGGATTAAACTAAATGGATCACCTGAGCAAGCAAAGAGTATAATGATCAGAGATGCTACTGACTTAGATAAATACAGATGAACACTGATTAGAAAATTATGAGCCAATGATAATCCATATTCATACACACGATAAGAATAGTTCTTTTGATACACCATGCCAAAGTACTTTAATAAAAATAACCAAAACAAACAAAAACTTATGACCGACTCAAGTAGACATCAATTATCCCCAGTTGGAGGAAGTCATTTGACACAGAATGAGGAAACTCAAACTCTGAAAACATACCATTATGCTGAACATAAACCACAAGAGATGGAGAATGATATTGATCCTGATAACCACTTTTTCAACAATATTCATAACCACTGTGAATATTACACTGAAAAACAATTCAAAAGTCAAATGCAATTAGATGGTAAACTGTCAATAATACACTTCAATAGCAGAAGTCTTAACAAAAACTTTCCACAGATTCAGGACTATTTAAAATAGCTAGACAGAAAATTCACAGCTATTGCAGTCTCTGAAACTTGGCTTAACGAAGAGCAGGCTCCCCTGATGGCAATAGAGGGATATCAGATGTTTTATATTAACAGAACTCAAAAAAAGGGTGGTGGAAGGACTTCCGGTCTGGACGCCATGGCGACTGCAGCTTAACACTGAAGTTCTCAGACCCAATCCAGGATAACACATTGAAAATCAAACTTAACGGATTTTTGGAGGAGTGAAAATCAAAAGACAAAATCATCATGTCTAAAGGAAAACAGAAGAAACTGAAATTCTCCAGGCCAGGACACGTATCGGCCGGAGAATCCGAACTGGAAGATCTCCGTTCAGAAGACGAGGAACTGGTGATAGCTAACAAAAGGGTTAGCCTGAAATAACTATTTGAGGAGCTACGACGATTTCGCCGAGATGTTACGGCCGAATTTCGGGAATTCAGAGAAGAATTGAAAAGGACAAACAGCAGAGTGGACCAGGCCGAGAACCGAATCTTGGAAACAGAGGATCGAATAAAAGTGCTCGAAGATTCTGTGCTAGACCTACGCAAAAGACAAGCAGCTATAGAGGCTAAGCTAACCGACCAAGAAGGAAAACAAAGAAGAGACAACATAAGAATTCATGGTCTGATAGAAGGAACCGAAAATGGTTTTAACTCAATGGCAGAATGCGTGGAATCCTTACTAAGAGAGAAATTGGATATTCCACAAACCACCGACTTGAAGATAGAAAAGGCACATCGTTCATTAGCCGCTAGGCCGGCGGCGGAAGCGCCCCCACGTTCGGTGTTGGTAAGATTTTCCAATTTCAAAATAAAACAAGAGGTTGTAAGACTGGCCTGGCAGAAAAAAGGATTTATGCACCAGGAGAGAAAAGTCTACGTGGAACACGATTACGCCCCGGAGGTCCTTAAAAAGCGCAGGGAATACAATGACGCGAAAAAGGTGTTAAGAGAGAAGAAATTGCGCTTTCAGACACCATTTCCTGCGAAGTTAAGGGTCTTCTACGGCGATGAAACGTGTCTCTATAATTCGGCGGAAGAAGCAACAGCTGACATGGCGAAAAGAGGCCTCCCGGTAACGGTATTTAAACCCGCAGCAGACCCGAGTGAGAAGATCAAAGCGCAAACATGGACAACACAAAGACCTTCAAAATCCACGGACCAGCAGCGGGAAACCCAGCACCAGAGCGTCGCGGATAAACTATCCGTTTTCAGGTTGGAATAGCGACCTTTTTTTTTTTTTTTTTTTTCTTTTCTCTTGAATCAATCCGCACATCCAACCCCCCTCATACAAGGTAACAAACATTAAAGGAGATGCATATTCAGCATGTGGTAAAACATTTCATGGAACAATCATATTATTTGAAACAAATAAGTCTGTGTAATAAAAAAAAAAAAAAAAAAAACTTGTTAAAATAGAAATGTGACAATAATCCACATGTTCTCCTCATACTAACAAATACTGTTTTTGCGTGAATGTTTGATGTGATGGGGGTGGGAGGGTGCACACAATTTCACAGGGTTTAGGCATAAAAGGAAAAAAAAAAAATCATTACAAGTTTGGATTGGGTTCTGAAACTCACGTTAAAAGCATGGGACTACTTTCAGTGGTAAGAGAGGGCCCTCAACACGTAACAGAGTTTGAGGATTTTCCCTCAGAGCCTTCACTACATCAAGGCTCTTACAGGGTCTTTAAAAAGACCTCAGCTCAGGAAGTTCTTATGACAGTTTTTTGTTTTAAAGTTTTTTACACTATGTTCTTAATGTTTTTCTTGTTTTTAATGTTCTTTCAGTTTCTGAGTAGCACAAAAGAGGGCCACCACACAGTTATACTAAACAAAACAACACAATGGAGAAACAGGGTGTAACCAAAATAATTTCATATAATGTAAAAGGAATCCTGAATCCAGTTAAAAGATCCAAGATTCTAGGCAAAATGAAAAAAGACAAAGCAGGAATAATACTTTTACAAGAAACCCACCTAACAGACGTGGAACACAATAAACTCAGTAGACAAGGGTTTAAAATGATCTCTTCATCTTCATATAAATCAGGGAGGAGGAGGGGAGTAGCGACATTGATATCAACCAAAATTACATTTGAAAAAAAATCAGAACACAAAGATAAAGAAGGGAGATACAGTTTGGTAACTGGGCGGCTAGAGGGAGAAGATATCACCCTGCTGAATGTGTATGCTCCCCCAGGGGCTAACTGGAAATTTTATAAAAATGTATTCGACCTAATGATAACTAAAGCTCAAGGTTTAGTGATATGTGGTGGGGACTTCAATCTTAGACTGAATCCATACTGGGATGCTTCTGGTAATTCCCCACATCAAAATAACACCCAAAACAGGAAGACTCGGATGCTACTAAAAGAATTGGGAATCTGTGACGTGTGGAGGGAACTCAACCCCAGTGTAAAAGACTATACATTTTACTCAACTCCACATTCATCTTACTCAAGGATTGACTATTTTTTTATGTTTAATAGAGACATTGGAAGAGTAAAAACATGTAAAATAGGACTGATGGATCTCTCCGACCACAGTCCGATCTACATGGACTTAAATATCCAAAAATACACAAATAATACATTTTCTTGGAGGTTAAATTCAAATGTCCTGAAAGGACCATTGAAAGATGAATTGGAATCAGATATTCTCAGATATTTGGAAGATAACGATAATGGAGAAGTATCCCCTTTAATACTGTGGGATGCATGTAAAGCTGTAATAAGAGGAAAGATTATTGCAAAACTGGCAACCCAAAAGAAACTAAGACAAGAAAAACTATCCACATTAGAGTCAGAACTTAGGAACCTAGAAAAAGAACACAAAGGCAACACTCATTCTACTGACTCGCTCAAGATTAAGGAAATTAAAAACCAAATAAATGAGATCTACACAATAGAAATCCAGAAGAAACTTACATTTCTGAAACAAAAATACTATGAAGCAGGCAGTAAATCGGCAAAATTGCTAGCCTATAAATTGAGGAAACATCAAACAGAAAGAGCAATCTACAAAATCAGAGACCCAGTATCAAAGGAAATAAAATTCAGAATTCAGGATATTCTTAAAAACTTCGAGAATTACTATAAGAACTTATACTCCCACAAAAAACATAAAAACGCATCCGAGGCATTCCTAAACACATTAAACCTTCCCCAACTTACGGAGTCACAAAATAAAACACTACTGTCAGAAATACATCCTAAAGAATTGGAAAAAGCAATTATGAAACTTAAAGCTAACAAATCCCCAGGAGCTGATGGCTATACAGCAGAGTGGTACAAAACCTTTAAACAGCAACTATCTCCTCTCCTCCTGAAAACATTTAATTATGTCCTCCACACAGGGGAAATCCCCCCCTCCTGGAGAGAAGGGGTCATTGCAGTTATACCTAAACCTGAAAAGGATAAACTAGAGTGCTCCAACTACAGACCAATCAGTGTACTAAATCAGGACTATAAGCTTTTTACCATTATCCTTGCCAAAAGGTTAGAAAATATACTGACAGACCTAATTCATTTAGACCAAACAGGTTTTATAAGACAAAGACAGACACAAGACAACATTCGACGCACTTTACACATAATTCATCATATAAAAAAATATAACTTAAATGCAGTCCTATTGGGATTAGATGCTGAAAAAGCATTCGATTCGGTTGACTGGTCTTTTCTATATAGAATCTTATCCAGTTTCAATTTTCATAACAACTTCATTAGAACTATACAGGCATTATATAAAAAACCAACAGCTAAAATAAGGATTAACGGTAATTTATCATCATCTTTTGAACTGGAAAGAGGATGTCGTCAGGGCTGCCCCCTGTCTCCACTGCTCTTTGCAATCTTCATAGAACCTCTGAGCCAATGGATAAGACAAAACCAAAAAATTCAAGGTATTACACTTGGTCAGAAGGAACATAAAATAGCACTCTTTGCTGATGACATTTTAATATACCTAGGGCAGCCGGACACTTCTTTACCAGAACTAACCTCAGTTTTTTCAGAGTATGGAGATTTATCGGGGTACAAATTAAATATGCATAAAACCCAAGTTTTAACATTCAACTATGACCCAAATCATTATTCACTAAGCAAACTCAAAACTAACTGGGAGTCGGAATCTATGAAATATCTGGGGGTCAATATCCCGAAACAACTCAACAAAATTATATCACTAAACTATGATCCACTGGTGACAAAAATAAAATCTGACCTAGCAAGATGGAATATGATACCATTCTTGGGTACTGCACAAAGAATTGAAGCAGTCAAAATGAATATACTTCCACGTCTTCTATACCTTTTCCAAACAATACCGGTAGAACCTCCCAAAAAAACATGGCAGGAGCTGGACAGAAGGATCTCAAGATTCATATGGCAGGGCAAGAGACCTAGAATCAGATATAGAACCCTACAGCTAAACAAAGACAAAGGTGGGCTCGCGCTGCCAAATATCAGGGACTACTTTAAAGCCGCACAAATTAAAACTTTAGTAGAGATATGTAACCCAGTCTACACTGCACAATGGAAGGAGATCGAATGCCAAATAACAAGTGACATCCCCCTACAGGCGATAATAGGGAACAATGTCTTACCTAAGCTTTTGAATAACACTAACCCGTGGATAGAGACCCCGCTAAAAATTTGGTTTAAGATAGTCAGAGAGAATCAAACTAAAGAGCCCTATCGACTTCTGCAATGGATCGCCTATGATCAGGACTTTACTCCTAATAAAACAGACACCAGATTTAAAAAGTGGAAGGAGAAAGGGCTGATAAAATATTAAGATTTTTTTAAAGGGCAAATCTTAAGAAGTTTTGAAGATTTGAAAAAACAAGGCCTAATAAATCAAGACCTTTACAGGTTCTTTCAGCTTAGACACCACATAAACAATATACTTAAAAAGGAGGTTTTGGAAAGGGCCCAGTCAGGTGTTCTGAAGGTCTTCTTAATGGCATATAAAGGGATCCCAGGGATCAGATACATTTCTAAAATATACCAAGGTCTTCAAGACTTAAAAGGAGACAACACATCTTATATAAAAGAGAGATGGGAAAAAGAGGGGAATTTCACTTTACAACTGGAAATATGGGAAAAGCTAAATAAACAGCAATGGAAAAGTACCTCATCCCTGCAGTGGAGAGAATTTGGATGGAAAAACTTGGCAAGATTTTTCAGAACACCTGCACAAAACAAATTTACCCATAAGGGATTGAACTGTTGGCGCTTGTGTGGTGAAAAGACTGCAAATCATTTTCATGTGTTTTGGTCATGCCCAGTTATCCACCAATATTGGACCAAGGTACAGACAATATTGGGGAAAATATTCAAAATTACAGTTCCCTTTTCCTTTGTAACTTTGTATTTGGGTTTACTACCGGACTCACTGGAAAGACGAGGAGAAAAATACTTATTCAATGTTTTAATATTGGCAAGCAAAAAAGCTCTAACTAAAAAATGGATGTTGAAGGACTGTCCTACACCTGAAGATTGGACTAACGTGATCCAAGACATTTACTCGATGGAAAAGTTGACATTCGCACTGAGACAGGACATGGATGTGTTCATGAACTTTTGGCAACCCTGGACCGCATATGTGTCTTCCATTAGATCTAATCTTTGACAAATACCATTTCAATAATGGTTCCGCTCTTTGTTCCAATGCTACTCAGATGCTCTTTTATCTTTATTTACTTACTTTTTCTTTTTGTTTGTTTTTTACTGGTTTGTTTGTTTTTTTTTTGTTATTTGTTTCTTGTTTTTTTTTCTCTTTAATTTCACTTTTTCTTTCACTTTAAAAAAAAAAAAAGGGGGTGTTGTAAGAATTAATCTTCCAATGTTGTCAGATATCAGAAAATAAGGGAACATGTGATGAAAATGTAAACACTGCATTGCTGTAACGACCTGTATACCCTTTACAAAAACTTAAATAAAGGAATTGAAAAAATAAAAAATAAAAAAAATAAAAAAAAGGGTGGTGGTGTTGCACTGTATATTGATGACCTGTACAGGTGTAAGCTTGTAAATGAAATGTCCTTAGCACTACCAGGGATTTTGGAATGTGTTACTGTTGAGATTGACCTAGACAAAACAAAAAATCTAATCATAAGCTGCATATATAGAACGCCGGGAACTTGCATTGAGACATTCAGAGATAAATTAGTCGAGCTGTACAATAATATTACTAGTAAGAAAATGGTAGCAATTTGTGGAGATTTCAATATTGACTTACTGAATCCTCATCAACAAAATGTAGTTACAGAGTTCATGAACTCTATGTACAGCATGAGTCTATATCCCACAATAACACATCCCAGTAGAATCACAGTTCACTCTGCTACACTTATTGACAACCTGTTTGTCAATGTTTTCGATAAGAAAATAGAAAGTGGATTATTGATAAATGATATAAGTGACCACTTGCCAACCTTTGCACTTATCCATGGCCACACGGGGCCCAACGCAGAAAAAACTTCAAAATCGTTCAGACACAAATCACCAAATGCAATCAGTTCTCTTAAAGAGGACTTGCTGAAGCAAGACTGGACAGAAGTCTATGTATCAGATGTAAATGAAGCCTATGACACATTTATAAACATTGTAACCACTCTTTATGAAAAAAACTGCCCATTAGTAATAAAAAAGCTTAAACACAAATTTGCTAATAAGCCATGGTTAACCAAAGGACTACAAAAGGCGTGTAAAAAGAAAAATTTATTATATAAAGCTTTCCTAAAGAAAAGAACAAAAGAAGCAGAGCAGCGGTATAAAACATACAAAAATAAGTTAACATATATAATAAGATGTAGTAAAAGAGACTATTACAGTAAAGAACTGGAGAAAAACAGAGACAATATTAAAAATACATGGACAATACTCAACAGTATCCTTGGAAATAAAAGCAGAAATACAAGCTACCCAACTAATATTCCAAAAAATAATAAAACGACTCAGAGTGTGAATATTGCTTCACCTGCAGATGAATTTAATAATTTTTTTGTTAACATTGGACCTAAACTGGCCCGAGAAATACCCACTACGGTGCCAACAGGTGATACAATATGCAATAACACTGCTGTAAAAGACTCCATCTTCATAAAGAACACAGACGAAAGACAGGTCATTGAAATTGTTAAATCGTTCAAAAGTAAAACATCTACTGACTGTGATGGTATCGACATGCTACTAGTCAAAACTGTTATCGAATGCATAGTAAAACCACTGACGTATATCTGCAACCTGTCTCTCCAATCAGGTATATTTCCCAATGCAATGAAAATAGCTAAAGTAATTCCGATATACAAGACGGGCGACAGAGGGGAACTCTCAAACTATAGACCAATTTCACTATTACCACAATTTTCCAAGATACTTGAAAAAATATTCTATGAGAGAATTGACAACTTCATACTGAAGAATGATTTATTATGTGAGCAGCAATATGGGTTCAGACACAAGAGGACAACTGCATATGCCCTAATGGAATTTACAGAAAAAATATCAACAGCCATTGAAAATAAAGAGTATTCAGTTGGAGTATTCCTAGATCTTAAAAAAGCATTTGATACAGTAGATCATAATTTATTATTAAAGAAACTACAAAATTCTGGTATTAGAGGGGTAGCACTGTCCTGGTTAAGTAGTTACTTAAAGAATAGATATCAGTATGTATGTGTTAGCAACAAAAACTCAGAGTTGCTGAAGGTCACCTGTGGAGTCCCACAGGGTTCAGTTTTGGGACCATTATTATTCAATATGTATATAAACGATATATGTAAAGTCTCAGAAAAAATGGACTTAATATTGTTTGCCGATGACACTAATCTACTATGCAGTGGAAACAATTTGGAACAACTTCTGGATACACTCGGGAAGGAATTAGGAAAGCTTAAACTGTGGTTTGATTCAAACAAATTAACGCTCAATTTAAGTAAGACAAAATTTATAGTCTTTAACAACCATCACAACAATCCAGTACCCAAACTCAGTGTAAATGGTGTAGAGATTGAAAGGGTATCTGAAACTAAATTCCTTGGAGTAATAATTGATAACAAACTGTGTTGGAAGTCACATATTAATTATATCAAAGGTAAAGTTTCCAAATCAATTGCAATATTACACAGAGTGAAATATTTGCTGAATCAACCCACACTATACACCTTGTATCATTCATTAATACTCCCATACATGACATATTGTAATGAAGTATGGGGAAATACATACAAAACAAACATATATCCACTCTTTATGCTTCAAAAGAGAGCTATTAGAATAATAAACAAAGCAGCTTACAGGGAACCAACAAACCCACTTTTTCTTAAACAAAAAACTCTTAAGTTGAAAGATCTGGTTGACTTTAAAACCGCAATAATAATGTTCAAAGTGAAGAATTTATCACTGCCCGCAAATATCCAAAAGTTGTTCCAAACAAGGGAGAAACGATATCACTTCAGAGGAACATGTATATTTCAAAAGCCTACAGTGAGAACAACCACCAAGCAACACTGTATTTCAGTGCAAGGAGTCAGATTATGGAACGATTATGGACCTGAATTAAAATCATGTACAACGCTTGGACAATTTAAACAAAAACTAAAGGAAGAAATACTCCAAACATATTTACAAGACGACATGTAAACTCACCTAAAGATTGACATATCCAGCCTGTGTTGTGTTGTAGCTTAGTTTTTTTTTTTTGTTTTTTTTTTTCTCTCTGTGACATTCTGTCTTAGATTTGTCTTGAATAGTAACCGCTTAACTTAGCTTAGCTTAGTTTTCTTTTTTTTTTTTTCTCTCAGTCACACTTTGTCTTAGCTTTGTTCTAAATTGTAATCACTCTTGTCTTGTTCACTCTTTTTTCTTTGAATTCTTGGATGGAATATGGGTGGGCAATATAAGCTGCGGCTTCAGCCATCACCCATTTCGGATAACTCACGTGGAATTGTTTAGTAGAAGGAGTCTTTGTCTAATTTGACCTTGTTGTTATATTATACAGTTTCTTTTAACCTGTACTGTATTATCCGAAATTCATTCATTCATTCATTCATTCCTTATTTTTGAAAGAAAAGCACTTTTTTTCAATGAAGATAACTTTAAACTAATCAGAAATACACTCTATACATTGCTAATGTGGTAAATGACTATTCTAGCTGCAAATGTCTGGTTTTTGGTGCAATATCTACATAGGTGTATAGAGGCCCATTTCCAGCAACTATCACTCCAGTGTTCTAATGGTACAATGTGTTTGCTCATTGCGTCAGAAGGCTAATGGATGATTAGAAAACCCTTGTGCAATCATGTTAGGTCTGCAATGCTGTAATTGCTGCAAATGGAGGATTCTTTGACGAAAGCAAAGTTTGAAGGAAAAAATTATTATTTCAAATACAAATCATTATTTTTAACCTTGTCAATGTCTTGACTATATTTTCTATTCATTTTACAACTCATGGTGGTAAATAAGTGTGACTTTTCATGGAAAACACAAAATAATTGTCTGGGTGACCCCAAACTTTTGAACAGTAGTGTATGTTAGGATGGATGGGTGTTAATGTTGATTTGTAAAAAATACCGTAAATTGTTTACTTGGGGTCTTAAAGGTGGTAATTTGTATATAATTCACATGGGTGTATTTATGGAAAAGAGGAGATGGAATTAATAAGTGTTCACTTCTTCCTTCTCCCTTTCGAACAGTGTATACTATTACTTTATTGCATTTGTCATTTGTTTGTTTTTGTTATACTTTTTTTGTTCGAAATAAAGTATCTATCTATCTATCTATCTGTCTATCATGGTGGTTTCAGGAAGACCAGTAACAGGCAGGAACATCTGAAAAAATAAAGGTTTCCGATAGCTATAGTCACTTGTTGCTAAATGTGAACTTCTGTCGTCTGAAAACCAGGAATCTGAATATGTAGATTGATCATCAGATTCTATCAAATGTGGTTTTGTCTGACACAGTGATTTAGCACCTTGCTTTCCTTCTTCATCATGTGATTCATAAGAACCAGTAAAAAGTTGTATGTTCAACAGTTTCTTTCTATTGCGATATTTTCTTTTTTTTTTTTTTTTACCGTTTTAAGCTGGATGAAGTAGAAGGTTGAATAACACCATATACATCTTCCTCTTGCTGGATAGAGCCAGTCATAAGTGCTGTTGAAGGAAAGGAGATCTCACTCTGAGTTGCAGGGCCACACTCGTTGAGAATATTCAACATATCCTTTATCATTGTAATAGTCTCAAAGGCAGAATTTGATCCATGTTTATTTTCTTCAGCAGAGACTAGCAGTTCATCAGAGCTGTGTTCAGCAGGACCACTAACAGGAGGCGTTTTGGACTGAGTGTTGGGAGCTGAAAGTTTTCTTGAGAAACATTTGCTTTTCTGGTCAACCCATTTACTGCCTGATAAATTTTCAGAATAAATGACATCATCATCATCATCATCATATTCATCAACAACATCTCCTTGCTGTGGCAGTGGGACAGTATTTGAGGAAGTGGGTGTCAGACATGTCCCCATGCTACGCAATGTTAATGGAAGTAGGCCATCGGGTTCTTCTGAATCAAGCTGTCTCAAAAATACATTAGCTATTTCAGCTGAATTCTGTGAGCTAGATTTTGAAAGTAACAGCTGTTGTGAACTGTGCAGACCTGGAACTGATCTCCTAGAGGCAGATGACAAATCAAGTGAAGTGTTGAACTCTGCAGGTGTTTCATCTTGATCCATGTTTGTGTTTCCTGGTTTTATCTCAGAGGTGAATGTTGGAAATTCCATCAGTGCTGGGAAATCTTGGAAAGAAAAGAATAAATTAAAATCAAGCCATTTTCACTGTATGAAAACAAACTGTAGATATTTATAATTTAAGTGTTGAAGTAAAAGTGTGGTGATCCGAGCGCTGAGCCCATCCTCGCTCGGGTTACTCGATATTTTCCCTTTTCCCTCTTATTATTTCAGTTTTGTTATTATTGCCTTCCAGGCTTTTATTGTGACAGCGTCGCGGCCTGACTTCCGGTTGTCAAAGCTGGGCCGGCGCTGTCATAGCTGATCTCGATTTTGTTAATTACATTCCCCTCTCCTGTTTCTTTTGTGTTCAGTATTTAAGGGAGCAGCTGAGGCTCACTCCTCGCTGCAACCTACATTTGTGTTCCTGGACTGCAGTCCCTAACCCTGGCTCCAGTCTTCCCTCTGTTTGGATTCATCTTTGCTTCAGCTCTAGTGAGTGTATGTTCTATAGCGTTAGGCTTTGTCCTCGCTTCACCTTTGTCATCACCCGCGGCTCACGGGCCGTTGCCTCAGCTGCGTGCACACCTGCTCCTTGTTAGTGCGCCACTGCTTATTCCATCCTGCCCTGAGCTTCAGCCTGGAGCCGTCTGTCTCCCTACATGGATGTTCCCAGCAGCTACCTTCTCGTCAGGCCTGCTGATCCTCCCCACGGACACGTAAGCTCACTATTTGCTTCTCATCATCTACTATCAGCCTCCCCTGTGCACAGGTGGATTACCCGGCGGCGGACTTACCTCGCATCGCTCCCCCGCTCCCCTGCCTCACCGCTTCACCCGGATGCACAGCAGGACGTTGTCTCCCAGGCTTGGAACCTGCCAACGCCAGCCACCGCTTCTCTGCAAGTAAGCACAGCTTAAGATCACGTTCCCGTGTGGTTGCCTAGCTAACCCCTTTTCTCTTCTCTCCCATAGGGTTGTCTGGCCGCACGACGTGCTGCTCTGCCCTGGCTTGCATCCTCCACCCGCATCACATACTAACCTCTCACACACGCACCCATACACTCACCTTGTTGTTAATAAAGCTGTCAAATCTACCTGAGCCTGCATGAGTGTTTCCTGGGCTGACAATATGTCAGCCTTCACTTTCAATGTCAGTGTTTATTATTTCGTGTTCTAGTGTTACGTATGTGTTTTACCCCACATGGCTCTTTACTTTATTCTTTTGTTAAATAAACAGACAAACTTACTGCTGGCTTCTGGCGCCTCATTAATGCCCTGAAGGGGGCATTCATGTCAAAAGAGGCGCTTTACGGACTTCCGGTCTGGACGCCATGGTGATAGCAACCTAACGCTGAAACTCCCAGACTCAATCCAAAGAAAACATCCTCAACATCGGACCTAACGGATTTTTGGAAGATTAAAAATCAAAAGACAATAACACCATGCCTAACCACAAGCAGAAGAAACTGACATTCCCCAGGTCAGGATGCACAGCGGCTGCAGAATCTGAACCAGAGGACCTCCGTTCAGAAGACGAGGACCTGGGCCTAGCTAACAAAAGGATTAGCTTGAAATCGCTATTTGACGAAATACGATGATTTCGGGCCGAATTTCTTGAATTCAGAGAGGATCTAAAAAGGGCGAACGGCAGAATGGACCAGGCCGAAAACCGAATCTTGGAAGCTGAAGAAAGAGTAAAAGTGCTTGAAGATTCTGTGCTGGATTTACACAGAAAACAGTCAAGGCTGGAGGCTAAGCTAACCGACCAAGAAGGAAGACAGAGACGAGATGACATCAGAATTCACGGTCTGAAAGAAGGAGCTGAAGATAGTTTCAACACAGTGGCGGAATGCATGGAATCCTTATTGAGAGAGAAGTTGGATATTCCACAAACCACCGATTTGAAGATAGAAAAAGCCCATCGTACATTAGCCGCAAAGCCAGCCCCGGAAGCGCCCCCACGTTCTGTGGTGGTAAGATTCGCCAATTTCAAAATAAAACAAGAGGTTGTAAGACGGGCTTGGCAGAAAAAAGGATTTATGCATCATGAGAGAAAAGTCTTCGTGGAGCACGATTACGCCCCTGAGGTTCTTAAAAAACGACGGGAATATAACGACGCCAAAAAGGTTCTACGGGAACAGAATCTACGCTTTCAGACGCCATTTCCGGCGAAGCTAAGGGTCTTTTACGGGGAAGAGTCATGTCTCTATAATTCAGCAGAAGAAGCAACAACTGACATGGCAAGAAGAGGACTCCCGGTAACGGTGTTTAAACCCGCAGCGGATCTGAGCGAGAAGATCAGAGCTCAAACGTGGTCCACTCAGAGACCTTCAAAATCCATGGGCCAGCAGCGGGAAACCCAGCCCCAGAGCTACAAAGATAAGCTTTCCAGTTCCAGGAAGGAATAGCGACCTTTTTGGGTTTTTTTTTTTTCTTTTCAGTCACTCTGCACTTCCACCCCCCCCCCTACAAGGTAACAAACATTAAAGGAGATGCAGAATCAGCATGTGGTAAAACCTTTCATGGAGCAGTTATAGCATTAGAAACAAATGTCTTCTTAATTTAAAGGGGGAAAAAAAAAATCATGTTAAAATAGAAACGTAACAATGACCCACATGTTCTCTCCATACTAACAAATACTGTATTAGAGTGAATGTTTGCTGTGATGGGGGTGGGAGGGTGCACACAATCTCATAGGGTATAGGCATAAAAAAAAAAAAAAAAAATCATTACAAATTCGGATTGGGATCTGAAATTCACGTTAAAAACATGGGACAACTTACAGGGGTAAGAGAGGGCCCTCAACACGTAACAGAGTTTGAGGAATTTCCCTCAGAGCCTACACTCCATCGGGGCTCTTACAGGGTCTTTAAAGAGACCCCAGCTCAGGAAGTTTTTTTGACAGTTTTTTGTTTTAAAGTTTCGTACACTATGTTCTTAATGTTTTTTATGTTCTTAATGTTCTTTCAGTTTCTGAGTAGCAAAAAAGAGGGCCACCACACTGTTATACTAAATAAGAAAATACAATGGAGAAACAGGGTGTAACCAAAATAGCCTCATATAATGTAAAAGGGATCCTGAATCCAGTTAAAAGATCCAAGATTCTACGCAAAATGAAAAAAGACAAAGCAGAAATAATATTTTTACAAGAAACCCACCTAACAGACGTGGAACACACTAAACTCAATAGACAAGGGTTTAAAATGATCTCTTCATCTTCATATAAATCAGGGAGGAGGAGGGGAGTAGCGACGTTGATATCAACCAAAATTACATTTGAAAAAAAATCAGAACACAAAGATAAAGAAGGGAGGTACAGTTTGGTAACTGGGCGGCTAGAGGGAGAAGATATCACCCTGCTGAATGTATATGCACCACCAGGGGCTAAATGGAAATTTTATAAAAATGTATTCGACCTAATGATAACTAAAGCCCAAGGTTTAGTGATATGTGGTGGAGACTTCAATCTAAGACTGAATCCATACTGGGATGCGACAGGTAATTCTTCACATCAAAATAACACCCAAAATAAGAATACTCGGATGCTAGTAAAAGAAATGGGAATCTGTGACGTATGGAGGGAATTCAACCCCAATGTAAAAGATTATACTTTTTATTCAACGCCACATTCATCTTACTCAAGGATTGATTACTTTTTTATGTTTAATAGAGACATTGGAAGAGTAAAAACATGTAAAATAGGACTGATGGATCTCTCCGACCACAGTCCGATCTATATGGACTTAAACATCCAAAAATACACAAATAATACATTTTCCTGGAGGTTGAATTCAAGTGTCCTGAAAGGACCACTGAACGATGAATTGGAATCAGATATTCTCAGATATTTGGAAGAAAACGATAATGGAAAAGTATCTCCTTTAATACTGTGGGATGCGTGCAAAGCTGTAATAAGGGGAAAAATTATTGCAAAACTGGCAACCCAAAAGAAACTGAGACAAGAAAAGCTAATCACACTAGAGTCAGAACTCAAGAACCTAGAAAAAGAACACAAAGACAACACTCATTCTAATGGCTCGCTCAAGATTAAAGAAATTAAAAATCAAATAAATGAGATCTACACAATAGAAATCCAGAAGAAACTTACATTTCTGAAACAAAAACACTATGAAGCAGGCAGTAAATCGGCAAAATTACTAGCCTATAAATTGAGGAAACAACAAACGGAAAGAGCAATCTACAAAATCAGAGACCCAGTATCAAAGGAAATAAAATTCAGAATTCAGGATATTCTTAAAAGCTTCGAGAATTACTACAAGAACTTATACTCCCACAAAAAACATAAAAACGCATCCGAGACATTACTAAACACATTAAACCTTCCCCAACTTACGGAATCACAAAATAAAACCCTACTGTCAGAAATACAACCTAAAGAATTGGAAAAAGCAATTATGAAACTTAAAGCTAACAAATCCCCAGGAGCAGATGGCTACACAGCAGAATGGTACAAAACCTTTAAACAGCAACTATCTCCTCTCCTCCTGAAAACATTTAACTACGTCCTCCACACAGGGGAAATCCCCCCCTCCTGGAGAGAAGGGGTCATTGCAGTTATACCTAAACCTGAAAAGGATAAACTAGAATGCTCCAACTACAGACCAATCAGTGTATTAAATCAGGACTATAAGCTTTTTACCACTATCCTTGCCAAAAGGTTAGAAAACATACTGACAGACTTAATTCACTTAGACCAAACAGGTTTTATAAGACAAAGACAGACACAAGACAACATTCGACGCACTTTACACATAATTCATCATATAAAAAAATATAACTTAAATGCAGTCATATTGGGATTAGATGCTGAAAAAGCATTCGATTCGGTTGACTGGTCTTTCCTATATAGAATCTTATCCAGTTTCAATTTTCATAACTTCATTAGAACTATACAGGCATTATATAAAAAACCAACAGCTAAAATAAGGATTAACGGTAATTTATCATCATCTTTTGAGCTGGAAAGAGGATGTCGTCAAGGCTGCCCCCTGTCTCCACTGCTCTTTGCAATCTTCATAGAACCTCTGAGCCAATGGATAAGACAAAATCAAGAAATTCAAGGTATTACACTTGGTCAGAAGGAACATAAAATAGCACTCTTTGCTGATGACATTTTAATATACCTAGGGCAGCCGGACACTTCTCTACCAGAACTAATCTCAGTTTTTTCAGACTATGGAGATTTATCGGGGTACAAATTAAACATGCATAAAACCCAAGTCTTAACATTCAACTATGACCCAAATCATTTTTCACTAAATGAACTCAAAACTAACTGGGAGTTGGAATCTATGAAATATCTGGGGGTCAATATCCCGAAACAACTCGACAAAATTATAACACTAAACTATGATCCACTGGTGACAAAAATAAAATCTGATCTAGCAAGATGGAATATGATACCATTCTTAGGTACTGCACAAAGAATTGAAGCAGTCAAAATGAATATACTTCCACGTCTTCTATACCTTTTCCAAACAATACCGGTAGAACCTCCCAAAAAAACATGGCAGGAGCTGGACAGAAGGATCTCAAGATTCATATGGCAGGGTAAGAGACCTAGAATCAGATATAGAACCCTACAGCTAAACAAAGACAAAGGTGGGCTCGCGCTGCCAAATATCAGGGACTATTTTATAGCTGCACAAATTAAAACTTTAGTAGAGATATGTAACCCAGTCTACACTGCACAATGGAAGGAGATGGAATGCCAAATAACAAGTGACATCCCCCTACAGGCGATAATAGGGAACAATGCCTTAACTAAACTCTTGAATAACACCAACCCGTGGATAGAGACCCCGCTAAAAAATTTGGTTTAAGATAGTCAGAGAGAATCAAGCTAAAGAGCCCTATCGACTTCTGCAATGGATTGCCTATGATCAAGACTTTACCCCCAATAAAACAGACACTAGATTTAAAGAGTGGAAAGAGAAAGGGCTGATAAAATATTACGATTTTTTTAAGGGGCAAACTTTAAGAAGTTTTGACGATTTGAAAAAACAAGGTCTAATAAATCAAGATCTTTACAGGTTCTTTCAGCTTAGACACCACATAAACAATATACTTAAAAAGGAGGATTTGGAAAGGGCCCAGTCAGGTGTTCTGAAGGTCTTCTTAATGGCATATAAAGGGATCCCAGGGATCAGATACATTTCTAAAATATACCAAGGTCTTCAAGACTTAAAAGGAGACAACACATCATATATAAAAGAGAGATGGGAAAAAGAGGGGAATTTCACTTTACAATTGGAAATATGGGAAAAGCTAAATAAACAGCAATGGAAAAGTACCTCATCCCTGCAGTGGAGAGAATTTGGATGGAAAAACTTGGTAAGATTTTTCAGAACACCTGCACAAAACAAATTTACCCATAAGGGGTTGAACTGTTGGCGCTTGTGTGGTGAAAAGACTGCAAATCATTTTCATGTGTTTTGGTCATGCCCAAATATCCACCAATATTGGACCAACGTACAGACAATATTGGGGAAAATATTCAAAATAACAGTTTCCTTTTCTTTTGTAACTTTGTATTTGGGTTTACTACCGGACTCACTGGAAAGACGAGGAGATAAATACTTATTCAATGTTTTAATATTGGCAAGTAAAAAAGCCCTAACTAAAAAATGGATGCTGAAGGACTGTCCTACACCTGAAGATTGGATTAACGTGATTCAAGACATTTACTCGATGGAAAAGTTGACATTCGCACTGAGACAGGACATGGATGGATTCATGAACTTTTGGCAACCCTGGATCGCATATGTGTCTTCCATTAGATCTAATCTTTGACAAATACCATTTCAATAATGGTCCCGCTCTTTGTTCCAGTGCTACTCAGATGCTCTTTTACTTTTAATTACTTAATTTTCTGTTTGTTTGTTTTTTGCTGTTCTGTTTGTTTGTTTATTCGTTTGTTTTTTTGTTTTTTTTTATTTAATTCTCCTTAATTTCACTTTTTCTTTCACTTTAAAAAAAAAGGGGGGGGGTTGTAATAACTATCCTACCAATGTTGTCAAATAGCAAAAAATAAGGGAACATGTGATGAAAATGTAAACAATGCAATGCTGTAATGACCTGTATACCCTTTACAAAAACTTAAATAAAAAAAAAAAGAGGCGCTTTACCACTAGGGGTCAGTATGGTACTGTTCGGTACGGGACGGGACAGTACAGTACTAACTATTGGAACTAAACAGTTCCAATAGATAGAATTACAATACTGTGACGTGAGGGTTCACTTCGTTGCAGTGGTTTAGATCTTATTTATCTGATAGGTTCCAGTTTGGTCATGTAAATAATGAGTTTTCTTTCAACTCAAAGCTTAGTCATGGAGTTCCACAGGGATCTGTGCTAGGCCCTACTCTTTTTAGTTTATATATGCTTCCGTTAGGCAACATTATTAGAAAGCACTGTATACATTTTCATTGTTATGCAGATGACACACAATTATACCTGTCAATGAAGCCAGATGATAGTAATCAAATAGCCAAGTTAGAAGCCTGTCTTAAGGAAATCAAAGCTTGGATGACTTGTAATTTCCTGCTATTAAATTCTGATAAGACTGAAGTCATTCTTGTTGGTCCAAAAAACTTTAGAAATACCTTTCCAAATCAAACTTTCAGTTTGGATGTGGTTACTCTTTCTCTTAATAGCTCTGTGAGGAACCTTGGAATTATTTTTGATCAAGATCTGCCCTTCAATTCACATATTAAATTTGTTTCTAAGACTGCCTTCTATCATTTGCGTAATATTGCCAAGATTAGGAGCATCTTGTCTCAGAGTGATGCTGAGAAACTGATCCACGCTTTTGTTAGCTCGAGATTAGATTATTGTAATTCTTTATTATCAGGCTGTCCTAAAACATCTTTAAAAAGTCTTCAGCTGATCCAAAATGCTGCAGCAAGAGTTTTAACAGGTACTAGAAAGAGAGATCATATCTCTCCGGTTCTGGCCTCCCTTCATTGGCTTCCCATAGAGTTTAGAATTAAGTTTAAAATCCTTCTTCTTACTTACAAAGCTCTAAACAATCAGGCTCCTTTTTATTTAAAAGATCTGATACTACTGTATTATCCTAACAGAGCACTACGCTCCCACGCAGGATTACTTGTAATACCTAGAATCTCCAAAAGTACAATGGGAGGCAGAGCCTTCAGTTATCAAGCTCCTCTCCTGTGGAACCAGCTGCCAATCTGGATTCGGGAGTCAGACTCGATCTCTGTTTTTAAGAATAGGGCTAAAACCTACCTTTTGGATATAGCCTACAATTAGGGAGGGATCATGTGTTTCTGAACCCTCCCTTAGTTATGCTGCTAATAGGTTTAGTCAGCCGGGGGACCTCCAGTAATGCACTGGGCCTCACTCCTTTCCTCACTCTCAATGAAATATTTTTTTTGCTGATCATTAACATTTGTTTGTTCTCTCCCATAGATTGAGTCCCCATCGTGCTGTTTGCTCTCTACATGTCTGTTCTTTTCATCTTCTCTATCCCCTCACCCCCCAGCCAGTCGCAGCAGATGACTGCCCCTCCCTGAGCCTGGTGCTGCTGGAGGTTTCTTCCTGTTAAAAGGGAGTTTTTCCTCTCCACCGTCGCCAAGTGCTTGCTCACAGGGGATGGCCTGATTGCTGGGGTCTTTCTGCAACTGTGGGGGTTCCCCCCTACAGTTGATAGTGCTATGAGATGACTGTTGTTGTGAAATGGCGCTATATAAATAAAGTTGAATTGAATTGAATTGAACCTTTGCCGAGTATTCTGGAGGATGAGCAGGATCAACCCCACCCAGGGCCATCGCGGGAGGGTCCCAGTGCCAATGCCCAAGTAACTCTAGCTGAGGGAACTGGGTGGTGTGGTGGGACGCCCGTGATGACGAGTGGAGCCAAGTGGATGGCCCATTCTGTTTCTGGAGTTTGACTGGAAGGTACCAGTGAACAGGGGGTCACAACAGCTTTGCCGGCAGCGAAAATGAAAGCAAGCGGGGCAGGACTGGCTGGCATGGTGAAACGACATGCCAAACAAAGACACTGGAAGCTGAGTAAGGCTCCTCTGGGGGTCGCGGATTTGGTCTGACCCAGGGAGGAGGCCCGGTCAAGAGGTGTTCGGGGCGAACGCCGATGAGAAGATGACCAGGGGTGGCTGCAAGTGGTGGAAGTTGGAGAGGATGGCTACCTCCAGCTATCCGATGGCTCATGGAGACATCCCAACGAGTTGCGGCGCGCCCATGAGGAGAAGGTGTTTGGACTTCGACATGGGTCATCCCCGGGAGCGAAGAAAAGACAACGCACCGGGAGGAACCATCTGAAGGTTTTTTGGAGGGTGGTTTCTCTACTGGGGCAGACTGATGATTGGAAATGTATATGATGTATGGAAATGGGGGATAACCAGGTTGTAAATTAGCTCTGGAAAAGGGGATTTATGTTTCATTATTTTAGGAACATGGTGTGGAGGTAGAAGATCAGGCGAGATGCAACAAGCTGGAAGGTTGCAGAGTTTTATTTTCCTCCAACATAATGAGACACACTTGTAGTGCTGTGCGCTACTGTGCTGCTGAGGCATGTCACACAAACTCTTTTATCAGTGATACAGGAAGAGAGAATGCATGGCACATGAGCATAACAGTCAATACACATGAACAGCATGACATTGGTTGGCTTGAGGACACATGCACACAGTCTCGTCTGACTGCCTCCAGTGGCTCTTTGTCCGTCTGTGCATTGTCCTCTGTATGCCAATTGTCTTCCGTTTCCTCCAGCCCTGCTGAGTGTGAAGAATGCTCGTGTAGATTGTGGTGGGCCACCACAACGGCAGTATTTTAGGTTTATATGGACGGTTTTATTTAGCTTGGACTGCAGAATAATTCGTCTTGCCGTGTGGGGATGGGATGGTAGTCCACCTGTTCCCCCTAGTTTTAATTGTTTTGACTGCATGTGATAAGTTGTGTAGGCATTTCTGTTTATTTTTTTTTAGTTGTGGGTGACCCCCACAGCCACGGACAAGCAGAGCGCTCAGCTGGAGCAATTAGCATAACAGTGTGATGTATGGACTGATATCATTAGGCAGCCTCTCCTTCCTGCCAGTAATACTGCTTTTGATATGCGTGACTCTCATGTAAATGTCCCATGCTTTCCTGCTGCACTGTGATGCTAATGTGCCATTCATGCATTGTCTAGCTGGGTATATAAGTGACTGAATATCGCTTGCTCCTTCTCTCTCTTACTGCTCATCTGACTACACGCATTGCCTGTTTGCTGACGAGAGCCTGAGAGCTCGCTCCAGTACGCTTACACAGTGCTGGAGTGAGTTCTGTGATGGCGGATGAATAAACACCCTTTTAAACTTCAGTTCGCCGTGCCTTATACCTTCTGCCACACTGGTGACCCCCGAAAGAAAGAACACGCCTGACGACGAACGAACGCAGCCCCCGGCGGTGATTCCGATGACAAGCGAACGCAGCAGCCTGACGCAAATAGACTGCCCTCCCTTCTGCCACACGGGAGACCTCGACGCAGAACCAACAACAGGCAAACGCCCCGGAGATCATCTACGACCGGGAAGGCTGCAAAAAGCGTCATGGTGCAACCCTCGCCTGAGATCTGGACATCCACGCTGGGACCGGCCAAGTGACAAAGAGCGTCTACTCCCTCTCACCGCTCCTCCGCACTGATACGAGCCCGCACGCACCTCGTCCTCTCTCCACGACGGCGACCTCCAGGGCTGACGGAGAATGCAGCGCGTGGACCAGAACGCACCATGACCTGGCACGAGCGAACGACAGCAACAGCCTGAACAGGGAGGACCATCGACGCCGACGACGCTGATCTCCAGCAAGCTCCCTGACCCTGACTCGCCTCTACAGCGGACCTGCCATGCACCGAACCCCCGCACGCACACCGGGGGGTTACGAGGACAGCGCACCACGCACGGGACAATAACGGCTCCACAGACCGCCATCGTCCTCCGCCGCTGCACATCGGAACCTTCAGGGCTGCTCACACACCTGAAGCACACACGCAGCCCGCACACAGGATTTTGTAAAGGTCTCAGCCACGGCGCACAATGGGAATTCAGCCGTCGGCTGTCCCCGAGGGCTTTAGGGCTGCGCGCACACTTAAAGTCAACACGCCAAGTCCCTCACAGCTGCAGCTCCTGTTTTTCTTCATGGCCACGAGAGGAGTCAGACAAATTTTTCTTCTCACAGCCACTGTGGAGCTTCGCACGTTCAATGGGACAGCCCCTCAACACCGTGGATCCACATGCAATTTTTGCGCGGCCCAGACAACTTCGCCGTCCCGGGCCGGCACTTGCTACCCCCCCCCCCCTCCGGCACAGAACTTTCCCCGCAGCTCGCTCCCAAAGCCGGACGATCGACGCCTCAGCCCCCAGCTGACCCCTCTGGGGGAGAGTAGTGTGGGTGACCCCCACAGCCACGGACAAGCAGAGCGCTCAGCTGGAGCAATTAGCATAACAGTGTGATGTATGGACTGATATCATTAGGCAGCCTCTCCTTCCTGCCAGTAATACTGCTTTTGATATGCATGACTCTCATGTAAATGTCCCATGCTTTCCTGCTGTACTGTGATGCTAATGTGCCATTCATGCATTGTCTAGCTGGGTATATAAGTGACTGAATATCGCTTGCTCCTTCTCTCTCTTACTGCTCATCTGACTACACGCATTGCCTGTTTGGTGACGAGAGCCTGAGAGCTCGCTCCAGTACGCTTACACAGTGCTGGAGTGAGTTCTGTGATGGCGGATGAATAAACACCCTTTTAAACTTCAGTTCGCCGTGCCTTATACCTTCTGCCACATAGTACATGATTCGGGTTCCAAATTGGTGGTGGTGGTGTGTGTGTGTGTGTGGGAGGGGGTTGTTTGCGTGTGTTTGGATCATTTTTTTGAAGGGGGGGGGAGTGTTATGTTGTTATTGGGACATATTATTGTGTGACACGGGTGGTGGCTCCACCTTTCCAGTTCCGCTGCCACCTGGGGTATGAGAGGGCCGTGAGGAAGAGGCGTAATATTGCCAAGATTAGGAGCATCTTGTCTCAGAGTGATGCTGAGAAACTGATCCACGCTTTTTTTTAGCTCTAGATTAGATTATTGTAATTCTTTATTATCAGGCTGTCCTAAAACATCTTTAAAAAGTCTTCAGCTGATCCGAAATGTTGCAGCAAGAGTTTTAACAGGTACTAGAAAGAGAGATCATATCTCTCCGGTTCTGGCCTCCCTTCATTCGCTTCCCATAGAGTTTAGAATTAAGTTTAAAATCCTTCTTCTCACTTACACAGTTCTAAATAATCAGGCCCCTTTTTATTTAAAAAATCTGATATTACCCTATCATCCTAACAGAGCATTACACTCCCAAAATGCAGGATTACTTGTAATACCTAGAATCTCCAATAGTACAATGGGAGGCAGAGCCTTCAGTTATCAAGCTCCTCTCCTGTGGAACCAGCTGCCAATCTGGATTTGGGAGTCAGAGTCTATCTCTTTTTCTAAGAATAGGGTTAAAACTTTCCTTTTTGATATAGCCTACAATTAGGGAGGGATCATGTGCCCCTGAACCCTCCCTTAGTTATGCTGCTAATAGGTTTAGACAGCCGGGGGACCTCCAACAATGCACTGGGCTTCACTCCTTTCTTCACTCTCAATGAAGTGTTTTTGCTGGTCGTTAACATCTGTTTGTTCTCTCCCATAGACTGAGTTCCTGTGGTGCTGCTTGCACTCTACATGTCTGTTCTTTTCTTCTTCTTCATCTCTACCCCCTCACCCCCCAGCCAGTCGCAGCAGATGACTGCTCCTCCCTGAGCCTGGTTCTGCTGGAGGTTTCTTCCTGCTAAAAGAGTTTTTCCTTTCCACTGTCATGAAGGGCTTGCTCACAGGGGATCACCTGATTGCTGGGGTCTTTCTGCAGTTGTAGGGGTTTCCCCTATGGTTGAAAGTGCTATGAGATGACTGTTGTTGTGAAATGACGCTATTGTAGAGGATGCCTTTCACAGATGAGACTGAGTTTATTTCTCAGGATAGGTTTATTGAAGGGTTACATCCTCTATCAATCACAGAATCTCGAAAAGAGACAGAACAATCATCCTTCACAGCTCTTATACTCTCCCCAAGTCACACACCCCCAACCTACAGTCCTTTAGCAAACATACAGCCCCTGAGACTCCTTGGCGTCCCCATTGTCTCTTATCCTTCTAGCCTCCGGGGCTCCTGCTGGGACATTCTCTCCAACTTCCCATCTCCTGCCAGACCAACTTCACACCTCCCGTAGGTCTCTGCAGGGTCAGGTCCTCTTTGTCCATTAAGACGTGAAACCTCCAAAATATGCACCGTCATGCCTACTAGGTATATGTGGGAAATATGGATACAATATATGCGCCCTAAACATGCGCCATACTATATAAATAAAGTTGAATTGAATTGTCCAGGGTGTACCCTGCCTCTCGCCCAAAGATGCTGGGATAGGCTCAAGCCCCCCCGCGACCCGAAAAGGATTAAGCGGAAGAAGATGAATGAATGAATGAATGAATTGAGGGGCGGTCTTTTATGGCCTCCTCTCAGCCTGATGGCAGCACCTGTACTGTGAGACTGAGTCAACAAAGTCGTGTTCAGTTCAACATTCAGTCTCGTTCTTGGTTCCCGTTTTCCAACATAACACCTTGGCCAAATCAGACATGCAGATCATGACGAATGAGAGTTTCATACCAGATCGGTCAAGGCCCGGGTTAACAACAACCACCACCGGTGCTGTTAACCGACATGGTGCTGGCGGAAATTGGGCTACTTTTGGTCGAAGATCGAAGGGGAGGAGAGGGGGGTGGCATGTTAGGAGGGAGAGAGTGAAAAGGAAAGAAGTGTGGAGGTGAGAGTTGGGACTTTAAATGTCGGGACTATGACTGGTAAAGGCAGAGAGTTGGCTGATATGATGGAGAGAAGAAAGGTAGATATACTGTGTGTTCAAGAAACCAGATGGAAGGGAAGCAAGACTAGGAGCATTGGAGGTGGATTTAAACTGTTCTACCATGGTGTAGATAGGAAGAGAAATGGAGTAAGAGTAATCCTGAAGAAAGAGTACGTGAAGAGTGTTCAGAAAGTAAAGAGGGAGTCAGAATCATGAATTTGAAGCTAGAAGTCGAAGGTGTGATGTTGAATGTTGTCAGTGCATATGCCCCACAAGTTGTGTCAGGGAGGGCCCCTCGGGGCAGATGACAGGGCTCAGGTGCATAGTGAGCTTTTGACATTTTATTAACAAACAGAAATTAAACACAGCTTGTGGGCTGGAAAGTAAAAAACAAAACACACGGCAAGCAAACACCAGGCTTGACAGACAGGCAGACAGAAGTGTGTTGTTCACGAAAACTGCAATGGTTTGGACAGGTCTGCAGCTCATGTCCACACTTTATATTCTGTTCTGACCCGCTTATCATGTTTGTGTTTTCCCTCTGTGTGTGTACAGCCCCGCCTGTCCTGTGCTGCCTGATGGTCTTGATGGTGCTCGCCTGTTTTGTGTTGTCCTGATTACTCAGCTGTCTATATATGTGCATTTCTGTTCTGTGTCTTGTGCTGCTTTCTCTTGTTATTTCATCCATTGCTGCACCACAGACTGTGACTGTATTTATTTTCCCATATTGTCTGTACTAAAAGTTCTCATTATTCCTGCCCACGTGCACCATTTATTTTTCATTCTCCACCTTATAATTAAGCATGGTTTGCCACATTTGCCTAGCGAGTGGATCCTCTCCTCCTTCACCCAGGAGGAGTAAACACAAACATGACGAGGATGCAGCACTGGCCTAATGAGCTGCGTCCCTTAAATAAGGACAGAACTAATTAACTATAACACAAACAGCCGTGAACAATCAAGAACCTAACAAGACATAAACCAAAGATGACGCTATGAAAACCCCCAGAAATAAACACTATTAACACAAAAGCTCGATCAGAACTGAAGATAATGGCAGTAATAATAATATGATAACCATGTGGGAACCCACTCAGTACGTTTCCACTCAGACTGAAGGGCATGGCAGATCATGCAGATCAAAGGTGCTGGGGGACAAGGGAAATTGTCATGGGGGGGATTGGTATGTTCATGCAGCACCCCAGGTAGCGGGGGAGTGTTGTGCTATAAAAAAGAGGTGACCTGTGCTTTTAATGTTTTTGATTCTGGTGGATGTGAGAGGGAGATGAATAAAGTTTGCTCTGCTCTGAAACGCTCCACCTGATTATTCCTCTCTCCATAACCAGAACTGAGGACAAAGCAAAACTGAAACATAACCATGAATCCGAGAATCAGCACCTCCAAGTCCATGGTCCTCAGCCGGAAAAAGGTGGATTGTCCTCTCCGGGTTGGGGACAGGCTCCTGCCCCAAGTGGAGGAGTTTAAGTATCTTGGGGTCTTGTTCATGAGTGAGGGGAAAATGGAGCGAGAGATCGACAGACGGATTGGAGCAGCATCTGCAGTGATGCGGACGTTGTAGCGGTCTGTTGTGGTGAAGAGGGAGCTGAGTTCCAAGGCAAAGCTGTTGATTTACCAGTCAATCTACGTTCCTACTCTCATCTATGGTCATGAGCTTTGGGTAATGACCGAAAGAACGAGATCGCGAATACAAGCGGCTGAAATGAGCTTTCTCCGTAGGATTGCTGGACTCACCCTCAGAGATAGGGTGAGGAGCTCAGTCATCCGGGAGAGGCTCAGAGTAGAACCGCTGCTCCTCCACATTGAAAGGAGTCAGCTGAGGTGGTATGGGCATCTGATAAGGATGCCTCCTGGACGCCTCCCACTTCAGAATCAGAATCAGAATCAGGTTTATTGCCATTGTTCATGTAGTACACAAACTAGGAATTTGTCTCGGTACAATGCTGCAACATTAAACATGATAAGATAAGAGAAAGTGCCTGAAACACTTGAGGTGTTTCAGGCACGTCCCACTGGGAGGAGACCCCAGGGCAGACCCAGGACTCGGTGGAGAGACTATGTCTCTCAGCTGGTCTGGGAACGCCTTGGTATCCCCTCTGAAGAGCTGGAGCAGGTGGCGGGGGAGAGGGAAGTCTGGGCTTCTCTGCTTGAACTGCTGCCTCTGCGATCCGGACCTCCGGAAAAGCGGTAGAAGATGGATGGATGGATGATAAATAATAAATACTGAAGATCCCAGAATATAAACTCAAAGCAAGGATGTAGCCTGGAGCTCATGTCCTGGAGACGAGGAATATAAACTTTAAATCGAGGACATGAGGCCCAGTCCACGTTCTGACAAGCTGGATGTCAGGCAGAAGAGAAAGGGGAATTCTGGAGTCAGTTGATGAAGTGGTAGAGAATTTTCCCAGGGGGGAGACAGCGGTGACTGGAGCGGACTTTAATGGACGTGTAGATGGAGGGAACCGAGGTGATGAGGAGGTCCTGGGTAGGTGTGGTACAGTCACAGATGCATGAGGAAAAAGTTCCAAATTTATAAGAAAAGACTTGCAAATTTATGAGAGAAAAGTTGCAAATTCACAGGAAAAGTTTTTGCAAATTTTACGAGAAAAAACTAATTTAATTTTAAGAGAAAATCTGCTAATAAGTTTTTTTTTCATAACTGCTTACAATTGGTGGTTCAAAGTAATTTTATTCAATTTTGTAAGATGATATAGAAAGGTTTATATTTGCCAGGTTTGTGGGTGGGGACAATGTAATTGTAATTGTTATTTTATGAATTTAATAATAATTTTCTGTGACTGTGCCCCCCTGCAGGCGGCTCCGGTGCTGTTAGCGGCTCTGAGCTGATCTTTGTGCCGACGCGAGCAGCAGCAGCAGCGTTCGCAGTTAGCCGCCGATACCTCACTGCTGGAGGAGACACACTGTGGGTCCGAGCATTAACTCATCCGGTGGTTATACAGCGACGTAAACCTCTTTAAAATGGTAAGACATTTTTTTTTATTTGGCTGTTATTGCGGAACTAACGGCGCTGTTTTGCTTTTTTCAGTTAGCTCCGGGCTAGCAGGCTAAAGCTAAAGCCGTTTCCCTGACTCATTATTGGGAAGCTAGGCTGCCATTTTACCGCGGCCGTTATAGTCTGTCCTGCTGCCTCCGTTCGGCTCTTTTGCCTCGCCGTTTCACCCATAAAATACTCCAGATACCTCAATTATGTGTTAGGGATTCGTATATACGACCTAATAGAAAGCGTGAGCTCGGGTTTGAGGCTGATTCACCCAGCCTAGCGAGCTAACAAGGCTAACCGAACCCGAGGCTAATAGGAGCTAGCAGTGTGGCGTAGACTCCTTTTCTGGGCATTACACTGAATAAACACAAGAACGGGTGAATGTACAGCCTTGGTTTAATATCCTAGACGTTTATTTTTGTTGTAATTGGGAGAGTTTTTCTGCGATTCGCACTCAGGTGAACCAGGGCAGTGATTTGGACTCCTGGAGTACCTGGAAAAGAAGAACAGGGTTAAAATCACTCTTTTTTTCCTGGCCTGGAGACATTTGGCAACCCAAACAGAGGTGTTGTATAAGCGATAGTGTTATAGTCTGAAGGGAGTGTATTTCCACGTCGTTGATCTGTCTTGTCCTCTTTATTTGTAAAACAAAAACAAAAGTTGCATCATATCAGAGTAACTACTAATCGTTAAAATACAACGAAGGCAGACTCAAGTTTGGGCTTCATTCATCGAGTCAGTGATTAATGTGAAGGAAATCCCAAATTAAGTGATTAAAAAGAAGATCTTTAGGATTTCAGTCAACAACGGCTCTAACATTTATCAACACAGTAATGTTTGCTCATCCCTGATCACAGATCAATGATGGACCAATCCAGTGAAATACTGGAAGTCAAAAACAAAACCCAAACAACCCCCCACCACCACCACTACCATACTGAAAACTTCCAGATATCCACCAGTTTAAGCTCAAGTTCTTCTTGCGCCACTACAGTTTGTCATTTTTCCTTTTCCTGACATCATGTTTGACAAAAATACCAAGGAAAGATGGAAGAGCATGTGCAGTTCTCAGATCGTCCAACAGCAGTGGAAAACTTTGGAAAAAACTGCAAATTATAAAACTTTACTGTACCGAGCATTTTCTTGTTTGGGACCGCAGTTTACGCAGATTCCTTGAGTGTGCAGTGGACAAAGGTAGATAGAAACCGGCCAAGGCTACAAACAGGAAGGATTTTGTTTCTCAATAATGGCAAAACAGTTAGCGTGCGGCTACCTAGTTAACCATGCAACAGTAATGTTTTTAACACTTTGCAGCTAGCTAACATCAATGGACGAACATACTCTCTGTGCTGAGCTGTGGTGGTTGTACTTAATAACTCTGTTATTCTGTTACCTAATGACCACAAAGTAAACATCAAGGAACCACTACTAGAACAGCTGTGGCTGCCACATGTTTTGTAGGACTGAAGTAACTTGACAAAGTCGTGGATAATGTCCACATTTCATTTTACATGAAAACATTGTGGGTTCGATCCCAGCCCCTGACCAACAGTGATCTGTGTGGAGTTTGCATGTTCTCTGCCGTGTCTGCGTGGGTTTACTCCGGGATTTCTCCGGTTTCCTCCCACATGCCAAAAACATGCAAGTTAGGTTAATTGCCGTCAAAACTGGGGATTCTAAATTGTCCTTAGGTATGACTGTGAGAGTGAATGGTTGTCTGTCTCTCAGTGTTGGCCCTGCAATGGACTGGCGATCTGTCCAGGGTGTACCCTGCCTCTCGCCCAAAGATGCTGGGATAGGCTCCAGCCCCCCCGCAACCCGAAAAGGATTAAGCGGAAGAAGATGAATGAATGAACATTGTGCAGGTTCTGTGGTAATAAAAGCAATTTAAGTAACATGACATGGTTTACAGTAATGCAGTTGTGTAAAGTTGTTAAACGCACTTTAACAGTCAGAAAACTGCAGCAACACCGGATCATCTGGCACCAGTCACTGCAGTAATGGTGGGGCCACAAGGCAAAGCAGCACACAAAGTCGGGGTTGGACTGGTCTGCAGTGGTGTGAAAAAGTGTTTGCCCCCTTCCTGATCTCTCTTTTTTGTATGTTTGTCACACTTAAATGTTTCAGATCATCAAACAAATTTAAATATTAGACAAAGATAACAAACACAAAATGCAGTTTTTAAATGAAGGTGTTTATTATTAAGGAAAACAAAATCCAAACCTACATGACTCTGTGTGAAAAAGTGATTGCCCCCTAAACCTAATAAGTGGATGGGCCACCCTTAGCAGCAACAACTGCAATCAGGCATTTGCAGTAACTGGCAATGAGTCTTTTACAGCACTGTGGAGGAATTTTGGCCCACTCATCTTTGCAGAATTGTTGTAATTCAGCCACATTGGAGGGTTTTTGAGCATGAACCGCCTTTTTAAGGTCATGTCACAGCATCGCAATCAGCTTCAGGTCAGGACTTTGACTAGGCCACTCCAAAGTCTTCATTTTGTTTTTCTGAAGCCATTCAGAGGTGGGCTTGCTGGTGTGTTTTGGATCATTGTCCTGCTGCAGAACCCAAGTGCGCTTCAGCTTGAGGTCACGAACAGATGGCCGGACATTCTCCTTCAGGATTTTTTGGTAGACAGCAGAATTCATGGTTCCATTTACCACAGCAAGTCTTCCAGGTCCTGAAGCAGCAAAACAGCTGCAGACCATCACACTACCACCACCATATTTTATTGTTGGTATGATGTTCCTTTTCTGAAATGCTGTTACTTATATGCTGGATGTAATGGGACACACACCTTCCAAAAAGTTCAGCTTTTGTTTCGTCAGTCCACAGAGTATTTTCCCAATAGTCTTGAGGATCATCAAGCTGTTTTCTGGCAAAACTGAGACGAGCCTTTATGTTCTTTTTGCTCAGCAGTGGTTTTCATCTTGGAACTCTGCCATGCAGACCATTTTTGCCCAGTCTCTTTCTTATGGGGGAGTCATGAACACTGACCTTAACCAAGGCAAGTGAGGCCTGCAGTTCTTTGGATGTTGTTGTGGGGTCTTTTGTGACCTCTTGGATGAGTTGTCGCTGCGCTCTTGGGGTAATTTTGGTCAGCTGGCCACTCCTGGGAAGGTTCACCACTGTTCCATGTTTTCACCATTTGTGGATAATGGCTCTCAGTGTGGTTCGCTGGAGTCCCAAAGCTTTAGAAATGGCTTTATAACCTTTTCCAGACTGATAGATCTCAGTTACTTCAATCAATCAAGTGATTTCTTGATTGAGAAAAGGTGTGGCAGTAATCAGGCCTGGGTGTGGCTAGAGAAATTGAACTCAGCTTTCCAAAGATGTGATAAACCACAGTTAATTTATGTTTTAACGGGAGAGGGGGCAATCACTTTTTCACACAGAGCCATGTAGGTTTGGATTTTTTTTACCCCTAATAATAAACACCTTCATTTAAAAACTGTTTTGTGTTTACTTGTGTTCTCTTTGTCTAATATTTACATTTTTTTTTTTGTTACTTATTTGTACCCGTAGGTAGATTTGGTTTGCAGTCTGGTGACAAGCCACCGGCTGCCGGTCGCTGCGTGCGCGAGCGCCCTAAACCTACATGTTTTTGGTATGCGGGAGGAAACCGGAGAAATCCCGGAGTAAACCCACGCAACACGGGGAGAACATGCAAACTCCACACAGCTCACTGTTGGTCGGGAGCTGGGATCGAACCCACGATCTCATGATCCCCGCGATCCCCCGGCCGAGGGTAAAACTGTGCTGCCACAGTGCTAAGCCACTGCGCCACCGTGCAGCCCATTTGTTTGATGATCTGAAAATATTTAAGTGTGACAAACATACAAAAAAATGAGAAATCAGGAAGGGGCAAACATTTTCTCACACCATTGTATATCAGGGGTGTCGAACATATGGCCCACGGGATTAATTTGCAAAGAATGAAAATTACATATAAGACATGAGATGCAAATATTTCAATAAAGTAACGGATATTCTCAGTTTGTACACTTGGGGGGGGGGGGGAATTGCACTATTTTATTATTAGGAGTGACAGATAAAATGCAGCACTGAGTCCCACAACTAAACAGCAGTGGACAGCAGTGTGCCATCTAGTTTCTCAAATAGCAATTTTGTCTTATTGTTATTATATTCTATATATTCTTTTGCTGTGCTGAACAGCACTACATCAAACAAGCTGGAAAGTCATATCCTCCAACCCTCTGGATACAGAGGAAGGAACATGAAGATCAAGACTCTTCCTGTCAAAATTACCCTCTGTGGTACCATCATTTTCAAAATGTCTATCAGAAAGTCTGGGAATAACCTAACTTTGTTCGTTAATAGCTTCCACTTTAGTTATGGTGTGGTGAGTCAGTTCAGGTGATTAGGACTGATGACTAAGGCTGCACCTAATGATTATTTTGGTAGTCGACTAATCACGATTATTACTTTCATGTCCGCCATGTCTGCTTCCTATTGGCACGGCTCCTGTTCGGGGCTCCAGTGCAAGTTTAACCTGACCTGTTTAATAACGTCCTAAAATTCCAGTGTTCTGCTGGCGGGATGTTTCACATTTTCTACTGCCACTCAGTGAAGAAAGAATTTGATTTTCTTTGTATATGCTAAATTCAGGGGAATTGTCTGGAATGCTAAGGGGTTAAGTCTGCACACCTGAGAATATCACCTTGTTTTCAGTCTCTTCCTTTAATATGTTTTATAAAAGCTCCTCATAGGTAAATAAAAAATAACCCATCAAACATGAGTTTGAAACTTGAACTTGACAGCTTAATCAAGAATGTTTGTAACAACGCAATTGTCAGACATCACAAAACCGTAATTTATTTAACTCATAATGCACAAGCAAGAAAAGTGGCAATTTTTCATGAAACATTCATATTTTTTAGAATTTTTCCTGGAAAAGTGCACACAGGCAATTAGACGGCTATAAAATTAGTTGTCGATTTATTTTCTGATGATTGTCTCAGGGATGGCAATTTTCCGCCGATCCGCGGATTTCCGCCGATTTATTTTCAAATTGATCATTTCTGTGAATCGTCTAAATCCGTTGAGAAAATTTTAGGGGGGTAAGGTACCTTATTGTTACCGATTTTAGCGAAAATCAACACAATTACATAAGCGCTCGGCGCTTCCCCGGAAGTCGTCTCCCGCGATAACCCGGATGTGTTGTGTTCAAGCTACTGCTGTATTGCAGTAGCTTGACAGCCCTGCGATTGGATAGTTGCAAACGATTGGACCAATCAAATGGTTTGTTGTATGCTTTTTCGAAGATTCATGGCGGCGTGTTCTCAGGGATGTGATTTTCTGCTAATTCGCCAAATTCCGCTTTATTTTATCTTCCAGGAAGATAAAGTACGTTAAGTACGTTAGCGGCTTGTGGTCCACGAACGCAGTGAAGCTGCGCCCTTTCAGGTAGGACTGCAAGTGGCGTATGGCCAGGTGGAGAGCCATTAACTCTCTGTTACTGGCGGCATACAACGGCTGTATGAGCTGGGCTGCGCGGGGGGAGGAAACGGTAATAAAAGTTAACCATCCCCTTTTATGATTCCAAACAGTTTGAAATTGACAGTGAACATTGACTCATAACTTTTGAATATTTCTAAGACTTGGCTACATCAGTGATTGTGCAAAATGAACTGCTCAAGTCTCAATGGAGATTGAAACTGGTGATCTGAAATGAATGCTGAAATTATAAAAAGTAATGGTATGTTGGAATTTTATTTCTATTATGGAATAGATAAAATTAACTGATTTTGATTTGATCAAGTCTTAAAGCATGTGATGGATAATGCTTGTTAGAATATTTTAGGAATGCTATCTTCTTGGAACATAAGTCAATATTATACAGTAATAAGTGGCATTCAGCTGTTTGTTTTATGTCATTTAAGCACAGTTCTGGTACTTAAAAATCATAAAAACCCAGGAGCTTCGGGGGGCTTTGCCCCCCTTGCCCCCCCACCCCCGGACCCCGCTGGGGGACTGCGTCCCCCATATCCCCTACTGAATTTTCAGATAATTTCACCAACCCCAAATCACATCCCTGGTTCGTGTTGGAATTCTGAGCTTTCGGTATTGTTTTCAGCGGAATTATGAGATTTTTATCGAAGGATCAGGAGTCATCAGTGCTAGAAATAGACAAAAGTGTCAAAAATAAGTTCCGATGGAATTGGCTTGAGAGAAAAGTGACGGTAAAGGTGAAAATTGGCTCAAAGTTCGACGAGGTAACAGAAACACTCGGACAGTTTCTGAAGAAACCAGAAAAGGAGATGAAGTTCAAAGTTCAGAGACTGACACAGCTTGCTGCCAAAAGGAAGAAAGTTTCACATTAGAAGTGACTTGGTGACCAGTGTAAATAGTGTAAAAAACTCTAATAGAACTGTTAAATATGTTGGACTAAAGACAGTGAGACAACATTGAAGAAAAACTAAGTTAACTTTTCATTAAATTTAATGATTTATCTAAGTCTAGTATTTCATTTTTTTTTTTATCATTTTTTTTCAGTCTAAATTACTTCTGTTTTACTGAAAACCTCTCAGCTTCCGGGGGGCTGTGCCCCCCCGGCCCCCCCATAAGTCAGTCAACCAAATTAGATTTCAGCTGAAATCAGAATTTCCTGTTGCCATCCCTGTTGTCTAGTCGATTAGTTGGCTAATTGTTGCAGCACTACTGGTGACGGATGTGGAAATGTGTGTAAATCGCTCTATAAATTCCAGAAATCTTGGTCTGTGTCTGTCAGTCAGTGTGTGTGTCACGGCCAAAGATCATAGGACTGCCTATGATGTCTGCATAATGTCCTGTGATGTTCCTATGTATCATGACTCCTTATGTGTGAAATGTCCTATGATGCTCCTGTGTATAACGACTTATGTGTGAAAAAAAATTATCCGTCCTTGGACTGCATCACTCACGATCATAGGACTGGCTATGACATCAAAGATCAAACGCAGGCATCACTGAATGACTGCTGATGTGCTTGCTTACACCTGCTTTCTACGGGCATGCACAGATAGGCACTAGTTTAATATAATTCTAGATTTTGACAAGTTGTCATAAAGTGAAATGCGATATTTTTGAGTTCCAGATATCTGACTTGATGTTTTGAGCCAATGTGTTGTTGTAATACACATATCTAAATGATTAACTGAGGCGTAATATTGTTGAAATTGCACGTTTTTCTTTTAAAAAATCAGGTTGTTTATGTTTTGTTGAAGACTGGTTCATTAAATGCAGGCATTTCATAATGTGCTTCTTTGGACTAGAACAAAGAAACAGATTTGGCGTTATTATTTAGCACTCTTATGGGCCTGTTTTTGGCTTACATGGTTGTTTTGTATTCACCTGTGTTGCATTTCATAGATTTTTTTTAAAGGTTTATTAGACTGTAAGTTCATGAATACGTGACCTGTATGGCTGACTGGGTGACCTTCCAGCCTGTCATGGTGTGTGTGTGTAATGTATCTAGCCCTAACGATAGATGGGTAGTGGTGTCCCTAAAAATAACCAAAATAAAAGTGTTATCACAAGGATGATGATGAAAAAACAGGTGTACCACTCACATCTTTCAGCTGCCAACCCTCTCTCTCTGGCATTTTGTCTCGCCATGATAATAAACACTGCATTGTTAGCATCAAGTCAAAATCAGATAAATGAAAAATGTCTGCTGTGTCAGTGTCATGTGTTGTACTTGGCTTTGGGTCGGCTAGTCACATGTTAAAATTAAATTAAAGTAAATCACCCTTTGTCATTCCATACAGCCAATCATGTACAGTAGAATGAAATTGTCTTTCTCTTATCTATAGTGTTTACAGTGTGTGTTTCTCTTATCTATCACACACACACCCATATATAGAATCAGAGGGGTCGCTGCCATGCAAGGCGCCACCACAGATTTCCTTCCTCCATTCCATTATTGCTGAGCACCAAGCTGGACGGCAGGAAGTTCCGCTTTTATATGGTCTTCGGCATGACCCGGCCGGGATTTGAACCCCTGCCTCCCGGGTGTGGGGCGGATGCACTACCAACTGAGCAACCACTCCGGTGGGATCACATGTTGTGGTCCCATGGATGCTGTGGTGGCGGCTGGATGTGACAGGGATGTGATTTTTCCGCTAATTCGCGGAATTCCACTGTTTTTATCTTACAAAAATTTTCAGACCAGATGGCGGCGCGTGCACAACGCGAGGCTCAACGTCTCTTCAGATTTTGCGGATTAGCAGTGATATTTCTGCTCATTTCGGGTCTGTTCGTTCAGAACAGCTTCGCTTTTACATCCTACACCCGAAATGAACTTTTGGACATTGGATTACAAAATAACAACCTTTTTATCAGCAACCTACTTCTCATCCCTGAGCTCTGGAGAACACCCAACGCTAGGCAAGCTACTCGGCCAACCGAAAGCGCTTGCAGGCGGCATAGAGACCGTAAACAAAGGCGGGGGAAGCGCGGAGGGCTAACAGCTAAGCTAAAGCTAACATCGCACCGGCTTTCTCTACCCAGCATTTTCCTCGCTAATGTACGGTCACTGGCGAGCAAAATGGATGAGCTATGGCTTCGGATCACCAACAATAAGAAACTTATGAACTGCAATATCATGATTTTCACGGAAACATGGCTACATAGTGGAGTACCCAACGGTGCTGTCGAGCTGGCCGGACAGCACACTCTCCAGGCAGACAGAGCAGCTGATGACTCCGGTAAGACCAGAGGTGGGGGAGTATGCCTTTATATTAACAAGGCTTGGTGCACGAACTCTCACTGTTGGGAGACACTGCTCAGCTAACCTGGAGTTTCTCATGGTTAAATGTAGACCTTTCTAGCTGCCACGGGAGTTCACTTTTCACTTTTCTTCATCTTGCCTGCTGAAGATGTTTTGGACTTTATTTAAAAAATATTTTTAATGCCACACATGTGATGGATAATGCTTGTTGGAATATTTTAGGAATGCTATCTTCTTGGAACATAAGTCAATATTATACAGTAATAAGTGGCATTCAGCTGTTTGTTTTATGTCATTTAAGCACAGTTCTGGTACTTAAAAATCATAAAAACCCAGGAGCTTCGGGGGGCTTTGCCCCCCTTGCCCCCCCACCAGGGCTCTGCCCCAGACCCCGCTGGGGGACTGCGTCCCCCAGACCCCCTGCTAAATTTTAAGATAATTTCCCCAACCCCAAATCAGATCCATGATGTGAGGTCCTCTCCCCAACTCAGCTGGCGCTCGGGGCAAAACCTTTGCCAGTGCCCTCGCTGTCCACATTGGTGACAAAAACGTCATGCCCCCGTGGTTGTGGGTAGGCGGCTCCGCGACCACGCCGTCTCCTTTTCTCTTGTCCTCCTCCCCCGCGTGGTGGACCCTGGTAAAAGACAGAGGTGGGGGAAGCCTCGGCTCTCCCCATCGGGTCAGCAATCATGTAAATGGGTTGGTCGTGTCTTTGATTTCTTTTTCTCCTTTTCCACCTTCTCCTCTTCCAATCACTCTGCATGTTTAGCATATGTTAGCACATCACCAAATGCACAAGTGCGATATGTAACCAGATGTTTGTAGATGTAGTATGCCAAATGTGGGTGCATGTTTTGTAAGAAAGCACTTTTCAAATGCTGCCAGTAAGGTTCTGCACCTCATTAGCAGGCTTAATTAAACTGGAATGGCTATCAAAAATGTCTTGCAATCTACTCCTGTAAGCTTCCACACCTTTACCTTTATTTTGAGTTGTATTTTGAATTCTGGTCCAGTCATGCTTCACTCGCCATTTATTCCCAATGCGGTCATTTAGTTCTCTCACCGGTTGTTGTAGCAGAATCAGAATCAGAATAAGAATCAGGTTTATTGCCATTGTTCATGTGATACACAAACTAGGAATTTGTCTCGGTGCCATGCTGCAACGTTAAAAATATAATGAGAAAAAGGGATAAACTAAAAAAACTAAAGGACTAGAAACGTGCAATAAGTGTAGAAAAATAAGTAATAAGTAATAATAATAATAATACTAGTAATAATGAGTAGTACTAGTCAAGGCAGTTAAAAAATTAGCATGTAGCAGATAATGTGAAGTACCACATAGTGCAGTCAATAATGCAACAGAAAAACAGTGATGAATGACATGAGTCTGGTTGAGCTGCTGTACATAGTGCACGAGAGTCAAAAGTCACTTAGTGTTCAGCAGTCTGATGGCAGAGGGGAAAAAGCTGTTCATGTGCCGGGAGGTTTTAGTCCGAATGGACCGAAGCCTTCTACCTGAGGGGAGGGGGGCAAACAGCACGTGACCAGGATGTGAAGGATCGGCTATGATCCGGCCAGCACGCCTCCGGGTCCTGGAGATGTACAGGTCCTGGAGAGATGGGAGCTTGCAGCCTATCACCTTCTCAGCAGTGCGCACGACGCGCTGCAGCCTTAGTCTGTCCCTGGCAGTGGCTCCTGCGTACCACACAGTTATGGAGGAGGTGAGGATGGACTCGATGATGGCCGTGTAGAACTGCACTAACATCTTGGTGGGTAGCTTGAGCTTCCTCAGCTGCCGCAGAAAGAACATCCTCTGCTGGGCCTTTTTGATGAGGGAGCTGATGGTTGGCTCCCATTTGAGGTCTCGGGTGATGGTGGTGCCCAAGAAGCGGAAGGAATCTGCAAAGGTGATGGGAGAGCCTGTGATGGTGAGGGGGGGCAGGGGGGATGTGACTTTCCTGAAGTCCACAATCATCTCCGCTGTCTTCAGAGCATTCAGCTGCAGGTTGTTGTGGCTGCACCAGGACACCAGCTGGGCCACCTCTTCCCTGTAGGCGGACTCGTCACCGTTGGAGATGAGCCCGATGAGGGTGGTGTCGTCCGCAAACTTAATCAGCTTAACAGACTGGTGGGAGGAGGTGCAGGAGTTGGTATAAAGGGAGAAGAGTAGGGGGGAAAGTACACAGCCCTGGGGTGATCCAATGCTGATGCTAACAGAGTCTGAGACAGACTTCCCCAGCCGCACATGCTGTCTCCGGTCCGTCAGGAAGTCGGTGATCCACCTGCAGAGGGAGTCAGGCACGTTGAGCAGGGACAGCTTGTCCTGGAGCAGATCGGGGCGGATGGTGTTGAATGCGGAGCTGAAGTCCACAAACAGAATCCTGGCGTAGGTTCCCGGGGAGTCCAGGTGCTGCAGGATGGAGTGGAGGGCCAGGTTGACTGCGTCGTCCACAGACCTGTTAGCACGGTAGGCAAACTGCAGCGGGTCTAGGAGGGGTGTGGTGATGGACTTGAGGTGAGACAGGACCAGGCGCTCAAAGGACTTCATGACTACAGAGGTGAGCGCTACAGGTCTGTAGTCGTTAAGTCCAGTAATCCGTGGCTTCTTGGGGACAGGGATGATGGTGGAAGATTTGAGGCAGGTCGGCACGTGACATTGCTTAAGGGAGGTGTTAAAAATGTCTGTGAAGACAGGAGCCAGCTCTTTCGCACAGTGTCTCAGGGTGGAGGGAGACACACCGTCCGGCCCGGGGGCCTTGCGCGGGTTCAGTCTGGAGAACTGTCTGTGCACGTCCTGCTCACTGATGACAAGGGGAGGGGGGGAGGAGGAGGAGGAGGAGGGGGGGACCGCTCTTGATGAATTAGGGGCTGAGGAGGCAGAGGAGCTGGGTGGAGTGGGTGAGTTGGACACAGCTGACGAGGTGTCAAAACGGGCATAGTGTTGGGACAGTCTTTGACAAAGGGCTTTGTCATCCTGACCTTTAGAAGCCTGAGGCCGATAGTTGGTGATTTGCCTCAGTCCTCTCCACACAGAAGCCGAGTCATTAGCAGTGAACTGCTGCTGGAGTCTCTCAGAATATACAGATTTAGCTCTCCTCAGCTCTCTGTTAAACCGATATTTGACCTCCCTGTAGCAGTCCCTGTCTCCACTTTTCAACGCTGCTTCCTTCTCCTTCCTGATCCGTCTGAGCTTAGCTGTGAACCAAGGCTTGTCATTAGAATATCTTATCCTGGTGCGCGATGGGAGAATGTGCTCTTCACAGAAGTTGATATATGAGTTCACAGTGTATGTGTACTCATTAAGATCATGTGTGGCTCTTTTAAACATGCCCCAGTCAGTTATTTCCATGCATGTGTTCAGTTTCTCTCCAGCTTCACTGGTCAATTTCTTTGTGGTGGTCACCACAGGTTTAGTGAGTTTCAGTCTCTGTCTGTATGTGGGGATGAGGTGAACCATCACGTGATCAGATAGTCCCAGCGCTGCGCGGGGAACAGCGCGATATGCGTCCTTTACTGAAGTATAACAGTGATCTAGCGTGTTATTTCCTCTGGTTGGACATTTAATACACTGTTTGTAGCGGGGGAGCTCGTGACTCAGATTGCTCTGGTTAAAATCGCCCACCACGATAACCAGGGAGTCTGGAAAGTTCCGCTCCGTAAGTTGGATGTGATCTGCGAGCACGCGCTGAGCTTCGCGCGTGTCCGCGTCAGGAGGGGCGTACACAGCGACGAGAATGAATGAGGCAAACTCCCGCGGGGAATAAAATGGCTTGCAGTTAATGAAAAGAAATTCCAGGGCGGGAGAACAGTGTTTGGAAATCACCGTTACATCAGAGCACCAGCTGTTGTTAATATAGAAGCACACTCCTCCTCCGATAGACTTACCGGACAGCTCTGTGACGCGGTCAGCACGAATCAGCTGGAAACCCTCGAGGCCGATTGCGCTATCTGGAATGTTCTCATTAAGCCAGGTCTCAGAGAAGCAGATGACAGACGAGGAAGCGAGGTCCTTGAAACGCATCAGCAGTCTTAATTCTTCTACCTTGTTCAGGAGAGAATTGGCATTGGCTAGAAATATGCCAGGCAAGGCTGTTCGCGAGCCTCTTTTTCGTAGCCGAGCGAGAATCCCTCCTCTCTTCCCTCTTTTCCGCCGTCTTGCTTTTTTGGCCAAACAATGGATCAGATCAACGGCAGGAGCTAAAAAAACTGGAAGAAGGTCCATGGGGGTGAGAGTCCTGATATTTAGTAGTTCTTCACGGGTGTATGAACCGGCAGATGCACAATCAGTGAACAAAAACAGACAAATTATAAAAATTAAAGGGCAGCGATACACCATGGCGGCCGCTGTGGGCGCCATCTTGTTTTTTTTTTTTTGTTTTTTTTTTTTTTTAGCACTGCATTTGTTGGAGGCAAAACATTACCTGTGGTGTCTTTTGAGCTCCAATCACCCGACACAGCACACCAATCAACTTTTAAAACTTCTGTAAGCACGTTCTGTCTCACAACCATTTAGTTTGAAGCTATGAAGGAGGTTCGCCATCCCTTCAAAAAACTGTGTGGGTTTGTCTTTTGGATGTGGGATTTCTTTAACTGCCTCAGAAAAATCAGCATATGTAAGTCCATGGACTGTCGACTAAGATTGTGGGTTGAATCTGCGGGGCCTGTGGGTTGGCCTCGTCAACCCAGGTGGCCCTGCATAAGCTGGATTTGAAAGTTCAATCATAGGGTACTGTTCAGTGACAGCCTATACATCATAGTTCTCAGGTTTAATAGGTCGAATTGTGGGAGAGTGTGGAAGTGTGTGGTAAGATGGTACATATTTATTTAGCTCTTTGGTGTCCTTGTGTGGTTGTTCTCTGGTATCTCAGTCCTTGTCCTTCTTGACTTTCGGTCTGACATCGGTGGTGGGAGGAGGAGGAGGAGACTCTTCGGTTGAGGACATGGTCACCGCCATGTTGGTGAGGTCAGGATACAGCGGAGGAGGGGTAGGGGGAGGAGCGCGACCCAGCGGCATTTTGTCCTTCTCGTCCGCTTGGGGAGTGGAGGAGATAGGACATTGATTAGACAAGTCTCTTTTCTTACCATTGTCAGAATGTTGAGAGTCCTGAATTTTGTTCTTCACCGTCACAAGCTCTAAGTCAGTCTGTCGTTTTCTTACTGTCTCAAGCCACTTCTCCGCCTCTTTCAGACCATATTTCTCTTGCTTTCGCCTGCTGCCATCTGCTGCCTGCTTTGTCATCCACAAGAGCCTCACAGTCAGCTACCCTAAGCCTGCCTGTAAATTTAAGGAGTCCGTGACATTATTCAACCAAGACATCATTAGAAAGAAGAACTGCTGTGTTTTTATTCTGTGTAGACAAAAAAATCCAATAAAATTTTGTTTCCATATACTACCATAAGTTACATCGTGATGCAGACTATTGCGATGTTCGTTTGTTGAAATTGGGTCAATTGCCGCCGCCATTTTGTGACGTAATGAGGTGAACCAAGATGTAAACAAGCGTGGCTGAGTACACTGAAGCAGAGGAAGTTGTGAGCGATTTCAGCGAAGATTTGAGTGATTTGTCAATAGTTTTTGAGGAAGAAGCAGGATGGAGTGATGAAGAAGAGCGAGTTGGTTCTAACGAAGGACTGCAACCCTATTTATTTGAACCATATCGTTCAGGAACGAAGATGACTCGCACGTTTCAGAGGATGAAGGGTCCGATGATGAAGGGTTAGAGATGGACATCGGTCGCTTCCAAAACACCGAATGGTAATATACAGATACATCTAAAAATTTCCCCGATCAGGTGGTCGGGGAAATTTAAAAAAAAAAAAAAAAAAAAAAAAAAAAAAGCTCAGATATTCAGTTTGGGTAGGCAGTGAGATTTATAAAAATGAAAACTGAAAAAAGTAATATACTGTTTTCTAACACAAAGTTGTTCTATTTGGAGTAAAGTCAACACTCGGCTTCAAAATTCATGGGGAGGATTTAACTTTTTTTTTTCCCACAATATTTTTTATTGAACCTTTTTTTTAACAAACATGACACAAACAATCAACCACTAACACTAAAGTAATTAAAAAAAAATGTACTAAAAACACCAACAACCACTAACAAAAGCAAGTCATCAACAATGCTCCTCTGTTTAGTCTAGGTAGGTATGTAGGTAATCCATTACATAAGTATACATATTATACATTCACCAATTTGGAATTTACAAGGTCCACACACATCATTCACCTTCTTCTTCAGAAGTTATGTTTAATTTCTTTACATAATCAATGAAAGGTCTCCATATATTCTCAAACACATTTTCCTTTGATGTCAGTATGTATGTTATTCTTTCTAGTGGAAGGTTTGTTAACATCTGTCTTAACCACTGAGTCACATCTGGTCTATGAGTCTTTTTCCACAGTAGTGCAATACATTTTTTGGCATTAAGCAAACTGAGGTCTATGAATGCTCTTTCACTCTTATTAAAGTTGTGCTTTTCTGGATACAGACCCAACAAAAACAGTTTAGGGTTCAATATGAATTGTTTTGAAATTATTTTTTCAATTGTTGCCCTCACCTCTTCCCAAAACATTCTAATTTTTCTACATTCCCATAAACAATGAAATAGGGTTCCTTTACTTTCCATACATTTTGTGCACGTATCTGGTATGTTTTTGTTATATCTATTTAACTCCACCAGTGTAACATACATCCGCATTAACCATTTAAAATGTATCAATTTAAGACGTACATTTATTGATTTGGTTTGAGCTTCTGTACAAGCCAATTCCCATTGTTCCTCTGAAATTTCAGTTTGCAGGTCTTCTTTCCAATAATTCAGTCTTTTCTGTGAGTTTTCACTTGAGGATAGTGTCAATGAGTTATAAAACTCTGAAATAATACCCTTTCTCTTACTATCTTTAGTCAAAATTTTTTCCAAGGATGAATAAGTAGGTTGGGTGAGAACATTATTTTGATTTGATCGAATAAAATTCCTAAGCTGAAGATATTTAAAAAAATGTGTTCTGTTAAGATTAAATTTGATCCTCAGTTCTTCAAAAGACATTATGTTATCTGAACGTGACAAATATAAGTCTTGAATCTTTTGAATCCCTTTTAAATTCCATACTTTAAATACAGCATCTGCTCTCCCTGGTGTAAAATATTAATTACCCCATATTGGGCTAAATTGTGACAATAAGTGTGGTTCTTTTAAATATTTATTGGTTTCACACCATATTTTGATCATATGCTTTACAATTGGATTTTTAACTTGTTTCTGTAATTTTTTAGCCGAGTCTGAGTATATGAATAAGGGAAGAGGTAAAGGTAAATTGTATGATTCCATTTCAGTCCAGTGAGGGAGATCATTTGATGAAAAATAATATGTCATAGACCTCAGTTGTGCTGACCAGTAATACAACATAAAGTTTGGACATTTCAGACCTCCACGATCAAATGGTAAATACAGTAAGGACAAACGTAATCTAGCCTTCCTATTGTTCCATATAAATTCCACTAACTTTTTTTAAATTCTTGAGAATAGATCTGAAGGTGGTGGTAAAGGAATGTTTTGAAATAAAGTATTTTGGGTAAGATATTACTTTTAAGTATATTAATTCTCCCGATCATCGACATTGGTAGTGACATCCATTTCTGAAGTAACTCATTAATATCTGTCATTAAGGCTTCATAGTTGGCACTGGCGACTAATTCTAGCTTAGGCAAAATTTGAATTCCTAAATATTTAAACTGATTTACAACATTGAATTGATTTACCTCAGGAGCTGGGTGATTTCTCTGGGTCTCATTTAGCATTAATATTGAAGATTTAGTTTTATTTATTTTATATCCTGATATTTCCCCAAAGTTCTTTATTAAATTTAACAAGGTCGGAATTGATTTTTTTAAGATTCGACATAAACAAAATTATGTCATCGGCATACAGGGAGATTTTATGTTCTGTTGGTCCTACTTTAATTCCATATATTTGTGGATGTAAACGTACCGCCATCGCTAAAGGTTCAATTGCCATAGTAAACAGTAAAGGTGAAAGTGGACAGCCTTGTCGACATCCTCTATTGAGTTTTATTGATTTTGAGATATTGCTGTTTGTTAGGATTTCTGCTGTAGCATTATTGTATATTATCTGAACCCATTTTATGAAATTATTTCCAAATCCAAACCTTTGTAGGACTTCAAAAAGAAAGGGCCATTCGACCCTATCGAAGGCCTTTTCAGCGTCCAATGATAGGAAAGCTGTATCCGGTGCTTCTTTATTAGAATAAATAATATTAAATAGTCTTCTTACATTATGGAAGCCTTGTCTTCCCATTATAAAGCCATTCTGATCTCGGTTAATAATATTTGGTAATATTTCTTGTAGTCGTCTTGCTAAAATTTTACAGATTATCTTAAGGTCAGCATTTAATAGGCTTATTGGTCTCATGTTTTCACATTTATTAGAGGGTTTACCTGGTTTTGGCAACAGTATACACTACCGTTCAAAAGTTTGGGGTCACCCAGACAATTATTTTGTGTTTTCCATGAAAAGTCACACTTATTTTCCACCATGAGTTGTAAAATGAATAGAAAATATAGTCAAGACATTGACAAAGTTAGAAATAATGATTTGTATTTGAAATAATATTTTTTTCCAGATACTCAACCTGCTCAAAGGAAGGTCAGTTTTATAGCTTCTCTAACCAGCTAAACTGTTTTCAGCTATGCTAACATGATTGCACAAGGGTTTTCTAAACGTCCATTAGCCTTCTGACCCAATGAACAAACACATTGTACCATTAGAACACTGGAGTGATAGTTGCTGCAAATGGGCCTCTATACACCTATGTAGATATTGCACCAAAAACCAGACATTTGCAGCTAGAATAGTCATTTACCACAATAGCAATGCATATTAGATATTAGAGTGTATTTCTGATTAGTTTAAAGTTATCTTCATTGAAAAAAAAAAACAGTGCTTTTCTTTCAAAAATAAGGACATTTCTCAGTGACCCCAAACTTTTGAACGGTAGTGTAATTAAGGCATTATTCATGTATGGTGGTAAATTACTATTTTGAAATGCTTCTAAAACCATTTCCAAAAGTGGTTTTATTAATGTATTCTTAAATTTTTTTTGAGGTCAACTGGAAGACCATCTGGTCCTGCGCTTTTTCTTGATTTCATATTATCCATGGCTAGCCCAACTTCTTCTTGACTAATTTTAGACTCCAGTATCTCCCTGTTTTCATTTGGAATACACGGTATAGATAATCCGTCCAAAAACCCATTTAGTTTTGTTAAGTCAGATTCATTTTTTGTATCATATAGTTTTTCATAATGATCTCTAAAGGCACGATTAATTTCTAAAGGATCTACAACTGCCTGTCCGTTACTTATAATACTGGTAATTGGTGTTTTAAATTCTAATTGTTTAATCTGCCATGCCAATAATTTCCCTGATTTTTCACCTTGTTCATAAAAAGTTTGCTTCGATCTTAGAAGACTCGAGGCAGCTCTATTCGCTGATTTTTTTTGTCATATTCAGCTCTCAAAATCAGTAATTCGTTCTCTAACTTCGGGTTACTTCCTGCATACACTTTTTCTTGAAGAATTTTTATTTTACGTTCCAATTGGACTCTCTCCTCTCGAGTCTTCTTAGATTTTGAACCTGTATAACTAATAATATGCCCCCTAATAAAAGCTTTGAAAGCCTCCCACTTTATACATGCTGATGTTTGTGTAGTATTTATATCAAAGAACTCATCTATCTGTTTTTCTATGTACTTAACAAATTCCTCATCCTGAAGCCATTTATGCTGAAATTGCCACCTACCTGGAACCTTTGTCAATTTCTTATCTACATATATTAGACAGCAGGGTGCATGATCAGATATCACGATGTTATCATAGAAACAGTTTTGAATCTTGGACCTTAATTCTGTGGAGATCAAAAAATAGTCAATATATGAGAATGTCTTGTAGGTATTAGAATAACAAGAGTAGGCTTTGACTTGTGGTTTCATTTCTCTCCATATACACTACCGTTCAAAAGTTTGGGGTCACCCAGACAATTATTTTGTGTTTTCCATGAAAAGTCACACTTATTTACCACCATGAGTTGTAAAATGAATAGAAAATATAGTTAAGACATTGACAAGGTTAGAAATAATGATTTGTATTTGAAATATTTTTTTCCTTCAAACTTTGCTTTCGTCAAAGAATCCTCCATTTGCAGCAATTACAGCATTGCAGACCTAACATGATTGCACAAGGGTTTTCTAATCATCCATTAGCCTTCTGAGGCAATGAGCAAACACATTGTACCATTAGAACACTGGAGTGATAGTTGCTGGAAATGGGCCTGTATACACCTATGTAGATATTGCACCAAAAACCAGACATTTGCAGCTAGAATAGTCATTTACCACATTAGCAATGTATAGAGTGTATTTCTGATTAGTTTAAAGTTATCTTCATTGAAAAAAAGTGCTTTTCTTTCAAAAATAAGGAAATTTCTAAGTGACCCCAAACTTTTGAACGGTAGTGTATCTACAGGGATGGCAATTTTCCGCCGATCCGCGGATTTCCGCCGATTTAATCATCATCTATGTCATAATTTTGTACCTTTACCTTGTTCTCAATAAAGTTTGGGGAAAAAAAAAACATACGTGCTCGGCGCTTCCCCGAAGTCTCGCGATAACCCGGATGTACTCAAGCTACTGCTGTATTGTAAACAGCCCTGCGATTGGATAGTTGCAAACGATTGGACCAATCAAATGGCTCGTATGCTTTGTCAAAAATTCATTTCGGCTTGTTCTCAGGGATGTGATTTTTCCGGTAATTCACCGAATTCCGCTTTATTTTTATATGTATGTTAAGTACGTTAGCGGCTTGTGGTCCACGAACGCAGTGAAAGTGTGCCCTTTCAGCCAGAACCGGAAGTGGCGTATGCCAGGTAGAGAGCCATTAACTCTCTGTCGAACACGCTGTATTTACGCTCACTGTCGTGCAAAGACCTGCTTAAAAAAAAGGTGAGCGGCTGCCAAGAACCGGCAACGCATTGCTCCACGACGGCCGCTATGCCCATATCCGAGACGTGGGTAATGAGCGCTGTTTTAACCTCAGAACGCCTGCTCCCGTTCAGGAGTCCAGTCGACTCTGTCCGCCGGTTTCCGTTTGAGTGCAGCGTACAGCGGCTGTATGAGCTGGGCTGCGCGGGGGAGGAAAATGAACTGCTCAAGACTCAATGGAGATTGAAACTGGTGATCTGAAATGAATGCTGAAATTATAAAAAGTAATGGTATGTTGGAATTTTATTTCTATTATGGAATAGATAAAATTAACTGATTTTGATTTGATCAAGTGTTAAAGCATGTGATGGATAATGCTTGTTGGAATATTTACCTCCGCCAAGGAGGTTATGTTTTCATCGGCGTTGGTTTGTCTGTCTGTTTGTTAGCAAGGAAAAGTGATGGACGGATTTTCATGAAATTTTCAGGAAAGGTGTGCAATGGCACGGGGAACAGATGATTAGATTTTGGTGATGATCTGAGAGTGTATACCTCCACCAAGGGCTTTTTTGTATTTGTGCAGCAGGATTACACAAAAACTGCTGGATGGATTTGGATAAAATTTTCACCAGAGGTGGTTTTTGGACTAGAGAGGAACCCATTATATTTTGGTGATGATCTGAGAATGCATACCTCAGCCAAGGGCTTTTTTGTATTTGTGCAGCAGGATTACACAAAAACTGCTGGATGGATTTGGATAAAATTTTCACCAGAGGTGGTTCTTGGACTAGAGAGGAACCCATTATATTTTGGTGATGATCTGAGAATGCATACCTCAGCCAAGGCGCTTATCTTCTCACAGTGTGTTAGCAACAATACTCCAAAACTGATGGACAGACTTTGATGCAATTTTCACAAGTGGCTATAGGCCTACACACAAACCCATTACATTTTGGAGTTGATCCATGACAGACGGAAGGAGCCTTGGCGGAGGGATGCACTCTGAGTGCTTTTCTAGTTTAGGAATGCTATCTTCTTGGAACACAAGTCAATATTATACAGTAATAAGTGGCATTCAGCTGTTTGTTTTATGTCATGTAGTAGTAGTAGATTAGTTTATTTGACAGGGACAGTGCAATAAACATAGACAATTAATCAAAGACAATCAATCTGATGTGTTGCACATAGAGTGTATAGCTATTAGCTAATTCGCAACTCTTGTCCCTGTAAGCACAGTTCTGGTACTTAAAAATCATAAAAACCCAGGAGCTTCGGGGAGCAAAGTGACAGTAAAGGTGAAAATTGGCTCAAAGTTCAATGAGGTAACAGAAACACTCGGACAGTTTCTGAAGAAACCAGAAAAGGAGATGAAGTTCAAAGTTCAGAGACTGACACAGCTTGCTGCCAAAAGGAAGAAAGTTTCACATTAGAAGTGACTTGGTGACCAGTGTAAATAGTGTAAAAAACTCTAATAGAACTGTTAAATATGTTGGACTAAAGACAGTGAGACAACATTGAAGAAAAAGTAAGTTAACTTTTCATTAAATTTAATGATTTATCGAAGTCTAGTATTTCATTTTTTTAATCATTTTTTTCAGTCTAAATTACTTCTGTTTTACTGAAAACCTCCCAGCTTCAGGGGGGCTGCGCCCCCCCGGCCCCCCCGTAAGTCAATCGACCAAATTAGATTTCAGCTGAAATCAGAATTTCCTGTTGCCATCCCTGTATCTAGCAATCTCAATTCTTTCATAAAATGATTAATGGTCATCCTGCATCTATTGTGCGTACAGTCCAGTCCTGTTGATCTATCTATACTGGGATTCAATGTACAATTAAAATCCCCTGCTATTATATGTTGCCCTGTAAGTGATGATAAAGTAAGGAATAAATTAGCGAAGAAGTTTTGATCATCTATATTGGGACCGTATAAGTTCACCAGATTTATATTTTCTAATAACAAAGATCCTTGGATGATTAGATATCTTCCTAATTTGTCTCCAATTACATTTTTCACTTGAAATGGGACTGTTTTATGTATGAGAGTCATAACTCCCCTGGCTCGGGATGAAAATGATGAGGTGAACACATTTCCCTGCCATCTTCTCCTAATTCTTTTTACATCCTCCTCTATTAGATGAGTTTCTTGTAAAAACACAATTTTTGAACCTATGTCTTTTATTTTATTCATAACTTGTTTAAGTTTTTTTTAGATTTTGTAGACCTCTGCAATTCCATGAAGTTAAATTAAGATTAACGCTTTGATCTATGATCAATAAGGAGTTTGAGATTACCTTGCAATATAAACATGCTCATACAGAGAAGCAAAAACATGGATGGTTGAACATTCATCCCACAAACTACACAAAAACAAATTCCCCCTCCCCACATTCGTGGTAATCCCCCCAAAATAAAAAAAAAAAAAATTCTGTCTCCCGCTATAGCCAGTGACTGCTCCACACCCGCGAGGATCAGTCAAACCACTCACTCTTTTCTCCTCTCAATCACCCTGACTCTACTTTTTAATGACATGACATTAACTCTCTTCTGTAGTTTTTCCAACTTAACTCCAAAATTTTATAGCAACTTTGTACATCATAGCTTTTTTTTTTTAATATATAATACAATCTATATTTTGTAGACATGCTATATGTTTCAGATCAGTCAGATGCCTGTGCAAATGCTTAAATAGTCTGCCTTTATATCTTGTTCATACTTCATGCTTAGCTCCCACCAGTCTCTACTTGGATCTGCTTGATAAGCTCCTGCGCCTCCTGAGGGGTCTTGAAGATATGGGTTCTCCCTTTATATGTGACCAGCAGTCTTGCCGGATAAATCACTCCGTGACGAATCCCAAGGTTGCGCAGCTCTTTACGGGCGGGGTCAAACTGTTTCCTTAATTGTTGAATTCCTGTGGCCAAATCTGGGTATAACCGCACCTGTTGATCCTGGTATTTAATTTCTCCTTTAGCTCGCGCCGCGTTGGTGACCGTCATCTTGTTTCTGTAGCTGAGGAACTTCATAATCAGCGTCCTCAGTGGTGTCTTATTATCTCTCGGTGGGCCGATTTGGTGAGCACTCTCTAAGACGACCGATGACTGCAGATCCGCGTTGTTCAGCGCGTCTGGAATCCACTTTTCCAAAAAGGAACATGTATCCCGTCCCTCCGCTCTCTCCGGGAGGCCCACCAGCCTTAAATTATTCCGTCGCGACCGGGATTCTAAGTCCAGGACATTATCTTCCAGACGTTTATTTTTTAATTCCAATGTTTGCACCTTTAATTGTAGGCTGGTGACGTCATCTTCAGCGCTGGAGATTCGGAGCTCCGCCTGTGATACTCGTTCCATACAGTCGCTTATTTCTTTTCTCATTCCTTCTATCGCTGCTATAATCCCATCAAATTTAGACGAAAAGTCTGCTCTCATGGAGCTGATGGCAGCAAGCACTGCACTCGTGCCCTCCTCAGCAGTCACCGCTCCGCCGCTAGCTCTCTCCTCCGTCATTGTCTTTGGAGATTTTTCTGCTTCGTCACGAGCGTGGAAGTCTTTTAGCTTGGATTGTTTCGACGAATCACTTTTTCCTCCGCCTAATTTCCCAGCTTTGGTCTTTACCATATCCGCGCCTAAACGCTGGGATAGGTTTTTGTTCTAATTGAGAGAGTTTTAGCCTACTTTTTATTTTTAGGAGCAGAGCAGAGTGAAACACGTCTTCCTACGTGGCCGCCATAACTGGAAGTCGCCGGATTTTACTTTTGATGGAAAAATATAATAAAATCATGATCGCCTAATGTGGGGGAAAAAAAAAAAATGAATTACACAAACTCTTTTCCGGGCAAACCAAACGAAGGTGCAAAAATTCTCGACATTCCCCGCCCAGTCGAACTGAGACCCCCGGACTATCCTGGTGTGAATGCAGCCTAAGTATCTCGGGGTCTCATTCACGAGTGAGGAGAGAATGGAGCGAGAGATTGACAGACGGTTTGGAGCAGCATCTGCAGTGATGCGGATGTTGTGGTGAAGAGGGAGCTGAGCTCTAAAGCAAAGCTGTCCGTTTACCGGTCAGTCTATGTTTCTGCCCTCACCTATGGTCATGAGCTTTGGGCAATGGCCAAAAGAATGAGATGGGGGGATACAAGCGGCTAGGGCTGTCGCGGTAGAGGAATTTCCCCTGCGGTGACGGTGGACAGCTCAATACCGTGATATGCGGTATTATTGCAAATGTTTTTAGGACCCTGTGGATTCGTAATTTAAATGGGGTTTATAACTTAGGTGGCAAATGAGGGAAGCTGTGAGTCTCGCTGCAGCTGGCTCGCAACTTTATGCGCGTGTCATACAGCTGTGCGGAGCTCCGCTCTTTATGCAGGCATGAACTGTGGATTCTGTAAAAAAAAAAAAAAAAAAAAAAAAAAGATCATTTTCATAAAGCAGTGGCGGTAACTAAAGGTGCATTCACACCAAACACGAACGGACGAATTTTTCGCGCAGCACGATTACATTATAACTCAATGTAAACACGTGAACAGACATGACTTTCCCTTCTGAGTGAGATGTAGACAGGCGAAGTTGCCTTTATAACTTCTGCAGCTGTGTTGAACCTGCTGTGGAAATTTCCAAAATAACGTCATGCTTAGGTTTACATTATCCGACCTGGGGCTCACCTCAAAATGTCGTCTCACGTTTCCAAAACTTCATAGAACATGGGTTTTCGCTGCTAGCTTGCAGCTTGCTACGATGTCCGTAGCCGGAAACCATCCATCCATCCATCCATCCATCTTCTACCGCTTTTCCGGAGGTCCGGGTCGCGGAGGCAGCAGTTCAAGCAGAGAAGCCCAGACTTCCCTCTCCCCAGCCACCTGCTCCAGCTCTTCAGAGGGGATACCAAGGCGTTCCCAGACCAGCTGGGAGACATAGTCTCTCCACCGAGTCCTGGGTCTGCCCCGGGGTCTCCTCCCAGTGGGACGTGCCTGAAACACCTCAAGTGGGAGGCGTCCAGGAGGCATCCTAATCAGATGCCCATACCACCTCAACTGACTCCTTTCAATGTGGAGGAGCAGCGGTTCTACTCTGAGCCTCTCCCGAATGACTGAGCTCCTCACCCTATCTCTGAGGGTGAGTCCAGCAATCCTACGGAGAAAGCTCATTTCAGCCGCTTGTATCCGCGATCTCGTTCTTTCGGTCATTACCCAAAGCTCGTGACCATAGGTGAGAGTAGGAACGTAGATTGACTGGTAAATCGACAGCTTTGCCTTAGAACTAAGCTCCCTCTTCACCACAACAGACCGGTACAATGTCCGCATCACTGCAGATGCTGCTCCAATCCGTCTGTCGACCTCTCGCTCCATTTTCCCCTCACTCGTGAACAAGACCCCAAGATACTTAAACTCCTCCACTTGGGGCAGGAGCCTGTCCCCAACCCGGAGAGGACAATCCACCTTTTTCCGGCTGAGGACCATGGACTCGGACTTGGAGGTGCTGATTCTCATCCCAGCCGCTTCACACTCAGCGGCAAACCGTCCCAGCAAGAGCTGTAGGTCATTGCTGGATGAAGCCAACAGGACAACATCATCTGCAAACAACAGAGATGAGATCCTGTGGTCACCAAGCATGACACCCTCCATTCCCTGGCTGCGCCTAGAAATCCTGTCCATAAAAATTATGAACAGGACTGGTGACAAAGGGCAGCCCTGGCGGAGTCCAACTCTCACTGGGAATGACTCCGACCGAGTGTTGGCAATGCGAACTAAACTCTCACAACGGTCGTACAGAGACCGAATAGCTCGTAACAACAAGCCCGATACCCCATACTCCCGAAGCACCCCCCACAAAAATCCACGAGGGACGCGGTCAAATGCCTTCTCCAAGTCCACAAAACACATGTAAACTGGTTGGGCAAACTCCCACGAACCCTCAAGAATTCTCGAGAGGGTAAAGAGCTGGTCCGATGTGCCACGGCCAGGACGAAAACCACATTGCTCCTCCTGAATCCGAGGTTCGACCAACGGCCGGACTCTCCTCTCCAGTACCTTGGCATAGACCTTCCCAGGGAGGCTGAGGAGTGTGATCCCTCTAAAGTTGGAGCACACCCTCCGGTCCCCTTTTTTGAAGAGAGGAACCACCACCCCGGTTTGCCATGCCAAAGGCACTGCCCCCGACCTCCACGCAATGTTGCAGAGGCGTGTCAACCATGACAACCCAACAACATCCAGGGCCTTGAGGTACTCGGGGCGAATCTCGTCCACCCCCGGGGCCCGGCCACCAAGGAGATTTTTAACCACCTTGGCGACCTCAGCCCCTGTGATAGGCGAGTCATCCCCCTCGTCCCCAAACCCTGCTTCCTCTGTGGAAGGCGTATCAGTGGGATTGAGGAGATCCTCGAAGTATTCCTTCCACCGCCCGACGATATCCCCAGTTGAAGTCAACAGTGTCCCATCCGCACCATACACAGTGTGGACGGGGAGCTGCTTTCCCCTCCTGAGCCGCCGAACAGTTTGCCAGAATCTCTTTGAAGCCGACCGAAAGTCTTGTTCCATGGCCTCACCGAACTCCTCCCATACCCGGGTTTTTGCTTCAGCAACCACCCGAGCTGCACTCCGCTTGGCCTGCCGGTACACCTCAGCTGCTTCGGGAGTCCCACAAGCCAACCAAGCTTGATAGGACTCCTTCTTCAGCTTAATGGCCCCCCTCACCACTGGTGTCCACCACTTGGTTCGGGGGTTGCCACCACGAGATGCACCGACCACCTTGCGGCCGCAGCTCTGGGCTGCCGCTTCAACAACAGAGGTGGAGAACATGGCCCATTCAGACTCCATGTCTCCAGACTCCCTCGGAATGTGGTTGAAGTTCTTCCGGAGGTGGGAGTTGAAGACCTCCCGGACAGGGGCCTCAGCCAGACGCTCCCAGCACACCCTCACTATACGTTTGGGTCTACCAGGTCTGAATGGCTTCCTCCCCTGCCATCGGATCCAACTCACCACCAGGTGGTGATCAGTTGACAGCTCTGCACCTCTCTTTACTCGGGTGTCCAAGACATACGGTCGCAGGTCTGATGATACGATAACAAAATCGATCATCGACCTGCGGCCTAGGGTGTCCTGGTGCCAGGTGCACATATGGACACCCTTATGCTTGAACATGGTGTTCGTTATAGACAGACTGTGGTTAGCACAGAAGTCCAATAACTGAACACCACTCGGGTTCAGATCGGGCAGGCCGTTCCTCCCAATCACCCCCCTCCAGGTTTCACTGTCGTTGCCCACGTGCGCATTGAAGTCCCCCAGTAGGACAATGGAGTCTCCAGGAGGAGCACCCTCCAGCACCCCAGTCACAGACTCCAAAAAGGGTGGGTACTCTGAAACATCATTTGGTGCATAGGCACAAATGATGGTCAGGACCCGTTTCCCAACCCGAAGGCGCAGGGAAGCAACCCTTTCGTCCACCGGGGAAAACTCCAATATAGAGGCAGCAAGGTGGGGCGATACAAGAATACCTACCCCTGCTCGTCGCCTCTCGCCCGGGGCAACTCCAGAAAAGGCCAAGCTCCAGCCCCTCTCCAGGAGACTGGTTCCGGAACCGGAGCTGTGTGTTGAGGTGAGGCCGACTATATCTAGCCGGTATCGCTCAATCTCGTACACCAGCTCAGGCTCCTTCCCCACCAGAGAGGTGACATTCCACGTACCAAAAGCCAGTTTAGAAAGCTTGGGATCAGTCCGCCAAGGTCTCCGCCTTTGACTGCCACCTAATCCACATAGCACCGGACTTCCATGATCCCTCCTGCAGGTGGTGAACCTACTGGAGGGCGGACCCATGTAACTCCTTCGGGCTGAGCCCGGCCGGGTCCCATGGGTGGAAACCCGGCCACCAGACGCTAGCCTTCGAGCCCCTCCCCCAGGCCTGGCTCCAGGGTGGGGCCCCGGTAACCCCATACCGGGCGGGGTACACTGAATCCTTGATATACAATTTATCATGAGAGTCTGTTGGATCGTTCTTCGTCTGGCCCTTCACCCAGGACCAGTTTGTCTTGGGAGACCCTATCAGAGGCAAATTGCCCCGGACAACATAGCTCCTGGGATCACTGGGGCACGCAAACCCCCCCACCACGATAAGGTGACGATCCATGAGGGGGTAGCCGGAAACCGTGGGTAAATAACTCGTGGGTAAATAACTGTTTTCGAGTTATTTAGCCGGAAACCGTGGGTAAATAACTCGAAAATGCGATTCAGCTGAAGAGTTCCCGGTCCTCCTGTCTCCCAGTGAGTGAGTTTCATTTTCTGACTAGTTTACTCTGCAATGGTGATAATTTTACTCTTTCCACTAGCTAGCTAGCTGCTAGCGTAGCTAGAAAAATCTTGTTCAAACAAACTGCTCTTGGAGCGCATACACACGCCGCTCAGAAAGAAATAACTTGCTTTGTGCCCTTTCAGTGCTCACTGTTACAACTGTATTTAACAAGGAGTCCAAACGCTTTCACCACTAACTGCCTACCTTAGCAATTTATTTAATAATCAATAGGGGCACATAAGTGAAAAACGAGATATAGTCACACACACACACACACACACACACACACACACACACACACACACACACACACACACACGAACACCGCAGTTGTTGCGGTGTGTTGTTTTCCTCCGCGGTAGGGAGTATTACATAATTGCGGTTATCGCGACAGCCCTACAAGCAGCTGAAATGACCTTTCTCCGTAGGATTGCTGTACTGGATTAGTAGTAGTTGTTTTAAATTTTTTCACTGTTTTGCAAGCTTATTGGTTGTAAATTTACAGCTTTTTTTATTTGTTAATTTGCAACTTGCAACTTTTACTTGGGGAATTTACAAGTTTTTCATTCATAAATTTGCAAGTTCTTTTGCTCATAAATTTGCTTTTTCTACATGCGAATTTGTAGCTTTTTTATTGGAAGTTTATAAGTTTTTCCACTTAAAATTTGCAATTTTTTCACTCATAAATTTGCATCTTTTTAATTTGTTAATTTGCAACATTTCACCTGCAAAATTTGCAGCTTTTACTTGGGAATGTACAAATTTTTCCCTCATAAATTTGCAAGTTTTTTCCTCCTCATAAATTAGCTTTTTGTACACGTGAATTTGTAACTTTTTTTTATTGGAAGTTCACATTTTGTTTTTTAAATTTGCGAGTTTTTGCTCATAAATTTACAACCTCAAGTTTCTTGACAACTTTTTCAATTTAATTTGATCATATTCTTCTATAAAAAAAATTTTCTCTTTAATTTCCAGCTTTTATACGTTTTTTTTGTTCTCAAGTACATATCTTTCTAAAAAAAAATTGTGATTTTATTTATTTTTTAAAATAAACTTGAAGCTTTGTTGGTAACATTTTACTTTTTGTTTCCTCATCAATATATTTTTGGTGAATGTTCCAACTTTTGTGTCATATTTGCAGCTTTTTCTTTAAGGTTTTACTTTTTTTGCTGAATTGATAAATATTTTTAAACATGACACCGTAAATGTCAGAAAATAACCTAAGCACCTTGTTCCATTGTTGACATTTCAAACACTTACCGTTCCTCCCTTCTCCTTGTAGATAATTTCCTTGTATCTTTCCTAATTGCTGATGTTCTAACCCGTAAATGTAAAACATGCTCAATGTTATCAGTCTGGTTGTCATGAGTCTGTGGGCAGTTTGAGTCTGTAAATCCTTCTTATTATCAGATAATCGGGCTCAAACATCATTACAGACCGATGTCCAGGAGCAGATTTCATCTCTGAATGTCAGGACGGATAAATCAGGATGGAACTGTTTTTACTTTGACTGCAGATTTAGAGCAAACAAAGACCAGGTTGATGCTGCTATCTCTAGTGTAAATGTTGGAAAATTCTCACTGAATTTGGACCGGTAATGGTGGATTTTCATCATAACCACAGAGAGGATTTCCTCGGCTGAATGGGGCCTGCGCTCGCCCTGACGAACCCTTTAACAACAGCTTGCTCACATGCTTGGTTCAGTTGACCGATGCTCTCTCTGCTTGGCTTCATGCTGACATGCACGACTGAAGTCTGCGCAGCTTAAAGAGATCGCTGTGTACCAGTTGTGAGCATTGGAGGGATTTAAGGTCCTATAGGCTGTGGTGGTGTGTGCACATTAGGGATGTTGATGATTAATTGTTGATAAGAATTTAGTCAACTGAATTAAATTTTTAATTAACTGATAACTTGGCAATGGTTTTCAATGGGAGCTTATTCTATGAAATGTTGAGGTGTTGCCATCCAGGCGGGGGGTGCAAACAGTCACCCATTGCCGCATTTCAACCAAAAAAGCAGAAGAAGATGCTTAACCCCCAGAGCGCATATGCTGTGCAGAGTGAAAAAACTTGCCCTTCCAGGTTATGTTGGAGAATTCCAGAGTTCCAAAGGCACATTCAAATGTCCACCCGCCTACTTCAAATCAACAGGGTGGCGAAATGGACTGCAGCAAGTCAAAAGACTACATGAGTGCAAAAACCTGTCCCTATTGCCTTCAACCATACGGGAAAGCAGACCGGACTCAAGTTCCCACTGAGGTAACAGACAACAGAGGGAACCCAGATCGTACTTGATTGCTGAGGTACTGTGATAATGTTTAGCATGCAACAGATGAAGCAGCTTACAATTTATTTTCCTGTTAAAACAGTCTACCAGTGCATCTCAGTAAATTAGAACGTGAAAGGTTTTTTAATATAACTAAAGAAGATAAATTATATATTGGTAATAGTTTTTAAAACAAATAGAAAATCATGACATTTGTAATTTACTGAGATGTACCAGCACATAGTACACACTATACAGTGCAAAATTTGTTAAACTACAAAAAAATGCCATTGTCTGTAGTAAAAAAAAAAAAATACAACTGATACAATAAATCATTGAGGAATAAGATGTTCATGTTTTATTCAGTATATGAAAAAACAGCAACTGTTTACATGTTAAAGATAGACCGTATTGTACCGAGGAAAATTCAGATTCTCAGGAAAAATGCATACCTGCCAACTACTCCGGTTTTGCCGTAATGGTTCCGGTTTTTAAGACCCCGTTCCGGGTTCCGGTTTTATTATTCAAAATTACGGTTTTTCACTAAAAAATTCAGTCAAAAATTTTAAATCGTTAAAAAAAACACGGAAAACACGAAAGCAATTCCAAACACGCTGTCGCTCGGAATCGTATCTAAATTTAGAACAAAGGCAATCGGCACTGCTTCATGTAGGTGTATTGCGCATGTGCGAGAGGTCTGAGCCAATTTTAAGATAAGATAAGATAAGATAAGCCTTTATTAGTCCCACAACGGGGAAATTCCAGGATTGCAACAGCACAGGGATAGCAACACTGAGCAACAATCAGAAGGCAAGAAAAAAAAAACAAGCAAGCAAGAGCAGCTAATATACATATGTACATATTACTATAAGATATATATATATATATACACACACACACACAGACACACAGTGCAGAGCATTGTAGCTGGATGGAATAAATATATGAATATATGAACACACAGTGCAGAGCATTGTAGCTAGATGGAATAAATATGTAAATATATAAACACCCACAGTACGGAGCATTGCAGCTAGGTGGAATAAATATACAAGTATATAAACACACAGTGCGGAGCAATGTAGCTAGATGGAATAATATGTAGATATATAAAAACACAGTGCGGAGCATTGTAGCTAGATGTGCAATCGCGAGGCAATCAGGTAAGAATTATACGTTTTCATCATGGAGTCTGCCGGAGAAAAATCACTAACAAGCGTGAAACACAAACGAAAATTACAGTCTTTTCGTGAGGAATACAGCAAAGCATTTCCGGGAGTTATTATTCGCTCAAGAAGGGGTGAAAATTGTGCAAATTGCACTTTGTGTAGACAAGACTTTTTGATTGGGCATGGCGGAATCAGCGATGTGAAAGACCACGTAAGAACGAAAAAACACAAGGCCAGTGCCAGTGATGCTAGCGGCAAACTTGAAGAACATGTGCTGTGTAATTGCAAGCCTTGTCATGCTTGGTGTATCATGTAAACACATAAAATATCAGAGCGATTTTGCCGTCATTTACGCACGTGTGTTATACAGTGCTAGTATACCCTGCTGATATTTCTAGTCTTCTAGTTACCTCCGCCAAGGAGGTTATGTGATCATCAGCGTTGGTTTGTCTGTTTCTTTGTTAGCAAGATAACTCAAAAAGTTATGGATGGATTTTCATGAAGTTTTCACAGATTGTCAGAAATGGGGTATCCTACAGATGATTAGATTTTGGTGGTGATCCGGATCACCGTCTGGATCCAGGAATTTTTTAAAGGATTCTTTTTTTTTTTTTTTTTTTTAATTTAACATTGCGAGATAGGGCCATTTTCAATATTTTATTTATGATGTTAAACACTGTATGGGGGGAACTGTGGCGCTTGGCGGAGGTCTGCGCTCTCCGAGTGCTTTTCTAGTATTCATAATACATCACATCTGGCCTATTCGAAGTTCTATGCAGTGTTAAGATAGTCTTTTGAATGCAAATTTAATGAATGAATGAATCTTTATTTCGGATAGATTAAAAGTAAAGATTAAAAAGAAACAGAATAATATAACAAAGGCGAAAAAATCCAACAAGGTCAAATTAAACAATAACTCCTCTGATTATACAGTTCAACATAAGTTATCTGAAATGGGTGATGGCTGAAGCCGCAGCTTATATTGCCCACTCATATTCCATCCAAGAATTCAAAAGAAAAACAAAACAAGAGCGATTACAATTCAGAACAAAGCTAAGACAAAACGTGACAAAAATAAACTAAGTAACAACACAACACAGACTGGATATGACAATCCTTATGTGATTTTACATGTCATCTTGTATATATGTTTGGAGTATTTCTTCCTTTAGTTTTTGTTTAAATTGTCCAAGCGTTGTACATGATTTTAATTCAGGTCCAAAATCATTCCATAATCTGACTCCTTGCACTGAAACACAGTGTTGCTTGGTGGTAGTTCTCACTGAAGGTTTTTGAAATATACATGTTCCTCTGAAATGATATTGTTTCTAGCCATTGATGATATGAAATCAGGAAAAAGTGCAGGACCAGATGGTCTTCCAGTTGACCTCTATAAAAAATTTAAGAATAAATTAATAAAACCATTTTTGGAAATGGTTTTAGAAGCATTTCAAAATAGTAATTTACCACTATACATGAATAATGCCTTAATTATACTGTTGCCAAAACCAGGTAAACCCTCTAATAAATGTGAAAATATGAGACCAATAAGCCTATTAAATGCTGACCTTAAGATAATCTGTAAAATTTTAGCAAGACGACTACAAGAAATATTACCAAATATTATTAACCGAGATCAGAATGGCTTTATAAAGGGAAGACAAGGCTTCCATAATGTAAGAAGACTATTTAATATTATCTATTCTAATAAAGAAGCACCGGATACAGCTCTCCTATCATTGGACGCCGAAAAGGCCTTTGATAGGGTCGAATGGCCCTTTCTTTTTGAAGTCCTACAAAGGTTTGGATTTGGAAATAATTTCATAAAATGGGTTCAGATAATATACAATAATGCTACAGCAGAAATTCTAACAAACAGCAATATCTCAAAATCAATAAAAATCAATAGAGGATGTCGACAAGGCTGTCCTCTTTCACCTTTACTGTTTACTATGGCAGTTGAACCTTTAGCGATGGCAATACGTTTACATCCACAAATATATGGAATTAAAGTAGGACCAACAGAACATAAAATCTCCCTGTATGCCGATGACATAATTTTGTTCATGTCGAATCTTAAAAAATCAATTCCGACTTTGTTGAATTTAATAAAGAACTTTGGGGAAATATCAGGATATAAAATAAATAAAACTAAATCTTCATTATTAATGCTAAATGAGACCCAGAGAAATCACCCAGCTCCTGAGGTAAATCAATTCAATGTTGTAAATCAGTTTAAATATTTAGGAATTCAAATTTTGCCTAAGCTAGAATTAGTCGCCAGTGCCAACTATGAAGCCTTAATGACGGACATTAATGAGTTACTTCAGAGATGGATGTCACTACCAATGTCGATGATTGGGAGAATTAATATACTTAAAAGTAATATCTTACCCAAAATGCTTTATTTATTTCAATACATTCCTTTACCACCACCTTCAGATCTATTCTTAAGAATTAAAAAAAAGTTAGTGGAATTTATATGGAACAATAGGAGGGCTAGATTACGTCTGTGCTTACTATATTTACCATTTGATCGTAGAGGTCTGAAATGTCCAAACTTTTGTTGTATTACTGGTCAGCACAACTGAGGTCTATGACATATTATTTTTCATCAAATGATCTCCCTCACTGGACTGAAATGGAATCATACAATTTACCTTTACCTCTTCCCATATTCATATACTCAGACTCGGCTAAAAAATTACAGAAACAAGTTAAAAATCCATTTGTAAAGCATATGATCAAAATATGGTGTGAAACCAAAAAATATCTAAAAGAACCACACTTATTGTCACAATTTAGCCCAATATGGGGTAATCAGTATTTTAAACCAGGGAGAGCGGATGCTGTATTTAAAGTATGGAATTTAAAAGGGATTCAAAAGAATCGAGACTTATATTTGTCAGGTTCAGATAACATAATGTCTTTTGAAGAACTGAGGATCAAATTTAATTTTAATAGAACACATTTTTTTAAAATATCTTCAGCTTAGGAACTTTATTCGATCAAATCAAAATAATGCTCTCATCCGACCTACTTATTCATCCTTGGAAAAAATTTTGACGAAAGATAGTAAGAGAAAGGGTATTATTTCAGAGTTTTATAACTCATTGACATTATCCTCAAGTGAAAACTCACAGAAAAGATTGAATTATTGGAAAGAAGACCTGCAAACTGAAATTTCAGAGGAACAATGGGAATTGGCTTGTGCAGAAGCTCAAACCAAATCAATAAATGTACGTCTTAAATTGATACATTTTAAATGGTTAATGCGGATGTATGTTACACCAGTGGAGTTAAATAGATATAACAAAAACATACCAGATACGTGCACAAAATGTATGGAAAGTAAAGGAATCCTATTTCATTGTTTATGGGAATGTAGGGAAATTAGAATGTTTTGGGAAGAGGTGAGGGCAACAATTGAAAAAATAATTTCAAAACATATAATATTGAATCCTAAACTGTTTTTGTTGGGTCTTTATCCAGAAAAGCATAACTTTAACAAGAGTGAAAGAGCATTCATAGACCTCAGTTTGCTTAACGCCAAAAAATGTATTGCACTATTGTGGAAAAAGACCAGATGTGACTCAGTGGTTAAGACAGATGTTAACAAACCTTCTACTAGAAAGAATAACAGACATACTGAAATCAAAAGAAATTGTGTTTGAGAATATATGGAGACCTTTCATTGATTATGTAAAGAATTTAAACATAACTTTTGAAGAAGAAGGTGAATGATATGTGTGGACCTTGTAAATTCCAAATTGGTGAATGTATAATATGTATACTTATGTAATGGATTGCCTAGACTAAATAGAGGAGCATTGTTGAAGGACCTGCCTTTGTTAGTGGTTGTTGGTGTTTTTAGTACTTTTTTAAAAAAAATTATTTTAGTGTTAGTGTTTGATTGTGTTATGTTTGTAAAAAGGTTCAATAAAAATATTGTGGAAAAAAAAACTACTGCAAATGGTTCAAGCTCTGCAGCAGTGTTAATATGCTGTATAAACAATTCAATTCAATTCAATTCAACTTTATTTATATAGCGCCATTTCACAACAACAGTCATCTCATAGCACTATCAACTGTAGGGAGGACCCCCACAGTTGCAGAAAGACCCCAGCAATCAGGCGATCCCCTGTGAGCAAGCACTTGGCGACGGTGGAGAGGAAAAACTCCCTTTTAACAGGAAGAAACCTCCAGCAGAACCAGGCTCAGGGAGGGGCAGTCATCTGCTGCGACTGGCTGGGGGGTGAGGGGATAGAGAAGAAGAAAAGAACAGACATGTAGAGAGCAAACAGCACGATGGGGACTCAATCTATGGGAGAGAACAAACAAATGTTAATGACCAGCAAAAAAAAAATATTTCATAGAGAGTGAGGAAAGGAGTGAGGCCCAGTGCATTACTGGAGGTCCCCCGGCTGACTAAACCTATTAGCAGCATAACTAAGGGAGGGTTCAGAAAACACATGATCCCTCCCTAATTGTAGGCTATATCAAAAAGGTAGGTTTTAGCCCTATTCTTAAAAACAGAGATCGAGTCTGACTCCCGAATCCAGATTGGCAGCTGATTCCACAGGAGAGGAGCTTGATAACTGAAGGCTCTGCCTCCCATTGTACTTTTGGAGATTCTAGGTATTACAAGTAAACCTGCATTTTGGGAGCGTAGTGCTCTGTTAGGATGATACGGTAGTATCAGATCTTTTAAATAAAAAGGAGCCTGATTGTTTAGAGCTTTGTAAGTAAGAAGAAGGATTTTAAACTTAATTCTAAACTCTATGGGAAGCCAATGAAGGGAGGCCAGAACCGGAGAGATATGATCTCTCTTTCTAGTACCTGTTAAAACTCTTGCTGCAGCATTTTGGATCAGCTGAAGACTTTTTAAAGATGTTTTAGGACAACCTGATAATAAAGAATTACAATAATCTAATCTCGAGCTAACAAAAGCGTGGATCAGCTTCTCAGCATCACTCTGAGACAAGATGCTCTTAATCTTGGCAAATCTGACTGTAAACAATCTGACTGTTCCTGTCTGTGATCACTGTGGGTGTAGAGTTTAGATTTTTAGACATCTTTGCTGTGCTTGTTTTTCCCAGTGAGTTTTTGGCACTTCTTTTTATCTTCCATTTCATTTATGCCCAACAAGTACTTTTGGGCCACTAAGCTGGATTTTTTGCTGCTGAGGTACGGTGAACCTCTTATAACCTGAGGTCATGTTTTGGCATACCTTAAATCAGAGTCCTCTGCTTTTGGTCCTGACGGACCATCCAATGCAGTCAAAATGTTGCAGACAGATATATACGCATGAAAAACAAATATACCGCTGACGCATTGTTTCTTCATCCTGAGTTTTGAAGAGACGTTCCTCAGATGGGTTCTCTGTATGTTAGCATTCAGGAATCTCAGCGCTAGAGTTAGTTGGTAGCTAGCTTTTCTGGGAGCATCGCTCTTAGTTTGAGGGTTGCTATTTTTGAAGGATGTTACAAACTCTTGATAGGAGGTCTGTGATGGTGACGGAGCATGTAAAGAACTGGACCGCACTGTTATGTTGATACATACTTATATAAAGAGGGCATTTCCTTTAGCGGAGGCACACACTATGGGTTGAGTTTCTGTAAAAATGGTTCCTTGTTCCTACTTAATCAGTATTTGCTACCGATGAAGTACAGTATACATGTCACAGTACCCTATCAGGCATCTCTAGTTTCACAGTTAAACCAGCAGTGTCCTTATAATACACAGAAAGGTAATTATTACTTAAGTGCTGCTGTCATCCTGCAAATTTCCCCATTGTGGGACTAATAAAAGATTATTTTAGCTTAGTTTAGCTTAGCTTATCAGTTATGTTGATCACAAGCATGCTAACAGACTTGTCTGCTGGAGCTGAACCAGGCCTTTTGCTCTATCAGTATGGAGATGGAAGAATATCTCGACTACTAGCTAATGCTCCAGTACTCCACACCGTTAGCAAGGCCACTTCCACGTTAATGAGGACATGCTCCCCGTCTTTATCTCTCTTTGAGCAGTTGACACATTACCCAACATTTTTTTTACTTTCATACAACCACGTTGCTAATGTTTACATTTCATTTACATAGGGAGTGAGCATCACATTGACTGTGACTGGCTGTTGTGCTGGTTTTACACCAAATCTGCATGCTATGTGATAAGCCAGTGCTGTCTGTCTAATCAAGTTTTAGAACTTAAATTTGTCATGGTCACTTTTCCCCTTGATAAAATAAACACTGGGATTGGACAGTTTTCAGATGTTTTGATTATTTTCTTGGAATTCATGTTAGTTTGACAGCAACTTGCTCTGAGGTGACAGCACTGAGAATGGTGACCATAAAGTCAATGTGAAGTCCCAGTGTATCTGTGTTTAACTACTCCATGTGGTCTTCTCTATGTGCATAAACACCCAGTGGTCACGAGTCCATAGCTTTGATTTAGTTGCGTTAAAGGATTTTATCTCCCTCCTTGAACGTGGTGGCTGATGCAGAAGTCTCTGCCGTGTTTGACTGGTTGTGTGTTCTGCGTTGTTTGCCATTGAATGTAGGGTAATAGGCTGTTGAGTCTGGCCAGGACACACGGTGACCAGGGGTAATCTCATTTATGGAGCTGAGCTTTTTTTCCCACGGCGCCACCCCGCTCTCTCCCTGCATCCTTCCTGTTCAGTAAATCTCTCACACTGGAGTCAGGTTCATGAGTCATGGTAACAACCAACTGCTGTGTTACGGATACAGAGCAAATATAGTGTGGGAGAGTCGAAAATGGCAGTGTGAAGGTAAACTCTTGTCTTTGGATGGAGAGTCATCAGAGAGAAGTTATGTTATGAATGTTTGGTTTTTTGGAGTCGTCTTGCTGCCGTTCACAGCAGGGTAAGGACATCTACAGTGCAGTGTTTCCTCTGGCTTAAAGACTTTGGCGTGGTGGCAATGAATTTTTCGGGGAGTGGGGAAGAAAACACATGACACTATTGTAACCGGAACATGTTAATTTTATACTATTTCTTTCTTTCTTTCTTTTTTTTTAAAAAAAAATTTTTGCACAGTAACTTTGCATATGGAACTTATTATTTGAAGTATTGTACAACCAAGGCTTGAATGTTGGAATATTGGGCCAGTTGGGGTCCCACCTAGACATCCTGTGTTTGGACTTTTTATTTGTGTATCCTTCTCTCCTTCCTCTGCTGTCACCTCTCCTGGACCCTCTGCGTGAACACTTTCCTCTTCTTGGCTCATCTTGTCTGTCTCATCGTTCCCTCTCTGAGCCCTTTCTAATTCAGCTTCTCTCTCTGTCTATGGTGGTATACAAACAGGTTAAAAAATACCAAGTGTCATGTTTTGTCCTGCAGGTTTTTTTTTGTCATGGTTTACATAAATGACAAAAATATGTGTATTTTTTGTATTTTTATTCTATTGTTTCTTTTTCCCATTGAGAGAGAAGGGAAGGGGGAAAAAAAACATTCATAATAGTAATTTACTCATGCATACTTAAATTGTATGATCATGTACTGCCCCTGTATGATGTGTCCACTGAGTTGTGTGTGGCCATGCCATAGGGCTGAAAAGACTTCAACTTGTCAGACTAATGTACAGCTGCGTTCATCAGTGTCAGACCTTTCTAAGCAGCCAATCAGAATTAAGAAAGGGCGGGACATAGGACACTGGTGCAGGAAGATGAGAACAGGAGGTGATGGCGGTGGAGGTGGAAGCTGAACTTTGCTGCATCAAACAATCTGGTACTCTTTGATCTGACACTAAAAGGATATCATGATCAAAATTTGAAAGCAAACGCTTGGAGGAACATGTCCGCATCTGTTGGCGTGCCAGATGAGCGTTTGTGCCTTTGTCATGATCCTATTTCTTACAAGGTTGTTGCGGTAGATAATATGGATACTATGTGAATTTGTAGTTAAGTGTAAAAAAAAAAAAAAAAAAAAAAAAAAAAAAGATATGATACCACACTGTTGTGTAATATTCAGACCCTCCAGGATTTCGCGATGTTGCGATTGCATGAATTCACACAAAATCAGCCAGTTGGCGTGACCTTGCAACTTTCCCGCAATTTTGGCCAGTCCTCGTCAACTTCTGCCAGTTTCACCAATCAAATTTGTGCCTGAGTGGCACTCAAACGCTCAACCTAACCAATCAAACGCATTGCTGCGCTTCTGTGTTTACAGTGAGTATTAACGGAACACATCAGCAAAAACTGTGTGATTTTAAAAAAACACTCACCCACGAGGTTTCAAACACTGCCCCTTCCTCCGTTTTCCCCAGCCTGCCGGTGGACGTCTTGGTACATCTCCGTCCTGACCGTGTGTACGAAGTGCTGGATTTGTGTTGAAAAACGTCTGCCTGTCCCAAAAGCACCCCGTCGCGGGAGCGCGTATGAGGACAGACACCATAAAACCACAAACAAAACGAGCAAATCTTAACACTACAGCCAGTGTTTGAACATTTTATACATCTTTAGAGGTAAAATCATTACTACATCTTGTCAATGACCTTTAAAACTGTGAATCTCCGGTCTGGACACAGACCCCCCCCACACCCCTACCCCACACAATGAAAGACACACAATGAAAGATTGTGTGTCTGATGAGACAGGTGTGTGTCAAGACACACAGCAGATAAACAGGTAGGAGCTGGACATGGAAATAGAGAGGGTATTGTCTGTAATTTTTTTTTCAGAAAAACACCGACTCCGATAGACAAAACAGAGCAACAGAATAAATTTATTTTTTCCTCTCCATTTGGTACCGAGTGGTTGGGGACCGTAGGGAGTTTTCAAATGAAGGTGCTGCCAATAATTTCCAAATCTAAACTCTTTAACATGCATTCAATGCAATTTAGTTGTTGTAATGGATATTGTGTTAGTCTGTATTTGCTGTTGTACAAGAGGTTTACTTTACACGTTACTCATCATAATTGAAGCATCTGAGCTGTCAGCAACCATCATCAAAGAGAGATTATTGTCCGACAGCAGGTAAACTATTTCAACAGCACACACTAATAGTGTGGTCAGTCGTTCAGTCATTACTCGCTGACCTTACCGGCACAGTGTTTAGAAGTGGCCCAGAGCACTATGCAGGTCCGCTGAAAGGTGGCTGGAGACGGTGGAAACGGAGAGGGGGGGGGGGGGGACTGGATGCATCATTGTAATGCAGCTGCTATGACATCTCTGCTTTAGTCTACATTTAACTTGTTTCATTTATTTATTTTTTGGTAAAATCCTCCCATACTTTGGCCTTCTCCGTGATTTTCTCTCCGTGTCTCCATGATGCGCTCCTCTTCTTCTTTGCTATAACAGTTAAACTGAACATTTCCATGGCATGCATGTGAACTTGAAAAGTAAACGATTTGTCGACAATAAAAGTCTGCGTCAATAAATTTTCATAATCAACGTTATCAGCAAAGTCGACTAATCGTTGCGGTACTACTTTATAGTAGGGGTAGGAATCGTGAAGGACCTCGTGATCTGATTCTGATTGCAATACTTGGGTCATGATCCTACAACTGTTACAATCATTGTGATTCCATACCCCCCCCCCCCCATTTCATCATCACATTTTGTCTCTAAAGTACAACTGTCAACATCTGTTTCATATAAGTTTTCACTCTTTTCAACTTGCCACGGCCACTTTTACTTCAGTGGCTGCAGGCTCTCACTCCTCTGTGGGATATGGTGCTTCTGTGGACCTTTCTGCTGCCCACATTCTCGTGTTCTCATTTTCCAGAGAGACGTGTCTCTGCACGCAGGGAGGTGGACGGTGTTGTTTACTTGGCTTGCTCTGAGGTTGAAGGTGTCCAGAGTTGGCTGGTTAGCACCACTCCTTTTTGAGTGTTTTTAGCTTAGCTGTTGCCGATGCTGCTCTGAGACGAGTGTGCGAGCCCGCCAGTTCAAAGTGTCTTTTTTTTTTGTGTGTATCAATTCTTGCGAATTGTGTGTCATGTAGGGGTGTGCCATAACGTATCGTCCACAATAATACTGGTATAAATTTCGATACCGGTGTAAAAATGAATATCGCGATATTTGGGGTCTGCTGTGTGACGTCACAACGCTGCAAACGGAAGGTACACGTGATGGCAAAACAAATATGGCGCGAGAAGGTGCTGCTCCATTTGCATCCAGTTGAGTGGAAATATTTAAGTTTGACTTTCTTTTTTTGACGGCTGCCATGTTTAAAAAAAAAATAAATAAAAAAAAATAAAAAATGGTGCAGCAATGTGGATAATCTGCCTGCGTTTTTTCCGTACGTCAGCAACACTGCTTGGAATGGCGTTAACGTCCAACAGTGTTCTGCTCAAAGTCTGTATTTTCATTCCGTTTTGGCAGCTTCACCTTTATTTTATTCAACTATTTATTTATATATCTACATATTATTCCATCTAGCTACATTGCTCCGCACTGTGTGTTTATATACTTGCATATTTATTCCACCTAGCTGCAATGCTCCGTACTGTGGGTGTTTATATATTTACATATTTATTCCATCTAGCTACAATGCTCTGCACTGTGTGTTCATATATTCATATATTTATTCCATCCAGCTACAATGCTCTGCACTGTGTGTCTGTGTGTGTGTGTGTGTGTATATATATACAGTATATTTTATAGTAATATGTACATATGTATATTAGCTGCTCTTGCTTGCTTGTTTTTTTTCTTGCCTTCTGATTGTTGCTCTGAGTGTTGCTATCCCTGTGCTGTTGCAATCCTGGAATTTCCCCGTTGTGGGACTAATAAAGGCTTATCTTATCTTATCTTAACTACCTGACGGGGGAAGCCCCAGCAGAGGTCCGTGCAACGAGAGTTACAATGCAGGTAAAGTGATTCAGCATAAAACCCAACATCTGTGTGCACTTAAGCTGTAATGGTTTATATTATTTTCTTGTAGTATTTGATACAGAAAAAATATTCTAAACTAAATCTGAGCTGCGGCTTATAAACAGGAGAAATAAGAGTTTTTGTTTTTACCTCCACCAAGGGAGGAGGTAATGTTTTCATTGGCATCTGTTGGTTTGACTTTACCAACATAACTCAAAAAGTTATGAACAGATTTTGATGAAGTTTTCAGGAAAGGTGTGTAATGGCATGGGGAACGGATTATTAGATTTTAGTGATGATCTGAGAGTGCATACCTCCATCAAGGGCTTTGTTTGTATTTGTGCAGAAGGATTACACAAAAACTACTGGATGGATTTGGATAAAATTTTCACCAGAGGTGGTTCTTGGGCTAGAGAGGAATCCATTACATTTTGGTAAGGATCTGAGAATGCTTACCTTCGCCAAGGCTCCTATCTTCTCTGAGTGTTGGCAACAGTACTCCCAAAACTACTGCATGGATTTGGATGAAATTTTCACCAGCGGTGGTTCTTGGGTTACAGATGAACCCATTACATTTTGTTGATGATCTGAAAATGTATACCTCCACCAAGGCTCTTATCTTCTCAGTGTTTTAGCAACAGTGCTCTAAAACTAATGGACAGACTTTGATGTAGGGCTGTCGTGGAAGAGGAATTTCCCCTGTGGTGATAGTGGATAGCTCCACACCGCGATATGCAGTATCATTGCAAATGTTTTTAGGACCCTGTGGTCTCGTAATTTAAACAGGGTCCATAACTTAGGTGGCAAATGATGGAAGCTGTGAGAAACTCGCTGCACCTCTGCGCTAAACTTTATGTGCGTGTGTGACAATTGTGCGGAGCTCCGGTCTTTCTACAGGCATGAACTGCTGATTCTGTTTAAAAAAAAAAAAAAAAAAAAAAGTTCATTTTCATAAAGCAGTGGTGGTAACTACGGGGTGTGTGGACTGGAGACTGCAGCAACATTCAGCTTATTTAAACAGGACAGCCTCCGTACAGGATCCTGCATGGCTCTTGTCTTCGTGATCTTTGCTGCTGTCTGAAAAATCACATTCAAACAAGCAATGCACTAGGCAGCAGTTGTTTTGCTCTCGGAGCTCAATTGTCAGGGTCATACACACTCTGCTCAGAAGGAAATAACGGGCTTTGTGCCCTTTCAGTGCTCACTGTCACGGCTGTATTTAGCAAGGAGTCCAAACACTTTCCCCACTAACTGCCTGCTGGAGTCTGTCTGGAGAGAGAGTGGCCCACACGGCGCTGCTGACGGTGGCAGCACTGTGTGCTGTGGAAGCTTCCACAGTACCTGGTACAAACATGCTGTTGGCAATAAAAATACAGTTATCATTTAAGGATTTATTTAGTAATCAATAGGGGCACATATGTGAACAAGATATAGCCACACACACAAAAAGTGAACATTGCCGTTGTTGCAGTTGCTCGTTTTCCTCAGTGGTAGGCTTGTCCATAGCGTGGTGTTACATAATTGCAGTCATCGCGACAGCCCTATTTTGATGCAATTTTCACCACAAGCGGCTCTAGGCCTACACCCAAACCCATTACATTTTGGAGGTGATCCATGAGAGACGGAAGGAGCCTTGGTGGAGTTATGCGCTCTGAGTGCTTTTCTAGTTTCTGAACATGTTGAAGGTAAATAATGCTGGCCTGTGAAACGGTCCTTTTCACATGAATTTTAAAAAAAAACTATTCTGCAACATTGTGGAAAATATTATCCTAAAAATTCACAGAAATATTTTTAGGCATTATTACCCACCCCTAGTGTCATGTCAAGGTCTTTTGAGCAACCTTTGTTATAAAACCCCCAAAAGTTCAGACATTTGAGCTAACTTTTCGGCATATTCAACTGCAACCTAACTCACATCTGGTGGCAAATCTCGCGAGACAAGCTATGACTTCACCCAACTGGTTGCTTGCTTTTGCCATCTGGTGGACTGAAAACGCAAGAGTGTGCAACATTTACATGAATATATATAATTAATAAAAGATCTATGCATGCGTTAAGGGATCATTGCATCATTGCCAGTGCCAAGTATCACAATCCATCACCAAACCGATCTTTTATCCCACACCTACATGTGAGACTTGGGTCTTATGAAAGGCGGATGGTCAAAGAATCAATGCTTTTGAGAATAAGGGCGCATTCACATAGCCACTGTTTGGTCTGGACCAAAGGAACTCTGCGTCGCTGTTGCGGATAGTTTGGTTCATTTGGTGCTGTCAAGGGCTGCCCTCGACAAATAGTCGATGGCAAAATTTGTTGGCAATTTAGTGGTCGACACGTCGTTGGGGACATTCTGTGTATCCCACGGCATGCAATGCCATGCTAAACAATGTTTCACCGTAGCCAGTTGAAGTAGCTCAGAGTGAGACATCACGCTTTTCCCAGCTCTTTGGTGTGCTGACAGAGCATGCACGCTAGTGACCGGGAACAGAGCAGAGAAAGCAGCATCATAGCAGAGGCTGAAGTGGAGGTCACGCGAAACAAACTTTCCAAAGTTTGGGAACATTTTGTATGTGATTCAGCCAACAAAACTGTTAAATGCAAGCTCTGTAAAGTGAGCCTTACGTACCATGGGGCCACTACGGCGATGCACAAGCATTTGAAGAGGAAACACATTTTGGAAGAGTCAAATGCCCCTTGGTAAGATAATTAGCTCCCATACTAGTAGCTAGCCTGTTACTGTAGGTGTGTGTGAAGGATCAGGACAATTAAGAGTAGTGTCATTTTGTCTGACAATTTCATTATAAAATTTATGCAGCATAAAGAGGAGGACAGGGACCATGGATGGCTTTTTGCAGAAAAAGCAGATGTGTACTCCGCAACAAGCTACTGCTCTCACAGAGTCAATTCTTAACATGGTCATTGACAAGAGGCCATTTTCCATGGTTGACGGGGAATGATTTCAACTAATGATTCACCAGTTCAACCCTGAATATACACTGCCATCCAGAACCCATTTCATCCACTTGATGAAGAAATATGAGACAACTCTTACAAACATAACTGATTTTTTTTTTTTCTCTTGCGTGCACACGCGCACACAAACACACACACTTGTTATAATAGAATGTAAAGATTGACTTAAATGTAAATAAACACAATAGAAATGTATATTTCATCATGACATATAAATAAATTGGTTATATCAAGAATTCTGATAAGTAATACAATTCAAAAGAAATGAGAATTTTTTTGTGCAGTTCTTAATGACTTAATGACTAGTCGTTACAATAGTTGATGACTAGTCGACTATTGAAATAGTCGTTAGTTGCAGCCCTAGTGCCATCTGAACGCGCGTTCAGAACTCTGTTGCGTACCAAACACGTGAAGTTTGGTTCGTCTGAAAACGGGGGTCTCGATTCACTTGCAAACAAAGTCTGGTCCGCTTTGCTTGCAGTGTGAATGCAAACGGACTATACAGCAGACCAAAGGTCGGAAGTGCCCCTCGCCGTTTGTGTAACCATCACAATACGTAGACTGAGAAGAGGAAGTGGCATTTACTGTAGTGCATTTTGGATAAAGACAACCGCTCAGATCCAAGAAATACTTTCACCGGAGAAAGCCGAGGAGAAAAGTTAAAAAAAAAATGTCTCACTTGTGGCGGACAAACATCCCAGCTGAAAGGAACGGATTTCCGTTTTCAGTGCTGGCCAATCGATGAGCCGGATTTTTCTTCTTCACTGAGATTTTTTCTTCCTGGTCAGTGTGGTTTTTGCTACAGCACCTCAAACAAGCAGTTGTTGTAACTGTGTGACATTGTCCAGGAAGTTTGGTCCACTGCAGTGTGAATGCAAACCAAACGAAGGTGTGAAAATTCTCGGGATTCCCCACCCAATTGAATTGAGAGCCCCGGACTATTCTGGTGTGAATGCAGCCTAAGTGCTATTGCGGAGTGTTGAGAATCCCTTGGGTGAGGCATTGCAAAAATGAAGATATGTGAAAGGAAATTAATGTCTGTACTGATTGGTTATTGCAGTACGTTAGGAGAAAAAAATTAGATTTTTTTGACCATGTATCAGGACATGATGGGATGGGGAAAAGGAGTTCTTGAAGCTTACATTCCTGGGAAGTGAAGGAGAGGGAGATCAAGAATAGTATGGGTGAAGGAGGTTTTGGCTCTATGGCGAGGGCAACAACAATGCCACAAAACTTGTATTGCACTGCTGTAAGAGAAGCTAGGCTCTGAACAGAACATGCTACATCGAGGAGCAAATGGCGCCTGTGACTGGTATGGCCTCTGCTGCTCTTTCGCTGCTGGTGGTTTTATTCGTACTATGTCTGTCTGAAGCCATTTCAACGTACCCTTCTGGGCTACGTTATGATCGTACAATGGTGATGCAAATTAAGGCATCTATGGAACAACACGGCGCGAAGTGGGGCCAGTGCTTCTTTGCTCGACCATTTCTTTGTGCTGACCTGTCACTTAGAAATCTATTGCTGCTGCCTCCACTGGATAGAAGGCCATGGTGGCATGGATCCCGAGCCGGCGTCCAGGTGAGGCTGAGCCGCACAGCCGCCTAAACCGAGAGGGATACATGAGTTGTCTGTGTCCTATCCACGTGCAAACACCTGAGGAGGACTACAACCCCACGCCACCGTTCCAGTATGACCTGTTCTACTATCGCCTTCGCTCTCGGAGAATTTCTACTCCATGGTACTGCTGTTTGACAGCTGTCAACATTCAGTCAGCTGGGCATGACGCTGCGCTGCTATCACGGATTAAGATAGCTCTGCTGAACCCTCGCTCCATCTCAAACAAATCGTTTTTCCTGAATGATTTGATTGGGAAAGAAAACCTGGATTTTCTATTTCTGACTGAAACGTGGCAATGACAGGATGAATTTGCTCACCTGAAGGAGATCGGTCTTACAGGCTGCACCTTCATTGCAACCCCTCGCCTGAGTGGACGGGGAGGTGGCCTGGCCGTCATTGTCCACAACCACTTCAAATGTCGGTCTGTGAACTCTGAGCGTTTCTCTTCATTTGAACTTCAGATATCGAAGATTAAGTGCCTCAACTCCTTTTTATTGTGTTTTAATCTACTGCCTGCCCGGCCCAGCTGGTGTGTTTTTATTGGAATTCTCAGACTTCAAATCTTCCATTATTAAACTAGAAAGAGTTTTAATTTTAGGTGATTTTAATATACAAGTAAATGATATGTCTTCTACTTCTGCTGCAGACTTTTTAACTATTACAGAGGCTCACAATTTCAGGCAGCATGTCTCCGGCTCTACACGTAAAAAGGAGCACTCCTTGGACCTTGTCTTTTCACTGGGACTGAGTTTGGGCAATGTTAAAGTGGAGGATATTTGTGTCAGTGATTATTGCTGTGTTTTCTTTTAGCTGTCAGTTAATGTGGAACAGCATGAATGTAAAACATTAAGACAGAGGTGCATTATTAACCAGCAGGCTGTGGATAGATTTATTTCAGCTTTTGACACTCACCTTGTTGCAGGATGTGAGGATGTAAATTCTATGGTGGATTGCCAACAGTGCCGATTGGTACTTGATAAAGTGGCTCCTATTAAATATAGCTATACCAGGGATGGCAATTTTCCGCTGATCCGCAAATTTCCGCCGATTTATTTTCAAATTGATCATTTCTGTGAATCGTCTAAATCCGTTGAGAACATTTTAGGGGGAGGGGTAAGGTACCTTATTGTTACCGATTTTAGCGAAAATCAACACGATTACATAAGTGCTTGGCGCTTCCTGGGTCAAGTCTCCCGCGATGACCCGGATGTACTCAAGCTACTGCTGTATTGTAAACAGCCCTGCGATTGGATAGTTGCAAACGATTGGACCAATCAAATGGCTCGTTGTATGCTTTGTCAAAAATTCATTGCGGCTTGTTCTCAGGGATGTGATTTTTCCGGTAATTCGCCGAATTCCGCTTTATTTTATCTTCCAGGAAGATAAAGTATGTTAAGTACGTTAGCGGCTTGTGGTCCACGAACGCAGTGAAGGTGCGCCCTTTCAGGCAGAACTGGAAGTGGCGTATGGCCAGGTGGAGAGCCATTAACTCTCTGTCGAACACGCTGTATTTACGCTCACTGTCATGCAAAGACCTGCTAAAAAAAAAGGTGAGCGGCTGCCAAGAACCAGCAACGCATTGCTCCACGACGGCCGCTATGCCCATGTCCGAGGCGTCTGTAGTGAGCGCTGTTTTAACCTCAGAACGCCTGCTCCCGTTCAGAAGTCCAGTCGACTCTGTCCGCCAGTTTACGTTTGAGTGCAGAGTACAACGGCTGTATGAGCTGGGCTGCGCGGGGGAGGAAACGGTTATAAAAGTTAACCATCCCCCAAAACTCATGCAGTGCCCTGACATTGATGTTGAGGAGAAAAAAATAGCAAAACAATTTAGATTACTTTTATGATTCCAAACAGTTTGAAATTGACAGTGCACAGTGGATATTGACTCATAACTTTTGAATATTTCTAAGACTTGGCTGCATCAGTGATTGTGCAAAATGAACTGCTCAAGTCTCAATGGAGATTGAAACTGGTGATCTGAAGTGAATGCTGAAATTATAAAAAGTAATGGTATGTTGGAATTTTATTTCTATTATGGAATAGATAAAATTAACTGATTTTGATTTGATCAAGTGTTAAAGCATGTGATGGATAATGCTTGTTGGAATATTTTAGGAATGCTATCTTCTTGGAACATAAGTCAATATTATACAGTAATAAGTGGCATTCAGCTGTTTGTTTCATAAAAACTCAGGAGCAGAACCCCCCCCCCCCCCCCCCCCCCCGCTGGGGGATTGCTTCCCCCAGACCCCCTGCAAAATTTTCAGATAATTTCACCAACCAAAAATCACATCCCTGGTTCATGTTGGAATTCTGAGCTTTCGGTATTGTTTTCAGCGGAATTATGAGATTTTTATCGAAGGATCAGGAGTCATCAGTGCTAGAAATAGACAAAAGTGTCAAAAATAAGTTCCGATGGAATTGGCTTGAGAGAAAAGTGACAGTAAAGGTGAAAATTGGCTCAAACTTCGACGAGGTAACAGAAACACTCGGACGGTTTCTGAAGAAACCAGAAAAGGAGATGAAGTTCAAAGTTCAGAGACTGACACAGCTTGCTGCCAAAAGGAAGAAAGTTTCACATTAGAAGTGACTTGGTGACCAGTGTAAATAGTGTAATAAACTCTTATAGAACTGTTAAATATGTTGGACTAAAGACAGTGAGACAACATTGAAGAAAAAGTAAGTTAACTTTTCATTAAATTTAATGATTTATCTAAGTCTAGTATTTAATTTTTTTAATCATTTTTTTCAGTCTAAATTACTTCTGTTTTACTGAAAACCTCCCAGCTTCAGGGGGGCTGTGCCCCCCCGGCCCCCCCATAAGTCAGTCGACCAAATTAGATTTCAGCTGAAATCAGAATTTCCTGTTGCCATCTCTGCTATACTTCTAAGAAACCATGCCCTTGGTTAAATGAAGAGATCTGTATTCTTAGGAGAAGCTGCCGTAAGGTGGAACAGTTGTGGAAGGTCACCAAGCCTGAGGTGCACAGACTCCACCTCAAAGACCTTATAACTTCACTAAATGATATGATGGATTCGAGAACAAACTACTTTGCTCAGCTTATATCCTTACACAAGGGAAATCCCAAGTTTTTATTTGACACTATTAATTCCATTGTCTCACCTGATTTAGCCATGGTTTCTGCTTATTCAAATGCTGAATGTAATGACTGCAAATTTTATGGTGAATAAGGTGAATGATATTAGAAGAAGCACTACACCATCTGCTGAGGACCTTGGCCTGAATCAAGCCCCCTCTAACACATGGTCCTTATTCACTCCAGTCACGCTCCTGGATGTAAATGGTCTTCTGGCCTCTATGAAACCCTCTTCAAGCCCCTTAGATATCCTCCCAACGTCACTGCTTTTCAAAATAGTTGACTCTGTTGGGCCTTTAATTGTCGAAATCAGTAATTGGTCACTTTTGTCAGGCACTGTTCCCAGTTCTTTTAAACAAGCAGTGGTTGAACCCAAATTAAAGAAACAAAACTTAGACCCTACAGAATTGAACAATTACAGGCCCATTTCAGAGCTTTCCTTCCTATCCAAAATGCTTGAGAAAGTAGTAGCTGAGCAGTTAACTACATTCATAGAGAGAAATAAAATCTTGGATACCTTCCAGTCTGGTTTCCGTAAAATGCACTCCACCGAGACAGCGCTAATTAAAGTCTCCAGTGACATCATGATGGTAGCAGATTCTGGTCAGTACTCGGTCCTGGTATTGTTGGATCTAGTGGACCACAATACATTGATAAATAGGATGAGGGACACGTTTGATATTTCAGGATTAGTTCTGAAATGGTTCTTATCTTATTTAACTGATGGAGGGTTTTGTATTTTGTTCAACGAGAATATGTCAGAGATTAAAGGACTTTCCTGTGGCTCAATTCTGGGCAATACTCTGTTTTATTGTATTTAACCCCAATTGGCCAGATTATCAGTCAGTTTAAGGGTGTTTCTTACCATTTTTACGCAGACGACATTCAGCTTTACTGGTCTTTTAAAGAAAATGAGCTGAACATTTTATCAAACTTAATCTCTTGCCTGTCTGCCATTAACAAATGGTTTAACAATAACTTCCTACAATTAAATCTTAACAAGACAGAAACACTGATCATCGCTCCAGACAATAAAATTCCTCTGATAAGGCAACACTTAGGTCACCTCGGCTCTTCTGTCCAGACCAGCCTACATAACCTGGGTGTTGTTTTTGACAATGCTATGTCACCGGACTGCCATGGTTGGCAACTGGTCAGGAATTGCTTTTTTCATCTGAGGAATATAGCAAAACTTAGACCTATGGTCTCAACACCTGCACTGGAAATGATCAGTCATGCTTTTATCTCATCTCGCTTAGATTATTGTAATTCCAACTGCTGTTGCCCTCCTTCAGACTGTGCAAAATATAGGAGCTCAGCTTTTAACCCGGACAAAGAAAAGGGAACACATTTCCCCAGTTTTATCGTCCCTTCACTGGCTGCCAGTTGCTTCTTCTTCTTCTTTTAGATTTGATTGGCGATTGGCAACCAGCTTACAGATGCATTACCGCCACCTACTCTATCTTCAGACATCACTCTATGTAATCATGACACTATATAAGGCTGCCAGTTGCTTTTAGATTTCATTTTAAGATTTTAATTTTGACTTTGGGCTCTTAATGGCCAAGCCCCTTCATACATCTCAGCCCTCTTGACTCCTTATGCCACGACGCGATCACTAAAGGTACTTTTGCACTAGCACGGCTTAGCACGTCATGGTACAGCTCATCACGCTTCGTAAGTCTTTGCACTAGCCTCAACACGGTTTAACAGCAGCGATTCTCAGCCTCGCTCAAGGGCAGGGTCCAGCCGTGCTGAGCTGTACCGTGTTGTGACGTTAAAAGACTGGTTGCCGCTGATTGGTCAGGTCTTAACGTCACGAAAGCACCCGTCTTCGTTGAAATCTTGACGACCGCCATTTGCAATCACGGACTAACTCGGTCACGGAGTAAATACGATATTAATACAGACAGCGTTGTAGGTTTTGCGGAACTCTACACCGTGGTCCAACGAAGAGGTGCGGAGTTTTCTCTGCTTGGTGGCAGTTACACAGTGAGGAGTGACCCGATGGCTGGCCAGCATACAACTGGACTATAGACAAGCTGAAGACGAATGTGAGAGAACCATCGATGGTGAGTGATTTGTAATAATGTGCATCTGTTTGCTTATTTATCCTGTTGGTGGTAAGCTCACTTTTTTGGAGCCTTTATACAGTGCTGTTCTGTGCTGGCTAACGTTTTTTTAGCTAACGTTCTTTTTTGCTAGTAGCTAGCGCTAGCTAGTACCAACTGCTGAATCGCGCTTGTTTTCTCCTAAATATTCGCTTGAGAGAGCAAAACGATGAAATATGTTAATCCTGGTTAAAGTCCTGGTTTGTGTTTTGTATTGCACTTTGGTCCTGCGCATTAAATTGTGTGCAATTTAATGCTAGAATGTGTTTCCACATGCCAGGGTTAGCCTCCCTGTTTATATTGTGGATACTGGTGAAATGGACCACAGGAGCCGAAATCTCGTCATATTAAAATTGCTTTTTCAAACCAGTGATTTATAAAGTCATTCATATAATTTTCTAAAGCGTCAGAATAGACCCACACACCTATTCTGTGGATCCTGCAGTGCTTGTCACTCATTTCAGAAAGAGAAATCCGTATATTGTATAGATTCATTACACAGACAGTGATATATTTGAAGCGTTTATTTATTTTAATTTTGCTGATTACGGCTTACAGCCCCTGAAAACCCCAAATTCTATTTTGCAAAAAATTGGAATATTACATAAAATTAACTTTAAAAAAATATTTTTTAAATATAAATGTTGGCCGTTGAGGTGTTGGTTAATTTGGGCTGTAGCCGTAATCATCAATATTAAAATAAACACTTTCAATATATCACTGTTCCTGTAATGAATCTATATATGGGTTTCACTTTCTGAAATGAGTGACAAAAATATTGATTTTTTTCATGGTATTCTAATTTTTGAGATGTGCCTGTATATATATTGAACTTGCTTGAAACTAACCACCATCCATTTCTGTCGTTCTAGGCAAGATGAAATCAGCCGCCCCACAACCTACCTCGCCACTGTGGAAAGTGCTGAAATCCTTTGCTTTTATAGGTAAAGTGTCAAAAGCACAATTTCCACTTAATATAAAAGGGACTGAACTGAGATTTATTTGATTGTGTGAATATGGCGCATCAACTGTAAAATAAACCACTTGTTAATGTATTTATTTTTTTTGTCAGATCACTTTTGTGATCCTTTGTGATTTATGTTCATAACTGTATGTTTTGGCAAATGAGAGATGTTCAGTTATCAATATAATTTACTTTATATGTGTAGTTTATAGTCTATCATCAATAAACTCATGCAGTAAAAGGACACATTACAAATATTTGAGACCAATTGTAGTGCTTCCTTTTATATTTTAGCAATGCTAGTACAAAACACCGCCCACACATGAAGCCAGGGCAAGAGGAGACACTTTTACAGACAAGACAAACTTTTATTGATAAAAACTTCATATTTTGACTGACCGAATCCATACTCGGTGATGCACACCTTCAGTTAAAGTACTAGATTCCATTCAAGTGAATGCATTAATTCATTCTGATTGCTGAGGCCACAGTAAAAAGAGATGATTTTAAATGTAACTCGGCCCTTGTAAAATCTACTGAAGTGCTGCTACATGAAAATTGTGGTTAGAGGAGTTATTGTTTAATTTGACCTTGTTAGATTTTTTTCCCCTTTGTTATATTATTCTATTTTCTTTTAATCTTTACTTTTTTTTTTCCACAATATCTTTATTGAACCTTTTTTTTTTTTTTTAAACAAACATGATACAAACAATCAAACACTAACACTAAAGTACTACAAAAAAAAAAAAATGCACTAAAAAACACCAACAACCACCAACAAAATCAAATCTTCAACAATGCTCCTCTGTTTAGTCTAGACAATCCAACACATAAGTATACATATTATGTTCACCAGTTTGGAATTTACAAGGTCCACACATATCATTCACCTTCTTCTTCAAGAGTTATGTTTAAATTTTTTACATAATCAATAAAAGGTCTCCATATATTCTCAAACACAATTTCCTTTGATTTCAGTATATATGTTATTCTTTCTAATGGAAGGTTTGTTAACATCTGTCTTAACCACTGAGTCACATCTGGTCTATGAGTCTTTTTCCATAATAGTGCAATACATTTTTTGGCATTAAGCAAACTGAGGTCTATGAATGTTCTTTCACTTTTATTAAAATTATGCTTTTCTGGGTACAGACCCAACAAAAACAGTTTAGGATTCAATATGATTTGTTTTGAGATTATTTTTTCAATTGTTACCCTCACCTCTTCCCAAAACATTCTTATTAATCTACATTCCCATACACAATGAAATAGAGTTCCTTTACTTTCCATACATTTTGTGCACGTATCTGGTATATTTTTGTTATATCTATTTAACTCCTCCGGTGTAACATACATCCGCATTAACCATTTGAAATGTATCAATTTAAGGCGTACATTTATTGATTTGGTTTGCGCTTCTGTACAAGCCAATTCCCATTGTTCCTCTGAAATTTCAGTTTGCAGATCTTCTTTCCAGTAGTTTAATCTTTTCAGTGAATTTTCACTTGAAAATAGTGTCAATGAGTTATAAAACTCTGAAATAATACCCTTTCTTTTACTATCTTTCATCAACATTTTTTCCAAGGATGAATAGATAGGTCGAGTGAGAGCTTTATTTTGATTTGATCAAATAAAGTTTCTAAGTTGAAGATATTTAAAAAAATGTGTTCTATTGAGATTAAATTTGATCCTCAACTCTTCAAAAGACATTGTTTTCTGCACATGGCAAATATAAATCCTGAATCTTTTGTATCCCTTTTAAATTCCATACTTTAAATACAGCGTCCGCTCTCCCTGGTTTAAAATATTGATTACCCCATATTGGACTAAATTGTGACAATAACTGTGGTTCTTTTAAATAGTTTTTAGCTTCACACCATATTTTGATCATATGCTTTACAAATGGATTTTTAACTTGTTTTTGTAATTTTTTTGCCGAATCTGAGTATATGAATATGGGAAGAGGTAAAGGTAAATTGTATGATTCCATTTCAGTCCAGTGAGGGAGATCATTTGATGAAAAATAATATGTCATAGACCTCAGTTGTGCCGACCAATAATACAACATAATAATCTTTACTTTTAATCAATCCGAAATAAAGATTCATTCATTAATTCACATTCCACCACTGGTTTTTAGCAACAAGTGTATTTCCCAAATAAGTTTTAAACTTGCTTTAATTAACCACCACCCATTTGTCTTTTGTCTAGGCAAGAGGGAAACTGTCACCCCAACTGGACCTTGCCTCACTATTTACAGAGATGCAGGCTGTAGATCTGTCGAACCAGGACCAGTACGGACCGATCCAGTTGCTTCTCAGTGAGGCAGCGTGTGACCATTCCAGTTTTTTTTTTTTTACAGTTTGAATTTTGCACATTCTGAATAATCTGGAATTTGCTGCTGATTGTAATAAACAATTTAGTGACTTATGTGTTTGCATCATGATTTTCTATCTTTATTTTCTATTTTGTCTGTTAAGACACCGGTGGGGAAAGAGTCAACTGTACAAAGGATTAATCGGTGACCTTGAAAATAATGGCTCATTTTTAAGAAAAAGTAACCAAAACAATTATTATATTAACTGAAGACTATATTGTTAGAAGACTGTACAGAAGACCCTGCATACTTTAGTGACAGTACCAGTATATGGAGGAATTCTGGGTCATATTAGCATCTGCTCTTCATCATAATGGGTTTGGGCAGGGGTGTCTAATCATGTGCCATGGAGGGCCAAGACCCTGCAGGCTTTACCTCCAACCAGTGTCTTCAACAGCAGATTCCACTGAACTTCTTCCACTGACTGATCAGTGACAACACCTGCTGAAGAGACTGGGTAGAAGAGAGAACCTGCAGGGTCTTGGCCCCGCATGACACATGATTGGAAGCCCCCGGATTAGGTTTAATGGGATTTAACATTTTAACACAAACTGCTTTATGGTTCATAATTCTGTTGACAGACTTACACCAAACCAAAATGATTTCTCAAACTGCTGGATTATTCTTAGCTTTTCCAATCTTTCAGTATTTAATTTATGCCACATGGTGGTAACCTTCACATATAAAAAAAGAGACATCTGCAACAACTTCAGAGGTTTATTGTCAGTGCAATTCCCAGTGCAATACTACATTAATGCATGTATAGTACATTGTTGATGCAGAGAATATATATTTCTACAGTACATGTATCTAGTAAATCAAGTATTTTCCATGTAACCTTGTGACTCCATTATTTTAATTGCTTTTAATCCTAGATCAAGTTTGTTTTGGCATAAAATGCATGATAACTGTCAAATATATCTTATTATACCTAACTCAGTAAAGTTTACTTTTTGAATATATATTTTGTGGCTAATATAGTTATTAACATGGCGATCAAGTTGTGTCAGCTGATCATTTTTTTCTATGACACCATCTCAGACTCAGTGCTGCAGAAGCAGGTACGTGCATGATGTCTCAAACTCTCTCAACAGTCTCCATGATTTTCAAGCAGATCAGAGCAAGTTGTTGCAAATTTGTTGCACAGGAAATAAACGTTTCTACAGACATTCTTAAGCTCTATAACCACTGATCGTTTGTGAAGCTGTGCTGACATCAGTGACAGGCTGATGAAATCCGTGACAGGCTGTGCAGAACGCCCAAAGCGAATGAAGCAGTAATTCCCCCACAACAGAGCCATCTGAAACACACACAGCGTACATATTTTAGTACCTAACAGCGATAAATTGCAGACATTAAAGTGTAGTACGACGTACTTGTAGCAAACTAGCATTAGCAAAATTAGCTTACCGTCATATATGACCTAGTTTGTATCCTCACACCTTTGGCTCTCCCAGAGGCTGCAGAACTATTTCCAGAGTGTTTCATCTCGCTGCCTGTACCCTTGTCTAGCGGTCCTTTTTGGTGTTTATGGTGAAAAAAGCCACAGACCGAGGAGTCGCCTTGTACAGCTGTATGTGTTATGTTTTGGTGGGGTCGCGTGTTCTACGTCACGGGAGTGTGGCGCCGCCTGCTGTTAGAGAAATCCCACCCACCCCAGCTCAACACGGTTGTAATGCAGACAAAAGCGTACCGAACCATGTTGAAGTGAATCAAGATGTACCGAGGTGTGCTGGGCTAATGCAAAAGTGCCTTAAGATCCTCAGACCAGAGACTCCTGGTGGTTCCTTGGACCAAATTCAAAACCCATGGAGATTGGTCTTTCCAGGCCACTGCACCACGGCTTTGGAACACACTTCCCCCGTCCTTACGCTGCCTTGAGTCTGTTGGCTCCTTTAAGGAGTTAAACTCATTTGTTTAGACATTCTTTTAGCTCTCATTGAATGGCTTTTATTTCCTTCACTGTTTTCTCTTTTTATTCCTATTAATATTTTCCTATTTTTATTGATTTTAATTTTTGTGTATTTGTAAATTTTAATTTGCTGTGAGGCACTTTGTGATGTATATCTGTGACAAGTGCTATACAAGTAAACTTTACTTGCTTGCTTGCTAAGAAGAATTATCATACAAGTAAGTTGTAATTGCTGCCTAAAAGCAGTTTAGGGTGTTTAATCCCCACTCCAGCACCCTGTACTTTTGTCTTTGAGGGCAGTAAATGTTGGGTGACATTACTTCACCTTGGTTTATGAACATGCCTAAAATCTCAGCTGTGTGGGAACTTTTTTAAACGTGTTAAACGAGTGACTGTTTTTTTTTTTTTTTTCCACAATATCTTTATTGAACTTTTTTTTTTTTTAACAAACATGATACAAACAATCAAACACTAACACTAAAGTACTACAAAAAAAAAAAAAAACCCTAAAAACACCAACAACCACCAACAGAATCAAGTCTTCAACAATGCTCCTCTGTTTAGTCTAGACAATCCAACACATAAGTATACATATTATGTTCACCAGTTTGGAATTTACAAGGTCCACACACATCATTCACCTTCTTCTTCAAGAGTTATGTTTAAATTTTTTACATAATCAATAAAAGGTCTCCATATATTCTCAAACACAATTTCCTTTGATTTCAGTATATATGTTATTCTTTCTAATGGAAGGTTTGTTAACATCTGTCTTAACCACTGAGTCACATCTGGTCTATGAGTCTTTTTCCATAATAGTGCAATACATTTTTTGGCATTAAGCAAACTGAGGTCTATGAATGTTCTTTCACTTTTATTGAAATTATGCTTTTCTGGGTACAGACCCAACAAAAACAGTTTAGGATTCAATATGATTTGTTTTGAGATTATTTTTTCAATTGTTACCCTCACCTCCTCCCAAAACATTCTTATTAATCTACATTCCCATAAACAATGAAATAGGGTTCCTTTACTTTTCATGCATTTTGTGCATGTATCTGGTATATTTTTGTTATATCTATTTAACTCCTCCGGTGTGAGTGACTGTTTTTACTCATTCAAAGTTAAATGAGTGACTGGTTAAACCCTGCGCACTCCCTTTAGAGGAGGAAGCAGAGGATTGGCTATCCAGAGGCGTGCCTTCACAGCCGCCTCGAGCCAAGGTTCTTCATTGGTGATCCTGAAGATTTTCTTTATTGAGCAGTTAATGATTGTCTATAAAATGTCAGAAGTGGTGAACCCGTGACATATCCCACAGCTCACAGTGATGTATTCATATGCTGTGGCCACCACAGGTTGACAAGTCATATTTTCTCTCTCCATAGCTGATGAATCCTTTAATAGTCTTAATTAGCTGCTTATTTAAAGTCCAGAGGAGTATATAGATGTTAATCCCCCTCCCCTTCCAAATACTCAGACATGACTGTAAACATGCTACCTGTGGTGCCTGTTAAGACGTGCCATATTTATTTTTTGAATGTGTTGTGACCTCTGAGCTTTTTCCTGCATGAAAAGAGAAAAAATGTATAAACCATGGCTCTGTTGTGGGATTCCTGTTTCACAACGCCGGTGCCTCTTCCTCGTCCTCATCCTGTTTCTGTTCCTGCTGGTCACTTTGCCATGGGGACCGATTTGTAGGTCAGATAGGAGGGTGGGGGCATCTGAAACCTGCCGGTGTGGGAACCTGAAACCTGATCCTGGCGCTGCAGTGAAGGGCACCTTTTCTCAGGCGGCGACAGGACACTACCTTCTGTACAGCCCAGCGGCCATTCAGAGGTATTAGCTGCCCCAGTTGCCATAGCAACACCTCAGGTAGGGCTGCCTTTTATGATTTTTAGACGAGGTGCGTAAGATGAAAACGGGGGCCTGGCTCGGTATCCAGCAGTTAATGCGCTGACAAGCAGCCTATTGAGTTCAGCGAGAGACTGAATGTGTGAGGCTCCTGGGAAATACAACAAAAAAAAGCTCCTTTAAGACTGACTGAACTGAAATCTGTATCAGAAAAGATGGTGGAAGCGAAACATTGTGGAGGTGGGAAAGACATCAGCTTTTTTTACCAGCTTTTGTAAATGGGTGTCCACAGGTCCTGAGTCGTGAAGTCTTACGTGTTTGTCCACATTTACTCTCCTTAAAAATTACAGTCGGTCCTTAAATGTGCTTTTCAAAGGACTTAAGAACACCACAGATACGATGAACACCACAGCTTTGCTTTTAGTTACAGTGATCCCTCACTTATCGCTGTTAATGGGCTCCAGAACCGACCGCGAAAAGTGAAAAACCGTGAAGTAGCGTCACCCCTAATGACGTCACCCATAAATAACACGTACGTTCATTCTCTCACTCTCTCTCTCATATGATACGTGTGTGTGTGTGTGTGTAAGTGTACATACATACGTAGATGTAAATAAAGTGTACATAAATATGTTTTTAGAACTCTTTTATTTTTATAACAAGATACGTAACTCAAGATGAAGATGATTTACTGCACAGGTTAATGAGAGCTTTACTGCTCCTCAGGTGACGCCTCATCGTCAGGTGCTAGAGGCGCAGCATCGTCGAGGGCAGCTGCAGGAGGCGGCGTAGTGGCTCGACGGGAAGACTATTTCGCACAAAAAGGCACAAGAGAACAGCGAAAAGTTCCACGCGGTGAGACTAGCGATAAAGAACAATGAATGCGGTCTTCCTTCGCTGGGTATGTCGGCAGGGAGAGAAGCTGGGTAAAACGTCTCGGCCAATCAGCTTGCGATGTAAAATGTCGCGGCCAATCAGCTTGCGAGATTCCCGAGCAGTGAAGAGGTGGGCGGAGAGGAGTGGAGCGGTGGTCAGAGAGGTGGATATTGAGTTGTGCGGCTCTCCGTGTTGATACCTGATGTTCTAATGTAGTCTTCCTGCCTTCTGCTAGCGCCCGCCCATTTTTTCTCAATTTTGAATTTTTGATGAATATTTCTGAAAAATCCGCGATGCACTGAGGGCGCGAAAAGTGAAGCGCGAAGTAGCGAGGGATCACTGTATTGTTGGGTCAAATCTGAATATTTGGAGCTCGAGAACTGGCTTTTAGGTGTTTTACTTTAATAACAACTAGAGGGCACTGAGAGATTGCATACCTCTGTCAAGGCTCTGTTCCTCCCTCCATTGTGAGAGAGGGTCTTTGAAAATTTCATCCAAATCCATCTAGTAGTTCTTGTGTATTGCTGCTAACACATTGCAAGAAGATAAGGCCTTGTGAAAAGATAGTGCCTTGGCAGAGGTATGCGCTCTCGGGTCACAGTCTAATGGGTCCATCCATTGGCCAAGGGGCCACCTCTGGTGAAAATTTCATCCAAATCTGTTCTAGTTTTTGCATAATCCTGCTAACAGGCAAACTGCACAGATTACATGACCTCCTTTGAGGGGGTAATTATCCAGCGGCAACTTCAGTACTGGCACAACCCAAATGTAATGAGCACTGGATTGCTGATCTCAAATTTGTAGTGATTTCAGTTCCGGTAAATAACTGAATAATGCTAATTGCAGTATGGTTACATAGTTTTGGGAAATGTAAGGTTTGAATTTGATCTAATGGCTTTAAAAAAGAAGTCTTAAATGTAAGAAGAAGAAGCCAACTTTGTCATTCAATTCATACAGCCAATCATGTACAGTAGAAGGAAATTACGTTCCTCTTATCTACAGTGTTAATGACATCTAGAATCAGATGGGCCGCTGCCATGCAAGCCGCCGCCGCAAACAACTTTTCCTTCCCCCATTTTATTATGCCGAGCACCAAGCTAGAAGGCGGGAAGTACCATTTTTATGGTCTTTGGTATGACCCGGCCGGGGCTTGAACCCCCAACCTCCCGGTTGTGGGGCGGATGCTCTATCAGCAAGGCCACCACTTCGGTAACTTCCTTATAGTATCAAATAGAGCTGGACGATTAACCGAATAGAACCAAAAATGGACGTTCAGGGTGCAAACAGACCTAATTTTGTTCATGTTTTTTTTTTTGAGGTTGCCCCCCTCTTTCTTATTGTGTGCGTGTGTATAACAAGCTTTTCATGCACTGCCCCTTTAAGATATGCCCACAGTGTTACGTGCACGGGCCTCTGCACACTGAAAGCAGTGGACTTCAAAAGCAGCAGAAAAAAGTCAAACAGCTTGTAATGAAAAGAAATCAGGTCTCCATCCACATAGCAGTGTTTTCCCTACCATTATATTGTGGGGGCAACAGACCCCCCCCCCCCCTCTTCCCCATGTCAAGTTAATCTATCGGTCTGTCTGTCAAATGCAGGGAATTTCTGTGGGTGTGTCTGTTTGTCACATATCTCTGAAACTGTTGTCAGACTGACCTCAGGTTTTGTAAGTGCTTTACTGAGGTCACGAGGGTGTGCATCCCCAAGTATGGAGTTGTTCAGTCAAAATATGTAATTTTTATCAAAAGTTTAGCCACTGCTCTGTCTTCTCATGCCCTGGCTTCTAGAAGTGTGGGCGGGGTTTCAGATTGACTCTGTACTGATTGGATAATACGCAGCATCACGGCCAGTCACCAGAGCACTCTCTGAACAAAACAAGGAAGTGAAAAGTGACAAAAAAGTGTCTGGCAAAGAACACTGATGTATCCAACGCAGGACATGCCAAGAGAAGCAGCGGTCCATCGGCCGGACTGCGGTCCTTCACAGGGAGGCAAATCCAGCCTGCCTGGTCACTGTTAGACGGGAGTCCAGGATGCTGCTTCACTCATGTGCTACCACTGTCCTTTGCAGGACCACAAGTTCCCGATGGTGATCATCCCTCATGAGTGTCTAAAAATTAAAAACTTAATAATAATTTGCCATGTGCAGACAACATAATGTCTTTTGAAGAGCTGAGGATCAAATTTAATCTCAATAGAACACATTTTTTTAAATATCTTCAACTTAGAAACTTTATTCGATCAAATCAAAATAAAGCTCTCACTCGACCTATTTATTCATCCTTGGAAAAAATGATGATGAAAGATAGTAAAAGAAAGGGTATTATTTCAGAGTTTTATAACTCATTGACACTATCTTCAAGTGAAAATTCACTGAAAAGATTAAACTACTGGAAAGAAGATCTGCAAATTGAAATTTCAGAGGAACAATGGGAATTGGCTTGTACAGAAGCTCAAACCAAATCAATAAATGCACGCCTTAAATTGATACATTTCAAATGGTTAATGCGGATGTATGTTACACCGGAGGAGTTAAATAGATATAACAAAAATATACCAGATACATGCACAAAATGCATGGAAAGTAAAGGAACCCTATTTCATTGTTTATGGGAATGTAGATTAATAAGAATGTTTTGGGAAGAGGTGAGGGTAACAATTGAAAAAATAATCTCAAAACAAATCATATTGAATCCTAAACTGTTTTTGTTGGGTCTGTACCCAGAAAAGCATAATTTTAATAAAAGTGAAAGAACATTCATAGACCTCAGTTTGCTTAATGCCAAAAAATGTATTGCACTATTATGGAAAAAGACTCATAGACCAGATGTGACTCAGTGGTTAAGACAGATGTTAACAAACCTTCCATTAGAAAGAATAACATATATACTAAAATCAAAGGAAATTGTGTTTGAGAATATATGGAGACCTTTTATTGATTATGTAAAAAATTTAAACATAACTCTTGAAGAAGAAGGTGAATGATGTGTGTGGACCTTGTAAATTCCAAACTGGTGAACATAATATGTATACTTATGTATTGGATTGTCTAGACTAAACAGAGGAGCATTGTTGAAGACTTGATTTTGTTGGTGGTTGTTGGTGTTTTTAGTGCATTTTTTTTTTTTGTAGTACTTTAGTGTTAGTGTTTGATTGTTTGTATCATGTTTGTTAAAAAAAAAAAAAAAGGTTCAATAAAGATATTGTGAAAAAAAAAAAAAAAACAAACTTAATAATAACTAGCAGTTAAGATGGCGCCCACCGTTGGCGAATGTCTTTGCTCGTTCTGCTCCCGAATGCCGACTTTTCTCCTTTTTTGCATAGTTGCTGTTTTTTCTACAGTGCATGGAGGTCATGCACTGCTAACATACAACCGACAGACACTACTGGATATTGCTAAGTCAAGCAGCCACACGGAGTTTACTGGCTTTATACCACCCGACCTGCAATGCATCGTCTGCCCCCATGGTGACCATCAGCACCCCCAGGAAGGCCCCGAAGCACCGAGCCCGCGTGAGCATACTAACCCCAAGAGAGCGCGTCGGAGGTGGTACTGAAGGCGAGGCAAGAGAGGAGGGCTACATGCTAGGCTAAAGGCTCGCCCTAGCCGGCCACTGCTACCCAGTCTGTTAATGGCAAACGTTCGGTCTTTGGAAAATAAGCTAGACAAATTAAGAGCAAGGATTGAAGACCAGCAGGAGACAAGAGATTGCTGTGCCCTAATTTTCTGCAAGACCTGGCTTTCAGACAGAATCCTGGAGAGCACTATTCAGCTACAGACACACTCAACACACTGGGCAGACAGAACAGGAAACTCTGGTAAGACGATGGGTGGTGTGTGTGTGTGTGTGTGCGCGCGCGCGCGGAGATGTACAAACCGTCTACAAGCACTGCTTGCCCTATGTGGGGTTTTTACTGCTGAAATTCTGTCCCTATTATCTACCAAGGGAATTTACCGCTGTGTTTTTGGCTGCTGTATACATTTGTCCATAGAGCAACTACACAGTAGCGCTAAACAAACTCCATGACGTCAGCAGCACAGTAGAGACAAAACATCCCAATGCTGTTTTTATTGTTGCTGGCGACTTTAACCATTGCAATTTACGGACTGTACTCCCCAAATATTACCAGCATGTGGACATTCCCACCCACGATGAAAGCACATTGGATCATGTTTATTCCAACATACGTGGCGCCTACAGAGTGGCACCCTGTCCCCACTTCGGACAGTCAGATCAAATCTCACTGTTCATGTACCCAGCCTACAGACAAAAGCGGAAAAAAACAAACCCTGTTATAAAGCAAATTAAGCGCTGGACCCCAGAGACTGAGAGCACCCTACAAGACTGTTTTGCCTGCACGGAATGGGATGTGTTTAAAGCTGCAGCCACCCGAGAGGACTCTTCTGTAAACATACAGGATTATACTGAGTACGTGACTGGGTACATCAGCATGTGTGTTGATACCATCGTACCCACCATACAGATCAGGAAGTTCCCTAACCAAAAGCCCTGGATCAACAGTCTGGTACGTCAGATGCTGTGTGCTTGCTCTCATGCATTTAAATCAGGCAATGTGGTTGAGTACAAAGCTGCAAAATATTGACTGAGAAAGGCTATAACAACAGCCAAGAGGCAGTATAGAGAAAAGCTGGACAGCCTCTACTCCACTCCTGACCCGGGGCACATGTGGCAAGGCCTGCAACACATCAGACTACAAGAGGACCAACAGCAGCACCACTAACTCTACAGACAGCCTGCCGGATGATCTCAACATCTTTTACATCCTCTTTGAGGCCACCAGCCACAGCACAGAGAAGAGACACACACTCGCACCCTCCCCCTCCACTATATCAACCCCCACAAGGCAGCAGGACCAGACAGTATACCTGGGCGGGCCCTCAGAGCATGCGCTGCCGAGCTGACAGACATTCTCACAGCAGTCTTCAACCTCTCCCTCAACCAGAACATAGTCCCTTCTTGCTTCAAAACGACAACCATCATTCCCCTCCCCAAAAGGAGCCCGTCGACCTGTCTGAATGATTACAGACCGGTAGCACTCGCTCAAATCATCATGAAGTGCTTTGAGAGAGTGGTGCTGCCCCTCATTCAGGACAGTATACCGGGCACCCTGGACCCCCTACAGTACGGCTACCAGCCCAACAGGTCCACCTCAGATTCCATCGCTGCAGCACTCCATTATTCTCTCTCCCACCTGGAAGATAAAGACTCCTACATTAGGATGCTCTTTGTCGACTACAGCTCCGTCTTCAACACGGTCATTACCCACAAACTCACCGACAAACTGTCTTCACTTGGCCTGTGCCCCACCCTTTGCGACTGGCTACTGGACTTTCTAACTGGCAGGCCCCAGTCTGTCAGGATGGGTAACAGGACCTCAGCCAGCATCATCACAATCACAGGTGTCCCACAGGATTGTGTTCTCAGCCCCATCCTCAACAGGCTCTTCACCCATGACTGTGTTGCCTCCCACAAGGACAATATCATCCTAAAGTTCGCGGATGACACAGCAGTGATGGACGCATCACTGGTGATGACGAAGCATCCTACAGGAGGGAGGTGGCCAGCCTGGTGTCATGGTGTGAGGACAACAACCTCACCCTCAACACGGACAAGACAAAGGAGATGATGGTGGACATGAGGAAAGGAAGGAGGAGACCCCATTGGCCACTGTTCATCCGGAAGCTTGAGGTGGAGAGGGTCAGCAGCTTTAAATACCTGGGCATCCACATCAGTGAGGACCTTAAGTGGACACACAACACCACAGAGCTGGTTAAGAGAGCTCAACAGTGACTGTACTTTCTGAGGAGGGTGAAGAAGTTTGGCATGTCCTCCAGGATCCTCAACAATTTCTGCAGCTGCGTCATCGAGAGCATCCTGACCAACTTCATCACTGCATGGTACGGCAGCACCACTGCCCTGGACCACAAACGCATGCAGAGAGTGGTGAAGACAGTGGAGAAGATCATCAGGACTCCACTCCCCTCTCTGCAGAGTATCTGCCACCGCAGAGTCCAAAGGAGAGCTGACGCCATCCTCTGGGACCCCACCCACCCCCAGCATAGACTGTTCACACTTCTACCCTCAGGCCGGAGGTACAGAAGTGTGAAATGCAGGACAACCAGACTGAAGAGCTCCTTCTTTCCCACTGCCATCAGACTCCTGAACAGATAACTCTCAAAACTCCGTAACACAGCTCTGCATATAGGAACTCGCACACCGGCTGCTAAATTTGCACACTGCTCACCTGTACAGTAGATATAGTCTCACCCGTCTGATGTCCATATCATCGCTGCTGCTACTTATTATGCACAGTCTACTGGTACTACCGGTACAGAAATTAGCACCGGGTACTAATTTGTAGTTTGTAATTATACACTGGTCGTTGCACAATGCTCATTTGCACACTGTACATAGGTTCATGCCATCTCAGGTTCACATCATCTGATATCAATATACCACTATCACTTTAGTCATCCAGTGAATTTTCAGTTTCATTCCTCTTGTATGACTGCTTTAGCTGTCCAAACTTCCTCGTGTGTGCTATTAGTACTCATTAGTTTTAGTATTTAGTATCAGGGTGTGCTTAAGGAGTCCCAGCTGCCTAACTTTGTGTTGGTGTGTGTGTGTTATTAGCATCCATTAGTATTAGGATTGAGTTACTGTGTTAGTGTGTCATGACCTTATTAGAATTACCTTGGCATTCTCTCGGAGAGCAAAGTAAGAATTTTATTGCTCAGGAAATGTAGCATTTCTTAACTGTGCACATGATGATAAAGCCTTTGAATTTTGAATCTTAATACCTCCATGATTGTGGAGCGGAATGGGCGGAATGACTTAGTGACCAAACAGGGCACAAAAATGCCCAAATAACGAAATAAATAATTTTTAGTTGAATATTAAGATAAGATGAGCCTTTATTAGTCCCACAATGGGGAAATTCCAGGATTGCAACAGCACAGGGATAGCAACACTCAGAGCAATAATTTAGAAGATAAGAAAATAAGAGCAGTGAATATACACATGTACACATAAATATATATACATAGTGAGGAGCATTGTAGCTAGATGGAATAAACAGCATAACAGTCTATTTAGTTACCCCACATAGTATGAATATGTACCATACATATTGTTACCCTCAGTAGCGATTGATATTGTCCTAGTTGTATACTGGAGGGGACCATTTGTGTAGGTCTGTTGCGTCTTTTACATTCAATACTATTAGGTCGTCACGTTTTTTTGCTATCTCTGCGAGCAGCCCTGCTTAGGTTATAAAGTCTGACAGCCGTAGGTAGGAAGGACCTGCGAAACCTCTCGGTCGTGCACCTAGGATGATGTAGTCTACTGCTAAATGAGCTCCTCAGTGCGTTCAGTATGTCCTGCATAGGGTGGGACTTGGACTCCAGCAGAGATGACAGGTTAGCCACCATCCTTTTCTCTCCTATCTCCTCCACTGGGTCAAGGCAGTGCTCCAGGACAGAGCTAGCTTTCTTGATCATTTTGTTCAGCCTCTTCCTATCGGCTGCTGTGATGCCACTGACAGCTGAGCAACGCTGACGCAACGGTTGCAGTTAAACGGGTCCTTCTGCTGTGTATAATAATGATGGGTGTCCATCCATCCATCCATCTTCTACCGCTTTTCCGGAGGTCCGGGTCATGGAGGCAGCAGTTCAAGCAGAGAAGCCCAGACTTCCCTCCCCCCCACCACCTGCTCCAGCTCTTCAGAGAGGATACCAAGGCGTTCCCAGACCAGCTGGGAGACATAGTCTCTCCGTGTCCTGGGTCTGCCCCGGGATCTCCTCCCAGTGGGACGTGCCTGAAACACCTCAAGTGGGAGGCATCCAGGAGGCATCCTAATCAGATGCCCATACCACCTCAACTGACTCCTTTCAATGTGGAGGAGCAGCGGTTCTACTCTGAGCCTCTCCCGGATGACTGAGCTCCTCACCCTATATCTGAGGGTGAGTCCAGCAATCCTACGGAGAAAGCTCATTTCAGCCGCTTGTATCTGCGATCTCGTTCTTTCGGTCATCACCCAAAGCTCGTGACCATAGGTGAGAGTAGGAACGTAGATTGACTGGTAAATCGACAGCTTTGCCTTAGAACTCAGCTCCCTCTTCACCACAACAGACCAGTACAACGTCCGCATCACTGCAGATGCTGCTCCAATCCGTCTGTCAATCTCTCGCTCCATTTTCCCCTCACTCGTGAACAAAACCCCAAGATACTTAAACACCCATGATGGGTGTTTTGTAGTTAATTCGATTGATTACAGTTTTTAAAACTTAACAAAATAGTGCTGAAATTAAGCAATATTACCCGAGAGTGAGTTTGGTATCATGAATATAGTAACTCTAGCAGAAGGCATAAGCCGCATCACTCCTGGAGTTAGTATATTCATGATATTGTTACGAACTTGAGTGTAATACTGATTTTATACAACAGTTCCGCAAGCACAGTCTATTAAACTAGTGCATGCCTGTAGAAAGCAAGTATTTTTGTCTGAAAATAGGTAGCCCAATTAGGCTTTACAGGCCCAAATGTAGGCTGTATTTGAAAGTAGAATGCAAAGAGGTGTAGTCTATATGTAGGCACTTACACGTTAGACTTTGACAAATATAAAAGGGACTGAACGGCACTAAGATTTATTTGATTGTGTGAATATTAATTACAGAATTATTGAAAATGAATGGGACATCCAATATTAGCGACTGTTTAAGAACCCTTGTTTATTTTTTGTCAGATCACTTGTCTGATCTTTTATGACATATTCGTAGGTGTGTATCTTGCACTTTGGGGAATGGGAGTTGTTCAGTCATCATAATTGTTTTAGTTTATGTGTGTAGTTTATAGTCTATCATCTAACTCAGTACTGTAACAGGACACATTTACAAATATTTGAGACCCATTCTAGTGCATCCTTTTATATTTTAGGAATATTATAAGTACAAAACACCAAACATCATTATACACAGCAGAATGACCTGTTTAGCTGCAACTGTTGCATCATTGTTGCCCATTTATCAGTAAATATTTAAATAAAAATGATTCATTTCGTTATTTGGGCATTTTTGTGTTGAGTTTGGTGACGGTTGTCGTTTAGTCAAACCGTGCATGTGGCCGCACATGATCAGCAATTGACCTGGGCATTCTGCTCCACAATCATGTTGATATTATTATTAATTTTTAAATAGCTGTGCAAGCACACTGAGAGGAGCACCATCGGCGACGGTGAGTCGTGGTCCTGCAAAGGGACTTCCGTCTACCGCTGACGGGGCAGGCCGGGCTTGCTTCCCTGTGAAGGACTGCATTCTGCCCGCTGCTTCTCCAACACTGGTGTTCTTTAAGCAGACCCCTGGTCCCCACTGGCATTCCCTGAGTTACCCTTTAGATGTACACTATCACGGCAGCCTTATAGTATAATTTTTTAAGCATTACATCTTCACTATTCTCTTTGTCAAATTTGTCACTTTTCACTTTCTTTTTTTGTTTGCAAAGTGCTCTGGTGACTGACTGGTCGTGATGCAGTGTGTTATCCAATCAGCATGGTTGTGATGCGGCGTATTATCCAATCAGCATGGTTGTGATGCCGTGTATTATCCAAGCAGCATGGCTGTGATGTCGCGGGTTAATTATCCAATCAGCACGGAGTTGATCCGAAACTCCGCCCACACTTCCTGAAGCCAGGGCATGAAGAGACAGAGTGGTGACAGAGCAGTGGCTAAACTTTTTTTTTTTTTTTTTTAAGTTTTTGTAAAGGGTATACAGGTCGTTACAGCAATGCATTGTTTACATTTTCATCACATGTTCCCTTATTTTCTGATATCTGACAACATTGGAAGATTAATTCTTACAACACCCCCTTTTTTTTTTTTAAAGTGAAAGAAAAAGTGAAATTAAAGAGAAAAAAAAAACAAAAAACAAAAACAAACAAACCAGCAAAAAACAAACAAAAAGAAAAAGTAAGTAAATAAAGGTAAAAGAGCATCTGAGTAGCATTGGAACAAAGAGCGGAACCATTATTGAAATGGTGTTTGTCAAAGATTAGATCTAATGGAAGACACATATGCGATCCAGGGTTGCCAAAAGTTCATGAACCCATCCATGTCCTGTCTCAGTGCGAATGTCAACTTTTCCATCGAGTAAATGTCTTGGATCACGTTAATCCAATCTTCAGGTGTAGGACAGTCCTTCAACATCCATTTTTTAGTTTGAGCTTTTTTACTTGCCAATATTAAAACATTGAATAAGTATTTTTCTCCTCGTCTTTCCAGTGAGTCCGGTAGTAAACCCAAATACAAAGTTACAAAAGAAAAGGGAACTGTTATTTTGAATATTTTCCCCAATATTGTCTGTACATTGGTCCAATATTGGTGGATAACTGGGCATGACCAAAACACATGAAAATGATTTGCAGTCTTTTCACCACACAGGCGCCAACAGTTCAACCCCTTATGGGTAAATTTGTTTTGTGCAGGTGTTCTGAAAAATCTTACCAAGTTTTTCCATCCAAATTCTCTCCACTGCAGGGATGAGGTACCTTTCCATTGCTGTTTATTTAGCTTTTCCCATATTTCCAGTTGTAAAGTGAAATTCCCCTCTTTTTCCCCATCTCTTTTTTATATATGATGTGTTGTCTCCTTTTAAGTCTTGAAGACCTTGGTATATTTTAGAAATGTATCTGATCCCTGGGATCCCTTTATATGCCATTAAGAAGACCTTCAGAACACCTGACTGGGCCCTTTCCAAATCCTCCTTTTTAAGTATATTGTTTATGTGGTGTCTAAGCTGAAAGAACCTGTAAAGGTCTTGATTTATTAGGCCTTGTTTTTTCAAATCTTCAAAACTTCTTAAAATTTGCCCTTTAAAAAAATCGTAATATTTTATCAGCCCTTTCTCCTTCCATTTTTTAAATCTGGTGTCTGTTTTATTAGGAGTAAAGTCTTGATCATAGGCAATCCATTGCAGAAGTCGATAGGGCTCTTTAGTTTGATTCTCTCTGACTATCTTAAACCAAATTTTTAGCGGGGTCTCTATCCACGGGTTAGTGTTATTCAAAAGCTTAGGTAAGGCATTGTTCCCTATTATCGCCTGTAGGGGGATGTCACTTGTTATTTGGCATTCGATCTCCTTCCATTGTGCAGTGTAGACTGGGTTACATATCTCTACTAAAGTTTTAATTTGTGCAGCTTTAAAGTAGTCCCTGATATTTGGCAGCGCGAGCCCACCTTTGTCTTTGTTTAGCTGTAAGGTTCTGTATCTGATTCTAGGTCTCTTGCCCTGCCATATGAATCTTGAGATCCTTCTGTCCAGCTCCTGCCATGTTTTTTTGGGAGGTTCTACCGGCATTGTTTGGAAAAGGTATAGAAGACGTGGAAGTATATTCATTTTGACTGCTTCAATTCTTTGTGCAGTACCTAAGAATGGTATCATATTCCATCTTGCTAGGTCAGATTTTATTTTTGTCACCAGTGGATCATAGTTTAGTGATATAATTTTGTTGAGTTGTTTCGGGATATTGACCCCCAGATATTTCATAGATTCCGACTCCCAGTTAGTTTTGAGTTTGCTTAGTAAATAATGATTTGGGTCATAGTTGAATGTTAAAATTTGGGTTTTATGCATGTTTAATTTGTACCCCGATAAATCTCCATACTCTGAAAAAACTGAGGTTAGTTCTGGTAAAGAAGTGTCCGGCTGCCCTAGGTATATTAAAATGTCATCAGCAAAGAGTGCTATTTTATGTTCCTTCTGACCAAGTGTAATACCTTGAATTTTTTGATTTTGTCTTATCCATTGGCTCAGAGGTTCTATGAAGATTGCAAAGAGCAGTGGAGACAGGGGGCAGCCCTGACGACATCCTCTTTCCAGTTCAAAAGATGATGATAAATTACCGTTAATCCTTATTTTAGCTGTTGGTTTTTTATATAATGCCTGTATAGTTCTAATGAAGTTGTTATGAAAATTGAAACTGGATAAGATTCTATATAGAAAAGACCAGTCAACCGAATCGAATGCTTTTTCAGCATCTAGTCCCAATATGACTGCATTTAAGTTATGTTTTTTTATATGATGAATAATGTGTAAAGTGCGTCGAATGTTGTCTTGTGTCTGTCTTTGTCTTATAAAACCTGTTTGGTCTAAATGAATTAGGTCTGTCAGTATATTTTCTAACCATTTGGCAAGGATAATGGTAAAAAGCTTATAGTCCTGATTTAGTACACTGATTGGTCTGTAGTTGGAGCACTCTAGTTTATCCTTTTCAGGTTTAGGTATAACTGCAATGACCCCTTCTCTCCAGGAGGGGGGGATTTCCCCTGTGTGGAGGACATAATTAAATGTTTTCAGGAGGAGAGGAGATAGTTGCTGTTTAAAGGTTTTGTACCACTCTGCTGTATAGCCATCAGCTCCTGGGGATTTGTTAGCTTTAAGTTCATAATTGCTTTTTCCAATTCTTTAGGTTGTATTTCTGACAGCAGTGTTTTATTTTGTGACTCCGTAAGTTGGGGAAGGTTTAATGTGTTTAGGAATGCCTCGGATGCGTTTTTATGTTTTTTGTGGGAGTATAAGTTCTTATAGTAATTCTCAAAGCTTTTAAGAATATCCTGAATTCTGAATTTTATTTCCTTTAATACTGGGTCTCTGATTTTGTAGATTGCTCTTTCTGTTTGTTTCCTCAATTTATAGGCTAGCAATTTTGCCGATTTACTGCCTGCTTCATAGTATTTTTGTTTCAAAAATGTAAGTTTCTTCTGGATTTCTATTGTGTAGATCTCATTTATTTGGTTTTTAATTTCCTTAATCTTGAGCGAGTCAGTAGAATGAGTGTTGCCTTTGTGTTCTTTTTCTAGGTTCCTAAGTTCTGACTCTAATGTGGATAGTTTTTCTTGTCTTAGTTTCTTTTGGGTTGCCAGTTTTGCAATAATCTTTCCTCTTATTACAGCTTTGCATGCATCACACAGTATTAAAGGGGATACTTCTCCATTATCATTTTCTTCCAAATATCTGAGAATATCTGATTCCAATTCATCTTTCAATGGTCCTTTCAGGACATTTGAATTTAACCTCCAAGAAAATGTATTATTTGTGTATTTTTGGATATTTAAGTCCATGTAGATCGGACTGTGGTCAGAGAGATCCATCAGTCCTATTTTACATGTTTCTACTCTTCCAATGTCTCTATTAAACATAAAAAAATAGTCAATCCTTGAGTAAGATGAATGTGGAGTTGAGTAAAATGTATAGTCTTTGACTTCCGGTTATGGCTGCCACGTAGGACGGACGTGTCTCGCTCTGCTCTGCTCCTGGAAAAAAAAAATCGGCAAATAACTCTCTCATTTGGGACAGAACGTATCCCAGCATTTGGGCGAGGATATGTCGGCGAAGCCTAAGGCTGGAAAACCAGGAAAAGGAAAAAGCGAGCCGCCGAAACAGTCCAAATTAACGGACTTTCAGGTCTGTGACGCAGCAAACAAGGCTCCATATATGGCGGAGGAAGCTGGCGGCGGTGCGATTTCTGCGGGGAATGGCGCAGATGCGCTGATGGCTGCCATGAGTTCAATGAGAGCGGACTTTTCCTCTAGATTTGATGGGATTATGACAGCGCTGGAAGGAATAAGAAAGGAATTGGGTGACTGTGTAGAACGAACGGCGCAGATGGAGCTCCGTCTCGCTAGTGCTGAAGATGACGTCACCCGTCTTCAATTAAAGGTGCGCACTTTGGAAAAAAAAAATAAATCTCTGGAAGATAATATTTTGGATTTGGAATCTCGGTCGAGACAGAATAACTTGAGGCTGGTGGGTCTTCCAGAGGAATCAGAAGGTCGGGACGTATGTTCCTTTCTGGAAAAGTGGATTCCGGAGGTGCTGGGCAGCGAGGAGTTGCAATCAGCAGTGGTTCTGGAAAAAGCACATCGTATTGGCCCACGGAGAGATAAGGGACCGCCGAGGACCTTAATTATGAAGTTTCTAAGCAACAGAGACAGGATGAAGATCTTCAACGCTGCACGTGCTAAAGGAGAGATTAAACACCAGGACCAGCAGGTGCGGTTCTACCCAGATTTGGCCACAGGAATCCAGCAATTGAGGAAGCAGTTTGATCCCGTACGTAAGGAGCTGCGCAACCTTGGGATTCGTCATGGTGTAATCTATCCTGCGAGACTGCTGACCACGTATGAGGGCAGAACCCACATCTTCAAGACCCCAGAGGAGGCGCAGGAGTTCATCAAGAAGATCAAAGAAGAAGAAGAGACTGGTGGGAGCTAAGCATGAACAAAATATAAGGTAGAATAACTAAGCATTTGCACAGGCATCTGACTGACTTGAAGTAAATAGTAAGTTTACAAAATATAGATTGTATTATATATTAAAAAAAAAACAAAACAAAAACAAAACAAACAAAAAAAAAAAAACTAGGATGTACAAAGTTGGTAAAAATTTTGGAGTTAAGTTGGAAAACTACAGAGGAGAGTTAATGTTACGTCATTAAAAGCAGTAGAGTTAGGGTGATTGGGAGGATGAAGAAGGAGTGGCTTAGGCTGTTCCCCGTGGATGTGGAACAGTCGATGGCTATATCGGGAGACAGAATTTTTCTTTTGATTTTGGGGGGTTTGCCACAAGTGTGGGAAGGGGGAATTTGTTTGTGTGTAGTTTGTAGGATGAATGTTCAACCACTCATGTTTTTGCTTCTCTGTATGAGCATGTTTACACTGCAAGGTAATCCCAAACTCTCTATTGATCATGGACCAAAGTGTTAATCTTAATTTAACTTCATGGAATTGCAGAGGTCTACAAAATTTAAAAAAACTTAAACAAGTTATGAATAAAATAAAGGACATGGGTTCAAGAATAGTGTTTTTACAAGAAACTCATCTGATAGAGGAGGATGTTAAAAGAATTAGGAGTAGATGGCAGGGAAGTGTATTCACCTCTTCATTTTCATCCCGAGCCAGGGGAGTTATGACTCTCATACATAAATCAGTTCCTTTTCAAGTGAAAAATGTAATTGGAGACAAATTTGGAAGATATGTAATCATTCAAGGTTCTTTGCTATTAGAAAATATAAATCTTGTGAACTTATATGGTCCCAATATAGATGACCAGAAGTTCTTTGCTAATTTATTTCTCTTCTTATCATCACTTACAGGGCAACATATAATAGCAGGGGATTTTAATTGTACATTGAATCCAGGTGTGGATAGATCAACAGGACTGGATTGTACGCACATTGGATGTAGGATGACTATTAATCATTTTATGAAAGAATTGAGATTGTTAGATATATGGAGAGAAATGAAACCACAAGTTAAAGCCTATTCTTGTTATTCCAGTACCTACAAGACATTCTCACGTATTGATTATTTTTTGATTTCCACAGAATTAAGGTCCAAGATTCAAAACTGCTTTTATGATAACATCGTGATCTCTGACCATGCACCCTGTTGTCTAATATATGTAGATAAAAAATTGATAAAGGAATCAGGTAGATGGCAATTTCAGCATAAATGGCTTCAGGATGAGGAATTTGTCAAGTATATAGAAAAACAGATAGACGAGTTCTTTGACATCAATACTACACAAACATCAGCATGTGTAAAGTGGGAGGCTTTCAAAGCTTTTATTAGGGGACATATTATTAGTTATACAGGATCAAAATCTAAGAAGACTCGAGAGGAGAGAGCTAAATTGGAACATAAAATAAAAAATCTTCAGGAAAAAGTGTATGCAGGAAGTGACCCAAGGTTGGAGAATGAATTACTGATTTTGAGAGCTGAATACGACAAAAAATCAGCGAATAGAGCTGCCTCGAGTCTTCTAAGATTGAAACAATCTTTTTATGAACAAGGTGAAAAATCAGGAAAATTATTAGCATGGCAGATTAAACAATTGGAAATTAAAACACCAATTACCAGTATTATAAGTAATGGACAGGTAGTTATAGATCCTTTAGAAATTAATAGAGCCTTTAGAGATTACTATGAAAAATTATATGATACCAAAAATGAACCTGAATTAACAAAACTAAATGGGTTTTTGAACGAACTATCTATACCGTGTATTCCAAATGAAAACAGGGAGATATTGGAGTCTAAAATTAGTCAAGAAGAAGTTGGGCTAGCCATTGATAATATGAAATCAGGAAAAAGTGCAGGACCAGATGGTCTTCCAGTTGACCTTTATAAAAAATTTAAGAATAAATTAATAAAACCTTTTTTGGAAATGGTTTTAGAAGCATTTCAAAATAATAATTTACCATCATACATAAATAATGCCTTAATTATACTGCTGCCAAAACCAGGTAAGCCCTCTAATAAATGTGAAAATATGAGACCAATAAGCCTATTAAACGCCGACCTTAAGATAATCTGTAAAATTTTAGCAAGACGAATACAAGAAATTTTACCAAATATTATTAATCGAGATCAGAATGGCTTTATAAAGGGTAGACAAGGCTTCCATAATGTAAGAAGACTATTTAATATTATTTATTTTAATAAAGAAGCACCGGATACAGCTCTCCTATCATTGGACGCCGAAAAGGCCTTTGATAGAGTTGAATGGCCCTTTCTTTTTGAAGTACTACAAAGGTTTGGACTTGGAAATAATTTCATAAAATGGGTTCAAATAATATACAATAATGCTACAGCAGAAATCCTAACAAATAACAATATTTCAAAACCAATAAAAATAAATAGAGGATGTCGACAAGGCTGTCCACTTTCACCTTTACTGTTTACTATGGCAATTGAACCTTTAGCGATAGCGATACGTTTACATTCACAAATATATGGAATTAAAGTTGGACCAACAGAACATAAAATCTCCCTGTACGCCGATGACATAATTTTGTTTATGTCGAATCTAAAAAAATCAATTCCAACCTTGTTGAATTTAATAAAGAATTTTGGGGAAATATCAGGATATAAAATAAATAAAACTAAATCTTCAATATTAATGCTAAATGAGACCCAGAGAAATTACCCAGCCCCTGAGGTAAATCAATTCAATGTTGTAAATCAGTTTAAATATTTAGGAATCCAAATTATGCCTAAGCTAGAATCAGTCGCCAGTGTCAACTATGAAGCCTTAATGTCAGATATCAGTGAGTTAACTCAGAGATGGATGTCACTACCAATGTCGATGATCGGGAGAATCAATATACTTAAAAGTAATATTTTACCTAAAATACTTTATTTATTTCAATACATTCCCTTATCACCACCTTTAGATCTATTCTCAAGAATAAAAAAAAAGTTAGTGGAATTTATATGGAACAACAGGAGGGCTAGATTACGTTTGTCTTTATTATATTTACCATTTGATCGTGGAGGTCTGAAATGTCCAAATTTTATGTTGTATTATTGGTCGGCACAACTGAGGTCTATGACATATTATTTTTCATCAAATGATCTCCCTCACTGGACTGAAATGGAATCATACAATTTACCTTTACCTCTTCCCATATTCATATACTCAGATTCGGCAAAAAAATTACAAAAACAAGTTAAAAATCCATTTGTAAAGCATATGATCAAAATATGGTGTGAAGCTAAAAACTATTTAAAAGAACCACAGTTGTTGTCACAATTTAGTCCAATATGGGGTAATCAATATTTTAAACCAGGGAGAGCGGACGCTGTATTTAAAGTATGGAATTTAAAAGGGATACAAAAGATTCAGGATTTATATTTGCCAGGTGCAGACAACATAATGTCTTTTGAAGAGCTGAGGATCAAATTTAATCTCAATAGAACACATTTTTTTAAATATCTTCAACTTAGAAACTTTATTCAATCAAATCAAAATAAAGCTCTCACTCGACCTATTTATTCATCCTTGGAAAAAATGATGATGAAAGATAGTAAAAGAAAGGGTATTATTTCAGAGTTTTATAACTCATTGACACTATCTTCAAGTGAAAATTCACTGAAAAGATTAAACTACTGGAAAGAAGATCTGCAAATTGAAATTTCAGAGGAACAATGGGAATTGGCTTGTACAGAAGCTCAAACCAAATCAATAAATGCACGCCTTAAATTGATACATTTCAAATGGTTAATGCGGATGTATGTTACACCGGAGGAGTTAAATAGATATAACAAAAATATACCAGATACATGCACAAAATGCATGGAAAGTAAAGGAACCCTATTTCATTGTGTATGGGAATGTAGATTAATAAGAATGTTTTGGGAAGAGGTGAGGGTAACAATTGAAAAAATAATCTCAAAACAAATCATATTGAATCCTAAACTGTTTTTGTTGGGTCTGTACCCAGAAAAGCATAATTTTAATAAAAGTGAAAGAACATTCATAGACCTCAGTTTGCTTAATGCCAAAAAATGTATTGCACTATTATGGAAAAAGACTCATAGACCAGATGTGACTCAGTGGTTAAGACAGATGTTAACAAACCTTCCATTAGAAAGAATAACATATATACTAAAATCAAAGGAAATTGTGTTTGAGAATATATGGAGACCTTTTATTGATTATGTAAAAAATTTAAACATAACTCTTGAAGAAGAAGGTGAATGATGTGTGTGGACCTTGTAAATTCCAAACTGGTGAACATAATATGTATACTTATGTATTGGATTGTCTAGACTAAACAGAGGAGCATTGTTGAAGACTTGATTTTGTTGGTGGTTGTTGGTGTTTTTAGTGCATTTTTTTTTGTAGTACTTTAGTGTTAGTGTTTGATTGTTTGTATCATGTTTGTTAAAAAAAAAAAAAGAAAAGGTTCAATAAAGATATTGTGGAAAAAAAAAAAATGTATAGTCTTTTACACTGGGGTTGAATTCCCTCCACACATCACAGATTCCCATTTCTTTTAGTAGCATCCGAGTCTTCCTGCTTTGGGTGTTATTTTAATGTGGAGAATTACCAGAAGCATCCCAGTATGGATTCAGTCTGAGATTGAAGTCCCCACCACATATCACTAAACCTTGAGCTTTAGTTATCATTAGGTAAAATACATTTTTATAAAATTTCCAGTTAGCCCCTGGGGGAGCATACACATTCAGCAGGGTGATATCTTCTCCCTCTAGCCGCCCAGTTACCAAACTGTATCTCCCTTCTTTATCTTTGTGTTCTGATTTTTTTTCAAATGTAATTTTGGTTGATATCAATGTCGCTACTCCCCTCCTCCTCCCTGATTTATATGAAGATGAAGAGATCATTTTAAACCCTTGTCTACTGAGTTTAGTGTGCTCCACGTCTGTTAGGTGGGTTTCTTGTAAAAATATTATTCCTGCTTTGTCTTTTTTCATTTTGCCTAGAATCTTGGATCTTTTAACTGGATTCAGGATTCCTTTTACATTATATGAAATTATTTTGGTTATACCCTGTTTCTCCATTGTGTTGTTTTGTTTAGTATAACCGTGTGGTGGCCCTCTTTTGTGCTACTCAGAAACTGAAAGAACATTAAGAACATAAAAAACATTAAGAACATAGTGTACGAAACTTTAAAACAAAAAACTGTCATAAGAACTTCCTGAGCTGAGGTCTTTTTAAAGACCCTGGAAGAGCCTTGATAGAGTGAAGGCTCTGAGGGGAATTCCTCAAACTCTGTTACGTGTTGAGGGCCCTCTCTTACCCCTGTAAGTTGTCCCATGCTTTTAACGTGAGTTTCAGAACCCAATCCGAACTTGTAATGATTTTTTTTTTTTCCTTTTATGCCTATACTCTGTGAAATTGTGTGCACCCTCCCACCCCCATCACATCAAACATTCACGCAAAAACAGTATTTGTTAGTGTGAGGAGAACATGTGGATTATTGTCACATTTCTATTTTAACAAGTTTTTTTTTTTTTAATTAAAAAGACTTATTTGTTTCAAATATTATGACTGTTCCATGAAATGTTTTACCACATGCTGAATACGCATCTCCTTTAATGTTTGTTACCTTGTATGAGGGGGGTTGGATGTGCAGATTGATTAAAAAAAAAAAAAAAAAAAAAAAAGGTCGCTATTCCAACCTGAAAACGGACAGTTTATCCGCGACGCTCTGGCGCTGGGTTTCCCGCTGCTGGCCCGTGGATTTTGAAGGTCTTTGTGTTGTCCATGTTTGCGCTTTGATCTTCTCACTCGGGTCTGCTGTGGGTTTAAATACCGTTACCGGGAGCCCTCTTCTCGCCATGTCAGCTGTTGCTTCTTCCGCCGAATTATAGAGACATGTTTCTTCACCGTAGAAGACCCTTCGCAGGAAATGGCGTCTGAAAGCGCAGTTTCTTCTCTCTTAGCACCTTTTTCGCGTCATTGTATTCCCTGCGCTTTTTAAGGACCTCCGGGGCGTAATCGTGTTCCACGAAGACTTTTCTCTCCTGGTGCATAAATCCTTTTTTCTGCCAAGCCAGTCTTACCACCTCTTGTTTTATTTTGAAATTGGAAAATCTTACCAACACCGAACGTGGGGGCGCTTCCGCCGCTGGCCTAGCGGCTAATGAACGATGTGCCTTTTCTATGTTTAAGTCGGTGGTTTGTGGAATATCCAACTTCTCTCTTAGTAAAGATTCCACGCATTCTGCCATTGAGTTGAAACCGTTTTCGGCTCCTTCTATCAGACCATGAATTCTTATATTGTCTCTTCTCTCTCTTCCTTCTTGGTTGGCTAGCTTAGCCTCTATAGATGCTTGTCTTTTGCGTAGGTCCAGCACAGAATCTTCGAGCACTTTTATTCGTTCCTCTATTTCCAAGATTCGGTTCTCGGCCTGGTCCACTCTGCTGTTTGTCGTTTTCAATTCTTCTCTGAATTCCCGAAATTCGGCCGTAACCTCTCTGCGAAATCGTCGTAGGTCTTCAAATAGTGATTTCAGGCTAACCTTTTTGTTAGCTACCACCAGTTCCTCGTCTTCTGAACGGAGATCTTCCAGTTCAGATTCTCCGGCCGATACGTGTCCTGGCCTGGTGAATTTCAGTTTCTTCTGTTTTCCTTTAGACATGATGATTTTGTCTTTTGATTTTCACTCCTCCAAAAATCCGTTAAGTTTGATTTTCAAGGTGTTATCTTGGATTGGGTCTGAGAGCTTCAGTGTTAAGCTGCAGTCGCCATGGCGTCCAGACCGGAAGTCCTAAACTTTTATTGATAAACAAAATTATATATTTTGACTGAGCGACTCCATACTCGGGGATGCACACCCTCATAAACTCAACAAAGCACTTATAAAATCTTAGGCCAGTCTGACGAACGGTTCAAGATATATGCATGGAATAGACACACAGACACACACACAGACAGAGATATGCTGCATTTATAGATAGATGATAGCAATACTGGACAAAATATTATGATTACAAGACTGCTAAACAGCTTTGTTCACCAGGCCATCAGGACCCTGAACTCTGCCCAATAACCCCTCCTCCCCCCCGGACCGTAACACACTCACCCGCACAATAACTACCTCAGCTGTTTGCACAGAAAGACTTGCATACCAGCAGCAATACATCTGCTGCTGTATGTCTCTGCCCTTTTCTGAAACCATTTACACAAATGCCATACCTGCTGCTGTCTGTTATTGCATTATTGATCACATGCAGTCCAGTCTGTCACTGTCTGCACCTACATTACCGCACTGAACTTGCAATCACGAGTATTACGGCTCTACTCCCCCCCCCCCCCCCCCCGTACATAAGATTGTTGGGTTTTATGTGTTATCTTTATTTGCACTACGGGTAGCATTACTGTACATAGACTGCTATTGTGTTTCATCCTTATTCCTTTTCTTATATATATATATTACATACAGTATATAGTATACTAGGAGAGAGAGAGAGAGAAACAGAATTTCAATTGTCCTGTATGTATAGAAGCTGTATTGACAAATAAAAATCCTGGAATCTTTGTTTGTTTAACTGGTTATTTTGCACAGCTGAGAGAAAAATAGTCCCTTCTAAATGTGGCCAACTGTTGCTAAACATCTCAGTCAGCATGAAGACATCTATTGTCATTTCACACACATGTAAACAAGTTAAATATAGTCAAGTGCAAAAGTAACAAGTGTTTGTAAAACATATCTGTTGAGGTGGTACTGCAGAAGACCCCAGAGCCGTGAAGGGGGTGCTTTCTGTGACAGACGTGGTTTTCTCGGCATAACACCTATTGCCAGAACACCGTAGCTAGTAGTTAGCATGCTAGCCATTAGCACACTTTGCTCACTTTTTTTTTGCATTTTCAGATGAAACAAAAATACACCATCACCACAAAGGTGTTGTGGTTTGTTAATCGAGACGATAAATCAAACTCTAGCACTGCCTTTTTTTTTTTTTTTTTTTAAATAAACGGACATGAAATGGCTTAATGACGGGCAGAAGGAAATGATTGTTTTCAAAAGGGTGGGACTTCGGGTCACGGATGTATAATTTCTTGTCAAACAGCACCTCACTGTGGAAATTAAGGTATCCAAAACAGTACTGCAATTGTCAGAGTGTTGATAAAAAATGACTGTTAGTAATTAATGTTTACATGAACACCTTTGAAGCAGAGTGATGCATACCCAGTGAAACTGGAGTGCAATTATCATGAATTATAGTAACTCCTGGAATCCCTATTGTCCAATCAAATTGCTTGGTTGGAACTTATATGTTCAAATGCCAGCTTTTTGTGATGTAAAAAAGTGAGACCAAGATAAATCATTTCAAAACTTTTTCCACCATTAATGTGACCTATAACCTGTACAACCCAACTGAAAAACAAACTGAAGTAATTTAAGGGAAAAAAATAATAAGATAAACAACTTACAATAACAATTGGGCGGCGCGGTGGTGGAGTGGTTAGCACTGCGGCAGCACAGCAACTCACCTTTGGCCGGGGGATCCTGGGTTAGATCCCAGCCCCCGACCAACAGTGATCTGTGTGGAGTTTGCATGTTCTCCCCGTGTCTGCGTGGGTTTACTCCGGGATTTCTCCGGTTTCCCCCCCACATGCCAAAAACATGCAAGTTAGGTTAATTGGCATCAAAACTGGGGATTCTAAATTGTCCTTAGGTATGACTGTGAGAGTGAATGGTTGTCTGTCTCTCTGTGTTGGCCCTGCAATGGACTGGCGATCTGTCCAGGGTATACCCTGCCTCTCGCCCAAAGATGCTGGGATAGGCTCCAGCCCCCCCGCCACCCGAAAAGGATTAAGCGGAAGAAGATGAATGAATGAATGAATGAACTTACAATAACCTGCTTGCATAAATATGCACACCCTTAAACAAATACTTTGTTGCAGCACCTTTGGCTTTTATTACAGCGCTGTCTTTTTGGGTAGGAGTCTATCAGCATGGCACATCTTGATGTGGCAATATTTGCCCACTCTTACAAAAATGGTCCAAATCTGTCAGATTGCGAGGGCATCTCCTGTGCACAGCCCTCTTCAGATCACCCCACAGATGTTCGGTCAGATTCAAGTCTGGACTCTGGCTGGGCCATTCCAAAACCTTTTTCTGGTGAAGCCATTCTTTTTTGATTTGGATGTGTGCTTTGGGTCATTGTCGTGCTGAAAGATGAAGTTCCTCTTCATCTTCAGCTTTCTAGCAGAAGCCTGAAGGTTGTGTCAACACTGACTGGTATTTGGAACTGTTCCCCCCCACCTTAACTGACACTACATATAGGCTACACCTCTGTATTCCACTTTCAAACACAGCCTACATTTAGGTCTGTAAAGCCTAATTGTGATACTTGTTTCAGACTGGAATATTTGAGTTCTACAGGCAATGTACTAGTTTAATTTAATTTTTTATATAGTGCCAGAAGGCCATGGTTTCTTTTCGAGTTTGTTGTTGTCAGCCTTCATGCTTCCCCCCCAAAGGCTGTAAACCTAGGGGAAACACTGCATAGTGTGTGATGATTGACTCTTTATTTCAACTGAAGATAGCAAGAAAAAGTGAGCAAAGTGTGCAGATACTACCATGTAGATGTCTGAAGCTAAGTTGCTGTTTGCTTCTGACGACTATCCGTGTCTTAACTGTTTTTTCTGCTGGGATGGATGACAAAACAGATAAGCTAAGGCTGCTGTCGCGAGTCATGTGACCCACAAATGCAGACTTCTGCACGTATGACAGTAGGCCTTTTCTTTATTACATTATGCTCATTTACTACCGCACCACAGTGATATGATACCATACTCTTGTGTAATATTGCTTACTTACAAGCCTTGGCAGTGAACTATAATGGAGAAGAAAGGAGGGAGAAAAAAAACAAACTGACCTGAAAAGATCAATAAACTGTGATGGTGATTTACGGTTATATTGCCCAGCCACCTAAAGATTTAAATTTGTTTATATAAAATTAAAGCCCAAATTAGTTAAAAAAAAATCTCATTTTTAAATTTCTTTCAAACATCTGAAAATGCCCCACAGTTAAGAATGCTGTGTTTCTACAGTGTATGGTGAAGTTTCACAAATTTGTAATGGCTATTTTGCATTTTAGCATAATGAAAATGGAAATTTGTAACCAGTAGCAACCATTTGAGCAGTCAGTCAGTCAGAGGTCATGTGATGGTTGACGGGGACAGGAAGTAATTGGAGCAGGTCACTTCCCCTCCCTTCCCTGGCTCCTCTAACAGATGACGCTCTGAGACTGTGGCCCTGATGTCTGTGAGACGGTCAGAGACGGCCATCGGCTCGTGCCTGCTCCGTCTAAATATAGCAGCCCCGCCTACGTGTGCACAGCAGTTCCTCTGCCTCTAGACTCCCCTTGGCTGTGTTTACTCAGCAGAAGATGCAAGCGCTCTGTTTGGTTGGGCCTGATCTGCTCTTATGTTAACACGCTGCAATTATGAATGCTTTTTAGTAGCAAAAAGATTGTTTTTAAAAATAGCAAAGACACCTGTTCTGTTTTGACCTTGATGCATTCCTTCCTACGTTCATTTTTGGCCCTTCACGTATAAGAGCCGGGACACTTGGTGTGTACGTTAATTAAATGTGACAGGATGTGTGGAGTGCCCTCTGTCTGCTTACCTTTAGGGCCCAGATGAATTATAAATGGACAGAAAGAGCTAGTGGATGTTGAGGATTTAACCTCATTTTGACAGTCGGAGAAAGCAAGCTCTGAGCCGTTTTGATGTGCAGGATCTTGGTGTGGAGGTAGCTGCTGCTGATATTCTGTAAGAGTTTGACGTGCATGAAACTACTCTTTCACTCTTTTTTTTTTTTTTTTTCCAGGGCTGCACAATTACTCTTCTTGCTATCACAATGTCAGTCTCCATAATTGCATAATAGCACAAAATGCTACAATTTCTGTTTGTGTTACAGTTGGCAGAAAAATACAAACTTACATTGTTTTGTATTTTTCATGCAACTAAATATTTGTGGTGCAAAGTAACCATTTCAGAATGATTGATTTACTCTGGTTTTCCTTGATAATAAAGCAACTACACCAGGGATCTGCAACCTGCGGCTCTGGAGCCACATGTGGCTCTTTTGCTCAAAAGCCAGTGGCTCCCTGAGGCATTGACAAAAAAACCCTCACAAATTTCAAAGAAATGTTTCAATAAATTTTCAAAACAAAGGTTGCCTATTCATGAGAAAATATAAAACAGAAAAAGAGAAAACCTGAAAATTTATGCAGAAAATCTCACAAATTTAGTGAAAATGTTGCAATTTTATGGAAAAAAACATGCCCCCCCACACACACACACAAATAAAATGGTAACATTTCTGGGAAAAACTCACAAAATAACTGGAAAAAGTTGGAGTGTCATCTGCAAAAATGTATTTAAAAAAAAGTAAAAAATGCTGCAGTTTTACTCATGCAAGATAATAAATTTACAAACTAGAACAGCACTCAGAGTTCATACCTCCGCCAAGGCTCCTTCCTTCCCTCCCTTTGTCCATCTATCTGTTTGTATCTCCCCACCTCCATCCCACCATACATTGCAAGATTGGGCCTTGGTAGAGGTATGCACTCAACAGATCAGCTCCAAAATGTAATGAGTTCATCTGCAGGCCAAGGACCATCTCTGGTTAAAATTTTAGCAAAATCCATCCAGTAGTTTTTACATAATTCTACTAAACCACTGCAAGAAGATTGAGCCTTGGTGGAGGTATGCAGTAATGGATCACCCCCAAAATGTAATGGGTTCGTGTGTAGGCCAAGAACCACTTCTGGTGAAAATGTCATGTACATCCATCCAGTAGTATTGGAGTATTGTTGCTAACAGTCTGTGAGGATCTAAGAGCCTTGGTGGAGGTATGCATTCTCAGATCATCCCCGAAAATGTATTGGCTTCTCTTTTAGCCCAAGAACCAACTCTGGTGAAAATTTCATCTAAATCCATCCAGTAGTTTTTGTGTAATCCTGCTGCACAAATGCAAACAAAGCCCTTGGTGGAGGTATGCACTCTCAGATTATCACCAAAATCTAATCATCTGTTCCCCGTGCCATGAGACACCTTTCCTGAAAATGTCATCAAAAACCATCCATAATGTTGCTAACAAACAGACAAATGCCAGCAAAAATATAACCTCCTTGGCAGAGGTAAAAATTTTATGAGAATAGATGAAAATTTGTGCCAAAAGCATTCAGAATTTAAGGAAAAAGTTACAATTTTATGAGAGGGAGAAAAAAGTAAATTTGCAAGAAAAAAATCACTTTTACCAGAAAAAGCTAAAATTTTTTATTTGAAAACTGCAACTTTATGTGAAAGTGTGAAAAATTTGTGTGAAATTTACAAAAAAAATATCAAAATTTATGAAAAAAAGTCTTCAGTTTTACTCAACGGTATTAAATTTGCAAAGTACGAAAAAGCAAAATTTTGGAAAAATATTGGTTTAATGAGGAAAACACCCATGCAAATTTGCAAGAAAAAAGTCATAAATGTTTTTACAAATAATCAAAAAAATTTCTGGAAAAAAGACACTTCTTTGTGGCTCCAATATTTTTGTGGCTCCTTGCATATTTGTTTTAGACAGAAATCACTCAAAATCTGTTGGAAATCACTATATTTGTGTCCATAATCACATGGTCCACTGTTTTTTCTTATTATACCTCCACCAAGGAGGCAGTGTAATGTTTTTGGCAGCATTTGTCTGTCGGCAAGATTACGTGAAAACTACTAAATGGAATGCAATGAAATTTTCACCAGAGGTGGGCGTTGAGCTACAGATAAACCCATCAGATTTAGGTGGTGATCCGAGAGTGGATACCTCCACCAAGACCCTGTCTTCTCTCACTGTTTTAGCAGGATTGTGCAAAAAGTACTAGACAAATTATGTGGATGAACCCATTAGAATTTAGGTGGTGATCCATGAGTGCATACCTTCACCAAGGCCCTGTCTCACAATGTAGATGGATGGATGGATGGACTGAGAAAGTCTTGGTGGAGGTATGCACTCTCTGAGTCCCTTCTAGTGTATGTAATATTTTTTCTTATAAAATGAAGCAGTTTTTCTCAAATTTTCAGCTATCTTGCACATTTTCTTGTAAATTTGCAGCTTTCACTCCCTGAATTTAAAACTTTCCCTTGTGGGTTTGCAGCTTCTTTTGGTAAATCTGCCTCTTTTCCAATAAAATTGCAATTTATTTTTATTTATTGTAAATTTGGGAGGTTTTTGTGTTGTCTTTTTTTTGGGGGGGGGGCTTTTCTTAGGTTTGGGAGTCATCAGAAGGTGCGCAATATGATATGCATCACGATAACTGGTGGACAGTGGTGGCCTAATGGTTAGGGATGTAGACTGGTGAGCGGAGGGTCGTGGGTTTGATCCTTGGCCAGGCTTTAGATGTGGGTGGGACAGATAACATAGCGGTGTTTGTCCCACCCTCCTTCACCCCACTGTGGTGCCCGTGAGCAAGGCCCTTAACCCTGGCTGCTCTCGTGGAGCTGCTCAGTGGCCACAGGTCAGTCTGTGGTTGTACTGGGCAGCTTCCTGGTGTAACTGTGTGAGTGTGAACAGGGCGTCCTTGAAAAAGAGAGGTTTCCTCTCAGTGGAACTACTCTATATAAATAAAGGTTAAATTTAAAAAAAAAATGGCTCTGATGCAATAATTTCACTTGCGATATGCTAATTATTGCTGTATGCAGTTTCCCATCCTGATCTTTGTCTTGTTCGACTCCCGGCTAGATCTCAGGTGTTGCTCCTTGACTGTGCTGACCTAACCAGACAGTGAGACTTTAGCACCATCTAGTGGGGTGAAAAGTCAACCATTTTTTTTTTTTAATTACTCTGCTACCTAGCGTGTTCACCAGAGCAGAATGAGCTCCTCCCATCATTGACGGTCTGGTTTCTATCACATTTCAGAATTTATTTGGACAAGAGCACGTTGGGCTTCAGTCTGACCAACCTGCCGCACACCTCCCCACATCCAGCTCTCCTCCATTGGGAGTCCCGAGGATTCAGTTTAATTCATCACCAGGCAGCACATCCTGACCACATCATTACCACCTGCAGGCTGTACTGACCACCTTCACAGGCTGGCCTCTTTCACGTGGACCCTGAGACAAGGGCGTGGTTTTACAATACCAAGCTGAACATCTGAACACAATACATGAGAGAAGAAAACCAGGCAGCACCATGCTTGTGTTGAGGTTCTTGTGAGCAAAGATCCCGACAGAGATGCTGGCCTGAGACAGGAGATGGGATCTGTGTAGGCGGGACGGAGGGTGGCACCTGGATCTGCCCTGTCCCGGGTCTCATTCCAGCCCAGACTCTGTGGCTGTAAAGATGTTGACGCTGCAGACCTCGGTGTTCATTTCCCTTCCCTCCGTGTCCCGTCAGCACAGATGAAATTACAGCCTTCACTCTCTCGGTGATCCTGAATGATCCGTCCTCCATGGAGCTGTTGAACATCCACCCTTCATTATCAAACACCTGGGTTTCAGAGACATGGGGTTTTTTTTTGTGTTTAACAGTGTGTAGGATGTCTGTGTTCTGCATGCATGAGGGAGAGTGGACCCTGCTGTGGAAGTGGACTAATCTGTCATTAGCTGAGTGACGTCAGCGTCGTCTGCAGACAAGTCCATACAGACTACCTTCTTAATTCCAAACAGAATTGTCAAAAATTACCCTGCTCCTGATCATCTCAACAAAGGATCTTATGTTATCCTGTTGTTTGTTACATTATTAGACAGATTTACAAGGAAATTTTACCAGGTGTTCAGGCTGCTCCAACTTAAAACTGATTACATTTTGGAGTTGATTTTGTTGATTATGCAGATTAAGACTTTTTTTCTTAGTCTTATCAATCAGCCTGGCAGATGCAGTCGTTGATCTATAGTGGGGGGTGGGGGGGGGACTTGGATCTAATAAGTGATAGAGTAGGAGACACAGGGTTGTACACAGTTTAGGACCATAATTTGTAATCCTTTACTTTGCTTTAAAGCAGAATGAACAAGGCAGTTGGAAGCCATTTTCACACAGATTCTGATTGTAAATTTGCAACTATTTTCTTTAAAAATGTCCAATATTTTCCTTAAAAATGTGATTTTTTTCCTTTAAAAATGTGCTTTTTCCCCTTAAAAATGTGCATCTTTTTTCCTTAATGTGCAACCATTTTCCTTTAAAATCTGCAACTATTTTCCCTTAAAAATGTGCCGTTTTTTCTTAAAAATGTGCCGTTTTTCCCCTTAAAATTGTGCATCTTTTTTCTTATAAATCTGTGGTTTTACCTTCAAAATTTTTTTTTCCTCAAAACTGTTTTTCCTCATAAGTTTGCAACATTTTTCTTCTAAACTTTTGACTTTTTTCCTTAATTTGCAACTATTTTCTTAAGTGTGCAGCTTTTTTTCTGTAAAAATTTGATTTTTTTACTCCAAAAATCAGATTTTTTTCCCCTTAAAGCAGTATTTTTTTTTTTCCATAAGTTTACAACATTTTTCTTGTCAACTTTTGATTATTTTTCTTGTAAATTTGCAACATTTTTCTCCTAAATTTTCTGTATATTTTCCTTCTAAATTGCAACTTTTTCTCATAAAATTTAAACTTTTTTTCCCACTTAATAAAACTGCAACTTTTAGTCTCATAGATTTATAATTTTGTGACTTTGCTCTTGTAAATTTAAGTTTCAGGCATTTTACTTGAATTTCTTAGTTTTTAAGTAGCAACATCAATCCTTATGAAGTTCAAATTTAATACGAGCTGGACCCAAAATTTTCAATAATTTGAGTTCCAGTAAATAATTGGACAAGGTTCATTGTACTGTGGTTGCACTTTTTCCTATTTTACAAATGTGCGGTGTTAAATTTGATCAAGTGGCCTTAATTAAAGTTTTGAATTTAACTTCTTATAGCTGCAGAAGTCTGTTTTTCCTCATCTTGAAGTGATGTGAATTCAGATAATGAATCAGATTGTGTTCTTGTCTCTTCTTCAGGTCCTCTGGTGAAGAACGTTCAAGTGTTAGGTGGAGGAGTGGCCATAAACGCCACCCACGCAGAGTGGGACCACACCCCGTCTCACCCGTCTCAACGCCCATCTTCCTGACACACCGCCGCCAGATGGACTTCAGACTCTGAGAGCTAGAGGAGTCGGGACCGAAATCAAGCGAGGAGCGGAGCCGGAGGAGGACAGGGAGGGAGTCACCAGGGCGAGGAGGGGAGAGGACGGACAGGGCTCTACCATGTCGTCAAACAGGACCCAGAACCCCCACGGACTGAAACAGATAGGCCTGGACCAGATATGGGACGACCTGCGGGCTGGAATCCAGCAGGTGTACACGCGGCAAAGCATGGCCAAGTCGCGCTACATGGAACTCTACACGTATCCTGATGGGAGTGGCTGCAGCCTGAGTCTGATCACAAAAAACATCTTCTAATGTCAAGTGTAAATGAGGCCCCAATGTGTTACTCATACTTATGCTTTACTAAACTACAGTCTGATATCATCTGTCACCTGATAAACTGTGTTGACTAAAAATTAATTCAAGGAAATCGAGTGATTTAATCCTATAAAATCTCCTCTATTTGCTGCACTTTTCACACATGACGGCTTCCGCAGGTCTGAATGAAATGTTTGAGACATATTTTGGCCAAGTTGTCTTTAATAATTTAATTATTGCAGCATCATTGTGAATCCTCTTTTGCAGCCTTCATCAGAAAGGTCAATTTCAGTGCATGTCTCTTTAAATACCCAGGAGTCGCAGTTAATGCCGCCCTCCTTCTTTAGTCACTGTTGCTAATTTTAGCTGGCTGGCTGCTACCTCAGGTAAGTGAACCTGAATGAACTGAAGCATCAGTGGTGGACAGAAGTGTGGTTTCAGTGGTGAATAGAATATGACCAGAAACATTTGAAAATGAGTGAATGGTGGTTAGCTGCTAGCTTCAGCTAGCCACCATGGGTCTCGGTTAGAAAATGTAAACGTTAGTAAGCTAAGCTACAATAATGTCTAAGAATGACGGTCAAGTGTTGGTAGATGAACAAGGATTCCAGCGGTGTGTGTGTGTGTGAGAAGAATTTATAGAAAATGGCACTCAAAACCAGTGTCCTGAGTCGCAGGGTCTCACACTTGTCTCGCAGGAATTTTGAACATGTTCAAAACATTTGTGCGACAGCTTTTTCTCAAAATAGTCTGTCCTTGCAGGTGACTCAAACCTGTCTCAAGTGTTGAGCAGCCATTGCGGGATTGTCGTGAGTGCACTTCCCCCCCTAAATTTTATCTCGCACATGTTGTGAGAATGTCCTGCAACACTTGTATGGCATGTATGCAAACACCTGGAGAACTTTAGCCAAAAACTCGCTGGGAGTTTGTGCAACATTATTGCAACAGTTGTGAGACAGTGTGATTCTAGGTGAAAATTGTCACAAATTCTCGGATTTGTCACTTTTTTTTTTTAATCTCCCAACTAGCTGCGAGCTGTCTCAGCCCAGTGAGAGGCTGCCCTTAAGACCTGATCAGAGTAGCTGAAGGGGAAAGTGCACACTCTGTCTGTGGACTGCAATTGCCTACACAGCACGATTCGGAGTAGTTTTCAGGCACTGAAGTCGTCTGCCACACAGCTGCCTTTTTACGCTCATGCCATCTAGGGTCCGTATGTTCACATATTATGACAGCGAAGCTCCAACAACCTGATCTGAACACCCAGAATTATATAAAATGAGTAGGAAGAACAAAAAGGAGCTCATTCCAGGGTAAATGATGGTGGAATTTACTTTCCACACGGTCTCTTTTTTTTGGAGTGTGCACACACCCGGTCTGCGCTCACCATCTGCTGAAGGGAAGATGAAAAAATTTGTGTCATGCAAGTGTACTGACACCTTTGTGCCACCATGAATTGGGCTTTAAACTGACTGACTCTTGACTGCTTAGTCAAGCTAATGCTAATGGTTCAACGTAGCATCATGATGAAAATACTACAAAATAAGTCTGACTTGTGTCGGATATTTTTTTTTTTTTTTTTGTTACTTATTTGTACCCGTAGGTAGACTCGGTTTGCAGTCTGGTGACAAGCCACCGGCTGCTGGTCGCTGCGTGCGCGAGCGCCCTAAAGCTACATGTTTTTGGTGTGCGGGAGGAAACCGGAGAAATCCCGGAGTAAACCCGCGCAACACGGGGAGAACATGCAAACTCCACACAGCTCACTGTTGGTCAGGGGCTGGGATCGAACCCACGATCTCATGATCCCCGCGATCCCCCGGCCGAGGGTAAAACTGTGCTGCCACAGTGCTAAACCACTGCGCCACCGTGCAGCCCAGATATGTTGTCAACTGTCGATAGTGAACCAGGTGGAAACAGGGATGTTTATTAGGACCACTGAAATTTAAAGGGAAAGAATATATAAACAGCGCTGGATAAGCTAACTACCTAGTAGCACTGGTAGTGCTGAAGCTAACGCCTTTGGTTGGATCATCACAGCAAAGAACACGGTGTTGTAACTGAAGACTGGATCGTTTGTCAGTGATGGAGGGAAAATGGTCCAGAAGAGCAAAACTGACTGCTGAAATAAAGATATTTTAATATTTTTACTGTAGTCATGTGACCTAAGGAAGCATTTTAGATTAAAATCACCCTTTATTGTCATTCAACTGTACAACCAATCATGTACAGTAGAACGAGATTGTGTTTTACCTATCTACAGTGTTAATCACACACACCCCAAGTGTAGAATCAGAAGGGCCGCTGCCATGCAAGGCGCCGCCACAAATTTCCCTCCTCCATTCCATTATTGCTGAGCACCAAGCTGGACGGTAGGAAGTTCCACTTTTATATGGTCTTCGGCATGACCCGGCCGGGATTTGAACCCCTGCCTCCCGGGTGTGGGGCGGATGCTCTACCAACTGAGCCACCACTCCTGTAAAAGTTACCACTTCCGGGAGAAGGTTAAAACCTGCAAACACACCATGTGAATGGGACCTTTATTCCAACCTGTGGCCTTTAATGAAGTTAGGTTATAGTGACCTCTGTCCCTGTGACACATGAATTTAGTTTTTTAGTTGTTTATGAAACTCTCAGCAGGTAAACAAGACACAAACCGGGGCTTTATGTGATTATAGTTTGTACTTAAACAGAGAGAAGGTTGTTTTGTTTCCAAACCACCCTTGAAATATGCAGGCTGTAAAATCCAGACTGGATGATGGCAGGTTGACAGTTTGGTCTGAGAATCTTGTTTCCTCCTGTTTGTGTTTCCCAGCTCGGTGATGCTCAGCATCTTTTACAGCCGTCTGCATTCCTCACGTGTTTGTTCATGATGTTACAGGAATCCAGATGTGAGGAATGTATAGCACCGATCAGCCGACTTATTACTGAAAGTTATTAGTGGGGATTTATTCTTGCCAAATAATCTGCATGGAGCCATGCAATATATTTGAGCTGTAACATTCTTTTTTCTGTCTTTTAAATCTGAAACTTGTTTCAGTATGTTGGCAACTTTTTCTTCCAGTTTTTTTCCTTACTTAAATGTAAAACATAGCTGTTACAGTGCATCTGGAAAGTATTCGCAGTGCTTCCCTTTTTCCATATTTTATGTTATAGCCTTATTCCAAAATGGATTAAATTCATTTTTTTTACCTCAAAATTCTACACACAATACCCCATAATGACAACGTGAAAAAAGTTTTTTTTTTTTTTTTTTAGATTTTTGCAAATTAAAAATAAAACTAAGAAATCACATGTACATAAGTATTCACAGCCTTTGCTCAGTACTTTGTTGATGCACCTTTGGCAGCAATTACAGTCTCAAGTCTTTTTGAATATGATGTCACAAGCTTGACACACCTATCTTTGGACAGTTTGGCCCATTCCTCTTTGCAGCACCTCTCAAGCTCCATCAGGTTGGATGAGAAGCGTCGGTGTACAGCCATTTTCAGATCTCTCCAGAGATGTTCAATTGGATTCAAGTCTGGGCTCTGGCTGGGCCACTCAAGCACATTCAGAGTTGCCCTGAAGCCACTCCTTTGATATCTTGGCTGTGTGCTTAGGGGCCGTTGTCCTGCTGAAAGAGGAACCGTTGTGCCAGTCTGAGGTCAAGAGCGCTCTGGAGCAGGTTTTCATCCAGGATGTCTCTGCACATTGCTGCATTCATCTTTCCCTCTATCCTGACTAGTCTCCCAGTTCCTGCCACTGAAAAACATGTCCACAGCATGATGCTGCCACCACCATGCTTCACTGTAGGGATGGTATTGGCCTGGTGATGAGCGGTGCCTGGTTTCCTCCTAACATGACGCCTCGCATTCACGCTAAAGAGTTCAATCTTTGTCTCTTCAGACCAGAGAATTTTGTTTCTCATGGTCTGAGAGTTCACTTCAGGTGCCTTTTGGCAAACTCCAGGTGGGCTGCCATGTACCTTTTACAAAGGAGTGGCTTCCATCTGGCCACTCTACCATACAGGCCTGCAGAGATGGTTGTCCTTCTGGAAGGTTCTCCTCTCTCCACAGAGGAACGCTGGAGCTCTGATAGAGTGACCATCAGGTTCTTGGTCACTTCCCTGACTAAGGCCCTTCTCCTCCGATTGCTCAGTTTAGATGGCCGGCCAGCTCTAGGAAGAGTTGTGGTGGTTCTGAACTTCTTCCATTTACAGATGATGGAGGCCACTGTGCTGATTGGGACCTTCAAAGCAGCAGAAATTTTTCTGTACCCTTCCTCAGATTTGTGCTTTGAGACAATCCTGTCTCGGAGGTCTGCAAACAATTCCTTTGATTTCCTGCTTGGTTTGTGCTCTGGCATGCACTGTCAACTGTGGGACCTTATATAGACAGGTGTGTGCCTTTCCAAATCATGTCCAATCAACTGAATTTACCACAGGTGGACTCCAGTTAAGCTGCAGAACCATCTCAAGGATGATCAGTGGAAACAGGATGCACCTGAACTCAATTTTGAGATTCATGGCAAAGGCTGTGAATACTTGCGTACATGTGATTTCTTAGTTTTTGATTTTTGATAAATTTGCAAAAATTAAAAAAAAAAACTTTTCACATTGTCATTATGGGGTATTGTGTGTAGAATTTTAAGGAAAAAAAGAGTTAAATTCATTTTGGAATAAGGCTGTAACAAAACATGGGGAAAAAAAAGTGCTGTTTAGACTTTCCGGATGCACTGTAAATGTGTAACTTTGTAAATTTGCAACTTTTCATGATTTTTTTGTGATAAGTTAGCGAACTAGTGTCTTTTCTCATAAATTTACATTTTTTACTAAAATGTTTTTGTTTCTGTGAATTTGCAGCATCTTGCAGTTTTTCTTAACATTTTTTAAAGCTTTTTTCCTCCAGTTGTTTTCATCTTTTGTCAATAATTTGCAACATTTTGGAAATTAGTTTTTTTCTCATTTTTTGTCATTAATTTCCAACATTTATCTCAAATTTCAGTTTTTTTGTAAATTTAAATTTTCTTTACTACTACTCATTTTTCTCAATGAAATTTTCAAAATTTTAGTAAATAATTTGCAATATTTTTTCCTCAAATTGTATTTTTTTCCTTTTTGTCTTAAATTTGGAAGTTTCTAATTGTGAAAGTGAAATTTCTTTCCTGAATTTGCAACTTTTTTCATAAATTTGTATTTTTAACTGTAAATCTGCAGCTTTTCAGAAATTTTAGATTAGCAGCTTTTTCTTGCAGTTTTTTCATAAATTTGCAAGATTTTTTTTATAATTTTTTTTTCAATTTACAGCTTGCAAATTTGTAATTTTTTAAAATTTTCTTGAAATTAGGATTTTTTTCCTTTTTTTTTTCATGAGTGTGGAAATGCTTATAAATTTGCAAGGTTTTCCTCTTTGTATTTTTTTGTAAATTTGATTTCTTGCAAATTTCAGTTTCCTTCTACTCATTTTTTCCAATGAAATTTTCAAAATTTACCATTTACAAAATTTTTTCCTCATAAATTGTAATTTTTTTTCCTTGAAGTTTATATTTTTTATATATTATCATGAAAGTCAAACTTTTTTCAGTTATATTTTGTCAATAAATTTGCAGCTTCTCAGTCTTATTTTCGCCACGAAAGTTTTCCTTTTGTCATTTGCAAATTTTTCTTGAAATTAGACGGATTTTTTAATGAATGTGGAAATTCTTATAAATTTGCAACATTTTCCTCATAAATTTCATATTGTTTTGTAAATTTAAAATTTCTCACAAATTTCAGATTTCATTTTTTCCCAATGAAATGTAAACATTTGTGATTTGCAAACATTTTTCCTCAAATAATTTTTTTCCTCTTAAGTTTGGATTTTTTTAATCATGAAAGTAAAACTTCTCACAAATTTGCAGCTTTTTTCCCTCATAAATTTCTATTTTTTTCTGTAAATTTGCAGCTTCTCAAAAATTTTAAATTTGCAATTTTTCTCAATTTCTTTGGTCATAAATGTGCAACTTTTTTCTCATAAATTTCTAAGAATTGTTTTCTGTAAATTTGCAACTTCGTCCAAAATTTCATGTTTTTTTTTTCTCGAACTTTTTCAGCATTTCAGTGCTAAATTTGTGTATTTTTTCCTTCTAAGTTTCACCTTGTTCTTGCACATCAGTTTTCTGCTCGTTCTGGTGACGCTGTGTCGTGGATTTTCTTTCTATTAATAAATGTCCATTGTTGATCTGATGAATAAATAGTGGTGCAGAGTCAAAGATGCCTTTTCTGGGTAGGGGCTAATGGGATGGCGTGGCAGCCGCCCATCTGTCCATGTGTCACAGGAATTGCCATTCCTCCGACATTAACCTTGAGCAAAACCTGGCAGACCCGATGATCACTGTGTGTGTGAGTTTGGTGACCATGACGGCAGTTGCTTCAAAGGTCAGGAGATATGGGCATTTATGATTTCAGGAAAATCATTACTTCTAGGCCAGGAGTCTGCAATATTAATAGTGTCAGGCCAGTTTTTACTGGTAACTTTGCTGTTTCAGCTTCGTTTCCAGACTCGGATGTTTTTGTGGCTTCAACATGGATTTTGCTGATCAAAAACCTCTCAAAGTGGCTCTTTGGGTAGTACAAGTTGCTGACCCCTGTCCCAGGAAATTTCCCCAGTGTTTGCACACTCACACACAGTGATCCTCAGGTTGGTCTTCATCCAGGTTATGCTCAAGGTCAAAGATCAGGAGATGTGAGCACACTCGTCCTGGAGCGAGCTGCTCCATCATTGGTGGTCTGGTGTGACCAGGCCAAAGCAGCCCCAGTTATGAATTAAAGGTTGCTGCCCTGCTGTGGTGATGTCCGTTTGTTGTCGTCCCAGCATTTCCTCCTTAATCCCGCACCCTCAGACATGTATATAACTATTGTACCAGCGTCCACCAGTCCACCCAGGGCCGGGGCTCCGTTCCTCCAGCGAAGCCCTCCAAAAAGTCCACCACCCCGGGCGGGGCTCAGTTTGTAGGCCTGGAGCTCTACAAACGCCTCAAGGAGTTCCTGAAGAACTACCTGACCAGTCTACTCAAGGTGAGTCCTCCCTCGGCATCAAATGCCTGGTGTACACGCTGCTTCCCATTCATCCTCCCGACCTCCTCCATCTCTGCAGGACGGCGAGGATCTTATGGATGAGTGCGTGCTGAAGTTCTACACCCAGCAGTGGGAGGACTACCGTTTCTCCAGTAAGGTCCTCAATGGGATCTGCGCCTACCTCAACCGCCACTGGGTCAGAAGAGAGTGTGATGAGGGACGGAAGGGCATCTACGAGATTTACTCGGCAAGTCTCATGAATGTTTGAGATTCTGTTGGCTGTTTCAGGTTCTGTGCTGGTTCTAGAACCTAATGGTGTGAAGAACCGTCTGAATTTCGGGACACTGACCCGGTTATTTTGTTTCTGCAGCTGGCACTGGTGACCTGGAGAGAGTGTTTATTCCGACCCCTCAACAAACAGGTGTGTTTGCTTTGTTTCTACGGTGGTGAAGTGGTGTGGGCGTGAGCTTAGTTTGTTGACTGAGCCGACATCTGTTCCAGGTAACAAATGCTGTGCTGAAGCTGATAGAGCGGGAGAGGAATGGAGAGACCATCAACACCAGGCTGATCAGTGGCGTCGTCCAGTCTTATGGTGAGTGGGGCATTGCTGAACAGTGATGGCATCTTTTATTTATAGTTGGGTTGATCTTTATCACTTGTTTCTGAGGCTCCAGTCACATGACCAGCCTTTGGTGACACTTGACTCATATGGGATGGGTGGGCGTTTTAAAATGTAGGGGGCTGATGCATCACTGCTAGCATATTGCTGCTAAGATGGCTTTCTGTGCCGCTGTTAGTCTTGTTTTCTTCTTCTGGACCTCATCACATACAACATTGAGCAAAATCACCAACATAACTTAACTAAAGTTAAGTTAATCCCTTCCACAGCATGTGGGACACCATGTGGTGTATGGGGTGGCGCCTAGACCCTAGGCCACACAGCTACTGTCAGTAGTGAAAGCTACAGTGGTGGTGGGGGGTCAGTCCTCTGGTAGCTCTGTGCGTAGCTGGTAATGTGAATGTAGGCTTTTCTCATGCTGCATGCTAGCGGTTACTGGGATGTACCCAGTAGGTGGTTTGTTAATTTTTTTAGCAAGGGAGAAGGGGGGGGGGGGGGGGGGTTATTCACCAACTTAGCATAAGGTACAAACATATAAATGTAAAATTGGGTACAAATTTGCAAAAATAAAAATGCAAAAATATGACAAGATGCCAATTTATAAATTGAAAAAGTCAGGAATTACAATTTAATTGTACAGAATAAAAATTTAACCAATATTCAGATGAACGTTGTGAATTTATGAGAAAAAAGATGAACATTTATGAGAGAAACTAAAATTTATGAGAAAAAAGTTTAAAATTTACTGGGAAAAAATGGCAAATGTACAAGAAAAAAATTGCAAATTTTGGAGGAAAAAGTTGCAAATTTTTGAGAAAATTGAAAATTTATGGGAAAAACAAATTTGAGGAGTTTCAAATTTTTGAAAAGTAGCAAATTTGAGGAAAGAAGCCACAAATCTACAAGAAAAAAGTTCAAAATTTACAGAAGAAATTGCCAATTTACAAGGAAAAATGCAACTTTGAGGAAAAGTTGCAAAGTTTTGACAAAAAAAAGTGACAAATTTATGAGGGAAAAGTTTAAAAAAAAAAATCCCCCTTATAAATTTATCACTCATGGGGACCGGAGGGTGGGATCACACTTCTCAGCCTCCCTGGAATGGTCTATGCCAAGGTACTGGAGAGGAGAGTCCGGCCGTTGGTCGAACCTTGGATTCAGGAGGAGCAATGTGGTTTTCGTCCTGGCTGTGGCACATCGGACCAGCTCTTTACCCTCTCGAGAATCCTCGAGGGTTTGTGGGAGTTTGCCCAACCACTTTACATGTTTTGTGGACTTGGAGAAGGCATTTGACTGTGTCCCTCGTGGTTTTTTGTGGGGGGTGCTTCGGGAGTATGGGGTATCGGGCTTCTTGTTACGAACTATTCAGTCTCTATATGACCGTTGTGAGAGTTTGGTTCGTATTGCCAACACTCGGTTGGACTCATTCCCAGTGAGAGTTGGACTCCGCCAGGGCTGCCCTTTGTCACCGATCCTGTTCATAATTTTTATGGACAGGATTTCTAGGTGCAGCCAGGGAACGGAGGGTGTCATGCTTGGTGACCACAGGATCTCATCTCTGCTGTTTGCAGATGATGTTGTCCTGTTGGCTTCATCCAGCAATGACCTCAGGTCTTACTGGGACAGTTTGCCGCTGAGTGTGAAGCAGCTGGGATGAGAATCAGCACCTCCAAGTCCGAGTCCATGGTCCTCAGCTGGAAAAAGGTGGATTGTCCTCTTCGGGTTGGGGACAGGCTCCTGCCCTAAGTGGAGGGGTTTAAGTATCTTGGGGTCTTATTCACGAGTGAGGGAAGAATGGAACAAGAGATTGACAGATGGATTGGAGCAGCATCTGCAGTGATGCGGACGTTGTACTGGTCTGTTGTGGTGAAGAGGGAGCTGAGCCCTAAAGCAAAGCTGTCGATTTACCAGTCAATCTACATTCCTACTCTCACCTATGGTCATGAGCTTTGGGTAATGACCGAAAGAGTGAGACTCTGGATACAAGCGGCTGAAATGAGCTTTCTCTGTAGGATTGCTGGACTCATCCTTAGAGCTGGGCTGAGGAGCTCAGTCATCCGGGAGAGGCTCGGAGTAGAACTGCTGCTCCTCCACATTGAAAGGAACCAGTTAAGGTGGTTTGGGCATCTGATCAGGATGCTTCCTGGACACCTCCCACTTGAGGTGTTTCGGGCATGTCCCACTGGGAGGAGACCCCGGGGCAGACCCAGGACTCGCTGGAGAGATTACGTCTCCCAGCTGATCTGGAAACGTCTTGGTATCCTCTCTGAAGAGCTGGAGCAGGTGGCGGGGGAGAGGGGAGTCTGGGCTTCTCTGCTTGAACTGCTGCCTCCGCAACCCGGACCGCCGGAAAAGCGGTAGAAGATGGATGGATGGAAGTTAAAAAATTTTGAGAAAAAAGCCACAAAACTAGTGAGAAAAAGTTGAAAATTTACAGAAAAAATGGCAGATTTAAAAGAAAAAAAATTGCAACTTTATGACGAAAAAGTTGCAAATTTTCAAGGAAAAATGTCAAATTATGAGGAAAAAAAGAAAATATACAAGAAATTGACAACTTTTTTTTTTTTTGCTAATTTATGTGGAAAAAATTGCAAATTTTTGAGAAAAAGGTCACAGATTTATGAGTAATTGTATGTTATCTGTGGCTAAATGAGGTGATATGATGCAAAACGTGAGAAACTTTTCTTGTTAGGCTATCTGTTAATATTTCTGCTTCAGTCTGGAAGTAAAAATCATCAGAAATCACCAGGAAAACGGTGTTTTTTTTCCCATCATCATGATCAGGCCTTGATTAAGGAGGTTATGGGCCCCTGGGCAAGAGCAATTTTTAGGGCCCTCCCACATGTTTATGGGAGTATGATATGCAAAACGGCCATGGAGTTATCTGATTATTAAAGTAGTCATGTAAAAACAATAATCAGATAAAAGGCAATTATTGTGTTACATACAGTGAAATTACATTAACACACATAGTTTATTGCCCAATAATCCATTTATTCAGTACATGTAAACATATCAAATCCAATTACTATTATCTTGATTACACTAGTCAACACCAAATTTATTGTCTAAGTTTTTTTTTAGCTTATTTAGGACAGTTTTGATGTTCTGAATCCAAAAATCACATTGGTTTTGCTCAATCAGGTTAACTTTTTGAATTATGGCCACTTGTTGTTTTATACGTTTTTGTTGACATGTAGGGGTATTTTTGCTTTATATGATGCAAAATTCTTTGTCTTGAAATTCTCTGAATTTTGAACAATGATGACGTAACATTCAATTTACATGTACTTACCTTTATATAAAGGTACAATGAGTACTTGCACAGTACTAAGTAAGTACAGGTTTTTACTTAGCACCTGATCAAGAGAAACGGATGTCATTTTCGGATTCAGCGGTGCAAAATTGTCTTAAATCAGTTGAAAAAACACAGACGGCTTACAAAAAAATATTTTTGTAACCCTGAGTTATTATTCCTAGTTATTGGATTATTGTAGCCATGTAGCCGGGGTCACTGATGGATCAGCTTAACCTTCCAGGTCCTAAATTACAAAGGCAGTGGCTATGGCTACAGAACCGTATCCATAGAATTCTTGTTACAGATACGGCTCGAATCTGATTGGCCAGTACGTTCTATTAATGTGTAGCTTAAAAGCAGCAGGCTACAGGCATGGAAATCTGAGGCATATACAGTGCATCCGGAAAGTCTTCACAGCGCTTCACTTTTTCCACATTTTGTTATGTTGCAGCCTGATTCCAAAAGGGATTAAATTTATTTTTTTCCTCAAAATTCTACACACAATACCCCATAATGACAATGTGTAAAAAGTTTTGAGGTTTTTGCAAATTTATTAAAAATAAAAAACTAAGAAATCACATGTACGTAAGTATTCACAGCCTTTGCTCAATACTTTGGCTACTTACTTTACTTTCTTTGGCAGCAATTACAGCCTCAAGTCTTTTTGAATATGATGCCACAAGCTTGGCACACCTGTCTTTGGGCAGTTTGGCCCATTCCTCTTTGCAGCACCTCTCAAGCTCCATCAGGTTGGGTGGGAAGCGTCGGTGCACAGCCATGAGTTCTAGCTGGGCCACTCAAGGACATTCACAGAGTTGTCCTGAAGCCACTCCTTTGATATCTTGGCTGTGTGCTTAGGGTCCGTTGTCCTGTCGAAAGATGGAACAGTCGCCCCAGTCTGAGGTCAAGAGCGCTCTGGAGCAGGTTTTCATCCAGGATGTCTCTGTACATTGCTGCATTCATCTTTTCCTCTATCCTGACTAGTCTCCCAGTTCCTGCCGCTGAAAAACATCCCTGCAGCATGATGCTGCCACCATCATTGGCGTGGTTATGAGCGGTGCTTGGTTTCCTCCAAACATGACACCTGGCATTCACACCAAAGAGTTCAATCTTTGTCTCATCAAACCGGAGAATTTTATTTCTCATGGTCTGAGAGTCCTTCAGGTGCCTTTTGACAAACTCCAGGCGGACTGCCATGTGCCTTTTACTACGGAGTGACTTCTGTCTGGCCACTCTACCATACAGGCCTGATGGGTGGATTGCTGCAGAGATGGTTGTCCTTCTGGAAAGTTCTCCTCTCTCCACAGAGGAATGCTGGAGCTCTGAAATAGTGACCATCGGTTTCTTGGTCACCTCCCTGACTAAGGCCCTTCTTCCCTGATAGCTCAGTTTAGACGGCCGGCCAGCTCTTGGAGTCCTGGTGGTTCTGAACTTCCATTTACAGATGATGGAAGCCACTGTGCTGATTGGGACCTTCAAAGCAGCAGAAATTTTTCTGTACCCTTCCCAGATTTGTGCCTCGAGACAATCCTGTCTCGGAGGTCTACAGACAATTCCTTAAACTTCATGCTTGGTTTGTGCTCTGACATGCACTGTCAACTGTGGGGACCTTCTATAGACAGGTGTGTGCCTTTCCAAATCATGTCCAATCAACTGAATTTACCACAGGTGGACTCCAATGAAGCTGTAGAAACATCTCAGGGATGATCAGTGGAAACGGGATGAACCGGAGCTCAATTTTGAGATTCATGGCAAAGGCTGTGAATACTTGCAGTATGTACACGTGATTTCTTTTTTAATAAATTTGCAAAAATCTAAAAAAAAAAAAAAAAAAAAAAAAAAAATCACATTATCATTATGGGGTATTGTGTGTAGAATTTTGAGGGAAAAAAATTAATTTTAATCCATTTTGGAATAAGGCTGTAACATAAAATGTGGAAAAAGTGAAGCGCTGTGAAGACTTTGCGGATGCACTGTATTTGTTTCAAAATTTTAGTCAGTTATCTACTTACTACCTTTTTAACCTTACCCACTGCCAAATCCTAAGGCTAACCTCTTAATTTTAAACCTAAATTTCATCTCAGTAAAGGTGCTGATAGCATGATGCAAACCAGCAACCTTCTGGTCACAGGCCCAACGTGAATCGACCTAAGCCACAGCAGCAGTTGGCTTGGAGCTGATCTGAAAAGGTTTTGTCGGATTGTCAACTCTTCCATACCAAATAGGCATTTCGTATAGGGATACGGCCTCCGTATCCATAGCCACTGCCCATTACTAAATAAAGTGAATGACCACAAAGTTCCAGGTGTAGCTTGAATAGCAGAAAAATATTGTGCCATCAGGATTAACAACTTACAAATGTCTTGTATCAACCCACAACTTTAATTATGACAATGAAAAAACACACTCAGCAGTGTTTTCTGTTCAAGGGTTAAATATTAACTATTTGAAACCAGAACAGGTTTTTCACTACACAGAGGAAACTGTGTAGTGAACAGTCGTACTGGGAAAACAGCTGCTCTTCTCCATGACCCAGGAGAAGAGCAGCTTATGTGCACACAAACCCGATATTATCTAATGATGACAGTTTTTACAATGTTAAAGTAGAACTGAACCCACCTTTTTGCGCAAAAAGTAGAATAGCGGATTAATTCCTTATTACCTATTGTATTTTTCAACACATAAAAGAAATTTTTAGGCCGTGCGATGGCCAAGCTATAAGCCGATAAACTTTTGCCTCTGGCTGGCAGTGCCAAACAAACCGGAAGTAGTGCAGACGACGCTGCGTGATGTCACGAGTGTGACCCTTAGCAAAACAACAATGGCAGATGATAGCAGTTCCAGCAGTCAAGAAAACTAGAGTTTTCAGAGTGAAGAGGCATTCAGGATCGGTGACGAGACAGAGGAGGATGCAGGAGTGTCAAGTGAACAGGAAGAGAGCGAGGGAGGCATCGAACCGTACAGATTCGAGCCAGAATTGTCGGGGGATTCCGGCACCGACTCAGAGTCAGACCGCAGCAGTGATGGGGAGGAGAGTCGCTTATTGAATACAGAATGGTGAGTCTTTACTTCTCTACTTTGGCATGTTTGGGGTGTCAGGATAAGGAAAATTAAGTCTGGACTGCAGACGATTTTTGTGTTTCAATAACAATAATTCCAGTAGAAAAGGGACATTGCGGTCCGAGGGTGGTGCCAATGGTCTGATGCAATCAGTGCAGTGACCAACTGGTGACCATGCAATGCATCGCTTCCCGGTCGCTTTTTTTTGTTACTTATTTGTACCCGTAGGTAGATTCGGTTTGCAGTCTGGTGACAAGCCACCGGCTGCCGGTCGTTGCGTGTGCGAGCGCCCTAAACCTACATGTTTTTGGTATGCGGGAGGAAACCGGAGAAATCCCGGAGAAAACCCACGCAACACGGGGAGAACATGCAAACTCCACACAGCTCACTGTTGGTCGGGGGCTGGGATCGAACCCACGATCTCATGATCCCCGCGATCCCCCGGCCGAGGGTAAACTGTGCTGCCACAGTGCTAAACCACTGCGCCACCGTGCAGTTTTTCCTCCCCCTTTCTTTTCTTTCGTCGCCATGACAGCTTTCCTTGGCCACTGAACAGATCTTCCCAGGTGTTGGAAGTGTTTTGTAGTCGACTATCACGACAAAATGCACCAAAAACATCCAGTGTCGACGTGCTTGCAATGGTAAACATGGAGGACTGGGCCCAATTCGTGACGTCACGCGGAACTCCGGCTGCACTTCCCGATAATCGGCGGATTCGTCGGATTTTTCAGGGCGGGAAATTCAAAATCGCGATTTTCTCCAAGATTCCGGGATTGGTGGAGGGGGTGCCAATGATAAATTATCTTTATAATTGTATGTACTATCACCCAGTGCCGTTCAGTGCCGTTCACTTCAGTTCTACTTTAACCTCATTCACTGTCATTCTTTTAAAAGGATGATTCAGAAGAAAATATCTCAACAGTTGTTTTGAATTAAATTTGCAATTTTGCATTCACCAGAGCAGATTAATAGAACTCCAGCCAAGATGAACGATAATATAACTGAAGGAAATGTTACAACTCGTGGACAAAGTGAAAGACTGGCGTCATCTCTGAATTGTAGCGGCCAGATCTCATCCATGGCCAAGCAAGGCTGTGGAGTTAAAAAGCTCCTTTAAAGTTTGTAAAAGTTGGTGTGCGCCGGATTAATATAAACTGCTCACAAACCTAATTTCACGACATTTGGACTAACTTCTCAGATTTTTCAAAACGTCTGTAAAAGTCGATCCAAACGCTATAGTGTGAACCCAGATTCGTGGAAAAAACAATCACCGTATATGCGCCAGGCAAAACGATTCAAACAGCCGTGGAAGGAGAAAATAGAAGCCAGTGTCTTGAAACATACAGTGGGGCAAAAAAGTATTTAGTCAGCCACCAATTGTGCACGTTCTCCCACTTAAAAGATGAGCGAGGTCTCCAATTTTCATCATAGGTATACCTCAACTATGAGAGACAAAATGAGAAAATCACATTGTCTGATGTTAAAAGAATTTATTTGCAAATTATGGTGGAAAATAAGTATTTGGTCACCTACAAACAAGCAAGATTTCTGGCTCTCACAGACCTGTAACTTCTTCTTTAAGAGGCTCCTCTGTCCTCCACTCGTTACCTGTGTTTGAACTCGTTATCAGTATAAAAGACAACTGTCCACAACCTCAAACAGTCAGTCAGACTCCAAACTCCACTATGGCCAAGACCAAAGAGCTGTCAAAGGACACCAGAGACAAAATTGTAGACCTGCACCAGGCTGGGAAGACTGGATCTGCAATAGGTAAGCAGCTTGGTGTGAAGAAATCAACTGTGGGAGCAATTATTAGAAAATGGAAGACATACAAGACCACTGATAATCTCCCTCGATCTGGGGCTCCATGCAAGATCTCACCCGTGGGGTCAAAATGATCACGAGAACGGTGAGCAGAAATCCCAGAACCACACGGGGGGACCTAGTGAATGACCTGCAGAGAGCTGGGACCAAAGTAACAAAGGCTACCATCAGTAACACACTACGCCGCCAGGGACTCAAATCCTGCAGTGCCAGACGTGTCCCCCTGCTTAAGCCAGTACATGTCCAGGCCCGTCTGAAGTTTGCTAGAGAGCATTTGGATGATCCAGAAGAGGATTGGGAGAATGTCATATGGTCAGATGAAACCAAAATAGAACTTTTTGGTAAAAACTCAACTTGTCGTGTTTGGAGGAGAAAGAATGCTGAGTTGCATCCAAAGAACACCATACCTACTGTGAAGCATGGGGGTGGAAACATCATGCTTTGGGGCTGTTTTTCTGCTAAGAGACCAGGACGACTGATCCATGTAAAGGAAAGAATGAATGGGGCCATGTATCGTGAGATTTTGAGTGAAAACCTCCTTTCATCAGCAAAGGCATTGAAGATGAAACGTGGCTGGGTCTTTCAGCATGACAATGATCCCAAACACACCGCCCGAGCAACGAAGGAGTGGCTTCGTAAGAAGCACTTCAAGGTCCTGGAGTGGCCTAGCCAGTCTCCAGATCTCAACCCCATAGAAAATCTTTGGAGGGAGTTGAAAGTCTGTGTTGCCCAGCGACAGCCCCAAAACATCACTGCTCTAGAGGAGATCTGCATGGAGGAATGGGCCAAAGTACTAGCAACAGTGTGTGAAAACCTTGTGAAGACTTACAGAAAACGTTTGACCTCTGTCATTGCCAACAAAGGGTATATAACAAAGTATTGAGATGAACTTTTGTTATTGACCAAATACTTATTTTCCGTCATAATTTGCAAATAAATTCTTTAAACATCAGACAATGTGATTTTCTGGATATTTTTCCCCCTCATTTTGTGTCTCATAGTTGAGGTATACCTATGATGAAAATTGGAGATCTCTCTCATCTTTTAAGTGGGAGAACGTACACAATTGGTGGCTGACTAAATACTTTTTTGCCCCACTGTACTCACCATTTGGAAGTTTGAGATTGAAATGGCACAAAAATGTTTCTGCCGTCTGTAGGAATGCTCACATGCTCTGATGTCAGCGTCCTTATTCTGGCAGCTCTTCAGTCCTTTTCTGGGTCACTTATCCCGGTGGGTACGACTGACTATCACAACTTAAAAAAATGCTGTCAGTTTAGGAATCTTTTTTAAAACCTCCTTCTCAACGTTCCTGTTTTACTTTCTCATTTTTTCTCTTTTGGACGCCACTGTCGTACATTCATTCATTCGTCCACGGATTTAATACCTGCCCACGTCCAGCCTTAAATCAGGTCAAATGTCAACTCTTAACTAATTAAGTTAAGCAGGCGGGGCAGACGTACACCTCAACAAATAAAAAGTTGATATGCCAAAACAAACCCTCCAGTAAACGTTGGGCATGGCAGAATTAGCAAAAAAGTGTTTCTTTTGGGGCCCCAAACAAGCTGGGGCCCCTGGGCTACTGCCCCAATAAGCCCTCTTGATAATCCACGGCAGATCATGATCCGTGTCCAGCTGTCTCTAACACGCTCTCCTCCTCCTGCAGTTGAGTTGGGCCTGAACGAGGAGGACGCCTTCGCCAAAGGCCCCACGTTGTCCGTCTACAAGGAGTACTTCGAGTGTCAGTTCCTCACGGACACGGAGCGCTTCTACACGCGTGAGAGCACAGAGTTCCTGCAGCAAAACCCCGTCACAGAGTACATGAAGAAGGTGAGTGGAGTGTGGACACATCTGTCCACAGCTGTCAGGCCACTTACTTTAAGCGTTTTTTTTTTGTTTGTTTCATCAGGCCGAGGCCCGTCTCCTGGAGGAGCAGCGGCGCGTGCAGGTTTACCTCCATGAGTCCACCCAGGACGAGCTGGCCAGGAAGTGTGAGCAGGTCCTGATTGAGAAGCACCTGGAGATCTTCCACACCGAGTTCCAGAACCTGCTGGATGCAGACAAGAACGAAGGTGAGCAGTTGGCCGTTTTTCTTTGGGCTGCTGGTAAGTGGCGACCGCTAAAATGTCACAGCAATTAATATTCTACTGACTGGACTGTGTTGTCTCCTCTCAGATTTGGGCCGGATGTACAACCTGGTGTCACGGATCACAGACGGTCTGGGCGAGCTGAAGAAACTCCTGGAGAGCCACATCCACAACCAGGGCCTGGCTGCCATTGAGAAGTGTGGCGAGGCTGCTCTCAACGTACGCCCCAGTGGTTTGCTTTTATGTTGATGAACTCACTGGTGCGCCGCGGAGAAAAATCAAGATTGAGGAAAATTGAAAAATCGAAACTTTCCAAGAAAAAAATTTGCATATTTATGAGAAAAAAGTCAAAAAAAAAAAAATTTGAGAAAAAGGTTGTAAATCTGAGGAAAAAAAGCCACAAATCCATGAGGAAAAAGTTGAAAATTTGCAGAAAACAATTGGAAATTTACAAGAAAAAAAATGCTACTTAATGAGGAAAAAGTTGCAAATTTATTAGAAAAAATTGCATATTTATGTAAAAAAAAAAAAAAAAAAAAAGAGAAAAAAGTTGTAAATCTGTGAGGGGAAAAAAAGCCACAAATCCACAAGGAAAAAGGTTAAAGTTTACAGAAAAAAATTGCAGATTTACAAGAAAAAAATTGATGCTTAATGAGGAAAAAGTTGCAAATTTATTAGAAAAAACTGTGTATTTATGAAAAAAAATCAACAATTTTTGAGACAAAAAGTTCCAAATCTACAGTGCTGTGAAAAAGTATTTGTCCCCTTCCTAATTTCTTATATTTTTGCATATTTGTCACACTTAAATGTTTCAAATCGTCAAACAAATTTTAATATCAGACAAAGCCAACTTGAATAAATGCAAAATGCAGTTTTCAAATGATGATTTCATTTATTAAAGGAAAAAAAAAAATCCAAACCTACCTGGCTCTATGTGAAAAAGTAATTGCACCCAATGTTCCATCATGAATTAACTGTGATTAACCACAGTTTTTGGAAAGCTGAGTTCAATTTCAGTAGCTACACCCAAGCCTGATTACTGCCAGACTTGTTGAATCAAGAAATCACTTAAATAGAACTTGTCTGCCAACCTGAGGTAGGCTAAAAGATCTCAAGAAGCAACACATCCCACTGTGATCTAAAGAAATTCAAGAACAGATGAGAAACAAAAACCCCGAACGTCTAAAGAACTGCAGGCCTCACTTGCCTCAGTTTGGACACTGGTCCATCATGGAACAATAAGAAAGAGACTGGGCAAAAATGACATCTATGGGAGAGTTCCAAGACAAAAACCGCTGCTGTATAAAAAGAACACAAAGACTTGTCTCACATTTGCCAGAAAACATCTAGAAGATCCTCAAGACTTTTGGGGAAATATTCTGGGGACTGACGAGACAAAAGTTGAACTTTTTGGAAGACGTGTCCTGTTTTATCTGGCATAAAACTAACACATAAAAGAACATTGTATCAACAGTCAAACATGGTGGTGGTAGTGTCATGGTCTGGGGCTGCTTTGCTGCTTCAGAATCTGGACCACTTGCCCTAATTGACAGAACCATGAATTCTGCTCTCTACCAGAAAATTCTGAAGGAGAATAATGTGACTGAATTTAAACAATTCTGCACAGAAGAGTGGGTCAAAATTCCTCAACAATGATGTAAAAGACTCATTGCCAGTTATTGGCACCAATGGTGGCACAACCAGTTATTAGGTTTAGCGGGTAGTTGGGGGGCAATTACTTTTTCCACATAGGGCCAAGTAGGTTTGGATAGCTTTTTTCCCTTAATAAATGAAATCACCATTTGAAAACTGCATTTTGTATTTACTCAGGTTATCTTTGTCTAATATTAAAATTTGTTTGATGAGCTGAAACATTTAGGTGTAACAAATATGCAAAAATATAAGAAATCAGGAAGGGGGTAAATACTTTTTCACAGCACTGTATGAAAGGAAAAAAAAGCCACAAATCCACAAGGGAAAAAGTTGAAAATTTACAGGAAAAAAAATTTGTAAATTTACAAGAAAAAAACTGCAAAGTCACAAATTTATTGGAAAAAGTTCACAATTTACAAGAAAAAAAATTGCAGATTTTTGAGAAAAAAGTTGAAAATTTACAGAAAAAAATTTGCAAATTTACAAGGCAAAAAATTTTGCAAATTTATGAAGACAAAGTTGCAGATTGAGAAACAAACCACAAATCTACAAGAAAAAGTTGAAAATTTACAGAAAGACATTGCAAATTTACAAGAAAAAATTGCAACTTTACATTAAACTTTAGAAATAAGAGGCAAACCGAAGGAAACTGGCTTATCAAGCTGGCTGATTTGGGGCTCATTTCACCTCTTCTTGGAATTGGAGGGAAGGTCTCGATCATCTTATCTCATCAGACTCTAGTGTTGTGTGAGGTCTGTTACCAGTGGTCCAGTCTGTTCAGAGCAGCGTCAGGGCGGCTCTGGTCTCGAATCATAAATATCCAGCATGTTGGCTATTTACAAGTCAAAATTTCTGTTGGGTGGAGGACAGACGAGTATGAATGAGACAATCGATCAGAAAGCGTTGTCCGTAGGGCTGGGCGATTAACCAAAAATGAACTGAAACCCTCTTGGCCCTCTGTTAAAACACTCTCCACTGTGTGTGTGTGTGTGTGTGTGTGTGTGTGTGTGTGTGTGTGCGCGCGCGTGCTGTGGACCTAAACTGACTATTCTGTGTGAAACAACAGTCCTTTGTGACACTGAATAAAGAGGAAGTGATCTGGTACAAGCTGATATTTAGTGTATTTAATGAGTTTCTCTGTGTAAAATGTAGCTGAATTTATCCTGAAAAAATTTATCCTAATAAAAACAAACGCTGGTGCTGGACTAGCAGAAGAGCCGTTGGAGTGATGCAGCGCTGCTTCATCAGCAGCAACTGCATCAGCTTCTTAGGAAATAAAATTAATTTTCTAAATTTGTGTGCATGTGTGTCTCCTTCAGGACCCCAAAGTCTACGTCCAGACGACCCTGGACGTCCATAAGAAGTACAATGCCTTGGTCATGTCCGCCTTCAACAACGACGCCGGCTTTGTGGCGGCTCTGGACAAGGTGAGGTCATGGAGGACGGTTTCAAACCCACCAAATGACCCGAGTGAGGGTTTTTAACGTTGTCGCCGTGTCTTTTCGTCCTCCTGCAGGCGTGTGGTCGGTTCATCAACAACAACGCCGTCACCAGGATGGCTCAGTCCTCCAGCAAGTCCCCTGAGCTGCTCGCCAGATACTGTGACTCCCTGCTGAAGAAGAGGTGCCACATGTTTGAAAATTGGAGGAGGAATGAGGATGTTGGCTTCAGGAATTATTGAGGAGAGAAAAAAGTTTGACAAACTGCATATTTACATAAAAACCACAAATTTAAATGGGGGGAAAAAAATGCATGAAAAATTTGCAAATTTAAAGAAAATTTTTTTGCACATTTCCATGAAAAACTTGCAAATTTAAATGGAATAATTGCATATTTAAATAAAATAATTAAAATGAAAAAATTATTTACATAAACTTGCAAATTTAAATTAAAAAAATGCACATTTACATTAAAAATTTGCACATTTAAATGGAAATATTTGCATGAAAAATTTTCAAACTTAAATGGAAAAAAATTTGACATTTCCATGAAAAACTTGCAAATTTAAATGGTAAAATTAGCTTATTGGCATGGAAAATTTACAAATTTAAATGGCGGATAATTTTTTCGCACATGGAGGGTCGTTCAGAACTCCTTATAGGAACTCCTGATGATAATCAAGTCAGTGGCGGTAATGCACCTGTAAGCTGGCTGCCAACAGCCAATCAAATCAAAAAGAAGAAAGAATAAATTACATATTTACATAAAATTGGGAATTAAAATGAAAAAAATTGCATATTTACACAAACTTGCACATTTAAATAAAAATGCACATTTACAATAAAAACTTGCAAATTTAAATGAAAAAATGCATATTTACATTAAAAAATTTGCACATTTAAATGGAAAAAAATGAATATATTCATGAATAATTTGCAAATTTAAATGAAAAAAATTTGACATTTCCACGAAAAACTTGCACAATGAAATGGAAGAAATGACATATTTACATTAATTATGAATTTAAATGAAAAAAATGCATATTTACATTAAAAATTTGTGCATTCAAATAAAAAATGCATATTTAAAAATTTGCAGATTTATTATTTAGATATTTTTTGGCCCCCCCAAAAAAATCACTAAACCCTACCAGAATGCCTATTCAGTTAAAAATGACAGAGCTAATTTCACTAATATTAACCTGATGGATGGATGCTAATGTAAAACCATGAATATAATAATTATAGTAAATGACGTTAGACTAGAACTGATCCTGTAATGGTGCCTCTAAAACTAGCTGGAGTTGATTTATGTCGTCAAACTTTGACTAAATTCCATCTGGAAGCGTTTAAATCCAACATGCGCAGACAAAAACACGGAGCTGCCTCGGTGATGTTTCCAGAATCCAAACCAAACACGGACAGGAAGTGGTCAGAGCATGAAGCACGGTGGCGCAGTGGTTAGCACTGCGGCAGCACAGTTTACCCTTGGCCGGGGGATTGTGGGGATCGTGGGTTCGATCCCAGCCCCCGACCAACAGTGATCTGTGTGGAGTTTGCATGTTCTCCCCGTGTTGCGTGGGTTTACTCCGGGATTTCTCCGGTTTCCTCCCACATGCCAAAGACATGCATGTTAGGTTAATTGGCTGTTCTAAATTGTCCCTAGATATCTGTTTCCTATAGGCCCTTAGAATAGAGGGTTAGTATTAATGAAAGCGCTTTGAGTGGTCTTTGTGACTAGAAAAGCGCTATATAAGTGCAGGTTAGTTAGTTAGTAGTTAGAACACAAGTGTTAACTGGAGCCTGATGTTTGGTCATCTGTTGGTTTAAACGTATTGGACTGTTCTCTGTGAAAATAAAAATGTGGTTAAATTTGTCCTCAGCTCCAAAAACCCGGAGGAGGCTGAGCTGGAGGACACGCTCAACCAAGTGGTGAGATCCACAAACACGCCACTGCTTCTGTTGTAGAGTTTTAGGTTATTTTGAATGTTTATGCTAGCATATGGCTCCTGTTTGATTTCTGATTTTGCAGAATTAATTATTAAAACTAAAAATTAAAAACTCATCTTCATAGATGGTGGTGTTCAAGTACATCGAGGACAAAGACGTGTTCCAGAAGTTCTACGCCAAGATGCTGGCCAAACGTCTAGTCCACCAGAACAGCGCCAGCGACGATGCCGAGGCCAGTATGATCTCCAAACTCAAGGTCCCACTCCTCTTCAGATTACATCCACACATGATGAGCCAGTCGGCTGTAACTTAACTTAACTTCCTGTTCCTGTTCTTCTTCTTCTCCTGCAGCAAGCGTGCGGCTTTGAGTACACGTCCAAACTCCAGAGGATGTTCCAGGATATTGGAGTCAGCAAAGACTTGAACGAGCAATTCAAGAAGCACCTGACCAACTCGGAGCCGCTCGACTGTGAGGATGGAAACATCGTCTTTATCCCTTAGTCATTTATTAGAATTAAAATACTGTGTCTATCGAGAAAAAGGCTTTAGAAAAGGTTCGGAGAGTGCTCCAACGATGGACGCTTGTCTACAACTTACATGTTATGAGGAGAAAAAGTTACAAGAAAAAGATGACATTTCAGAGAAAAAAGTTGCACATTTTTAAGAAATAAAAATAGCATATGGGGGGAGAAATTTCTTTACAAAATGTTAGTTTTGAGGGAAAAAACTTTGAACTTATCAGGAGAATTGTAGAAATGTAATGTTTTGAGGAAATGGTCACAATTTAGGAGACTAGAAAAACGAGCAAATTACAGAGAAAAAAGTAGCAAATTTGATGATAACAAATTTAAGAAAAAAGGTTACAAACATGAAGAAACGATTCAGAGGGAAAAAATCAAGAGAAAAAATGTTAAATCACAAATTTGGGGAAAAAATTCACAAATTTATGGAAAGAAATAAATTTACATGAAAAAAATCTAAAGTTTATGGAAAAAATAGCAAATTTATGGGGGGGGGTTGCATACTTATGGGTAGGGCTGTGTGATATGATGTATATATACAGTATATTGTATGACTATATAAAAACATCTATCGTTTCATAGAATACTCAGTCGTTTATATCGTGATTTCAAATGCACATACTTCAGTTTCTTGAGCAAAGCTCCTCACCCAGTACTTGTCAGTGCCCCGCCTCTCCCCCACAGTGTGTGGTGTGAACAGTTGTGTGGTGGGTCGCTAGGCTCTCTGGTGGTTGTGAACTCCAAACTACGGGTTTGGCCAAATATCTACTACTCCTGTTTGCCAGGGATGTGGGACTGTTTTCCATCGTGCTGCATCAGAGAGGATAGTCCACCTACAGTACCTTGTTTTAATAGGAGGTAAGTAACGTTAACACCATGTTTAATTATGCCTCGGTGAAACTTGAGAGGCATACGGTAATCAGTGCGTCTGTTTGTGGCTCTGTGTGCGTATTTGTCTGTCTGTCTGTCCGCCGCTCTGTTTCAGCTCGCCCAGTCAAAATTAACTGGAACTAAAGGCTTGTATTATTGTATCACTATATTTTCTTGACTTTTAATTTGCCAGAATTTTGAAATAACGCTTTGTTTTTGAAATTAACACAAAAATGGCTCACCTTTACCGCCAATGGAACGGTACTGTGCATGCGCCCGGAAACTCGCGCCAGAGAAAAATACTGAGCAGTCCGCTAATACTGGGTGAAAGAACAAATGTCAAGTCTTTTTGCCCATCTGTTTTCTTCCTCTGCCACTAAACAGCAAAAGCTCCTGTTCGTTTTGATTGTCATGGTATTCACATACCTCCATCGCTTCCACCATTTAACCCATTTTCTGTCTATGGCGCACCAGCGCACCTGTCAGTTCATCACCCTCTGGCGGTTTCTTTTTTTTCAAGAAAATATTCAGTTTATATATCACAAATTCCAAAGGCTGTAACTTGAAAGTGGTAAGAGATAATGGCTTGCTGTCAATTAGAAAGATGTAGAATATGATCCAAAGTTTGAGATAGGAGTAAATTTATCCATCTAATTTGCATAATGCAACGGCAACCGTATCAAATTATATAACTTTCGGTCAAAAGTGGACTTTGGACATATTTACACAAAGCATGGTTTTGTTTTTTTGTTATCTTTAAAGTATATGAACCAAAAAATCAGTAGAATGTACACAAACAAATAAATACATCGGACCTACCACGCACCATGCGTCTTCATTCGTCCATTTTTGTCATCCCCGTTCCTTATTTCGTCTTCTGCCAGTCATTTTCGCTTTCTCTCCCACATCCAGAAACTGTCACATGTATGTTATGATTTATTCCACCTCAATTTCGGTTACATAATGCTGCCAAACTGGCGCTATTGTTCTCTCTCATCACGTGCAGCTCTGTCGATGGCAGACGAAAATGTACATGCTCCAAGTCATCTTCTGCTGTCACATCTAAATATTTCCCTTCAGAAGCTAAATAATCTCTTTTTAAAATCATAGTTGGCAAAACTTGGAGCAAATGCTTCCTCCGTGTGGAAAATATGTTGCGATGGAGCCATTGTTTACATTCTTTTCTTCGTGTTCCTGGAAATGATGTCTGAGGTGGTTTGTTGGGGTGAAGTCCTCCAGTGAAGAGCAGTAAGCTATACGTGTCTGACATCTTGTGATGTAAAATGCTTGGTACAACTGGGTTTTCTGTGCATTTTGGACACATCATATGACAGGCATAGAATTGTGCCAAGGACAGCAGGTGACGCTGATGTCTTATGACAGCCGGACAATAAAAGGGTTAAAACATCTGCCATCATGCTATTCTTTGTGTTTGGATTGCAGCTGTTCAAATCAGGTTGGTGGCTCTTGGCTGCCGCTGACAGTATGGGCATGTGAACTGCAGATTAGTTTCACTGCACATGCGTGTACTCCAAAACTACTGGATGGATTTGGATGAAATTTTTACCAGAGGTGGTCCTTGTGTTAGAGAGGAAACCACAACATTTTGGTGATGATCCGAGAACGCATACCTCCACCAAGGCTCTGGCACAGAGGCATCAGCACCTTGGTGCTTTCATTATAAAACAGCAAATACTAAATGATGATGTTAAGTTGTACTAATTTGAAACATTATAGTGTATCAGACCATCCTTTCTTTTGTTTAAATTACTGCTGTTTCTTAGTTTTGTATGAAAAAACAATTAAAGCTGCAAAAGTGCATGATGGTGGCACATACGTGCATGCAAAAATAAATAAAACGGGTCAGAGGAGCAAATTGGCTCTTAATGTAATTTATTGATTTCTCATAATTTTAATTCATCAAATAGTGATAATAGAATAAAGTTAGTCATCACATGTATTTTATTGCATTACCTTTTATGTCTTTGATTTTCAGATCATGACCAATCTGAAATATTTTTACGAAGAAGCAAACCGGTTATATCAGGCCAGAATGGCAGTCATCAGGCTGCAGGTCTACACTTAAATTTTCATTGATTTAAACTAACAGCTAATTTTTATCTGTAGATGGCGGGGATGAGTTTTTATGTTTTGTGTGTTTTGCTTTTCTCCTCTGGCTCAAGAAGTATTTAACTAATTGATAACTTTTATTCATACATGATTTAGAAGAAAAAATTGAAATTTATGAGAATCAAGTCTCAAATGTGAGGGTGGTGCAGGACACTGAGACAGCGAGATGGTGGTGAAGTGCTGTAGGAGTGACAGATGGATTCAAGGTGGGGGTGCTGTTACATCAGGGATCGGCTCTGAGCCCCTTCTTGTTTGCCATGGTGATGGACAGGCTGACAGATGAGGTCAGGCAGGATTCTCCATGGACCATGATGTTTGCTGACGACATTGTGATCTGCAGTGAGAGTAGGGAGCAGGTAGAAGAGAACCTGGAGAGGTGGAGGTATGCTCTGGAGAGAAGAGGAATGAAAGTCAGAAGAAGCAAGACAGAATACATAAGTGTGAATGAGAGGGAAGCAGGTGTAAGAGTGAAGATGGAAGGAGTAGCGGTAATGAAAGTAGATGAGTTTAAATACCTTTAAATACCCAAATAGGAGACACTGTAGATAGTGTGAGCGGCAACAAGAGAGGCAAACGTGGAGGTATCCGAATGAAGCTAGCCACTATCCCACACAGACTCCTGATTCCTTCCCTCATTCTGGCCAATGTACGCTCATTAGACTACAAAATAGACCACATACAGCTCCTGAGAACTACACAACATGATGCGCGGAACTGCTGTGCTTTTATCTTTATGGAAATGTGGTTAAATGACAATATACCGGACTCTGCCATTCAGTTAGCAGGGCTAACATGCTACAGTGCTGATAGGGTCTCCATGGAAGGAGGAAAGACCCAAGGGGGAGCCATGTGTGTTTACATCAGTGATGCTTGGTGCCGAGATACAACTGTTGTGCATAAACACTGTTCTCCATTGGTGGAGCTTTTGATCATCAAGTGCCGACCCTTTGACATTCCGAGAGAATTTACATCTGTCCTACTGGTCGCAGTGTATGTCCCCGCGCACCGCCATCGGTGAAAGGAGTAACGCTCTAAAGGAACTCTAAGGCCATCAATGAGACACAAACAGCACACCCAGACGGATTCCTCATCACAGCAGGAGACTTCAACCATGCAGATTTAAAGGCCCTCCTACCAAAACGACACCAACATGTGGACTTTCCAACAAGAGGAAACAATTAGCTGGACCTGGTGTACACACCTCACAAGAAAGCATACAGAGCACCCCACCCCTTCCCTGCCTGGGTCTCTGATCACATGATCTTGTTAAGGCCTGCATACAAACCCAGAGTGAAAGCCATCACAACAAAAAAGCAGGTACGTATGTGGCCAGAGGGGGTCTCTGATGCTCTGAAAGACTGCTTCAGCACTAGAGACTGGGACACTTTGAAGCATGCAGCCACTCACAATGGACACACAAACATAGAGTGGTACATTGAGGTTGTTGTAGCATACATGACTAAATGCATTGATGATGTCACTCACTGCAAGACCATCACTGTTCACACCAACCAAAAGCCATGGATGACAGCAGAGGTCCACAGACTTCTAAGGGCTCAGGACACAGCCTTCAGGGCCGGTGATACTGTAGGACTAACAGCTGGGGCCGACCTGTCCCGTGGCATCAAGGAGGCAAAACAACAGTACAGCAAGAAAATATCTGGCTAATTCAGCAACACCAGAGATGCACGTTCCCTCTGGCGTGGCATACAGACCCTCACCAACTACAAACCTCCATCTCAGACCTGTGCAAGTGACATCACACTGCTTAACAACCTAAATGATTTCTTTGGCTGCTTTGAAGCACATCAGCACAGAAGACCACTCCTCCTCCACACAAGCAGGCCACAAGTCTGGATCCAGCCAGTGTGACGAGGACCCTCTCCAGGATTAACCCATGCAAGGCAGCTGGACCAGACAACATACCAGGTCGCGTTCTGAAGGACTGCAGAGGCGCTCAAGAATATCCTGGCCAATATCTTCAACATCTCCCTGACTCAAGCTGTTGTCCCCACATGTTTCAAAACTGCCATCATAATACCAGTCCCAAAGAAGCCCATCCCATCCAGCTACAACAATTACCGGCCCAATTACCGGCCTGTAGCACTGACCCCCATTATAATGAAGTGCTTCAAGCAGCTTGTCATGCAGAACATCAAGCCCATCTTCCTTCCCTCCCACGACCCATCTCAGTTTGTATACAGGTCAAACAGATCCACAGAAGATTGTCATCGGTGCTGCTCTCCATCCAGCCCTCACCCACCTGGACTCTTAAAGAGCTCCTATGTGCAAATGCTGTCCTTGGACTTCAGTTCAGCATTCAACACAATCATCCCCCAGCACCTAATACAAAAACTCAGACACTTGGGACTCAAAACCTCTCTCTGTAACTGGATGCTGGACTTTCTCACTGAGACCATGACACTGAATACAGGGGCCCCACAAGGGTGCGTGCTCAGCCCGCTGCTCTTCACCCTGCTGACCCATGACTGTGTACCAGCCTACAACACCAACCACAGTGTCAAGTTTGCGGACATGAGGCCAACTACAGAAATGAGGTGAGCCAACTGGTCCAGTGGTGAAAAGACAATAATGTCTTCCTGAACGTGGGAAAAACCAAAGAGATTGTGGTCGACTTCAGGAGGGGACACACACGGCATCCCTCTCTGATCATTGATTGAGCAGCTGTGGAGAGGGTGAGCAGCACCTAGTTCATGGGAGTGCACATCTCTGAGGACCTCTCGTGGTCCAACAACACCACATCACTGGCCAAGAAGGCTCAAATTTGCCTCCATTTCCTCCGCAAACTGAGGAGAGCACGAGTCCCACCCCCCATCATGTGCTCATTCTACCAGGGCACCATTGAGAGCATCCTCACCAGCTGCATCATGGTGTGGTATGGAAGCTGCACTGCATCCTGCCAGAAGACAATACAATGCACAGTGAAAGCAGCCAGCAAGATCATGGGTGCCCCTCTGCCCCCTCTCTCAGACATCTACCTCACCTGCAGAGCCATCAACATTGCAGGCGACACCTCCCACCCCTCACACTCCCTCTTCAGCCCCCTGCCCTTAGGGAAAAGGTACCGGAGCCTCTGGTCCCGCTCCACAAGACTGCTAAACAGCTTTGATCATCAGGCCATCAGGAGCCTGAACTCTGTCCACCCCCCTCCCCCCATCCCGACCATAACGCACTCACCCGCACAATAACTACCTCAGCTGTTGGCACAGAAAGACTGGGACACCAACAGTAGCACATCTACTGCTGTATGTCTCTGCACTTTTCTGCAACCATTTGCACAAATGCCATATCTGCTGCTGTCTGTCAGTTATTGCAATACTGTTCATGTGCAGTCCTGTCTGTCACTGTCTGCACCTACACTACCGCATTGAACTTGCAACTACGAGTATTACTCCTCTATTATTTCTTTATATAGGATTGCTGGGTTTTATCGTTTGTCCTTATTTGCACTATGGAATGTCTGGGTTTATCTTTTGTTGCTATTTGCACTGCAGGTAGCATTACTGTACATAGACTGCTGTTGTTGTTTTTACAGCCTTATTCCTTTTTTTTTATATTGTGCACACCCCTGAAGAGAAATGCCATTTCAATTCTCCTGTATGTCCTGTATGCATAGTAGTATTGACAAAATCTTTGCGTGTACAGCCGTGGACAAAATTGTTGGTACCCCTCTGTTAATGAAAGAAAAACCCACAATAGTCACAGAAATAACTTGAATCTGACAAAAGTGGTAATAAATAAAAATTCTATGAAAATTTACCATTGAAAATCAGACAGTGCTTTTGAATTGTGGTTCAACAGAATTATTTTTAAAAAAACAAACTCATGAAACAGGCCTGGACAAAAATGATGGTACCCTTAACTTAATATTTTGTTGCACAACCTTTTGAGGCAATCACTGCAATCAAACCATTTCTGTAACTGTCAATGAGACTTGCACCTCTCAGCAGGTATTTTGGCCCACTCCTCATGAGCAAACTGCTCCAGTTGTCTCAGGTTTGAAGGGTGCCTTCTCCAGACGGCATGTTTCAGAATCAGAATCAGAATCAGATTTATTGCCATTGTTCATGTAGTACACAAACTAGGAATTTGTCTCGGTGCAATGCTGCAACATTAAACATGATAAAATAAAAGAAATAAACTATACATGCAATAAAGTGTAGAATAAGAGTGAGTGATACTGGTCAGCAGTTAAAATATATTAGCGAGCAGCAGATACTGTGGAGAACCATATAGTGCAGTCGGTAATGCAGGAAGAAAACAGTGATGATTGACATGAGACTGGTTGAGCTGCTGTACATAGTGCACGAGAGTCAATAAGTCACTTAGTGTTCAGCAGTCTGATGGCAGAGGGGAAGAAGCTGTTCATGTGACGGGAGGTTTTAGTCTGGATGGACCGAAGTCTTCTACCTGAGGGGAGGGGGGCAAACAGTACGGGACCATGTTTCAGCTCCTTCCACAGATGTTCAATGGGGTTTAGATCAGGGCTCATAGAAGGCCACTTTAGAATAGTCCAATGTTTTGCTCTTAGCCATTCTTGGGTGTTTTTAGCTGTGTGTTTTGGGTCATTATCCTGTTGCAAGACCCATGACCTGCGACTGAGACCAAGCTGTCTGACACTGGGCAGCACATTTCTCTCTAGAATAGCTTGATAGTCTTGAGATTTCATTGTACCCTGCACAGATTCAAGACACCCTGTGCCAGATGCGGCACAGCAGCCCCAGAACATAACAGAACCTCCTCCATGTTTCACAGTAGGGACAGTGTTCTTTTCTTGGTATGCTTCATTTTTGCGTCTGTGAAGATAGAGCTGATGTGCCTTTTCAGAAAGTTCCAGTTTTGGCTCGTTTGTCCATAGGACATTCTCCCAGAAGCTTTGTGGCTTGTCAACGTGCAGTTTGGCAAATTCCAGTCTGGCTTTTTTATGATTTGTTTTCAACAGTGGTGTCCTCCTTGGTCGTCTCCCATGAAGTCCACTTTGGCTCAAACAACGACAGATGGTGCGATCTGACACTGATGTACCTTGACCTTGGAGTTCACCATGAATGTGTTTAGAGGTTGTTCTGGGCTCTTTTGTTACCATTTGTATTATCTGTCTCCTCCTGTGGCCATGTCCACGGAGGTTGGCTACAGTCCCGTGGATCTTAAATTTCTGAATAATATGTGCAACTGTAGTCACAGGAACATCAAGCTGCTTGGAGATGGTCTTATAGCCTCTACCTTTAACATGCTTGTCTATAATTTTCTTTCTAATCTCCTGAGACAACTCTCTCCTTTTCTTCCTCTGGTCCATGTTTAGTGTGGTACACACCATGTCACCAAACAGCACAGTGACTACTTGTCACCCTTTAAATAGGCCGACTTACTGATTTCAAGTTTGTAGACACCTGTGATGTTAATTAGAGGACACATCTTGGTTGAACATGTCCCTATGGTCACATTATTTTCAATCTTTTCTAGGGGTACCGTCATTTTTGTCCAGGCCTGTTTCATGAGTTTGTTTTTTAAAATAGTTCTTTTGAACCACAATTCAAAAGCATTGTCTGATTTTCATTGGTTAATTTACATAGAATTTTTATTTATTACCACTTTTGTCAGATTCAAGTTATTTCTGTGACCATTGTGGGTTTTTCTTTCATTGACAGGGGTACCAACAATTTTGTCCATGTGTGTATGTATATGTTGAGTACACATGCATGTGTAATCTTATTACACATGCGTGTATAAGATTACTTATATCATGCTAACGATATATATATAAATATAGTTAGGCCCAGAAATATTTGGACAGTGACACAATCTTCATGATTTGGGCTCTGCATGCCACCACATTGGATTTGAAATGAAACAACTACAACGGAATTGAAGTGCAGACTTTAAGGTTTAATTCAAGGGGTTGAACAAAAATATATGATTAAACATGTAGGAATTGTAGCTATTTTTATACAAACGCTCCTCATTTCAGGGACTCGAAAGTAATTGGACAAATAAACATAACCCTAAGTAAAATGTTACTTTTCAATATTTTGTTGAGAATCCTTTGCAGGCAATGACTGCCTGAAGTCTGGAACCCATGGACATCACCAAACGCTGGGTTTCCTCCTTTGTGATGCTTTGCCAGGCCTTTACTGCAGCTGTCTTCAGTTGTTGCTTGTTTGTGGGTCTTTCTGCCTTAAGTTTTGTCTTGAGCAAGTGAAATGCATGCTCGATTGGGTTGAGCATGCATTTCTTTCTTCTTCCGGCTTTCAGAGAGAGCAGACGCATTTCTTCTCCTCTCCCTTCTCCTCCTCCCTTCACTGATCCCAGCTTGCTGTGTCCTGTCTGTGTTTTGCTCTTCTTCTGCTGCATCTCGACCCAAATGGAAAATTATGGAATTGAGCTGGGCTTTAAATGCAATTGACACCACTTTAAAAGAAGATCGGGCCAGGGGGAGCCCAAGTGGGGAGACTCATGGAACAATTGGAAACTCATGTGTCTGTGTGATTCGATTGAAGATGCGGAAGACATCTATCTGTTTGGCTTATGATCACAGGATTTCTACTGTTTGGCTTTGGAGTTTCCTGATGTATTGGAAATTAAAGAAGTTGGGAGAGCTGATCAAAATGCGGACCCGGCAAAGCTCCTTCAACAATTCGACCAGTTGGGGAGTGCACTGATAGCGGCAAATGGTGAACTGAATGGCGAACTGATTCAGAAGGTGGAATACATCTCGGAGTCGCTGGGTGCTCTCCAGAGAATGATTTTAAAGCCTGTGAATGTGTGATGCACAGAATCGCATGAGATGGAAAATTTTTATGCTCTAAGTGAACTGTGCTCATCTGGCCTTGATTCGGCGTCCTTGGTATTCATTCCTCCAGGAGAGAAGATAAGGCTGAAGGGAGTTTTGGCTTCTCCCTAACCCAAACACTGATGTGCAGCAAACTGAACTCTCTAAGGACAGCGTTATCACGTGACTTGCATGGAATTTTACCATCTGACATGAACTGAAGAGAGATGAACTCTTGTGGACATGTTATCTATGTTTAGGACACTAAAGACATAACATCTAGCCGTTGCCGAGAAGAGAGGATTTGTTGTCCACCAGTAACTGATATTTCACACACTGCATTCACACTGATATCACTACCACTGATATACACACACTGGTCTCTCTTGCTTTGTTAATGTGTGATCTGTATTGTCTGCTAATTGTGCATTTAGAGGGTTTTTTTCTATGTGATCACAATCTTGCTCATTCAAACGAGCTTTATTTTGATAAACTATGTTTTTTCTCTCTGCCCAATGTGTCATCCCCTCCCCCTCTCCCTCTTTACCCCTCACTATATGAGGCGCCTTGTATGGCTGCCGCGTCATTAGGGAGCGCTTAATATGAGCGCACCTTAGTGATAAGTGGAATTCCTGGTATGTGCAAGCATACTTGGCAATAAAGTTGTTTCTGATTCTGAGATCTGGTGATTAACTCGGCCATTGCAGAATATTCCACTTCTTTGCTTTAAAAAAACTCCTGGGTTGCTTTTGCACTATGTTTTGGATCATTGTCCATCTGTACTGTGAAGCGCCGTCCAATCAACTTTGTTGCATTTGGCTGAATCTGAGCAGAAAGTATATCCCTATACACTTCAGAATTCATCCGGCTGCTTCTGTCTTTTGTCACATCATCAGTAAACACAAGTGACCCAGTGCCATTGGAAGCCATGCATGCCCATGCCATCACACCGCCTCCACCATGTTTTACAGAAGATGTGGTGTGCTTTGGATCATGAGCTGTTCCAGTTCTTCTCCAAACTTTCTTCTTCCCATCATTCTGGTACAGGTTGATCTTTGTCTCATCTGTCCAAAGAATGCTGTTCCAGAACTGGGCTGGCTTCTCCAGGTGTTTTTTGGCAAAGTCAATTCTGGCCTTTCTATTTTTGAGGCTGATTAATGGTTTGCACCTTGTGGTGAATCCTTTGTATTTACTCTCATGAAGTCTTCTCTTTATGGTAGACTTAGATACTGCTACACCTACTTCCTGGAGAGTGTTCTTCACTTGAGTGGATGTTGTGAAGGGATTGTTCTTCACCATGGAAAGGATTCTGTGATCATCCACCACTGTTGTCTTCCGTGGACGTCCAGACCTTTTTGAGTTCCCAAGCTCACCAGTGCACTCTTTTTTTTGCACTCTTTTTTCTCAGAATGTACCAAACTGTTGATTTGGCCACTCCTAACATTTCTGCTATCTCTCTGATGGATTTCTTCTTTTTTTTTCAGCCTCAGGATGGTCTGTTTCACCTCCATTGAGGGCTCCTTTGACCGCATGTTGTGTGTTCACAGCAACAGCTTCCAAATGCAAACGCCACACCTGGAATCAACTCCAGACCTTTTAACTGCTTAATTGATGACAGGTTAACGAGGGAAGAGCTCATGCAGCCTTTTTTTTTTTTTTTTTTTTTTTTTGGCAGCCTTCTGAGTCAGTTGTCCAATTACTTTTGGTCCCTTGAAAAAGAGGCGGCTACATATTAAAGAGCTGTAATTCCTAAACCTTTGCTCCAATTTGGATAGGAGTACTCTCAAATTACAGCTGAGAGTCTGCACTTTAAGCCCATATTGATTATATAATTGTATCCTGAATATGTTTTCATAAACAGCTAAAATAACAAAACTTGTGTCATTGTCCAAATATTTTTGGGCCTAACTGTATATACAGTGGGGCAAAAAAATATTTAGTCAGCCACCAATTGTGCAAGTTCTCCCACTTAAAAGATGAGAGAGGTCTCCAGTTTTCATCATAGGTGTACCTCAACTATGAGAGACAAAATGAGAAAAAAAAAATCCAGAAAATCACATTGTCTGATTTTTAAAGAATTTATTTGCAAATTATGGTGGAAAATAAGTATTTGGTCACCTACAAACAAGCAAGATTTCTGGCTCTCACAGACCTGTAACTTCTTTAAGAGGCTCCTCTGTCCTCCACTCGTTACCTGTATTAATGGCACCTGTTTGAACTCGTTATCAGTATAAAAGACACCTGTCCACAACCTCAAAACAGTCAGACTCCAGGCTCCACTATGGCCAAGACCAAAGAGCTGTCAAAGGACACCAGAAACAAAATTGTAGACCTGCACCAGGCTGGGAAGACTGAATCTGCAATAGGTAAGCAGCTTGATGTGAAGAAATCAACTGTGGGAGCAATTATTAGAAAATGGAAGACATACAAGACCACTGATAATCTCCCTCGATCTGGGGCTCCATGCAAGATGTCACCCCGTGGGGTCAAAATGATCATGAGAACGGTGAGCAAAAATCCCAGAACCACACGGGGGGGACCTAGTGAATGATCTGCAGAGAGCTGGGACCAAAGTAACAAAGGCTACCATCAGTAACACACTACGCCACCAGGGACTCAAATCCTGCAGTGCCAGACGTGTCCCCCTGCTTAAGCCAGTACATGTCCAGGCCTGTCTGAAGTTTACTAGAGAGCATTTGGATGATCCAGAAGAGGATTGGGTGAATGTCATATGGTCAGATGAAACCAAAATAGAACTTTTTGGTAAAAACTCAACTTGTGTTTGGAGGAGAAAGAATGCTGAGTTGCATCCAAAGAACACCATACCTACTGTGAAGCATGGGGGTGGAAACATCATACTTTGGGGCTGTTTTTCTACAAAGGGACCAGGACGACTGATCCATGTAAAGGAATGAATGAATGGGGCCATGTATCGTGAGATTTTGAGTGAAAACCTCGTTTCATCAGCAAGGGCATTGAAGATGAAATGTGGCTGGGTCTTTCAGCATGACAATGATCCCAAACACACCGCCCGGGCAACGAAGGAGTGGCTTCGTAAGAAGCATTTCAAGGTCCTGGAGTGGCCTAGCCAGTCTCCAGATCTCAACCCCATAGAAAATCTTTGGAGGGAGTTGAAAGTCCATGTTGCCCAGCGACAGCCCCAAAACATCACTGCTCTAGAGGAGATCTGCATGGAGGAATGGGCCAAAATACCAGCAAGTGTGTGAAAACCTTGTGAAGACTTACAGAAAACGTTTGACCTCTGTCATTGCCAACAAAAGGGTATATAACAAAGTTTTGAGATGAACTTTTGTTATTGACCAAATACTTATTTTCCACCATAATTTGCAAATAAATTCTTTAAAAATCAGACAATGTGATTTTCTGGATTTTTTTTTCCTCATTTTGTCTGTCACAGTTGAGGTATACCTATGATGAAAATTGGAGTCCTCTCTCATCTTTTAAGTGGGAGAAGTTGCAAAATTGGTGGCCGACTAAATACTTTTTTGCCCCAATGTAGTTATTGTGATATTGTGGAGAGTGAAATAACGGAGGCAGATTTATGGAACAGACGACTTTATTCACTCTCACATCAGTCATACACAGAAAAAGCATGTCTCAATACACCAGCGGCTCTCCATTTATATCAGCCTCCCCTCTCACATCTGCATGACATCTCGCATCATAATACATTCATCCTTTCTCCCCCAACCCCTTCTTCCTGCTACCTCACCATTATCTCCATACCTATTGTCCTTCTGTGTTTACCCTCTGCATCCAGTCTGAGATGATTAACCCAGCCTCTTCACCCTCCCCCCCACCCACAGAATTTCAGACCGAGTTTCAGTCCTCACGTCCTTTTGGCTTCAGTCTCCTCCCATATCTGCTGTAACGGGGGTTGTGCCGCGGAGGGCTCCTGGGGGTATGTCTGTCTGCGGGTGGGCCATGGCGGGGGGGGGGGGGACTTTTGACTTGCTCGTGTGGCTGCTCTGATGAATCATTTATCTGGGGAGTTCTCAGTGGGGGTCTTCCACACTGAGGGGCCCGAGCCAACAGCACTTGCTCATCCGCCGTGTTCTTCAAAGTTTTTGGCACAAAAGTGCGTGGAAAACAGTGGTGGGCTGAGCCGGGCAGCGTGCCTGTGTCTGCGCTATGCTGCAAACGCTGAGACGGGCAGTTGTCCGGCGCGGGATTATCTGTCCAAAATTCCCCAGGTAGCCGCAGTGGCTGAGGAAAAAATGAGCTCCGCCGGGGAAGCCTCCAAATCCTCTTTTGGTGCGGAACGTAACCCCAATAAAACCCACGGCAACTGGTCTACCCAATTTGCATCCGTCAGCGAAGCCCTGAGCGCTGCTTTTAGTGACCTATGAAAACGCTCGCATAACCCATTGGCCTGTGGGTTGTACGCGGTTGTGCGATGAATTGCAACACCCAGGCTACGGGCCATCGCGGACCAGAGGTCGGAAACAAACTGAGGGCCCCTATCGGACGTGATGTCCGACGGAATTCCAAAACATGCCATCCATGTCATCAAAAAAGCGCACGCCACGTCCGCGGACATGGTTGCCGCCAGCGCCACGAACTTTGCTCCCACTATTTTGACTGACACGTGCACTCCTGGGTGTGCCAGAGCGTGAATTGACTCAAACACGCGTCGTCGTCGTCAAGCAACTGGGACCACCGGGCGTGGGCGTCCGGTGGAGACGTTGCAGATTAGGGAGGGAGCTGCCGTCTTTTAGTACTCTGCTCTCCAGCCTTAACCCTGTTGGTCCAGACTGGAGCGTGCACACGTCCGCATCGCCAATCTGCTCTGCGGCCATGGCTGTGTAATCTATCCCCACGCAGACCAGGGCCACTACTGCACGCAAGAGGCAGTCCGCTACCACATTCAGTTTACCCGACACATGCTGAATATCGGTTGTAAACTCCAAGATCGCGGCCAGCTGCCTCTGCTGCTGGCCCGACCATGGTTCCAAAACCTTGGCCATCACGAATGTTAGCGGCTTGTGGTCCACGAATGCGGTGAAGCTGCGCCCTTCCAGCCATAACTGGAAGTGGCGTATGGCCAGGTGGAGAGCCAGCAACTCTGTCGAACGCGCTGTATTTACGCTCACTGTCGCGCAAAGCCCTGCTGAAAAAAGCAAGCGGCTGCCAAGAACCGGCGACACGTTGCTCCACGACGGCCCCTATGGCCACGTCCGAGGCGTCGGTAATGAGCGCTATCCGGGCCGCCAGGTCCAGGTGCGCCAACAGTGCGGCGTTTGCCAGAGCTGTTTTAACCTCAGAATGCCTGCTCCCGCTCCGGAGTCCATTCGACTCTGTCCGCGGGTTTCCGTTTCTTGAGCGCGGCGTACAATGACTGCATGAGTTGAGCTGCGCGGGGGAGGAACCGGTTATAAAAGTTAACCATCCCCAAAAATTCTTGCAGCGCCCTGACTGTCTGAGGCCGGGGAAAATTCGCCACGGCGCGCACTTTGTCGGGCAAGGGTATCGCTCCCTCTGGTGAGACGTGGTGCCCCAAAAAATCAATCCCCGTCAAGCCGAACTGGCACTTCGCTGGGTTAATTATTAACCCGTGCTCCTCCAACCTCCGGAAAACCGTCCTGAGGTAGGTTACGTGTTCGTCCTCGGACGCACTGGCCACCAGGATGTCATCCAGGTAGACAAACACAAACGGCAGATCGCGCAACACCGCATCCATCATGCGTTGGAATGTCTGTGCCGCTCCTTTTAATCTGAAGGGCATGTGTAAAAACTCAAACAAGTCAAACGGAGTTATTACCGCTGTTTTGGGTATGTCCTCTGCGCGCACTGGGACCTGGTGGTAACCGCGGACCAGGTCTATTTTAGAAAAAAATGTGTGCTCCGGCGAGGTGAACGGAAAAATCCTGAATATGGGGAATCGGGTAGCGGTCATGTGCCGTAGCGTTATTCAACCTGCAGAAATCTCCGCATGGCCACCACGATCCCTCGGCCTTAGGGACCATGTGTAGCGGGGATGCCCATGGGCTGTTTGAGTACCTGATGATGCCCAACCTTTCCAAGTTGGCAAACTCCTCGCGTGCTATGGCCAGTTTAGCTGCGTCCAAGCGCCGAGGTCGTGCGAAAACGGGCGGCCCGGTGGTGGTGATAAAGTGTTCCACCCCGTGTTAAGCGATGGCCGCCGAAAACGTCGGGACCGTGAGTGAGCATTGTGTGGAACTTACTGCCTGGAGCTGTGACGTTGGCTTGCGTTACTGGCCCGGCCCCTCGAGCTGTACAGGGGAGAGAATCAAAAGACACTGCATTAACCAAGCGTCTGTTAGCAACATCGAGTAGCAACCCGTGTGCACACAGAAAATCAGCTCCCACGATTGGGAAACTCGATGCTGCTATGACAAAAGTCCACTTGTACATATGGCCGTGTAGGGATAAAGTCAGTGTTCTCTCACCAAAAGTGTTAATGTCCGAGCTGTTTACTGCTACCAGCCCGAGGCCGCTAGCTCCCGCTAGCCGGTCGGCATAGGATGGCAGGATGATGCTCCTCTGGGCTCCAGTGTCTATGAGGAACCATCTCCCCAAGCGCGAGTCCGTCATGTAGAGCAGCTTGTTCTCTTCACCAGCGGTCGCAGCTGCTACCGACTGCCGACCTTGGCGTTTCCCGAACGCTTGAATTGGCACGGTGGCACACATCTGCGTTCGTTCTCTCCAAAGTGGCGGTGGTAGAAGCAAAGCGTGTCTCTCTGGTGCTCCCTGGCCTCCGCTGCTGCTACCGTCGGCGGATCCTCGCCTCTGCTGGTTGTCTCACTGGGTTCCAACGTTGCCGCATTCACTGTGAGGGCTCTGGTGGTGAGGATGATCTGATCTGCCTCCTGGGCTAGCGCACGGTAGTCACGCGCGGCCAGCAATGGCGAATTTGGCCAGAACCGCTCTGGCTGCTGTTGGGAGGTTCCGGAGGAAAAGGTGGGCAAACAGAAAATGCCCGTCATCCGTGCCCATCAACGCCAACATCTTCTCCATCAGTTCGACCGCCGAACCATCTCCTAACTCGGAACGCCTCAGGAGCCTCTCTGCTCTCTCACAGTCCGAGAGCGTGTAGCGCCAGGTCAGCGCAGCCTTGAGAGTCTCGTATTTGTCGTGGGCTGGAGGCGAGCTGCAGGCTCGCTACTTGCTGAGACGTGCGAGCGTCCAGCGCTGCGACCACATAGTAATATTTGGTGTCATCTGCCGTTATTCCCCGGAGGGCGAACTGAGCCTCGGTGTGGTGGAACCAAGACCGCGGGTTGTGCATCCAAAAAGTCCGGTAGTTTGACCGAAACGGCACATGCGTTGCTGTGGGTTCCCATCCGGGCCATCTCTGGGATGCCTGCTGCGTTGGTGGGTCTTCCCATCCGGGCAGAGTCCGGGGTTCTTGCCTCGTGTTCCATAATTCGTCAAAGGGTCACCAGTGTGGAGAGTGAAATAACGGAGGCAGATTTATGGAACAGACAACTTTATTCACGCTCACATCAGTCATACACAGAAAAAGCATGTCTCAATACACCAGGGGCTCTCCATTTATATCAACCGCCCTCTCACATCTGCATGACATCTCGCATCACAATACATTCATCCTTTCTCCCCCAACTCCTTCTTCCTGCTACCTCACCATAATCTCCATACCTATTGTTCTTCTCTGTTTACCCTCTGCATCCAGTCTGAGATGATTAACACAGCCTCTTCAATATAAGATTACTTATATTGTGAGATGAAATTTTGGTCATATTGCACAGCCCTACTTATGGATAAAAAAAAAAAAATCACTATTTTATGAGGGAGGAGTTACTAATTTTTGGAGGCGAAAAAAAGCACAGATTTACATGAAAAAAAATTGCAAATTTGTGAAAAAAAAATCAAATTTATGGAAAAAAATCACAAATTTTATGAGGGAAAATTTATGAGGGAAAATAATATCACATGAGGAAAAAAGTTGCAAATTTTCTTGTGAAAACCATCATAAACTTAAGAAAAAGTCAGAAACTAAACCAAATTTTCAATTATCTTTTATAATAGTCAAATTTACACAAAAAAATCACAAAATTTCATTTGACAAAAACTGTACGAACAAAAGCAAATTTATGAGGAAGAAAATACCTGAAATCTTCAAGAACTGCAAATTATGAACTAAAGTTGCAGATTTACATGAAAACTTGTGCAAAATATTGATGTTTTGCAGTTTTAACGAGGGAGTAAAAAAAGAGAGACACAGAATATTTGGATATTCACTCTGGATTAGTCCTGAAGAGAAATTGTGACTTTAAAGTGGAGCTGGATTTAAACCCAATGTTTGTTACAGTTTAACTGACAGTAACTGTTATATTCACAGATGTAAATAAAATGATAAATTTAGCAGCAATCCCAAAGAGAGGAGTGTGTTTAATGGTAGTAAACCTTGGTGCTTAGTGATTGATGTTCATGAATGTGATTTTGTCTATATCCTCCTGTTGTCGGTAGTGGACTTCAGTATCCAGGTCCTGAGCTCCGGGTCCTGGCCTTTCCAGCAGTCCTGCACCTTCGCTCTGCCCTCTGAGGTAAAAAAAAAAAAACCCAAAACAATAACGACAACAAAAAACATTCTGCCCTTACATCTGTCAGACATGATAAACAAGCTGGCTTATGTATATTCAGATTTTGAATTTTCTAGTTTTGTTTTTTGAGCTAAACAGCATCATTTGTCATAAAATGGAAAAAAAAAATGGGCTCATTGGTTAATTTGCATTTTTTTTAAAAGAAGTGCAGTATTTTTGTTTAGATATTTGTGTTTTTTTAAAATATGGGACTTTTTCTTGTAAATTTTGCTTTTTTTAAATTCAAAATTGGATGTTTTTATATATTTGCAACTTTTTTCATGTACGGGGTGGGGTGGGGGGGTGTTTGAAAAGTTCTAGTGGTCAAATGTGGTTTATTTTTCAACCGCAGGGCAAGCACTGCAACATCGATGGAAGAAGTGTGTGGACCAAAGGGGAGACTATGTTGAAAAATAAACCACATTTGGTCAAATTTGACCACTATGAATTTTTCAGCCCCCCCCCCCCCCCCCCCCCCCCCCAATAATGTGGGATGCCTTTTCTCGATATTTGGAGATTAATTTCTAAAAGTTTTTATTTTCTACAGTTTCACATTAAACCTTCAAATTCTTTTCTTGTAAATTTTTTTTTTTTTTTTTAATCCTTAAATTTCTTTTAAAACTGTAATCCCCCCCCCCCCCCCGAAATTTTGGAGTTTTTTCACCCTTATTTTCTGACTTTTTTCCTTGTAAATTTGGACTTTTACCACACCAAATTTCACATTTTTGAATTTTTTTTTTCTTGTAAATTTTTTTGCTGTAAATTTTGGACTTTTTGTTGTACAACTGGGACATTTTTCTTGTAAATTGAAGACTTTTTGCTGACCTTTTTTAAAAATTAATGTGTTTTTTTTATTATTAAAGGGCCTATATCATGCAAAATCGACTTTTGAGCTTTTTAAGCATGTTATAATGTTAATTCCCCTCACCAAAAACACCCCCAAAGTGGTATTTTTTTCCATTCACGCATCTCTGAGTATTCGTCCTCAACCCTGCTCTCTGAGCTGCTGCTCCGCCCTGTCCCTGATAATGATTGGGTCCCCACGTTCATATTATGAACGTGGGTGAGCCGCCCACTCCAGGAAGTGCCTGTGCTGCCAGCACCACCCCCAGGCTAATTGCACACACCCACTTTCTTCCGCGCAGCTAATGGAGCGGTGATCGGCAAAACTCTTGTCACTTTAGCATTGACGCTATGAAGAAGTAGTTCCTCTCGCACCTAATCTGCTCAGTGACAACAACTGTTTGCTTTTTTACGCAAGACAATGTCTTCTAAGTGGCGTAAATGTGTCTTTGGCTGTGGAGAGATTTAGGAGATTGTTCAGCCTTCTTAAAGAAGAGCCTACTCGTCAGAAATGGTTGAGTTTATTTTCGGGAGCACGCGTCAAACGTCCATGAATGGGCGGCAGCTACAAGGAGGAGAGGCGGAGCCTCAGAGATCGAGGCATCTTACTTCCGGGTTGGAAAAGTAGCTCGCGAAAATAACTCAAATTTCATAAGAAATTCATTCTCCAGTGTACCAAAGGTAACATACTATCACATACAGTGGGGCAAAAAGATTTAGTCAGCACCAATTGTGCAAGTTCTCCCACTTAAAAGATGAGAGGGTCTCCAATTGTTCATCATATGTATACCTCAACTATGAGAGACAAAATGAGAAAAAAAAAAATCCAGAAAATCACATTTTCTGAATTTTTAAAGAATTTATTTGCAAATTATGTGGAAAATAAGTATTTGTCACCTACAAACAAGCAAGAATTTCTGGGTTCTCACAGACCTGTAACTTCTTCTTTAAGAGGCTCCTCTGTCCTCCACTCATTACCTGTATAATGGCACCTGTTTGAACTCGTTATCAGTATAAAAGACACCTGTCCACAAACCTCAAACAGTCAGACTCCCAAACTCCTCTATGGCCAAGACCAAAGAGCTGTCAAAGGACACCAGAAACAAAATTGTAGACCTGCACCAGGCTGGGAAGACGAATCTGCAATAGGTAAGCAGCTTGGTGTGAAGAAATCAACTGTGGGAGCAATTATTAGACTAGAAAAGCACTCGGAGAGCGCAGACCTCCGCCAAGCACCACAGTTCCCCCCATACAGTGTTTGTGTGTACGTTTTCAGATTCCTTGACCATGAAAACATATGACTAGCAATTGGATTCACAATGATAGGATTAGTGGTTGAGTAGTTATTGAGGAAAATCGCATTTTCCGTAATGGCGGTTTTCTTCTGGACGGTGATCCGGATCACCACCAAAATCTAATCATCTGTAGGATACTCCATTTCTGACAATCTGTGAAAATTTCATGAAAATCCGTCCATAACTTTTTGATTTATCTTGCAAACAAACAAACAAACAAACAAACAGACAGACAGACAAACCAACGCCAATGAAAACATAACCTCCTTGGCCGAGGTAAAAATGGAAGACATACAAGACCACTGATAATCTCCCTCGATCTGGGGCTCCATGCAAGATCTTACCCCGTGGGGTCAAAATTATCACGAGAACGGTGAGCAAAAATCCCAGAACCACATGGGGGGGACCTAGTGAATGACCTGCAGAGAGCTGGGACCAAAGTAACAAAGGCTACCAATCAGTAACACACTACGCCGCCAGGGACTCAAATCCTGCAGTGCCAGACGTGTCCCCCTGCTTAAGCCAGTACATGTCCAGGCCCGTCTGAGGTTTGCTAGAGAGCATTTGGATGATCCAGAAGAGGATTGGGAGAATGTCATATGGTCAGATGAAACCAAAATAGAACTTTTTGGTAAAAACCAACTTGTGGTGTTTGGAGGAGAAAGAATGCTGAGTTGCATCCAAAGAACACCATACCTACTGTGAAGCATGGGGGTGGAAACATCATGCTTTGGGGCTGTTTTTCTGCAAAGGGACCAGGACGACTGATCCGTGTAAAGGAAAGAATGAATGGGGCCATGTATCATGGGATTTTGAGTGAAAACCTCCTTTCATCAGCAAAGGCATTGAAGATGAAACGTGGCTGGGTCTTTCAGCAAGACAATGATCCCAAACACACCGCCCGGGCAACGAAGGAGTGGCTTCGTAAGAAGCATTTCAAGGTCCTGGAGTGGCCTAGCCAGTCTCCAGATCTCAACCCCATAGAAAATCTTTGGAGGGAGTTGAAAGTCTGTGTTGCCCAGCGACAGCCCCAAAAACATCACTGCTCTAGAGGAGATCTGCATGGAGGAATGGGCCAAAATACCAGCAACAGTGTGTGAAAACCTTGTGAAGACTTACAGAAAACGTTTGACCTCTGTCATTGCCAACAAAGGGTATATAGCAAAGTATTGAGATGAACTTTTGTTATTGACCAAATACTTATTTTTCGTCATAATTTGCAAATAAATTCTTTAAAATCAGACAATGTGATTTCTGGATTTTTTTTTTCCTCATTTTGTCTCATAGTTGAGGTTATACCTATATGAAAATTGGAGACCTCTCTCATCTTTCATCTCTCGGCGCCACACCAGTCGGCTGCCTTTTGCAACAGCGGCTCGATCCGAGTTTTTTTTTTCCCTTCCTCTCTCTGTGATCACCTTTTTTTTTTTCACCGCCACTTATATCACGGACACACAGATCGTCCCCAAATGTCTCCTGAGCCGGTGGACGGAGCCACTGTTTATAGCAGGATTCGATACAACAGGGAAGAGCTGCTAGCATTTAACCGCCACCCGGTCCCACTGGAAAAACTCGACATACCGAGAGGAACTGAGGCGAAAACGCCGCGGCTGCCGGGCTGGAGTAAGGCGGAGGACAAAAAATATAAGGTACAGACCCTCCCTTCCATCTGTTGTCATGGGAAATGTACGGTCGATACTGGGAAAGTTAGATGAGCTAGCGGCTATCTCCCGTTATGATAGCACTACCGGGAGTGCTCTCTCCTTTTGTTTACTGAGACGTGGCTAACTGAACTAGCAGCAGATGCTAACATTGAGCTGGAGGGTTTTCACATGATACGAGCTGGACCGAACCCCAGAGAGTGGCAAAACTAGGGGCGGTGGAGAGATAATGTATGTTAACAACAACTGGTGCAGGACTGGGACATATCACTGTTAAACAACGACACTGCAGCAAAGACATTGAGTTGCTAGCTGTTAGCATGAGGCCTACATATCTCCCGAGAGAAACACTCACACGTGATCTGCATTGTTGTTTATGCAAATCCGACGGCGAACGCTGGGACAGCGCGTGACGTCATCCATTCAGTAACCAGCAGGCTGCAGACAGAACACCCAGATGCTCTTCTCCTCATCTCAGGCGATTTCAACCACGTTTTCACTGTCTCCCATTCTGCCCACTTTCACCCAGTATGTCACATGCCACACTAGAGACAATAAAACACTGGATTTGTTCTACGCAAACACTAAGGAGGCGTACACCTCATCACAACTCCCCCCACTTGGGAGATCGGATCACAACTTGGTTCATCTCCGACCGGTGTACAAACCCCTAGTGCACAGACAACCTCCGGCCATGCACACTGTGGAGTTATGGTCTGAGGAGACAATGGACACTCTAAAGGACTGTTTGAAGCCACTGCCTGGAAGCAGCTCTGCAATCCACATGGTGAGGACATCGATGGCCTCATTCACACCTTCACGGGCTACCTCAGCTTCTGTGTGGACAAATCCGTTCCCACCAAGACCATACGGTGTCACTCAAACAACAAACCCTGGATCAACCCTGAGATAAAAAACACTTCTGAGAGAGAAGAAGAGGATCTTCAGGTCGGGGAACAGGGAGATGCTGAAGTCCGTACAGAGGGAGCTGAGGAGAAAGATCAGAGAAGGCAAGGACAGCTTCAGGAAGAAGATGGAGGACAAGCTGCAACAGAGCGACATCAGCGGGGTCTGGAGAAACCTCAAAACCATCTCGGGGGCTCCAGAATACCTCCCCCCAGGCCACGGGGGGCAGGGAGTGGGCGAACAACCTGAATCTGTTTTTCAATAGATTTGACCAACCGCCCTCCCCCCTGTCTGCACAACAACCACTGCTGCCTCTAAGAAATCAAGTCCTGCTACCCACTCCCCACTCCACCGAAATCCCCCCCACTCCCAACACACAGCCCCCCATCCTGACCCTGACCAAGACCCAGGTGAGGACGGAGCTGAGGAAGATCAAGGCGAGGAAGGCGTCGGGACCGGACGGCATCAGCGCAAAGCTCCTCAAGTCCTGTGCAGACCAGCTGTGTGGGATTGTGACATATATCTTCAACATGAGCCTGAAACTGGGGAGGGTACCACAGCTGTGGAAAACATCTTGTGTGGTACCTGTACCAAAAACTTCCCACCCCAAAGACCTGAACAGCTTCAGACCGGTGGCCTTGACGTCCCACTTGATGAAGACCCTGGAGAGACTGCTCCTTGCTCATCTCCGCCCCCTGGTGGAACCAGCGATGGATCCACTCCAGTTCGCCTACCAGCATGGCATTGGGGTGGAGGATGCGGTGATCTTCCTCCTTCACCGTTCTCTGTCCCACCTGGAGAAGCCCGGGAATATGGTGAGGATCATGTTCTTTGACTTCTCCAGTGCTTTCAACACCATCCAACCGATGATCCTGAAGGACAAGCTGCTGCGCGCAGGGGTGGACCAGCACCTGTCATCATGGATCCTGGACTACCTCACGAACCGGCCTCAGTTTGTGAGAACCCGGGACTGTGTTTCCCGACACGATCATCAGTAGCACGGGGGCCCCCCAGGGAACGGTGCTGGCTCCCTTCCTGTTCACTCTTTATACTGCGGACTTCTCACACAACACAACACATTGCCATCTACAGAAGTTCTCTGATGACTCTGCGATCGTTGGTCTCATCTCCAGCGGAGATGAAGCTGAGTACAGAGGGCTTATCCAGGACTTTGTGGACTGGTGCCATCGGAACTGCCTCCAGATCAACGCGAGGAAAACTAAGGAGCTGGTGGTGGACTGCCGCAGGCATGGGCAGCCCCTCACAGCACCAGTAAATATACAGGGAACAGACATCGAGATGGTGACATCCTACAAGTACCTGGGTATTCATCTGAACAATAAACTAGACTGGTCACACAATACTGACGCACTCTACAAGAAGGGACAGCGCAGGCTGGTCTGCTGAGGAGACTCAGGTCTTTTGGTGTACAAGGGGCGCTGCTGAAGTCATTCTATGACACGGTGGTGGCATCAGCCATCACTTTTGGAGTGGTCTGCTGGGGCAGTGGCATTACTGCAGCCGATAGGAAGAGACTGAACAAACTGATTAAGAAAGCTAGCTCTGTCCTGGGGCAACGCCTTGATCCGATGGAGGAGATAGGAGAGAGAAGGACGGTGGCTAAACTGTCATCTCTGCTGGAGTCCGAGTTCCACCCTATGCAGGACATACTGGATGCACTGAGGAGCTCATTTAGCAGCAGACTACATCATCCCAGGTGCACAACCGAGAGGTTTCGTAGGTCCTTCCTACCAACGGCTGTCAGACTGTACAACCTAAGCAGGGCTGCTCGCAGAGATAGCAAAAAGACGTAACAAACTAATAGTTTTTTGAATGCAAAAGATGCAATAGACTTACACAATGGTCCTCTCCGGCATACAACTAGGAACATACCGGTCGCTATGGAGGGTGAGAATATGTATGGGCACATAATCAGACCATGTAGGATAACTAAATAGACGGTTATGCTGTTTCATCCCACCTAGCAACATGCTCTGCACTGTGTGTGTTTATACTGTATATTTACATATTTATTCATCTAGCTACAATGCTCTGCACTGGGTGTGTTTATATTTATATATCTATATATTTATTCCATCTAGCTACAATGCTCCGCACTGTGTTTTTATATATCTACATATTATTCCATCTAGCTACATTGCTCCGCATTGTGTGTGTTTATATACTTGCATATTTATTCCACCTAGCTGCAATGCTCCGTACTGTGGGTGTTTATATATTTACATATTTATTCCATCTAGCTACAATGCTCTGCACTGTGTGTTCATATATTCATATATTTATTCCATCCAGCTACAATGCTCTGCACTGTGTGTCTGTGTGTGTATATATATATTTTATAGTAATATGTACATATGTACACTCACCGGCCACTTTATTAGGTACACCATGCTAGTAACGGGTTGGACCCCCTTTTGCCTTCAGAACTGCCCTCAATCTTCGTGGCATAGATTCAACAAGGTGCTGGAAGCATTCCTCAGAGAGGTTTGGTCCATATTGACATGATGGCATCACACAGTTGGCGCAGATTTGTCGGCTGCACATCCATGATGCGAATCTCCGTTCCACCACATCCCAAAGATGCTCTATTGGATTGAGATCTGGTGACTGTGGAGGCCATTTGAGTACAGTGAACTCATTGTCATGTTCAAGAAACCAGTCTGAGATGATTCAGCTTTATGACATGGCGCATTATCCTGCTGAAAGTAGCCATCAGAAGTTGGGTACATTGTGGTCATAAAGGGATGGACATGGTCAGCAACAATACTCAGGTAGGCTGTAGCGTTTGCAACGATGCTCAATTGGTACCAAGGGGCCCAAAGAGTGCCAAGAACATATTCCCCACACCATTACACCACCACCACCAGCCTGAACCATTGATACAAGGCAGGATGGATCCATGCTTTCATGTTGTTGACGCCAAATTCTGACCCTACCATCGAATGTCGCAGCAGAAATCGAGACTCATCAGACCAGGCAACGTTTTTCCAATCTTCTATTGTCCAATTTCGATGAGCTTGTGCAAATTGTAGCCTCAGTTTCCTGTTCCTTAGCTGAAAGGAGTGGCACCCGGCGTGGTCTTCTGCTGCTGTAGCCCATCTGCCTCAAAGTTCGACGTACTGTGCGTTCAGAGATGCTCTTCTGCCTACCTTGGTTGTAACGGGTGGTTATTTGAGTCACTGTTGCCTTTCCTATCAGCTCGAACCAGTCTGGCCATTCTCCTCTGACCCTCTGGCATCAACAAGGCATTTCCGCCACAGAACTGCCGCTCACTGGATATTTTTTCTTTTTCGGACCATTCTCTGTAAACCCTAGAGATGGTTGTGCGTGAAAATCCAGTAGATCAGCAGTTTTCTGAAATACTCAGACCAGCACTTCTGGCACAACAACATGCCACGTTCAAAGTCACTCAAATCACCTTTCTTCCCCATACTGATGCTCGGTTTGAACTGCAGGAGATTGTCTTGACCATGTCTACATGCCTAAATGCACTGAGTTGCCGCCCCTGCGATTGGCTGATTAGAAATTAAGTGTTAACGAGCAGTTGGACAGGTGTACCTAATAAAGTGGCCGGTGAGTGTATATTAGCTGCTCTTGCTTGCTTGTTTTTTTTCTTGCCTTCTGATTGTTGCTCTGAGTGTTGCTATCCCTGTGCTGTTGCAATCCTGGAATTTCCCCGTTGTGGGACTAATAAAGGCTTATCTTATCTTATCTTATCTTATCTTTTACAGTGGGAGAACTTGCACAATTGGTGGCTGACTAAATACTTTTTTGCCCCACTGTACATGCATATAGTTTACTCTGAAAGGCTTAAAATAGCATGATATAGGCCCTATAAGAATAATTATAATGTGATCCCAGATTTTAACCATTTCACAAATGTGAGGTCTTAAATTTAATGAAGTAGTCTTAAAAATGTCTTTAAACACTCTGAAATTGAACTTCTCCACAGCTGCAGATACACCTCCTGGGTGAGGAGCTTCTTGGTGTTTAGTGATCTAATGTGTTTTTGCTGAGTGGACCTTCCAGGGTCCATGAACCTCAGTTTGAGACCCTCCTCTGATCCCCACCCCTCTGTCTCTGTGTACAGCTGGAGCGAAGCTACCAACGTTTTACAGCCTTCTACGCCAGCAGACACAGCGGCAGGAAGCTGACGTGGCTCTATCACCTGTCCAAAGGAGAGCTAGTCACCAACTGCTTCAAGAACAGGTAACAATGGTCGGATGTCAGCTGACCAGGGCCATTTTTTTTTTTTTTTTTTTTTTAATATTTTGTACCCGTAGGTAGATTTGTTTTGCAGTCTGGTGACAAGCCACCAGCTGCTGGTCGCTGCGTGTGCAAGCGCCCCTTATCCCTAACCTGCATGTTTTTGGCATGTGGGTGGAAACCGGAGAAATCCCGGAGTAAACCATGCAACACGGGGAGAACATGCAAAACTCCACACAGATCACTGTTGGCGGGGGCAGGGATCGAACCCACGATCTCATGATCCCCGCGATCCCCCGGCCGAGGGTAAACTGTGCTGCCACAGTGCTAAACCACTGTGCCACTGTGCAGCCCGTTATCTTCTTGATGACTCCATCCTGATCCATACCCTTCTACGTACAGCCCCCGAGCCATTCCCTTCTTGATTAACTCCATCCTGGGCTATTCCCTTCTAGGCAACTCCCACTGGGGCCATTCCTTCTAGGCAACTCCCACCGGGGCCTTTCGCTTCTACATAACTCCTCCCGGGGTCATTCACTTCTAGGTTAAACTCCATCCTGGGCCATTCGCTTTTAGGTAAATGCATCCCTGGCCATTCGCTTCTAGGTAAATGCATCCCTGGCCATTCGCTTCTAGGTAAATGCATCCCAGGCCATTCGCTTCTAGGTAAATGCATCCCGGGCCATTCACTTCTTGATAACTCTATCCTGATCCATCCCCTTCTAGGTACATTCCCTGGGCATTCTCTTCTTGATATCTCCATCCCGGGCCATTTGCTTCTCGGTAAATGCATCCTGGGCCATTCGCTTCTCGGTAAATGCATCCTGGGCCATTCGCTCCTAGGTAAATGCGTCCCGGGCCATTCGCTTCTATGCTAAATGCATCCCGGGCCATTCGCTTCTAGGTAACTCATCCGGCCCAATTCCATTCTAGGTAACTCCATCCCGGCCCATTCCATTCTAGGGTAACTCTATCCCGGGCCATTTCATTCTAGGCAACATCTCTCCCGGGCCATTCCTTACTAGGCAAACTCTATCCTGGGCCATTCCTTACTAGGCAACTCTATCCGGGCCATTCCTTACTAGCTAACTCCATCCCAGGCCATTCCTCACTAGCTAACTCCATCTCAGGCCATTTCCTTCTTGATAACTCCATCCTGAGTCATTCCCTTTACGCAACTCCCCCTGGGCCATTCCCTACTAGATAACTCCCCCCTGGGCCATTCCCTACTAGATAACTCCCCTGGGCCATTCCCTACTAGATAACTCCCCCTGGGCCATTCCCTACTAGGTAACTGCTGTGTGGAGTTACCTTCTCCACACAGGGTCATTCTGTTCTAGGTCACTTCCCCTGGGGTGACTAGGTAACTCCATCCTGGGGCCATTGCCTTCTTGATAACTCCCTCCTGACCATTCCCTTCTACACAACTCCCTCGTGGGCAATTCCCTACTTGGTAACTCCCACTGGGGCCATTCCCTATTAGGTAACTTCCCATGGGGGTCATTTTCTTCTACGTAACTCCTCCTGGGTGATAACGTCATCTTGGCCATTCCCTTTTTGGGAACTCCCCACCGGGGCCAGTCCCTTTTAGGTCACTCCATCCCAGGCCATTCCCTTATAGGTAGCTTCATCCTGAACCAATTCCCTTTTATACAACTCCCCCCTTTGGGCCATTCCCTACTAGGTGGGCCATTCTCTACCGGGGTAACTCCCACTGGGGCCATTCTTTTCTAGGTAACTCTTCCAGGTTCATAACTCCATCAGGGGCCATTTCCTTCTAGCTACTTCCTGTGAGGTCATTCCTTTTTAGGTGATTCCCCCAGGCAATTCCTTCTAGTTAACACTTGAGTTTGAACAATTTTTAAACTATAATTTTATAGTTGGTTGTCTTTATCATGTTTGGTGTAGACCCCTTATTAAAGGACGATCTGAGGTGTTTTTCTTTGTTTCACAGTGAATTTTTCATGTTTTGGTTTTTTTTTTTGGTTGTTGTCAGGTACACGCTGCAGGCGTCAACCTTCCAGATGGCAATCCTGCTGCAGTACAACACCGAGGACAGTTACACAGTGCAGCAGCTGACCGACAGCACACAGATTAAAACTGTAAGGAACACGTCCAGCATTGATGAAAATAAACCCTGAAGACAACATGGACACTCATCTGTTATGGTTTACTTTTGTTTTTCAGGACATTTTGGTTCAAAGTCCTGCAGATTTTGTTGAAATCAAAACTGCTGGTGAGTGAAACTTGTTACGCCTTTGCGTTTGTCATTCTCATGTTTGTTGTATCCAGAGTTCATATGAATGACCACCAGAGGGCGACAGAAACATTTTACATGTGAATATTTATTAATGAAGCCCAGTAAACCGGGCTGCACAGTTCATCTTTTAATTATTATTTACAGATTTGATCTGACTTTTTTAAAATAACAATTTTTAGTCCCCAGTAGATTTATGAATTTTGTTTTAAAGTTGACATTTTTTTCTTGTAGATTTTATACTTTCTCTTCTGTGAGTTCATGAGGGTTTTTCCTGATAAAATTGTAACTTTTTAATGTAAATTTGTGGCTTTTTTGTAAAATCAGACCCCTGATATACAATTATAGGCCAATCTCCATTTTAAATGTTAATTATAAAATATACACCTCAATTATTTCAAATAGACTCCAAACGTGTACCAGATCTGATAGATGAGGACCAAACTGAGTTTGTTAGGGGAAGGCAGACACAGGACAACATTAGAAGGACCTTGCACGTCATAGACAAAATAGTTAAGAATAAGTTGCTGGCAGCACTGATTAGTTTAGATGCTGAAAAAGCATTTGATCGAGTCAATTGGGAATTTCTATATTTAACACTGGAAACATTTGGATTTGACATGAAATCAATTCAGTGCATTAAATCTTTATATGAAAAACCCACAGCTAGAATGAAAGTCAATGGCTCCTTGACTGAAAGATTTGTATTAGAGAGGGGTACTAGACGAGGTTGTTGCCTCAGTCCTATATATACTCTTTGCTTTGTATATTGAGCCATTGGCCCAAATGATAAGGCAAAGTGACTCAATTGCAGGAATAGAAATCAGTAGACAAATACACACCATAAGTCTTATTTACAGATGATATTATGATGTACCAGTCGGACCCTGTAAATTCCTTTAACCATTTGATGCAAATACTAAAAATATTTAGCATATTTTCTGGTTATAAAGTAAATATTCTTAAGACCCAAATCCTCATGATCAGTAGTAGGCCAAATCACAAACTCAAGCAATTAAAAATCAACTGGAAAGCTAAATCAATTAAATACTTAAGTATAACAATAACTGAAAATCTGACAAAATTATATCAAAGTAATTATGAACATATGAAGAGTTCTTTTGCATAAACGGATAAGTCCAGTTGTATTCAAGATGAGAAAAAACAGGTTTTTCATCTGTAGGTTTATAGGTGTTAGTATTTCCAAATCAACTTCTCAGACATGGTCACTTGAAATATGAGTATCTCAGACATAATAAAACAAAAAATTAAACATGAACTCATTATCACTTTTTGGCAATTTATTAATACTTTTTTTTTCTTTTTCGCAAAAACAGACAAGTCCCGAAAACCATGCTATTTTGTCTGGAACATACTTGAATGTCTATAAGCATCAATGTAGTATGCTTGACACTGATTTAGGCATATCCACCAGCAGCAGCAGTCTAATATACAATATGTACAGTAATGCAACTCGTGGTGCAAATGGCGACAAGAAAGACCCAGACCTCCCATAGTGCAAAATTGAGATAAACGATTAACGATGATAAAACCCAGCAATGCTCTATACAGACAACTAGAGATGTAATACCTGTAGTTGCAGTTCAATGTGGTAGTGTAGGTGCAGATAGTAACAGATAGGACTGCACGTGATCAGTATTGCAGTGACAGACGGCAGCAGATATGGCATTTGTGCAAATGGTTGCGGTTAATGTGCAGAGACATACAGCAGCAAAGTAGCAAGAATTTTGATAATAGAAGATAATAGTAGCAACACATATTACATATTTACTACAAATTACATGCAGGTATTCATTTTTTACCACCGTTAGTCTGTTAGATTTTACTGTCTCACGTGATGACATCATTAACCGTGCCGCAAAAACAAGACCAGTAGTGTCCGAAAGTAGTTAATTTTGTTGTTATATTGAGTTTACTGTATAGTCCACTATATCTAAATTCACTATATAGCGAGTAGATAGGGAGTGAGTGAGTGAACATTCCGAACACAGCCAGGGAAATCAGTCAGAGCAAGCAGACCAGGAAGGCAGCCAAGATGAGTCACGTGACCCAAATACAAGCACTGATTTGCCCTGTGGAGTTATCTGCTTTTGTAAGAAAAAAAAATGCTCCGTGTTTATCGGCTTTTGAAAAAAACAACACGAATTTGTAGTGTCTATAACAGGACATATCGGATTTTGAGAAAAAAACAATTTGAACTTCTGTAAGTCGGTAATGTTAACAGTTGATTGATGTAAAGAGGGACATTTTCTTGGAAGTGGTGTTTATCAGTTTTTGCAAACAAACTCTTCATATACTGTAGATACCAACATAAAAGATACTGATAGATGGCTAACCTACCCATTAGGATTAAATGACAGAATTAATGTGGTAAAGATGAATGTACTTCCACATTTGCAATATTTCTTCATGTCCTTGCCAGTAGAGGTACCACAAATTCAATTAAAGAAATGGGATAAACTTCTTTCCAGATTTATTTGGGAAGGAATAAGACCCAGGGTATGCTACAGTACATTACAACTAACTAAAAACAAAGGGGGAATAACACTTCCAAATCTTAAGAGTATTTCCATGCAGCTCAACTGCGTCATCTGGTCCATTGGTGTAACTCTAAATATGTCGCTCGATGGAAAGATATTGAAGCTTTTGCATTCACATTCCTGATTCAATCAAACATGGGTGAGACTGAGACGAGACACTCTGAGAAAGAACATGAAGACTCTAACACAATAATAAAATTTACTTTAGACAAATGGCAATCAATTCTGAGGGAGTCTGGAGACATGGAGTCTGAATGGGCCATGTTCTCCACCTCCATTGTTGAAGCAGCTGCCCAGAGCTGTGGCCGCAAGGTTGTTGGTGCATCTCGTGATGGCAACCCCTGAACCAAGTGGTGGACACCGGTGGGGAGGGGGGCCATTAAGCTGAAGGAGGAGTCCTATCAAGCTTGGTTGGCTTGTGGGACTCCGGAAGCAGCTGAGGTGTATCGGCAGGCCAAGCGGAGTGCAGCTCGGGTGGTTGCTGAAGCAAAAACTCGGGTGTGGGAGGAGTTCGGTGAGGCCATAGAACAAGACTTGCGGTTGGCGTCAGAGATTCTGGCAAACTGTCTGGCGACTCAGGAGGGGGAAGCAGCTCCCTGTTGACACTGTATGCATACCTGCCAACTACTCCGGTTTTGCCGTAATGGTTCCGGTTTTCAAGACCCCATTCCGGGTTACGGCTTTATTAATGAAAATTACGGTTTTTCACTAAAAATTCAGTCAAAAATTTTCAATCGTTAAAAAAACACGAAAGCAATTCCAAACACGAGATCGCTAGGAATCGTATCTAAATTTAGAACAAAGGCAATCGGCACTGCTTCCTGTAGGTGTATTGCGCATGTGCGAGAGGTCTGAGCCTAAGGTGCGCCCTTTCAGCCAGAACTGGAAGTGGCGTATGGCCAGGTGGAGAGCCAGTAACTCTCTGTTGAACACGCTGTATTTACACTCACTGTCGTGCAAAAACCTGCTAAAAAGGTGAGCGGCTGCCAAGAACCGGCAACGCATTGCTCCACGACGGCCGCTATGCTCATGTCCGAGGCGTCGGTAGTGAGCGCTATCCGAGCCACCGGGTCTGGGTGCGCCAGTAGTGCAGCGTTTGCCAGAGCTGTTTTAACTTCAGAGAACGCCTGCTCCATTCAGGAGTCCAGTCGACTCTGTCCGCCGGTTTCCGTTTCTTGAGTGCGGCGTACAACGGCTGTATGAGCTGGGCTGTGAGGGGGAGGAAATGGTTATAAAAGTTAACCATCCCCCAAAACTCCTGCAGCGCCCTGACATTGATGTTGAGGAGAAAAAAACAGCAAAACAATTGAGTTATATTACTTTTATGATTCCAACCAGTTTGAAATTGACAGTGGACATTGACTCATAACTTTTGAATATTTCTAAGACTTGGCTACATCAGTGATTGTGCAAAATGAACTGCTCAAGACTCAATGGAGATTGAAACTGGTGATCTGAAATGAATGCTGAAATTATAAAAAGTAATGGTATGTTGGAATTTTATTTCTATTATGGAATGTGTTAAAGCATGTGATGGATAATGCTTGTTGGAATATTTTAGGAATGCTACCTTCTTGGAACATAAGTCAATATTATACAGTAATAAGTGGCACTCAGCTGTTTGTTTTATGTCATTTAAGCACAGTTCTGGTACTTAAAAATCATAAAAACCCAGGAGCTTCGGGGGGCTTTGCCCCCCTTGCCCCCCCCCCGGCCCCCACTGAGGGACTGTGTCCCCCAGACCCCCTGCTAAATTTTCAGATAATTTCCCCAACCCCAAATCACATCCCTGGATCCATTGTTTCCATTTGGAATCGCGAAGGAATTAGGTCAGCATTGTATACGTTTTCATCATGGAATCTGCCAGAGAAAAATCACAAATGAGTGTGAAAAGCAAACGAAAATTAGTCTTTTCACAAGGAATACTCCAAAGCATTTCCAGGAATTGTTATTCGCTCAAGAAAGGGTGAAAATTACGCCAACTGCACTTTGTGTAGACAAGATTTTTCGATTGGACATGGAGGAATCAGCGATGTGAAAGACCACGTGGGAACGAAAAAACACAAGTCGAATGCCAGTGACACTAGTGGTAAACTTTCTACGTTCTTCGTAAGAAAAATAGAAACATGATTATTGAAGAAATATGAGGTTGTTAGCCACATTTTAACTTGATTTAATGCTAATATTTGTTTGCCGTCGGGGGGCTTTGCCCACCTGAACCCCCCACCAGGACTTTGTCCTGGACCTACCAGGGCCTGCGGCCCCTGGACCCCAGCTAGCTACTGGGCTTTTCAGGTTTTAAAAGTTGGCAGGTATGTGTATGATGCGGCTGGGGTGCTGCTGACTTCAACTGGGGATATCATCAGGCAGTGGAAGGAATACTTCGAGGATCTCCTCAATCCCACTGACACACCTTCCACAGAGGAAACTGGGCCTGTGGATGAGGGGCATGACTCGCCTATCACAGGGACTGAGGTTGCCAAGGTGCTTAAAAAGCTCCTTGGTGGGTGGGCCCCGGGGGTGGACGAGATTCACCCTGAGTACCTCAAGGCCCTGGATGTCGTTGGGCTGTCGTGGTTGACACGCCTCTGCAACATTGCGTGGAGGTCATGGGCAGTGCCTTTGGCATGGAAAACTGGGGTGGTGGTTCCTTTCTTCAAGAAGGGGGACTGGAGGGTGTGCTCCAACTTCAGAGGGATCACACTCCTCAGCCTCCCTGGGAAGGTCTGTGTCAAGGTACTGGAGAGGAGAGTCCAGCCGTTGGTTGAAGCTCGGATTCAGGAGGAGCAGTGTGGTTTTCGTTCTGGTCGTGGCACATTGGACCAGCTCTTTACCCTCCTGAGAATCCCCGAGGGTTCGTGGGAGTTTGCCCAACCAGTTTACATGTGTTTTGTGGACTTGGAGAAGGCATTCCACTGCGTCCCTCATGGTTTTTTGTGGGGGGTGCTTCGGGAGTATGGGGTAGTGGGCTTGTTGTTACGAGCTATCCGGTCTCTATACAACTGTTGTTAAGAGTTTGGTTCGTATTGCCAACACTTGGTCGGATATTCCCAGTGAGAGTTGGAGTCCGCCAGGGCTGCCCTTTGTCACTGATCCTGTTCATAATTTTTATGGACACTATTTCTAGGCGCAGCCAGGGAATGGAGGGTATCATGCTTGGTGACCTCAGGATCTCATCTCTGCTGTTTGCAGATAATGTTGTCCCGTTGGCTTCATCCAGCAGTGACCTACAGGTCTTACTGGGACAGTTTGCTGTTGAGTGTGAAGCAGCTGGGATGAGAATCAGGACCTCCGGGTCCATGGTCCTCAGCTGGAAAAAGGTGGATTGTCCTCTTCGGGTTGGGGACAGGCTCCTGCCTCAAGTGGAGGAGTTTAAGTATCTTGGGGTCTTATTCACGAGTGAGGGGAGAATGGAACAAGAGATTGACAGATGGATCGGAGCAGCATCTGCAGTGATGCGGACGTTGTACCGGTCTGTTGTGGTGAAGAGGGAGCAAAGCTCTAAGGCAAAGCTGTCGATTTACTGGCCATTCTACGTTCCTACCCTCACCTGGGGTCATGAGCTTTGGGGAATGACCAGAAGAACGAGATTGCGGATACAAGTGGCTGAAATGAGCTTTCTCCGTAGGATTGCTGGACTCACCCTCAGAGATAGGGTGAGTAGCTCAGTCATCCAGGAGAGGCTCAGAGTAGAACCACTGCTCCTCCACATTGAAAGGAGTCAGTTGAGGTGGTCTGGGCATCTGATCAGGATGCCTCCTGGACACCTCCTACTTGGTGTGTTTCGGGCACGTCCCTCTGGGAGGAGACCCTGGGGCAGACCCAGGACTTGCTGGAGAGACTACGTCTCCCAGCTGGTCTGGTAACGCCTTGGTATCCTCTCTGAAGAGCTGGAGCAGGTGGCTGAGGAGAGGGAAGTCTGGGCTTCCCTGCTTGAGCTGCTGCCTCTATGACCTGGACCTCCGGAAAAGTGGTAGAAGATGGATGGATGGAAATCACTTGCTAAGCAACTAAAACTGGGAAAGGAATTAATACTTTTATGGTGGATCGCTTATGAAGATGAATTTAAACCTGGAAAAATTGATTCAAACTTCCAAAATTGGGTGAGAAAAGGCTTTACAGCTACTTGTACTCCTTTTGAAAATGGCCAAATGCAAAATTTTCAAGATCTGAAAAATAATTATGGTCTTACAAACAAGGATTTCTTTAGACATTTACAGATAAGGGATTATTATACAAGTTGCATGAAGACAAATGAGGATAAAATACATCCCATAATACAACTGTTTACATTGTCCTACCAAAAAACAATTCTCAAAGTAGTGTCCAATCTGTAGAGACGTTTGATGGAATCTAGAGAAGACTCGACATTGTCTGTCAAACTGAAATGGGAGCAAGAGCTGGATGAAGAAATTCCACAGATATGGTACAATATGTGGAAAATGCATCAATCCACAACTCAGTCACTAAAATGGAGATTTTTTTTTTTGAAAACTCACATTCAATATTTTAGAACACCCAAAATCAAAAGCAAATGGACAAATACTAAACAGTCATGTTGGAGATTGTGTCAGAATATGAACACACGTTTTGGACATGTGTTCAAATAAAACCCTTCTTGGAAAGTACTCTTACAGCTCTATGTGACATTCTTGGTTATGCATTCCACAATCTTGTATGACTTTATTCTTGGGACACCTCAGAGGACAGGTACTCGTTGAAGACCAGTACCAAAGAAGCAGCAAAGAAGACCATTACGAAGAACTGGCTAAAGACTGACACACCAGGACATCAACAATGGATGGCAGTTGGCGAGGGAATCTTGTTGATGGAAAAACTCACATTCAGATTAAAACAGAAGAAAGTTTTTTACACAACTGGGACAAATGGTTTAATTATAAAGACAGAAAAGACCATTGTTAGCTCTGCAGCCCTGGGAACATTTACACTACCGTTCAAAAGTTTGGGGTCACTTAGAAATTTCCTTGTTTTTGAAAGAAAAGCACTTTTTTTCAATGAAGATAACTTTAAACTAATCAGAAATACTCTCTATACATTGCTAATGTGGTAAATGACTATTCTAGCTGCAAATGTCTGGTTTTTGGTGCAATATCTAGATAGGTGTATAGAGGCCCATTTCCAGCAACTATCACTCCAGTGTTCTAATGGTACAATGTGTTTGCTCATTGCGTCAGAAGGCTAATGGATGATTAGAAAACCCTTGTGCAATCATGTTAGGTCTGCAATGCTGAAATTGCTGCAAATGGAGGATTCTTTGATGAAAGCAAAGTTTGAAGGAAAAAATTATTTCAAATACAAATCATTATTTCTAACCTTGTCAATGTCTTGACTATATTTTCTATTCATTTTACAACTCATGGTGGTAAATAAGTGTGACTTTTCATTGAAAACACAAAATAATTGTCAGGGTGACCCCAAACTTTTGAACGGTAGTGTATATGTTGAAGTGTTGTGTTCTGCTTTAATGTTAAAAAAAGCAAAAATAAAATAGTTATAAGAAAAACCAGACCCCTGATATACAGTAGGTTATTGTGAACTTTTAATTCACAGTTCAGGTTTCCTCCGGTGGTCTGAAAATTAAACTACTGAAAAACAAATGAGAAAAAATTAGAAAGAAAAAATCCAAGGTTGAAAAGTAGCTTCATGTTCAGGTGTGCTGGCAATGGAGTAGGTGTGTGCGTTGCTGGCTCCTGCTATATTTTTTTCTTTACTTTTTAAACCCTATTTTGCTGTAAGCTGTTAATGTTTTGGACATTTAATACGTGCAGAATCTGTTTTGAAATATGTCCAAAACAAGAAAGCAGACTGAAAAGGAGGCAGCAGGGAACAATATTAACACCAGCTTAGCTGAGGATGCTAGTATCAGCCTTAACCCTGCACTTGTTGCCTTGCTTGAGCAACACAGAATGTCCATAGCTGCTGACTTCAAAGCTTCATTTGAACTTATTAATGGTAAGCTGGACAAAATTCAAGCAGATGTGGCGAACCAGGAGCAACGCATTGGCGACCTTGAAAACAACGCGGAGGACGTCAGCCAGCGCCTAGCGGCGCTTGAAGTTACATGCGAGTCAATACAGGAGGAGAACAAACTTTTGAAAAACAAACTTTCTGACCTGGAGGGAAGAAGCAGGAGGCTGAATATTCGTCTGGTGGGTCTGCCGGAGTCCTTTGATGTGGGTCCACGGCCATCTGAATTTTTTTCTCGGCTGTTGGTGGACGTCTTTGGCACACAAACTTTGCCATCTCCCCCAGAGCTGGATAGAGCCCACTGCAGCCTCATGTCCAAGCCGAGTCCGAATGGGAAGCCGCGCGCTGTCATTATTTGTTTCCACCGGTTTCGGACCAAAGACTTGGTGATGAGAGAAGCGCGGAGACGCCGTGGGACTTTGGAATATCGTGGGCATAAACTTCAGTTCTACGAGGATTATAACGCCGACGTTCAGAAGCAACGAGCCGAATATAAGGAGGTTATGTCCGAGTTGTACAAGAGAGGTTTTCGTCCTTCTCTTCTTTTCCCCGCCAGGCTCCGGATAACTCTTCCAGACGGCAAAAACCAGTGGCTGGCGTCCGTCTCGGAGGCCACCTGCTTCATGCAAACTATGGAGAGAAACCAGCAATTTTCGCCTTGAACTGGACATTTCTGGGTTGACCAGCTGCCGCGCTGGGCTGCTTGTTACTTCATTGAAGCTGCACTGACTGGACATTGATGCATTTTCAGATGTTTAAAAACAAGGTAAAATTGGCTCCCTATACGTTGTTGTTTACTTAATTCTTTTTTTTAATTTTATCTTATTAATTTTTTTTTTTTTTTTAGGGTAAAACGTTCATATTATGCAGGATTGAAGCCAGTTGTATGGGAGCATTCTGTTAGGATGAAAATAGAGCTGGAGATGGAGCGGTTGCTGTTTTTTTGCAACCGGCTGGAGTGTTGTTATAGGTTTGGTTGTTGGATTTTTTTATTTTTTTATTTTTTTATTTTTTTTATTTATTTTTTTTGTTTTGTTTTTTTGTTATGGTTTTATTTACACCCCCCTTACCCCTTCCTTTTTTTTTTTTTTTTTTTTTACCCGTACCTCACTTTATTCTTCTTTGGGCTACACAACATAATATATAAATTTTACTCTTTGAATGAATAGCAATCTTACTTTGGTAAGCTGGAATGTGAAGGGGTTGAACCATCCAATTAAACGAAAGAGAGTCATGTCACGTCTAAAGCAATTTAAGCCTGGGGTACTGTTTTTGCAGGAAACCCATTTGCAGGATTCCGACCACTTGCGTTTGTCAAAATGTTGGTCAGGACAATTTTTTCATTCAAATTTTAAAGCTAAGGCCAGGGGCGCTGCTATTCTTATTGATCGAAATATCCCATTTATTCCCTCTAATGTTGTATCAGATAAAAATGGACGATTTGTAATAGTATCAGGTAAACTTGGCGATAAACATGTCACTTTGGCTAATCTGTATGCACCGAATTTTGATGATGTGCACTTTTTTCGCAACCTTTTTTCGCAACTTCTAGATTTAAATACTCACTCTCTAATTCTTGGGGGTGACTTTAATTTGTATATGGATCCGATCTTAGATCGCTCATCTTCAAAACCTGCTAGTCTTAATAAATCTGCAACTTATGTTAAGTCTTTTCTTGAGGAATATAGCCTTACAGATCCTTGGCGTTTTTTACATCCTAACGGCAGGGACTATTCTTTTTTCTCTCACGTACACCATACTTATACCAGAATAGATTATTTTTTTGTTGACAATTTATTAATTAATAACCTTTGCTCTTGCAGTTATGATAGCATCTCGGTTTCTGATCATGCCCCTCTTGTACTTAAAATGATCCTCCATGGATGTGACTCCATGAGAAAGCATTGGAGATTGGATCCATTATTACTTACAGATGAAAAATTGGTTACGAATATTTCTTCTAAAATTAATTTTTTTTTTAAAGAAAATAAAACTCCTGGTATGTCAAATAAAACGATATGGGAGGCCATGAAGGCATTTCTTAGGGGGGAATTTATTTCATTGGCAGCATTTAAAAGACGATCCTTAATACAGGAACAGAAGGCTATTTTAGATCAAATCCTGGACATTGACAGACAATATGCTCAATCTCCATCACCCGCTCTGTACAAGGAACGTATGACATTACAAACTAAACTTAATTTACTTTCTACTCGACAAATTGAAGGTTGTTTAATAAGGAACAAGAGTGAATTTTATGAACATGGCGAAAAAACCAGTAAACTTCTAGCTAATCAACTACGTGGTATTAGAGCTAAGCAATTTATTACTGAAGTTAGGACAGATAAAGGAGAGGTGACATCTGACCAACAAGCGATTAATGATATTTTCAGGTCATTTTATTCCAAATTATATACCTCAGAATATACAACAAACTTAAAGGATTTGGAAATTTTTTTGGATTCTATTGATATTCCTTCGATTTCTTCAGAATCTCGGCAAATTTTAGAAGCTCCCATCACAAAAGAAGAAATTCAGCTGGCAATATCATCCATGCAATCAGGAAAATCTCCAGGACCTGATGGGTTTTCCGCTGATTTTTTCAAAAAATTCTCTGATGACCTCGCCCCTTTCCTTTGTCAAGTTTTTACAGTGTCGCTTGACTCTGGTACACTTCCTCCTTCATGCTATCAGGCCTGTATCACTGTGTTGCTTAAAAAGGATAAGGATCCTGTTGATTGTGCTTCTTACAGGCCTATTTCCTTGTTAAATACCGATGTTAAAATTTTGTCAAAGTTGTTAGCTTCAAGGTTGGAAAAGATTCTTCCTTTTATAATTTCACAGGACCAAACCGGTTTCATTAAAAATCGCCATTCTTTTTTTAACTTGCGGCGGTTGTTTAATATTATTTATACTCCTCACCACAACATACCTGAATGTCTTATTAGTTTGGACGCTGAAAAGGCATTCGATAGGGTTGAGTGGGAGTATTTGTTTTTTACTTTGGAGAGGTTCGGTTTTGGTCCTTCCTTCTGTTCCTGGATTAAACTTCTCTATGCTAGTCCTTTAGCTTCAGTGTTAACTAATTGTCGCTATTCTGACTATTTTAGACTTTACCGTGGTACGAGGCAAGGCTGTCCTTTGAGCCCGTTGCTCTTTGCCTTGGCAGTTGAGCCGTTAGCTATTGCAATCCGTGGGAGCCGGGACTTTCTAGGCATTCGTAGGGGTGGCATTGAGCATAGGGTTTCACTCTATGCTGATGATCTTTTATTATTTCTCTCCAACCCACTTACTTCATTACCCGCTATACTTAATATTTTGGATAGTTTTAGTAGGTTTTCTGGTTATAAAATTAATCTTAATAAGAGTGAACTGTTTCTGATTAATGAAAAGATTCAAGTTCAGGATTTTGAAAATTTTCCTTTCAAGGTTGTTATTGATCATTTTAATTATCTTGGGATATGTGTCACTAAACAATTTAATTACTTGTTTAAAAATAATTTTCTCCCCTTACTTGACCAGTGCAAGTTAATACTTTCCAAATGGTCCCCATTATCCTTGTCTTTAATTGGCAGAATCAATTCTGTAAAAATGATGTTACTTCCAAAGTTTTTATATTTGTTTCAATGTCTCCCCATTCTTATTCCTAAATCCTTTTTTAAGTCTTTGGACTCTCTGATTACCTCATTTATTTGGAATGGTAAACATCCGAGATTGAGGAAAGTTTTTCTTCAAAGACCCAAATCAGTAGGTGGCATGGCTCTGCCTAACTTTCAATATTACTACTGGGCAGCAAATATCAAGTGCATGTTATATTGGAAACATTTTTATCTGGAACCCAAATCACCTATTTGGATCCTTATGGAGTCACATGTGGACAGTCAAACTTCCCTACCGGCAATTTTAGGTTCACCACTTCCCCTTGCTTTGTCTACACTGGGTAATAATAAAGTAGTTCGTCAGTCTCTTAGAATTTGGTCTCAATTCAGGAAAAATTTCGGTCTTCAGTTTTTTTCCATTAGAAGTCCAATTGCCGCAAATCATTTATTTACCCCATCAACTATTGATAGTGCATTTCATATATGGCACAGAAAAGGTTTAAAATCTTTTGCGGATTTATATTTTGATGGTCAATTTGCAAGTTTTTCTCAACTTTCCACCAAATTCGACATCACTTCTACACATTTTTTCCGCTTCCTCCAGGTCAGACATTATGTGCAAACCATGACAAAACAATTCCCTCAAAAACCTTCTGATAATCCTCTAGATGATTTTTTATTAGTTAAACCAACTTCTAAGGGGGTAATGTCAGTTTTATATAATTTAATTTCAAATTTACAATCTTCTTCTCTGGCCGCTATCAAATTGAACTGGGAACAAGATCTTAATTTTACTTTTACTGATGAACTGTGGGACTCTATTCTTGGCCAGGTTCACACTGTATCAATGTGTGCTCGTCACGCTCTTATTCAATTTAAGATTGTACACCGGATGCACCTGTCCAAGGTTAAGTTAGCACGTATTTACTCGGATATAGACCCAACTTGTGAAAAGTGTGGTAGCGCTCCTGGCACTTTGCTTCACATGTATTGGTCCTGCCCTGCATTGATGAATTTTTGGCATTCTGTTTTTATCACTATGTCTGAAGTCCTGCAATATCAAATTAAACCTGATCCATTATGCGCCATTTTTGGTGTGGCTCCAGAACTTGTCTTGCCAAGTTCCAAATTAAAAGTATTCAAATTTTCATTATTATTGGCCAGACGTGCTGTATTACTGAAGTGGAAAGACTCTTCGCCCCCTTCACATTTACAGTGGATAAAAGATATAATGTCCTGTTTGGATTTAGAAAAAATCAGATATACAGTCTGTGGCTTTGAAAACAAATTCTATAAATTATGGCGCCCGTTTCTTGATTTCTTTGAAAGACCCACGATTATAGTTTCTGAGTAGCTCATATCCCCTTTACCCCACCCCCACTTCACACACACAATTTTTCTTTGTATTTTTTTTTTTTTATTGTTTATTTAAAGGTTTTTGTGCTTTGAAGCATTTACATTTGTTGGCTTTAAGTTCTAGTTTTTTACTGTTTGGTTGAAACAAAAATGAAAATTTCTAATACTTTGTATTGTATTGATACTTCAATTAATAATAATAAAAAGACCTTTGAAAGAAAGAAAAGTAGCTTCATCTCATTAAAAATGAGAAGTGGGATGGAATATGGGTGGGCAATACAAGCTGCGGCTTCAGCCATCACCCATTTCGGATAACTTATGTTGAACTGTATAATCAGAGGAGTTATTTTTAAATTGACCTTGTTTGATTTTTTTCCCCTTTGTTATATTATTCTGTTTCTTTTTTAATCTTTACTTTTAATCTATCCAAAATAAAGATTCATTCATTCAAGTCCGTAAAAGTTATAATTCTCTAATTTCTCCATCAATTGTCTTAAAGATGGTGCACATAAAAAACAAAACAAAAAAAACCAAAACATTTTGTGAGATTTGTTAAGCTTCGTCACCCCAGCAAAACAGAAACTTAACCCAAATGTCCACGTCTGACCTGGATCTAAAACCCAAAATTTGGAACAGTTTCAGTCCCAATTATGTTTCTTTATTTTTAGACAAAACTATCTACAATACAGAGACATTATTATTATTATTAAATTGAACGGTGTCTTAAATTAAGAATTAAATTAGCTTCCCTCCTGGTGTCGTTTCTGTCCATCTCTCTCAGGTTTTGGAGGACGAGAACGCCAACGTAGACGAGGTCGAGTTCAAACCCGACACCGTCATCAAACTGTACCTCGGCTACAAGAAGTGAGATTTAGTGTGATCATGATTCTGATTAAAAAAGATTAATAATAAACGAGGCAGAAAATGTTGAAGACTTGAATAATTTTTTGTTTGCTGCAGTAAGAAGCTGAGGGTGAACATCAACGTTCCCATGAAGACGGAGCAGAAACAGGAGCAGGAGACCACCCACAAGAACATCGAGGAGGACCGAAAGCTCCTCATCCAGGTGAGCACTGCCGCCGGTTTTTATTAAAATAATTTTTAAAAGTCATTAAATCAATTTCCATCAATTCACTGCCTTTCAAGGCTAGAAGATTAAATTTGATTTCTGAGAGCAGTAAAACTTTCAGAAAAAAGTTAAATATACAGTTTGTATAAAAAGTATGGTATTAATTCAATTCAACTTTATTTATATAGCACCATTTTACAACAGTCTCTTAGCACTGTCAAATGGTAGGGGGAACCCCCACAGTTGCAGAAAGACCCCAGCAATCAGGCGATCCCTGTGAGCAGCACTTGGCGACAGTGGAGAGGAAAAACTCCCTTTTAGCAGGAAGAAACCTCCAGTAGAACCAGGTTCAGGGAGGGGCAGTCATCTGCTGTAACTGGCTGGGGGTGAGGGGATGGAGAAGAAGAAAAGGTCCATTCTCTTCTGGGGAGCCTCCCCCTGGCCATTTTCTTTAGAGCAACTCCTCCTGGGCCATTCTCTTTTAGTTAACTCCCCCAGGGCCATTCCCTTCTTGATAAGTCCATCCCGGGTCATTCCCTTCTGGGTAAACTTCCCCATTCCCCTCCTGAAATAGGACTAAAAGTGTAGTGTGTTATCAAGTTCTTTACTTAAAATTACTTCAACTGGCAAAACAATGTAGTTCTGGTTTTTTTTGTTTTTTTTTATTATTATGCCTCGGTGCAAACAGTAATCACTCGATGTCTGTGTGCATCTGTCTGTTACCAGCTTTTCAGCTCGCCCAGTCAAAATCAGGTGGAACTAAAGGCTTGTATCATTGTATCGCCATATTTTATTGACTTTTAATTTGCCAGAATTTCCAGATAAGGCTTTGTTTTCAAAATAAACACAAATTTAACTCACCTTTACCATCAATGCAGCTGGGAAAAAAAAGTTATTGTAATAGGTATGCGGGGCCAGTAGAGGTGGCAGTGCGACTTTTTTACAGCACCCCCCTTTCCCCCCAATGCACCGAGGCATCAGCACCTTGGTGCTTTCATTTCATTCTTGATGCGCAAAGTTGAAAATGTACAAAACTAAAATTAAAACGGTTCTCTAAAAATATACAAATTTCAAAACCTGTCTTTCACCTCAGAAAATATATTTAAAAAGTAGCACAAAAGTTAAGTTTAAAATGTATACAAAAAAAATTAAAAATTCTATAAAAATGGAGGAGATTCAGTTTTTGAATTGTATAAAATGTGTAGAGTAAATAATAAAAATATTTGATACAGTTGAAAATATATACAACAGTTTAAAAAAAAAAATCTTAAAAAATGTGGAAACACTGGACTTCCGGTCTGGACGCCATGGCGACTGCAGCTTAACACTGAAGCTCTCAGACCCAATCCAGGATAACACCTTGAAAATCAAACTTAATGGATTTTTGGAGGAGTGAAAATCAAAAGACAAAATCATCATGTCTAAAGGAAAACAGAAGAAACTGAAATTCTCCAGGCCAGGACACGTATCGGCCGGAGAATCTGAACTGGAAGATCTCCGTTCAGAAGACGAGGAACTGGTGATAGCTAACAAAAAGGTTAGCCTGAAATCACTATTTGAGGAGCTACGACGATTTCGCCGAGAAGTTATGGCCGAATTTCGGGAATTCAGAGAAGAATTGAAAAGGACAAACAGCAGAGTGGACCAGGCCGAGAACCGAATCTTGGAAACAGAGGAACGAATAAAAGTGCTCGAAGATTCTGTGCTGGACCTACGCAAAAGACAAGCATCTATAGAGGCTAAGCTAGCCAACCAAGAAGGAAGACAAAGAAGAGACAACATAACAATTCATGGTCTGATAGAAGGAGCCAAAAACGGTTTTAACTCAATGGCAGAATGCGTGGAATCCTTACTAAGAGAGAAATTGGATATTCCACAAACCACCGACTTGAAGATAGAAAAGGCACATCGTTCATTAGCCGCTAGGCCGGCGGCGGAAGCGCCCCCACGTTCGGTGTTGGTAAGATTTTCCAATTTCAAAATAAAACAAGAGGTTGTAAGACTGGCCTGGCAGAAAAAAGGATTTATGCACCAGGAGAGAAAAGTCTACGTGGAACACGATTACGCCCCGGAGGTCCTTAAAAAGCGCAGGGAATACAATGACGCGAAAAAGGTGTTAAGAGAGAAGAAATTGCGCTTTCAGACTCCATTTCCTGCGAAGTTAAGGGTCTTCTACGGCGAAGAAACGTGTCTCTATAATTCGGCGGAAGAAGCAACAGCTGACATGGCGAAAAGAGGGCTCCCGGTAACGGTATTTAAACCCGCAGCAGACCCGAGTGAGAAGATCAAAGCGCAAACATGGACAACACAAAGACCTTAAAAATCCACGGACCAGCAGCGGGAAACCCAGCGCCAGAGCGTCGCGGATAAACTATCCGTTTTCAGGTTGGAATAGCGACCTTTTTTTTTTTTTTCTCTCTTGAATCAATCCGCACATCCAACCCCCCTCATACAAGGTAACAAACATTAAAGGAGATGCGTATTCAGCATGTGGTAAAACATTTCATGGAACAGTCATAATATTTGAAACAAATAAGTCTTTGTAATAAAAAAAAAAAAAAAAAAAAAAAAACTTGTTAAAATAGAAATGTGACAATAATCCACATGTTCTCCTCATACTAACAAATACTGTTTTTGCGTGAATGTTTGATGTGATGGGGGTGGGAGGGTGCACACAATTTCACAGGGTTTAGGCATAAAAGGAAAAAAAAAAAATCATTACAAGTTTGGATTGGGTTCTGAAACTCACGTTAAAAGCATGGGGCAGCTTACAGGGGTAAGAGAGGGCCCTCAACACGTAACAGAGTTTGAGGAATTTCCCTCAGGGCCTTCACTCCATCGAGGCTCTTCCAGGGTCTTTAAAAAGACCTCAGCTCAGGAAGTTCTTCTGACAGCTTTTTGTTTTAAAGTTTTATACACTATGTTCTTAATGTTTTTCTTGTTTTTAATGTTCTTTCAGTTTCTGAGTAGCACAAATGAGGGCCACCACACAGTTATACTAAACAAAACAACACAATGGAGAAACAGGGTGTAGGGTGTTGCAATCCTGGAATTTCCCCATTGTGGGACTAATAAAGGCTTATCTTATCTTATCTTATCTTATCTTAACCAAAATAATTTCATATAATGTAAAAGGAATCCTGAATCCAGTTAAAAGATCCAAGATTCTAGGCAAAATGGAAAAAAAAGAAAGCAGGAATAATATTTTTACAAGAAACCCACCTAACAGACGTGGAACACAATAAACTCAGTAGACAAGGGTTTAAAATGATCTCTTCATCTTCATATAAGTCAGGGAGGAGGAGGGGAGTAGCGACATTGATATCAACCAAAATTACATTTGAAAAAAAATCAGAACACAAAGATAAAGAAGGGAGATACAGTTTGGTAACTGGGCGGCTAGAGGGAGAAGATATCACCCTGCTGAATGTGTATGCTCCCCCAGGGGCTAACTGGAAATTTTATAAAAATGTATTCGACCTAATGATAACTAAAGCTCAAGGTTTAGTGATATGTGGTGGGGACTTCAATCTTAGACTGAATCCATACTGGGATGCTTCTGGTCATCCAGAAGCACACCACCCAGCCCTCCACATCAAAATAACACCCAAAACAGGAAGACTCGGATGCTACTAAAAGAAATGGGAATCTGTGACGTGTGGAGGGAACTCAACCCCAGTGTAAAAGACTATACATTTTACTCAACTCCACATTCATCTTACTCAAGGATTGACTATTTTTTTATGTTTAATAGAGACATTGGAAGAGTAAAAACATGTAAAATAGGACTGATGGATCTCTCTGACCACAGTCCGATCTACATGGACTTAAATATCCAAAAATACACAAATAATACATTTTCTTGGAGGTTAAATTCAAATGTCCTGAAAGGACCATTGAAAGATGAATTGGAATCAGATATTCTCAGATATTTGGAAGATAACGATAATGGAGAAGTATCCCCTTTAATACTGTGGGATGCATGCAAAGCTGTAATAAGAGGAAAGATTATTGCAAAACTGGCAACCCAAAAGAAACTAAGACAAGAAAAACTATCCACATTAGAGTCAGAACTTAGGAACCTAGAAAAAGAACACAAAGGCAACACTCATTCTACTGACTCGCTCAAGATTAAGGAAATTAAAAACCAAATAAATGAGATCTACACAATAGAAATCCAGAAGAAACTTACATTTTTGAAACAAAAATACTATAAAGCAGGCAGTAAATCGGCAAAATTGCTAGACTATAAATTGAGGAAACATCAAACAGAAAGAGCAATCTACAAAATCAGAGACCCAGTATCAAAGGAAATAAAATTCAGAATTCAGGATATTCTTAAAAGCTTCGAGAATTACTATAAGAACTTATACTCCCACAAAAAACATAAAAACTCATCCGAGGCATTCCTAAACACATTAAACCTTCCCCAACTTACGGAGTCACAAAATAAAACACTACTGTCATAATACATCCTAAAGAATTGGAAAAAGCAATTATGAAACTTAAAGCTAACAAATCCCCAGGAGCTGATGGCTATACAGCAGAGTGGTACAAAACTTTTAAACAGCAACTATCTCCTCTCCTCCTGAAAACATTTAATTATGTCCTCCACACAGGGGAAATCCCCCCCCTCCTGGAGAGAAGGGGTCATTGCAGTTATACCTAAACCTGAAAAGGATAAACTAGAGTGCTCCAACTACAGACCAATCAGTGTACTAAATCAGGACTATAAGCTTTTTACCATTATCCTTGCCAAAAGGTTAGAAAATATACTGACAGACCTAATTCATTTAGACCAAACAGGTTTTATAAGACAAAGACAGACACAAGACAACATTCGACACACTTTACACATAATTCATCATATAAAAAAATATAACTTAAATGCAGTCATATTGGGATTAGATGCTGAAAAAGCATTCGATTCGGTTGACTGGTCTTTTCTATATAGAATCTTATCCAGTTTCAATTTTCATAACAACTTCATTAGAACTATACAGGCATTATATAAAAAACCAACAGCTAAAATAAGTTTTAACGGTAATTTATCATCATCTTTTGAACTGGAAAGAGGATGTCGTCAGGGCTGCCCCCCGTCTCCACTGCTCTTTGCAATCTTCATAGAACCTCTGAGCCAATGGATAAGACAAAATCAAAAAATTCAAGGTATTACACTTGGTCAGAAGGAACATAAAATAGCACTCTTTGCTGATGACATTTTAATATACCTAGGGCAGCCGGACACTTCTTTACCAGAACTAACCTCCGTTTTTTCAGAGTATGGAGATTTATCGGGGTACAAATTAAACATGCATAAAACCCAAGTTTTAACATTCAACTATGACCCAAATCATTATTCACTAAGCAAACTCAAAACTAACTGGGAGTCGGAATCTATGAAATATCTGGGGGTCAATATCCCAAAACAACTCAACAAAATTATATCACTAAACTATGATCCACTGGTGACAAAAATAAAATCTGACCTAGCAAGATGGAATATGATACCATTCTTGGGTACTGCACAAAGAATTGAAGCAGTCAAAATGAATATACTTCCACGTCTTCTATACCTTTTCCAAACAATACCGGTAGAACCTCCCAAAAAAACATGGCAGGAGCTGGACAGAAGGATCTCAAGATTCATATGGCAGGGCAAGAGACCTAGAATCAGATATAGAACCCTACAGCTAAACAAAGACAAAGGTGGGCTCGCGCTGCCAAATATCAGGGACTACTTTAAAGCCGCACAAATTAAAACTTTAGTAGAGATATGTAACCCAGTCTACACTGCACAATGGAAGGAGATCGAATGCCAAATAACAAGTGACATCCCCCTACAGGCAATAATAGGGAACAATGCCTTACCTAAACTTTTGAATAACACTAACCCGTGGATAGAGACCCCGCTAAAAATTTGGTTTAAGATAGTCAGAGAGAATCAAACTAAAGAGCCCTATCGATTTCTGCAATGGATTGCCTATGATCAAGACTTTACTCCTAATAAAACAGACACCAGATTTAAAAAGTGGAAAGAGAAAGGGCTAATAAAATATTACGATTTTTTTAAAGGGCAAATCTTAAGAAGTTTTGAAGATTTGAAAAAACAAGGCCTAATAAATCAAGACCTTTACAGGTTCTTCCAGCTTAGACACCACATAAACAATATACTTAAAAAGGAGGTTTTGGAAAGGGCCCAGTCAGGTGTTCTGAAGGTCTTCTTAATGGCATATAAAGGGATCCCAGGGATCAGATACATTTCTAAAATATACCAAGGTCTTCAAGACTTAAAAGGAGACGACACATCTTATATAAAAGAGAGATGGGAAAAAGAGGGGAATTTCACTTTACAACTGGAAATATGGGAAAAGCTAAATAAACAGCAATGGAAAAGTACCTCATCCCTGCAGTGGAGAGAATTTGGATGGAAAAACTTGGTAAGATTTTTCAGAACACCTGCACAAAACAAATTTACCCATAAGGGATTGAACTGTTGGCGCTTGTGTGGTGAAAAGACTGCAAATCATTTTCATGTGTTTTGGTCATGCCCAGTTATCCACCAATATTGGACCAATGTACAGACAATATTGGGGAAAATATTCAAAATAACAGTTCCCTTTTCTTTTGTAACTTTGTATTTGGGTTTACTACCGGACTCACTGGAAAGATGAGGAGAAAAATACTTATTCAATGTTTTAATATTGGCAAGCAAAAAAGCTCTAACTAAAAAATGGATGTTGAAGGACTGTCCTACACCTGAAGATTGGATTAACGTGATCCAAGACATTTACTCGATGGAAAAGTTGACATTCGCACTGAGACAGGACATGGATGGGTTCATGAACTTTTGGCAACCCTGGATCGCATATGTGTCTTCCATTAGATCTAATCTTTGACAAATACCATTTCAATAATGGTTCCGCTCTTTGTTCCAATGCTACTCAGATGCTCTTTTACCTTTATTTACTTACTTTTTCTTTTTGTTTGTTTTTTGCTGGGGTTTTTTTTTTCTCTTTAATTTCACTTTTTCTTTCACTTTAAAAAAAAAAAAAAAAAAAGGGGGTGTTGTAAGAATTAATCTTCCAATGTTGTCAGATATCAGAAAATAAGGGAACATGTGATGAAAATGTAAACAATGCATTGCTGTAACGACCTGTATACCCTTTACAAAAACTTAAATTAAAAAAAAAAATAAAATGTGGAAACACTGATATTTGTAAGTCTTGAATTGTAGAAAATAAAAAAATTGAGAATTATGCAAATTATGCGTAACGTTGAAAATATATGCAATAAAAAAGATGTGGAAACTGATATTTCACAAGTCTCAAAACTTAGAAAATATATAGAACAAAAGTAAACACATTTGATACACAAAGTTAAATGTATACACTACTCACAAAACTTAATTCTCGCCTGGCCATTTAAGTGACTGTTGCAGCCAGTCGTCTGAAGGCAGTGCGATCTTGGGCTAGGGCAGTGAGGTTGGCCAGAGGTCTTATCATTGCAATCTGGGTCATCCTGGACAGTCTGGGCTGACCTCTGTCAGCAATGCCAGCCCTGGGGGGGAAGGAAGGGGGTGGACGAGGGCCTGCTTGGCCGGTGTCCTGTCTTCCAACCAGGCCGAGGAGCCGCAGCCTCCCTCTTCTGACGACGGTGGAGATGGGGCAACCAGCCCTCCTGTGAACCTCATTGTTTGTGGTGTGGTGGAACCATCGGATGCTGAGGATGTTATGGAGGCAGGTCTGATGGAATGTATCCAGATGGTGGGTGGTTGTGGTGGTGAGGGTCCAGGTCTCGGGCCCGTAAAGGAGGACGGGGATCACACAGGTGTTAAAGATTTGCAACTTTGTGGATGTGCAGATCTTCCTGCTCTGCCAGACTCTCTGAGGGCGGCGGAAAGCACTGCGAGACAGCTGCAGGTGACGAGTGATCTCTGGGTCTGACGAGCAGGAGCTGGTGATCATAGATCTGAGGTAGACAAAGCCGTTGATAATCTCAACCGGCTTGTTGTTGATGGTGGTGACTCAGAAAAAGTTAGGGATATTTGGCTTTTGGTTGAAATTTATGGAAAATGTAAAAAGTTCACAATACAGTGATATTATATCATGAGTAGGGCATTTACGTAGAAGCATGCAAAGGTGATTTCCTCATTTCAAACAGTTTACTGAAACAAAAGCCAACAGTGGTGAGCATACCACAACAAAAATGTCAATGTCTCAACTTGTCATGTGCCCTTGAGCATCAATTACAACTTGACAATGACGTCTCATGCTGTTCACAAGTCGACTTATTGTCTGCTGAGACATGGCATTTCACTTTTCTTGAAGGGCAGCCCTCACGTCATTGAGGTTGTTGGGTGCAGGGTTACGAGCCTCTACACGGTGACTAAGCTGATCCCATAGGTTTTCTATGGGATTCAGGTCTGGAGAAAGTGCAGGCCATTACATTTGAGATACCCCAGCCTCCAGCAGCCGTTCCCTAACGATGCGACGTCGATGAGCTGGAGCATTGTCGTCCATGAAGATGAAATTTAGTCTGTTGTTCATGCAGGGGCACAATGATTGGATTAATGATGTTATTCAAGTAGTATTTACTTGTCACTGTACCATTGACAAGGTGTCGGGCAATTCTGTATGGTCTAGATACACCTGCCCAGACTGTAACCCCACCAAAGGCTCGTCTGGTGACAACAGTGGCTGATACATAGTGCTCTCCTTGACGTCTCCAACATCTTTGGCGGCCATTTCTGCTCAACGTGAATCCACTTTCATCAGAGAACAGCACTGAGGCCCACTGGTCTCTTGTCCAGCATAAATGCTTCCTGGCCCATGCAAGATGACTCCTGTGCCTGGTGGTGTGGTCAGGTACCCTTGCAGATCGTCTAGCACACATACCACATTGATGTAAACAGTTTTGAATGGTTTGACGTGACACTTGGGTGCCTCTCACCTCCCTTAAATGTGCCTGGAGTTGAGTGGCATTCATCATCCAGTTCTGCAGGGCACTGTTCACGAATGAGTCTCAAAAGGCACTTTTCCATTTGGAACTCAAAGGCCTCCTTTGGCCTGGAACCGAACAGTACCGTTCGGCACCCATGGTTTTCCACAGCACAAGGCTCACTGTAGCGTGGGTGGGAGAAGGAGGGAGTTGGAGGCGGGATTTGGAGGGAGTTGGAGGCGGCGCTACGCTCCCCATGAGGCGGCGCCATATTCCTGTTCAGTAAAATCAACATCAAAACATGTAGCAATACATCTCCAAAAATAATGCAAAAGTTAAATATTTTTGGACACTCATGTCAGAAAGTGAGACCCATATATTATACAGAGTCATTAATCAGACAGTGAAGTATTGTTAGATTTTAATCATTTATTGGCTCACAGCGCATGAATATCAAAAATTACTTTTCTCGACAAATAGATGGTTAGGTAAAAATACATGATCTATGTCAAACTCATGGAGAGACTGTTGAGACGTCATGGAATTTATCTGCTCCAGCCAGCGGTGTCGTGGCAAAACATGGATCAGGTGCCATATGAGCCGTTAAATATATATTTCAACAGGTAAACAGTACTGAGTTAGGCATAAGATATATTTAGCAATTATGATGCATTTTAAGCCAAAACAAATGGATCTAGGATTAGAAGTAATTAAAATAAAGCAGTCCCAAGGTTACATGGAGAAATACGTGGATTAACTGGAAATATATGGTATTGAGTATTGCTGACTACATGTAGATACTGTATAAATATATATTCTCTGCATCAACAGTGAACTATACTTGTATTCATGTAGTATTGCCCTGGGAATTTTGACAATAAACCTTTGTACTTTTGCAGATGTCTCTATTTTGTTTTACAGTCTTCAGCAAAGAAATGTTTTGGTTTCTTTTCTTAAAATGAGCCATTATTTTCAGAGTCACTGATAAATGGTTCGTACTGTTGACTCTTTTCCCACCGGTGTCTGAACAGACAAAATAGAAAATCACGATGAAAACACATAAATCACTAAATTGTTTATTCCAATCAGCAGCAAATTACAGATTATTTAGAATGTGCAAAATTCAAACTGTAAAAAAAAAAAAAAAAAAAAGAAACAGACAAAACTTGACAAAAAATAAGCAACAGCACAACACAGACTGGATATGATAATCCATGTGTGATTTGACATGTCGTTTTGTATATACAGCCGTGGACAAAATTGTTGGTACCCCTCTGTTAATCGAAGAAAAACCCACAATGGTCACAGAAATAACTTGAATCTAACAAAAGTGGTAATAAATAAAAATTCTATGAAAATTAACCAATGAAAATCAGACAATGCTTTTGAATTGTGGTTCAACAGAATTATTTTAAAAAACAAACCTGGACAAAAATGATGGTACCCCTAGAAAAGATTGAAAATAGGCCATAGGGACATGAACATGACCATAGATTCAACTAAGATGTGTCCTCTAATTAACATCACAGGTGTCTACAAACTTGTAATCAATCGGCCTATTTAAAGGGTGACAAGTAGTCACTGTGCTGTGACCATTGTGGGTTTTTCTTTCATTAACAGAGGGTACCAACAATTTTGTCCACGTGTGTGTTTGGAGTATTTTTTCCTTTAGTTTTTGTTTAAATTGTCCAAGCTTTGTACATGATTTTAATTCAGGTCCAAAAGTGTTCCACAGTCTGACACCTTGCACTGAAACACAGTGTTGCTTGGTAGTAGTTCTCAGACCCCAGGGCAGACCCAGAACTCACTGGAGAGACAACATCTCCCAGTTGGTCTGGGAACACCTTGGTATCCTCTCTGAAGATCTGGAGCAGGTGGCTGAGGAGAGGGAAGTCTGGGCTTCTCTGCTTGAACTGCTGCCTCTGCGACCCGGACCTCTGGAAAAGTGGTAGAAGATGGATGGATGGATGTCATGTATGGGAGCATTAATGAATGATACAAAGTCTATAGTGTAGGTTGATTCAGCAAATATTTCACTCTGCGCAGTATTGTGACTGATTTGCATATTTTACCTTTAATATAGTTAATATGTGACTTCTAAAACAGTTTATCAATTATTACACCAAGGATTTTAATTTTGGATACCCTTTCAGTCTCTACACCATTTATACCGAGTTTAAATACTGATCTGTTGTGATGTTGTGAAATAACGTTATCAATAAAATTTAGCCACCGCTGTGTCGCCCTGGTTTCAAGTGTGGGTGGTGTTTTGTGCTTGTATTGCTAAAATATAAAAGGAAGAACTACAATGGGTCTCAAATATTTGTAATGTGTTCTATTACTGAATGAGTTTAAAGATGAAATACTATACACATATAAACTAAATTCTAATGGTGACTGAACATCTCCCATTCCCCAAGGTGCAAGATACACTATTATGACTATAACTCATAAAGGATCACAGAAATGATCGATTAAAAATAAATAAACAAGCGGTTTATTTTATGGTGGCTATTATTGGATTTGCCATTCATTTTCAATTACTCTGTAATTAATATTCACACAAATAAATCTCAATTCAGTCCCTTTCATATTAAGTGGAAATTGTGCTACTTTAAATTTGGCACTTTACCTAAACTTTAACTTAAAGTGAGGTAGTCGGATCCGGGAAAAAAATGCTTTTTTTGCGTGCATGGAAAGAAAATCCTACAGACACATATAGCGCGATTGTCTGCAAGTGTGAATGACCTCTTCCATGAGCAAATGTACGTTTTTTGGTCCGTGGCTGTTTAAATTGAATTCTTTCCTCCCGAAAATATCATTTTTGAATATTAATTACAGCTAAATGGGAGCAGTTTCGATGCCGACATTTCACATCCTAATATACGTGTTCTATACACCATCGGCTTTTGCGTATCCGACTACCTCGCTTTAAAAAGCAAAAGATTTGACTATAAATATGATGTGTTGTTTACCCGTCACAATACATTGGTGTCAAAACGTCGCCATTCTGAGCAGATCCTGTTTGGACTCTACAATGAAATACACACAAATTAAGTACATGCACAGCACGAAAGTGCAACATGTAAAAAATAAAAATAAAAAAAATAAAATAAACTTTTTAACCAGGATTAGAACTAGCTTATTTCATCAGATATTGTCAACACAAAAAAACAACATACAAGGACTGACATAGCATTAAGCTAGGTCATCGTTTAAACACGATTAAGTTTTTGTCTGTCCTAAGTGAACTTTCCACTGTTGGAAAAAATAAAGCATGAATATCACATCACTCACCGTCCTGTATATCACAATATCACGGCTTCAACTGCTGAAGTTGGGTGCGTCGCTGCTGCACATTCAATTCAATTCGGGTGGCTGGGTCTAATTCCCGGTGCGTCTCCGTGTAATTTCTGGTGTGTCTGTTTGTGCGCACCACTGCAAGCTCAGTCTGCTTCCCTCTGCACTCTCTCATCAGCCGAAACGCACAGGAAACTCTGCTGGACTGCGGTGTTAGATTTCTGCTGATTTCTGTTAAGCCATTCTATCGTTGTGGTTTATAATATCACTTGTTCGCGGGCTCACTGATGAAAAATTGCAAATGGCGACCAGCAAGCGATTCTCGAAAGTCAGCGTAACGCCCACTCTGATGACACTACGCACAGACCAATGAATGGCCAGCAGTGGTGTGGCGAAACGGTGCCGGTACCCTTCGGACCTGCTTTTAACGGTGCCGAAAATAGTGTCGATAAAACTGGAACTGTTCTGAAAAAGCGAACTGTGAGGCCTTTGGGTTCCAAGTGGAAAAGCGGACAATGCAGCCCGATCGGTACTAAACGAGGCCTTTGGGTTCCAAGTGGAAAAGCGCCTATAGGTGTGCAAATAATTTCCAAATCTCTACTCTTTAACATGCATTCACCGCAGTTCAGCTGTTGTAATGGATATTGTGTTCAAGTCTGTATTTGCTGTTGCACAAAAGAATTTTTTCTGTATAGCAGAAGTTTTTGCTTAATTTACAAATCACTGTAATAGGAAATTTGACAATCCTGTGCTTTTCTTGTATTGTTGTATAGAATATCACTGCAGTAAACTGGAAAAAAGCATCTGCTTTAAAATTTGTAATTCTTCCAACAACTTTTACTGCAAAAAAAAACACCTCTTAAAACATCGCAACTTCTATTGCAACTTTTTAAAAAAGGTCCTGCAAATTCAGGCGCTTTGGGCCACAACAATCAAAAAAAAAAAACATCCCGCAAAATGCTGGAGGGACTTGTATTCACATTGAAGCATGGTGGTGGCAGCATCATGCTTTGGGGTTGCAGAGGAATTTCAATAAAATGGAAAACATAAGACAATTGAAAAATATTTTTGTCGTCGTGTTCAGGCGGCCATCGTGAGGATCATGAAGATGAGGAAGGTCCTGAAGCACCAGCAGCTCTTGGCTGAGGTCCTGAACCAGCTGTCGTCCCGGTTCAAACCCAGAGTCCCAGTCATCAAGGTAACACATGGACAACCATGTGTTTGCTCTATATTACTGTAGAAAACTAGTTTGTACTGACATCTGTGGGCAAAAAGTGAACAGTTCACTTTTTGCCCACAGGTGTCACTAAAAACTAGCTTAGAATTAATCAACCTCATTTATTTGTCTCCCTCTTGTGGACAGAAATGCATCGACATCCTGATAGAGAAGGAGTACCTGGAGCGAGTGGACGGTGAGAAGGACACCTACAGCTACCTGGCCTGAGCTCCGCCCCTCCTCCCTCCCTCCCTCCCACCTGCCCGCCGCTGTCGGCTCTCCTTTGTTTTTATTTTTATTTGTTATCCTCATTTGTTTAAAATTTTCTGTCTGAGTAATAAAGCGTGGTTTCGCCTCCCTGAGTGAGTGCTTTGCTAATCACGTGACTGCCCCCTGCTGATAGGGGGAGGTGGAGGTCCTGCCCACCAGTTGCCGAAGGAACAAAAAAAAAAAAAAAAAAAGACTGGGAAACTCCACGTTGCACACGCTCGCCCCCCTTCCTCCCCGCCCCCATGTGTACGACTCCATGATGACGCTCACTTCCCTGTCATAATTGTAAATAATGACCACGGACTCTGAGGAGTAGCCCTCCCCCACTTCTTTACATAGCGTAACGAATTAGCCAATTGGAGAAAAGGAGAGCCACCGCATCCAAAGGTTTCTGCATGCTACTGCCTACCTGCGCCACGGTGACCACCAAACGGTAACGATAAGAGTCGAGTCACTTGGGGCGGCCCCCAATGTTGACGTCTGCCACTGACCCCCGGAGGAGGAGGAGCGAAGAGCCGCTGTCGCTGTGGTGCTCCATTAGCCGCGGAGTGGGTTGGGTTCCCGCAGGAAGGAGGTCCGTTTGATTAGCGAACGGTGGACATTTGTATAGTGTGGTTCATTTTCTAAATGTGTGATGAATAAAAGTAAAGAAAGATTTGTCTTAACTTGTTTCTCGACAGTCTGTTCACAAAGCAAAATGAGGTGTCCAAACTGTGTCCCGAGGGCCAGCTGAGATCCCTGATTGTACTTGAGTAAAAGTAGCATTACCTGATATTAGTTACTCATGTATGAGTAAGAGTAGTCGCCCAAAACATTCAGTATGAGTAAAAAAGTAACTTGAGTACAGAGGTGGGTAATCCTGGGTCCAGAAAGTTCCAGCCATTCTCTCACCCAGCTGATTCTGATAAACATTGCTGTCCAGCCAGATACATGATGAGCTCATTAATTCCACCTTTGAGAGCTGCTGGGTTAGTGAATGGGACACGTATAGGCCAGGGATTCGACTTTCTAGAGCCAGGATTACCCATCTGTGCTTGAATGGTGAGTACTCACAATTTCTTGCCAGCTTGAGGTTTTGCTCTTAAATCGTTTACCCTTTTCTCTAAAAATCTGTATTTCTCAATTACTTTTTTAATATTTTTTTTTGTAAATTTGCAGTGGTGGGTAGCGTAGCCAGAATTTTGTACTAAAGTGAAACCAGCGTTACCTTGTCAAATTTCTCAAGTATGAGTAGTCACCCAAAACATTACTTGAGTACTAGTCTAGACCAGGGGTTTTCAATCATGAGCCATAGAGGGCCAAGACCCTGCAGGTTTTCTCTTCTACCCAGTCTCTTAAGCAGGTGTTTTCACTGATCAGCAGTCAGTGGGAAGAAATGAAATCTGCTGTTAAAGACACTGGTTGGAGGTAAAGCCTGCAGGGTCTTGGCCCTCCATGGCACATGATTGGACACCCCTGGTCTAGAAGGTCAAGGTCTTGTCCCTTATTTGTTCCAGCCATTCACTAACCCTGCTGATGCAGATGAGCACAGCTCTATAGTCAAGCAGATGAGCTCTTTATCAGAACCAGCTGGGTTAGTGAATTTGTTCCAGTCACTCGCCCAGCTGATCCTGATGAGCAGGTCTCTGTAGCCAGATAGATGAACTCACTACTTCCACCTTTGAGAGATGTATGTTGGGTTGGTGAATGGAGCAAATATGGGATAGGATAGGGGTCTCTCATTCCATGGAGGACCAAGACCCTGCAGGTTTTACCTCCACCCAGTGTCAACAGGTGATTTCGCTGAATTTCTTCCCACTGATTGCTGCTCAATGAAAACCCCTGCTGAAGACACTGGGTGGAGGTAACACCTGCAGGGTCTTGGCCCTCCATGGGATGAGTTTGAGGCCCCTGGGATAGGACTTCTTTCTGTTCCAGCCTTTCGATAACCCAGCTGATTCTAAGCTCGAGAGCTAGATGAGCTCTGAAAACTGTGCTTATGAGAATCAGCTGGGTTAGTGAATGGATGAAAGTTATTGTAATACATTCAGTGCTAGCTTGTTTGCCGTAACTGCAGAGATGGTTTTCATTTAGCTTAAAAATACCTGACATTCATGGCAGTGCAGTGGTTAGCACTGTTACCTCACAGTAAGAAGGTTGTTGGTTCAAATCCACCAGGGCCTGTGTGGGGTTTGTGTTCTCCCCATGCTTGTGTGCTCCAGTTTCCTCCCACAGTCTAAAAACATGTAGGTTAGGCTAACTGGAGACTCTAAAGTGCCCCTGGGTGCGAACAGTGAAGGGTTTGGTGCCGAGCTTGAATTTCCCTCTGGGATTAATAAATGGTAAAAAATTTTATCCTTCTAGTCCACTTGGCCTAAGGTTGGACATTTTAGTTTCACTTCAGTGGCTCCTTTTGAAGCTGCTAAATCACCATGGTAACAGATGTCAGTTATCGTTACATTCTGATCTTCATTCCCCAAGTATGAGAGAAGTCAAATACTTGTGCAAGAAAGCCTCTGTTATAAGTTACTTTAGTGATTTTTCTCTATAAACTTTTAACTTCTCATAAATTTGATTTCTCAAATCGCTACTTTATCTTGTAAATATGACTGTAGTGATTCTCCTAAATTGCTAATTATTTTCTTATAAACTTTCTCCATGATGTTTTCCCAATAAATTACATTTTTCACATAAATGTTTTTTTTTCCCGTGTAAATTTTCAGCTGTTTTTCCTTGTAAATTTACATTTTAACGTTTGTTAAATTTTTCTATTCAGTGCAAAGGTAGAATTTTTTTTCCTGTTCATCTAGAGAAGTTGGAAACCTTTAATATGCAAAAAGCCATTTTGAGAGCAGAAGCCACAGAAATGAGGCCGAAAACTGAGGCGAAACGGCAACGTTGCCACTAAACTTTCCTGACATCAATATTAAGGTTTTTCCTCATAAAATTGCAACTTGTTCCAAAATGAGATTTGACTCTTTTTTTTTGTCTGTTTTCTTTGAAAAACTCACCTTTTCATGTAAAACTGTAGTCTTTCCACATAAATGTCATTTTTCTTTTCCTTCACAAATTTGCAGAACTTTGCAAACCTTTCCTCTAAATTTATTGCATTTCTGCTGGTCTCACAGACACAGATTTGTTGCCTTTTTCTGGTAAACTTGCAGCATGTTTGACATTTTCACAAAGTTGCAACTTTTCATACTCCCCCCCCCCCCCCATAAATTTTACAATTTCTTGCAGATTTGTTTTCATAACAAAATTGTAACCTTTTCCCTAAATTTGAGAATTTTAGGCATAATTTTACTTTTCTAAATATACTGCTCAAAAAAAATAAAGGGAACACTTTGAAAACACATCAGATTTTAATGGGAAAAAATGAGCTGGATATCGAAATTGTGGCAGGCTAGTCCAGCTTACTCAGATTAAAAAATTGTTCCTTTAATCTGAGTAAACTGGACTAGCCTGCCACAATTTTGAAATCCAGCTTATTTTTTCCCATTAAAATCTGATGCGTTTTCAAAGTGTTCCCTTTATTTTTTTGAGCAGTATACATTTGTCAGTTTTATAAAATGGTTTGCTTTTCAGGTAAAATTGCTTAAGTCTTTCCTCATAAATGTGAATGTCAATTTTTTTTTTTCTTGCAAATTTGACACAAGTACTTTTTCACAAGATTGCAAATTTTTTCCCTAAATTTGTTGTATTTCTGGTATAAACTCTGCTTTTCTAACAAATTTGTTCTATTCATTGTAAATTTGTTGCCTTTTTCAGATAAATTTGAAGCATGTTTCATATTTTCAAAAAGCTGCAACCTTTTTGTAATTTTTTCCATAAATTTTATAACAATTTCCTGCAAATTTGTTATGTTTTCCTCATAAAATTGCAGCATTTTCCCCCTAAGAGAAATTTTGGCATCAATTTTCAGGTTCATTGTTTATCTAGTAAATTTATATCTTTATTTTGTCAGTATGACCCAATCTTATTTTAATGCTTTTTAAGGCTGCGTGCCCACCAAACGCATTTTTTGCTGCCCGACCGCCCTGGGCTTTTTTTTCCCTCAGCGTTTGTGTGTGGCGCTCTGGGGGGAAAAGCCTGTGCCCTGTATCACACTCAGCACTTCTGCTTTTCCTGTTGTCAGACTTTGTTTTTTTTTTTTTTTAATAGTCTCTAAGTATCAATGGACAGGAAACGTTTTCTAGCAGCTCCGGAGATGAAATATGATGACACAGAACTGCTGCGTGGGCAGGACAGAGGACACCGGTACTAGTCTGTACTCTGACTCCTGCTTTCCGATTGGTCTGACGAGCTCAACTGCAGTCTCTGAAAAGTTGAACTTTTTTCAGCTCTGAGCGCCGTGACAAAAAATGGCCACCGCCAAGAGCGTTTCTGTGCCAAAGGTGCTCAGTGCTGTAAAAAACGCATTTGGTGGACACACAGCCTAAAGGTTTTGAGCTAATAACAGAAATACAGGCCCATCAGTGTTGCACAGGGCCCTACCAAACAAAGCTAGAAACAGCCCAAGTATAGACGAGTCACATGATGTTAAACTTTAACATCTTAAAAAAAAAAAAAAAACAAGCCCTTAAATGTTTTTTGTAACATTTTATTCAGCATCACTTTGAACAACAAAAATCCCTGTAAACGTTACAAAAACAGCACCTGTGATTGGGAGGAGAAACTACGACCCTGCACCTGCAAGTCCAGAGAGGTCGGGTTTTTTATTTTATTAATAATAATCCAACATAATTTAATATTTGATTCCCGACCCTCCGACCACAGATCGACACCGTGGGTCAAACACAAGAAGGTTTGTGGAAAAATCCAGATTCCTACAGTGACAACATAGGAACCCTGAAAGAGAAGCACCAAGTTTCGCAGCCCCTGACGTCAGACGAGAGGAGAAACGCGTCTGTGTGGTGATTTTTATTGTTACAGGTGGTGACCAGGAGCAGGCTGGTATTGCTTAAGTGTGTCCAACGTTGGGCTGGAAGTGTGTGAGCACCAGAATCGCAGTGAGGAGGAGGAATGTAGGAGAGTGAGTGCTGACCAGAGGACCCTCAGTTAAAAGGAGGGGAACATACCCGGGGGGAGAGGGGGAGTTTGTGAAGTTTTAAGGACTGAAGCCACAGCAGCGATGGGCGGAGCTTAACATCACCACAAATTAAAATGACGTTTTTCCGCATCAAACCCTCACAGCCAAGCAACATTTTTGGAGGGGAGAATAAAATTACCTCCAACTTGCTTTTCCTCACAATTTTGACTTTGTAAATTTGCACTTTTTTCTCAAAGCATGCAACTTGCATGTTTGCAATTTTCTAAAATTTGCAACTTTACCCTAAATTTGTGGCCTTTTCCCCTCAGATTTGCATATGCTTTGGTAAAGTTGCTACTTTTTCTATTGTACATTTGCAACTTTTTTTCGTGACCTTTGTAGTGTTAAGCTTTTTTTTTTTGGTTCCAATCTATAAAATCATTCTTTACTGAAGAAAAAATGTGTCAACTTAAGTCTGGTCATGAACTGCTTCTTTCACCCAAGAACCAGAGCTGTAACACGATCCATCGGCCATAAAGTGGAAGTTAATCCCTTCTCCAGCACTTAAGTCATTCTCCCTTTTCTGCTGTTTGGCAAAGGAATGTTTCAAATTGACAAAGTAAACAACCAGACAGTTTCACAGTGCCATCTGGTGGATGAATCAGGAATATTTAATTTTTTCTCTTTGCAGTGGAATTTATGTATTATGGACAAATAAATTCATATTCTTTCTCTCAAGCCGGTATCCACTACTGAAGACATGGTTGAACTCTTGGGATGGACAATGTGGTTTCAAATGCTTTTATTGATATGATTTGACGTGTGTTGCTTTATTTTCAGGAATTAATTTTTGCATGCTTACCATCTCAAATTAATTAGTTACAATGTAGATACATTATATGTTCCCTTATTGAGTAGAATATCTTAGTCACTAAAGTTGAAGGAATTTATGCTTTATTCAGCATACATACTTTAGGAGGATTTCACTCCATATCAAATGTCTCTCTGCTCTGGGGGAGACCCCCCCACTTCAGAAATTTGAACTGACCAATGGGCTCTTCATTGCCTTTTTAGTCAGTTTGTGACTTCTGCCAAACAAAGAAGCTTGAATATAATTGGTTCAGCTCAGTTCCATGAAATTCAGTGAGATTCTGCCACACCTAGGAAAAAAACTTTACTTTGTCAGTTTTGGGGCAGTGGTCAAGGTGTAAGGAGCCTTCTCTGCTCTCCCTTTTTTTACTTTTATCTTTTAAGTAGACCCAGAGTCTTCCAGGCTCTGTGAAAATCCTGTTTCTTTTCTTTAAAATTCACTTTCCCTCATTTTAATCTTTTCCTCAGGGATGGCAACAGGAAATTCTGATTTCAGCTGAAATCTAATTTGGTCGATTGACTTACAGGGGGGCCGGGGGGGCGCAGCCCCCCTGAAGCTGGGAGGTTTTCAGTAAAACAGAAGTAATTTAGACTGAAAAAAAAATGAAATACTAGACTTGGATAAATCATTAAATTTAATGAAAAGTTAACTTACTTTTTCTTCAATGTTGTCTCACTGTCTTTAGTCCAACATATTTAACAGTTCTATAAGAGTTTTTTACACTATTTACTCTGGTCACCAAGTCACTTCTAATGTGAAACTTTCTTCCTTTTGGCAGCAAGCTGTGTCAGTCTCTGAACTTTGAACTTCATCTCCTTTTCTGGTTTCTTCAGAAACTGTCCGAGTGTTTCTGTTACCTCATTGAACTTTGAGCCAATTTTCACCTTTACTGTCACTTCGCTCCCCGAAGCTCCTGGGTTTTTATGATTTTTAAGTACCAGAACTGTGCTTACATGACATAAAACAAACAGCTGAATGCCACTTATTACTGTATAATATTGACTTATGTTCCAAGAAGATAGCATTCCTAAACTAGAAAAGCACTCAGAGTGCATCCCTCCGCCAAGGCTCCTTCCGTTTGTCATGGATCAACTCCAAAATGTAATGGGTTTGTGTGTAGGCCTATAGCCACTTGTGGTGAAAATTGCATCAAAGTCTGTCCATCAGTTTTGGAGTATTGTTGCTAACACACTGTGAGAAGATAAGCGCCTTGGCTGAGGTATGGATTCTCAGATCATCACCAAAATATAATGGGTTCCTCTCTAGCCCAAGAACCACCTCTGGTGAAAATTTTATCCAAATCCATCCAGTAGTTTTTGTGTAATCCTGCTGCACAAATACAAAAAAGCCCTTGGTGGAGGTATGCACTCTCAGATCATCACCAAAATCTATTCATCTGTTCCCCGTGCCATTGCACACCTTTCCTGAAAATTTCATGAAAGTCCGTCCATAACTTTTCCTTGCTAACAAACAGACAGACAGACAAACCAACGCGGATGAAAACATAACCTCCTTGGCGGAGGTAAATATTCCAACAAGCATTATCCATCACATGCTTTAACACTTGATCAAATCAAAATCAGTTAATTTTATCTATTCCATAATAGAAATAAAATTCCAACATACCATTACTTTTTATAATTTCAGCATTCATTTCAGATCACCAGTTTCAATCTCCATTGAGTCTTGAGCAGCTCATTTTCCTCCCCCGCGCAGCCCAGCTCATACAGCCGCTGTACGCTGCACTTAAACGGAAACCGAGTCGACTGGACTCCTGAACGGGAGCAGGCGTTCTGAGGTTAAAACAGCGCTCATTACCCACGTCTCAGATATGGGCATAGCGGCCATCATGGAGCAATGCGTTGCCGGTTCTTGGCAGCCGCTCACCTTTTTTTTAAGCAGGTCTTTGCACGACAGTGAGCGTAAATACAGCGTGTTCGACAGAGAGTTAATGGCTCTCCACCTGGCATACGCCACTTCCGGTTCTGGCTGAAAGGGCGCATCTTCACTGAGTTCGTGGACCACAAGCTGCTAACGTACTTAACGTACATATAATATAAAAATAAAGCGGAATTCGGTGAATTACCGGAAAAATCACATCCCTGAGAACAAGCTGAAATGAATTTTTGACAACGCATACGAGCCATTTGATTGGTCCAATCGTTTGCAACTATCCAATCGCAGGGCTGTTTACAATACAGCAGTAGCTTGAGTACATCCAGGTTATCGCGAGACTTCGGGGAAGCGCCGAGCGCGTATGTTTTTTTTCCCCAAACTTTATTGAGAACAAGGTAAAGGTACAAAATTATGACATAGATGATGATAAAATCGGCGGAAAATTGCCATCCCTGTTTCCTTGAAATTACCGTGCACGTTTTTTTTTTTAGCTTAAACCAACTCATTTAAACCACCATCATCGGAAAAAACGGATTTGTGACATGTTTTTGCCTCAGTTTGAATTTCTAATGGGACTTTGTACAATAAACTAATTCCTTCTTCAGTGCACAAGAGAAGACTACAGCCAGCCTGCTGCCTTTGTGATCTCAGGAGTAGGCCATAACCGTGGTAAGGAGCCTGTTAGTCTTCCAACAGAACCCACACTGGTCCAGTCGAAACAGAATCAGTGGACCGCCTGCTACCTACTGAGATGCAATGATTCTGCTTAGCTGACGGTCTGTTTAATTTAAACTTAATTCTTCAGAACATTCCTGGTATAAGTTCTTTAAACTTAATTTCATGCAAACCCCCATCAGAATTTCAAAATGCATTTTGTCCTTTAATTTACGTTCTTGTTCAGAGTAACACAAATTTTCCATTTTTATAAATAACCATTTTCTTCATAAAATTGCATCCACTTTTCTTAACCAATGCTATTTTATGGTTTTCCAGTATACTGACAAATTAAACTACGGTTTCTTTGGTTCCACAAATGTTTGATTCACATGCGATATTTTGTAACTCAGTCTATGATACCCATGATACATGTTGAATTCTCTGTTTTAAAGTTATCCAAATGTGTTAACCTATCCTGACATTTCTTATTTAACTACTGAAAGACATATGGGAGTTTTTGTTTGATTTCATGTCCATCTTCTTGATTATCAGCAGACAAGAACTTTTTTTTTTTTTTTTTTTTTTTGAGACTTACTCATAATTGGTACAAATGAAGAATTAATAATAAATTGTCCATTATCTGGACTGGTGCCCTATGAGGATATGTTTGTGTAAGGAAAGGAAATTTTCATCCCTACTCACATTCATATTTACATTTATTGTTGGTACAAGTATTAAACATGTATAAAACCCATAAATCCGCTACACCTTTCTAGTAAAACTGACATTTTTCCACTGTAAATTTTTCTTACAGACTTTGACCTTTTGGTCATAAACTTACATAAGTAAATTTGCTTTTTTCTCTTTGTAAATATTCAACTTTTTCCTGGCAAATTCTTAAGACTGCAGCAGTGAGGAGCTGCTGGGAAAACTGGTCATTTCCACACGAGTCTTACAAACTGAAGCTCCACCCAGATCACGTTCAGGCTGTGGTCGTCCCGTCACTGTGGTAGCATTGTTGGTTTGTGTTTGAAGCACCTGATGCAGAGGGGACGTCACAGAGCAGAGTCAGCCGTGGGATCAGCGGGTTTTGGGTTTAAACCAAATGTCCTGACGCGAGTTATCGGTGCCCCTTAGTTTACTGGTAAAAACACCCGTGTGAAATTTTACATGTGACAGGTCACATGATTGAGTTTTTTTTTTTAAATGTCTTTCAAGTGGAGTAAATCAGACATCTGAACATTTACAAGAGAAAAAGCTGCAAATTTATAAGGGAAAAGTTGAAATTTAACATGAGAACCCCCAGCAAATTTACACGAACTGCTGAAGTTCACATGAGAAAAAATGTTTCAAAAAACTACAAATTCCCAACGGGCAATAAGTTGCTAATTTTACGTGGACAAAAGTGGCTCATTTTATGTGAGGGAAATTAGTCACTGAATTTTACACGGAAAAAGATTAATTTTACAGAAAAGTTGAAGTGAAAAGCAGCAAATTTACTTGGAAGAAATTTTAAGAGAAAAGAGGTGCACACAAACTTAAACTTACAAAAACTCGTGACTTTTCTGCCAAATATGCAACTCTACTCTTGCAAATTTGATTTTTTTTTTTTAACAATTTTTTTTAACGCACCACACATTCTTTTGAAGCCACACGAGGCTCTAGTTCCACAGGTTGGAGAACCCTTCCCGACTAAAACTGGTTCAGCAGTTCTGAGCAGAAAAGAGCACCTTTACTCATCTGTTACACCACAACAGAAACAGTAGTTTTAAATAAAAGCAGCTGATGTTTCACAGTGTCGCCATGACGCTGCTCTGTGACGTCCATTTTTACAGACAGTGAAGTGGCACTGAGGAGTGTGTGGCCGATTCTCACCATTTATTAAAAAAAAAAAAACACGCCGTGGTCACATGACTGTGGCTGTAGCGAGTCCAGAGAGTGCGGCTGGTGGAGGATTTTTGGTCCCTGAAGGTCTGAACATACAAACAGGAGAACATGGAGGTGGTCGGCAGCTTCAGCAGTGGGAAGATTCACCAACGAAGAAGAAAAACATTAAAAACAATCCCCCCCCAAAAAAGCTTCAAAGGTAGAGTCCTTCCTGAAGCTATGTGGCAGCGTTTGTGACGAGTTGCCTGGATTTCCTGAAGTGAATGTCCATATTTGTGTGCGTTGCGTTTTCGTGTAAGGCCTCTGGGGTCGGTGGTCACAGGAGGGAGACGTCTGACCGCTTCTCTTCAGGCGATCTCCATCTCCCGCTCGATCCCGACGTACTTCAGCGCGTCCGCCTGGCTGTACCTGATCAACACAAAACAGATTCATCATCAACCCCTTAGCAGCGCCAAAGAAAACCCAATTCTTCAGTGAGGGGCAGGAGAAAATCTGAAATGTCCCACCTGTGGAACACCGCAATTTTAAAGAGGTTAAATTTGCAGCTTTTTTCCCTCCTCAATTTGCAACTTTTTTTCTTGTAGATCTCAAACGTTTTTTTTTAAATTTGCAACTTTACTTTTTTCCTCAAATGTGCAACTTTTCCTGCAAGTTCTTTCTTGCAATTCTGCAACTTTTCTCAAATTTGCAATTTTTTCTTGGGAGATTTGAACCTTTTCTTTTAACCCCTTCCAGGAAATTTCACTGAATTTAACATACGCACAGAAAATCAAATTCATTCCTCACTGAATGGCAGTAGAAAATTTCAAACGTCTTGCTGGCGAAACATCGGAATTTTACGAGGTTTAGTCAGCAGAAACTTCAAATGAAACAAAATCCTGGAAGATTCTTGCTGAGCCTTGGAGCTCACAGCTACAGTGCAGCTAGTGTAGCTTGCCAGCTAGCCAAGTGTCGTCTCTGTAAATTCTAGTCACTCCACTAGACATCTGTGGTCCAGCTCATTCATAAATCCAGTCGATTAATGAAGATTTGTTGTCCCTCATCAAAACAAATCTCAGAGAAATGACTAGAGGAGAAAGGTGGAGTGAGCTGGAGATCAACATTTAAAGCAGGGATGCCAAACCTTTTTACACTTGAGATCTACTGTACGTTTAGATTTCTGGTACAGCATGGTAGTTTGGGTTAGTGGGAAAAAGAGCGTGGTTTGCTTCATTTCAAAACAATGGGAACAAAACTGTAGGAGTTGATTTCACATAAATGGGACAGACTGGCGGGGGATATATATATATATAAAAAAAAACAGCGAGAAGTGTTTCTACCAACATTTCATGTGAAAAATGGTAAGTGTTGTTAATGAATGTCGTTATTTGACATCAAAAACCGCTGGTGTAAACGTTTGGCACCACATCGCTGCAGCCAATGCATGCCAGGTGCCCCCAAACTCATTTGCATAAAGGTAAAAAATTAAAATGTGTGCAAATTAGAGGTAGGGGCTACTTGGCACACTGCAGCCCAGATCTCACTGCACTGGAGCCACATGCTTTCTGTTGCATTTCCCATACAAAATGAATGGCAAGCAGAAAAACTATGGATCCAGTGGACAGGCATCACAAGGGGATTCACAGTTCTCGGGTCAGAAGGTGCATGAGGAACGTCTACATGACTGTCAGAACGTGGTGAACTTTGAACAAACTCAGTGTGAGGTTTTAACAGTAGTGGTCTCCTGAGTTTAGATGTGAAGTGACAATGATAAACTGCCCCCTCCTCCTGTCTCAAGTCATCAATTAGACAAGAGCACTGAGGCAAGCGCAACATCCCCCACCTCAGTTTTCTTTGAAGATTCCAATCCTGATGGAGAGCAGTTTTCATCTTTTCAATGTAATTGCTGGGGCAGAACCAAATTATGATAAGCCCATAATCCATGAATATACAACAAAGTATACAACCATAGTTGTAGGGCAGGATCCCGAGGTGAACCTGTGTAACAAGTATGGTGACCCTAGAGAGCTTTACATGCTCTATAGTAAGAGGTCATAGGGAGTGTCAACCTTGCCCTTTTGACCCTAAACTTGTAGTCAGAGGTTATGGTCTCAGAGTGAACCTGTGGACCAGGTGTGTACCTGTGACCCTAGCTTTCTTTGTTGTTGAGATATACTTCATAAGGCATTCTGATGCTGACCTTTGACCTTGCGATCCCAAAACCAGTCACACTTCAGTAGGGATGTAACGATATCAAAATCTCACGGTACGATACGATTTCGATATTGATCTCACGGATATTTGTTGCGATATTGTGGAGAGGCTCATGGTATTGTAAAATAGCTCATAATATTGTGTTTGTGATGATAACCAAAAACTGCCATTTATTTTTACATTTATGGATCATGACAACATAAAATGCTGATCACTTAGTGCTTTTAAAGTGCAAGTTCAAGTCAGGAACATCAATATACCATTTGGTAATATTTGGTCACATAACTGATTCTTCTTATGTGCAAGGATCATACTAAGCAGCAACTAGAACAATTGTAAACAACAACAATAGGGAATTCCCTTTAAGAGCAAACGAAGATCAAGTTAAGCCAGGTTCAATGTGTAAAGAAAAATTAATCATAAATGTGCTAGGCAAATAAAAACAACAAGTCAGGCAAAAAGCCTACTGGAAAACACTGACCTATCCTTTAGCTTATGTTCAAGTTTTTCTTCAGAAAGATCAAAAGATCTACATTGCAAGGGAGAAGAAGAGACCTCTGGGCATTTACAATATCCCCTGCTGTAGAAAATACTCTCTCACTGGGCACTGAAGTAGCGGGTATACATAGGTAGGTCTTTGCTAATGAGGACATTGTCCGCCACCCTCTCTCCTTTAGTGTTTTTAGACACGGCAAAAAAAAAAAAATGCCTCCACACATCTGATTTAAAAGTTGCTGGGGCTTGCACAATCTCAACTTCGGGGGTGTTTTCTTCAGTATTTACGCAAGCCGAACTTTGTCCGCCGCCATGTTTGTTGTGTGGACAGCGTGCAGCATGCACTCCTATTGGCTCAACAACAGTTCTTGTGACGACGCAGCGCAAAGGATCGTGGTCTGTGTAGTTTATAATGCTTTGTTGCACGGGAGCCTGCTTATTTTTTGTTGTTTTTTGACAGATACCCACCCTCTTAATACTGTAACACAACCACGACTGTATCGAGACACTTTTACTACCGCGATAACGTCAATATTGTTACATCCCTACACTTCAGGGTCACAGGGTGAACCTGTGTACTAGGGATGGGCATTCAGTGAAATTTTCTTCGCCGATCGTCGGGAGAATTAATGATTAATAATCGGTTAATCATTAACATTTTTAGGTAGGTAACAAGGCAGGTAGACTACATTAGAAAATCAGGTATCAACACGGAGAGCCCGCACAACTCAAATCCACCTCTCTTCGCTGTTCTCGTGTTGGCTCGGCTCGGGAATCCCGCAAGCTGATTGGCCGAGACGTTTTACCCAGCTTCTCTCCCTGCCGAGCGGCCACCAAGCAAACAAAGACCGCATTCATTGCTCTTTATCGCTAAGTGAGGGATCACTGTACTCTTATGTATTGAGAATAATAATAAAAAAAATACAGTGTTTTTCTTCGAGGATGAATTTATTAACAAGACAAGTTTGCAGTAAAACGTGAACACATGCGCATTGCGCAAACGAGGGAGGCTTCAAGTTGCGAGCCAGAGAATAACGGGAGACACATACAGGACACATAATGGAACATATATTTCTTTTTACTTTTTTCTTTTGTATGCTGCATTGCAGTGATTGCAGTACACCTGGTCATTTTTTAAATTAAAATGGTCCCACGCAACACTTCGCCGCAACCTCCATGATTTGGCGATTGCCCTACGGAAGCTCGCATGTATCAACTGAGGCACGCCAGGGTACGGCGATGGTGTAATGTTGCCCCCTGGTGCCCAAATTTTGCCAGTGGCACAGTTAAATGCATTGCATTGTTTGAGGACGGCCGTGCACTAGGCCTAATAACCTACATTCGGATTGTTAAAAAAAAAAAACGGTTTGTCGACGAAAATGAACTTCCTCGGTGAAATTCTTAATGATCAATTATCGGTTAATCGGTTAATTATGCCCATCCCTACTGTGTACCAAGTTTGGTGGCCCTAGCTTTGTTTTATAGCAATAGTAAATGTATCATTTACCATAGTGCAACTGCAATGTTAACTTTGACCTTTGATCCCAAACCCATAGTTAGGTGAAGGTGTAAGTTGTCCAAGATGTCTATTAGATACAACTATTGTATTGATTTGAAAAGCCAACATCATTACTTTCAGTAGTTATTGTATTTAGAAGATTTAGGGAAAATCTGACCTTTGCCCTCAAGGTCATCTGATGAGAGTGAAATTGCAATATGCACATCACCAGTGTATCTCAAACCATGGTACCAAGTTTTAAAATACAGGGATGGCAACAGGAAATTCTGATTTCAGCTGAAACCTAATTTGGTCAATTGACTCATGGGGGGCTGGGGGGCGCAGCCCCCCTGAAGCTGGGAGGTTTTCAGTAAAACAGAAGTAATTTAGACTGAAAAAAATGATAAAAAAAATGAAATACTAGACTTGGATAAATCATTAAATTTAATGAAAAGTTAACTTACTTTTTCTTCAATGTTGTCTCACTGTCTTTAGTCCAACATATTTAACAGTTCTATAAGAGTTTATTACACTATTTACACTGGTCACCAAGTCACTTCTAATGTGAAACTTTCGTCCTTTTGGCAGCAAGCTGTGTCAGTCTCTGAACTTTGAACTTCATCTCCTTTTCTGGTTTCTTCAGAAACTGTCCGAGTGTTTCCATACCTGCCAACTTTTCAAACCTGAAAAGCCTAGTAGCTAGCCGGGGTCAATGCTAATGCTAATATTTGCCAAACAAATATTAGCATTATTAATATTATTAATATTAATATTCCGAAGCTCCTGGGTTTTTATGATTTTTAAGTACCAGAACTGTGCTTAAATGACATAAAACAAACAGCTGAATGCCACTTATTACTGTATAATATTGAATTATGTTCCAAGAAGATAAAATCTCTGAACTTAGTTCAGAGATTTTTTGATCTCTTCCATTTCCTCCTTCTTGGGTGGCATTTTTACTGACCTGTTGATAGTAAAACAATCTCTGCTGGTGTCGCCGGGATCCGACCGACCTCTAATCCAGCTGGGCCTCAGCTAGCCCCCTCCGCTGCTTACCGCAACTGCAATTGAGCTCCTGTCCAGCCAGGGTACCGGCAGCTCCTCCACTAAGTCCCGCCGCCCACCGCCGCTGTAGTTGAGCTCTGATCCGGCTCCCGTCCAACTGTTGCCTCGGTTGGTTCCTCCGGCGAGCCCCAATCACCAGGGACGGAGTCGCTTCTTTGTATTGGTGTTAGGTGCTACGACTAGCTATGGCGTTAGCTATAGCGATGGCGTTAACTTAGCAAATGCTTCAGGTAAATTTAGATACGATTCCTAGCGATCTCATGTTTGGAATTGCTTTCGTGTTTTTTTTTACGATTTAAAATTTTTGACTGAATTTTGATTAATAAAGCTGTAACCCGGAATGGGGTCTTGAAAACCGTAACCATTACGGCAAAACTGGAGTAGTTGGCAGGTATGTGTTTCTGTTACCTCGTCGAACTTTGAGCCAATTTTCACCTTTACTGTCACTTTTCTCTCAAGCCAGTTCCATTGGAACTTATTTTTGACACTTTTGTCTATTTCTAGCACTGATGACTTCTGATCCTTCGATAAAAATCTCATAATTCCGCTGAAAACAATACCGAAAGTTCAGAATTCCAACTTGAACCAGGGATGTGATTTGGGGCTGGGGAAATTATCTGAAAATTTAGCAAGGGGTCTGGGGGACATAGTCCCCCAGCGGGGTCCGGGGCAGAGCCCCGATTGGGGGGGGGGGGGGGGGCAAGGGGGGCGAAGCCCCCCAAAGCTCCTGGGTTTTTATGATTTTTAAGTACCAGAACTGTGCTTAAATGACATAAAACAAACAGCTGAATGCCACTTATTACTGTAAGGTCTTGGGGTCTTGGGGCTGCACGGTGGTGCAGTGGTTAGCACTGCGGCAGCACAGTTTACCCTTGGCCGGGGGATCGTGGGTTTGATCCCAGCCCCCGACCAACAGTGATCTGTGTGGAGTTTGCATGTTCTCCCAGTGTTTGCGTGGGTTTACTCCGGGATTTCTCCGGTTCCCTCCCACATGCCAAAAAACATGCAGGTTAGGTTAATTGGAGACTCTAAAGTGGCCCTAGGTGTGAATGTGTGTGTGAATGGTTAAGGGATAGCGCCGTATTGTGGCTGCTTCATCCATCCAGGTGGTGGATGCCCTCAATTTCCCCTCTGGGGATCAATAAAGTATACTAAATCTTAAAAAAAAAAAAAAAAAAAAAAAAAGAAGATAGCATTCCTAAAATATTCCAACAAGGATTATCCATCACATGCTTTAACACTTGGTCAAATCAAAATCAGTTAATTTTATCTATTCCATAATAGAAATAAAATTCCAACATACTATTACTTTTTATAATTTCAGCATTCATTTCAGATCACCAGTTTCAATCTCCATTGAGACTTGAGCAGTTCATTTTGCACAATCACTGATGCAGCCAAGTCTTAGAAATATTAAAAAGTTATGAGTCAATGTCCACTGTGCACTGTCAATTTCAAACAGTTTGGAATCATAAAAGTAATGTAACTAAATTGTTTTGCTATTTTTTTCTCCTCAACATCAATGTCAGGGCGCTGCGGGAGTTTTTGGGGATGGTTAACTTTTATAATCGTTTCCTCCCCCGCACAGCCCAGCTCATACAGCCGTGGTACGCTGCACTCAAGAAATGGAAACCGGCGGACAGAGTCGACTGGACTCCTGAACGGGAGCAGGCGTTCTGAGGTTAAAACAGTGCTCACTACCGACGCCTCGGACATGGGCATAGTGGCCGTCGTGGAGCAATGCATTGCCGGTTCTTGGCAGCCGCTCACCTTTTTTAGCAGGTCTTTGCACGACAGTGAGCGTAAATACAGCGTGTTCGACAGAGAGTTAATGGCTCTCCACCTGGCCATACGCCACTTCCAGTTCTGCCTGAAAGGGCGCACCTTCACTGCGTTTGTGGACCACAAGCCGCTAACGTACTTAACGTACTTCATCTTCCTGGAAGATAAAATAAAGCGGAATTCAGCGAATTACCGGAAAAATCACATCCCTGAGAACAAGCCGCCATGAATTTTTGACAAAGCATACAACGAGCCATTTGATTGGTCCAATCGTTTGCAACTATCCAATCGCAGGGCTGTTTACAATACAGCAGTAGCTTGAGTACATCCGGGTTATCGTGGGAGACGCCGAGCGCTTATGTAATCGTGTTGATTTTCGCTAAAATCGGTAACAATAAGGTACCTTACCCCCCTAAAATTTTCTCAATGGATTTAGACGATTCACAGAAATGATCAATTTGAAAATAAATTGGCGGAAATCCGCGGATCGGCGGAAAATTGCCATCCCTGAAAACAATCCGAACTGCAGAAGGAGTTGATTTTGCAAAAGTGGGACACATGGACTGACCCATAACATAATCCCTTTGGGTTCGACCGGCAGGAGATAAAAATGATTCTGGCTATGGAAATCTGCATCTGTATCTGTAGGCATCATCTGATTTGGGGGGGGGGGGGGGTTCCCACACCCATCTTCTTCCACTTAATCCTTTTCGGGTCGCAGGGGGGAATGGAGCCTATCCCAGCATCTTTGGGCAAGAGGCAGGGTACACCCTGGACAGATCGCCAGTCCATCACAGGGCCAAATCCCCAGTTTTGATGCCAATTAACCTAACTTGCATGTTTTTTGGCATGTGGGAGGAAACCGGAGAAATCCCAGAGTAAACCCACGCCGACACGGGGAGAACATGCAAACTCCACACAGATCACTGTTGGTCGGGGGCTGGGATCGAACCCAGGATCCCCCGGCCAAGGGTGAGTTGCTGTGTTGCCGCAGTGCTAACCACTCCGCCACCCGGTTCACACACCCATATTCAGTAAATATGTGACATGCTGCATCTTCATGTTGTGCATCGGAGTTAACTGGTATGGGATATTGGTGCAAATCTGTGAGTACAAGTTCTAGTAAAAATGCTCCGATACCATCAACACTGTTTAAACCACTCGTGACCACCATGAAGTTCTTCCTCTCTGTGGACCTCCTCAGATGAGTCTCTGCTCATCTGTGTGACCTCTGTTAGTTTAGACCCAGACCAACCCGTCAGACTCCTAGGTTCTGTGTCACTGACCTGTAGTCAAAGAACAGCTCCTCTCCGGTCTGGATGGCTCGTTTGGCAAAGATCCCGATCCTGTGATCGCCGTTCACCATCATCACTGCAGAGAGGAGAAGAACATCGGAGTTACCTCAGAGGAAGATGATTATTATTCGTCACGTTTTCATCTTTTCACCTTTTGCATAGCAGTTGGGGTTGACCGAATGGTTAGCAAAGCGGATCTTGTTTCCTTTCCTTGTAGCATCGACAACAAAGTCTGGAGAGAGAAACAATTAACCTGTAACAGTAACCTTTGTAACTATTTTCCACAGATTAATCTGATGGCTGCGTGTGTGTGTTTTTTTTTTTTTTTTTACCGTTGTTAAGATTAAACAGGAAGCTGCACATGTATTTGTCGTAAACCTTCCCTCTGCGGTCGGCCTCATCCTGGGAGATGATCTACAAAACAGAAAAAACTTTATATTTTTACAGTTCTGAAGGGGAAAACGACACAATCATCATAGCAGTCTGTCGGGGGCGACAATGGCTGTTTCATTTAGGTCTGATCAGATTCCTCCACGCAGCTCTGTCCTTCGCCCTCCACTGCCAGGAACTCCTGACCATTTCATGAAACTGCTTGCAAAGTATTTGAGTACCGCTAGCTTTTGCTGGACTAGCAGCACATTCTTGGCAGATGAGGTGAGATGAGATTCAACTTTATTGTCATTACACATGTATGAATACAAGGTAACGAAACGTGACTTGGCCTTTGGGCACGCTCTGCAGAGCGCATCCAAGGCCGGGGCAGCCGCTAGGCGCCAGTCATAAAGAAGAAAGGAAAAAAAGAAAAGAAATGATATGACACAATAGGCGAGAGCAAAAAACATGTTTTATCAAATTGACGCTTAATGGGTAAGCGAAATTTTGATTGCAGGCAAAAAAACCCTCAATGCATATTTAGCAAACATTTAGTGGACAAAAAAACCAAAAGACCAAAAGTCAGAGAGAGTCAGTGAATGGATGAGTGTAATTCAGTATTATGAATCAGTGTGTTCGTGTATGTTGAATGCAGGTGGGTGTTTATCATTTACTGGAGGCAGCAAAATCTCTCCCAGCCGAGATGTTATGTCTTAGTGTCTGAAACTCGGAAGCATGTCCTTGAGGCATGGCAGATGGAAATTTCCTGAGCCAGTCACATGTCAATGAGAGTTGAGATGCAGTCCCAGTTTGTTTATGAAAGAGAAGCACAATCTTCTGTTTTGTCTTAATCCAGGAGGAAAAATAGACAACAGGGCAGCGAATTCAAGGTCTGGTAGACACAGATCACAAAGCATAAATTTTCCATCTTATGCAATCCTGTGTCCATAATTTCCATACATAGGCTTTAAATCCATTCCTTGGAGGCACCAAAAACGACTCCAGATGTTTCCCTTCTAGAACTTGGATAAACATGTCCAATGCATGCCAGGTGGAAATTTCCATGTTAATCATTGCCGATAGTTAGTGCACTCCCCCGTCTAGTCGAATTGTTGAGAAGCAGCTATGCCGGGACCGCTTTTAATTAGCTCTTCCAGTTAATTTTTCGATACACCAGGAAAAACTCCAGAGCCAATCAGCAGAAAATCCTGTGATCCTAGCCAAACCAGGTAGATGTTTCCACATCCACAGTCGAATTATAGATTTATAGAATTATAGATAGGTTATTATTATAGATAGAGGATATTTATAGAATTATAGATAGAGGTATTATCAGTGGCAAGGACAGGCCAAGACAAACTGACTCCAGTATTTGTTGCAGTGACTGAACAGATGATAGGTTTGTTTATCTCTGCTCTTTGTGTAGTGCATGTCACGATGCACCGACCGGCAAAAGACCACAACAGACCTTGCAACAGATGTGCTTATGTGCCAGGATGTCCAGTCTCACCCTGTGTAACTGGGAGTGGTCCACCACAGACAAGTGACAGATATTGTTTTTAGTTCTGCCAGGATGCCCAGAACTAAAAACTGCCAGTTCTGCCAGGATGTTTGTCATTTTCTGAAGGGGAAAACGACACAAACGTCAGGTAAAAACACAGCTGGACCATCTGGTTTACATTATCGGTCATGGTGGATCTGCAGCTGACCTCCACATGAACTACATCACAGCTGTGAAAACATCACTTCCTGGACTGTGCTATTCTCCACAGAACTTCATTTAGAAAAGTTGAAATTTCATAAAAATGCCCAATAGCATTTTTTTTGCCATCATTTGACAGTCTATGTAGTTCTGTATCTGACAACTTCCTCACAGGGCTGGGTGATATACTGAATATATTTGTTGTATCGGTACATTTGGCCACCCGCAATACATAACATGGTTGTATCACACATATTCCAGTATTTGTCACATTAATGACCAGTGACTTCATTCTCTCCCCAGCTGCTGAAGCTCAGTGCAGCTGCCCTGCCCCCCTGCATGCAGGGGGGCGAGCAAAAATGAAAAGATGGATAACAGAATAAAAGTAGGCCCACCTTAAGCACTGGAAACGGGGAGAGCCAGGAGAAGATAAGCATTTCCAATTTGAACTCTGCAGGTGTAAAAACCAACCTCACTTAATGAACAAACTTTCAGAATAAGAGTTCCTATCCAGCCTTGCAACCCTTCAAAATAAGAGTGGATCATAAGTAAAACCAAATTTTAAAGGACATCCAGTAAACTGTTCTGCCAAGGGGCTACGGATAGAAATTGGCAAGTTTGCTACATTCCGATCTATTTACTTCAACAGTTTGATTAAGTTCAGTGATGGGTATTGTGCCTTTTAAATAAAAAGATTAAAAGACGGGGGAAAAAAAATATCACAATATGCAACATGCATCGAGATATAGAGAAATTATATCGTGATATTAAAAAAAAAACAAAAAAAACAAAACAAAAAAAACTATCACCCAGTCCTACTTTATCGTTTTGAATTCAGACTATTATCCGACTTGCTCTGGGTGTGGCGCCGTGGTGAAGAGGCAGAGACGAGAACCAGGAAATGTGAAGGAGGAGACAAAGTGGACTAATGACAGCTCCTGCAGTCTGCCTCGCCCCAATGTGTAGATACATTTCTGGAGAGGTGGAGGTAGCTACTGCGTTGTTTTGGGCTCGATGATTTTTTTTTTTTTTTTTTTTAAATCAAATGCCCAGACCTCTTAACCTTTGACCTCAAACTCAGCCTGCAGGCAGAAAAGGGCTGGGTAATCTGACCTTAAATCTGCATCACGGTTAATTGACCCTTTGACATCTTTTTTTTTTTTTTGTCCATTCTTTCTGACAAAACTTGTAATTAAGCACTAGAGTGGCATCATTTCACTGCGGTAGTAAATGGGCATCATACAATAAAGAAGAGGCCTAATGTCACTTCACACACAAATTAAACATTGTCCAGTGTTTACAACACATACCTCTGAAGGGTTTGTGGGTGTTGTCGCATGCGTGGCAGCTAATCAGGTCCTCCAGAATTTCGCGATGTTGCAATTCTACCAATTCTTGCAAATGCAGCAGGTCCTACATAATTTGAATTTTGTCCAATCACAGCAACTTCTCCACAATTTTGGCCCATTGTCGTCAACTTCTACCAATTTCGCCAATCAAAATTGTCCGAGTAGCGCGCAAACATGTACATCATTAGTCTGACCAATCAAATCAAACTTTGTCATATTGCTGTGCATACAACTGTAGTGCAGGCAAGATGAAATTGCGTTTCGCTCGGCATCCATATAAGAAGCAGCATGATTTAAGACACACTCCCACATAGCTCCACCCCCCCACCCCCCCCATCCATTCACACATCCCTGAGACATACTTGGGGTAAAAGAAAAACTAACCAACTATAATATACAAAATGTCCGTAGGTGCAGTAGTGTGTATGAGAGATTCTGGGTCAACTGTTCAGCATCCTGACAGCTTGTGGAAGGAAGCTGTTGATCAGTCTGGTGGTTCTGCCTCTGATGCTCTGGAATCGTTTACCAGATGGAAGAAGTTCAAAGTGTTTATGCAGAGGGTGAGAACGGTCCTTGACAATGTTCAGTGCCCTGCTCCTACAGCGGTTCTGAAAAAGTTCTTGGACCGAGGGGAGGGAGACTCCAATTACCCTCTCAACCCCCTTGACTATCCTCTGCAGGGCTTTTTTGTCTGACATACTGCAGCTGGAGTACCATGTAGCGATGCAGTACGTCAGAACACTCTCCACCACATCTCTGTAGAAGGTCCTGAGGATGCAGATGGGGAGAGAGGCCTGTTTGAGTTTCCTCAAGAAGTGCAGTCTCTGCTGAGCCTGCTTCCTGATCTCCAAGGAATTCTTGCTCCAGGTCAGGTCCTGCGAGATCTGCACTCCGAGGAACTTGATGTTCTCTACTCTCTCCACTAAACGGCCGCCGATGCTGAGGGGGACGTGCTCAGGCTGTGACCGCCGGAAGTCGATAATCATCTCCTTTGTTTTGTCCACGTTGAGCACCAGATTGTTCTCCCTGCACCAGCCCTCCAGGTCTCTCACTTCTTCCCTGTACATTGATTGCTCATCCCTCTGGATAAGTCCCACCACCGTGGTGTCATCTGCAAACTTAATAATCTGGTTCCCTTCGTGTCTGGATACACAGTCATGTGTTAGAAGTGTAAACAACAGTGGACTGAGTACACAGCCTTGAGGGGATCCGGTGCTCAGCGTGACAGAGTTGGAGATGTTGTTTCCAACCCGGACAGACTGAGGTCTCTCAGTCAGGAAATCCAGGATCCAGAGACATGTGGCGGTGTTCAGACCGAGAAGGAGTAATTTCTCCATCAGTCTCTGGGGAATAATGGTGTTGGATGCTGAACTGAAATCAATGTACAGGAGTCTGGCGTAGGTGTCTTTCTGGTCCAGGTGGGTGATGACAGAGTGTAGGGTGGTGACTATAGCATCCTCCGTGGAGCGGTTTGAACGATATGCAAACTGGAGCGGGTCGTGTGATGCAGGGAGGCAGGCTGTAATGTGTGGTTTGACAAGCCGTTCAAAACACTTCATCACAATTGATGTCAGTGCAACAGGACGATAGTCATTCAAACAGGACACAACTGGTTTCTTTGCCACCGGTACAATGATAGAGGTCTTGAAGCATCTGGGAACGATGGCCTGACTCAGGGAGATGTTATAAATGTCAGTCAGGACAGCCGCCAACTCGCTCGCGCAGTCTCGGAGCACATGTCCCGGAATGTTGTCCGGACCTGCAGCTTTGCGTGGGTTGACTCTGGTTAGGGTCCTCCGTGTGTCCGCTGTGTTGATGGTAAAAGCTGGTCCGACCGATGGTGGGGGTGGGCCAGCCCTCCCTCTGATTGTCGAGTTTGATGCTTCAAAACGTGCAAAGAAGTCGTTAAGCCTGTCTGGAAGCGAAGCATAGTCATCATCGATCCCCTGCCTAGACTTATAGCCCGTCAGTGTCCGAACTCCCTGCCACATCTGCTTGGTGTTCCTAGTATCACAGAGGTGTCCCTGGATTTTCTCCGCATAGGCGCGCTTTGCCGCCTTAATTCCCTTTGAGAGCGCAGACCAGGCTGAGCGGAGGGCGATCCTGTCCTTTTGCTCTGAAGGCTGCATCTCTGGCTGTAAGCAGCGAGCGCACCTCTGCAGTCATCCAGGGCTTATGATTACCCCGCATAGTGATGGTCTTCACTGTAGTGACATCCTCTGTGCACTTCGCGATGTCGCTGGTGACTGTATCAGCATACTCCTCCACATCTGTCTTGTCTTCCTGGGAGGCTGCTATTAAGACCTTCCAGTCTGTGTGCAGAAAACAGTCTTTCAGTGCAGAGGTTGCACTCTCTGGCCAAATCCTGATTTGTTTCACTGCTGGCCTGCTGCGCTTCAATAAAGGTTTGTAGGCAGGCAGCAGCATCACGGACATGTGATCAGAACGGCCGAGAACGGCAAATGCAACACTGCACTGCGCTCACTCCCGTGTTTACAGTGAGTATATACAGAACACATCAGCAAAAAAAGTGCGATTTTAAGAGGGATGAGAATGGGGTTTGGGAAAAAAAGTGGAAACTAATCCGGGGGTCTTGGGGGACGCAGGCTAACGAAATCTAACGAAATCTGGTGTTTTAGAATGCTCAAATGTGGTCTTATATTTAAAGTTAGAAGTAAGTACAAATGCATTTATAGTTTACCTTTTTAATCTGCTGCTGCATCATGTGTAAATTTATGATATCTGAATGGTATGTTGATGTAATAATACTAAATTATATTTTACTACTATTTAATATGTTTAGAACTGACACAGAATTACATTTACATAGTTCTAGAACAGACAAAATAATTTAACCAAGTAAAATAAATTCCATCACCAAGTCCATCACCCATTTATTAAAATATACTGACATTCTGCAAACATTTTGATTTATTAATGTGTGCATTTGTTAGTGTTACTAGGAATATAAAAAAAGTTGCATATTAGTATATTTTAATATTTGAAAGATAATCTAAGAAAGTAAGTAAAACCTAAACGATATTTAATATTTTTATGCAATGACCATAAAGAAATTATGTTTACTAATAAAAGCAAAGATATCTTAGGAAAGGCAACCCATCACCACCCATGACAAAAAAAACTTACACATGCATTATGTAACTCCTAGTGAAACAAATTATATTCAAAATTCTTAGACTGCATTTCAAATAGTGAGAAAATACGTAATAACATTTATCTATTAACAATCGATAATCAGCGTTCAAATGCAATTAGTGTTTCAAAACAGGCATGATGTCACAACTTACACATGCTATTTCATAACAAATTCATTACGTGAAAATTCTCAAGTACATTACTTATAACGAGAAAAAAATCTTGCCTCGGAATGTGTCTTCCGATCACTAATTGCTGTAATCGGGGCCGATTGTGATGAACTTTGACTGGCATCTGAATTTGACTGTGTCCATCGATCGTTTTGAATGCAGCACGAGCAAGTAGTTCAATCTCCTTGTTGCCACAATTTTGAGATGTTTCTGTTTTGAACAGTGTTCAACTAAGGCAACACAACCACGAGATCCATAACTCAAATCGTTACAATAAACACACTGGGCTTTCCCTGGTACTTTGCATTTCGCTATGAAGTCGGCCATTTTTTCAACTACAACTTCGGTATTTTTACCGATCTTTACAGTCATTGACACAGTTTTTTCAAGCCATTGCCAACAAAACTTGTTCCTTATCCCTTTGTCGATTTCTAAGATTCTTGCTTTGTTGTCTTTCGTGAGTTTTAGGTTCACCATTTTCACGAAATCGGGAAAACTCGGTTGATTGAACTGTCCGCCATTTGCATTTCGCTCCGCGTGTTGGATATGACAAAGGAAATCTAACAAAATCGTCGATTGGTTGCTTCAATAAGTATCAACCAATCAGTGGCCTTGTTACATTACATTACTGATCTCGCTGGGTAGCATGTTCTGCGCGGTGGATTTGAGCAGCCGATCGAAAATACGACTTGCCGCTCATAACATACCCCGCCCCCCCCCTAAAATTTTCTCCTCGAATTTAGACGATTCACAAGAATGACCCTAGACATGATCAAATCCGAGGAATTCCGCGGAGGATTCTCATCCCTGTTTAAAAAAAAAACAAAAAAAACAAACAAACGTGCAAGTTTTCCCACATCGTTCCTTCCTCCGTCCCCTCCCGGCTCGCTGGTGAACATCTCTGTGCTGACCACGTGTATGAAGTGCCGTGTTTGTGTTGGAAAACATCCGCCTGCCTGACCCCCCCGGAAAGCACTTGAGGACAGACACTGTAAAATCACAAACAAACGAGCGAATCTAATACTACAGCCAGTGTTGTAAGATTTTATACATCTTTAGAGGTAAAAATCACTACTACATCTTCTCAATGAGCTTTAAAGCTGTGACTGTCCGGTTTGGGCACAAGCCAACACACAATTCAGGCAAATCCTCAAGGACAGCCCTGCAACTTACTGCAAAAAGACAACAAAAGACAGGTCTCACCTCTCCACAGTACTCCGAGATGAACTCGTTCTTCTGGACTGGCTCTTTGATGAAGATACCCCAGCCTGCCACGTCTGATGGGGCCAGCAGGAGGTGCTGAAAGATGGAAACGAGACAGTTCAGGTTTAGTCTAGACTAGAAAGCTCAGACTGGTTTTTTGGAGTCTTTTTTAGGGGGGTACCTTCTTGGCTCCTCTCTGGATGGAACAGTTCTTACAAGACACGTTCTTGCTGTCCCAGTGGTCGGCAGCACCGCAGGTCAGGCACAGGTCTGGGTCGCACTCCCGCACCGCCAGGTAGCATGGACACTGTTTGGTGTTACACTGGGCTTTGCACCGACAGCCAGGGAAACGGTTCTGACCTGCAGTCACACAGATGGAGTAGATACTTAAATATGAACAAATTCTGTGGTTGAATCCCAGCTTCAGGCCTTTTATTTTACTGTGTTCTTACACTCAGAGCTGCACTGACAGAACTTCTCACAGAAGTTCTGGGCGGTGACGCAGGGACACGATGAGTCACACGGCTGCCGAGGGTGGTCACATGGTTGGTAGTTGTAAACATGATTGGAGGAGCCATCTGGAAGACATTCAGAAACGTTTTCAAGGGGTCATTGACTGAAAAATGGTGTTTCAAGGTTTTAACTGTCTGAAATGTGTTGATCAATCACGCAAGTATCCAAAAAAAATATCAAAATGGTCAAAAACACACACACAGCCTTTTATCTGGTTTTTCTCTCCCAGAAACCTTTTTGACTCTTCCGGGTAAATTGTATACGTCAGGGGTCACCAACTGGCGGACTCCGGTCCGGATCCGGACCTCGAATTCAAGATTCAAAGGCTTTATTATCATGTGCACAGTTAAGAAATGCTACATTTCCTGAGCAATGAAATTCTTACTTTGCTCTCTGAACGAATGCCAAGGTAAAAGGTACAGAAACAACAATTCTAGGTCATGGCGCAGTAACTTAGAGTAACTCAATTCTAATACTAATGGATGCTAATTACACACACCAACACACGGTTAGGCAGTTGGGACTCCTTAAGCACACCTTAATACTAAATACTAAAACTAATGAGTACTAATAACATTATGTACAGTGTGCAAATGAGCATTGTGCAACGAGCAGTGTATAATTACAAATTAGTACCCAGTGCTAATTTCTGTAACGGCAGTACCAGTAGACTGTGCACGATAAGTAGCAGCAGAGACGATATGGACATCAGACAAGTGAGACTATATCTACTGTACAGGTGAGCAGTGTGCAAATTTAGCAGCTGGTGTGTGAGTTCCTATATGCAAAACTGTGTGACAGAGTTTTGGGAGTTGTTATCTGTTCAGGAGTCTGACGGCAATTTGTCCATGTGCCAGATTTCTCTTCCATTTGTTTTAATAAAAGGTGTTGGGATAGGCTCCAGCCCACCCGTGACCCGAAAAGGATCAAGCGGAAGAAGATGGATGGAAGTAAATTCATGGGTCATTGCAAATACTTTGCTTTAAAAGGGCCAAGTTGTCACACAGTGGGAGGGAAAAATCTTGAATAGAAAAAAAGTGTCAAGATGCTTTGAAAATGGTTTTAGAATTAAATCAGAGTTCTGAATCATAATACCGCATACCACCTACGGCTGTCAGACTGAATAACCTAAGCAGGGCTCCTCGCAGAGAGAGCAAAAAAACGTGACGACCTAATAGTATTGAATGCAAAAGACGCAACAGACTTACACAAATGGTCCCCTCCAGTATACAACTAGGACAATATCAGTCGCTATGGAGGGTGACAATATGTATGGGTACATATTCATACCATGTAGGGTAACTAAATAGACGGTTATGCTGTTTATGCCATCTAGCTACAATGCTCCGCACTGTGCATATACACTCACCGGCCACTTTATTAGGTACACCATGCTAGTAACGGGTTGGACCCCCTTTTGCCTTCAGAACTGCCTCAATTCTTCGTGGCATAGATTCAACAAGGTGCTGGAAGCATTCCTCAGAGAGTTTGGTCCATATTGACATGATGGCATCACACAGTTGGCGCAGATTTGTCGGCTGCACATCCATGATGCGAATCTCCCGTTCCACCACATCCCAAAGATGCTCTATTGGATTGAGATCTGGTGACTGTGGAGGCCATTTGAGTACAGTGAACTCATTGTCATGTTCAAGAAACCAGTCTGAGATGATTCCAGCTTTATGACATGGCACATTATCCTGCTGAAAGTAGCCATCAGAAGTTGGGTACATTGTGGTCATAAAGGGATGGACATGGTCAGCAACAATACTCAGGTAGGCTGTAGCGTTGCAACGATGCTCAATTGGTACCAAGGGGCCCAAAGAGTGCCAAGAAAATATCCCCCACACCATTACACCACCACCACCAGCCTGAACCATTGATACAAGGCAGGATGGATCCATGCTTTCATGTTGTTGACGCCAAATTCTGACCCTACCATCCGAATGTCGCAGCAGAAATCGAGACTCATCAGACCAGGCAACGTTTTTCCAATCTTCTATTGTCCAATTTCGATGAGCTTGTGCAAATTGTAGCCTCAGTTTCCTGTTCTTAGCTGAAAGGAGTGGCACCCGGCGTGGTCTTCTGCTGCTGTAGCCCATCTGCCTCAAAGTTCGACGTACTGTGCGTTCAGAGATGCTCTTCTGCCTACCTTGGTTGTAACGGGTGGTTATTTGAGTCACTGTTGCCTTTCTATCAGCTCGAACCAGTCGGGCCATTCTCCTCTGACCTCTGGCATCAACAAGGCATTTCCGCCCACAGAACTGCCGCTCACTGGATATTTTTTCTTTTTCGGACCATTCTCTGTAAACCCTAGAGATGGTTGTGCGTGAAAATCCCAGTAGATCAGCAGTTTCTGAAATACTCAGACCAGCCCTTCTGGCACCAACAACCATGCCACGTTCAAAGTCACTCAAATCACCTTTCTTCCCCATACTGATGCTCGGTTTGAACTGCAGGAGATTGTCTTGACCATGTCTACATGCCTAAATGCACTGAGTTGCCGCCATGTGATTGGCTGATTAGAAATTAAGTGTTAACGAGCAGTTGGACAGGTGTACCTAATAAAGTGGCCGGTGAGTGTATATTTATGTGTACATATGTATATTCACTGCTCTTATTTTCTTATCTTCTAAATTATTGCTCTGAGTGTTGCTATCCCTGTGCTGTTGCAATCCTGGAATTTCCCCATTGTGGGACTAATAAAGGCTTCAGGGATGGCAACAGGAAATTCTGATTTCAGCTGAAATCTAAATTGGTCGACTGACTTATGGGGGGGCCGGGGGGCGCAGCCCCCCTGAAGCTGGGAGGTTTTCAGTAAAACAGAAGTAATTTAGACTAAAAAAAATGATTAAAAAAATGAAATACTAGACTTAGATAAATCATTAAATTTAATGAAAAGTTAACTTACTTTTTCTTCAATGTTGTCTCACTGTCTTTAGTCCAACATATTTAACAGTTCTGTAAGAGTTTATTACACCATTTACACTGGTCACCAAGTCACTTCTAATGTGAAACTTTCTTCCTTTTGGCAGCAAGCTGTCAGTCTCTGAACTTCATCAACTTTTCTGGTTTCTTCAGAAATTGTCCGAGTGTTTCTGTTACCTTGTTGAACTTTGAGCCAATTTTCACCTTTACCGTCACTTTTCTCTCAAGCTAATTCCATCGGAACTTATTTTTGACACTTTTGTCTATTTCTAGCACTGATGACTCCTGATCCTTCGATAAAAATCTCATAATTCTGCTGAAAACAATACCGAAAGCTCAGAATTCCAACACGAACCAGGGATGTGATTTGGGGTTGGGGAAATTATCTGAAAATTCAGCAGGGGGTCTGTGGGACACAGTCCCCCAGTGGGGTCCGGGGCAGAGCCCCGGTGGGTGGGTGGGGGTGGGGGGTTCAAGAGGGGCAAAGCCCCCTGAAGCTCCTGGGTTTTTGATTTTTAAGTACCAGAACTGTGCTTAAATGACATAAAACAAACAGCTGAATGCCACTTATTACTGTATAATATTGACTTATGTTCCAAGAAGATAGCATTCCTAAAATATTCCAACAAGCATTATCCATCACATGCTTTAACACTTGATCAAATCAAAATCAGTTCATTTTATCTATTCCATAATAGAAATAAAATTCCAACATACCATTACTTTTTATAATTTCAGCATTCATTTCAGATCACCAGTTTCAAGCTCTATTGAGTCTTGAGCAGTTCATTTTGCACAATCACTGATGTAGCCAAGTCTTAGAAATATTCAAAAGTTATGAGTCAATGTCCACTGTGCACTGTCAATTTCAAACTGTTTGGAATCATAAAAGGGGATGATTAACTTTTATTACCGTTTCCTCCCCCGCGCCCAGCTCATACAGCCATTGTACGCCGCCAGTAACAGAGTTAATGGCTCTCCACCTGGCCATACGCCACTTCCAGTCCTGCCTGAAAGGGCGCAGCTTCACTGTGTTCGTGGACCACAAGCCGCTAACGTACTTTATCTTCCTGGAAGATAAAATAAAGCGGAATTCGGCGAATTAGCAGAAAATCACATCCCTGAGAATACGCCGCCATGAATCTTTGAAAAAGCATACAACGAGCCATTTGATTGGTCCAATCATTTGCAACTATCCAATCGCAGGGCTGTCAAGCTACTGCAATACAGCAGTAGCTTGAACACAACCCATCCGGGTTATCGCAGGAGACGACTTCCGGGGAAGCGCCGAGCGCTTATGTAATCGTGTTGATTTTCGCTAAAATCGGTAACAATAAGGTACCTTACCCCCCCTAAAATTTTCTCAACGGATTTAGACGATTCACAGAAATGATCAATTTGAAAATAAATCGGTGGAAATCTGCGGATCGGCGGAAAATTGCCATCCCTGAGGCTTATCTTATTCGAAACATAAGGTACCTAAAGATTCCCACACTTAGTTCGGACCTCAGCTGGGGAGGAGGACCGACTTATTGGACCTTTTGTAGCTTTAGTTGGTGACCCCCGGTATACGTCATGATTTGGGGGGGGGGGAAAAAAAAAAAGAAAAGCCAACCCACCACCGTCCTTGAGACCCGCCCACTTCTCTATTATTGGCCCACCTAGCTGTTGTCATGTAGATGGAAGGGGTGCTAAAGGTAGCCTATTAGCCCCTGAGCTATTAGCGCCCAAGCCAACACCGGTACCAGGAGACTCGCACCAAGTGCAGCTTATATTGTTATTTCCCTCAGATTTTAGTCACCCTAATAGACATCCCCGTTACCACCTGGTTCACCAATCCACAGTCGACAATACACCTTGCGTCATTCCTGCCCATCTAATAATTTCGCCATGATTCCACAGCAAATTGGTAGCACTGGCCAGTTGCAGCAACCAACCTGGCCTGGGACCCGAGGCTGCTGGCTCTCAGTCAGCTCCCCCACCGTCCTCCGGGGCTCCACGTGACTCTGCTCCCGCGGGCAGGGTAGGGGAGTTGCTTTGTGACAGGGCATCCCTCAGCTGGCCATGGGAGTGGAGCAGTGTCCCATGGAGCAAGACACTGTCCTCTGAGATCCTGTGGCTCAGCAAGCTTCGCCCAGCAGCCTTGGGTCTTTGGCCAAGTCAGTTGCAGCGATCAGGAGGGCCGCCCATCCATTGGGAGATGGGCCGGAGTGACGCGAGATACACCATCAACTGTGGATCAGTGAACCAGCATCGCTCATCTGAGCTAGGACGCTAAAAGCTAGTCAACTAATGGCTAACTGATGTAACAGGGTGAAGGATGGTTCTTAAAGTGATGGACTTTAAATGAGTGTTTTAAGAAAGCCAGGAAAAATACAAGACAAATTTGCTTTAATAATTAAAAAAATTTAAAGAAAATGTGAACAGAATGTCACAAACATTCCATGAAGACATGTGTAACTGTCAGAGACATTATGGTAAAGTTTTTGTGTGTTTTAGAATTCATTTGGTTGTTAAAAATTGTTGTTAAAATGTGTGAAAAACAATTAACATGGCTAAAAGGAGTTAAAATATGATTTTTAAGGGCAAACAGTTTATTTACACTTTGTTAAAGTAGAACTGAACTGAACGGCATTGAACAGCACTGGGTGATAGTACATACAATTATAAAGATAATTTATCATTGGCACCCCCTCCACAAATCCCGGAATCTTGGAGAAAATCGCGATTTAGAATTTCCTGCCCTGAAAAATCAGACAAATCCGCCGAAGCGCAGCCGGAGTTCCGCGTGACGTCACGAGTGTGACCCAGTCCTCATGTTTACCATTGTGAGCACGTCAACACTGGTTGTTTTTGGTGCATTTTGTCGTGATAGTCAACTACAAAACACTTCCAACACCTGGGAAGATCTGTTCAGTGGCCAAGGAAAGCTGTCATGGCGACGAAAGAAAAGAAAGGGGGAGGAAAAGCGACCGGGAAGCGATGCGTTTCTAGATGTACAGTGATCCATCACTTTATCACGTTTAATGGGGACCAGAACCGACCGCGAAAAGTGAAAAACCGCGAAGTAGCGTCACCCCCCCCCCCAAGGGCGTCACAAGCACTATTTTGCACAAAAAGGCACAAGAGAACAGCGAAAAGTGCCACTAAGCAACACGAGCGATAAAGAAGGCGCTCTGCAGGGAGAGAAGCTGGGTAAAACGTCTCGGCCAATCAGCTTGCGAGGTGAAACGTCTCGGCCAATCAGCTTGCGAGATTCCCGAGCGGTGAAGAGGTGGGCGGAGAGGAGTGGAGCGGTGGTCAGAGAGGTAGATTTTGAGCTGTGCGGGCTCTCCGTGTTGATACCTGATGTTCTAATGAGAAGGCAGGGAGACTACATTAGAACATCAGGTATCAACACGGAGAGCCTGCTCTCCCCGGCTCCCCAGCCCGCTCGGGAATCTCGCAAGCTGATTGGCCGAGACGTTTTACCTCGCAAGCTGATTGGCCGAGACGTTTTATCTCGCAAGCTGATTGGCGGAGACGTTTTACCCAGCTTCGCTCCCTGCCGAGCGCCTATACCCAGCGAAGGAAGACCGCATTAAACGCGATAAGTGAGGGATAACTGTAATAAGTTGGAAAAATGCTGATGTTTTTTTTTCCCCCCCTTTCTTTTTTATTGTTAATTTTCCTTATCCTGACACCCCAAACATGCCAAAGTAAAGACTCACCATTCTGTATTCAATAAGCGACTCTCCTCCCCATCACTGCTGCGGTCTGAGTCGGTGCTGGAATCCCCCGAAAATTTTGGCTCTAATCTGTACGGGTCGATGCCTCCCTCGCTCTCTTCCTGTTCACTTGACACTCCTGCATCCTCCTCTGTCTTGTCACCGATCCTGAATGCCTCTTCACTCTGAAAACTCTGGTGTTCTTGACTGCTGGAACTGCTATCATCTGCCATTGTTGTTTTGATAAGGGTCACACTCGTGACGTCACGCAGCGTCGTCTGCACTACTTCCGGTTTGTTTGGCACTGCCAGCCAGAGGCAAAAGTTTATCGGCTTATAGCTTGGCCATCGCACGGCCTAAAAATTTCTTTTATGTGTTGAAAAATACAATAAGTAATAAGGAATTAATCTGCTATTCTACTTTTTTGGCAAAAAGGTGAGTTCAGTTCTACTTTAATAAAGTTGTTTATGTGAGGGTTGCGGGTCACATGACTGCAGCAAAAGGGTGCAACAGGCATTATGGGTCAGAAGGAAATGAAGGCAGTTGGAGATGCCCTGGGATTATTATGATACCTGCACATGGTTCAAGAGGCGCAAAACAGTTTGTGTTTATTATCTGTATTGTAAAAATTATTTCTGTAACCTGTCTAAACATTGTGATGCCTATGGACATTTTATTGCACATTATTAATGCATCTGCCACTATGCTAGCATGTTTGGGATCCGAGTATTGCTTAGCATAAGCAAAGAGACTATGTATGGACTGAAAGGGAAGAATTCTAATTGTAATCTCTTTGTATTTTGTAGTTTTCACAGTGTTATATTTCCAACAATGGTTTCGTATCATCATTGGTTGCCCATGTCCACATCAGAGAAAAACGAGTGATGAAATAAAGCCTTGGAAAAAAACAGCAGTACGAAACGTAGCCTATATTCAGTGAACCAGTGTAGTTACAACATGAGTGAGCTGTTAAAATGTGGAAAAAGTGCAGTCAATGACCCCTTTAATTGGAATGGTGGCCTAGTGGTAGAGCATCCTCTCCACAGCCAGGAGGTCGTAGGTTCAAGCTCTGGCCAGGTCATACCAAAGACCATATAAAAATTGTACTTCCCACCTTTTAACTTGGTGTTCAGCATAATAGAATGGAGGAAGGAAAAGTTGTTTGTGGCAGCGCCTTGCATGGCAGCAGCTCCTGATTCTAGATGTGATTAACACTGCAGATAGGAGAAATGTAATTTCGTTCTACTGTACATGATTGGTTGTATGGACTGAATGACAAAGTTGGCTTCTTTAAAAATTAATGCTTTTCATGTTCTATGAAGTAACTACACATGAATACATCAAAATTCCTGACACAAACTCACAGTAACAATTAGACAAAGATATTACCAGTTCTGGGATTTAGGTTTGTATTTGTGCTTTTAGAATAGTTTGCCATTTATTTTCTGTATTGCAGAAAGGTCAGAACTATCACCCACTAACTAGTGCTACCACTGACACCACTCTGGTTTAAACTGGACTAAACATCTGAGCTGCTGGACCCATAACTGGTAAAATCTTATCCCCTGACCCAAACCTTTCTTCAGCTGGATCTTCCGGCAGTGCGTAGCCCACAGTCGGTGTTTCCGCTTTTTCTTCCTTGGCGGCGTGTCCTCGTCCTCAGAGGGCGCTCGGGCGATGATGGCTGACTCTTTGACCCTGAACTCGTAAACCTGCAGGAAACACAATTTTAAAATGTGCAAAGTTGATAGAAGTCAAAAGCAAAACATTCATTTAACACAGTCGGTGTGATTTACTAAAGTTGAAAGGAATGACAAGACATTAGGGTCCAATTTCCTGTTATGTTGGTCAGGTGCATGCCAACTCATCAGGGGCAACTTTTCCCCACACAAACCTCATGCTTGCAATTTTTTTTTCCTCTAAATTTGACTTTTCCTGAGGCTCTCGTGAATTTGTTAACTTCCCCGTCCCATGGAATTTCAACTTTTCCATAAATCTGCAACTTTTCACCAGTCTTATCCAGTAAATTTGCAACTTGCAGCTTTAATTCCGGTGCCACACGAGTCGGCTGCCTTTTTGCAGCAGCGACTAAATTCGGAGTTTCTTTCTCGTTTTTATTTACCATCTATCTTTTTCCTTGCCACACCTTTATGATCTTGCGACCCCGTATCCACCAGATGCCAAGGACACACGGATCGTCGCACTGGTGCTGATATTAGTCATCTTTTGGCTATCACAAATGTCTCCCTACCCGGTGAATGGAGCGATTGTTTACAGTAGGAGTCAGCTGTGAGCATTAGACTGCCCCAGAGTGCTAATGCAAAAACTTGACATCAAGAGAAATCAGGCGAAAATGACGTGGATGTCGAGCTGGATTGAAGCGACACGTGTGGAAAACAAGGTGCTTCCACCCGTCCTTCCATCCGTTATTATGGGAAATGTGAGATCGCTGCTTAACAAGACAGACAAACTGGCGGCTATATCCCGGTATGAGAGAGTCTTCAGCGAGATTAGCATCATGTTTTTTTACTGAGACGTGGCTAACAGAACTAGCAACAGATGCTAACATCGATCTGGAGGGTTTCCACGCAATACGGGCAGATCGGACATCAAACAGCGGGAAGAGTAGAGGCAGGGGGCTGATAATGTATGTGAACAACAGATGGTGTAATCCTGGGCACATCACGATTAAAGAACATTGCAGCAAGGACAGGAGGAGTTGCTAGCTGTTAACATGAGACTGGCTTATCTCCCAAGGAAATTTTCACATGTCGTCAGCATTGTTACTTATGTAAATCCCTCCGAGTGCTGAGGCAGCGTGTGACATCATCCACTGCAGCCGGTCCAGGCTGCAGACACAGCACCCAAATACTCTCCTCCTCATCTCGGGTGATTTTAACCATACTTCACTGTCCTCCATTCTGTCCACATTCACCTAGTATGTCACATGCCACACCAGAGACAATAAAACACTGGACTTATTTTACGCAAACATTCAAGAGGCTTACACCTCGTCGCCACCCTCCCTTCCCTCGGAAGATTGGATCACAACTTGGTTCACCTCCTGCCTGTGTACAAACCCCTGGTACACAGACAACCTTCTATTACCCACACAGTAAAAGTATGGTCTGAAGAGGTGATGGATGCTCTGAAGGACTGTTTTGAATCCACTGTATGGGAGCAGCTTTGTGATCCACACAGTGAGGACATTGACGGCCTCACACACACCATCACAAACTATATCAGCTTCTGTGTGGACAACACTGTACCCACCAACACCACATGGTGTTTCTCAAATAACAAACCCTGGATCAACCATGGGATAAAGTCACTACTGAAATAGGAGAAAAGGATCTTCAGGTCAGGAAACGAGGAGGAGCTGAAGTCCGTACAGAGGGAAGATAGAAGAGAGGGGAAGGACAGCTACAGGAAGAAGATGGAAGGAAGACAAGCTGCAAGAGTGACATCAGCGGGGTCTGGAGAAACCTCAAAACCATCTCTGGGCACCAGAATACCTCCTCCCAGGCCTCGGGGTCAGGGAGTGGGTGAACAACCTGAACCTGTTTTTAACAGGTTTGACCAACTGCCCTCTTCTCCGCCTGCCCACCAACCACTACTGCCTCCACCTTCATCTATTTCCACTGTCCACGGCCTCCCCCCAACACCCCCCACTCCCAGCACACAGCCCCCCTGCCCCAACCTGACCCTCACTAAGACCCAGGTGAGGGCGGAGCTGAGGAAGATTCAAGGCGAGGAACGCCTTGGGTCGGGACTTCATCAGTTCGAAGCTTCTCAAGTCCTGTGCAGACCAGCTGTGTGGGATTGTGGAACACATCTTCAACCTGAGCCTGAACCTGGGGAGCGTACTACAGCTGTGGAAAACATCCTGTGTGGTACCTGTACCAAAGACCCCTCACCCCAAGAACCTGAACAGCTACAGACCAGTGGCCCTCACATTACACCTGATGAAGACCATGGAGAGGCTGCTCCTTGCCCACCTCCGCCCCCTGGTGGGACCAGCGATGGATCCACTCCAGTTTGCCTACCAGCATGGCGTCAGGGTGGAGGATGCAGTGATCTTCCTCCTACACCGTTCCCTGTCACACCTGAAGAAGCCTGGGAGCACTGTGAGGATCATGTTCTTTGATTTCTCCAGTGCTTTCAACATGATCCTTAAGGACCAGCTACTGTGCGCAGGGGTGGACCAGTATCTGTCATTGTGGATCCTAGGCTACCTTACAAACCGAGCACAGTTTGTGAGAACCCAGGACTGTCTGTATGACGCCATCATTTGCAGTACGGGGCCCCCCCAGGGAACAGTTCTGGCTCCCTTCCTGTTTACCCTCTACACTCCTGACTTTTCACACAACACACCACACTGCCACCTACAGAAGTTCTGACGACTCTGCAATCATCGGCCTCATCTCTGATGGAGACGATGCGGAGTACAGAGGACTTATCCAGGACTTCATGGACTGGTGCTAACAGAACTGCCTCCAGATCAATGTGAGCAAAACTAAGGAACTGGTGGAGGACTGCTATAGGTGAGGACAACCCCCCCAAAGCACCAGTAAACATCCAGGGAACAGACATTGAGATGGTGGCATCCTACAAGTACCTGGGTGTTCACCTGAACAATAAACTGGGCTGGTCACACAACACCAACGCGCTCTACAAGAAGGGACAGCGCAGGCTGTTCCTCCTGAGACAGCTCAGGTCTTTTGGAGTGCAAGGGGCACTCCTGAAGACCTACAATTTGGTGGTGGCATCAGCCATCACATTTGGAGTAGTTTGCTGGGGCAGTGGCATCACGACAGCCAACAGGAAGAGACTGAACAGGCTGATCAAAAAAGCTAGCTCTGTTCTGGGGCAGCACCTCGACCCAATAGAGGGAATAGGAGAGAGAAGGATGGTGGCTAAGCTGTCAGCTCTGCTGGAGTCAGAGTCCCACCCCATGCAGGACACGCTGAATGCACTGAGGAGCTCATTTAGCAGTAGGCTGTACCATCCTAGGTGCGCGATGGAGAGGTTCCGCAGGTCCTTCCTACCTACGGCTGTCAGACTTTATAACCTAACCAGGGCTGCTCGTAGAGGTCGTATTGAATGCACAAAATGTAACAACTTTGCACAATAAATGGTCCCCTCCATTATACAACTAGGACAATACCAATCATTACCGAAGGTGGCAACACGGCTGATTCAAATACAAAATATACTGTCTGGGTGCATATTCATATTCTACGGGGTAACTTAACAGACCGTAATGCTGTCTATACCATCTAGCTGCAATGCTCACGCACTGTGTATACGTATATCTGTGTACATGTGTATATTCATTTGTTCTTTTTAACTTATTAATTATTGCTCCGAGTGCTGCTATCCCTGTGCTGCTGCAATCCTGGAATTTCCCCACTGTGGGACTAATAGAGTCATCTTAACTTCTTCCTGTTTTGTAAATATACAACCCCCCCCACACACACACACACGCACTCATAAATCTTCAACTTTCTCCCCTCTTTTGTAAATGTGACATTACCCCCACCCACCCAGCCTCAAACATTTGCATTTTCGTCAAAATACAGCGGGGAAAATAAGTATTGAACACATCATTTTTCCTCATTTAAAGCGCACCTGTGGTGGTCGTGGAAAAAAAAAAAGATTGATGTGCTGGTTCAGCTATGTCAGCAAAACATGAGTGCAGCCATACTAGCGGCTACATGGCCTTCCAGGACGCTTCCTGTGACGTAATTTCATTGACACCGCGATCTGGATCAGTATTGGCTGAGCCTGCAGTGCCCGGATGTGCAGTGGCTTTCGGGATACCGTATTCAAATTCAAACGTTTATTTCAAACTCAGGGTTCATATTAAATGCAGAACTAAAACGATTAGAAAATAAATAAATAAATGCTTAAATTCAGCGGCTTGTCTCGTCTGATCTGAGCTCGTAATGGCCGATGATTCTAAAACTATGCGATCTGGATCAATATTGGCTGAGCCTGGAGTACCCAGATGTGCAGCGGCTTTCGGGATATTCAAATTCAAACGTTTATTTCAAACTCAGGGTTCATATTAAATGCAGAACTAAAACGAGTAGAAAATAAACAAATAAATGTTTAAATTCAGCGGCTTGTCTCGTCTGATCTGAGCTCGTAACAGCTGCGAGACGGGCTGGGCTCCTCCCTCGCCGTGGGAGCAGCAGAGAGAGAGAGCAGCAGAGCAGAGCAGCAGACACTCAGCGCTCTTATAAAAACAAAAACATACAATGCGATATGGATATCGCAACATGGCGGAATGTAAAGCCTTTGGATGTCTCAATAATAAGCGAAAAAACAAAGAAACACTTCTTTTGTGTACCCAAACCCAGCTCACCTTGTCAGAAGATCGGAGTGGAAAAGTGATCTCGGAACAGGGCACAGACGAATCCTTTCAGACGAAATTGTGTTGTGTGTGAGGACCATTTCGTCACTTTAACCCTCAGAAGACCTTTCTGGCTCAAACCTGTAGCCATGTTGGACGAATTCTTCCCCAGAGTCCGACAATTCAGCCATAATAGAATAAAAACACTCACAAAAGCACCCTAGTCTGTCATACAGGCGGAGCATTGACTGTTGAGTATCAACGAAGTGACGTCACATCCGCATGTGTCATGGCTGCGCTCAGAGTTTTCATTGGCTGGCCATGCCTGCGGTCGTATTTGCATATTTCTCTGGTGGTATTTGGCTGGCAATAATTATTTAACCAAATAACGAATAATTTGCCTAATGTTTTCAAGTTGAATGCAAACGTTTAGACGACCACCACAGGTACCCTTTAACATTTCTGATTGAGTCATTGACCTGAGATTTTCACCAGATATCAGTAACAACCCAAATAATCCATACATACAAAGAAATCAAAGCAACTGTGTTCGCAAAACAAGTTAAATTTAATAAAGTGGAATGACACAGGCAGTAAGTATTGAACACATGAAGAAAAAAAGGTCCAAAAAGGCATATAGGTACATCTCAAAAAATTAGAATATCATGAAAAAGTTCAACATTTTTTGTCACTCATTTCAGAAGGTGAAACCCATATATTATATAGATTCATTACACAGAGAGTGATGTATTTTTTGATGATTATGGCTTACAGCCCATGAAAACCCCAAATTCTTTCTCAAAAAATTAGAATATTACATAAAATTAATTAAAAAAATAGTTATTTAATAGAAATGTTGGCCGACTGAAAAGTATGTCCATGTACCACTCAGTACTTGGTCGGGGCTCCTTTTGGATTAATTACTGTATCAGTGTGGCGTGGCATGGAGGTGATCAGCCTGTGGCACTGCTGAGGTGTCATGAAGGTCCAGGTTGCTTTGATAGTGATCTTCAGCTCGTCTGCATTGTTGGGTCTGGTGTCTCTCATCTTCCTCTTGACAATCCTCCATAGATTCTCTATGGGGTTTAGGTCAGGAGAGTTTGCTGGCCAATCAAATACAGTGATGCCATGGTCATTAAACCCTGTTTTGATACTTTTGGCAGTGTGTGTGGGGGGGCAAGTCCTGCTGGAAAATGAAATCAGCTTTTCCATAAAGCTTGTCAGCAGAGGGAAGCATGAAGTGCCCTTAAATTTCCTGGTAGATGACTGTGCTGACTTTGGGCTTGATAAAAGACAGTGGACAAACCCCAGCAGATGACCTCTGTTCAGATAAAAGTAAATTTTGCATTTCATTTGGAAATCAAAGTCCCAGAGTCTGGAGAAACAATGGAGAGGCACAGAATCTAAGTTGCTTGAGGTTTAGTGTGAAGTGTCCACAGTCACTAGCTATGTTTACATGGACACAAGTAACCGGATTAAAAGCCTGATCGGAATAAAAATGCTTCATATAAACACGCTAATCTGAATATTCTAACCCGATCACTCTCATTCGGATCAAAATTTCATTCCGATTGAGAGGGGTGGGTTATGCCAATTGTTAATCTGAATGGTGCGCATGAAAACACTTACTCCGAACGTAGGGCAGAAAATATGTTTACTGCGCATGGCTGTACACCAGCTGCACATCGACGTGACGTATTTCCGCCTTAGCAGCAGCTAGCGGAAAACATAGCGGGAGTAAAACAAAACTGGTCTGTATCGTCCCGCTGTCTCCCTCTGTTCGTCATATGCAGAATTATGTACTTGTAGCTTCATTACGGAGACCAACAGAAACAAAAGTACAGTCTGAGTAACAATACAGGTCAATTTCGACACAAAGTGGGGCTTGCTAACACCGGAAGTTGCTTCTTCTTCTACTATTTTCGGAATGTTGAAATGTCGACGTGCGCATGTCAAAATGATTTATTCCGTTCAAATGTGACACATGGAAACGCACATCCTAATCCGATCAGCTTTTTCAGGATCCATGTAAACGGTACAATTCTGATCTGAATTGTAATCAGATTGAAGAAATTTTGCCCATGTAACCATGGCCAGTGATGATTTGAGGAACCATGTCATCTGCTGGTGTTGGTCCACCGTGTTTTATCAAGACCAAAGTCAGCGCAGTCGTCTACCAGGAAATTTTAGAGCACTTCATGCTTCCCTCTGTTGACAAGCTTTATGGAGAAGCCGATTTCATTTTCCAGCAGGACTTGGCACCCCCCATACTGCCAAAAGTATGAAAACCTGGTTTAATGACCATGGCATTACTGTGTTTGATTGGCCAACACACTCTCCTGACTTAAACCCTATAGAGAATCTATGGAGGATTGTCTAGAGGAAGATGAAAGACACCAGACCCAACAATGCAGACGAGCTGAAGGTCACTATCAAAGCAACCTGGACCTTCATAACACCTCAGCAGTACCACAGGCTGATCACCTCCATGCCACGCCACATTGATACAGTAATTAATCCAAAAGGAGCCCCGACCAAGTATTGAGTGTGTTCATGGACATGCTTTTCAGTCGGTTTACGTTTGTATTAAAGTATTTTTTTAAAATTAATTTTATAATATTCTAATTTTTTGAGAAACAGAATTTGGGTTTTTCATGGGCTGTAAGCCATAATCATCAAAACTAAAATACATAAACACTTGAAATACATCACTCTCTGTGTAATGAATCTGTATCATATGAGTTTCACTTTCTGAAATGAGTGACAAAATACTGAACTTTTTCATGATATTCTAATTTTTTGAGATGTACCTGTAGAAAGCCAAGAAACCAGCTGAAATCCATCAGAATTTAGGAAGCCACCCCCCCCCCATCAGTGCAAATTAATTTCAGCTGGTTAAATTCTGATTGATAGCCTTTAAAAAGGTCTGTGAATATCAGATTGTCACTCCACAAAGAACTCATGATTGGTAAGGTGAAGTAAGTTTATTTGTATAGCACATTTCATGTACAAGACAATTCAAAGTGCTTTACCTGAAAATATTAAAGCATTACAGCAAGGTGCAAAAGGAATCTACACATTAGAAGGCCTCAAACCTGGTTAAACTGAGCGTTTGAGCGCCACTCAGACAAATCTGATTCGTGAAATTGACGGACGTTGACGAGGATTGGCCAAAGTTGCGGTAAAACTGTAGTGATTGGACAAAGATGCAAGGTTGCGCAATAGTCGCACTGATTGGCCGATTTTGCATGAATTGACATGATCGCAACTTCACGAAATCCTAGAGTGACTGACTTTGCATGTGCTCTCGTACACGTGCACACACACATACTGTATGTCTCCTTTAAAGAGGACTTGAAATGCTACATGTTTTAATCACCATTTAAAATTTGGACTTAGTATGTACATACTAACAATATATTATAGGTATAGCATTGTAAGTGCAACTGGATTTAAATAGTCATCAAAATTCTGTTTTTAATATTTCAAAATCGCTATATTGCCCAAGCCTCGATGGTGACGTCACTAGGTTGGTTGGTCAGAAATGCCTACATTAGATGATCACTTACAGTTAGTTTGTCAGAAGCTTGATGGAGAAAAAGGAAAACAAAGGAAGAGTCAACAGAAGGGGAGTCATTTTTGTGTTGCACATGGCTGCAGCAATGAATTTTACAGACTCAAAAATGAGGGAAAGACTGTCCATTTTCATTCATTGCCACTGAAACCAACAGCTGTTCTTCACCAGTGGCTAGCTGCACGCAGATGGGTCAACCCTCCAGTTAGCCACAATGCTAGGATTTGTAGTGAGCATTTTACAAATGAGGACTATATAGAGGAGAAAGTTTTTGAGTCAAATAAACTCGTGGTTCGCCACACCAACAAGCTAAAAGCAGATTCAGCCCCATCTGTGCTTGATTTTTCTTCGTATCAAGCTGGGTGTACAGATCGCCCAACACAGGGTAAAAGCACCGAGGTAGCAGTACGCCGTAAAGAAAGAGCCCAGCAGTGATTTCACCAGGCAGAGCAGAGCAAGGTCAAATAAATAAATAGACGTGCCTACTGGACATATTCAGAAAATGTCCCACAATATATACAAACATTATTCTCTTGATGATTTATCAGTTTTAAGTTGTTATTAAGGCATTTTACTTTTTCAGTTTACACCCAAAATATTTACCAGATAATACTCATAAATGTGCAGCCAACCATAAAAAGCAGTTCAGACTCAGCTGTCTTACCTCAACACCCCAGGACTCCTAATATCCACAGATTTAAAGAAAAAAAAAAGAAAAAAAAAAGTGTTAATTGGCATTTTTCCTCCTGGTAAAAAGCAATCCATGCGCAGCAGTCACTTCCATGTCCTTTCCTCCTGGATACTATCAGATCTTAACAGGCTACTTGGCAAGTAACTGCAAAAAAATAAGTATAAAAAAAAAAAAAAAAAAAAAAAAGAAGTATCACATCTCTTCCCTTGATGGGTCGCTCCAAAGTCTCCGCCCAGACTTCACGGAGAGACAGCATCAACACGTCCAGAACATCCCTCTCACAACACAGAATTTCAGAAGTCCAGTTCATAGTAATGCACCGTAGATCTGCAAGCAAATGATCCAGACATGCCTCTTGGCTCGTTTACAGTCAGCATTGTAATGCAGCAGCCACGCGTACAGCAGGTCATGTTTCCCAGCCTCTCCGCACCTGGCTGAATTGATGGCTCCTCCTGCTCAGATACCTCCCCATATACTGCTGGAGCTCTCTCTCCCCTCCTCATTGGCTCAAAGGCATAAGCCATTGGGTGTCTGGGAATATCTTCCACAGGCCTTTCAGTCTTGTCTTCTGCCATAATTAATGTGAGATGGCGTTTTCAGTGTTTAGCAAACCACAGTACAGTGTTCTAATGCTAGCTAGCTGGACCAACCAACCTAGTGACATCACCATCGAGGCTCGGGCAATATGGTGATTTTGAAATATTAAAAACAGAATTTTGAGGACTTATTTAAATCCAGTTGCACTTACAGTGCTATACCAAAAATATTATTAGTATATAGGCTGAAATTTTAAACAGTGATTAAAACATGTAGCATTTCATTTCCTCTAACAGGTGTAGATACCAGACTCATGAGACCTTTTCAGTAGAAGAAACAGTTTGTCTTCTGTATGTTATGTTTGTTTCAGTTGTGTTAGTCTGTTTGTTCCTCTTTTTTCTTCCCCCATCCCCCGTCAGGTTGTTCATGGGTAAAACAATTTAAATAAAGCATTAAGTTATTACAAGAGAAATTTATAAATAATATACAGGACGGCAGTGGCTCAGGAGGTAGAGCAGGTCATCTAATAACCCGATGGTTGGCGGTTCGAATCCCGCGCTCCCCAGATATCCTGCCGTTGTGTCCCTGGGCAAGACACTTCACCCGCATTGCCTCCAGTGCCCATAACACTGGGTATGAATGTGTATAAAAATATTCGGTGGTGGCCGGAAAGGCCGTTGGCGCAGATTGGCTGCCACGTTTCCGTCAGCCTGCCCCAGGGCAGCTGTGGCTGCAGAAGTAGCTTGCCACTACCATTGTTTGTCTGGAGTGAATGAATAATGTACCTATTTATAAAGCGTCTTTGAGTATATATGATAAAGTGCTATATAAAATCGATGCATTATTATTATTATTATTACATACAGTATATACAGTGCATCCAGAAAGCATTCACAGCGCTTCACTTTTTCCACATTTTATGTTACAGCCTTATTCTAAAATGGATTAAATTCATTTTTTCCTCAAAATTCTACAAATACCCTATAATGACAATGTGTAAAAAGTTTTGAGATTTTTCCAAATTTATTAAAAATAAACTAAAATCACATGTACATACATAAGTATTCACAGCCTTTGCTCAATACTTTGTTGATGCACCTTTGGCAGCAATTACAGCCTCAAGTCTTTTTGAATATGATGCCACAAGCTTGGCACTCCTATCTTTGGGCAGTTCCGCCCATTCCTCTTTGCAGCACCTCTCAAGCTCCATCAAGCTGGATGGGAAGCATCGGTGCACAGCCATTTTCAGATCTCTCCAGAGATGTTCAATTGGATTCAAGTCTGGGCTCTGGCTGGACCACTCAAGGACATTCACAGAGTTGTCCTGAAGCCACTCCTTTGATATCATGGCTGTGTGCTTAGGGTCGTTGTTCTGCTGAAAGATGAACAGTCACCCCAGTCTGAGGTCAAGAGCGCTCTGAAGCAGGTTTTCACCCAGAATGTCTCTGTACATTGCTGCATTCATCTTTCCCTCTATCCTGACTAATCTCCCAGTTCCTGCCACTGAAAAACATCCCCACAGCATGATACTGCTACCACCATTGGCGTGGTTATGAGCGGTGCCTGGTTTCCTCCAAACATGAAGCCTGGCATTCACGCCAAAGAGTTCAATCTTTGTCTCATCAGACCAAAGAGTTTTGTTTCTCATGGTCAGATTCCTTCAGGTGTCTTTTGGAAAACTCCAGGTGGGCTGCCATGTGCCTTTAACTAAGGAGTGGCTTCCGTCTGGCCACTCTACCATACAGGCCTGATGGGTGGATTGCTGCAGAGATGGTTGTCCTTCTGGAAGGTTCTCTCTCCACAGAGGAATGCTGGAGCTCTGAGAGTGACCATCGGGCTCTTGGTCACCTTCCTGATTAAGTCCCTTCTCCCCCGATCGCTCAGTTTAGACGACCGGCCAGCTCTAGGAGTCTTCTTCCATTTATGAATGATGGAGGCCACTGTGCTAACTGGGACCTTCAAAGCAGCAAAAATTTTTCTGTACCCTTTCTCAGACTTGTGCTTCGAGACAATCCTGTCTCGGAGATCTGCAGACAATTCCTTTGACTTCATGCTTGGCTTGTGACATGCACTGTCAACTGTGGGACCTTATATAGACAGTTGTGTGCCTTTCCTAATCATGTCCAGTCAACTGAATTTACCACAAGTGGACTCCAATTAAGCTGTAGAAACATCTCGAGGATGATCACAGGAAACGGAATGCACCTGAGCTCAATTTTGAGCTTCATGGCAAAGGCTGTGAATACTTGCGTACAAGTGATTCTTAGTTTTTTATTTTTAAGAAATTTGCAAAAATCTCAAAACAACTTTTTTTCACGTTGTCATTATGGGGTATTGTGTGTAGAATTTTGAGGAAAAAAATGAAATTAATACATTTTGGAATAAGGCTGTAACAAAACGTGGAAAAAGGGAAGTGCTGTGAATATTTTCTGGATGCACTGTAGCCTATAGTTAGGGTCAGATCAGGTGACCCTGAACCCTCTCTGAGTTATGCCGCCCATAGGCTTAGACAGCCAGGGGACCTCCAACAATGCACTGGGCTTCACTCCCTTCTTCACTCTCAATGAAAAATTTTTGCTGGCCATTAACGTCTATTTGTTCTCTCCCATAGATTGAGTCCCCGTCGTGCTGTTGCTCTCTACATGTCTGTTCTTTCCTTCTTCTCTATTCCCTCATCCCCCCAGCCAGTCACAGCAGATGACTGCCCCTCCCTGAGCCTGGTTCTGCTGGAGGTTTCTTCCTGTTAAAAAGGACTTTTTCCTCTCCACCGTCACCAAGTGCTTGCTCATTGGGGATTGCCTGATTGCTGGGGCCTTTCTGCAGTTGTGGGGTTTTCCCCTACAGATGAAAGTGCTACGAGATGACTGTTGTTGTGAAATGATGCTGTATAAATAAAGTTGAATTGAAACTGAATATAAATGAAGGAAAGATTAATAATCAAATGTAAAGAAACATCCTTGATAAGAACTTGTTGCCATCTGCCAAGATGCTGAAGATGGACATTTCAGTAAGACAATGATCCCAAACAGACAGCCAAGGAAACTCAACTGGCTCCAGAGAAGGAAAATTAAGCTGCTAGAATGGCCCAGTCAGTCACCTGACCTGAATCCAATTGAAAATCTATGGAATGAAGTGAAGATCAGAGTTTACTGAAGACACCCATGGAACCTTCAAGATTTGAACAGTTTTTGTGGAAGAATGGGCTGAAATCACTCCTGAACCTGGGCGCATGCGCACTCAGCGACCGGCAGCTGGTGGAAAAAAGTCCGACGTCTGTGTCTCTGTTTTTACACACTTTAATGTGTTTGAACGAAATTCTCTGTGTCGTTTTTGTCCTTCAATGTTTGTGAACTATATAACGAAGAGCTCCCTGGTTCCATCAGTATGGATTTCCTCCTTATTTTTGCACTGTTGTTTCTTTCCTACCGGCTCTTTGTCTCTGAGGTAAGCGCAATCACGATCATGCCGAGAAGAATACAGTATTCCAGAGTAGGGATGGGCATTCGGTGAAATTTTCTTCACCGATCGTCGGGAGAATTAATGATTAATAATCGGTTAATCATTAACATTTTTAGGTACGTAACAAGGCAGGTAGACTACATTAGAACATCAGGAATCAGCACGGACAGCCCTCTCTCTGTTCTCGTGTTGGCTCGGCTCAGGAATCTCGCAAGCTGATTGGCCGAGACGTTTCACCCCGCAAGCTGATTGGCCGAGACGTTTTACCCAGCTTCTGTCCCTGCCGAGCGGCCACCCAACAAACGAAGACCGCATTCATTGCTCTATCGCTCGTGTTACTTAGTCTAGCCGCGCAGAACTTTTTGCTGTTCTCTTGTGCCATTTTGTGCGAAATAGTCTTCCCGTCGAGCCACTACGCCGCCTCCTGCAGCTTCCCTCGACGTGTGTACACCGAATCTTCATGACCTTCTCAATAAAGTTTCTGAAAAAAAAAAAAAAAAGAATCTTCACGACCGCCATTACTCAGCGCGCAACCACTGTTGGCGGTTTCTTCGCGTAATAAGGGTGTTCCATGGACCCTGTCGATGAGGTATATTTGTATGCTGCATTGCAGTGATTGCAGTACACCTGGTCATTTTTTAAATTGAAATGGTCCCACGCAACACTTCGCCGTAACCGCTTCATGATTTGGCGATTGCCCTACGGAAGCCCGCATGTATCAACTGAGGCACGCCAGGGTACGGCGATGGTGTAATGTTGCCCCCTGGTGCCCAAATTTTGCCATTGCATTGTTTGAGGACGGCCGTGCACTAGGCCTAATAACGTCGGATTGTTTAAAAAAAAAAAAAACGGTTTGTCGACGAAAATGAACTTCCTCGGTGAAATTCTTAATGATCAATTATCGGTTAATCGGTAAATTATGCCCATCCCTATTCCAGAGACATGTTACTGCATTTAAACATGGATAATGCAGCATCTGTGATTGAGTCTGTGCCGCAACTGCCGGACTTTATTTTAAGAGATTTTCATGGACACAGCGATGAAAAGAGACAAGAGGAGGAAACGCGGAAAACGTGGCGGCATAAGTTTAAGCCTGAGGAGGCGTCAGCTTAACAGCATTCCTGTTCCTGTCTGGAAGCTGTTATTACCAACAAAGGCTTTTCTACTAAATATTAAATGAATTTAACTTCCGATTATGGCGGCCATGTAGGAAGACGTGTTTCACACTGCTCTGCTCGTAAAAATAAAAATTTTACTAAAACTCTCTTAATTGGAACAAAAACCCATCCCAGAGTTTTGGCGCAGATATGGTAAAGACCAAGGTTGGAAAATTAGGTGGAGGAAAAGGTAACTCGACAAAACAACCCAAGCTAACAGACTTCCACGCTCGAGGTGAAACAGAGAAAACTCCAGAGGCAATGGCGAAGGAGGGAGCCAGCGGCGGAGCGGGAACTGCTGGGGAGGGGACAAACGTAGTGCTCACTGCCATCAACTCCATGAGAACAGTTTTCGTCTAAATTTGATGGGATTATAGCAGCGATAGAATGTATGAGAAAGGAAATAAACGACTGCATGGAGAGAGTGTCGCAGGCGGAGCTCCGAATTTCAAGCGCTGAAGATGACGTCACCAGCCTGCAATCTAAACTGCAAACACTGAAATTAAAATGCAAACGTCTGGAAGATAACGTCCTAGACTTGGAATCCTGCTTGCGACAGAATAATTTGAGGCTGGTGGGCCTCCCAGAGGGAGCAGAGGGACGGAGCCCATGTTCCTTTTTGGAAAAGTGGATTCCAGAAGCGCTGAATAACGCAGCTCTGCAGTCATCGGTTGTTTTAGAGAGCTCACCGAATCGGCCCACCGAGAGATAATAAGACACCCCCGAGGACGCTGATTATGAAGTTCCTCAACTACAGAGACAAGATGACAGTCACCAATGCGGCGCGAGCTAAAGGGGAAATTAAATACCAGGATCAACAGGTGCGGTTCTACCCAGACTTGGCCACAGGAATTCAACAATTAAGGAGGCAGTTCGACCCAGCCCGCAAAGAGCTGCGCAACCTAGGGATTCGTCACAGAGTAATTCATCCGGCAAGACTGCTGGTCACATATAAAGGCAGAACCCACACCTTCAAGACCCCTCAAGAGGCGCAAGAGCACATCAAGCAGATCCAAAAGGAAACTGGCGGGAGCTAAGCATGAACATGACAAAGGTAGAACATTTAAGCATATGTACAGACATCTGATTGATCTGAAACATATAGCATGTCTACAAAATACACTTTTTTTTTTAAATACAAACAAAACTATGATGTACAAAGTTGCTATAAAACTTTGAAGTTATGTTGAAAAAACTACAGAAGAGAGTTAATGGTATAAGAATAGTAGTAGAGTCAGGGTGATTGAGAGGAGAGAGAGAGTGGTTTGACTGATCCTCGCAGGTGTGGAACAGTCACTAGCTATAACGGGAGACAGAATATTTTGATTTTGGGGGGGATTACCACGAATGTGGGGAAAGGGAATTTGTTTTTGTTTAGTTTGTAGGATGAATGTTCTATCATCCATGTTTTTGCTTCTCTGTAAGAGTATGTTCATATTGCAAGGTAATCTCAAACTCCTTATTGATCATAGATCAAACTGTTAATCTTAATCTACAAAATCTTAAAAAACTTAAACAAGTTATGAATAAAATAAAAGACAGAGATTCAAAAATTGTATTTTTACAAGAAACTCATCTATTAGAGGAGGATGTTCACCTCATCATTTTCATCCCGAGCTAGGGGAGTTATGATTCTCATACATAAAACAGTGCCATTTCAAATGAAAAATGTAATTGGAGACAAATTTGGAAGATATCTAATCATCCAAGGATCTTTGTTATTAGAAAATATAAATCTGGTGAACTTATATGGCCCCAATATTGATGATCAAAACTTCTTTGTTAATTTATTCCTCACTTTATCAACACTTACAGGGCAACATATAATAGCAGGGGATTTTAATTGTGCATTGAATCCCTGTATAGATAGATCAACAGGACAGGACTGTACGCACAATGGATGTAGGATGACCATTAATCATTTTATGAAAGAATTGAGATTGCTAGATATATGGAGAGAAATGAAACCACAAGTCAAAGCCTATTCTTATTATTCTAATACCTATAAGACATTCTCACGTATTGACTACTTTTTGATCTCTACAGAATTAAGGTCCAAGATTTAAAACTGTTTCTATGATAACATTGTGACCTCTGATCATGCACCCTGTTGTCTAGTATATCACTCAATCAATCAATGCATCAGATTTATATAGCGCTTTATCATAGACACTCAAAGACGCTTTACAGAAATTAAGGGTCATCCACCACCTAGATGGATGAAGCAGCCACAATACGGCGCTATCCCTTTTTAACTATTCACACACACACACATTCACACAAAGGGCCACTTTAGAGTCTCCAATTAACCTAACCTGCATGTTTTTGGGATGTGGGAGGAAACCGGAGAAATCCCGGGGTAAACCCACGCATACACGGGGAGAACATGCAAACTCCACACAGATCACTGTTGGTCGGGGGCTGGGATCGAACCCACGATCCCACGATCCCCACGATCCCCCGGCCAAGGGTAAACTGTGCTGCCGCAGTGCTAACCACTGCGCCACCGTGCTTTGTCAGTTTCTTATCTATATGTAGATAAGAAACTGACAAAGGACCCAGTTAGGTGGCATTTTCAACATAAATAGCTTTAGGACGAGGAATTTGTTAAGTACATAGAAAAACAGATGAGTTCTTTGATATCAATACTACACAAACAACGGCATGTATAAAGTGGGAGGCTTTCAAAGCTTTTATTAGGGGGCATATTATTAGTTATACAGGTTCAAAATCTAAGAAGACTCGAGAGGAGAGAGTCCAATTGGAACGTAAACTAAAAATTCTTCAAGAAAAGGTGTATGCAGGAAGTAACCCACAGTTAGAGAACGAATTACTGATTCTGAGAGCTGAATATGACAAAAAAAATGAGCGAATAGAGCTGCCTCGAGTCTTCTAAGATTGAAGCAAACTTTTTATGAACAAGGTGAAAAATCAGGAAAATTATTGGCATGGCAGATTAAACAATTAGAATCTAAAACACCAATTACCAGTATTATAAGTAACGGACAGATAGTTATAGATCCTTTAGAAATTAATAGTGCCTTTAGAGAATATTATGAAAAACTATATGATACAAAAAATGAAACTGACTTTAACAAAACTAAATGGGTTTTTGGGTGGATTATCTATACCATGTATTCCAAATGAAAACAGTGAGATACTGGAGTCTAAAATTAGTCAAGAAGAAGTTGGGCAAGCCATTGACAATATGAAATCAAGAAAAAGAGCAGGACCAGATGGTCTTCCAGTTGACCTCTATAAAAAATTTAAGACCTCTATAAAAAATTTAAGAATAAATTAATAAAACCACTGTTGGAAATGGTTTTAGAAGCATTTCAAAATGGTAATTTACCACCATACATGAATAATGCCTTAATTATACTGTTGCCAAAACCAGGTAAACCCCCTAATAAATGTGAAAACATGAGACCAATAAGCCTATTAAATGTTGATCTTAAAATAATCTGTAAAATTTTAGCAAAACGACTACAAGAAATATTACCAAATATTATTAACAGAGATCAGAATGGCTTTATAATGGGAAGACAAGGCTTCCATAATGTAAGAAGACTATTTAATATTATTTATTCCAATAAAGAAGCACCGGATACAGCTCTCCTATCATTGGACGCCGAAAAGGCCTTTGATAGGGTCGAATGGCCCTATCTTTTTGAAGTCCTACAAAGGTTTGGACTTGGAAATAATAACATAAAATGGGTCCACATAATATACAATAATGCCACAGCAGAAATCCTAACAAACAGCAATATCTCAAAATCAGTAAAAATCAATAGAGGATGTCGACAAGGCTGTCCACTTTCACCCTTATTGTTTACTTTGGCAATTGAACCTTTAGCGATGGCAGTACGTTTACATCCACAAATATATGGAATTAAAGTAGGACCGACAGAACATAAAATCTCCCTGTATGCCGATGACATAATTTTGTTTATGTCGAATTTTAAAAAATCAATTCCAACCTTGTTAAATTTAATAAAGAACTTTGGGGATATATCAGGATATAAAATAAACAAAACAAAATCTTCAATATTAATGCTAAATGAGACCCAGAGAAATCATCCAGCTCCTGAGGTAAACCAATTCAATGTTGTAAATCAGTTTAAATATTTAGGAATTCATATTTTGCCTAAGCTAGAATCAGTCGCCAGTGCCAACTATGAAGCTTTAATGACAGATATTAATGAGTTACTTCAGAGATGGATGTCACTACCAATGTCGATGATCGGGAGAATTAATATACTTAAAGTATTTTTGGTAAGATATTACTTTTATTTCAAAACATTCCTTTACCACCACCTTCAGATCTATTCTCAAGAATTAAAAAAAAGTTAGTGGAATTTATATGGAACAATAGGAAGGCTAGATTACGTTTGTCCTTACTATATTTACCATTTGATCGTGGAGGTCTGAAATGTCCAAACTTTATGTTGTATTACTGGTCAGCACAACTGAGGTCTATGACATATTATTTTTCATCAAGTGATCTTCCTCACTGGACTGAAATGGAATCACACAATTTACCTTTACCTCTTCCCTTATTCATATACTCAGACTCGGCTAAAAAACTACAGAAACAAGTTAAAAATCCAATTGTAAAGCACATGATCAAAATATGGTGTGAAACCAAAAAATATTTAAAAGAACCACACTCACTGTCACAATTTAGCCCAATATGGGGTAATCAATATTTTAAACCAGGGAGAGCGGATACTGTATTTAAAATATGGAATTTAAAAGGGATTCAAAAGATCCAAGACTTATATTTGTCACGCTCAGATAACATAATGTCTTTCGAAGAACTGAGGATTAAATTCAATCTTAATAGAACACACTTTGTTAAATATCTTCAGCTTAGAAATTTTATTCGTTCAAATCAAAATAATGCTCTCACCTGACCTACTTATTCAACTTTGGAAAAAATTTTGATGAAAGATAGTAAGAGAAAGGGTATTATTTCAGAGTTTTATAACTCATTGACACTATTCTCAAGTGAAAACTCACAGAAAAGACTGAATGACTGGAAAGAAGACCTGCAAATTGAAATTTCAGAGGAACAATGGGAAATGGCTTGTGCAGGAGCTCAAACCAAATCAATAAATGTACGTCTTAAACTGATACATTTTAAATGGTTAATGCGGATGTATGTTACACCAGTGGAATTAAATAGATATAACAAAAACATACCAGATACATGCACAAAATGTATGGAAAGTAAAGGAACCCTATTTCACCGTTTATGGGAATGTAGAAAAATCAATGTTTTGGGAAGAGGTGAGGGTAACAATCGAAAAAATAATTTCAAAACAAATCACATTGAACCCTAAACTGTTTTTGTTGGGTCTGTATCCAGAAAAACATAACTTTAGTAAGAGTGAAAGAGTATTCATAGACCTCAGTTTGCTTAATGCCAAAAAATGTATTGCACTACTGTGGAAAAAGACTCATAGACCAGATGTGACTCAGTGGTTAAGACAGATGTTAACCTTCCACCAGAAAGAATAACATATATACTGAAATCAAAGGAAAATGTGTTTGAGAATATATGGAGACCTTTCATTGATTATGTAAAGAATTTAAACATAACGTCTGAAGAAGAAGGTGAATGATATGTGTGGACCTTGCAAATTCCAAGCTGGTGAATGTATATTATGTATTCTTATGTAATAGATTACCTAGACTAAACAGAGGAGCATTGTTGTTGACTTGTGTTTGTTAATGGCTGTTGTTGTTTTTAATTACATTTTTTTGTTATTGTTCTTTTTAATTTTTTTTTTTTTTTTTTAATTTAAGTTTTTGTAAAGGGTATACAGGTCGTTACAGCAATGCAGTGTTTACATTTTCATCACATGTTCCCTTATTTTCTGATATCTGACAACATTGGAAGATTAATTCTTACAACACCCCTTATTTTTTTTTTTTTTAAAGTGAAAGAAAAAGTGAAATTAAAGAGAAAAAAAAACAAAAACAAAAAACAAATAAAAAAAACAAACAAACCAGTAAAAAACAAACAAAAAGAAAAAGTAAGTAAATAAAGATAAAAGAGCATCTGAGTAGTGTTGGAACAAAGAGGGGAACCATTATTGAAATGGTATTTGTCAAAGGTTAGATCTAATGGAAGACACATATGCGATCCAGGGTTGCCAAAAGTTCATGAACCCATCCATGTCCTGTCTCAGTGCGAATGTCAACTTTTCCATCGAGTAAATGTCTTGGATCACGTTAGTCCAATCTTCAGGTGTAGGACAGTCCTTCAACATCCATTTTTTAGTTAGAGCTTTTTTGCTTGCCAATATTAAAACATTGAATAAGTATTTTTCTCCTCGTCTTTCCAGTGAGTCCGGTAGTAAACCCAAATACAAAGTTACAAAAGAAAAGGGAACTGTAATTTTGAATATTTTCCCCAATATTGTCTGTACATTGGTCCAATATTGGTGGATAACTGGGCATGACCAAAACACATGAAAATGATTTGCAGTCTTTTCACCACACAAGCGCCAACAGTTCAATCCCTTATGGGTAAATTTGTTTTGTGCAGGTGTTCTGAAAAATCTTGCCAAGTTTTTCCATCCAAATTCTCTCCACTGCAGGGATGAGGTACTTTTCCATTGCTGTTTATTTAGCTTTTCCCATATTTCCAGATGTAAAGTGAAATTCCCCTCTTTTTCCCATCTCTCTTTTATATAAGATGTGTTGTCTCCTTTTAAGTCTTGAAGACCTTGGTATATTTTAGAAATGTATCTGATCCCTGGGATCCCTTTATATGCCATTAAGAAGACCTTCAGAACACCTGACTGGGCCCTTTCCAAAACCTCCTTTTTAAGTATATTGTTTATGTGGTGTCTAAGCTGGAAGAACCTGTAAAGGTCTTGATTTATTAGGCCTTGTTTTTTCAAATCTTCAAAACTTCTTAAGATTTGCCCTTTAAAAAAATCGTAATATTTTATCAGCCCCTTCTCCTTCCACTTTTTAAATCTGGTGTCTGTTTTATTAGGAGTAAAGTCCTGATCATAGGCGATCCATTGCAGAAGTCGATAGGGCTCTTTAGTTTGATTCTCTCTGACTATCTTAAACCAAATTTTTAGCGGGGTCTCTATCCACGGGTTAGTGTTATTCAAAAGCTTAGGTAAGACATTGTTCCCTATTATCGCCTGTAGGGGGATGTCACTTGTTATTTGGCATTCGATCTCCTTCCATTGTGCAGAGTAGACTGGGTTACATATCTCTACTAAAGTTTTAATTTGTGCGGCTTTAAAGTAGTCCCTGATATTTGGCAGCGCGAGCCCACCTTTGTCTTTGTTTAGCTGTAGGGTTCTATATCTGATTCTAGGTCTCTTGCCCTGCCATATGAATCTTGAGATCCTTCTGTCCAGCTCCTGCCATGTTTTTTTGGGAGGTTCTACCGGTATTGTTTGGAAAAGGTATAGAAGACGTGGAAGTATATTCATTTTGACTGCTTCAATTCTTTGTGCAATACCCAAGAATGGTATCATATTCCATCTTGCTAGGTCAGATTTTATTTTTGTCACCAGTGGATCATAGTTTAGTGATATAATTTTGTTGAGTTGTTTCGGGATATTGACCCCCAGATATTTCATAGATTCCGACTCCCAGTTAGTTTTGAGTTTGCTTAGTGAATAATGATTTGGGTCATAGTTGAATGTTAAAACTTGGGTTTTATGCATATTTAATTTGTACCCCGATAAATCTCCATACTCTGAAAAAACTGAGGTTAGTTCTGGTAAAGAAGTGTCCGGCTGCCCTAGGTATATTAAAATGTCATCAGCAAAGAGTGCTATTTTATGTTCCTTCTGACCAAGTGTAATACCTTGAATTTTTTGGTTTTGTCTTATCCATTGGCTCAGAGGTTCTATGAAGATTGCAAAGAGCAGTGGAGACAGGGGGCAGCCCTGACGACATCCTCTTTCCAGTTCAAAAGATGATGATAAATTACCGTTAATCCTTATTTTAGCTGTTGGTTTTTTATATAATGCCTGTATAGTTCTAATGAAGTTGTTATGAAAATTGAAACTGGATAAGATTCTGTATAGAAAAGACCAGTCAACCGAATCGAATGCTTTTTCAGCATCTAATCCTAATATGACTGCATTTAAGTTATATTTTTTTATATGATGAATTATGTGTAAAGTGCGTCGAATGTTGTCTTGTGTCTGTCTTTGTCTTATAAAACCTGTTTGGTCTAAATGAATTAGGTCTGTCAGTATATTCTCTAACCTTTTGGCAAGGATAGTGGTAAAAAGCTTATAGTCCTGATTTAGTACACTGATTGGTCTGTAGTTGGAGCACCCTAGTTTATCCTTTTCAGGTTTAGGTATAACTGCAATGACCCCTTCTCTCCAGGAGGGGGGGATTTCCCCTGTGTGGAGGACATAATTAAATGTTTTCAGGAGGAGAGGAGATAGTTGCTGTTTAAAGGTTTTGTACCACTCTGCTGTATAGCCATCAGCTCCTGGGGATTTGTTAGCTTTAAGTTTCATAATTGCTTTTTCCAATTCTTTAGGATGTATTTCTGACAGTAGTGTTTTATTTTGTGACTCCGTAAGTTGGGGAAGGTTTAATGTGTTTAGGAATGCCTCGGATGCGTTTTTATGTTTTTTGTGGGAGTATAAGTTCTTATAGTAATTCTCGAAGTTTTTAAGAATATCCTGAATTCTGAATTTTATTTCCTTTGATACTGGGTCTCTGATTTTGTAGATTGCTCTTTCTGTTTGATGTTTCCTCAATTTATAGGCTAGCAATTTTGCCGATTTACTGCCTGCTTCATAGTATTTTTGTTTCAGAAATGTAAGTTTCTTCTGGATTTCTATTGTGTAGATCTCATTTATTTGTTTTTTAATTTCCTTAATCTTGAGCGAGTCAGTAGAATGAGTGTTGCCTTTGTGTTCTTTTTCTAGGTTCCTAAGTTCTGACTCTAATGTGGATAGTTTTTCTTGTCTTAGTTTCTTTTGGGTTGCCAGTTTTGCAATAATCTTTCCTCTTATTACAGCTTTACATGCATCCCACAGTATTAAAGGGGATACTTCTCCATTATCGTTATCTTCCAAATATCTGAGAATATCTGACTCCAATTCATCTTTCAATGGTCCTTTCAGGACATTTGAATTTAACCTCCAAGAAAATGTATTATTTGTGTATTTTTGGATATTTAAGTCCATGTAGATCGGACTGTGGTCGGAGAGATCCATCAGTCCTATTTTACATGTTTTTACTCTACCAATGTCTCTATTAAACATAAAAAAATAGTCAATCCTTGAGTAAGATGAATGTGGAGTTGAGTAAAATGTATAGTCTTTTACACTGGGGTTGAGTTCCCTCCACACGTCACAGACTCCCAATTCTTTTAGTAGCATCCGAGTCTTCCTGTTTTGGGTGTTATTTTGATGTGGGGAATTACCAGAAGCATCCCAGTATGGATTCAGTCTAAGATTGAAGTCCCCACCACATATCACTAAACCTTGAGCTTTAGTTATCATTAGGTCGAATACATTTTTATAAAATTTCCAGTTAGCCCCTGGGGGAGCATACACATTCAGCAGGGTGATATCTTCTCCCTCTAGCCGCCCAGTTACCAAACTGTATCTCCCTTCTTTATCTTTGTGTTCTGATTTTTTTTCAAATGTAATTTTGGTTGATATCAATGTCGCTACTCCCCTCCTCCTCCCTGATTTATATGAAGATGAAGAGATCATTTTAAACCCTTGTCTACTGAGTTTATTGTGTTCCACGTCTGTTAGGTGGGTTTCTTGTAAAAGTATTATTCCTGCTTTGTCTTTTTTCATTTTGCCTAGAATCTTGGATCTTTTAACTGGATTCAGGATTCCTTTTACATTATATGAAATTATTTTGGTTACACCCTGTTTCTCCATTGTGTTGTTTTGTTTAGTATAACTGTGTGGTGGCCCTCTTTTGTGCTACTCAGAAACTGAAAGAACATTAAAAACAAGAAAAACATTAAGAACATAGTGTAAAAAACTTTAAAACAAAAAGCTGTCATAAGAACTTCCTGAGCTGAGGTCTTTTTAAAGACCCTGTAAGAGCCTTGATGGAGTGAAGGCTCTGAGGGAAATTCCTCAAACTCTGTTACGTGTTGAGGGCCCTCTCTTACCACTGAAAGTAGTCCCATGTTTTTAACGTGAGTTTCAGAACCCAATCCAAACTTGTAATGATTTTTTTTTTTTCCCTTTTATGCCTAAACCCTGTGAAATTGTGTGCACCCTCCCACCCCCATCACATCAAACATTCACGCAAAAACAGTATTTGTTAGTATGAGGAGAACATGTGGATTATTGTCACATTTCTATTTTAACAAGTTTTTTTTTTTTTTTATTACAAAGACTTATTTGTTTCAAATAATATAATTGTTCCATGAAATGTTTTACCACATGCTGAATATGCATCTCCTTTAATGTTTGTTACCTTGTATGAGGGGGGTTGGATGTGCGGATTGATTCAAGAGGAAAAAAAAAAAAAAAAAAAAAAAAAAAAAAAAAAAAGGTCGCTATTCCAACCTGAAAACGGATAGTTTATCCGCGACGCTCTGGTGCTGGGTTTCCCGCTGCTGGTCCGTGGATTTTGAGGGTCTTTGTGTTGTCCATGTTTGCGCTTTGATCTTCACACTCGGGTCTGCCGCGGGTTTAAATACCGTTACCGGGAGCCCTCTTTTCGCCATGTCAGCTGTTGCTTCTTCCGCCGAATTATAGAGACACGTTTCATCGCCGTAGAAGACCCTTAACTTCGCAGGAAATGGTGTCTGAAAGCGCAATTTCTTCTCTCTTAACACCTTTTTCGCGTCATTGTATTCCCTGCGCTTTTTAAGGACCTCCGGGGCGTAATCGTGTTCCACGTAGACTTTTCTCTCCTGGTGCATAAATCCTTTTTTCTGCCAGGCCAGTCTTACAACCTCTTGTTTTATTTTGAAATTGGAAAATCTTACCAACACCGAACGTGGGGGCGCTTCCGCCGCCGGCCTAGCGGCTAATGAACGATGTGCCTTTTCTATCTTCAAGTCGGTGGTTTGTGGAATATCCAATTTCTCTCTTAGTAAGGATTCCACGCATTCTGCCATTGAGTTAAAACCATTTTCGGTTCCTTCTATCAGACCATGAATTCTTATGTTGTCTCTTCTTTGTTTTCCTTCTTGGTCGGTTAGCTTAGCCTCTATAGCTGCTTGTCTTTTGCGTAGGTCCAGCACAGAATCTTCGAGCACTTTTATTCGATCCTCTGTTTCCAAGATTCGGTTCTCGGCCTGGTCCACTCTGCTGTTTGTCCTTTTCAATTCTTCTCTGAATTCCCGAAATTCGGCCGTAACATCTCGGCGAAATCGTCGTAGTTCCTCAAATAGTGATTTCAGGCTAACCCTTTTGTTAGCTATCACCAGCTCCTCGTCTTCTGAACGGGGATCTTCCAGTTCAGATTCTCCGGCCGATACGTGTCCTGGCCTGGAGAATTTCAGTTTCTTCTGTTTTCCTTTAGACATGATGATTTTGTCTTTTGATTTTCACTCCTCCAAAAATCCGTTAAGTTTGATTTTCAAGGTGTTATCCTGGATTGAGTCTGAGAGCTTCAGTGTTAAGCTGCAGTCGCCATGGCGTCGTTCTTTTTAATTTTTAAGTTACTTTTGTGTTAGTGTCTGATTGTTTGTGCTATGTTTGTAAAAAAAAAAAAAAAAAAAAAGTTCAATAAAAAATATTGTGGAAAAAAAAAATTAAATGAATTTCACCAAGCGTGTTCAATACTTATTGCCCATCATTCCACCTTATTAAATATAACTTGTTTTGTGAACAGATGCCTTGATTTCTTTGTATGTATGGATTACTTGGGTTGCTACTGATATCTGCTGAAAATCTCAGGTCAGTGGCTCCATCAGAAATTTTTGATGAGAAAAATGTTGTGTTCAATACTTACTTTCCCCGCTGTATGCCTTTTTAATCCTCTTGCAATTTTGCAACTCTTCCCCTGATTCTCATAAAATTGTTTCTAAATCTGCAACTTTTCAGCCACTTGCTAAATTTGACTGTTTTACCTCTCCTAATGGCCCTCATCAAAACTGAATTAGACACCCCTGCACTAAATCCTCACTTAAATACAGCTGCCTCCACCTGTGTTCACCTGTTAAAAACTCATAATTACCAGGACTGAACATGTAATTCAGCGCCCGTTCGTAAGGCTCCTACCAGACCTCAAATCTAAAGGGCAACACTGAAGAACTGTTAACCGGACGGCTCACCTGTCTGCAGGTCTTGGTGCCGATGAGCCCTGCGATGGCGCAGTAGTTGTCGTAGTACGTCCCGATCAGGACCCTGAACAGAGACGCCTCGGCGCCACTCCACTCCACCGCTTCAGCCTCGCTGCTTGGCTTCATCTTCACAGGAGTCTGACACCGCGAGTTCCCCTCTGTCCAAAAGAGATCATCACTCAGGACTTTTTCCACCACTGAAGGTACATGTGAGCAATGTTAAACTTGTTCTACATGAACCAGGGACCGGATGAAGAGTTCTTCCTGGATAGTTCCCCCATCTTTCCTTAGAGCAGTGGTCGGCAACCTCAACTGCACAAAGAACCATTTTGACTGTTTTTTGTCCAAAAAACTAAGTATGGAGCCACAAAACTGCCTGGGCCTGAAAACTAAGTACAAACTAACCTGAAAATATCAGTATCAAGAGTTCTGTTTTTTCTCATAAAATTTCAATTTTTTGTAAATGTGTACCTTTCTTTGTAAACTTGCAACTTTTTCCAGGTGTGTGTGTGTGTTAATTACATTTTGCGACTTTTCTGTTTAAACTTTTGGGCTGTTTATTGTAATTTTTTTTGTTTTTCTGATAATCTTTCATGTCTTTCTTTGTAAATGTGTTAGTTTTATAGGTGTAATTGCAGCAATTTTTTTTTCACAAATTTAACTTTTTTCCTCATAAAACCAACTTTTTTTCATGAACTTTGCAATGTTTTTTCCCAGAAATTTTGGGACATTTTTTGCAAATTCATGGGAACATTTTCCTGATAAAATGTAAAGTTTCTGCCCCCTTTGTAAGTTTTTTTTTTTAGTAAAAATTTTCTGCTTTTCTCAAATTTGTGGCTTTTTTTTTTCACATAAATTTGTGACTTACTGTATTTTCTCTGAAACTTGAGAGTATTTTTGTAAAAGCCTCATGGAGCCACTGGCCATGCACAAAGAGCCACATTTAGCTCCAGAACCGCAGGTTGTAGACCGACCCCTGCCTCAGAGGAATAAAATAGCCCTACAGTAAATTTTCAGAAGATAAGAGGTATTTAATGACCTACAGGAAAAGCCAGTATCCAAACAAATCCATAAAAGATCTTTTTTAATGCAACACTGAAAATTAAAAGTCAAAATTTCTGCTAGTTTGTTAAAAAAAAAAAAAAAGCTCCTCCAATTGTAAGTAAGACCAAACATTGTGGCTCCATGTGGGAATAGAAAAGATCATAATCTGTCATTTCAAATTTGTATATTAATAAATATCACCTATTGTGCCATCCAACATCTGATAACATCACAGAACATCATCACTAATGATAGATTTCATACTCACCGCTGTTCTCTTTATGAAAAAGTTGGATGGACTTTTTTTTCTATATTCAAGAACAAACAGACATCTCATGTTATTTACTGAAATGTTCTACCATTAAACCCTCCATGTGTCGTCTCTCCTAAATCTACTAACCGGCAGTAAACGTGTCGATGTTCTCCATGCACGTACAGATGTGCAGATGGTATCTGATGCTTTTCAGAATTTCTGTAACTGTTTTAATGAATCTTTTATTTTTGTTTCTGTTGGTGCTTTTTCTTTTCTCTTCAGATTTTTTTCCCCATCCATTACTGGCTCTGCACCATCCTAGTTCAAACCACGCCTCTCCGACAGACTCCACTATATTCTCATAAATAACGTCAAATCCCACACTATCCCAGTCACACATGGTAAATTGTAAATTGCTGTTTTTAAAGACAGTGCATGTTGATGACATTGCTATCAATCAATGTAAACTTGCCAAATTTCAGCCAGTGACTAATTTCCATCTGTTGTCCATGAGTTACAATTTTTCCTTCCCCCATTCTATTAAGCTGAGCACCAAGCTAGAAGGTGGGAAATACCATTTTTATATGGTCTTTGGTATGACCCGGTCGGGGCTTGAATCCATGACTTCCCTGCTGAGGGGCAGATGCTCTACCACTAGGTCACCACTCCAATGGTGGCCTCGTGGTAGAGGTACCTTGAGGTGTCCCTCAAGGCTCAGCGCTCAGCCCTCTGCTGTTCGTTCTGTACCTGCCTCCCCTTGGTCACATCATACCACACCATGGACTCCAATATTCCACCATTACGTCCAATTGTACCTTTCCACTAAAACCATTAAATACGGTACAAGGTCTAGATGGTGACTTATGGTTGAATTAAAAAACAAAGTTTAAAGCTTAAAAAGACGTGGTGACAGTTCTGACCATCAGTCTTGGTCCGTCTGATAATTTTTATGAGAGAAGAATAAATAACCCTGAATGTTGTAAAATAAAATATGCACCACTCAAAAAACAGGTGAGGAGTTTGAGGTTTTACCCGAGCTACTGGTGTTCTCATCCTTCTTGTCCTCATCATCTTTGTCGTTGTCTCGCTCGTCTTCCTTGCTGCCCTCGCAGTCACTGTCCATGTCTTTGGTTTCCGAGGAGATGGTGGGGGTGCTGGGCCGGCTGTTGGGCAGTCGACCGCGGCGGCGACCCGTCGACCGTTTGGAGGGCGTCTTGGCCCGCTCGGTGGGGAACTCCCGAACCATTCCATCCTTAGGAAATAACATTTATGTGGGTTAAAGCAGGGGTCTCAAACATGCATCTCCAGACGAACAGGTGGCTTTTTCAAGCTTCATTAGCTTTGACAAGAAAATAAACTGAAGCTACATATTTATTAACAGAAATTAAGATGAAAATTTATGTGCATCCAAGTCACTGATTTATGAGGGGAAAAAGAAAATTTTAAAATAATTGATAATTATGGGAAAATACATCTGACATTTAGAAAAAAATAGCAAATTTACTGGAAGAAACATCCATCTATAAATGTATGAAATCTGTGTCTGTCTGTTCCATGCATGTCTCTTGAACCGTTCGTCAGACTGGCCTCAGATTTTACAAGTGCTTTGCTGAGTTTTCGAGGGTGCACATAAAGTATGGAGTCATTCTGTCAAAATATGCAGTTTTTTTAATCAATAAAATTTTAGCCACCGCTCTGCCTCTTCATGCCCTTCAGTGCGCGCGGGGTGTCGGATTGACTCTGTGCTGATTGGATAATTTGTGGCATCACGGCCATGCCGATTGGATATGTGGCATCACAGCCATGCCAACTGGATAATATGCGGCATCACAGCCATGCCGATTGGATAATATGCGGCATCATGGCCATGCCAATTGGATAACATGCAGCATCACAGCCATGCCGATTGGATAATATGTCGCATCACGACCATGCTGATTGGATAATATACGGCATCACAACCAGTCACTGTCTCGCAAACAAAAAAATGAAGTGAAAAGTGACAAATTTGACAAGAAAGAGAGAACAGTGAAGATGTAATGCTTAAAAAAAATTATACTGTAATGTTGCTGTGACTGCGTACGATTAAAGGATAATTTGGGGAATACCGGAGACCCAGGGTCTGCCTTCTCCAACACCGGTGTTGGAGAAGCAGCGAGCGGAACATGGTCCTTCACACTGAAGCAAGCCCAGCCTACCCAGTCAGCGGTAGATGGGAGTCCCTTTGCAGGACCATGACTCGCCATCCGCTCCTCTCGATGTGCTCGTATGGCTATATAAAAATGAGAATAATTTTGGAGCAGAATGCCCAGATCAACTGCATATCATATGCGGCCACATGCACGGTTTGACTAAACGACGACCGTCACAAAACTGGACACAAAAACGCTCAAATAACGGAATAAATAATTTTTATTTAAATATTTACTGACAAATGGGAAACACTGGCGCAACAGTTGCAGCCAAACAGGTCATTCTGCTGTGTATAAAAACATGCGTTAGGTTAATGGAGACTCTAAAGTGGCCCTAGGTGTGAATGGTGAAGGGATTGGTGACATAACATGGTTGCCTCATCTATTCAGGTGGATGCCCTGAATTTCCCTCTGGGGATCAATAAAGTATACAAAATACAAATACAAAAAAAACAAACAAAAAAAATAATGCTCATTGTTTTGTACTTATAATATTGCTAAAATATAAAAGGATGCACTACAATGGGTCTCAAATATTTGTACACGTGTCCTGTTAGTACTGCCTACATACAGGCTACATCTCTGTATTCCACTTTCAAACACAGCCTACATTTGGGCCTGTAAAGCCTGATTGGGCTCCCTGTTTCAGACAGGAATACTTGCTTTCTACAGGCATGCACTAGTCTACCTATAAATGCAAGGATTCTCTTGTCTGTGTATCTGTCTGTTCTTCGCATATCTCTCTAACAGTTTGTCAGACTGGCCTCAAGATTTGACATGTGCTTTGCTAAGGTTATGAGGGTGTGCATCCCCAAATTTCAGCCTCCCCGGATATGTAGAAGTTTAGTATGGGAAATCTTTAATTAACACCCATAGGGGAGCTATTAAATGAACACAGAGTTGGAAAAGGTATAACCACTGGGAGCTGTGGGCTGAAATTCCCAGGGCAGGCTCTGGAGGCCAAAAACTTGGTAAAATTTGGGCCCGAGCTAAGCTCCGGAACCAGGTCTTCCTTAGAAGATCTTATAAGGAGTTGTTCAGAACTCCTTATAAGGTAAGGTATGGTCATGTGACCGGAATTCTGTGACTGAACAACACCTTATAAGGAGCTGTTCAGAAATCCTCAGGTGTTCTTTACAGGTGCCATCTATTCTTTGGTGCAAGCATCACTTCTGTGATGTCACCAGTCCAATGGGGTGACACACCGCACTAGTCAATTTAACTATGAAAAAAGATTTACAAGGGGGGGTAACCTATCAAATTAGGAAAAGAAACTTGACAAATTTTTAAAAAATTGTAGTTTCGCTAGGAAAAACAGGGAAATTTACCAGAAAAAAAAAAAAAAATGTGGCAAGTTGAGAAAAAATGTCAAATTTACCAGGAAAAATAAAAAAGGAAAATTGACAAAAGAAAAAAAAATCTTACAAATTTACTAGGGAAAAAAGTATCAATTTTACCAGGGAAAAGGGAAAATTTCATAGAAATAAAAGACAATTTAGTAAAAATAAAAAGGGAAAATTTGGGAGAAATAAAAAGGAAAATTTAACAGAAATTTTAAAAAAGGAAAATTTAAAAGCAATAAAGGAAAAAAATATGGAAATGAATGAAAAGTTAGCAGAAATAAAAAAGGAAAAATGAATAAATAAAAAAAATTGCAGAAAAAAAAATGACAAAATTACTAGACAAAAATGGGAAGAAAAAAAATCACTAGGAAAAATGGCCAACTTGGCAGAAAAAAAACTAGGCAAATTCCATAAAAATTTATTAGGACAAATTATAAATTTACCAAGTTAAAAAAGATCAACAAGGGGGGAAACCTTTCAAATTTACTAGAAAAAGTTTCAGCTCTGCAAGTAAAAAAAGCAACTTTACAAGAAGAAAAACGTTGCAAATTTTCTAGAAAAATAGTGCATGACCACCCAGTGTAAAATGTCTCTTATGGAGGTCGGCTGCTGAAACAGAAATCAGAGAAATAATTTAGATTAAACAGATCAAACCTCATCACTGGTGGACTCACCTGAACCAGGTACATGTAGCAGTCAATCCCACACGGTTCTTTCTCCACCAGGTTCTCCAGGTTCTTACGCTTGTAGGTGTTTGGAGTCGCATGGAAAGCTGAAGGGGAGGAGATGGAGACCAGACTTTGTTACACACCAAGGCAAAATGAAATCCGTCCCATGTCACAATTTTCTGATACTTTCAGGTTCATTTAATCTTCAGTGTTATTTTCTCTCATATTTCCATTTTTATTTTCTTAATTGCTGTCATTCATTTGATTTATTCCCTCAAGCCCTCAGCTCATTTCTTCAACAACCCTGATGCCCTGTCATATAGCATGTGTGAGTACTGACGGTGCAGGAAGCAGTCGTATTTGAAGCAGCGTCTGCAGAACAGGGTGTGGAAGGAGTGCAGGCTCTGCTCCCGCTGCACCGATCGGGCATTCGGACCGTCGATGTTTGGCGTGCATTCGGGCGGCAAGGCGCCAGGCAGCTGCTGCTCCGTCAGCTCTTTGTACCTGAAAAACAAACCACACAAATTAGTCGTATAACCGACAGGCTCGTTAGGCTGCACATCTGGAGATATTTTTCTGGGCCCTTCACAGACTCAACAAACTGGTAAAATGGTAAATGGTGTTCACTTACAGTGGTGTGAAAAAGTGTTTGCCCCCTTCCTGATTTCTCAGGTTTTTTTGTATGTTTGTGACAGTTAAATGTTTCAGATCATCAAACAAATTTAAATATTAGACAAAGATAACACAAGTAAACACAAAACCCAGTTTTTAAATGAAGGTGTTTATTATCAAGGGAGAATAAAAATCCAAACCTACTTGGCCCTCTGTGAAAAAGTGATTGCCCCTTAAACCTAATAACTGGTTGGGCCACCCTTAGCAGCAACAACTGCAATCAAGTGTTTGCGATAACTGGCAATCAGTCTTTTACAACGCTGTGGAGGAATTTTGGCCCACTCATCTTTGCAGAATTGTAATTCAGCCACAATGGGGGGTTTTCGAGCATGATCCACCTGTTTAAGGTCATGCCACAGCATCTCAATTGGATTCAGGTCAGGACTTCGACTAGGCCACTCCCAAGTCTTCATTTTGTTTTACTTAAGCAATTCAGAGGTGGACTTGCTGGTGTGTTTTGGATCATTGTCCTACTGCAGAACCCAAGTGCGTTTTAGCTTGAGGTCATGAATAGATGGCCGGACATTCTCCTTCAGGATTTTTTGGTAAGGTAAGGCAAGTTTATTTGTATAGCACATTTCGTGTACAAGCCAATTCAAAGTGCTTTACCTAAAAACATTAAAGTATTACTGCAAGTTACAAAAGGAATATATAAGAATTTAAAAGCAAACTCAAAAGTAAATTAAAGAGAAACACAGACGGGCTAAAACAGAAGACGACAGAAATAAAAATTTACAGTGCATTGTAGGAGATTAACAATTGTCCCACTGAAAGGCTGCAGCAAATAGTTTTTAACCTCTATCTGCTTTAATGTGGTTGTTAAAATTCAGGTCTGAGTCCAGAACCACACTCAGATTTCTGGCTTGGCTGTTGGTTTTTAGCATCATTGATTGAAGCTGAGTAATAACTGAGTCTTTCTTCTTTGGCTCCAAAAACTATTATTTTGGTTTTGTCTTTGTTTAACTGAAGAAAATTCTGGCACATCCACTCTTTAATTTGACCAATGCATTTGATCAGGGTTTTAACTGGACCACTGGACCTGGTGAGACAGTTATGTAGATTTGTGTATCATCTGCATAATTATGGTAATATATTTTGTTGTTTTTTATGATCTGAGCTAGTGGGAGCGTAGATGTTGAAAAGCAAAGGTCCCAAAATGGAACCTTGGGGAACTCCACAGGTTATTTTTGTTCGCTCGGATTTGTAATTACCGCTAGACACAAAATAGTCCCTGCCTTTTAAATAGAGCTCAAACCAGTTAAGCGCTGTACCAGAAAATCCCACACAGTTTTTTGCCAGTCTAGTAAGATGTTATGGTCGACCGTGTCAAATGCAGCAGTGAGGTCCAGTAGAACCAAGACTGAAATATTACCATTTTCTGTAATGGAGTGGATGTTATTAAGGACCTTAACTAGAGCTCTCACAGTGCTGTGGTGTGGCTGAAAACCTGACTGGAAGACATCAAAATAGTTATTTAATGTCACAAAGTTGTATAATTGTTGAAAAACAGCTTTTTCTATTTTACTACGAAAGGGGAGGTTTGATATGGACCTATGGAGTCCGAGTTCCACTCTATGCAGGACATACTGAATGCACTGAGGAGCTCATTTAGCAGCAGACTACATCATCCCAGGTGCACAACCGAGAGGTTTCGCAGGTCCTTCCTACCAACGGCTGTCAGACTGTACAACCTAAGCAGGGCTGCTCGCAGAGATAGCAAAAAGACCTAACAAACTAATAGTTTTTTGAATGCAAAAGATGCAATAGACTTACACAATGGTCCCCTCCGGCATACAACTAGGAAAATACCGGTCGCTATGGAGAGTGAGAATATGTATGGGCACATAATCATACCATGTAGGATAACTAAGTAGATGGTTGTGCTGTTTCATCCCATCTAGCAACAATGCTCTGCACTGTGCGTGTTTATATATTTACATATTTATTCCATCTAGCTACAATGCTCCGCACTGGGTGTGTTTATATTTATATATCTATATATTTATTCCATCTAGCTACAATGCTCCGCACTGTGTGTTTATATATCTACATATTATTCCATCTAGCTACATTGCTCCGTACTGTGGGTGTTTATATATTTACATATTTATTCCATCTAGCTACAATGCTCCGCACTGTGTTTACATATTCATATATTTATTCCATCCAGCTACAATGCTCTGCACTGTGTGTCTGTGTGTGTGTATATATACTGTATATATTTTATAGTAATATGTACATATGTATATTAGCTGCTCTTGCTTGCTTGTTTTTTTTTTTCTTGCCTTCTGATTGTTGCTCTGAGTGTTGCTATCCCTGTGCTGTTGCAATCCTGGAATTTCCCCGTTGTGGGACTAATAAAGGCTTATCTTATCTTATCTTATCTTATAGCTGTTCATGAGTGAGGTGTCTAGGTTGCTCTTTTTGAGAAGTGGCTTGATAACAGCTGTTTTTAAGCACTGAGGGAAGGCACCTCAATGTAGAGACATATTTATGATCTGTAGTAGATCTGAGGCCATACAATATGAAACATTGTTAAAAACCCTGTTAGAGTATCAAGGCAGCAGGTAGTGGATTTCAGTGGGTTATGATGTTATCCAAGATTTTATGATTGATTGGAAAAAATTTTGCCATGGTCTTTACATCTTCTCTACATGGACACAGAGAAAGCACAAGTCCAGCACCTGGCATAGGAGCACTGACTGTCTAATTTTCTGACTTGCGTCAGTAAAGAAAAACGCAAAGTCATTGCAGGCACGGCTGGATAGAAATGCAGGAGTTACTGACACGGGGATTTGTTAGCCTGTCAACAGTAGTGAACAAAGTGCGTGTGTGGTGACCCAGCACAATGCAGACTGATACTATTTCACGCTCAGCAGGGCTGGAGGAAACGGAGGACAACTTACATACGGACAGAGAGCCCCTGGGGGCAACCAGAACAATGGACTGTTGTGTATACATCCCGGGATTAGGGAGAGGACATCCGGGCGCCAGTTGGTCACGTTAATAATATGTATTGACTGATATGTATACCACTATGCTAATGTGCCATGCATTCTCTCTGTCTGTATCACTGTATAAAAGAGCTTGTGTGACATGTCTCAGCAGCACAGTAGCGCACAAAGCTACAATGTGTCTCTCATTATGTTGGAGGAAATAAAACCCTGCAACCTTCCACCTCGTCGCATCTCGCCTGATCTTTTACCTCCACACATGCATTATTGTTGCTTAATGTCAGAAAATTATGCTTGCCTTGCATTTCTCAGCTCCAAATTATAAATGCTCAATCTCTTATAGATTTCATAATGAACCTGTAATTTAGGTTTTCGCCACCTGCTTTCAGCTTTCCGACACTCTTTTTTCAGCTCTTACTAGTTTGGCATTTCTCCGTAGCCATTTTTGCCCAGTCTCTTTCTTATGGTGGAGTCATGAACACTGACCTTAACTGAGGCAAGTGAGGCCTGCAGTTCTTTGGATGTTGTTGTGGGGTCTTTTGTGACCTCTTGGATGAGTTGTCGCTGCATTCTTGGGGTAATTTTGGTCAGCCGGCCCTCCTGGGAAGGTTCACCACTGTTCCATGTTTTCCCCATTTGTGGATAATGGCTCTCATTATGGTTCACTGGAGTCCCAAAGCTTTAGAAATGGCTTTATAACCTTTTCCAGACTGGTAGATCTCAATTACTTTGTTTCTCATTTGTTCCTGAATTACTGTGAATTGCAGCACGATGTCTAGCTTTTGAGGATCTTTTGGTCTACTTCACTTTGTCAGGCAGGTCCTATTTAAGAGATTTCTTGATTGAGAACAGGTGTGGCAGTAATCAGGCCTGGGTGTGGCTAGAGAAATTTAACTCAGCTTTCCAAAGATGTGATAAACCACAGTTAATATATGTTTTATTACATTCCAGCTGATTGCTGGGGTCTTTCTGCAACTGTGGGGGTTTCCCCCCTACAGTTGATAGTGCTATGAGATGACTGTTGTTGTGAAATGGCGCTATATAAATAAAGTTGAATTGAATTTTAATGGGGGGGGGGTCACTTTTTCACACAGGGCCATGTAGGTTTGGATTTTTTTTACCCTTAATAATAAACGCCTTCATTTAAAAACTGCATTTTGTGTTTACTTGTGTTATTTTTGTCTAATATTTAAATCTGTTTGATCTGAAACATTTAAGTGTGACACACATACAAAAAAATGAGAAATCAGGGAGGGGGCAAACACTTTTTCACACCACTGTATACCGTGCCTCATCTCTGGGTGACCAAAGCAGTTTACAGATCTAACTATCCACACATTCACACACTGATGGCGGCGGAGCTAGCGCTGGCCTGACCCACCAGGAGCAACTGGGGGTTTAGTGTCTTGCTCAAGGACACTTTGCCATGCAGACTGCAGAGCGGGAATTGAACCACTGACCCTTCGATCAGTAGTCAGACACACTACACCTGTGCTACAGCTGCCTCCACACATCCCTCCAAGCTTTTGCTGAGCACGTTAAATGCTCGACTACATAGAAAACAAACAGAAAACAGACACTCCGGGGAGGGGGGCACTGGAAACACAGCCTAAGGGCTCGTACACACCACAAGGTTTTTCCCCAAACCGTGGAAGTTCATCTCCAGTTTAGCTGTCTGTGCATACTACACCAGGTTAGAGCTGTGCAATATGACCAAAATTTCATATCATGATACAAGTAATCTTATTTCACGATAACGATATGTATCACAATGTACATTTTCTGTAAATTCTATAGTTTACATATGATAACCAATAAAAAGGACTTTCTATATTTTAATCTATATACTGAAAAATAATCAATTGTACAAATTCATCTTTCATTAATTTTATGCACCATTTTTCCTCTTAATTTTGCAGTGTTATGAAATTGTTTTTAATGTGCACTTGAGATGACCTCAACTATTCTTTATTGTTACTGCACTAATTAAAAATTATTAGAAATCAAGTTACAACTCCTTCCGGGGCACAGAGCAAGATGGCTGCATAGAATAGAGCACCTGAGTTGACTGAATAATAATTCCCCCAAAACTATGAAAGGAGCAAGAACACGACTTCTAAATTAACACAAAATGAGCGGGGGACGAAAGCAGAGAGGTTTAAGGAAAAAATTATGTCTAAAGACCAAGAAGAACACGAATCTGAAGACGAGCTAGCAAGCGAAAAAAATGGAGGACTTAGTCAACTCCGCTCATTTTCAGAAGGGCTAACTGTTATCATGAAAGTAATATGGGACATCAAGAAGGAGAGCCTACTGGAATTCAAAGATAAGTTTAAAGAGGAGGTGAGGCATGAGTTTACCGGCTTTAAAGAGGAGTTTAACAGAAAACTGGAAAAACCATCATGGAAATACAAAAGCAGCGGTAAGATATTACAGAGGCACAGGAATGGATAACGGAGTTAGAAGAGTGGAACATGGAAGCTAAAGAGGCCATCGTCACTTATTGAAACAGCAAACGAAACTGCAAGAGAAGCTGACAGAAGTAGAAGGGCACCGAAGACGCTGCAACCTGAGAATCTATAACATGGCTGAACAGGACAACGAATCTGTGCCAGAGTTGGTGGACGGGCTCCTACATCGGGAGCGCACGTTACCGGAGGGAACCAAATTACACATATAGTGAGCACACAGAAGCCTCGGAAAGAAATCACCACCCAAAGCAACTCCAAGGTCCAAAGTGGTCAATTTTCTGAAATACAAGACCAAAGTAAACATCTTGGCCAAAGCCTGGAAAAAGAAAGTTTAAGTAAATGGGAAACATATTTTTTGACCACGATTACCCCACCAAGATGATGAAGAAACGCAAATCCTACAAAGAGATTAAAAAGACTATGAAAAACTAAAAGATTTGCTTCCAGACACCATTCAGTAGAATAAGAACCCGCTGGTCAGATGGAGCTAAGATCTACAACAGCACCGAAGATGCCGCACAGGACATGAGGAGCAGAGGGCTGGAGATACAGGTGGGGTGCAGCAGCGGACTCTCATTGGAGGAGACGATCCTGAGAGCATCACCATGGCAACGCGTCGGAGAAAAGCCGGGGATAAACTGGGGGGCTGCCGCACCGGAGAATCACAATCAAGATGCAGGGAGCTGAGTGAAAGAAAGACTACAAGGGTTCAAAAGATGACCAAACAAAGTTGAAGTTTGGGGAGAGGGGGTGTAAGTGGGTAAGAACCCCCATGGAACCAAAGAGGAACAAAATAGCTCCTGTTTTCAAGTTAAATTCAATACAGAGCTTGGGTGAGTAAATAGAGCCACCAAGACTTAACAGATAGAATATCCAATTTTTCTTTTTTATATTGAAATAAGTTATTTGCACGGAGATGATTTGATTAAGAATTTATCCTACGTTTACACTTTTTTTTTTTTTGAATGTGAGACACCATGCCAATCTGGGGCTTACTTTTTTATTTATTACAATAGAAGGGTTCCACTGAGACTTTTGAGACTTATTGTGGAGAATCTTAAACCCCCCCCCCCCCCCCCCCACACACACACACACACAAACGGGAGATTTCTCTAGCTGAAGTTTACATACGAATTGACAGGGAGAACTAGGAAACCGGGGATTATCGGACTTATCGAGTAGCCCTTTTTCCAGGTTTTCCCCTAACCACTAAGGGAGGCCCTTTGAGCACAAATGGTCATCCCTCACTCTCACTAACAGGGAGACAGGGCCTAGGGGGATCAAGGACCATTTTTGCTGGGGAGTTCAGTTATTGTTTTTGTTCATATTTTGTTCATGGGAAAAGGCTGGTTGAAAATGTTACAGTGAAGGTAGAAGCCATTCTAAGGGACACTAATTATGCAACGTAATGATATTAGGGTGGGGTCACTGAATATCGATGGCTTAAACAATGTCAAAAAAAGAGATGAAGCTTTAGCTAAGAACAGAAAAGATGCATTTTTTTATTTTATTTATTTATTTTTTTTTTTTTTTTACAGGAGACACCTGGCACGGGAGGAGCACATGAAGTTTAAAAAGTTAGGCTACAGGAATTCTTTTCAGCTCCTTTGGACAAAATCATAAGAGGGGTGTAATGGTACTGATTTCTAACACAACAAAATTTGAATTGACTAAGGAAATTGGGGATAAGAAGGGAAGGTTTGTCATGATAAAAGGTAATTTAGAAAATCATCCTGTGACACTGTTTAATGTGTATGCCCCTCCAGAAAGTGGAAAGCCCTTCTTTGAGAAAATATTTGATCTTATAAATTTGGAAACAGAAGGAACACTGATATGTGGCAGGGACTTTACTGTGGTACTGAATTATAGATTAGACACAACAAGTACGAAAGGAAGCAAAAACAAACTTAATAGGTACATGAATATCATGATATCAGAGATGGATATATTAGATGTATGGAGAGAGCTTCATCCACTTGATTGGGACTATACCCACTACTCAGTCTCACATGCAGTGTACTCCAGAATTGATTACTTTCTAATGAATAAGGGTGATATGTACAGAGTGAGGGAGTGCAGTATAGGGGTAACTGATGTGTCAGACCATAGCGCAATTTACCTAAAAATCCATCTCAACAGAATGAGGAAAAACACAGTATGGAGACTCAATGAAGGTACACTAAATAAAAGGACCTAGTAAATGAATTAAAGGAGGAAACAATTAGATAGAGGGAGGAAAATGATAATGGGGAGGTAGATCCAACAATTCTATGGGAATTGCTTTCAAAGCTGTAATAAGAGGGAGACTGATTTCTTATACAGCATTCGCAAAAAACAAAAACCCCCCAAAACATATAGAAAAACTGAAAGAATTGGAACAACAACATAAACTAAAGACTTGGGAAGACAACCAGGTTAAAGAAATTAGGAAAAAAATAGACGCTATCCTGTTGGAAGAGATTGAAAGGAAAGCAAGGTTTATAAAACAGACTTGCTTTGAGGGAGGATCTAAAGTGACTAAATTACTGGCTAGATGAATAAAGAAACAACAAGCATTGAGCAATATACATACAATAAGGGACCCAGTAACCAATAAAATTCTATACAAACCAAAAGAAATAGAAAAGGTATTTGAGGAATATTATAGAAAATTGTATACACAGCCTTTTTTGGCAGGAGAAGAGGACTTGAGGGAGTTTTTTTTAGACAAATTAGATTTACCAGCTATAGGTTCAAAACAGAATGCAATGCTGATCAATCTTATTTATAAAGCACTTTAAAAGCAACACTCGCTACACAAAGTGCTGTACAGCAATTAAACATAAAAGCAGGAAGCAGGGCACTAACACAAAAACAATATAGAACCACAGTCAAAAAATAAAATGTAAAATAAATAAATAAAATCCATTTCATTCAACAAAATCAATGTCTCACACTGGGTCGAAGGCCAGGGAGTAAAAGTGTGTTTAAAGATGGGTTTTAAAAATGGACAGTGAAAGCGCTTGTCTGATGTCCAGGGGTAAATCATTCCATAACCCGGGTGCCATGATTGAAAAGGCTCTGTCCCCCTTAAGTTTCCGCCTTGCCTTTGGCACCCCCAGAAGCAGCTGTTCAGCTGACCTGAGGGATCGGGTGGGGGCATAGGGATGCAGCAGCTCAGAGAGGTAAGGCAGAGCAAGACCAATCAAGGATTTAAAAACAAATAAAACAATTTTAAAATGAACTCTAAAATACACGGGCAGCCAGTGGAGTGAAGCTAAGATGGGTGTGATGTGATTTCTTCCATGTGTACCTGTTAAAAGACGAGCAGCAGCATTTTGAACCAGCTGCAGATGCAAAAGACATGACTGGCTGACACCGGCATAAAGTGCGTTACAGTAATCCAGCCGAGATGAAAAAAGCATGGATTACTGTTTCTAGGTGCGGTCTAGAGCCAATGGGTTTTACTTTTGCTAAATGCCTTAGATGAAAGAAGCTGGATTTTACCACAGAATGAATCCAAGGGTCTAATTTAAAATCACTGTCCATGATAAAAACCAAGGTTCCTAACTGGATTTCACGTAAGGAGTGAGGGGGCCCAGGTTTACAGGAGGGGATTCACGGAGGCCACTAGGTCCAAACACCATCACTTCTGTCTTCTTATCATTAAAATTGAGAAAGTTTAGGGCCATCCAAGACTTGATGTCTTCAATGTATGCCAGGAGTGGGTTTACTGATGAGGCAGCTTTTTGTTTTAGCCAGACATACAGTATATCTGACAGTCATCAGCATACAGGTGAAAGGAGATACCATGCTTTTTAAAAATGGAACCCAGCGGAAGTATGTACAAAGAAAAAAGCATGGGCCCTAGAACTGACCCCTGTGGGACCCCGTATAGCAGAGGAGCAGAAGAGGATTCAAACCCAAAGATGCTAACTTTAAAACTCCTGTCTGCCAGATAGGACCTAAACTAGTTGAGAGCAGTGCCACAAATGCCCACTAGGTGCTGCAAACGGGAAATTAAAGCATGATGGTCCACTGTGTCAAAGGCAGCAGTTAAATCAAGCAACACAAGAACAGCATATTCACCTGAATCACATGCTAAGTGGATATCATTAAAAACTCTTAACAGGGCTATTTATGTGCTATGAAGAGTTTTGAAACCAGGTTGAAAAACCTCCAAAATACTGTGTTCATCCAGAAAACATTTCAGCTGCATATACACAATTTTCTCTAAAATTTTTGAGAAATGGCAGCTTGGAAATGGGCCTAAAATTTGGCAACATGGTATTTATTTATTTATTTAGCGAATGCAAAGTCCTCAAGCCAAGCAGTTGCCTCCTGGTTTGCTCTATGGAGGGTGTGTAATCCTCCTTCCAGTCTTTGGAGTGGGCAAGCCTCTATGATGTGTTCCATTGTTTGCTCCTCTCCACATGTGCACAGTGGGCTAGGGCTACTGCCCCATCTGTGAAGGATGGCCAAGCAGGGGCCATGTCCAGTCCTGAAGCGATTGAGTGTAGACCACTGTCTCCTTGGGAGGTTGGTGCCCGGGACCTGTTGGTTGGGGTTTGTCACCAGGTGTTTGTTTGGGACCTCCTTGGTCTCCCATTCCTCTTGCCAAGCTGTCTGGATGGTGAAGTCAGCTGGGGGAGGGTTCTTCCAAATTGGCCGTCTGGATGGAAGTCGGGCAGTGGGTGGGGTGTACTGTGTGTGTTTATATATTCATATATTTGTTCCATCTGGCTACAATGCTCTGCACTGTGTGTTTATATATCTATATATTTGTTCCATCTAGCTGCAATGCTCCACATTGTGTGTCTATATATTTATGCTTATATGTACATATGTATACTCACTGCTCTTGTTTTTATGATCAAGACCAGGTTTCTTAATCAAGGGCTACATTACTGCATGTTTAAAATTTGCAGGAACCACACCAGATGACAGGTTGCTATCAAGATGGTGAGAACTGACTGGCCTATACTGAGGAGCACCTCTTTAAAAAGTCTAGGAGGGACAGCATCACAGGGAGACCCTGAGGGCTTAACGTGGCCAACCACGTCCTCTAACAATGACAGAGTCACAGGTTATTGATTGCTGATTAAAAGCAGCAGAACAAGGGACAGAGACAGAGAGATCAGAGGCAGGAGTTGAGATGAGAGCCCTGGTGGTGGCCACCTTATCAATAAAAAAGTGCATAAAATCATTACATAACTCAGAAGAGGCCTCCAGTCAGTCAGTCTGTGGGGTATTAAGAACAGAGTCAATAGTGTTAAATAAAACACGTTGATTATGACAATGAGATAAAACAATATGAGCAAAATATTCGCTTTTTGCCTGCTTGACAGTATTTTGATACTGACGCCAGCAGTCTTAAAATCTGCAATGACACTTGCAGTTTGTCCTCCTTCCAGTCATGGACCGGTCACAGAGGACTTTGTCCAATGGTGTGAGGACTCGCACCTACAACTGAATATAGGCAAGACTAAAGACATGGTCATTGATTTTCGGCGAAATGCCAACACACCTGAACCGACTAAGATTAAGGGACAAATAGTGGAACAAGTCACGTTTTATAAATATCTGGGTACAATTATTGATAATACTTTGATTTTTAAACTGAATTGTGAGGCCATAAACAGGAAGGGACACCAGCGCCTGTTTTGTTTGAGGAGGTTGTCCCATTTCCATGTAGATAGGACTATCATGACACTTTTTTTATCGTGCTTTTATTGAATCAGTTTTATCTTTCTCGTTAAGTGTCATGGTTTAGAAACTTGCCCCTCAAAGATAGAAACTCACTGGCCCAGATCATTAAATGGTCCAGTCGTCTCATTGGGGGGGGGGGGGGGGGGGTCACAGCTGAGTCTGGAGGCCCTGTACACCAGGCAGGTACAACGGCTGGCCACCTCTATCACAGCTGATGACTCCCATCCCTTGGCCACTGAGTTCCAGCTTTTACCCTCTGGACGGAGGTTCAAAGTCCCCAGATGCAGAACCACACAGTACAGGAACAGCTTTGTTCCTGCTGCTATCGTCCTTTTAAACAGGCCTTAATGCATTTTATTTAAACTCTTGGGTCTGGCCTTTGTATGTGGTCTTATCTACTTTTTTACTGGTCCCTGGTGTGGTATAATGCTTTTATCTGGTTTGTTATGGGTTCTTTTATTTATTTTAGTTGTTTTTTTTTTTTAATCTATTTTTAGTCTTTTTAACCATGTTCAGTAAGTTTCTGGAGTACATGTCCATGTCTTTAGTCTGTGATGTTTTTAAATTGTTTGATGTATGTGTCCTGTGTTTTTAATGTTTTGCTGTTCAAAGTTGTGTGTTTGAGATGCCCTCTCCAGACTGTAAAAAGAATCTACCTACGGGTATTAATAAAGTCACCTTGAACCTTGAACTTGAACCTTCCACCTGCGTTCAGCTCTGCGGCACTCCTATCTGACTGCACGAGTTCCGTCATTGAACTACGGCTCAGGTTTGGATCAAGGCTGCTTGATTTTCAGTGGAGCCACATAGTCCAAGATGGATTTGATTTCAGAGATAACAGTCGAGGAGATGGAAAAGACAGTCGGGCTAAATCTGGGAAATCACCAGGAGCTGATTGACTGGGGGCTACCTTCTATAAAACTTTTGGGGAGGAATTAATTCCATTATTATATGAATCATTTAACTATACTCACAGAACAGGCAAGACTCCCCCTTCATGGAAAGAGGCTATCATTTCAGTAATTCCAAAGCAAGGTAAAAATAAAGAATACTGCTCTAATTACAGACCAATATCGATCTTGAATGTGGACTATAAGATTTATACCTCCATCACAACTAAGAGACTGGAAAAATTTATGCAGGATCTGGTTTATAAAGATCAGACGGGTTTTATTAAAGAAAGGCAAATGCAAGATAATATAAGAAGGAGCCTACATGTTATACAACATATACAAAAGAAAGGAGAGTGCAATTTTGGTAAGCATTGATGCAGAAATGGCGTTCAACAGCGTGAATTGGTCATTTCTGTACAAGGTACTGGAAAAATGTGGATTTAATAAAGAGTCTGAATTGCATTAAATCAATATACCAGGAACCTGTGGCAAGGATCAAAATAACTGGTAATTTAACAAAACGATTCATCCTCGAAAGGGGAACAAGACAGGGTTGTTGCCTCTCTCTAAGCCTCTTTGCACTGTTTACTGAACCATTAGCTCAGATGATTAGACAGGAAGAAGAAATAAAAGGGGTGAAAATAGGAGATGAGGAGCAGAAGATAGGGTTATTCATGGATATATTAATCTTTTTAACACAACCTAACAAAAGCTTTCTAAAAACAATGAACTTGTTAAGAGAATTATGGAAAATACTCAGGATACAAAATTAATGTCACAAAAACACAGATTCTGTCAAATTATTCTCCATCACAAGAGATAAGAGAAACATATAAGCTCAAGTGGAACAACAAATCTATAAAATATTTAGGAGTCAATGTTACAAAAGGGGTAGTAGATAAACTATATAATGCAAATTACACAAAAATAAATCAGGACATTAGGAAAGATATGGAGAGATGGTCAGTTATGCATTTGGATTTCAGCTCAAGGATAGAGATAATTAAGATAAATATTTTACCAAGGCTCTTATATTTGTCCCAATCCCTTCCAGTGATGATCCCACAAAAACAATTTATAGAATGGGGTAAGTGGATATCAAGATTTATATGGGGAGGAAAGAAACCCAGGATCAGATACAAAACTCTGCAGCTCCCTAAGGACAAAGGAGGTTTAGCTTTACCGAGCCTCAAGGAATATTTCTACGCAGCACAAATCAGACCTTTGATATATTGGTGCAGGGACAAGTACATCGCCAGATGGAAAAGCTTAGAAATAGGGACTAAAAATACCAAAGTATGAAATTTAATAGCACACAAAGGATTATTGGACAAACTAGATTACCAACTGGATCCGATAACCAAAACCACAATGGAAATATGGAACATGGTGGTGGGAAAATATAAATTGGAGAAAGACACAAAGATTTTGAGCTAGTTTGCATGGGACTCAAGGTTCTTACCCGGTATCAGTGATAATGGGTTTAAGCAATGGGCGAATAAGGGCATCACAGCAATCTGCACAATGGTTGAACAGGGCAAGCTGCAGAGTTTTGAAAAACTGAAGGAAAAGTTTCAATTAGATGACCACAATCGATATCAGTACCTACAAATTAGGGATTACTATGAGAAGGAGATAAAAACAGATGTAACAAATGAGATTGTTGAGTTGTTTCAGATTGCCTATGGGGGAAGGAAATGCAGAGTAATCTCAGCTTTATACAGAGGTTTGATGTCATGTAAAAATACTTCCTCTCTGCAAATTAAACAAAAATGGGAAAGAGCTGAAGGAACAAATAACTGAGGAAGAGCGGTATAATATCTGTAAAATGTAGTGCACATCCACTAGCTCCAGGACTTGGAGAGAATTCAACTAGAAAAATATGATTTGATATTTTATAACTCCAAAGATTAGGAAGGAAGTAGCATCAAATCAGCAACCATGCTGGAGATCATGTGGACATGTGAATGTAGACCATGCCGTATATTTTGGTCTTGCCAAAAGATAAAAGGATATTGGGATAAAATGTGTGTTTAAGAAAAATAATAAGATACCTAAATCATGTATAACACTTTACTTAGGAAATTTGACATAAGATATAATACAGAAAGAGGATGAATATCTTATTAAAATATTGTTATTGGCAAGTAAAAAAGCAATAACAAGACTTTGGTACAAAGTGAAATCTCCAACTCGGGAGCAATGGATGTGCATTGTAGACAAGTTTTTTGTAATGGAAAAAAATGACACAAACTGAGACTGAAGGAGACAGAATTTGATGAGAAATGGGAAAAATGGATAGACTTCAGAAGCCAAGAAGAAGACGCCACCACTACCACCACAGCTGGACATTAAGGACCTATTATAATTATTGCTATATAATGATGATTGAATGAAGCACCTTTCCACTGTACATGTGTTGTCTTTATTTTGTTTTCTCAAGACATCAATAAAAAATAAGTTAACCCCTTGCACTCCGGTCAATTTCCCTAAAAACACCAAAAAATAACGTGCCCAAATTAAATCAAAAACTGTTCTTCAACACTCTGCAGCATCTTCATGGGGTTGGTCTCACTTAAAAGAAAAGACTTTGAATTTTTTGGCAAAACAGTCATAATCTCTCTAAGTGCTCCGGCCACTGAGTAACTGTCATCTAAACATACTGAACTTGAAGAAAATAAATTTCGCCTGGGTGTTTTTTTGGATACAAATGCTTGCAAATAACACACAGCTTCAGATCCGGGCTGGAAAATGCAACAGAAATGTAGAACCAAGTGTTGTCCAGCTGAGGTCAAAATTTTGTAACAATACCACAAAAAATGAATATATTACACAGCTTTGTTCTCAAGGTAGTTCCCAGGCGTTTCTGAACTGTGCCAAATGGCACAGTTTGGAAAAACGTCTAACTTTTGAATGATTCAATATAGAAGCTTCATCTTGGGCTCTAATGAAAGGTGACACTCAGGGCTCTGTGTGTGTGTGTGTGTGTGTGGGGGGGGTTTGTTTATTCATTCATTCATGAATGAACGAACAAACAAGCCCCCACATACAAAGAAGCATGCCACGTAAAAAATGTGTGGCTTTTTTTTTTTTTTAACAAGAAAAAAATAACCTACAGTGCACTAAAAATTATTCTAGAATATTTGTAATGTAGAAGATAACAACTCCCACCTCCCCCCCCCCCCCACTACAGAGGACGGACATCGGCCATCGCTACATGACGGAATAGTCATGTGGTGATGTGGCGACCGCGGTGCACAGTCACCCCCCCCCCCCCGGCTAATTCACGGTCCAGACGCAGCGCACGAACCGTGTACCGCGGCGCATGGACTTCGGACTTCGTGCGCTGCACAGTTGTAATTTACCGATCGGTCAAAAGTCATTTTTGATTACAATTTTCAGGGATAAAGAATAATTTAGCTTATAACACTTACCTGTTCACAGCAGCAGCGTAGCTGGCTAACTTCTCTTCCTCATTGTCAGACGAACGCAACGCTGGTCCGCTTGTTACGGACTCGTGGTTCTGGTCTCGCGACCCGGTCAAAACATAATTCCATTATTGCGGTTTTGCGCTTCCATGATTGCGGTTTTGGCGAACGATTTTTCAAAACAAATAACAGTAGTAATTAAAAAAGACTGGCGAATGCGTGTGTGTCACCCAGCCTTCGTCGTCAGCCTCCGTCGGTCTATGATGACCATGGAAGAGAATCCTAAACGTCTATTCTGCTGGAATAAAAAAAAAAAAAAAAAAAAGAAAAAAAAAAAAAGCACCGCCTGTGGCTGAACAGGCCGATGCGCGAATGGCAGTCCCTGTCACACAGGTCGCACTTGTGGGTGGTCTCCGTGCTGCTGGGTCTGTGGCGGTTCTTCCTGCGGGTCCTTTTTTCATCTGCTGCAGCAGTCAGTCTCTCTTCACCCAGCCTTACACAAAACAGCTTTTGAACTTCTGTGCCTCGCTGCATTCGCAGCGTTGGTAGGCAGGTCCCTCTTGCTAGGTTTTCAGTCATTGGTTCTTCAAGGTTTCAGAAACCCAATTCAAGGCTCTTATTAGTCGAATGAGAGGTCAATCATATCTGATCTGTTCGCGGCTGTGTCTGTAGTGGAAGAACGGAAATGCAGCTTTTTTTTTCAGTGCGCTCTTGGACGCAGCACCCTCGTGCGCTCTAGGACGCAGAGACGTGCCCGTTCGCGGTACACCGGAGTGCAAGAGTTAAAAAAAAGAAATCAAGTTACATTAAGAGCTAGTTTGTTCCTCCGACACATTTTAATTAATTTATTTATTGTGTATGCAGCCACTGTCATGCACTTTTGCAGCTTAAGTAATATTTTTTCAGACAAAATTACGAAACGCGGCAGTGATTTAAATCAGAACAATGGTCTGATACACTATAACAACAACACAAAATCAATACTTTCAACAGTTTCTTTTCACATCGATGAGGTAAATGAGGAGTTAATTGCTGGCATTGTTAAAACACTGTCAAACTCAAAAACTAATGATATCTACAATATGAGCACTTCCTTTCTCAAAACGCACAGCAAAATATTAATCAAACTACTGACCCATCTCATTAATCTCTCCATTAGGTCTAGTACATTTCCATCTGGTTGGAAAAAAGCTGTCGTCATAAATCAGGCAGTAAAGACGATATATGCAATTACCGCCCAATCTCTATTTTACCAGTCCTGTCTAAGGTTCTTGAAAAAGTTGTAGCTACACAGCTGATAGACTATCTACAAGACAGTCAACTTCTTCATCCACACCAATTTGGTTTTAGACCAGGATACTCAACAGAAACAGCAAATTGTTGCCTTATTGAAAATGTCAAACAGTCCTTGGACAGGGGTAATGTGGTAGGGGCTGTTTTTCTGGATCTCAAAAAGGCTTTCGATACTGTAAACCACAGTTTGCTTTTATCCAAAATGGTATCTTTTAACTTCTCTCCAGATACATTAGAATGGTTTGCATCTTATTTCCAGAATAGAGAACAGTGTGTAAAAGTTCACCAGGATAAATCCTTATTTTTAAATAACCGTATGGGTATCCCACAAGGGTCCATTCTTGGTCCTTTACTTTTCAGCATTTTTATTAATGACTTGCCATTACACTGCTCAGCTGCAACATGTCAACTTTATGCAGATGATGCAGTTATTTACACAGCTGCCAAGACTCCAGCACAGGCTGCAGATGTACTGTCTACAAGTATGGTTGATGTCCAAGAGTGGCTCTTCCAGAACCATCTATTGCTGAACCTTCAGAAAACAGTTTCAATGTGCTTTTCAATCAAAAAATGTAACCTGCAACATTTTAAAGTTAATATACATGATCAAGATATCAGTTTAGTTACAGAATTCAAATACCTTGGCATTGTACTAGATCCTCAATTCAAATTTAATCTTCATATAAAGAAAATTTCTAAAACAGTAAAAAAAAAAAAAATCTGAACTGCTTTAAATTAGATATTACATACCATACCAAGCAGCTGTACTGTATATACATTCTATGGTTTTTTCTCATATATCATACTGTTTGACAGCCTGGGCTCAAGCAGCTCCTTCCACAATAAAACATATAGGTTCATTATATAATCAAACTCTAAAAATCTTGGATAAAAAGCCCATTAGGTGGCATCACTGTTATATTTTAAAAAAAATACAATCTATTGAGTTTTGAGAGTTTCATTGACCTCTGTTTTCTGAAATTAATTTTCAAATGTTTCCATAAATCAGCGCCAGAGCCACTTGCTGGATTCATCCAAAGACAGGGCAGCAGCAGAGCCACCAGGAGTTCTGTTAACAATAACTGTAAAATATCCCACCGCAGAACCACATTTGGACAAACAGCTTTCTCTGTAAAGGGCAGTCATATCTGGAACACAATGCCAAATGAAATCAAAATAATAACGGACTTTAAAACATTTACTACAAATGTTAAAAACTGGCTGAAAAATAAACAAGAATGTACCCATGTATGAAATGATTGTCTGCAGGGTGTGAGTGAATGAAGGGAAGGAATGAATGTGTTTGTTTATAGTGAGTGATGAAGGGAGGGAGACCTGAAATAGGCAAATGTGAACCAGGTTTTTATATTGTGTATTTATAATCTTGTTTGCATTGATGTATGTGGTTATTGTTTATCCTGTTTTCATTTTTTTTTTCTTTATCTTTCTCTCTTTTTACCTGTTTCTTCTTTCTAAAGCCCATCCAGGGACAAGAGTTGCAAATTAGCTAATAGCTATACACTCTTTGTGCAACACATTAGATTGTCATTAGATTAATTGTCTATGTTTATTGCACTGTCCCTGTCAAATAAACAAATAAAAATAAAATAAATGTTTCCTATTAGTGACAAGTTAGCATTGTCATTTAGCATTTGCCGCTTTACAATTAGAGAGAGATGGTGTTAACGTTATTTACCTCTAATTAAAATGAGGTTAGAGGGTAATCCTCTCTGACGCAGCACGGTGGGGAAAAAGTCCCACATCCCTGGCACAGAAGTAGCGGCTCCACAGAAGTAGCAGCAAAACATTAGCTTGCAGTTAGCTGCTATGGCGTACCTGGCACACTGAGGGGGAGAGGCGGGGCAGTAACAAGTAGAAACGAGTATGTCTCTTTTAAATCCCGATATAAACGATAGTTTTATATTAAATGGTAGACGTTTATCACGCCACCGATATACGTATATCGCCATATCGCACAGCCCTACGCCGGGTATTTAGAGGTGTGAAAGTGCAGAGATTTGAAACCAGCTTCGAGTGGAGAGGTTTTTCCGGCGCTGTTTAAGCGCATGCATGTCTATGGAAATAAAGAGGTACGGCCCCAGTTCACAACAGATTTCAGCCAATCCATACACCAAGGAGGATTTATTTGTCAGAGAAATATAAATATGGAGCTTTCTTATTTCTCACATAAATACAAGCTCTGTGATTAAACTTTAAGTCTGATGTGTTTATAGTTAGGATCAGGTTAAAAATGGACTCTTGATGGTAGCATTTTTTTTTTACACAGCCTTATATAGAAAAATAATCATCAAAATTATAACCAAGGAGGATGCCTACCTTTGCTGAATGACGAACCAATCACCATGGAGCTGCCGATGTTTCAAATCCAGTTTTGTGCTGCACAAATGATGAGATGTCAGCTGCAGCCCGACAGCTCATCATATCACTATTTTTTTTCTTACTTGTAATGCTTTTGTAAAAGTTATGACTGAAGACTCCTTATCAAATGTTCAAACCAGCTGTCTGTAAGTCAGATTATTTTACTGCCTGCAATTATATGGGTTATTAATTCAATTCAACTTTATTTGTATAGCACCTAATCACAACAAACATCACCTCAATGCACCATTTATTTATTACTCCCTTATTCTTTCATCTTAAATTAAATGAATATAAATATTTATTGCAGATGGAATCTGGCATTTTTAGTAATAATCCAAAGTCCCTAGTAAAACTTCTACTGGTCATCCATTAGTTCCAACAGCAGTTTTCACACCATCAGTGGATCTGTGTGCACGCGCAGTTGCTTCTGTGATGTGTCATGTGCACACAGGTGTTTCTCTCCGGGTCTAAATGAAAACGTTGCCATGTGCACCAGGCTTAAATGACTCTGCTCCTCTGGCATCACTTCCCTCCACATGAACACAAACACACACACACACACACTTCTCTTTCACCTCCTCACCACCCCACCTTTATCAGTAAACATGTCCAAAATCACTTCAAAAAATTAAATGCAATTTCCAACAATAATCATACAAATTTACCAGGGAAAGTGTAAAATTTACCAGGGAAAAAGGAAAACCAAAAAATGAGAATTTTATAACATTAAAAAATGGAAAATTTTAAAGAAATAAAAGGAAAATGTGATGGAAATAAAAATAAGGAAAATTTTGTAGAAATAAACTGAAATTTAAAAGAAATAAAAAGGACAATTTAGTAGGAAAAAAAGGGAAAATTTAAAAGAAATAAAAAAACAGAAATTTAGCAGAAAAAGGAAAATTTAGTAGAAAAAAGGAAAATTTAGTACAAATTAAAAAAGGAAAATTTAATAGAAATAAAAAATTTAAAAAATTAAAATTTTGTAGAAAAAAATTACAAAATTATTAGACAAAAAAAATTCATTAGGAAAAAATGGCCAATTTGATAGAAAAAAAAAACGGGCAAATTCAATGAAAATTTATGAGGACAAATTGCAACTTTACTAGGTAAAAAAACAAAAAAAAAAAACCCCAAAACACTCACTTCTCTTTGAGCTCTTCAGGGGAACCTTTATCTGGAAACATGTCCGAAATCGCTTCAAAAATTTTGTCGCTGGGAAACTTCTTGCTGGAATCGTTGTTGTTTCGGCCTGGAAACAAACAAGCAAAAACATGCCCAATTTATTTTACAGCAGAAACAATAGATAACCAGAGTCTACATCTCAGTAAATAACTCACCGTCACTGTTGACGTGTCCGTCCTTGCGAGGATTGTCCTGGTGGTCGATGTCCATCTTGTCCACTTTGAAGTCCTGCTCTTCCTCCTCCTCGTCATCCTCGTTGTCGCTGTACTGAGCCAGGGCGTTGACCAACTCCACGAAGATCTCGTCGTTGATGAAGCCACACTCTGCAGGAGACACGAGTTGACCATCTTCACACAGCAGCAAAAGGTTAAAACAAACCAGAATGCAAGGACAGACGCAGTGTTTCCTCTGGCTTAAAGAACTTGGCGCGGTGGCAGTAAACATACCAGAATATGTTAATTTTATACTATTTATACTTTTTAAATTTTACACAGTAGTGTTGCATATGAAACTTACCATTTGAAGTATTGTACAACCGAGGCTTGAATGTTCGAATATTGGGCCAGTTGGGGTCCCACCCAGACATCCTGTGTTTAGACTTTTTAGTGGTGTCATCCTCCTCTCCTTCCTCTGCTCTCACCTCTCCTGGACCCTCTGCCTGAACACTTTCCTCTCCTTGGCTCTTCTCTTCTGTCTCATCTTGCCCTCTCTGAGCTCTGTCTAATTCAGGTTCTCTCTCTGTCTATGGTGGTATACAAACAGGTTAGAAAATATCAAGTGTCATGTTTTGTCTTGTAGGATTTTTTTTGTCATGGTTTACATAAATATGTGTATTTTTATTCTAGTGTTTCTTTTTTTTTTCCAATGAGAGAGTAGGGAAGGGAAAGAAACATTCATAATAGTAATGTACTCATGCATACTTAAAATTATATGATCAGGTGGGTATAGTAACCAGAAATTCTACTCATGTAAAAGCAGTGCTTTGAAATTAATTAAAAGTAGACAACCAAAAATTTCTAGTTAAGTGTACAAAGTAGGGATGAGCCGATACCACTTTTTCAAGACCGATACCGATACTGTGACTTTTGAGTATCGCAGATACCGATTCGATACAGATCCAAACCCGATACTGTCTCGCTTATTTAAAACAACAAAGTACAGAACATACTTTGTTAATCACTAGTTGCATTTTGTACACATATAAAAACAGAAATCTAAAAGTCAAAGAATATATTACAAATTTGACTCCGTTCAGCAATGCTGCTGCTTTTTTTTATTTTAAACTTTGCAACATTGGCAGCATTTCACTGGTCAGAACTATGTAAATGTGCATTCTGAAGTTTTAAGTGCAAGTTTATACAAAACTTTGAAGCTGAGTATTTAAGTAAACGTTGTGATGAAATTCAAAGTGCCACTTTATGCATGAAGTAAAAATGCTGTAGACCTGAAAATAAAGGAACTAACCCTTTAAGTTGTATTTCTGTCATCCATTATCATAAGTATTCTCCTGGTCCTCAGTTTATTTAGCAGTGTTTACATTATTCTCTGTCCACATTTAGATTTTAGGTTTGCTCTTATTTTGAAGTCAGTCTTGCTCCATTTCGTGTTCATGTAGCCTTGCACCCTCTGGGAATAATTAAGTACACAAAATACCAAAAAAACCCTGCTATTTATGTTTCTGTCACCTACTTCTCCTCAACTGTACTCCCCGATAGCATGCTCCAGTCTGGTTTTTACTTTGTTTCTTCTTCTTTTTTTTTTTTTTTTTAAATTTTTTTTTTAACCTCTTGCACTCCGTTGTACCGCGGTCGGGCAAGTCTCTGCGTCCCAGAGCGCACGAGGGCACTCTCGTGCGCACTAGGACGCATGATGGAGATGCATCCAAGCGCGCACTGAAAATAAAAGCTGCAGACACAGCCGCAAACAGATTAGTTCATCTGATTGACCTCTCATTCGACTAATAAGAGCCTTGAATTGGGTTTCTGAAACCTTGAAGAACCAATGACTGAAAACCTAGCAAGACGGACCCGCCTACCAAGGCTGTGAATGCAGTGAGCCAACTGAAGCAGAGAAGTTCGCGAGCTGTTTTTTTTTTAAGGCTGGGTGAAGACAGACTGCTGCAGCAGATCAAAAAAGGACCCGCAGGAAGAACCGTCACAGACCCAGCAGCACGGAGACCACCCACAAATGCAACCTGTGTGACAGCGACTGCCATTTGCGCATCGGCATGTTCGGCCACAGGCGGTGCTTATTTTGTTTTTGTTCCAGCAGAGTAGACGTTATGATTTACTTCCATGGTCATAGACCGATGGAGGCCGACGACGAAGGCTGAGTGACACACACGCGTTCACCAGTCTTTTTTTTAATTACTAGTTATTTGTTTTGAAAAATCGTTCGCCAAAAACCGCAATCATGGAAGCGCAAAACCGCAATAATGGAATTATGTTTTGATCGGGTCGCGAGACCAGAACCACGAGCGGACCAGCGTCGCGTTCGTCTGACAATGAGGAAGAGAAGTTCACCAGGACACTGCTGTGAAGAGGTAAGGTGTTATAAGCTAAATTATTCTTTATCCTTGAAAATTGTAATCAAAAATGACTTTTGACAGATCGGTAAATTACAACTGTGCGGCGCACAAAGTCTGAAGTTCGTGCGCCGCGGTACACGGGTCGTTCGCCGCATCCAGACCGTGAACGCCGCCCCCCCGCTATTCTTCTGTAGCGAGGGGGGGGGGGGGAGCCGCGGTGACTGCGCCGCTGTTACCACATCGTCACATGAGGCTAATCCATCATGTAGCGATTGGCGATGTTCGTCCTCTGTAGCAAGGGTGGGGGGACAACCCCCCCCCCCCACACACACACACACACACACACAGCCCTGAGTGTCACCTTTCATTAGAGCCCAAAATGAAGCTTCTACATTGAATCATTCAAAAGTTACAGACGTTTTTCCAAACTGTGCCATTTGGCACAATTTGGCACAGTTCCAAAACGCCTGGGAACAACCTAAGGAAAAAGCTGTGCAATATATTCATTTTTTGTGGTATTGTTACAAAATTTGGACCTCAGCTGGATAACACTTGGTTCTACATTTCTGTTGCATTTTCCAGCCCGAATCTGAAGCTGTGTGTTATTTGCAAGCATTTGTATCCAAAAAAACACCCAGGCCAAATTTATTTTCTTCAAGTTCACTATGTTTAGATGACTGTAACTCAGTGGCTGGAGCACTTAGAGAGATTATGACTGTTTTGCCAAAAAATTCAAAGTGTTTTCTTTTAAATGAGACCAACCCCATGAAGATGCTGCAAAGGGTTGAAGAACAGCTTTTGATTTAATTTGGGCACGTTATTTTTTGGCATTTTTAGGGAAATTGACCGGAGTGCAAGGGGTTAAGGTTTCACTTTTAGCGCCCAGCCTCCTCTGGAAAAGCAGCGCCTGCTGCTGTAGAACTTGCGTCTTTCTGCTTGGTTCAGCACAATCCTTTACCGTGATATTTTTGCAAGTGTTTTATAAAGTTAGTGGTGTAAAATTGTCAATGCTGCTACCACACAGCAACATACTGAGGGCGAGTCTCACAAACAGATTCCAGTGATGTGACGCTTGTTGCCTCTGATTACAGAAGCCGTGCACAGCACAGCTGAGAACAGGATCGCGCCTTCATTTTAATATCGGATTGGTAAATTACTTTTATTCCTTACCGATACCGATCCAGCCATTTTGCCTGGATCGGATCAGCTCATCCCTAGTACAAAGAGCACCCACTTTAAAACTTGAGTAATGACATCAATCTTGAAGGTTTGGGGTTTTTCTCAAAAATTTGTAATGCTTTTCTTATAGTTTTCTACTTTTCTCTGTAAATTTGTCTAAATTTAAAACCATTTTCCTCAAATTTGTAATTTCCTCTTGTAAAATTGACTTTTCTTGTACATTTGAAACTTTATTATAAATTTGTGGATTATTTTGTGACTAATTTTTGTCTGTTTTTTTTTTTTTAAATAAAATTGCTGTTTTTTAAATGAATCTGAAACAGACTGTGGTAATTTTTTTTTACTTTTTCCTTATAACAATTTACATTTTTGACCATAATTTTGCAGAGCCAGAACAGAACAATAATTTAACTCTGACTACAAAGAAAAAAATATGAATAAAATTGTATTTGAAATAAATTAAATGACCAAGGATGCCGTTATTTCTGTTATAATATTTCAAGGACTCAAAGATTTTATTGTCAATACTACTATACGTGCAGGGCATACAGGAGAACTGAAATGGCAGTTGTCTCTCTCTCTGCATTGATGTGCATTTTAAAAAAAATAAGGAACTTAGGCTGGATTAAAAAAAGAAAAACAAGAACAAACAGCAACAGCAGCAGTCTATGTACAGTCTACATACAGTGATGCAACCCATGGTGCCAATGGCAGCCAGAAGGATTCTGACCTCCATAGAGGTAAACGATTAGTGGTAATGAACCCAGCAATCCTATATTCGGACAGCTAGAGATGAATATCCGTAGTGCAGTTCAATGTGGTAGTGTAGGTGCAGGTAGTGACAGATATGATTGCACATGATCAGCATTGCAGCGACATACAGACAGCAGCAGATATGGCATGTATGCAAATGGGTTTGCGGTTAAAGTGCAGAGACATACAGCAGCAAAAGTACAACAGAACAACAGTATTATTATTGGTGTGCCAGTCTTTCTATGCCAACATCTGAGGTAGTTATTGCGCAAGTATGACCGTCTGGGAAGCGGGAAGGGGGGAGGGGGGGTAGTGAACAGAGTTCAAGGTCCTGATGGCCTGATAAATGAAGCTGTTCAGCAGCCTTGTGGAGTGGGCCCGGAGGCTACAGTACCTTTTCCCCGAGGGCAGGGGGCTCAAGAGGGAGTGTAGGGGATGGGAGGTGTTGCCTGTAATGTTGGTGGCTCTGTGGCTGAGGCAAGTGGGGTAGATGTCTGGGGGGGGGGGGGGGGGGGGGGGGGGGGGTGATCTTGCTGGCTGCATTCACTGTGCGTTGTAGTGTCTTCCGGCAGGCGGCAGTGCAGCTTCCATACCACACTGTGATGCAGTTAGTGAGGATGCTCTCAATGGTGCATGATGGGGGGTGGGACTCGTGTGCTCCTCAGTCTGCAGAGGAAATTGAGGCGAGCTTGGGTCTTCTTGGCCAGTGATGTGGTGTTGTTGGTCCAGATGAGGTCCTCAGAGATGTGCACCCCCAGGAACTTGGTGCTGTTCACCCTCTCCACAGCTGCACAGTTGATGATCAGAGGGGGGTGCTGTGTGTGTTCCCTCCTGAAGTCGACCACCATCTCCTTGGTTTTTCCCACTTTCAGGAAGACGTTGTTGTCTTTATACCACTGGACCAGTTGGCTCACCTCATTTTTGTAGTTGGCCTCGTCATTGTTGGTGATGAGGCCCACTACCGTCGTGTCATCTACAAACTTGATGATGTGGTTGGTGTTGTAGGCTGGCACGCAGTCATGGGTCAGCAGGGTGAAGAGCAGCAGGCTGAGCACGCACCCTTGTGGGGCCCCTGTGCACAGCATGATGGTTTGGGAGGTATTACTGCCAACCCGCACGTTCTGTGGCCTCCCTGTGAGAAAGTCCAGCACCCAGTTACAGAGAGAGGTTTTTAGTCCCAAGTGTCTGAGTTTTTGTATCAGGTGCTGGGGATGATTGTGTTGAATGCTGAGCTGAAGTCCAAGAACAGCATGCGCACGTTCAAGTTTTTTGAATCCAGGTGGGTGAGGGCTGGATGAAGAGCAGCAGTGATGGCATCTTCTGTGGATCTGTTTGACCTGTATGCAAACTGGAATAGGCCGTGAGAGGGAGGCAGGGAGGACTTGATGTGCTGCATGACTAGCCGCTTGAAGCACTTCATTATAGTAGGGGTCAGTGCTACCAGCTGGTAATCACTGTAGCTGGATGGGATGGGCTTCTTCAGGACTGGTATTATGGTGGCAGTCTTGAAGCATGTAGGGACAACAGCTTGAGACAGGGAGATATTGAAGATGTCGGCCAGGACATTTTTAAGCTCCTCTGCGCAGTCCTTCAGGAAGCGACCCGGTATGTTGTCTGGGCCAGCTGCCTTACGTGGGATGATCCTGCAGAGGGTCCTTTCTAATATTTCTTTATATTTATAGTTTTTTTTTTTTTATAAATCTCCTCACCACCCAGACAGCAGGAAGACCTCCCTTATTTTGAAATCCAAATGTTGGCACGTTTAGTTTGTCTGAAGGCTGCTGACAGATTAAAGTCACTGACTTGGTGAATTTCGGTCATCTTAACTTGACAGTTACAGAATAGGGAACATAACTTAATATTGTAGTGGCTGGTGAAACAGATACTCAGCAATTCATCAGTCCCCCTTGTCTTTCCCTTCATATGAAGTCGGCTGCATATGAATTCTAACCACACCTGTTAGCCAAGCGACTCTTCCAATCATTACTCCTGTTTCCAGTGGGTTAAAACCGTGATAAGCGCCAGTGCTTACACACCTCTTCTGATTTTTTTTTTTTCAGCATTTAAAGTACTTTAACCACTTGCACTCCGTTGTTCCGCGGGCGGGCAAGTCTCTGCATTCTAGGGCGCACGAGGGCGCACGAGAGCGCCCTCGTGCGCGCTTGGACGCATGACGGTGGTGATGGTGATGTAGTGGCGTCCAAGCGCCACTAAAAAAAAAAACTGCAGAGACAGCCGCGAACAGATTAGTTCATCTGATTGACCTCTCATTCGACTAATAAGAGCCTTGAATTGGGTTTCTGAAACCTTGAAGAGCCAATGAATGAAAATCTAGGAAGGAGGACCCGCCTACTGTGAACGCAGGAGCCAATTGAAGCACAGAAATTCAGGCTGGGTGAAGAGAGATTTACTGTTGCAACAGATGAAAACAAAGGACGCTGGACGAATCTACTACAGACCCCGCAGCATGGAGACCACCCACAAGTGGGACCTGCACTCATTCCAGCAGAACAGACGTTTAGGATTCTCTTCCGTCATCATAGACAGACGGAGGCCGACGACAAAGGTCGTAAATCATTCACCAAAACCGCAATAATGGAATTATGTTTTGATCGGGATCCACGAGCCGAGCAGCGTCGCGTTCGTCTTACAATGGGGAAGAGAAGTTCGCCACGACTCTGCTGCTGTGAAGAGGTAAGGTGTTATAAGCTAAATTATTATTTCTCCCTGAAAACTGTAATCCAAAAATGACTTCTGACCGATCGGTAAATTACAACTGTACTGCGCACGAAGTACGAAGTGCGTGCACCGTGATAAACGGTTCATTTGCCGTGTTCGGACCGTGAACGCCCCCCCCCCCCCCCCGCTGCAGAAGAGGAGCGGGGGGGGGGGCGTTCACAGTCCAAACGCCCCCGGTCCGCGGGGGGGAAGCATATGAGTCTATTCCTTCATGTAGCGATGGCCGTCTTCTGCAGCCCCACACACACACACACACACAGTAGCGAGGGGGGGGGGGGACAACCCCACACACATACAGTAGCAAGGGGGGGGGGGGGCGCTGTGAAAACATGCAAGGAGTGTAATCCATCATGTGGCGAGGGCCGAACTCCCGTCTTTTTTAGCGGGGGGGGGGGGGGCCACCCCCCCCCCCCACACACACACACAGACACAGCCCTGAGTGTCACCTTTCATTAGAGCCCAAAATGAAGATTCTACATTGAATTATTCAAAAGTTACAGATGTTTTTCCAAACTGTGCCATTTGGCACAATTTGGCACAGTTCCAAAACGCCTGGGAACTACCTGAGAACAAAGCTGTGTAAAATATTCATTTTTTGTGGTATTGTTACCAAATTTGGATCTCAGCTTGATAACACTTGGTTCTACATTTCTGTTGCATTTTCCAGCCGGATCGGACAGCTGTGTGTTATTTGTAAGCATTTGTATCCAAAAAAACACTGTGTCCAAATTTATTTTCTTCAAGTTCAGTATGTTTAGATGACTGTAACTCAGTGGCCGGAGCACGTAGAGAGATTATGTTTTTTTTGCCAAAAAATTCAAAGTGTTTTCTTTTAAATGAGACCAACCCCATGAAGATGCTGCAAAGGGTTGAATAACAGCTTTCGATTTACTTTGGGCACGTTATTTTTTGGCATTTTTAGGAAAATTGCCCGGAGTGCAAGTGGTTAATAAACTCATGTTTCTCTCAGACAGTCATGCTTGTGAGACACTGCCTGGTGACTGACTGGAAAGCTCGCATGGGCGGGGCGCTTCTAAACTCCGTGCGGATGACGGTCACGAGCGTTGTTTGTGTGTGCGCTTGCAGAAAGTCATTGCTTCATATATTATTCTTAAATTTATATCTCCTCATAAGCACGGCAGAAATTTTTCTGGTGCGGTGGGCCACCACCCAGAAATGTTATCAGAGGAAACGCTGCAGATTTGTGAATGACAGATGGCATCTGCAGCTGCGATGGAGTTAAATTAAGATCTTTAAGGCAAGTCGATCAAATTTAAGAGGTCACAGACATTCAGAAGGGCCGACCATCCATCTCCTTCCGCTTTTCCGGAGGTCCGGGTCACGAAGGCAGCAGTTCAAGCAGAGAAGCCCAGACTTCCCTCTCCCCAGCCACTTGCTCCAGCTCTTCAGAGAGGATACCAAGGCGTTCCCAGACCAGCTGGGAGACATAGTCTCTCCAGCGAGTCCTGGGTCTACCCCGGGGTCTCCTCCCAGCAGGTGCCCAAAACACCTCAAGTGGGAAGCATCCTGATCAGATGCCCAAACCACCTCAACTGGCTCCTTTCAATGTGAAGGAGCAGCGGTTCTACTCAGTTCTCATGGTTCAGGACCGACCATGTTACAATTAAAGTTGCCCAGTTATGTACTGGGACCTGAAGCTAGTCAAAAACATCAAAAAAATAAAAAAATTTAAAAAAAAAAATCACAAGTTAGCAGAAAAATGTCACAAATTTACAAGAAAAAAAAAATACAAGAAAGTTGCAAATATTTTTTTTTGTATACTTTATTGATCCCCAGAGGGGAAATTGAGGGCATCCACATGGATGGCTGAAGCAGCCACGGTACGGCACTATCCCTTAACCATTCACACACACATTCACACCTAGGGCCACTTTAGAGTTTCCAATTAACCTAACCTGCATGTTTTTGGCCTGTGGGAGGAAACCGGAGAAATCCCGGAGTAAACCCACACAGGTACAGGGAGAACATGCAAACTCCACACAGATCACTGTTGGTTAGGAGCTGGGATCGAACCAGGGATCCCATGGCCAAGGGTGAGTTGCTGTGCTGGTGCAGTGCTAACCACTGTGCCACCGCACCACCCCAAATATCCAGAACAGCTGTCAATTCACAGGGGGAAAAATACTTGGGGAAAAAAAAATTAAAGTCACAAAATTAAGAGCAAAAATGTTGTACTAAATTACAAGAAAAAAGGTTGCAAGTTAATGAGAAAAAATCTGGAAAAGAAATAAGAACAAAGTCTAATTTTCAAGAACAGTAGCTGCAAACAAGAGGGAAAAAACCCTAAATCTATGAGAAAGCAGCAAATACACAAAAAACAAAAAAAAGTCAATTTACAAGAAAAAGGACATTTGGAAATTTTTTTTTTTCACAAATTCACAGGGAGAAAACTTTATCACATCATTGAAAATTTTAATATATGTGAAAGTGGTTAAAAACAGTCACAAATTTACCCTTTTTTAAAGTTGCTAATTCACAAAAAAGTGCAAATTTACAAATAAAAGGGTGTAAGTTTATGAGTAACACAATGCAAATGAATTTACATGAAAAGCTTCAAACTTAAAGGGGTTACTGTCTGAAAAATAGCGTGTTTGTAGGTTTTAACTGTCTGAAATCTGTCTATTGGTCACGTAATTGTCCAAAAAATTTTCAAAACAGTCAATTCTCTTTAAAAAAAAAAATAATAAAAAAAATATATATATAGAAAAACAGCCTTATCTGGTTTTTCTCTCCCAGAAACATGTTTGACTCTTCCGGGTAAATCGTAGACGTCATGATTGGACAAAACCAACCTACCACCGTCCTTGAGACCCACCTACGGCTCCATTAATGGCCCACCGAGCTGTCTGTCATGTAGATGGAAGGGCTGCTAAAGATAGCCCATTAGCCCCCAAGCTAACACTGGTACCAAGAGTCTCGTACCGAGCATGACTTATATTATTTTCCTTAGATCTTAAGGTGTGCTCACACCAAACAAACGGGCGGCGCGAATCCATACAAAGTGAATGGGAAGACGTGAGTACGCGCGAATTTGTGGTGTCGCACATTTGTGTTCGCTAGGCGGACGGAGTAAAATTATCACCACTGCAGAGTAAACTAGTTAGAAAACAAAACTCACTCACCAGGAGGACCAGGAACTCTTCAGCTGAATCGGGATTTTAGAGTCATTTACCCACGGTTTCCGGCCACAGATGTCCTAGCAAGCTAGCAACGTAAACACTCATCATCTGTGACGTGTTGGAGGCTTGAGACGACATTTTCAGGTGAGCCCCCGGTCGGATAATGAAAACCTAAGCATGACGTTATTTGGGGAAATTCCACCACAGGTTGAACACAGCTGCACAAGTTTTAAAGACAACTTTGCCCGTCAGCATCTCACTATTCATGTCTGTTGGCGTGTTTACATTGATTATAATGTCATTGTGTCGTGCGAAAAATTCGCCTGTTCGCGTTTCGTGTGAATGCACCTTTAGTCACCCTAATGTAATAATGTACTTTATTTATATAGCCCTTTAAAACAACCCGTAGGTGACCAAAGTGCTTTACAGAAAATTAAACAGCATTAAAAACAAATAACATTAACAAAGAAATAAGAATAAATACTACCTGAAAATAAAAATAAGAATAAAATAAAAACAAATGCCAAGATAAATATCACCACTACTGGGTATTACAAGCCAGCCTAAACAAATATGTTTTAAGTTCTGATTTAAAAAGGGCCAGGTCAGAGATAGCACGTAGGTCAGGGGGGAGATTATTCCAGAGCCTGGGGGCGACAACAGAAAAGGCTCGGTCACCCCAATGTTTATACTTTGACCTGGGCACATCCAGCAAAAGCTGATTGGATGACCTCAAAGCCCTGCCTTGGTCACGGACAGTCAAAATTTTAGACAGATAAACCGGCGCAAGGCCATTAAGAGCTTTAAAAACAAAAAGCAAAAGTTTAAAGTTAATTCTAAAATGGACTGGAAGCCAATGAAGTGAAAAAAGGATCAGAGTAATGTGCTCTCGCCTAGTTGTGTTGGGTCAAAAGATGGGCCGCTGCATTTTGCACAAGTTGAAGGCGGCCGAGAGAAAAGAGATGCCAACAAAAAGTGCACTGCAGTAATCAAATGTAGAAGTGATTAAAGCATGGATGGCTCTCTCAAGATCATGACGGCTCAGGAAATATTTGGATAACAGATGTAATTGATAAAAGCTCATCTTGACTACATTGTCAATCTGTTGATCAAATTTTTAAATGGCTGTCAAAAATCACCCCCAAATTTCTGATAGCTGAACTAAGCGTTAAAGAGAGGGTACCAAAGCCAGCCGTTACAGTATTCCCAAACACAATACATTCTGTTTTTTCTTCATTTAAGTGGAGAAAATTCTGGCTTAACCACAACTTAATGCCAGTGATGCAGTCCAATAGAACACTTTGTGAGTCAGTTTGTTCTGGGTTCAAAGGTAAATAAAGCTGCAAATCATCCGCATAACAGTGCAAAGACATGTTGTGCCTGGCTATTATTGACCCGAGTGGCAGCATATATAATGAAAACAGAATAGGGCCAAGGATAGAGCCCTGTAGAACCCCACAGGAGAGAGAGGCACTAGAAGAAGACATGTCACCAATCATTACAGAAAAAGTTCTGTTAGATAGGTAGGATTCAAACCACTTAAGTGCAGTGCCATGGATGCCAACATGGTGATTCAGGCATGACAAAAGGATAGTATGGTCCACAGTGTCAAAGGCTGCTGTAAGATCTAGCAGCACTAAGACAACGGGGCATTTGGCATCAGCTATTAGGCATATCATTGTGCCTAATAGCCATCCCCGTTACTTTCTGGTTCACCAGTCCACAATATACCTTGCGTCACTCCAGCCCATCTCCCAATAATTTTGCCGTGATTCCACAGCAAATCGCCAGCACCAGTTGCTGTAACTGACCATGAGCAATGTAGGTGGTACCTACACCAGGATCCGAGGCTGCTGGGCGGACACTGCTGGCTCTCACGGTCAGCTCCCCCACCGTTCTCCACACAACTCCACTCTGCTCTTGTGGGCAGCGTAGGGGAGCCGCCTCATGATGGGGTGTCGCTCAGCTGGCTGTGGGAGTGGAGCCCTGCAGAGCACGACACTGCCCTTTGAGATCCCATGGCTCGACAGCTCGGGAAGCAACTTTGGGTCCTGGGCCAGGTTGACTGCAGCAATCGGGGAGGCCACCTGGTGCTAGCAATTTGTTACGGAATCATGGCAAAATTATTGGGAGATGGGCCGCAGCAACGCGAGATACACCATCGACTGTGGATCAGTGAATGAGCGCCGCTCATCCGAGCTAGGAGGCGGCTATGGGGGAGAGGCGGGCGGTGACAAGTAGAAATGGGGTATGTGTCTTTTAAATCCCGATATAAGCGATAGTTTTATATGAAACGGTAGCTAGTCAACTAATGGCTAACTGACGTAAGAGGGAGGGCGAAGCTAAATAGGTGGATGTTTCTTAAAGTGGCAGGCTTTAAATCAGAGCGTTTTAAGGAAGCCAGGAAAAATACAAAATAAATTTGGTTCAATAATTAAAAAATTAACAAGAGCACTCTCAGGCAAGTACAATATCCCCCACCTCCATTTTCTTTGAAGAGCCCAATACTTACTGACAGAGACCAGTTTTCAACTTTTCAATATAATTACTGTGGCAGAACCAAATTATGATAAATCCCATCATCCATAAATATACAACAAAGTATACAACTCATAGTTGGAGGTCAGGATCCCGAGGTGAACCTGTGTAGCAAGTTTGGTGACCCAAGGGAGCTTTACATGTTCTATAGTAAGTGAGCAAGGCTGTGTGATATAATGATAGTTAGGCCCAAAAATATTTGGACAGTGACAAGTTTTGTTATTTTAGCTGTTTACGAAAACATATTCAGGATACAATTATATAATCAATATGGGCTTAAAGTGCAGACTCTCAGCTTACATGCAGAAATTTCTCCAGATCCTCTGAATCTTTTAATGATATTATGGAATGTACGGTTAGGCCCAAAAATATTTGGACAGTGACACAAGTTTTGCTATTTTAGCTGTTTACGAAAACATATTCAGGATACAATTATATAATCAATATGGGCTGAAAGTGCAGACTCTCAGCTGTAATTTGAGAGTATTCACATCCAAATTGGAGCAAGGGTTTAGGAATTACAGCTCACGTAGCCGCCTCTTTTTCAAGGGACCAAAAGTAATTGGACAATTGACTCAGAAGGCTGCAAAAAAAAAAAAAAAATAAAAAAAAATAAAGCTGCATGGCCTCTTCCCTCATTAACTTGTCATCAATTAAGCAGTTAAAAGGTCTGGAGTTGATTCCAGGTGTGGCGTTTGCATTTGGAAGCTGTTGCTGTGAACACACAACATGCGGTCAAAGGAGCTCTCAATGGAGGTGAAACAGACCATCCTGAGGCTGAAAAAAAAAGAAGAAATCCATCAGAGAGATAGCAGAAATGTTAGGAGTGGCCAAATCAACAGTTTGGTACATTCTGAGAAAAAAAAAAAAAAAAAAAAAAAAAAAAGAGAGTGCACTGGTGAGCTTGGGAACTCAAAAAGGCCTGGACGTCCACGGAAGACAACAGTGGTGGATGATCGCAGAATCCTTTCCATGGTGAAGAACAATCCCTTCATAACATCCACTCGAGTAAAGAACACACTCCAGTAAGTAGGTGTATCAGTATCTAAGTCTACCATAAAGAGAAGACTTCATGAGAGTAAATACAAAGGATTCACCACAAGGTGCAAACCATTAATCAGCCTCAAAAATAGAAATGCCAGAATTGACTTAGCCAAAAAACACCTGAAGAAGCCAGCCCAGTTCTGGAACAGCATTCTTTGGACAGATGAGACTAAGATCAACCTGTACCAGAATGATGGGAAGAAGAAAGTTTGGAGAAGAACTGGAACAGCTCATGATCCAAAGCACACCACATCTTCTGTAAAACATGGTGGAGGCGGTGTGATGGCATGGGCATGCATGGCTTCCAATGGCACTGGGTCACTTGTGTTTATTGATGATGTGACAAAAGACAGAAGCAGCCGGATGAATTCTGAAGTGTATAGGGATATACTTTCTGCTCAGATTCAGCCAAATGCAGCAAAGTTGACTGGACGGCACTTCACAGTACAGATGGACAATGATCCAAAACATACTGCAAAAGCAACCCAGAAGTTTTTTAAAGCAAAGAAGTGGAATATTCTGCAATGGCCGAGTTAATCACCAGATCTCAACCCAATCGAGCATGCATTTCACTCGCTCAAGACAAAACTTAAGGCAGAAAGACCCACAAACAAGCAACAACTGAAGACAGCTGCAGTAAAGGCCTGGCAAAGCATCACAAAGGAGGAAACCCAGCGTTTGGTGATGTCCATGGGTTCCAGACTTCAGGCAGTCATTGCCTGCAAAGGATTCTCAACAAAATATTGAAAAGTAACATTTTACTTACGGTTATGTTTATTTGTCCAATTACTTTTGAGTCCCTGAAATGAGGAGCATTTGTATAAAAATAGCTACAATTTCTACATGTTTAATCATATATTTTTGTTCAACCCCTTGAATTAAACCTTAAAGTCTGCACTTCAATTCCGTTGTAGTTGTTTCATTTCAAATCCAATGTGATGGCATGCAGAGCCCAAATCATGAAGACTGTGTCACTGTCCAAATATTTCTGGGCCTAACTGTATATATCGGTGATGCCATAAAAAACGTCTACGCATTTCATATAAAACTATCACTTATATCGGGATTTAAAAGACACATACCCCATTTCTACTTGTCACCGCCTGCCTCTCCCCCATAGTGTGCCAGGCGTGTGCTATAATGGGTTCCAGTGGTTAGCAGCTAACTGCAAGCTAATGTTTTCGTCAAATAGCCACTACTTCTGTTTGACAGGGATGTGGGACCTTTTCCCACCGTGCTGAGTCAGAGAATCCAACCTTGTTTTAATTGGAGGCAAGTAACGTTAACACCATCTCCCTCCAATAACACTGGTCAACACCAAATTTATTGTCTAAGTTTTTTCTTAGCTGATTTAGGACAATTTTGATGTGCTGAATCCAAAAATCTCATTGGTTTTACTCAATCAGGTCAACTTTTTGAACTATGGCCACATGTTTTTTATGTTTTTCTTTACATGTACAGGTCTTTTCGCTTTATATGATGCAAAATTCTTTATTTCTTTAAATTCTCTGAATTTTGAACAATGATGACGTGACATTCAATTTACACGTACTTACCTTTATCAATGCCTACTATTCAATTTACAGTACAACTGTATAACTGCTGAACAACTGCTTACAACTTAGCATAAAGACCTGACCGAGAGAAACGGATGTCATTTTCGGATTCAGCGATGCAAAATTGTGTTAAAACAGTTGAGAAAAAAAAAAAAAAAAAAAAAGAAAACAAAAAAATTATTTTTGCTATGTTGTGTTATAAAACAGTAAATGCTAAATGACGATGCTAACTTGTCGCCAATAGGAAACAGTGTATCAGACCATAGTTTCTTTGGTTTAAATTACTGCTGAGTTTCTTTATTTTGTCTGAAAAAAATATTACTAAAGCTGCAAAAGTGTGTGACAGCGGCCGCATACACACTAAATAAATAAAATGTGTCGGGGGAACAAACTGGCTCTCAGCGTAACTTGATTTATAATGATTTTTAATTATGCCTCAGTGAGAGGCAATACGGTAGCCAGTTAGTGGCGTCTGTGTATGGCTGTCTCTCTCTCTCTCTCTCTCTCCTTGTGTGTGTCCGCCTCTGTTTCAGCTTGCCCGGTCCAAATTAACTGGAACTAAAAGCTTGTGTCATAGTATCACCATATTTTCTTGACTTTTAATTTGTCAGAATTTTGAAATCACGCTTTGTTTTTGAAATAAACACAAAAATAGCTCACCTTTACCGCCAACGGAACGGTACTGCACATGCACCCGGAAACACTTGCCAGAGGAAATTACTCAGCAATCTGCCAATACTGTGTGAACAAATGTCCGTCTTTTTGCCTGTCTGTTTTCCTCCTTTGCCACTAAACAGCAAAAGCTCCTGTTCGTCTTGATCGTCATTGTATTCACGTACCTCCATCGCTTCCACCATTTAAAACGTCTGCCACTGTGCTCTTCTTCTGTGCTTACAGCTGTTCAAATCAGGTTGGTGGCTCTTGCCTGCAGCCAACAGTATGGGCATGGGAACTGCAGATTATTTTCACTTTGCATGCTTGTACAGTGGTACCTCTACTTACGAACGTCTCTACATACGGAATTTTCAGGTTACGACACGCCTCAAAGGGAAAATATTGCCTCTTGTTACGAAAGAAATTTCAGGATACGAAAGGCAAAAAAGTACGCGCTCCTCGCAGCTCCCGTAGTTTACCGAACGTAAACATACTTGTAGCTGCTCTGCCATTGGCTATCGCCTAGCATCTTCCTGGTATCCCATTGGCCACGAAGTGTTCGGGAAGTTCGGGCAGTTTTACGTGTGTGTACAGTACAGTATTAACTTTTATTCACTATGGGCCCCAAGAAAGTGATGGAGATAAGTGGAAAAGGAGGAAAGAAGAAGAAGAGAGTTTTTTTGTCCATACAAACAAAGCAAGAGATAATAGAAAGGTATGAAAAAGGGATGCGTTTGGTTGATCTCGCCAAAGAATATGGCCGTAATACATCTACGATCGGCACGGTATTAAAACAAAAGGAAGCCGAAGGATTGTTAAAAGCCGACAAAAGCAAACGTCCTTGGATCGGTTCTTCACAAAACGTCAGGCAAAAACCACTGATGAGAGAGAACATGAACCAAAGAAGGCAAAAGGTGACGACGACGATAGCAGTTAAACGGTAAATGAACATAATTTTTATTATTCTTTACTTTATTCTTTGTTTTTTTAAATTATGTACAACTCTCATTTTATGTTTATTGTGCAGTAATCTAATTGTAACATGTATTTGTTACATGTTTTGATGCATTTTTATGATTTATAAAAAATTTATGTCCGAATTTTGGGGGGCTTGGAACGGATTAGGGCATTTACATGTAAAACGCGTCTCTACTTACGGAATTTTCACGTTACGAAAATACTTCTGGAACGAATTAATTTCGTAAGTAGAGGTACCACTGTACTCCAAAACTACTACATGAATTTGGATGAAATTTTTACCAGAGGTGGTCCTTGGGCTAGAGAGGAACCTGTAACATTTTGGTGATGATCCGGGAACGTATACCTCCGCCAAGGCTCTGGCACCGAGGCATCAGCACCTTGGTGCTTTCAATAGTCAAGTAGTGATAATGAATAGTTGAAGTCATATCAAATGCTCATTAAAAATACAATTTTATAACAACACTGCAAAATTAAGTGGGGGGAAAATGGTGCATACAATTAATGACAAATCTGCACAATTGATTTTTTTCACTATGTAATTTAAAACATAGAAAGAGATGGTCCTTTTTATTCGTTATATATAAACTACAGAATTTACAGGAAATGTAACGTGATATGTCTATCAGTATCATCAAATAAGTATCATCAGTATCATCAAATAAGATTACTTACATTGTGAGCCAATATGACCAACATTTTGGTCATATTGTACAGTCCTATAAGAGAGCACAGGGGGTGACAACCTTGACCTTTTGACCCCAACCCATAGTCAGAGGTCAGGATCCCAAGGTGAACCTGTGTAGCAAGTTTGGTGACCCTAGCTTTCTTTGGTGTTGAGATATAGTTTATAAGCCATTATGATAATTACCTCGCAATCCCAAAACCATAGTCACACTTCAGGGTCACAAGGTGAACTTGTGTACCAAGTTTGGTGACACTAGCTTTACTCGTACAGTAATAAGGCATAGGGAATGTTAACTTTGACCCCTTGACCCCAAACCCATAGTTAGGTAAGGGGGCAAGTCATCCACGATGCATCTTAGATACAACTACTGTATCGATTTGAAAAGCCTACATCATTTCTTACAGTAGTTATTGTGTTTAGAAGATTTAGGGAAAGATCTGACCTCTGACCTTAAGGTCATCCAATGAGAATGAAATTGCAATATGCGCATCATCAGAGTACATCAAACCATGGTACCAAGTTTCAAAACAATCAGAACAAAACTGTAGGAGGAGTTGGTTTCACAAAAGTGGGACAGACGGACAGACCCATAACATAATCCCCCGGTGGTCGAAGACCAAAGGGCTCCTCCACCCCTTTGAGTTTCAACCGGTGAGGGATAAAGAAAATGTTAACAAAATACGTCACAAACACTTCATTAAGAAAAGTATGAGCTGTTAAAATGTGGCAAAAGTACAGTCAATGACCCCTTTAAAATTTTTTTGTTTGTTCTCCCTTTACTTTTCATTAATTTAACATACAAAACAGAACCTGAATATGAGGAATCCACCGAACAGTAAAACATAACTATGGTATTTATATCTGTGGTATTTATAGGAGCTCTGAAAAGCAGATTTAAGGATTAATTTTGGACACTCAGTGATACTTCCCAGTGGATTACTTTATAAAACTGTGGACACAGTAAATTCCAGATGTGTGCTGGTTCTTCTGTATGAGCGGATGTTACCAATGAGAACATGAGCCCTGATGTTCGATCACGAGTGACTCCGGCGTGTCCACTGACCCTTACCTCTGTCCCCATGCACTTTGCCATCGTAGTTCTTGATGAGCTCCTCGATGAAGGTACCATCCTGGTCCAAGATCTCGTCACCCATGTAAGGAATGTTGTGGAGCACTGTCTCATCCTCCACCTGGAACAATAAAAATGATCAACAGATGTGAAGAGCTTTGGTTACTACTGTTCAGAGCTGCTGCCATCATTCAAACCCACCATGAAGTTCTGCTGCAGCGGCGACCACGAGTACATGACTGGGACAGAGGCCACGGCGTTCAGAGTCTTCAGAGGAATCACCTGACGGGGAAACTCGGAGAATCCGCTGTCCACAGTGCACTGTAACGCAGAAAAACATTCACAGCCGTTCATCTACGCAGCTGACAGAAACAGTTCTAACTCATCGTTAGTGCCCTCACCTCTCTGGTTCCTCTTAACGAGCTGACGGACGTTGTGATGTGGACCGGCTGGATCCTCCTGGTCTTCCACTCCTGGTTAAGGATGTCCGTCCGCTCCATGATCTTCTGACGGTTGCTGCTGAACATGCTCTGGACGAGTCAAAGGAAATTTACTTGTTAAAAAGTTGTTAGGTCGCCATGTTTTTATTTTAATGTAAAGATTCAGGTTTACAAGGACACCTCTCAAAGTGAACAATCAGTTTAGGGTTGACCTAAAAACAGAATCTAAATGGAACCAATAACAACTTAACAATTCATCAAAACACAGCTGTAGAGTGATGGTCCGTGTATGTGACCAAACCTTGATTTCGTCAGCCCGTCTGAAGCGTTTCAGCTGCCGAAGCCTCATGTACTCAGACTTTACCCTCTTCTTCCAGCGGGCAGGGCCCTTCTCAGAGCGTTTCCCAGTCAGCACCATGATTTACCTGCACATACACAGACACAGGAACATCACTACAACTGATCCTATACGGGAACACAAATTAAATCTTGTCACATTTTCTCTCTTTGTGGTTTCAAACACCACCACAAAATAACAGCAGCTTAAAGAGACATGACATTTTTACATTTTATGCCTAAAAAAGTGGCTGTGCCCAGATGGCATCAGTCAGTTCTCCCTGGCTGGTAGGGAGGACTCCGTCCAGTTTGTTTTGTATTTGTCTGGCACAACACTTAATAAATGCAAGTTTGCAAGGAATTCTTCTGCCTCTTGAATTATTTTTCAAACTTTTCTACCACACCACCATGTGATAGAAAGAGCTAGATCACAAACAATGATACCTGGTATTCATCTCCCCGTTTCCACCAATTTTGTGGGACAGGAACTTAACATATCTGTACCTGGTCCTCTCCCCCATTGTGTCTCCATTGTGGAGGTAGGAACCATTAGTCTCCAGAGGATTTGTTGGTGAGGTAATTGACAGTTTCGACCCTGATGCAGGGTGACAAAGTAAAATGTGTTTAAATTACATTGCAATCACACAGAAATGATTATCCACGGAATTAACATTGAGATCACAGGACCAACTTGCCACTGTTGTTCATTTAATAATTGCGGAGGGGAATGGATCGATGACACGGCAGAGTTGCATAAGTAACACCAGCGGGAACTCCATCTCCCGTTTGCCTGCTGTGCAGTTTCACATCCTGGCAAAAGACAGCGACGGTGGCCATGTTATGTGTGCTGTTGTTCCACTGTAATGTTCATGTCCTCCTGAAGCTCACACTCCTTAACCCCACTGTGGTGCCCTTGAGCAAGGCCCTTAACCCCAAATGCTCCAGTGGAGCTGCTCAGTCTGTGGTTGGACTGGCCAGCTTCCAGGTGTGAGCGTGAACAGGGTGTCCTTGAAAAAGAGAGGCTGCCTCTCAATGGAACTTCCTTGTACAAAGGTTAAATTAAAGCATACCTGTGGTGGTCGTGAAGACGCATTTGACTTGAAAACATTATGAAAAAGTATTTCTTATTTTGGTAAATAATTTTTGCCAGCCATATACCACCAGACATATATTCAAATAGGACCTTGGCCATGGGCAGCCAATGAAAACTGTGGGCGCAGCCATGACACATGCGGATGTGACGTCACTTCGTTGATACTCAACAGTCAATGCTCCGCCTGTATGAGAGACTAGGGTGCTGTTGTGAGTGTTTTTATTCTATTATGGCTGAATTGTCGGACTCTGAGGAAGAATTTGTCCAACATGGCTACAGGTTTGAGCCAGAAAGGTCTTATGAGGGTTAAAGTGACGAAGTGGTCCTCACACACAACGCAATTTCGTCTGAAATTATTCGTCTGTGCCCTGTTTCGGCTCCGATCTTCTGACAAGGTGAGCTGGGTTTGGGTACACAAAAAAAGTGTTTGTTTTTTTCGCTTATTATTCAGACATCCAAAGGCTTTACATTCCGCCATGTTGCGATATCCATATTGCATTGTATGTTTTTGTTTTTAAAAGAGCAACAAGTGTCTGCTGCTCTGTAGATAGTTTTAGAATCATCTTCCGAGATCAGATGAGACAAGCCGCTGAATTTAAGCATTTATTTATTTATTTTCTACTCGTTTTAGTTCTGCATTTAATATGAATCCTGAGTTTGAAATAAACGTTTGAATTTGAATATCCCCGAAGCCGCCACACATCCGGGTACTCAGATCGCAGTTTTCGAATTATCGTCATTTACGAGCTCAGATCAGAAAAGATGGCTCGCCGAATTTAAACATTTATTTATTTATTTTCTACTTGTTTTAGTTCTGCATTCAATATGAATCCTGAGTTTGAAATAAACGTTTGAATTTGAATATCCCCGAAACCGCCGCACATCCGGGTACTCAGATCGCAGTTTTCGAATTATCGTCATTTACGAGCTCAGATCAGAAAAGACGGCTCGCCGAATTTAAACATTTATTTATTTATTTTCTACTCGTTTTAGTTCTGCATTTAATATGAATCCTGAGTTTGAAATAAACGTTTGAATTTGAATATCCCCGAAGCCGCCGCACATCCGGGTACTCAGATCGCAGTGTTAGAATTATCGTCATTTACGAGCTCAGATCAGAAAAGACGGCTCGCCGAATTTAAACATTTATTTATTTATTTTCTACTCGTTTTAGTTCTGCATTTAATATGAATCCTGAGTTTGAAATAAACGTTTGAATTTGAATATCCCCGAAGCCGCCGCACATCCGGGTACTCAGATCGCAGTTTTCGAATTATCGTCATTTACGAGCTCAGATCAGAAAAGACGGCTCGCCGAATTTAAACATTTATTTATTTATTTTCTACTCGTTTTAGTTCTGCATTTAATATGAATCCTGAGCTTGAAATAAACGTTTAAATTTGAATATCCCCGAAGCCGCTCCACATCCGGGTACTCGAGGCTCAGCCAATACTGATCCAGATCGCGGTGTCAACGAAATTACATCACAGGAAGCGTCCTGGAAGTCCCTGTAGCCGCTAGTATGGCTGTACCCATGTTTTGCTGACATAGCTGAACCAGCAGATCAGCAATGGATTTATATCAAATTGCTTTGAACGTGAATTTCAACTTAAACTTGAACTAGAACGTGAGACAGGGGCTCAATATAATATCTTTTTTTCCACGACCACCACAGGTACGCTTTAAAAAAAAAAAATTAAATACTGCAAAAACACTGTATGCTCACAGATGCTGAATAATCGTTCACTCTCCTCAGTCAAGGCAGCATTCGATTATACATTTTTAAGCATTAGAACGTCACTGTAATCTTTCCTGGGTCAAACCTGGCGCTTTCATTTCCTTCTGTGTTGTTTACATTGTTAGCCTGGATTTCCAGATTTCTGGATGAGGTCTGTTGTGGATACAGTGTGGACAGAGCCTTGCAGCAACCTCCACCCACTCCATTTGTGTTTTGACCTGGCACAGATCAGAACAAGGTTCGAAATACAAGATCACGAGAGAATTATATAAAATAACGCAAGAGCTCAAGAAAGACCCAAAAGAAACCGAGGCGGACCAATTGCGATCATGTGATAACAACAAGGACGCGTGATGTACCGGCTCTCCATCTGGATTTGTGTGTGCCAATAATACACAGGTTGCCTGTTAGTTTTAATTCTGTGAAGTGTTTGTATGTCATGTCAAAGTTTTTATCTTCTCTGACACAGTGGTGGAGGAGTAGACCTCAGAAAATGACAGACGCTCCTTAAATATTTTTTTAATGAAGAAACAGCTATTAAATACAGTAAATACCGGGGCATTTCCTTGTGGACTGGATCCAGCATCCATCAAAAACAGATTTGTTGCATATTTTTAGCGATTTGAATTAGACAAGCCAGATTTCATTCCACAATGGTCCGGATCAGGTGGGGAGTAGAACATTAATAACTAGAATGGGAACTATACGCTGTGGAGACCACATCACAGCCATAACGGACCACATCCAGAGTCAGTAGAAACCCTGGTTTATCCAATCAGCATTGACTCAATCCTAAACCCCACCCAGCAGTTTCGGGGAGGGGGGGATGCTGAAGTACCTACTCCTGACCTGGGCCCTATTTCGGCCGCTACGAGTTCCTGAAAAGTTCCTCTTTTCTGGGAGGGTAGAGGGGAAAAAATAAATCTAAAATCTCTGACAGAAAAAGCCCAAATAATCATTTTTAAAAAGGTAAAGTTAACATTTTTGAGGTGAATTTTTTCTACATTGATCTTTAAATGTCCTGAGCATTTGAGTTTAGATTAATCATAACTTTATGAGGCAAGGTTAACCCCTTGCACTCTGGTCAATTTCCCTAAAAATGCCTAAAAATAACGTACCCAAAGTAAATCAAAAGCTGTTCTTCAACCCTTTGCAGCATCTTCATGGGGTTGGTCTCATTTAAAAGAAAACACTTTGAATTTTTTGGCAAAACAGTCATAATCTCTCTAAGTGCTCCTGCCACTGAGTAACAGTCATCTAAACATACTGAACTTGAAGAAAATAAAGTTCGCCTGGGTGTTTTTTTGGATACAAATGCTTGCAAATAACACACAGCTTCAGATCCGGGCTGGGAAATGCAACAGAAATGTAGAACCAAGTGTTATCCAGCTGAGGTCCAAATTTTGTAACAATACCACAAAAAATGAATATATTACACAGCCTTTTTGTCAGGTTGTTCCCAGGCGTTTTTGAACTGTGCCAAATTGCACAGTTTGGAAAAACGTCTTTAATTTCTGAATGATTCAATATAGAAGCTTCATCTTGGGCTCTAATGAAAGGTGACACTCAGGGCTGTGTGTGTGTGGGAGGGGGGTTGTTTATTCATTCATGAATGAATGAATGAACAAACAAGCCCCCACACACAAAGAAGCATGCCACGTAAAAAATGTGTGGCTTTTTTTTTTTTTTACAAGAAAAAATAACCTACAGTGCACTAAAAATTATACTAAAATATCTGTAATGTAGAAGATAACCACCCCACCCCCCCACCCCCCCCAACAGAGGACGGACATCGTCCATCGCCACATGACGGACTGCGGGGACCGTGCGCCGCGGTCTACTATGCACAGTTGTACTAAAATATCTGCAATATATCTGTAATCCGCTACAGAGGAGTAGTGGGGGTGGGTGGGTGGGGACCGTTCTCGGCGCACGGTCCAGTCCATGTGCCGCGGTCCGTCATGTGGCAATGACGCACAGTTGTAATTTACCGATCGGTCAAAAGTCATTTTGATTACAATTTTTAGGGATAAAGAATAATTTAGCTTAAAACACTTATCTGTCCACAACAGCAGTGTCGCTGGCAAACTTCTCTTCCTCATTGTCAGACGAACATGACGCTGGTCCGCTTGTTACGACTCGTGGTCCTGGTCACGCGACCCGGTCAAACCATGATTCCATTATTGCGGTTTTGCGCTTCCATGATTGCGGTTTTGGCGAACGATTTTTCAAAACAAATAAGAACAGTAGTAAGAAAAAAACACTGGCGAACGCTACCGTCACACACAGCGGCTTACACTAAACAGATTTTACGCACAGGACGCACGCTTTCAATCGTTGAACTTCTCTGCTTCAATTGGCTCGCTGTATTCGCAGCCGTTGGTAGGCGGGTCCTTCTTGCTAGGTTTTCAGTCATTGGTTCTTCAAGGTTTCAGAAACCCAATTCAAGGCTCTTATTAGTCGAATGAGAGGTCAATCAAATCTAAACCAATCAAAGCACTCCTTTGGCTTTCTGTTCGTGGCTGTGTCTGTAGTGGAAGAACGGAAATGCAGCTTTTTTTTTTTTTTTTTTCAGTGTGCATCCTAGTGCGCACGAGGGCGCACTAGTACGCAGAGACGCGACTGCCCACGGTATCCTGGAGTGCAAGAGGTTAAATAACACCTAATGTTGTAAAGCAAATATCCACAAAGCACGAAGGTCCATAGAGCCTCAGAAGTAAAAGTTAATTTACAACCGAAAACACCTTTTATAGATGTTGGTTGGAACAGTGCAACCCTGATCAGTGTTTTAAAAAAACAAACTACAAACACACCAATCTGAAAGCCTATCAAACTGTGGGCCTCTGGCTGATGTTCTGTGTGTTTTGGAGACAGAACTCAGTCCCTTCAGAAGTTCGCGATGCTGCGATAGTGTCAATTCACGCAAAATCAGCGCAACTATTGTGCGACCTTGCAACTTTGTCCAATCACCGCAACTTTCCCGCAATTTTGGCCAATCCTCGCCATCTTCTGCCAATTTCACCAATCAAATTTTTCTCGAACTAGTGCTCAAACGCTCAGTCTAACCAATCAATGCATCGCTGCACCGCATTCACTTCTGTGTTTACAGTGAGTATTAACGGAACACATCAAAAGAGTGTGCGATTAAAAACAAAAAAAACAAACAAAAAAACCCCAAACCACTCACCCGCAAGGTTTCCAACACCATCCCTTCCTCCATCTCCCCCAGCCTGCCAGAGGACGTCTCGCCACGTCTCTGTCCTGAGTGGGTGTACGAAGCGTTTGTGAACGAATGAACGAACGAAGGGTTTGTGTTGAAAAACGTCCGCCTGCCCCAAAAGCACCCTGCTGCGGGAGCGCGCATGAGGACAGACACCATAAAACTACCAACAAAACGAGCAACTCTAACACTACAGCCAGCATTTGAACATTTTATACATCTTTAGAGGTAAAATCATTACTACATCTTGTCAATGACCTTTAAAGGCCAAATGTCACGTAACAGGGTACTTTAAATGTCTTGAAACTAGATATAAAAGGGAACCGATCCGTTCGGGTCTTGGTGCATATGCTTCAGTAACATCAGAATATTCGTTAATTTAAAACTGCCGCGCTTGGCCTGACACGGCCCCTGGAATCGCCTGGGGAAGAAGGCGGAAGTGACGAAATAGATTGTACCCTAGTTTGATGCTTGGGGTATTTCGATTGATTGTTTATATGGAGACTGGAAGGTTGAAGTGAGCAACAACAAAGAAAAAATTGGATATTTCACCCATACCTTAAAACGGGACTATCAGGGACAGCTGGGTAATAAGGGACATTTCTCTGGGAAATGTTTTCATACCTGTCAAGTGAGACGTTTTCGCCGTATTTTAATACCGTAAAACGCAGCTAAAACGGACGGCGGAGTAATAAGGGACACTTTTCTGGGAAATGTTTTAAATGTAATTCGTGTTGTCAAATATTTTAAGGATTCATGGATATTTGACAATAACAACACAACTCAGCGTCCGGCGCAAAATAAAAAAAAAGCAGAATTCTGTATTTGTAAGGCGATTCCTCTCTGTTCCGCAGCCCAGCTGAAAGTGTTAAACCATTATCCTAATGACTTCTCATTGTAGTGAGAATAGCTCCCGCTGAGCGATCTGCCCGCCCCGACAATCAGACTAATGATTGAGTCCACACTTCTCAATGTAGTGCGAATAGCTCAGGCTGAGCGATCTGCCAGCACCCAAGCTGTGGGGGGGATCACACACACGACGTGCTCCTCAACACACTCAATTTTTTTTCCCGTAGATTTTTCTTTTGGGCGTACAGAAATGGCAATACGCCCGTTTTTGCTAAAATTGCATTTTCCTTAAAATATTTGACAATAACAACACGAATTACATTTAAAACATTTCCCAGAAAAGTGTCCCTTATTACTCCGCCGTCCCTTATAGCCGCGTTTCACGGTATTAAAATACGGCAAAAACGTCTCACTTGACAGGTATGAAAACATTTCCCAGAGAAATGTCCATTATTACTCCGCCGTCCCTTATAGCCGCGTTTCACGGTATTAAAATACGGCGAAAACGTCTCACTTGACAGGTATGAAAACATTTCCCAGAGAAATGTCCATTATTACTCCGCCGTCCCTTATAGCCGCGTTTCACGGTATTAAAATACGGCGAAAACGTCTCACTTGACAGGTATGCGCCTCCATTTTCATATTGATCTGGTCAATTTCTTGACAGCAGCGGCTCTCCTCCACTGTAATAATAATGGCTTCCGAAAAATCAATATTTATGGGGCACCCTCGACAGACCCCCTTCGGCTTCCCAATTCTGGAGGCGATTAATGTCCAGTTCAATGACATTTTCCACTGGTTCTGCTCTCTGGTCATCGTTGGAACTGTTGTCATCAGACAAAGCATCTGATTCCGTCTCGGACGGCTCGAACCTGTAAGGTTCTATGCCTCTGTCACTGTGTGAACCACTGACAAAAAAAAAGACAAAAAAAAAGAAAAGAAAACTAAACTAATTTGTTCACAATCGCTGTCACTTTCCGTCATGATTGTCCAATGTTGATAAGTGTGAATGTGGATAGGCAGGGCAGCCAGGGTACAACTTGTGACGTCAAAAACATGGGCGTGGTCTGGACTGGCTGTCACAAGCCAGCAAGCAAGGTCGGGCCTTCACCTGGTGTATTTGTGAGATTTATGTATTTGTGTATTTATGAGACGAGACAGCATTCATCCCACTTTGGATGGTGCTTCTCATTTATCTAACAATCTGGCATCTTTTTTATCCAAATTTCCAAAACCCTGACTACTCAGAGTTGGGACCAGGAAGCAGAGTCGCAGTCTTACACGCCTCTCTGCAGCTCCTCTTCAGCCGCCACCCCTCAGCTTAGCCCCTGTCTTCCCCATCAGAGAATCGTTGTCTGCTCCCTCCAAAGTGAATAAAAATATAATGTATAAGCATCCCAAAGTGATAAAGCAAAATATTGCTAAAACTCAAATTAAACATAAAGCCTCTAAACTGAATGATTTGGCCTCTGTTCCTCCTCATAATTTAAAAATTAAATGTGGTTTATTAAATATTAGGTGTCTAACTCCCAAGTCTCTGTTAGTCCATGATTTGTTAATTGATCATCAGATTGATTTAATTTCCCTTACAGAGACTTGGTTAGGACAAGAGGATTATGTTGGTTTAAATGAATCAACTCCCTCTGGTTATTTAAACTGTCAAAATCCCAGAAGTTCTGGTCGTGGAGGAGGAGTAGCAACAATTTACCATTCCAAATTACTAGTTAATGTAAAGCAAAAAACATGTTATAATTCCTTTGAGGGCCTGGTCCTCAGTATTGGGCACTTTAGCAATTTTAGGTTAAACCCAATTTTATTTGCCATAGTTTATCGTCCCCCATCAACCTACTCAGAATTTTTATCCGAATTTGCTGATTTCTTAGCTGATTTAGTGCTGAAATCTGATAGAATAATTATAGTAGGGGACTTTAATATACATGTGGATGTAGATAGTGACTGCCTTAATGTGGCATTTAATTCAATATTAGATTCGATTGGGTTTTCTCAGAAAGTAGGAAATTCTACTCATTACCTCCACCATACATTGGACCTTGTTCTGACATATGGCATAGAAATAGAAAATCTTGTAGTGTCTCCTCATAACCCTGTACTGTCAGACCATTGTCTGTTAACCTTTGATTTTACTATTTCTGACTATTTGGCTCCTAAAGAAAAATATTATTACAGTAGATGCCTCTCAGATGATGCTGTTTCCAAATTTCTGCAGATTGTTTCCTCTATGCCATGTGTCAACACAACGGAAATAAGCTATAGACAGCTTGCTCCTTCTGGAATTGATAACATGGTGGATAGTGTTTCAGCTTCTCTGCATCAGACTCTAGACTTGGTGGCCCCCTTAAAAAAGAAAAAGTCTAATCAGAGATTTCTAACTCCTTGGTTCAACACAGAAACTCGTACCTTAAAACAGAAGACTCGTCAATTAGAAAGAAAATGGCGCTCTACTAATTTAGATGAAATCTATTTAGCTTGGAGAAATCATCTTTTAATTTATAAAAAATCTCTTAGAAAAGCTAGAACGAGTTATTACTCTGCATTAATAGAAGAGAACAAGAATAATCCCAGGTTTCTTTTCAGCACTGTAGCCAGGTTGACAAAGAGTCAGGACTCTGTCAATCCTAGCATTCCCTTAGAGCTTACTAGTCAGGACTTTATGAACTTTTTCAATAATAAAATTTCATCCATCAGAGATAAAGTCAATCAGATTCTTCCCACAGTTAACTTAAATACTGTAACTACTACAACTCCTTCTATTGATGTCTGTCTTGATGAGTTTACTCCAATCGACCTTTGTGAGTTAGACAAAATAGTTTCCTCATCCAAACCTTCAACTCGTCTTTTAGACCCTATTCCTACCAGGTTATTTAAAGAAGTCTTCCCACTTATTGGTAGCTTTATTCTTCATATAATCAATTCTTCATTAACTTTAGGCCATGTACCGCAGGCTTTTAAAACGGCTGTAATTAAACCCTTACTCAAAAAGCCAACGCTAGATCCAGGAGCTTTAGCTAACTATAGACCAATCTCTAATCTCCCTTTCATTTCAAAAATCTTAGAAAGAGTTGTTGCTACGCAATTATTTTACCACCTGCAGGGAAATGGTTTACTTGAAGAGTTTCAATCTGGGTTTAGAATCCATCATAGTACTGAAACAGCCTTAGCGAAGGTCACTAACGACCTCCTCATTGCATCTGATAATGGACTAGTTTCTGTACTTGTCCTTTTAGACCTTAGTGCAGCTTTTGATACTATCGATCATAATATTCTACTTGATAGATTAGAACACTATGTTGGACTTAATGGAACTTCATTGCAATGGTTTAGATCTTATTTATCTGATAGGTTCCAGTTTGTTCATGTAAATAATGAGTTTTCTTTCAACTCAAAGCTTAGTCATGGAGTTCCACAGGGATCTGTGCTAGGCCCTACTCTTTTTAGTTTATATATGCTTCCGTTAGGCAACATTATTAGAAAGCACTGTATACATTTTCATTGTTATGCAGATGACACACAATTATACCTGTCAATGAAGCCAGATGATACTAATCAATTAGCCAAGTTAGAAGCCTGTCTTAAGGAAATCAAAGCTTGGATGACTTGTAATTTCCTGCTATTAAATTCAGATAAGACTGAAGTCATTCTTGTTGGTCCAAAAAACCTTAGAAATTCCTTTCCAAATCAAACTTTCAGTTTGGATGCGGTTACTCTTTCTCTTAATAGCTCTGTGAGGAACCTTGGAGTTATTTTTGATCAGGATTTGTCCTTCAATTCACATATTAAATTTGTTTCTAAGACTGCCTTCTATCATTTGCGTAATATTGCCAAGATTAGGAGCATCTTGTCTCAAGAGTGATGCTAAGAAACTGATCCACGCTTTTGTTAGCTCGAGATTAGATTATTGTAATTCTTTATTATCAGGCTGTCCTAAAACATCTTTAAAAAGTCTTCAGCTGATCCAAAATGCTGCAGCAAGAGTTTTAACAGGTACTAGAAAGAGAGATCATATCTCTCCGGTTCTGGCCTCCCTTCATTGGCTTCCCATAGAGTTTAGAATTAAGTTTAAAATCCTTCTTCTTACTTACAAAGCTATAAACAATCAGGCTCCTTTTTATTTAAAAGATCTGATACTACCGTATTATCCTAACAGAGCACTACGCTCCCAAAATGCAGGATTACTTGTAATACCTAGAATCTCCAAAAGTACAATGGAAGGCAGAGCCTTCAGTTATCAAGCTCCTCTCCTGTGGAATCAGCTGCCAATCTGGATTCGGGAGTCAGACTCGATCTCTGTTTTTAAGAATAGGGCTAAAACCTACCTTTTTGATATAGCCTACAATTAGGGAGGGAACATGTGTTTCTGAGCCCTCCCTTAGTTATGCTGCTAATAGGTTTAGTCAGCCGGGGGACCTCCAGTAATGCACTGGGCCTCACTCCTTTCCTCACTGTCTATGAAATATTTTTTTTTGCTGGTCATTAACATTTGTTTGTTCTCTCCCATAGATTGAGTCCCCATCGTGCTGTTTGCTCTCTACATGTCTGTTCTTTTCTTTTTCTCTATCCCCTCACCCCCCAGCCAGTCGCAGCAGATGACTGCCCCTCCCTGAGCCTGGTTCTGCTGGAGGTTTCTTCCTGTTAAAAGGGAGTTTTTCCTCTCCACCGTTGCCAAGTGCTTGCTCACAGGGGATCGCCTGATTGCTGGGGTCTTTCTGCAACTGTGGGGGTTCCCTCCTACAGTTGATAGTGCTATGAGATGACTGTTGTTGTGAAATGGCGCTATATAAATAAAGTTGAATTGAATTGAATTATTTTGTGCAATTATGTAAATACAGGTGGGTGATATGGTCTCCGGTATGAATATTTGGTTTAAGCTATGTGTATTTTATCTAAATTCGTTGTCATTTAGAAAAAAAAATTACGTGACATTTGGCCTTTAAAACTGTGACTCTCAAGTCTGGACACGGACCACCCCCCCACCCCTCCCCGCTGTAAATGAAAGATGTGTGTCTGAAGAGACAAGTGTGTGTCAAGATGTGCGGCAGACAGACAGGTAGGAGTTAGGTATGAAAAGAGAGAACTCCAATATACAACACAGAGCAAGAGAATAAATTATTTATTTTTTCCTCTCCGCTTGGTACCGAGTGGTTAGGGAGCGTAGGGAGTTTTCAAATGAAGGTGCTGCCAATAATTTCCAAATGTAAACTCTTTACCATGCATTCAATGCAATTTAGCTGTTGTAATGGATATTGTGTTTTAGTCTGTATTTGCTGCTGCACAAGAGTTTCTGTATAGCAGAAGTTTCACTGGAAAAAACCATCTGCTTTAAAATTTGTAATTCTTCCCACAACTTTTAGTGCAAAAAGTCTAAAAACACTACAACTTTTTAAAAAAGCTGCCGCAAATTCAGGCTTCTTGGGCCGCAACAATCATAAAAACATCCCGTGAAATCCTGGAGGGACTGAGAACTGTATTTACGCTTCAGTTAAATGTGGTCAAACTTCAGAGGTGATTTGGAAGATCAGCTATAAATCTGTCCCAGTTGCCTTGAGTGTACTTACACCTTAACTCCAATCACAGCTAATGTTTTTTAACATCAGGTGTAAATGGATCCATGGAAACGATCGTTCACATAACAGGTTTGAAACAGAGAAATATTGAATTTGAATTAGAACATTTTTCTTTCCTCATTCACTCCTGTCTTGTAACGTTGGCTTCCCCACTCTTCTATTCTCCTCCCTGCTGTATGAAATACATCTAACAGACGATATTAATGAAAGCAGGTAGCCCAACATCAAATTCAGATAAAAGATCTTAATAAAAGCTGAAGTTCGTGTGTGAAACCTGTGTACACCGTTAGTAAATGAGGCCAAAAATCAAACATCAATTTAGGTTTCACTTCATAAAATAATTAGAAGGTGAAATTACTTAAAAAGCAGTTCTAACGTCTCATTTGTGTTTGTGTCAACACTGTAAATAGTTCAAAGGCAGGTGGAACATTTCCTGACCCCCCTTCCCTCTGATAAGTCTGCTGCTCACACACAGATCTGAACAGGAAATGCACGTTCTCTCCTGTCCTTCGTCATAACTGAGTAAATTACAGCAGTCGTCCATCAATGTGGAGCAGCCATCAGTTCCATCTGCCTCCCCAGCAGCCAACGCAAGTCTGTTCTGACTCAAATCTCACACTTTATATTGGATTTCTCAGACGGCCATCATGGAGACGCTGCCGGGGGAACAGTTCACCAATTCTTTGTCTTCAAAGCACAGACAAGCAACAGTTCCAGGCACCCCTTCATTTTTTCTTTATATGATCTTTCAAGTCTGAGAGTGAACAGAGGTGTCATGATTCATCAACACCGCCTGAACTCTCTTCAGTTTTGCTGCAATTCCTTCAAAGAGTCTCTAGACCAGGGGTCACCAACACAGTGCCCCCGGGCACCAGATCGCCCGCAGCGACCGCATGAGTCACCCATGAGCCTGTTCTTAAAACAGCACTAGTCACCAATGAGCTTCATCTTAAATTTCTTAACCCTTGGCAGCGTTGTTTCATTCAGTGTACCGTAACTCTTTGAGCTTTCATTCTAGCGCACTCACTTCAACGGATTGTGAAAGCTGAGACATTGCCCTTTCCACTGATATGATACATTATGGTAATCCCGGAAGTGACGGTGCACAGAGCACCAGGAAAGACTGGTGCTGATTCACTGATTCACTGTATTTGTCAGAGTGTGCGCGGTGCTTCGGGAGGACAGACGCAACATCAACACGAGTTTATTGTCTATTTTTGCTGTGATTTAGACATTTTACGGCGTAAATCAGGGGTCACCAACTGGTGGACTCCGGTCCGGATCCGGACCTTGAGAGTCCTCCGTCCAGGCCCCCAAGCCTTTTGATACAATTTGGGAAAAGGGGAGACTGTTTTATTTTGGTGGGGAAAAAAGCTGAACTGAACTGCTGCATCAGCAACTGCCCGACAAATTATGGTACGAGCCCTTGGGCACGCTCCTGCTGCAGACAGGAAGACTAGGAGCGGCTGAGGTTGTAAGTAAAATATCGTTTGTTTTAACATTTGTGTCGTAAATTAATAATTTATCCGGCATGATGGTGTTTTCTTTAAAAAAAAACAAACTATGGATACAGTAGTTAACTGTTGGTTAAGCGCAGTGAATAAATGCAGAATAAGGGTATATTTTATGAGATTATGGACTTCTAGCACTTAAGTGAGAGATCTAAAGATAATGATAAATCACAATAAAATGAAAATGACAGAATTAATAAGGGCTGCAGTACAAACCATTTTTACTCAATAGAACTAAACTAAAATGAACAAATCTTCCCAGGAAATGAACTGAAACCCTTTTCAAAAATTGAAAGTTAAATTGTAGTTAAAATATAAACAACACAAAATAAAAGAAACTAAATTGTTAAACCCTACTGTGATGTGTGATTTGATGGCATGCAATGCCAGGCTTCTCACTGACTGAGATACCAGATGATGTCAGTGGCAACATGGTAGTGGCATGGCAAAATTAAATATAAATATTCAAAAGTTGTTTCAAACATTTTCATAAAGTGTGACAGAGATAATTTTGTTAAACCCCTGTAGATTTGGTGATTACAAAATGTGATAAGATTAAAAAAAAATATTAAAGAGCCGGGGTTGGGGCAGGAGCCTGTCCCCGGGTTGGGGACAGGCTCCTGCCCCAAGTGGAGGAGTTTAAGTATCTTGGGGTTTTGTTCACGAGTGAGGGGAAAATGGAGCGAGAGATCGACAGACGGATTGGAGCAGCATCTGCAGTGATGCGGACGTTGTACCGGTCTGTTGTGGTGAAGAGGGAGCTTAGTTCTAAGGCAAAGCTGTCGATTTACCAGTCAATCTACGTTCCTACTCTCACCTATGGTCACGAGCTTTGGGTAATGACCGAAAGAACGAGATCGCGGATACAAGCGGCTGAAATGAGCTTTCTCCGTAGGATTGCTGGACTCACCCTCAGAGATAGGGTGAGGAGCTCAGTCATCCGGGAGAGGCTCAGAGTAGAACCGCTGCTCCTCCACATTGAAAGGAGTCAGTTGAGGTGGTATGGGCATCTGATTAGGATGCCTCCTGGACGCCTTCCACTTGAGGTGTTTCAGGCATGTCCCACTGGGAGGAGACCCCGGGGCAGACCCAGGACTCGGTGGAGAGACTATGTCTCCCAGCTGGTCTGGGAACGCCTTGGTATCCCCTCTGAAGAGCTGGAGCAGGTGGCTGGGGAGAGGGAAGTCTGGGCTTCTCTGCTTGAACTGCTGCCTCCGCGACCCGGACCTCCGGAAAAGCGGTAGAAGATGGATGGATGGATGGATGGATGAAAGAGCCAATTTTTGTGGTCTTGCATAATTGATAACTTGTACAAACATGGTTGACAATTTGATAAAAATGTGACGTGAAGATTTCCTACAAATTCGTTGTAGAAGTGATCATTTGAAAATGAGACGTTCACAGAGATTAGAAATAAAGTATGTTAAAAAGTACGTGTTTCCTACCTTGTTAAATCATGTTAATAATTACTGTGGGAACTTATTAATGTGATCAGTGTCTTCACATAGATGAATAACAGTAACTATTAATAACAATATAAAAACTTAAATGGTGAAACTTTTTCATGCAAATACAACTGGTAGCCCTCCGTAGTACTCCGTACCCTTGAAGTAGCTCTCCGTTTCAAAAAGGTTGGTAAGCCCTGCTCGAGACTTCCTGAAGGACGTCCCACAGCTCTTCTTTGGATGTTGGCTGACTTTTGTTGCATTTTCTGTCAAGATGGCCTCACATTTCAACTTTAGATTCATCCCTCCAGAAGAGCTACTTCCACCGATTTTCATCAGTCCAGTTCTTCTGTAATGTGGCACCTCAGCATTTTCTCCACGTTTCCCTTCCTAAACAAGGACTTCTTGACAGCCACCCTTCCACTGGGCCCATTCTGATGAGACTTCGGTCAGTGGGAGATGAACCTCAGGTCCTGTGTCAGGATTTCACACTGGATTTTACTGCTCATCTGCTGCACAGTTTCTTATGCCTGACAGTTCTGTTGTCCTCTATTTATTGCGTTTCCTTCAAAAATGGTTAAAAAAGGCAAGGAAACTGGACAGTGTTTCGGTACAACAACCAGACTAAGAAAATGAGTTAAAAGGCAGAAAGAAAGAATTTAAAAGACCCTTTGAAAGCCTGGAGAACTATTGCTGAAGACGTCCTTGAAAGCAAAAATATAACGAAATGAGTTTCCTAAAACTTTTGCAAAATGAGCATGGCTCAGAATATCTCTATTAATCATCTCTCTGGCTAAATAAAACACAAACAAAAGCAACAGGCAACGGGTGTTGGGCCACCCCTTTGTATCTCCCAAAGTGATCTTTCCCTAGAACAGGTTCTGAAAGCAAGAGCAAGTCAGTGCAAAAAGGAAATCACAGTATAAACCAAATGTTTTCATCCCTCGCACTACGAGAAATACTTTGATTTACATTGTTTCTGCAGCTTATAAGGAAGTTAAATTTAGGACTTTTTAAGGCCACCTGATCAAATTTAAGACATCACGTTTATTAAAAAGCAAAAAGTCTGTGACCACATTACAGCTAGCTTTGTCCAGTTATTTAGAGGAACTGTAATAGCTGCAAATGTTGGGTCATCGGTCCTGTTCATAGTAAATCTGGGCATTCCCATGATTCATGCTAGCACTATATAATGAAGTTATTAAAGTAAAATATCAGAAACTAGACCTCATAACCAAAAAAAAAAACCTCACAACTTGCCATGAAAACAGTTGCAAATTTATAATAACGAATACAGTTGCAAATTTAGAAGAAAAATATGTGATATGTACAAAATATAGTTAATTGTTTACTTGGGGTCTTAAATGTGGTAATTTGTATATAGTTCACATGGGTGTATTTATGGAAAAGAGGAGTTGGAATTAATAAGTGTTCACTTCTTCCTTCTCCCTTTCCAACACTGTATACTGTTACTTTATTGCACTTGTCATTTGTTTTGTTTTTGTTTTACTTTTTTGTTCGAAATAAAGTATCCATCTATCAAAAGACGCAAATTTGAACGTCACAATTATATAAAGAAATGTAAATTAAAAATTCATGAGGAAAAAAGTTGGAAGCTTAAAAGGAAAAAATCAACAAATTTACGAGAAAAACAAGTTCATGAAATTTGTCATGTTTCCAAGACCTTTGAGATGTAGGATTTTATGATCAGTTGCAATTTTTAAAACTAACCAAGGCTTCAATTTTGGCTAAATTATTTTAAAAGACTTTTGACAGTTCCGCGGACACACTGTAGAAATTGGTCCACTCAGGTCCGGAAAGCAGAGGAAGAACAGACCTTTAATAAATTACAAATTTACTTAAGTGTTTTAAATCCACATGGCCGTGAGAAAATGTTATTTTGGTCAACAAGGGTGTCAATATTTACATGGACACAACATTTGCCAGGGCACCTCCGGAGAGCTAACAGTTGTTAGTTAACAAAGAGTGAGAACCGGGAAGAACCTCCCCGGGACAGTTCGGAAGCACGATAAAACCGTTTAGTACAAAGACACCAACACTGACACTTTCTTTTACCTGTGCGGGAGGCTCAGCCGTCATCTACCGGGCCGATGCCGGGTCGGTGAGACGAACCGGGGACAGAGTCGCTCTTTTGTGTCGGTGTTAGCAACGACTAGCAGTAGCGTTAGCTCTGAGCTAGTTAGCGGTTAGCTCCGGGTGAAGCAGACAACCGAATCACACAGCCGGCACCGGGGAACCGTTAACAGCCCTCCACCTCAACGGTGGCTTGGAAACAGAAGACCTGAGTTCAACGGTTAAAAAAAAAAAAAAAAAAAAAGCCCGATTCGGTGTCTGAAAACGATATCGGTTCAAACTGTTCTCCAGCGTCTCACCGCCCACTACGACTGCGGCGGATTCAAGAGGCGCCAAACCGTTTGAGTCAATCACAAAAGCCCGTGTTGGAGTTTCTCAGTGTGGAGCGACGCGATAGGTTGGACCTGTGACAGTACGAGCCAATCAGATGGCGACATGCACCGGGGGCCCTGTTTTAGGGACATGTGGACTGGGTTTTCTTTGTTCTCTTACAAGTTGGCAAAATAACGCCAGAAATCGTGAAATATCCACTCTGACAGCTGATTTTAAGACATCGGTTTGACAGTTTTGATACCCCAGAGGCTTCTTAGACATACACCAGACCACACAGTAGTGCAATTCAGCGCAAACATGCCCTAAAGTTTCTTTACACAAGGATCAGGGTTCATTTGCTATGGCCGCCGCTTCCTGCTCAGGTACGAGCGTGAGAACAGGTGACAGCCAGCGGTTCGTCTCCTACAGGACCGATCTGGTTTTAATATGCGACTCTGGGTGTGTCGGTACGGCCAGAAAAGAAAAATAAACCGAGGAAATCCGACCGGGTTTGGTGAATGAATGAGCGTTTACTGGCAGACATTAGGTCATGGAGTTTATTAAGCCCCGCCTCCTCTGAGCAGGGATTGGTTGACAGCTAAACGTCCTCACGCTGCAACCAATGAAAACACACCGCTTCCTGTCTATTATTTTTTTGATTTCGAAACATGAAAGTAAATACAAAACGTTACACACACACACACACACACACACACACACACATTTATTTTGCCTCCAGATCAATGCGAGGAAAACTAAGGAGCTGGTGGTGGACTGCCACAGGCAAGGACAACCACTCACAGCACCAGTAAACATCCAGGGAACAGACATCGAGATGGTGACGTCCTACAAGTACCTGGGTGTTCATCTGAACAGTAAACTAGACTGGTCACACAATACCGACGCACTCTACAAGAAGGAACAGGCTGTTCCTACTGAGGAGGCTCAGGTCTTTTGGTGTACAAGGGGCGCTGCTGAAGACCTTCTACGACACGGTGGTGGCATCAGCCATCACTTTTGGAGTGGTCTGCTGGGCAACGGCAGCCGACAGGAAGAGACTGAACAGACTGATCAAGAAAGCTAGCTCTGTCCTGGGGCAGCGCCTCGACCCAGTGGAGGAGATGGGAGAGAGAAGGATGGTGGCTAAACTGTCATCTCTGCTGGAGTCCGAGTCCGAGTCCCACCCGATGCAGGACATGCTGAACGCACTGAGGAGCTCATTTAGCAGTAGACTACATCATCCTAGGTGCGCGACTGAGAGGTTTCACAGGTCCTTCCTACCTTCGGCTGTCAGACTGTATAACCTAAGCAGGGCTGCTCCTACAGGTTGTAAAAAAACTTTATGACCTAATAAAGTTAGGACTTCAAGACCGACCTGCACTTCCTGAGCTTCGCCGTCATGGCTCTGCAGGAGGCCAGCGAGGCCTACCTGGTGGGTCTCTTCTCTTCGTGGACACCAACCTGTGCGCCATCCACGCTAAGAGGGTCACCATCATGGCCAAAGACATCCAGCTGGCCCGCCGCATCCGCGGAGAGAGAGCTTAGACTTTCTGCTGCACATTCACCAACCACAATGCTCCGCACTGCGTGTCTATATATATATATATATATATACATATGGTGGGGCAAAAAAAATATTTAGTCAGCCACCAATTGTGCAAATTCTCCCACTTAAAAGATGAGAGAGGTCTCCAATTTTCATCATAGGTATACCTCAACTATGAGAGACAAAATGAGAAAAAAAAATCCAGAAAATCACATTGAAGGATTTTTAATGAATTAATTGGTAAATTCCTCGGTAAAATAAGTATTTGGTCACCTACAAACAAGCAAGATTTCTGGCTCTCACAGACCTGTAACTTCTTTAAGAGGCTCCTCTGTCCTCCACTCGTTACCTGTATTAATGGCACCTGTTTGAACTCATTATCAGTATAAAAGACACCTGTCCACAACCTCAAACAGTCAGACTCCAAACTCCACTATGGCCAAGACCAAAGAGCTGTCAAAGGACACCCGAAACAAAATTGTAGACCTGCACCAGGCTGGGAAGACTGAATCTGCAATAGGTAAGCAGCTTGGTGTGAAGAAATCAACTGTGGGAGCAATTATTAGAAAATGGAAGACATACAAACCACTGATAATCTCCCTCGATCTGGGGCTCCACGCAAGATCTCACCCCGTGGGGTCAAAATGATCACGAGAACGGTGAGCAAAAATCCCAGAACCACATGGGGGGGACCTAGTGAATGACCTGCAGAGAGCTGGGACCAAAGTAACAAAGGCTACATCAGAAACACACTACGCTGCCAGGGACTCAAATCCTGCAGTGCCAGACGTGTCCCCCTGCTTAAGCCAGTACATGTCTAGGTCCATCTGAAGTTTGCTAGAGAGCATTTGGATGATCCAGAAGAGGATTGGGAGAATGTCATATGGTCAGATGAAACCAAAATAGAACTTTTGGTAAAAACTCAACTTGTCGTGTTTGGAGGAGAAAGAACACCATAACCTACTGTGAAGCATGGGGGTGAAAACATCATTCTTTGGGGCTGTTTTTTCTGCAAAGGAACCAGGACGACTGATCCGCGTAAAGGAAAGAATGAATGGGGCCATGTATCGTGAGATTTTGAGTGAAAACCTCATTCCATCAGCAAGGGCATTGAAGATGAAACGTGGCTGGGTCTTTCAGCATGACAGTGATCCCAAACACACTGCCCGGGTAACGAAGGAGTGGCTTCGTAAGAAGCATTTCAAGGTCCTGGAGTGGCCTAGCCAGTCTCCAGATCTCAACCCCATAGAAAATCTTTGGAGGGAGATGAAAGTCCGTGTTGCCCAGCAACAGTTCCAAAACATCATTGCTCTAGAGGAGATCTGCATGGAGGAATGGGCCAAAATGCCAGCAACAATGTGTGAAAACTTTGTGAAGACTTACAGAAAACGTTTGACCTCTGTCATTGCCAACAGAGGGTATATAACAAAGTATTGTGATGAACTTTTTGTTATTGACCAAATACTTATTTTACCGAAGAATTTACCAGTTAATTCATTAAAAATCCTTCAATGTGATTTTCTACATTTTTTTTTCTTATTTTGTCTCTCATAGTTGAGGTATACCTATGATAAAAATTAGAGACCTCTCTTATATTTAAGTGGGAGAACTTGCACAATTGGTGGCTGACTAAATACTTTTTTACCCCACTGTGTGTATATATATATATATATATATATACTGTATATATATATATATATATATATATAATTTATTTATTTATTTATTTATTTATAGTAATATGTACATATCTATACTAGCTGTTCTTGTTTTTCTTGCCTTCTGATTGTTGCTCTGAGTGTTGCTATCCCTGTGCTGTTGCCAATCCTGGAATTTCCCCATTGTGGGACTAATAAAGGCTTATCTTATCTTAATAAGCATTGAATGCAAAAGACACAACAAACTTGCACAATAATGGTGTTATGTCCATAATTGTAGAAATGAAAAGTGAGTCTCAATCAGATAACAGGGTTTTATTAGATATAACACTTAACTATAGACTGAGGCTTACGGCACTCTCCTGCTGGCCAGTGGCTTCACAACGAAAGAGGCAGAGCCTCTTCCGCCCACTCTTTATACCTAGGCAGCATCACCACCGGAAACCGGTAGTGCCCACCCAGTCTGTCCCATGACCAACCCAGCCGCCATCTTGCTAATACCAGCCTTTTTCGATACGGTGTAGCCACACATGTACTTACTTAATGCCTTACATAATGCCTCACATCTTAGATAAGAACAAAGTGCAGAGTTTCCTTGGAGATAACAGGAAGCTGTGAAAGTGTAATCTTTTGTATGAGAGAGACTGCTTGGAGATCCTTTGTGTGCCAAAGACTGTGAGGGGGGTGCTATGGGATTAAAGAGGAAATGCAATGTTACCGTTGATGTGAATGCAATGTGACTTGTGAATGGTGGGGAACCTGGGTATATAAGGGACGAGTTTTTTCTGAGATGTTCTCTTTTTACTTGATCATGTTGGAGACGTGTAATAAACTGCCTTGAGACAACCTGCCTCGTCAATTACACACTCAACACTGGTGACCCAAGACGTAGCATGCAGCAGAGAGAATTCCCGTGGCCGGCCTCGTTGGGAGCCCCAGCCAAGCTTATTGCCGTTTACGGTCCAGCTACCGGACTTTTGGCAGCACACCCGCGCTCCTGGTTCCACCTGGTTGAGGCAGTTCGCCCTCCGGGAATATCGGTAGACGACACGAAATTCTACCATGTGATCGCAAAGCTCGACAAACACACGGCTCAGCATGTGGAGAGCCTTCTGGAGCAGCCACCAGCAGCGACAAATACAGCGCTTGAAGGCTGCACTCATCCAGCACTACACACTCTCGGTTGAGGAGAGAGCAGAGAGACTCCTGGCGCGGACCAGGTTGGGAGATTGCACGCCCATTGACCTGATGGAGAAGATGCTGAGGTTGAAAGGCTTGGACGACGACCACTTCATCTTTACCCATCTTTACCCTCAGGAATCTTCCGTCAGCGACGAGAGCGGCCCTGGCCAGTTTGCCGTTGTTGGCCAAGTGGGACTACCGTGCGCTGGCCCGGGAGGTGCATCGGATTGTCATGGCCAGCAGAGAGCTCGCGGCCACGGCAGCAGCGACGGAGCTCGGCGCGACGGCCGGAGATGGCGGGGAGCCATTGGCAGCGGTAGCAGAGCCACCGACGATGGCAGCGGTGGGGGCCAAGGAACGCGGAGGAGACACCCTTTGTTTCTACCACCGCCGCTTTGAAGAGAAGGCACGCAAATGTGTACCACCGTGCCAGTTCAAGCGCTCGGGAAACGCCAAAGACCGGGGGTCGTAGCAGCTGCGGCCCTCGGGGAGGAGAACAAGCTGCTCTACTTGACGGACGCACGCTCGGGGAGGCATTTCCTCATGGACACAGGCGCCCAGTTGAGTTTCATCACACCTTCCTACGCCGATTGGCTGACAGGTTCCAGCGGCCCTGAGATGGCAGCAGCGAACGGCTCGGAGATTAAGACCTTTGGTGAGAGGACTCTGCTTCTGTCTCTACACGGCCGTACATTTGAGTGGACTTTTGTCATAGCAGCATTGAATTTCAATATATTGGGGGCTGATTTTTTGTGCTCACATGGGTTGTTGGTTGATGTTGCTAACAGGCGCCTGGTTAATGCACTTTCTTTTGATTCTATTCCCTGTACAGCTCGAGCGGCCCGACCAACAGCACAAGCCAACGTCGCAGCTGCAAGCGGTAAGTTCCACACACTGCTCACTCAGTTCCCAGCACTCACGGTCCCCATATTTTCGGCAGCCGTCACTAAACACGGGGTGGAACATTTTATTACCACCACCGGGCCGCCCGTTTTTGCGAAACCTCGGCGCTTGGACGCAGCTAAACTGGCCATAGCGCGCGAGGAGTTCGCCAACCTGGAGAGGTTGGGCATCATCAGGCATTCGAACAGCCCATGAGCTTCCCCGCTACACATGGTCCCGAAAGCCGACGGTTTGTGGCGATCTTGCGGGGATTTCCGCAGGTTGAACAACGCCACAGCGCATGACCACTACCCAACCCCTCATATCCAAGATTTTTCCATTCATTTGGCAGGAGCGCGCATTTTTTCTAAAATAGACTTGGTCCGCGGTTACCACCAAGTCCCAGTGCGCGCTGAGGACATACCCAAAACAGCGGTGATGACTCCATTTGGCCTATTCGAGTTTTTGCGCATGCCATTCGGGCTTAAAGGGGCTGCACAGACGTTCCAACACAAGATGGACGCGGTGCTGCGCGATCTCCCTTTCGTGTTCGTCTACTTGGACGATATCTTGGTAGCCAGCGCGTCCGAAGACGAACACGAAAACCACCTCGCGGCAGTTTTCCGGAGGTTGGGAGAGCACGGTTTAATAATTAACCCAGCGAAGTGTCAATTCGGGGTGACGCAGATCGATTTTTTAGGACACCATGTCTCCCCCGAAGGAGCGGTTCCGCTGCCTGACAAAGTGCGCGCGGTAGCAGACTTCCCCCGACCGCAGACGGTCAGGGCGTTGCAGGAGTTTTTGGGAATGGTGAATTTTTATAACCGTTTCCTCCCCCGCGCAGCGCAGCTCATGCAACCGCTGTATGCCGTGCTCAAAAAACAGAAACCCGCGAATAAGATCGAGTGGTCCCCGGAGCGAGAACGAGCATTCTCGGAAGTCAAAGCAGCCCTAGCAAACACTGTGCTGTTGGCACATCCAGACCCAACGGCCCGCATAGCGCTCACCACTGACGCGTCAGATGTGGCCATAGGGGCGGTCGTGGAGCAGCGTGTAGCCGGGGCTTGGCAGCCGCTCGCCTTTTTCAGCAGGACCTTGCGCGATAGTGAACATAAATACAGCGCGTTTGACAGAGAGTTGCTGGCTCTCCATTTGGCCATTCGCCACTTCCAGTTCTGGCTAGAAGGGCGCTGTTTCACCGCGTTCGTTGACCACAAGCCACTAACATTCGTGATGGCCAAGGTTTCAGGACCGTGGTCGGGCCGGCAGCAGAGGCAGCTGGCCGCGATCTCAGAGTTTACTACCGATATTCAGCACGTGTTGGGTAAACTGAATGTAGTGGCAGACTGCCTCTCGCGCATCGTGGCTGCCCCTGTCTGCGTGGGGATAGATTACACAGCCATGGCCGCGGAGCAGGTTAGTGACGCGGATGTGCGCGCGCTCCAGTCTGGACCAACAGGGTTAAGGCTGGAAAGCAGGGTGCTGCAAGACGGCATGCCCCCTCTAATCTGTGATGTCTCCACGGGGCGACCGCGTCCCGTGGTACCGGCAGCTTGGCGCCGCCGCGTTTTTGACTCGATTCATTCTTTGGCGCACCTGGGAGTGCGCGCGTCAGTCAAAATGGTAGGAGAGAAATTTGTGTGGCCGGGCCTCCGCAAGCAAGTGAAAGAGTGCGCAGCAGCCTGCATGGCATGCCAACGAGCCAAGGTACACAGACACACGAGAGCTCCCTTGGAGCCATTTCACATCCCGGCTAAGAGGTTTGACCACGTTCACGTGGACCTCGTGGGTCCCCTCCTGCCATCACAGGGGTGCACGCACCTTCTGATGATGGTGGACCGCACCACGCGTTGGCCGAAGGTGGTCCCACTGGCATCAACCACAGCCGAGGAGGTGGCGCGCGCGCTTGTAACAGCATGGGTGGCGCGTTTTGGAGTCCCGTCAGACATTACGTCCGACAGAGGCCCTCAATTTGTTTCCGAACTTTGGTCAACAATGGCCCACAGCCTAGGCGTCACAATTCACCGTACAACCGCGTACAATCCACAGGCTGATGGGTTATGCAAACGTTTTCATAGGTCATTGAAAGCAGCTCTCAGAGCATCACTGACGGATGTAAATTGGGTAGACAAACTACCGTGGGTTTTATTGGGGTTACGTTCTGCGCCTAAAGAGGACTTGGAGGCTTCCCCAGCCGAACTCGTTTTTGCTCAGCCACTTCGGTTGCCCGGGGAGTTTCTCCCAGATAATCCTGCGCCGGGCAGCTCCCCGTCTCAGCTGTTGCAGCGTAGCATCGACACAGGCACGCTGCCGGGCCCTGCCCACCACAGTTTTCCGCGCGTTTTTGTACCTAAAACTTTGAAAAACGCAGAGTTTGTTTTTGTCAGACACGATGCACATCGACCCCCACTGCGACCGCCTTATGATGGACCGTTCAGAGTGCTGGAAACAGGGGACAAGCATTTTTTGCTAGATTTGGGGGGTAGGAGGGAAAAGGTTGGCTTAAACAGACTCAAACCCGCTTTTGTGGTGGCGGACGAGCAAGTGCTGTTGGCTAGGGCCCCTCGGCGTGGAAGACCCCCACGAGGAGCTTCCCAGAGTAAAATTTCCCAGAACACCCTCCCGCAGAGACTGACAAAAAGGTGTTCACCCCCAGACAGCAGCTCCCCAGCATGACAGCGCCGCGGAGGCGGTGAATCCTGTGTTCACAGCAGATACGGAGAAGACTGTAGCCCTAGCAGCATGTGGATTGATGTGTAATGATTCTGTCACGGCATGCAGACTGTTATTCTTTGTTCGATCTAAAATGTTTTGGGGGGGGGGTGTAGCCAACACATGTGACTTACTTAATGCCTTACATAATGCCTCACATCTTAGATAAGAAACAAAGTGCAGAGTTTCCTTGGAGATAACAGGAAGCTGTGAAAGTGTAATCTTTTGTATGAGTAGAGACTGCTTGGAGGATCCTTTGTGTGCCAAAGACTGTTGAGATTCAGAATCAGATCAGAATCAGATTTATTGCCATTGTTCATGTAGTACACAAACTAGGAATTTGTCTCGGTGCAATGCTGCAACATTAAACATAGATAAAATATAAAAGAAATAAACTATACATGCAATAAAGTGTAGTATAAGAATGAGTAATACTAGTCAGCAGTTTAAATATATTAGCGAGCAACAGATAATGTGGAGAACCATATAGTGCAGTCGGTAATGCAAGAAGAAAACAGTGATGATTGACATGAGTCTGGTTGAGCTGCTGTACATAGTGCACGAGAGTCAATAAGTCACTTAGTGTTCAGCAGTCTGATGGCAGAGGGGAAGAAGCTGTTCATGTGATGGGAGGTTTTAGTCTGAATGGACCGAAGTCTTCTACCTGAGGGGAGAGGGGCAAACAGTACGTGACCAGGGTGTGAAGGATCGGCTACGATCCGGCCAGCACGCCTCCGGGTCCTGGAGATGTACAGGTCCTGGAGAGATGGGAGCTTGCAGCCGATCACCTTCTCAGCAGTGTGCACGACGTGCTGCAGCCTTAGTCTGTCCCTGGCAGTGGCTCCTGCGTACCACACGGTTATGGAGGTGGTGAGGATGGACTCGATGATGGCTGTGTAGAACTGCACTAACATCTTGGTGGGTAGCTTGAGCTTCCTCAGCTGCCGCAGGAAGAACATCCTCTGCTGGGCCTTTTTGATGAGGGAGCTGATGGTCGGCTCCCACTTGAGGTCCCTGGTGATGGTGGTGCCTAGGAAGCGGAAGGAATCAGCAGTGGTGATGGGAGAGCCTGTGAGGGTGAGGGGGGGCAGAGGGGTTGTGACTTTCCTGAAGTCCACAATTATCTCCACTGTCTTCAGAGCGTTCAGCTGCAGGTTGTTGTTGTTGCACCAGGACGCCAGCTGGGCCACCTCTCTCCTGTAGGCGGACTCGTCGCCGTTGGAGATGAGCCCGATGAGGGTGGTGTCGTCCGCAAACTTGATCAGCTTGACAGACTGGTGGCTGGAGGTGCAGGAGTTGGTATAAAGGGAGAAGAGTAGGGGGGAAAGTACACAGCCTTGGGGTGATCCGGTGCTGATGCTAACAGAGTCTGAGACAGTCTTTCCCAGCCGCGCATGCTGCCTCCGGTCCGTCAGGAAGTCGGTGATCCACCTGCAGAGGGAGTCAGGCATGTTGAGCAGGGACAGCTTGTCTCGGAGCAGAGCGGGGCGGATGGTGTTGAATGCGGAGCTGAAGTCCACAAACAGGATCCTGGCGTAGGTTCCCGGGGAGTCCAGGTGCTGCAGGATGGAGTGGAGGGCCAGGTTGACTGCGTCGTCTACAGACCTGTTGGCTCGGTAGGCAAACTGCAGCGGGTCCAGGAGGGGAGTGGTGATGGACTTGAGGTGGGGCAGGACCAGGCGCTCAAAGGACTTCATGACTACAGAGGTGAGCGCTACAGGTCTGTAGTCGTTAAGTCCAGTGATCCGTGGCTTCTTGGGGACAGGGATGATGGTGGAGGATTTGAGGCAGGTCGGCACGTGGCATAACTTAAGGGAGATGTTAAAAATGTCTGTGAAGACAGGAACCAGCTCTTTCGCACAGTGTCTCAGGGTGGAGGGAGACACGCCGTCCGGACCGGGGGCCTTGCGCGGGTTCAGTCTGGAGAACTGTTTGAGCACATCCTGCTCACTGATGACAAGGGCAGGGGGGGAGGAGGGGGGGGCGCCTTTGATGAAGTAGGGACCGTGGAGGCTGTGGAGCTGGAGGAAGGGGGGGAGTTGGACACAGCTGACGAGGTGTCAAAACGGGCATAGTGTTGGGACAGTCTTTGACAAAGGGCTTTGTCATCCTGACCTTTAGGAGCCTGAGGCCGATAATTGGTGATTTGCCTCAGTCCTCTCCACACAGAAGCCGAGTCGTTAGCAGTGAACTGCTGCTGGAGTCTCTCAGAATACACAGATTTAGCTCTCCTCAGCTCTCTGTTAAACCGATATTTAACCTCCCTGTAGCAGTCCCTGTCTCCACTTTTCGGCGCTGCTTCCTTCTCCTTCCTGATCTGTCTGAGCTTAGCAGTGAACCAGGGCTTTTCATTTGAGTACCTCACCCTGGTGCGCGATGGAAGAATGCTCTCCTCACAAAAGTGGATATATGAGTTCACAGTGTCCGTGTATTCATCCAGATCATGCGTGGCTCCTTTAAACATGCTCCGAGGGGGATGCTATGGGATTAAAGAGGAAATGCAATGTTACCTTTGATGTGAATGCAATGTGACTTGTGAACAGTGGGGAGACCTGGGTATATAAGGGACGAGTTTTTTCTGAGATGTTCTCTTTTTACTTGATCATGTTGGAGACGTGTAATAAACTGCCTTGAGACAAACCTTCCTTGTCAATTACACACTCCACAACATAACATTTATCCCCCTCCAAAAAAAAATGCCAAGCACACAAATAACCCACCCAAATTTAACACCCAACACACACACTACTCCAAAATATGTACAAGAAACAAATAAAACACCTATCCATTCACACAACTAAGGCTGAGGGGCTGGGCAGACCACCAGCGCCCCCTACATGGCTAAGCGGCTCATTCTGCCGCTTGGAACAGGGAAATGTAAACAGAAATAAAATTAGGCCATGTTTCTGTCTAAAAGTAATCCCGTAACATAACAAACAATACATACAATAAAACAGAAGACATATCCTACTGGCGGCCCCCCACCCCAACTCCCACCCCACCCTGGGCACACAGAGTAAAATGAACAAAGGGGCAAACCAGATAAAAAACAATTCAATTAAACCAAATTCACACAGACATTCAACCCAATTAATACCAGTCATACGTGCCAGGCGAACTCCAGAAAATACAAAAGTAAATTCACACAGAGAGGCCATCGGCCAGACCAAATATACCCCAAATTAACTCAGTTTACTAGGGTTGAAAGCATCCAATCCACCTGGACTAGGCACGCCAAATAATAATAATGATAACCCAATTAAACGTTTTCAAAATAGTACACAAATTTGCATAAATAAAATCACTTAGCTGAGCCCCAGTGGATAAAATACACAAATAAATGCCAATGATATAATAGAAAAACACACACAAGGGCTCAAATATAATATTTCCCATTCTGTTTGGGCTTCCTTTCCCTCTCTTTTTTTCTTTTTTTTTGTGTAAAATTTACTGGGGCACCAAATAGGAAAACCTAACATAAAACAGGACTGAAGAAACAAGACAAACATGCAAAATAAAACCCTCAGTCCCCAGATGGATCCCTCTCAAGGCATCTCCATTGTTTCACATCAGGACTCCTGCTGCGTCGCCTCCTCTCCATCTCTGGCAGCCTGAGATCCCTCGGATGTCTCCAGATGTGGATAGACCTACACCCAAACTCCTCCATCCGACCCGGCTCCACCTGGAACCGCCTCTGGTAGTCCCGCTGCTGGCGTGGACTGTGATCTAAACGTACTCGAGCCTCAACCTTGGTCTTCGAGGGAGCCCACTTCCTTTTCATCAGATAAGATAAGATAAGATAAGCCTTTATTAGTCCCACAATGGGGAAATTCCAGGATTGCAACAGCACAGGGATAGCAACACTCAGAGCAATAATCAGAAGGCAAGAAAAAACATCATCTACTAAACATATGTCCATATTACTATAAATATATATATATAGACACACAGTGCAGAGCATTATGGTTGGTTGGTGAATGTGTTAGCTCTCTCTCTGGTCGGTGATCTGATCGGTGATCAGATCACCGATCCTGCGACTGACCCACGACTCCGACTCGCGGGCTCTCCCTGGGTCTTCTTTTGGCCGGCTCTCGCCTGGGAGTGCTTTATGAAAGCCACGCTCTGTGGTCTAGCTCACCGTTTTCTCCCGGCGTTTGGCGCCTCGTCCTGATGACCTCATCGGGGGTCCTTGCCGTAGCGTCCGGCACCCTCGTCCAGGGCAGCCTGCGTGACAGCATCGGGTCCGCCCCGAGAGGACTCCGCATGGTGCAGCATGTGCTCTCCCAAATAAATGTTGACTGTCCAGTCCTGGTCCCACACCTCAGTACCCTCCAAAGCAGGAACAGGTTGGCTCCACAGTCCGCCCCCAGACCACTCCTCACCGGAAATGTTCGCGATGGAGAACCCCAAGCTGTAAAAGAGGTTACAACCCATGACGTTAACACCGGACGCAGAGATGTTGATGTGAGCGCTGGGCGCCACACTGTCCTTATATCGGGCCTCCATCTCCACGTAGCCCAATATAGCCAACCTGTTGCGCCCATAACCATAATACTCTACTTGTTGCCTTCTTATTTGTCGGTGGGGAAACAGTCTGTCCATGGTTTCAAGATTCAGAACTGAGATTACTGCTCCCGTATCAACCAAGAGCAGGACCTCGACTCCATCCAATGTAATGTTGCTGTCATGCGGTGACCCTCGCGGATCACATAAGACGCCAAGAGTCCACTAGTGAGTTTGCGATGATGGTGATTTATTAAAACAACAAGACAAGACAATACTGTGAGCGCTCAGGGCAAAAACACACATTAAGCAATACAAGGGCTCGTAGGGCTAACCCCCAGCCACTACGAGCTAAACTATGACGATGGACATGAAAAGCACGAACCTGACATGAAGGTCTAACAAAGGTTTATGACCATCTGACGATGTCTGACGAGGATAGTTGACAATGTCTGACAATACTCCTGCGATTTACCTGCCGCTAGTGCCCGCCTTATAAAGGCGAACACTAACGAGCAGTAATGACAAGCAGCTGACCAACCTTGACTAGGCGGAAGCCCCACCAAGCACCCTTCACAATAAGAGCCTGGTGAGGCCAGAAATACCACCCACAACTGTCAAGGCTGGCAGAAGTTGTGCTTAGCCCGAGCGCGGACAGAACCCAGCACTCGGGGTCGTAACAGTTGCAGCCAATCCTTCCTGTTGTTTCTGGGGAGACAGTGTGCACAACGGTCGGAGTCTTCTGTGTAGCACCTGGATCTCTCCCACGGCTCCTGCATATGAAGTTTTCGCAACACCCTGGCAAAATGGTTAACAACCCGCATTTGCCACAATTGCTTTCCTTTCGCCGGGCACACTCTGGACTTATAGCGGTGCTCAGTGGACCCACTTCCTAACTAACTAACTAACTAACCTGCACTTATATAGCGCTTTTCTAGTCTCAAAGACCACTCAAAGCGCTTTCACTAGCACTAACCCTCTATTCTAAGGGCCTATAGGAAACAGATATCTAGGGACAATTTAGAACAGCCAATTAACCTAACATGCATGTCTTTGGATTGTGGGGGAAACCGGAGCCCCCGGAGTAAACCCACGCAGCACAGGGAGAACATGCAAACTCCACACAGAAAGGTTCCAACCCCTGCCAGCCTGGGGATTCGAACCAGGAACCTTCTAGCTGTAAGGCAACAGTGCTAACCACTGCACCACCGTGCTGCCCATCCATAAGAGTTTTGGCGTACCAGGGGCAGACCTTATCCTGACCATGGAGGCAAAATCATCCTCTCTGCACTCACTATCACCAGGGTCCAGACGCAGTGCCTCAGCACAAGACGCATTCTCCTCCAGAGGGGCCCCTTCAGTTAGACCCCTCGCGATGGCCTCTGCTACCTTGTGCTGTTGAGCGAGCTCGACGGCCTCCGCTAACGTCATCTCTCCTGGGTGAGTTAACAACCTGGACCGGGCTGCCGTGCTCCGTCAACTGGTCCCGAATCATCTCGTCCTCCAGGATCCCGAATCTGCATTCCCTCGCCAGCTCTCGGAGGTCTGCCACGAATCTTCGTAAGGACTCACTCGACCGTTGGCGGTGCTGTCGAAAGTGAATGCGTTTCATGATGACGTTCTCTTGCGCCTTAAAATAGCACGCCATTAGCTGTACCACATCGTCAAAACTGTCCGCTCCGCCCAAGTTTTCAAGGATTCTCTGCCCTTTCATTCCTAAATTATGGACTAACACAGCTCGTGCACGGAGCTTCTCCATTTCTTCCAAACCCAGTGCCACAAGGTAGTTGGTAAAAGCAGCGAATCACCTAGGCCTTGGCACAAGCGGCTTGCCCGGAACCTCAAGAACGGCTGAAAGCTGGCATGCAGCGTTCCATTACCGCTTTTACCTCGTCGCCAAATGTTATGTCCATAAGTGTAGAAATGAAAAGCGAGTCTCAACTCAGTTAACAGGGTTTATTAAATATAACACTTAACTATAGACAGAGGCTTACGGCACTCTCCTGCTGGCCAGGTGGCTTCACGACGAAAGAGGCAGAGCCTCTTCCGCCCACATCTTTTATACCTAGGGCGGCGTCACCACCGGAAACCGGTAGTGCCCACCCCAGTCTGTCCCATGACTAACCCGGCCGCTATCTTGCTAATACCAGCCTGTTTCCATACATAACAAATGGTCCCCTCCATTACACAACTAGGACAATATCAATCGCTACAGAGGGTGACAACTAGGCTGACTCAAATACAAAATATGCTGTTTGGGTACATATTCATACTAGGTGGGGTAACTGAATAGACCATTATGTTGTTTATTCCATCTAGCTTACAATGCTATGCACTGTGTATATATATTTACAGTATGTGTACTTATGTATATTCACTGCTCTTTTTATCTTATCTGCTAAATTATTGCTCTGAGTGTTACTATCCCTGTGCTGTTGCAATCCTGGAATTTCCCCACTGTGGGGCTAATAAAGGCTTATCTTATCTCTTATCTTATTTATATTGTGACGTTTCATAGGGTTCACACAAATAATGAGAGAGGATTTGTAACACAACAGGCGTCATTCTTCGCTCACTCACTACTTCTTCTTCTTCTTTTAGATTTGACTGGCAGTTGGCAACCAGCTTACAGGTGCATTACTGCCACTGACTTGATTATCATCACTCTATATCTTTGTATAAGGAGTTCTTATAAGGAGATCTGAACAACTCCTTATGTGTGAAAAAATTATCCGTCCTTGGACTGTGTCCTTGGCGGTGTTGATCAGCTACTTGGCAACTCGCTCACTCACTACTTCTTCTTCTTCTTCTTTTAGATTTGATTGGCGGTTGGCAACCTATAACATAGTGTAATTGTACCTTAGAGGTTGCCGTAGCCTGGTCTGGGTGGGGCGGTGTGATGTCAGGCAGGCTATGGCTGGGAATATAAATATAAGTGAGCTTGTTAGAAATAAAGAGAATGTTCCTTCAAGCTTCCTCCTAACTGTCCGTTATTTTCAGATGTAACATTTTGGCGACGAGGAATATAATGGCGGCATGCATTGGGCACATACATGTGTTTCTGGAGCGCCCAGGTTTGCCGGCAGTGTCATGGCCTCATTGGAAACGGAGCTTCGAGGCGTTCATGACAGCGGCGGGCCTGGACTCGGACAGTGAGGAGAGACGGAAGAGTGTTTTAATCCAGCACCTCGGCACTGAAGGACAGAGAATTGCTCTTGGGCGGTGCCGGGATGTCTCGCTGGAGGAATGCGTGAGGGTATTAGATGAAGTGGTTGGTGACCCCTCCACGGTCTCAAGGAGCTGGTGGGAATTTTATGAGAGACGGCAACAAGAGGCTGAGTCACTAAGCTCGTTTCTATTGGAACTTCTTAGCCTAGCGTGTAAGGGTAACGCTGGGCTGCAGGCGTATTGTGGGACACATATGTATCACTTTAGGCCTCACATCTCAGATTAGAACAAAGAACTGAGCCTCCTTGGAGATAACAGGAGGATGTGAAAGTTTAGCCTTTGGTATGCAAGAGACGGCCTTGGGGGATTTCTGGGTGGGCCGAAGGCTATGAAAAGGATGTTATAGGATCAAAGAGTAGATGCATTGTTACTTGTGATTGAAATGCAATGTGACTGTGAACTGGGAGAGTCCTGGTATATAAAGGACGAATGCTTCTGTGTTTCTTTTTTTTCTGCTTTGCTGATGTTGGAAGATGTGAATAAACCTGACTCATGAGATAAACTCTGCCTCGTCATTTTCACATTTCCACAGTATGAACTTTTTAAGGATAGGTTAGCGCATGGCGCCAGATGCTGGCAGTTAGCGGCTAGGTTGCTACTAGCTGAGGAGCCAACATCATGGGAGGAAGTGCTGGAGTTGGCGAAGAGAGAGGAATCTGTGGTCCAGTTAGAGCAGGCGGCTAAGGCTAGCGAAGGGCCGCCCAAGCACAGTTTCTCGCCAAACGCAGAGGTTGGCGCCCTGACAGGGCAGCGTAGTGGAGTAAGGAAAAAGAAAAAGAAGAAGAAGAGGCAAGTGAAAACAGGAGCGGCTTTGTGGGTGAGAAGACCCGGAGGCCCGACTCAGATTTACGCTGCACGGATGGGGAAAGGCCCGCTGAAGTGGTAGTCCTCCAACTGGATGGTGTCGACGTACCGCTCATGGTGGATTCGGGGGCCGGGAGATCTATCCAGAGCCTCCCAACACTGCGGCGACTGTTTTCTGCGAAGCAAATTTAGGGTGGAGCAGTGAAACTTTTTGGCTACGGCCACGTGGAGATTGAAATGGTGGGCACAGCGGACTTCGAGGTGACCTGCGGGTCGAAGAGGGTCCCTACTTTTTTTTTTTTCCACAATATCTTTATTGAACCTTTTTTTTTTTTTTTAACAAACATGATACAAACAATCAAACACTAACACTAAAGTACTACAAAAAAAAAAAAAATGCACTAAAAACACCAACAACCACCAACAAAATCAAATCTTCAACAATGCTCCTCTGTTTAGTCTAGACAATCCAATACATACGTAAGTATACATATTATGTTCACCAGTTTGGAATTTACAAGGTCCACACACATCATTCACCTTCTTCTTCAAGAGTTATGTTTAAATTTTTTACATAATCAATAAAAGGTCTCCATATATCTCAAACACAATTTCCTTTGATTTCAGTATATATGTTATTCTTTCTAATGGAAGGTTTGTTAACATCTGTCTTAACCACTGAGTCACATCTGGTCTATGAGTCTTTTTCCATAATAGTGCAATACATTTTTTGGCATTAAGCAAACTGAGGTCTATGAATGTTCTTTCACTTTTATTAAAATTATGCTTTTCTGGGTACAGACCCAACAAAAACAGTTTAGGATTCAGTATGATTTGTTTTGAGATTATTTTTTCAATTGTTACCCTCACCTCTTCCCAAAACATTCTTATTAATCTACATTCCCATAAACAATGAAATAGGGTTCCTTTACTTTCCATGCATTTTGTGCATGTATCTGGTATATTTTTGTTATATCTATTTAACTCCTCCGGTGTAACATACATCCGCATTAACCATTTGAAATGTATCAATTTAAGGCGTGCATTTATTGATTTGGTTTGAGCTTCTGTACAAGCCAATTCCCATTGTTCCTCTGAAATTTCAATTTGCAGATCTTCTTTCCAGTAGTTTAATCTTTTCAGTGAATTTTCACTTGAAGATAGTGTCAATGAGTTATAAAACTCTGAAATAATACCCTTTCTTTTATTATCTTTCATCATCATTTTTTCCAAGGATGAATAAATAGGTCGAGTGAGAGCTTTATTTTGATTTGATCGAATAAAGTTTCTAAGTTGAAGATATTTAAAAAAATGTGTTCTATTGAGATTAAATTTGATCCTCAGCTCTTCAAAAGACATTATGTTGTCTGCACATGGCAAATATAAATCCTGAATCTTTTGTATCCCTTTTAAATTCCATACTTTAAATACAGCGTCCGCTCTCCCTGGTTTAAAATATTGATTACCCCATATTGGACTGAATTGTGACAATAACTGTGGTTCTTTTAAATAGTTTTTAGCTTCACACCATATTTTGATCATATGCTTTACAAATGGATTTTTAACTTGTTTTTGTAATTTTTTTGCCGAATCTGAGTATATGAATATGGGAAGAGGTAAAGGTAAATTGTATGATTCCATTTCAGTCCAGTGAGGGAGATCATTTGATGAAAAATAATATGTCATAGACCTCAGTTGTGCCGACCAATAATACAACATAAAATTTGGACATTTCAGACCTCCACGATCAAATGGTAAATATAATAAAGACAAACGTAATCTAGCCCTCCTGTTGTTCCATATAAATTCCACTAACTTTTTTTTTATTCTTGAGAATAGATCTAAAGGTGGTGATAAGGGAATGTATTGAAATAAATAAAGTATTTTAGGTAAAATATTACTTTTAAGTATATTGATTCTCCCGATCATCGACATTGATAGTGACATCCATCTCTGAGTTAACTCATTGATATCTGACATTAAGGCTTCATAGTTGACGCTGGCGACTGATTCTAGCTTAGGCATAATTTGGATTCCTAAATATTTAAACTGATTTACAACATTGAATTGATTTACCTCAGGGGCTGGGTAATTTCTCTGGGTCTCATTTAGCATTAATACTGAAGATTTAGTTTTATTTATTTTATATCCTGATATTTCCCCAAAATTCTTTATTAAATTCAACAAGGTTGGAATTGATTTTTTTAGATTCGACATAAACAAAATTATATCATCGGCGTACAGGGAGATTTTATGTTCTGTTGGTCCAACTTTAATTCCATATATTTGTGAATGTAAACGTATCGCTATCGCTAAAGGTTCAATTGCCATAGTAAACAGTAAAGGTGAAAGTGGACAGCCTTGTCGACATCCTCTATTGATTTTTATTGGTTTTGAAATATTGTTATTTGTTAGGATTTCTGCTGTAGCATTATTGTATATTATTTGAACCCATTTTATGAAATTATTTCCAAGTCCAAACCTTTGTAGGACTTCAAAAAGAAAGGGCCATTCAACTCTATCAAAGGCCTTTTCGGCGTCCAATGATAGGAGAGCTGTATCCGGTGCTTCTTTATTAAAATAAATAATATTAAATAGTCTTCTTACATTATGGAAGCCTTGTCTACCCTTTATAAAGCCATTCTGATCTCGATTAATAATATTTGGTAAAATTTCTTGTATTCGTCTTGCTAAAATTTTACAGATTATCTTAAGGTCGGCGTTTAATAGGCTTATTGGTCTCATATTTTCACATTTATTAGCGGGCTTACCTGGTTTTGGCAGCAGTATAATTAAGGCATTATTTATGTATGATGGTAAATTATTATTTTGAAATGCTTCTAAAACCATTTCCAAAAAAGGTTTTATTAATTTATTCTTAAATTTTTTATAAAGGTCAACTGGAAGACCATCTGGTCCTGCACTTTTTCCTGATTTCATATTATCAATGGCTAGCCCAACTTCTTCTTGACTAATTTTAGACTCCAATATCTCCCTGTTTTCATTTGGAATACACGGTATAGATAGTTCGTTCAAAAACCCATTTAGTTTTGTTAAATCAGGTTCATTTTTGGTATCATATAATTTTTCATAGTAATCTCTAAAGGCTCTATTAATTTCTAAAGGATCTATAACTACCTGTCCGTTACTTATAATACTGGTAATTGGTGTTTTAATTTCCAATTGTTTAATCTGCCATGCTAATAATTTTCCTGATTTTTCACCTTGTTCATAAAAAGATTGTTTCAATCTTAGAAGACTCGAGGCAGCTCTATTCGCTGATTTTTTGTCGTATTCAGCTCTCAAAATCAGTAATTCATTCTCCAACCTTGGGTCACTTCCTGCATACACTTTTTCCTGAAGACTTTTTATTTTATGTTCCAATTTAGCTCTCTCCTCTCGAGTCTTCTTAGATTTTGATCCTGTATAACTAATAATATGTCCCCTAATAAAAGCTTTGAAAGCCTCCCACTTTACACATGCTAATGTTTGTGTAGTATTGATGTCAAAGAACTCGTCTATCTGTTTTTCTATATACTGTGTGTGTTTATATACTTGCATATTTATTCCACCTAGCTGCAATGCTCCGTACTGTGGGTGTTTATATATTTACATATTTATTCCATCTAGCTACAATGCTCTGCACTGTGTGTTCATATATTCATATATTTATTCCATCCAGCTACAATGCTCTGCACTGTGTCTGTGTGTGTGTGTATATATATATATTTTATAGTAATACGTACATATGTATATTAGCTGCTCTTGCTTGCTTGTTTTTTTTTTTTTTTTTTTTTTTTTTTCTTGCCTTCTGATTGTTGCTCTGAGTGTTGCTATCCCTGTGCTGTTGCAATCCTGGAATTTCCCTGTTGTGGGACTAATAAAGGCTTATCTTATCTTATACTTGACAAATTCCTCATCCTGAAGCCATTTATGCTGAAATTGCCATCTACCTGATTCCTTTGTCAATTTTTTATCTACATATATTAGACAACAGGGTGCATGATCAGAGATCACGATGTTATCATAAAAGCAGTTTTGAATCTTGGACCTTAATTCTGTGGAAATCAAAAAATAATCAATACGTGAGAATGTCTTGTAGGTACTGGAATAACAAGAATAGGCTTTAACTTGTGGTTTCATTTCTCTCCATATATCTAACAATCTCAATTCTTTCATAAAATGATTAATAGTCATCCTACATCCAATGTGCGTACAATCCAGTCCTGTTGATCTATCCACACCTGGATTCAATGTACAATTAAAATCCCCTGCTATTATATGTTGCCCTGTAAGTGATGATAAGATGAGAAATAAATTAGCAAAGAACTTCTGATCATCTATATTGGGACCATATAAGTTCACAAGATTTATATTTTCTAATAGCAAAGAACCTTGAATGATTACATATCTTCCAAATTTGTCTCCAATTACATTTTTCACTTGAAAAGGAACTGATTTATGTATGAGAGTCATAACTCCCCTGGCTCGGGATGAAAATGAAGAGGTGAATACACTTCCCTGCCATCTACTCCTAATTCTTTTAACATCCTCCTCTATCAGATGAGTTTCTTGTAAAAACACAATTCTTGAACCCATGTCCTTTATTTTATTCATAACTTGTTTAAGTTTTTTTAAATTTTGTAGACCTCTGCAATTCCATGAAGTTAAATTAAGATTAACACTTTGGTCCATGATCAATAGAGAGTTTGGGATTACCTTGCAGTGTAAACATGCTCATACAGAGAAGCAAAAACATGAGTGGTTGAACATTCATCCTACAAACTACACACAAACAAATTTCCCCTTCCCACACTTGTGGCAAACCCCCCAAAATCAAAAGAAAAATTCTGTCTCCCGATATAGCCATCGACCGTTCCACACCCACGGGAAACAGCCTAAGCCACTCCTTCTTCATCCTCCCAATCACCCTAACTCTACTGCTTTTAATGACGTAACATTAACTCTCCTCTGTAGTTTTCCAACTTAACTCCAAAATTTTTAACAACTTTGTACATCATAGTTTTTTTTTTTTGTTTGTTTTGTTTTTGTTTTGTTTTTTTAATATATAATACAATCTATATTTTGTAAACTTACTATTTACTTCAAGTCAGTCAGATGCCTGTGCAAATGCTTAATTATTCTACCTTATATTTTGTTCATGCTTAGCTCCCACCAGTCTCTTCTTCTTCTTTGATCTTCTTGATGAACTCCTGCGCCTCCTCTGGGGTCTTGAAGATGTGGGTTCTGCCCTCATACGTGGTCAGCAGTCTCGCAGGATAGATTACACCATGACGAATCCCAAGGTTGCGCAGCTCCTTACGTACGGGATCAAACTGCTTCCTCAATTGCTGGATTCCTGTGGCCAAATCTGGGTAGAACCGCACCTGCTGGTCCTGGTGTTTAATCTCTCCTTTTTTAGCTCGTGCAGCGTTGAAGATCTTCATCCTGTCTCTGTTGCTAAGAAACTTCATAATTAAGGTCCTCGGCGGTCCCTTATCTCTCCGTGGGCCAATACGATGTGCTTTTTCCAGAATCACTGCTGATTGCAACTCCTCGCTGCCCAGCACCTCCGGAATCCACTTTTCCAGAAAGGAACATACGTCCCGACCTTCTGATTCCTCTGGAAGACCCACCAGCCTCAAATTATTCTGTCTCGACCGAGATTCCAAATCCAAAATATTATCTTCCAGAGATTTATTTTTTTTTTCCAAAGTGCGCACCTTTAATTGAAGACGGGTGACGTCATCTTCAGCACTAGCGAGACGGAGCTCCATCTGCGCCGTTCGTTCTACACAGTCACCCAATTCCTTTCTTATTCCTTCCAACGCTGTCATAATCCCATCAAATCTAGAGGAAAAGTCCGCTCTCATTGAACTCATGGCAGCCATCAGCGCATCTGCGCCATTCCCCGCAAATATCGCACCGTTGCCAGCCTCCTCCGCCATATATGGAGTTTTGTTTGCTGCGTCACAGATCTGAAAGTCCGTTAATTTGGACTGTTTCGGCGGCTCGCTTTTTCCTTTTCCTGGTTTTCCAGCCTTAGGCTTCGCCGACATATCCTCGCCCAAATGCTGGGATACGTTCTGTCCCAAATGAGAGAGTTATTTGCCGATTTTTTTTTTTCCAGGAGCAGAGCAGAGCGAGACACGTCCGTCCTACGTGGCAGCCATAACCGGAAGTCGGGTCCCTACTTTTACTTTTCAAGTAGCACATCAGGGAATTGACCTGCTGGGGGTTGACCTGTTGGGACAATTGGGTTTCTCCATAATGGACCCTGGGGGCTTGCGGGTGCTGTCTGTGGGTTCAGACTGGTGCCTCCACTGGCCCAAGCTATTTGAGGGCTTGGGCTGCATTGACGCATTTCATCATCGGTCTCTGGTGAATGAGAACATCACGCCAAAAATGCAGCCTTTGAGGCACCTTCCACTGGCGCTGTGGGCTGAGGTGTCGGCGGAGTTAAACAGACTGCTGGAGTCGGGTGTCATCGAGAGAACTGACGCTTCTCCGTGGATCTCCAACCTTGTGGTGGCGAAAAAGAAGGGCGGGGGCATTAGACCTTGCATCGACCTTAGAGTGGTGAATAAGGTGGTTGTCCCGGATGAGTACCCGCTGCCCACTATGGAGGAACTCACGGCGACGTTCAGCGGCGTGAAGGTATTCTCGAAATTGGATCTGCGGCAGGGCTACCTGCAGGTGCCACTACACCCGGACAGCAGAAATCTGACAGCCTTCGTGACACACATGGGGGTGTTCTGTTATACCAGGATGCCTTTCAGGCTGAGCTCAGCACTGAGCTGCTTCCAGAAGGTTATGGCTACCATATTAGCCGGCCTGAAGGGAGTGGTCGTGTACCTAGACAACATCGTGGTGCACGGGGCGTCGAGTGACGAACACGACGAGAGGTCAAAAAAGGTCCTGGAGACGCTGCAAGAACATGGGGTCACGCTGAACGACGACAAATGTGTCCTGGCGGCAGAGGCGGTGGACTTTGTGGGATTCCAGCTGTTGTAAGATGGGTTGAAGCCATTGGTTTTGAACGTGGAGGCGGTGCTCCACCTCGTGAACCCCTCCTCACCGGCAGACATCTCATCGTTCCTGGGGATGGCGAACTTTTATGGACGGTTTATTCCCATGTACTCTGAGACAATTGAGCTGCTCAGGGCGCTACTGAAACAGGACACACCTTGGGTCTGGACTCCAGCCTGTTCAGCGGCAGTGGAGAAGCTGAAACAGCAGCTTACCTGGCCTCTGGTCTTGGCTCATTTTGACCCGGACTGCACTATGATTGTAACCTGCGATGCATCTGGTTTCGCCCTGGGGGCAGTGATGTCACAGGTGCAGGATGGTACAGAACGTCCGGTTGCTTTCGCGTTGAGATCTCTGAAGTATGCCGTTGGCGAGAAAGAGGCGCTGGCCTGTGTTTGGGCCTGTGCGAGGTGGCATATGTACCTCTATGGCCGGCGCTTCATGTTGAGGATGGATCATCGAGCATTGACAACTTTGCTGGAGACTTCGGGGTCGGGCCACAGGCTGCTGAGGATCCACAGGTGGTCCGAGAGACTGAGGGCTTACAATTTTGAGATGAAATACACTCTGGGCAAGGACAGTGTCGTAGCGGACCTTCTGTCTAGGACCCTGACATGTGCTTTGATACTGGATGTGGGGACTGTGGACTCAGTCGAGACGGAACTGGTCCACGCCCTACATGGGGCCCTCCGGGACATTGTGTCTCCTCGGGAACTTAAGAGAGGTTTTGGAGAATGACCAGGGGATGAAGAGACTGTGCACAGTGATCAGGGAGGGCTGGCCGGCAGTAGCGTTGGGTGAGCTGGCCCCATTTCATCGGTTTAGGGATGAGCTCAGCTGTTCGGACGAGGTGTGCGTGGCCAGGGGACATTGTGCAGTAATTCCGGTGGCGCTGAGAAGGCGTGTGCTGGACATGCCACATGAGGGTCACCTTGGGGTGCTTAAAGTCAAACAGCCTGGCAGGAATTCAGTTTTGTGGCTAGGGATTGACAAAGACATTGAAACAATGGTCAAAAACTGTGTCCCATGTCTGGAGAGCGGAAAGATTGGGAAATACAATACAATTTTTTTGGGGGGGGGGATCTATCTGTGTGCTTGGCATTTTTTGAAGGGGGGGGATGTTGTGTATGTAAACCGGCTGTATTAGTAAGATGGCAGCCGGGTTGGTCCTGAGTTAGACCAGGGTGGCTACTGCCGGTTTCCGGTGGTGACGCCACCCTTGGTATAAAGGTGTGGGTGGAAGAGGCTCTGCCTCTTTCATCGGGGAGCCACCTGGTCAGCAGGGTGGATGCCGTAAGCCTCTTTATATACATTGACTATTTATATAATAAAGCTCCGTAAAACTATAAACAACTGTGTGCTCATTTACCATCAGTTATAGACATAACACTACTCCCGCAAGGAGCTACAACGCTTCTTGGGGTTTGTGAATTTCTATCACAGGTTTATCCGAAACTATAGTGGGATAGCACAGCCTTTAACATAGCTGACCTCAGTTAAGGTACCATTTTTATGGACTGAGGCAGTTGAGCAGGCCTTTACTAAATTAAAGGGCCTGTTCGCTGACAAATCCATCTTGGCTCAGGTCGACCCTCAGCTCCAATTCACCCTGGAGGTGGATGCTTCAGAAACGGGGATGGACGCTGTTTTGTCCCAGTGCTCCCCCCGGACTTGAAGCTCTGCCCATGTGCGTATTTCTTTCAGGGGCTCACCTCAGCGGAGAGGAATTACGACGTCGGGGATCGTGAGCTGTGGGCCATTAAGTTGGCATTTGAGGAATGGAGACACTGGCTGGAGGGAGCCGTTCACCCGGTAGTCATGTGGACTGACCACAAGAACTTGGAGCATCTGTGGTCGGCCCGCCGGCTTAATCCCAGGCAGGCTCGTTGGGCCCTACTTTTCCAGCTTTTTAATTTCACTGTCACCTATAGGCCTGGCTCCCGTAATGGGAAGCCTGATGCTTTCTCCAGACAGTTCAGTCAGGACTTGGCTGACCCCCCTTCCCGCTCCCAGCCCATTTTTCCGCCTTCGTGCGTTCTGGGAACCCTTACCTGGGAGATCGAGAATAGAGTCCGCCAGGCCCAGTCCTCAGAGCCCGAACCAGCGGTATGTCCCCCCAACTGTCTGTATGTCCCTGCCGCCCTTGGCAGTGAAGTTATTCAGTGGGGGCACACCGGACGTTTTGCCTGCCACCCGGGGGTGGTACGTACTATTGACATCATTAGACAAATGTTTTGGTGGCCCACGTTGCGGCGGGATATGCAGGAGTATGTGAAGGCCTGCCAGACATGTGCCCGGAATAAATCCCTCTCCACCCCTCCCGCTGGCTTTCTTCATCACCTCCCCATCCCCAGTCGGCCTTGGTCCCACATCGCCATGGATTTTGTCACTGGTTTTCCCCCTTCCCATGGTAATACGGTGATTTTGACCACTGTGGACAGATTCTCGAAGGCCGTACATTTGGTTCCCCTCCTCAAGTTGACATCCGCCTTCAAGATGGTAGAACTGTTATCCTACCACGTCTTCAGGCTGCATGGAATTCCTATGGTCATTGTGTCTGACCGGGGTCCCCAGTTCCTATCATGGGTTTGGAAGTTATTCTGCCACTGCCTCGGCACCACCGTCAGCCTCACCTCTGGCTATCATCGTCAGAGCAATGGGCAGGCGGAGCATGCCAACCAGTCCCTGGAGGCCGCCCTTCGTTGTGTGGTAGCCGATGATCCCGCTTCATGGAGCTCCCATCTAACCTGAGTGGAATATTCGCTTAATTCCACAGTCTCTTCAGCCACGGGCCGGTCACCGTTTGAGGCATCTGTGGGCTACACCCCCCCCCCCCCCCCAATCTCTATGGCGGAGAGAGAGGTTGCAGTGCCGTCCGTGGGGGCCCATTTTCATCGCTGCTGCCAGGCCTGGAGATCCACCAGAGCAGCTCTCCTCCGCTCCACTGAGCATAATCAGTGCTACGCTGACCGCAAGAGGGTCCCAGCACTGCACTACAAGACTGGATAGCAGGTCTGGGTGGCCACGGATCAGGTCCCACTCAAGGCTGAGTCCCAGAAGCTCGCCCCCCAGTTCTTGGGTCCCTTCCCCGTCACCAGCAACATTGGCAACTCTGGTGTCCGGCTCCAGCTCCCACGGGCGCTCTGCGCGCACCCTACCTTCCACGTCTCAAAGGTCAAGCCTCTTTCTTCCAGCTCTCTCTGCCCTCCCCCGAAGCCACCTCCTTCTCCCTGGGTCTTTGACGGCCAAATCACTCACACCGTCAGGGAGATCCTGGATGTTCGTCATTGGGGCCAGGGGTTCCAGTACCTGGTGGACTGGGAGGGCTATAGCCCGGAGTATCGGTCATGGGTCCCTTGGTCGGGATTCCATGACAAAGGTATGGTCTGGGCTTACCATCGAGCCCACCCGGAGAAGCCTGGGCGACCGCCAGGAGGCGTTCCTTGAGGGGGGGGGGCACTGTTATGTGCTGGCGAGCGCTTGCCCCCAAATTTTTGCTCTCCGGTCTCCTCATCAGATGCACCTGCTGATTCCTGCTGGGCCAGCATTTATAAGGAAGCGCTCCTCAGTGATTCAACGCTGGCTCGTTTTGATATACTGCTCCAGCAGACAGCTTGCTTAGTAAGCGGTTGTTTTGTTTATGACCTTGACTTATACACATTCAGAAGTCAGACAGAATCATGAGTTTGAAGCTAGAAGTCAAAGGTGTGATGTTGAATGTTGTCCGTGCGTATTCCCCACAAGTTGGATGTCAGGTAGAAGAGAAAGAGGAATTCTGGAGTAAGTTGGATGAAGCGGTAGAGAGCGTTCCCAGGGGGGAGAGAGTGGTGATTGGAGCAGACTTTAATGGGCATGTAGGTGAAGGGAACAGAGGTGATGAGGAGGTTCTGGGTAGGTATGGTCTTAAGGAGAGGAATGTGGAAGGACAGATAGTTGTGGATTTTGTTAAAAGGATGAAAATGGCTGTGGTGAACATATACTTCAAGAAGAGAGATGGATATAGGGTGACATACAAGAGTGGAGAAAGGTGCACACAGGTGGACTACATCTTACTCAGAAGGAGAAATCTGAATGAGATAGGAGACTGCAAGGTGGTGGCAGGGGAGAATGTAGCTAGAGAGCATTGGATGGTAGTCTGCTGGATGACTTTGGAAAGCAAAAAGAGGAAAACAGTGAAGGCAGAGTCAAAGATTAAGTGGGGGAAGTTACAGAAGGAATAAGGTTGCACAGAGTTCAGGAAAGAGTTGATACAAGCTCTGGGTGGTAGGGAAGAATTACTTATCAGATGACTGGGAAAGTACAGCAAAAGTATTGAGGGAAACAGGTAAAAAGGAATCCATCCAGTGGACAGAGGAAGGAAGACAAGGAGACTTAGTGGTGAAATGAGGAGGTACAGGAAAGTATTCAAAGGAAGAGGTTTGCAAAGAAACAGTGGGGTAGTCAGGGAGATGAAGAAAGTAGACAGGAGTATTTGGAATCTAGACACATGGCAAAGAGAGAGGTGGTAAAGGAAAAGGCATATAGTGAGTTGTATGAGAGGCTGGACAACAAGAAAAGAGAAAAAGACTTGTATCGATTGGCTAGATAGAGATCAAGCTGGAAAGGATATACCGCAAGTTAGGCTGATTAAGGACAGAAATGGTAATGTACTAACAAATGACGAGAGTGTGTTAAGAAGGTGGAAGTGAGTACTTTGAGGACCTGATGAATAAAGAAAATGAGAGAGACAGGAGGATGGATGAAAGAAAGATGGTGAACAAGGAAGTCCCGAGGATTAGCAAGGCAGAAATGAGGGCAGCTTTGAAGAGGATGAAGAATGGAAAGGCATTTGGTCCAGATGACATACCTGTGGAGGTATGGAGATGTTTAGGAAAGATGGCAGTGGCTTTTTTAACCAGATTGTTTAACACAATCTTGTAGAATGAGAGGATGCCTGAGGAGTGGAGAAGAAGTGTTTTGGTACCAATTTTCAAGAACAAAAGTGATGGTCAGAACTGTAGTTACTACAGAGGCATCATCATCAGGAACTGGGGACCCCGGTCAGACACAATGACCATAGGAATTCCATGACATGCTCTTAGTCAAAACTATTATTGAATGCTTAGTGAAACCACTGACGTATATTTGTAACCTGTCTCTCCAAACAGGTATATTTCCCAATGTAATGAAAATAGCTAAAGTAATTCCGATATACAAGACGGGTGACAGAGGGGAACTTTCAGACTATAGACTAATTTCACTATTGCCACAATTTTCCAAGATACTTGAAAAAATATTCTGTGAGAGAATTGACAACTTCATAATGAAGAATAATTTACTGTGTGAGCAGCAATATGGGTTCAGACACAAGAGGACAACTGCATTTGCTGTAATGGAATTTATAGAAAAAATATCAACTGCTGTTGAAAATAAAGAGTACTCAGTTGGGGTATTCCTGGATCTTAAAAAAGCATTTGATACAGTGGATCATAATTTATTATTAAAGAAACTACAAAATTGTGGTATTTATTTGGGTAGCACTTTCCTGGTTAAGTAGTTACTTAAAGAATAGATATCAGTATGTACGTGTTGGTAACAAAAACTCACAGTTACTGAAGGTTACTTGTGGAGTCCCACAGGGTTCAGTTTTGGGGCCACTGTTATTCAATATGTATATAAATGATATATTTAAAGTTTCGGAAAAAATGGATTTAATATTGTTTGCCGATGACACTAATCTATTATGCAGTGGAAGCAATTTGGAACAACTTTTGGATACACTCGGAAAGGAATTAGGAAAGCTTAAACTGTGGTTTGATTCAAACAAATTAACACTCAGTTTAAGTAAGACAAAATTTATAGTTTTTAACAACCATCACAACAACTTAGTATCTAAACTCTGTAAATGGTGTAGAGATTGAAAGGGTATCCGAAACTAAATTTCTTGGAGTAATAATTGATAATAAACTGTGTTGGAAGTCACATATTAATTATATTAAAGGTAAAATATCTAAATCAATTGCAATACTACACAGAGTGAAATATTTGCTGAATCAACCCACACTATATACTCTGTATCATTCATTAATGCTCCTATACATGACATATTGTACTGAAGTATGGGGGAATACATATAAAACAAACATATATCCAGTCTTTATGCTTCAAAAGAGAGCTATTAGAATAATAAACAAAGCTGCTTACAGGGAACCAACAAACCCACTTTTTCTTAAATTAAAAGCTCTCAAGTTGAAAGATCTGGTTGACTTTAAAACTGCAGTAATAATGTTTCAAGTGAAGAATCTATCACTGCCTGCAAACGTCCAAAAGTTGTTCCAAATAAGGGAGAAACAATATCATTTCAGAGGAACATGTATATTTCAAAAACCTTCAGTGAGAACTACCACCAAGCAACACTGTGTCTCAGTGCAAGGAGTCAGACTGTGGAACGCTTTTGGACCTGAATTAAAATCATGTACAATGCTTGGACAATTTAAACAAAAACTAAAGGAAGAAATACTCAAAACATATACTGTATACAAGATGACATGTAAAATCACATTGGGATTGTCATATCCAGTCTGTGTTGTGTTGTTGCTTAGTTTTTTTGTCACATTTTGTCTTCGCTTTGTTCCGAATTGTAATCACTCTTGTTTTGTTTTTCTTTTGAATTCTTGGATAGAATGTGGGTGGGCAATATAAGCTGCGGCTTCAGCCATCACCCATTTTGGATAACTTATGTTGAACTGTATAATCAGAGGAGTTATTGTTTAATTTGACCTTGTTGGATTTTTTTTCTTTTTTCCCCTTTGTTATATTGTTGTTTATCTTGTTGTTATATTATACAGTTTCTCTTGTTGTTATATTATACAGTTTCTTTTAAACCTGTACTGTATTATCCGAAATAAATTCATTCATTCATTCATTCATAAATTCATATTATTCTGTTTCTTTTTAATCTTTACTTTTAATCTATCCGAAATAAAGATAAAGATTCATTCATTCATTCATTCATTCATTCATCAAGTTGATCAGCCACACTATGAAGATATGAGAAAGAGTTGTTGAAGCCAGGTTAAGAGGAGAGGTGACAATTAATACATAGCAGTACAGTTTCAAGCCAAAAATGAGTACTACAGATGCAATGTTTGACCATCCGTTGTACACTACTTTTCAAAATGCATTGTGGTATATTTTGAGTGTACTATATAGGGAATGAGATTTTCAGTTAAGTTTTCGAACAGTACTACAAGATAGCTGATTCACTATATAGTACACTATATGGTGAAGGAGTGAGCATTTCGAACACAGCATAAGTGACCTAAAAAATGTATTCTCTGACAGGTTCATATTTCTCTTATTAGCATGTGAAAATAAACAAAATATGGTAACAGGATAGATATTAGTGTTATGTATAGAAACAGGCTGATATTAGTAAGATGGTGGCTGGGTTGGACGTGGGTGAACTGGGGTGGCTGACTGCCGGTTTCCGGTGGTGACGCCACCCAGGGTATAAAGGAAGTGGATGGAGGAGGCTCGGCCTCTTTCGTCGTGGAGCCACCTGGCATGCAGGGGAGTGCTGTAAGCCTTTGTATATAGTTTTTTTTTTCCACAATATCTTTATTGAACCTTTTTTTAAACAAATATGACACAAACAATCAAACATTAACACTAAAGTACTACAAAAAAAAAAAAAATGCACTAAAAACACCAACAACCACCAACAAAATCAAGTCTTCAACAATGCTCCTCTGTTTACATTTTTTGGCATTAAGCAAACTGAGGTCTATGAATGTTCTTTCACTTTTATTAAAGTTATGCTTTTCTGGGTACAGACCCAACAAAAACAGTTTAGGATTCAAAATGATTTGTTTTGAGATTATTTTTTCAATTGTTACCCTCACCTCTTCCCAAAACATTCTTATTATTCTACATTCCCATACACAATGAAATAGGGTTCCTTTACTTTCCATGCATTTTGTGCATGTATCTGGTATATTTTTGTTATATCTATTTAACTCCTCCGGTGTAACATACATCCGCATTAACCATTTGAAATGTATCAATTTAAGACGTACATTTATTGATTTGGTTTGGGCTTCTGTACAAGCCAATTCCCATTGTTCCTCTGAAATTTCAATTTGCAGATCTTCTTTCCAGTAGTTTAATCTTTTCTGTGAATTTTCACTTGAGGATAGTGTCAATGAGTTATAAAACTCTGAAATAATACCCTTTCTTTTACTATCTTTCATCAACATTTTTTCCAAGGATGAATAAATAGGTCGAGTGAGAGCTTTATTTTGATTTGATTGAATAAAGTTTCTAAGTTGAAGATATTTAAAAAAATGTGTTCTATTAAGATTAAATTTGACCCTCAGCTCTTCAAAAGACATTATGTTATCTGCACATGGAAAATATAAATCTTGAATCTTTTGAATCCCTTTTAAATTCCATACTTTAAATACAGCGTCCGCTCTTCCTGGTTTAAAATATTGATTACCCCATATTGGGTAAATGGTGACAATAACTGTGGTTCTTTTAAATAATTTTTAGCTTCACACCATATTTTGATCATATGCTTTACAAATGGATTTTTAACTTGTTTTTGTAATTTTTTTGCCGAATCTGAGTATATGAATATGGGAAGAGGTAAAGGTAAATTGTATGATTCCATTTCAGTCCAGTGAGGGAGATCATTTAATGAAAAATAATATGTCATAGACCTCAGTTGTGCCGACCAATAATACAACATAAAATTTGGACATTTCAGACCTCCACGATCAAATGGTAAATATAATAAAGACAAACGTAATCTAGCCCTCCTGTTGTTCCATATAAATTCCACTAACTTTTTTTTAATTCTTGAGAATAAATCTAAAGGTGGTGGTAAGGGAATGTATTGAAATAAATAAAGTATTTTAGGTAAAATATTACTTTTAAGTATATTGATTCTCCCGATCATCGACATTGGTAGTGACATCCATCTCTGAACTGACTCATTGATATCTGTCATTAAGGCTTCATAGTTGACACTGGCGACTGATTCTAGCTTAGGCACAATTTGGATTCCTAAATATTTAAACTGATTTACAACGTTGAATTGATTTACCTCAGGGTCTGGGTAATTTCTCTGGGTCTCATTTAGCATTAATATTGAAGATTTAGTTTTATTTATTTTATATCCTGATATTTCCCCAAAATTCTTTATTAAATTCAACAAGGTCGGAATTGATTTTTTTAGATTCGACATAAACAAAATTATGTCATCGGCGTACAGGGAGATTTTATGTTCTGTTGGTCCAACTTTAATTCCATATATTTGTGAATGTAAACGTATCGCCATCGCTAAAGGTTCAATTGCCATAGTAAACAGTAAAGGTGAAAGTGGACAGCCTTGTCGACATCCTCTATTGATTTTTATTGATTTTGAAATATTGTTATTTGTTAGGATTTCTGCTGTAGCATTATTGTATATTATCTGAACCCATTTTATGAAATTATTTCCAAGTCCAAACCTTTGTAAGACTTCAAAAAGAAAGGGCCATTCGACTCTATCAAAGGCCTTTTCGGCGTCCAGTGATAGGAGAGCTGTATCCGGTGCTTCTTTATTAAAATAAATAATATTAAATAGTCTTCTTACATTATGGAAGCCTTGTCTTCCCTTTATAAAGCCATTCTGATCTCGATTAATAATATTTGGTAAAATTTCTTGTATTCGTCTTGCTAAAATTTTACAGATTATCTTAAGGTCGGCATTTAATAGGCTTATTGGTCTCATATTTTCACATTTATTAGAGGGCTTACCTGGTTTTGGCAACAGTATAATTAAGGCATTATTCATGTATGATGGTAAATTATTATTTTGAAATGCTTCTAAAACCATTTCCAAAAAAGGTTTTATTAATTTATTCTTAAATTTTTTATAAAGGTCAACTGGAAGACCATCTGGTCCTGCACTTTTTCCTGATTTCATATTATCAATGGCTAGCCCAACTTCTTCTTGACTAATTTTAGACTCCAATATCTCCCTGTTTTCATTTGGAATACACGGTATAGATAGTTCGTTCAAAAACCCATTTAGTTTTGTTAAATCAGATTCATTTTTGGTATCATATAATTTTTCATAGTAATCTCTAAAGGCTCTATTAATTTCTAAAGGATCTATAACTACCTGTCTGTTACTTATAATACTGGTAATTGGTGTTTTAATTTCTAATTGTTTAATCTGCCATGCCAATAATTTTCCTGATTTTTCACCTTGTTCATAAAAAGATTGTTTCAATCTTAGAAGACTCGAGGCAGCTCTATTCGCTGATTTTTTTGTCGTATTCAGCTCTCAAAATCAGTAATTCATTCTCCAACCTTGGATCACTTCCTGCATACACTTTTTCCTGAAGATTTTTTATTTTATGTTCCAATTGGGCTCTCTCCTCTCGAGTCTTCTTAGATTTTGAACCTGTATAACTAATAATATGTCCCCTAATAAAAGCTTTGAAAGCCTCCCACTTTACACATGCTGATGTTTGTGTAGTATTGATATCAAAGAACTCATCTATCTGTTTTTCTATGTACTTGACAAATTCCTCATCCTGAAGCCATTTATGCTGAAATTGCCATCTACCTGATTCCTTTGTCAATTTCTTATCTACATATACTATACAGCAGGGTGCATGATCAGAGATCACGATGTTATCATAAAAGCAGTTTTGAATCTTGGACCTTAATTCTGTGGAAATCAAAAAATAATCAATACGTGAGAATGTCTTGTAGGTACTGGAATAACAAGAGTAGGCTTTGACTTGTGGTTTCATTTCTCTCCATATATCTAGCAATCTCAATTCTTTCATAAAATGATTAATGGTCATCCTACATCCATTGTGCGTACAGTCCAGTCCTGTTGATCTATCTATACCGGGATTCAATGTACAATTAAAATCCCCTGCTATTATACAGTATGTTGCCCTGTAAGTGATGATAAGATAAGAAATAAATTAGCAAAGAACTTTTGATCATCTATATTGGGACCATATAGGTTCACCAAATTTATATTTTCTAATAGCAAAGATCCTTGAATGATTACATATCTTCCAAATTTGTCTCCAATTACATTTTTCACTTGAAAAGGGACTGATTTATGTATGAGAGTCATAACTCCCCTGGCTCGGGATGAAAATGATGAGGTGAAAACACTTCCTTGCCATCTACTCCTAATTCTTTTTACATCCTCCTCTATTAGATGAGTTTCTTGTAAAAACACAATTTTTGAACCCATGTCTTTTATTTTATTCATAACTTGTTTAAGTTTTTTTTAAATTTTGTAGACCTCTGCAATTCCATGAAGTTAAATTAAGATTAACGCTTTGGTTTATGATCAATAGGGAGTTTGGGATTACCTTGCAGTGTAAACATGCTCATACAGAGAAGCAAAAAAATAAGTGGTTGAACATTCATCCTACAAACTACACACAAACAAATTCCCCCTTCCCACACTTGTGGCAAACCCCCCAAAATCAAAAGAAAAATTCCGTCTCCCGATATAGCCATCGACTGCTCCACATCCACGAGGATCAGCCTAAGCCACTCCTTCTTCATCCTCCCAATCACCCTAACTCTACTGCTTTTAATGACGTAACATTAACTCTCCTCTGTAGTTTTCCAACTTAACTCCAAAATTTTTAGCAACTTTGTACATCATAGTTTTTTTTTTAAAAATTATATAATGCAATCTATATTCTGTAAACTTGCTATTTGCTTCAAGTCAGTCAGATGCCTGTGCAAATGCTTAATTATTCTACCTTATATTTTGTTCATGCTTAGCTCCCACCAGTCTCTTCTTCTTGAATCTTCTTGATAAACTCCTGCGCCTCCTCTGGGGTCTTGAAGATGTGGGTTCTGCCCCCATATGTGGTCAGCAGTCTTGCAGGATAGATTACACCATGACGAATCCCAAGGTTGCGCAGCTCCTTATGTACAGGATCATACTGCTTCCTCAATTGTTGGATTCCTGTGGCCCAATCTGGGTAGAACCGCACCTGCTGATCCTGGTGTTTAATCTCTCCTTTAGCTCGTGCTGCGTTGAAGATCTTCATCCTGTCTCTGTTGCTGACAAACTTCATAATTAAGGTCCTCGGTGGTCCCTTATCTCTCCGTGGGCCAATACGATGCGCGCCCTCCAAAACCACCGCCGGCCGCAGCTCCGCACTGCCCAGCGCCTCCGGAATCCACTTTTCCAGAAAGGAACACGGGTCCCGACCTTCGGATTCTTCCGGTAGACCCACCAGCCTCAAGTTGTTCTGTCTCGACCGGGATTCCAAATCCAGAATGTTTTCTTCCAGACATTTATTTTTTTTTTCCAAAGTGCGCACCTTTAATTGGAGACAATTGACTTCATCTTCAGCACTGGAAATACGAAGCTTCATCTGCGCCATTCGTTCCACACAGTCACCCAATTCCTTTCTCATTCCTTCCAACGCTGCCATAATCCCATCAAATCTAGAGGAAAAGTCCGCTCTCATTGAACTCATAGCCGCCAGCAACGCACCTGTGTCGCTTCCCGCAGCTCCCGCGCCATTGTTAGCTTCCTTCGCCATATTTGGTGCTTTCTCTGCTGCGTCACAGACCTGAAAGTCCGTTAATTTGGACTGTTTCTGCGGCTCGCTTTTTCCTCTACTTGGTTTTCCAGCCTTAGGCTTCACCGACATATCCTCGCTCAAACGCTGGGATACGTTCTGTCCCAAATGAGAGAGTTATTTGCCGATTTTTTTTCTCCAGAAGCAGAGCAGAGTGAGACGTGTCCTTCTTACGTGGCAGCCATAACCGGAAGTCGCCTTTGTATATAGTTATTGTTTATCCTGAATAAACCCAGTTAACCAAGTTCAGCTTGACTCGTCATTCTCAACATTATGGACACAACATTTGGCGACAAGGTAAAAGTGGTAACGGACCGTTCCGTTGCCAGCTTTCGGCCGTTCCTCGAGGCCCTGGGCGAGCTGCCCATGCCGTGGCCTTGTTGGTTTGCTGCTTTCACCAACTGTCTCATTGTCTTAAACCTGGGTGAGATGGAGAAACTCAGAACACGAGCTGTGTTGGTCCATAATTTGGGAATGGCAGGGCAGAAGATTCTGGAGAACCTTGAAGGCGCTGACAGTTTTGACGAGGTGGTGCAGCTAATGGCGTGGTACTTTAGGGCACCGGAAAATGTCACCGTGAAGCGCATTCAATTTCAACAGCACCGCCAGCGGTCGGGAGAGCCAGTAAGAAGATTTGTGGTGGACCTCCGTGAGCTGGAGAGGGAATGCAGATTTGGGGCCCTGGAGGACGAGATGATGCAGGACCAGCTGGCAGAGCACTTCTGCTGCCCGGCGGCCCTGTCCAGGTTGTTGACACACCCAGGGGAGATGACGTTAGCTGAGGCTGTCGAGCTTGCCTAACAGTTTGAGGCGGCAGAGACCATCACGAGAGGCCTTACTGGAGGGGCTTCTCTGGAAAAGAATGAGTCTTGCGCTAAGGCACTGATCCTGGACCCTTGTGATGGCGAATGTGGAGAGGATGATTTTCCCTCCGTGGTCAGGATAAGGTTTGCCCCTGGTACGCCAAAATGTTATGGATGTGGGTCCACTGAGCACCGCTATAAGTCCAGGGTGTGCCCGGCGAAAGGAAAGCGTTGTGGCAAGTGCGGTGTTTGGAACCATTTTGCCAGGGTGTGCAAAAACTTCGTACGCTGGAGCTGTAGGGATGAACCAGGTGTTGCGCAGAAGACTCCAATGGTTGTGCATACCGTCTCTCCAGAAATGACAGGGAGGATCGGCTGCGCCGTTACGTTAGATAGCGTTGAGATCCCACTTTTGGTGGACACTGGAGCGGTGATTTCCATCCTGAATCTTGAAACCATGGAGAGATTGTTTCCCCACCGACAGATAAGAAGGCAGTATGAAGAGTATTATGGTTATGGATGGAACAGGTTGGCTATTTTGGGCTTTGTAGAGATGGAGGTATTATCAGTAGTAAGGACAGGCCAAGACAAACTGACTCCACTATCTGTTGCAGTGACTGACCAGATGATAGGTTTGTTTATCTCTGCTCTTTGTGTAGTGCATGTCACAATGCACCAACTGGCGAAAGTCCACTACAGACCTTGAGACAGATGTGCTTATCTGCCAGGATGTCCAGTCTCACCCCGTGTAACTGGGAGAGGTCCACCACAGACCTGTGACAGATATTGTTTTTAGCTCTGCCAGGATGCCCAGTTTCACCCTCCACGCCCTCGGAAGGGCGGGGTTGCCGGTTGAGTCGCCGACGGCCCGACCCATGAGACAGGTAGTACCGATTTTCATGGTTATCCGGTAGCAAGCAAACCAATGCCTGACCTGACTTTAAACCGCTATCTGCCAAGAATGTGTCGCTAGTCCAGCGAAAGCTAGCGGTACTCAAATACTTTGAAAGCAGTTTCATCAAATGGTCAGTCAGAAAGCAACTCACATCGGCTTGGACGTTGCCCGGGTTTGCAGGGTCGGGAGTTCCTGGGAGCAGAGGGCGGGGGACAGAGCAGCGTAGAGGAATCTGATCAGACCTAAATGAAACAGTCATTGTCTCCCGCAACAGACTGCTATGATGATGAGAGATGGAGGCCCGGTATAAAGACAGTGTGGTGCCCAGTGTTCGCATCAACGTTTCAGCATCTGGTGTTAACGTTATGGGTTGTAACCTATTTTACAGTCTTGGGTTCTCCATCGCTAATGTTTTGGGTGAGGAATGGTCCGGACGTGGACTGTGGGGCCGACATGTTTCTGTTGGGGAGGGTGCTGAGGTGTGGGATTCAGACTGGGTGGACAAAGTGACAAAGGGAGAGCAGAGTTAAATTTTACAGTCAGACGGGTGGCGGCTCTGTGAGTGTTTATTACAATGGTACTGTAAATTTGGGTCTGCTTGGTTTATTTGGTTTATTTAATTGAATGTCCCAACTTTGTTTTCTGTTGTGTGCCCAATGTGGGGTGGGAGTTGGGGGGGGGGGCACCGATAGTATTTGTATTGTGCTTTTTGTATGTGTGTTTAGTGTTAGTATGGGGGATTATTTTATAGTTAGAGACATGGCTTTTTATTATTTTGTTTCACTGTTCTCTTTTAGTGGCAGAATAAAGCTCAGCCGTGTACCGCTCAGCCGTGTAGGGGGTGCTGGTAGTCTACTGGGCCCCCCAGCCTTAGTTGTGTGAGTGGATAGGTATTTTGTTTCTGTACATATGTTTTTTCTGATTAGTGTGTTAGTCGGGTGACAAATTTGGGTGGGTTATTTGTGTGCCTGACATTTTTTTTAAAGGGGGGGTGTTATGTATAGAAGCAGGCTGGTATTAGTAAGATGGCGGCCGGGTTGGACATGGGTGGACCGGGGTGGCTGACTGCCGGTTTCCGGTGGTGACGCCACCCGGGGTATAAAGGAAGTGGGCGGAGGGGGTTCGGCCACTTTCGTTGTGGAGCCACCTGGCATGCAGGCGAGTGCCGTATGCCTTTGTATATAGTTATTTTTTATCCTGAATAAACCCTGTGAACCAAGATCAGCTTGACTCGTCATTCTCAACATTATGGACACAACAATTAGAAATCGTGTCTGAATTCTTACTTAGTAATTTTTAGCACTGTGGGCTAAGCTAGTTACTGTGATGGCTCGCTCCAGCTGATTATTATCTGCAGCTGCGCGCACACCTGCTCTCCATCACTGTCAGGCTATTTAACCCACTCTGCCCTCAGATCGGTGCGGAGCCGTCTGATCTCTTTGGCTCACTGAGACTACTCTCATCTTCGTCAGTCTCCTAAGAATTCCTCAGCCTTCGTCGTTTGACCAGAGTCATCCCTCACTTCCTATTCTCCTGGAAGGAGCTACTCTCTTCGCCAAGGTAAGCCATCCTGCCACTCACCTTTTTCCTTGCTCATCCCCTGTGCACAGGCGGAGTTCTGTGGCGGCGGAATCTTTCCTCCTCGGCGGTGGACTGAGCACCATCACCGTTTCCAGCTGTACTGCGGCTACAGGCGCTGTCCTCCTGGCTGGAGCCTACGGGCCAACCTGAGCACGTCGCCATCCCAGCAAACAGTAAGCCTCTGTTATTCTCGCACGTTCCCACCTGGGCTTTACTAACATCTGCTGTCTCTGCTCTGTCCATAGGGTTGCCAGGTTGCACGGCGCTCCGGTCACCCCCAGCTGCCACGTCATCACTGATTTAAACACAAACACACACACACACCAGTTAACACAAATAAAGATAATTGTATCTATTCTTGAGCTTGTGTCTGTTTACTGGGTCTATCAATCATGTCAGTTACCACCACTACTAATTAGCATTAGCTTCAGATAAGTTGAAGAAGCTTCTCTTTACAACAAACAACCTTTTTCATCTTTTTTTTAAAAAAAAAATATCTGGCCTTTATATTATATTACAAGAGCTTACTCAGACTTACTTTAAATAGTCAACCTCCCTGATTACCAAAACCTGCGGGGGTCATAAGTGGCAATCATTACAGGCAGCCGTGACATCCTGTGAACAGAATCTGGCAGCCAGAAGTGACACGCAAGCTGTCACAGCGCCCGCAGTGATCAAAACAATAAACTAAAAAGGAAATACAGAAACTAATCATGAACTAATCAAAACCAGAAACCAAATACAACAAACAGGGTGAACAGAAGAAATAAACAATCAGAAAAAGACAAAACTAATCAGATAACTAGGCACGGCCCCAGCCCATGCACCGGATCATGACAGAGCCCCCTCCTCAAGGGGTGGAACCCAGACACCCCAGGGTAACATCACAAAAAAAACAAAACCCCCCACACAGAAGACCCCCCCCCAACAAGAAAAAAAAAAACACCCCAAGGGGGAGGAGGGGGAACCCAGGCATGGAGGACCGCAACAAAATAAATAATAATACAAGAGCAGAGTAAACACAAATGACCAGTAAAAAAAATAACTATTAAATGGGTAAGAAACCAAAGAATATAGACTAAGATAACACAACCCTCATCAAACATAAATAATACCATAACCCAAAAATAACACTATAAATAAACAGGACAATAAAGACACGACTATGAATCACACAACCACAAAACAAAAGAAAACCGAAAGAAAACACTCATGACCCACAACCCAAAATGACAGGTGGCAAAGACCCAAGGGCCGCAGGAGAGAGACCGAGGCAGCTCGGGTGGCTTGCCCGAGTCCCAAGACCAATGGACCATATGGTCCAGAGCATCCAGTGGCTGCCCAGAGTTCCTCAGCCACCAGCATGGATGGCCTGGCCCTTCAGGTGGCTGCCCACAGTCCCTGAGCCACCCAACTGAGCACCCATTCTGTCAGGTGGCCTCCCAGCATCCCTGAGCCTGCAGGCCACTAACACGCCCCCCCCGGGGGGGCAGCAGCTAGACCCAGCACCCCTTACGGACCACGGGAGCCAGGAAGCAGCGTCCTCTTGAAATGGGTGGCTGACCGGCGGGAATCTCCAGCGGCGCCCGATGACCCTTGATGAACTTCTGCGAAGGACCCACGGCAACCTCAGGCGCAGCACCACTTGCAGCAGCCCTGGACTGGGGCGTAGCAGCACCCGCGGCGGCCCCGGGGGAGCTCCATCTCCGCTGCAATCACCCGTTGGTGCTCCTCCAGCTCCTCCGCGCTGGGTTCATCAGGAAACGTGAAGGCAGCGTATCTGATGCAGCCGGCTCTGGCACTCTGCTCGACAGAGGGAGGCGGGACCACAGCTGGGTTGTGGTCCCGAGCTCGGGGTTTCCATCCCCGGGAATGTTTCTTCTGCGGCACAGGTTCTGGTGGCAGAGGGACTCTTCCCAGCCACAAAGCCAGTGTTGTGCATGATAGACAGAAGTGAGGAGGTCTGTGAGTCCCGGGATGCTCCACAGGCGGGGAAAACCCTCAATCACCTGTTCCGCGCAGTCCCACACCTGAAGCTGTTCCTCAGAAGTGTGGGTTAGACAAACATCTGATATGATATCCTGCAACGATTCAGCCGCCCAGCACTCCTCTTCATCTAGCCCAAACCTTCTGTAGTCCAGAAATGCTGCCATGTCAGCAGAAAAAGACGAAATCTATAGAAAAAATACAGGAGGGAAACAAAAAACAAAACTCACAGTCCACTGGCGTCCGAATGGCAGCAGCGTACTGTCATGAATGGCCCTCCCTGAGGACAAACAGGATGCCAAACGTAGACTGTGAATTTTTGCAATTTTATTAACCAACAGTAACTCACGATACAAAACACAAACCAACAAAAACACAGCTCAGAAGCTGGAGTGAAAATGCCAGACATAAACAATGATGCGAGCAGGAACAGAAAAATAATTACTTAACAAGAGGTCCAGGGGTTGCCTGACAGGAGAGGTTTGATGCCTTTGCACCAGGGAAGTGGCGGCAACGGTTTAAATAGTCAACCCCCCTGATTACCAACACCTGCGGGGTCATAAGTGGCGATCATTGCAGGCAGCCGTGACATCCTGTGAATAGAATCTGACAGCCGAAAGTGACACGTGAGCTGTCACAGTGCTCACAGTGATCAAAACAATAAACCAAAAAGGAACTACAGAAACTAATCATGAACTAATCAAAACCAGGAACCAAATACAACAAACAGGGTGAACAGAAGAAATAAACAATCAGAAAAAGACAAAACTAATCAGATAACTAGACACACCCCTTGCCTGTGCACCACATTATTACAATATACATTGTTATGTTTGGGAATGAGGTGCGGACAGCGGATATGAACTGCACTCTCCTTTATTCAACACACAACTGAACTATATACAGCAGGGTGGCGCCGTATGGCGCCATAGCCGGTTCGCCAGGTGATGAAGTCACCTACGGTGAGCCACCACATCCAAACACCACATTTACCCCCCCTTCTCCCCCGAAATACCTAAAGGACTATATACAGCTACCTGGGCATCTGGGTAGACTACCGGTATGCCCGCGTGACTGAGTGGATTATTCTGCCATGCCACTGTTGTTGGTCACGTCCTGGTTACACTTAAGAGTCCACTATTTCAAAATTTTGTTACAAAGTCCCTGAGGTAGCGGGGTCTCTGCCGAACCTGGGCCGAGTGTCGCTTGGGCTGTGTCACTGTCGTTGGCTCTGGCGGACGTTCATCTGAGGTTGTGGGTCTTGTGTCGCCAAAGTAACAGCCGGATCTCGCTGTGTCTGTAGCCATCTCCTGATCCGGAGCCGAAGGCGGTGTCACTTTTCTTAGGCACCTGGCATGCCACCGTGACCCATTAGCAAGACGAAAGGTGGCTGGGCCCAACTGCCCTGTGATCGGTATTGGCATTGTACAAAATGACTGCAACTTTTGGGTGCGGTTGGGACGTTGGATCTGAACCCAGTCCAGCACTGCGAGCCTGGGTCCCCTCGCCCTGCGCTTCTTCTCAGACCTTTGCTTCATCCGTTGTTGTTGTTCGACCACCCTCCCTCTAGGTGAGTGCATCTCTGGCAGTGTAGTGGCCGAAGGGGGGGGGGGGGCATAGTCGGTCCAGGGGAAGGCTCATCTCATGTTTCAGCATCAGTAAGGCCGGGGGAGCTGCCCATCGGGGCATGAGGTGTCGCTCCATAATGTAGCAGGATGCTCTGTAGTGTGCAGGGATGGCAACAGGAAATTCTGATTTCAGCTGAAATCTAATTTGGTCGATTGACTTATGGGGGGGCCAGGGGGGTGCAGCCCCCATGAAGCTAAGAGGTTTTCAGTAAAACAGAAGTAATTTAGACTGAAAAAAATGATTAAAAAAATGAAATACTAGACTTAGATAAATCATTAAATTTAATGAAAAGTTAACTTACTTTTTCTTCAATGTTGTCTCACTGTCTTTAGTCCAACATATTTAACAGTTCTATAAGAGTTTATTACACTATTTTCACTGGTCACCAAGAGAAAAAAAAAAAAAAAGCTTTTCCGGCCACGTCTGGTTTCTTCAGAAATTGTCCGAGTGTTTCTGTTACCTCGTCGAACTTTGAGCCAATTTTCACCTTTACCGTCACTTTTCTCTCAAGCCAGTTCCATCGGAACTTATTTTTGACACTTTTGTCTATTTCTAGCACTGATGACTCCTGATCCTTCGATAAAAATCTCATAATTCCGCTGAAAACGATACCGAAAGCTCAGAATTCCAACACAAACACGCCGCCATGATTTTGACAAAGCATACAACAAGCCATTTGATTGGTCCAATCGTTTGCAACTATCCAATCGCAAGGCCGTTTACAATACAGCAGTAGCTTGGGTACAAAACATCTGGGTTATCGCGGGAGACTTGACCCGGGGAAGCGCCGAGCGCTTATGTAATCGTGTTGATTTTCGCTAAAATCGGTAACATCGGTGACAATAAGGTACCTTACCCCCCCTAAAATTTTCTCAACACATTTAAACGATTCACAGAAATTATCAATTTGAAAATAAATCGGCGGAAATCCGCAGATCGGCGGAAAATTGCCATCCCTGAGTGTGGCTGTAAATGGGAGCCCATCTGCTAGGTGTGCCCTTAGACCATTCTTGAGGGTCTGGTTGAATCTCTCCACCCCTCTGTTGGCCTGAGGGTGACAGAAGGTGGTTCTTATGTGTTTGATGCCCCTTTTTTCATGAAGGCCTCGAAATCTGCTGAGGTGAATTGTGGCTCGTTGTCTGTTGTGATTGCATCTGGCACACCCCAGTGGGCGAAAAGGGAGGTAAGGAAATCGATGACTACGTCGGTGGTGACTGAGCTGGTGGGCCACACCTCGGGCCATTTTGAGTGGAGGTCATAGGCCACCAATAGAAAGCATTGGTGCTGGGGGGCGCTATGCAGTTCACACATATGTCCAATTGGAAGTGTTTCCACGGGGCTGATGGCCATGGCAGTGGTTGCAGGGGTGGGGGGGGTGGCACACCCATTTTCCCGCTGGCCAAACAGGGCACACAGTCTTTCACCATGATTTCCACATCCTTGTTGATTCCTGGCCACCATAATGAGCCTCTACACCGTTGTTTAACCCTGATGACGCCCAGGTGGCCCTCATATAACATGGTCAGGATGAAGCCTTTAAGCGCCTCCAGAATCATCCTGGAGTGCCCCCTTGCCACGCAGACATCATTCCAGCATGATAAATCGTCCTTGACTGTGGAAAGGTGCCACTTCCCCTGGCACGTTGGCCGGCCAGCCCTCACGATTGAAGGCGTGCAGCTGGGTCAGTATTGGATCCTGTTCAGATGCCTCCTGGAGCTCTTGCACGAAGACGGCATTTTGGAGCAGCCAATGCAGCATATGAATCAGTTCCGGCTCCAGGGGGTCTCAATTACTGTTGAGAGCGGGGTTAGGTGTTGCCCAGGACAGGAGGTCTGCCACCACATTTTTTTGCCGTGTATAAACTGGGTGTTAAAGTTGTATACTTGTAATCTTTCTGTTCACCTGTAGATGCGCAGGGGTCTGTGCCCGACCCCGATGTTTCCAGTAGTGCCGTGAGGGGTCTGTGGTCTGTCCGCAGTGTGAAGCATCGTCCATATAGGTATATGTGCCAGCATTCGCACACCCAAACGCACACCAGTGCCTCCCTCTCTCCCACTGAGTACGTCTGCTCGGCCGAGGTGAGTGACCTTGAGGCAAACACTACTGGGTGCTCGGTTCCTCCTTGCAGTTGCAATAGAATAGCTCCTACTGCTGTGTTGGAAGCGTCACATGTATGAACGTGGGGATTTGTGGGTTGAAGTGGGTGAGTAGTAGTGGGGAGGTGAGCTGCATCTTCAATTCACTGACGGCGGCGGAGCATGCCAGCGCACATACCCAGGGTGCATCTTGCTTCAGGAGAGCGTGTAGTGGCTCTATTGTCTCTGAGTACCAAGGGATAAAAAAAACCCCATAAAAATTCATCATGCCCAAGAAGGAGGAGAGCTGCACGAGGCATGATGGTTCAGGCAGCTGCAGTATCACCTTGACGTTCGAGTGCAGGGGTCTCAGGCCCTCGGCAGACAGGTGGAAACCCACAAACTCGATAGTCATTGCTCCAAAGATGCACTTCTCCCCGTTGAGTGTGAGGCCGTGTTTTGCTAGTAACTCCATAACTTTATTGAGGCAGGTGTCATGGGAGGCTGATGTTGCGCCATGCACCACAATGTTGTCCAAGTACACGACCACCCCTGGGAGACCATCAAAGATGGTAGCAATGATCTTTTGAAAGCAGCTCAGAGTGGAATCAAGGCCAAAGGGCATTTGGATGCACCTGAATACTCCCATGTGGGTGATGAAGGCTGTCAGATTGCGGCTGTCCGGTTGAAGGGGATCCTGTAGATAGCCTTGGCGGAGATCCAGTTTGGAAAAAACCTTTGAACTATGGAACCCTGCTGTCAGCTCCTCTGCTGTGGGCAGGGGATATTTGTCGGGGATCACCACTTTGTTTACCATTCTGAGGTTGATACACGATCGTAGGCCACCTGTCTTCTTCTTTACTACCACCAACTTTGAGATCCAGGGATATGCGTTGATCCACTCGATTATGCCAGTGTCCAACAGCTTCTGCAGCTCTGTTGTGACGTCATCCCATAGTGCAAGGGGTGGCCGGCGCAGAGGCTGAATTTTTGGGGGCACCGTTGTGTCAATGAGCGGTCGGTGGTTGAAAGAGGTGAGGCAGCCCAGCCCCGTGAAAAGCATTGGCCAACGGTGTTGCCAGGACAAGGTGACGGCCAAAACGGTTGCACCCATTGAGAAACCCAGCTCACTAATCAGGTCAGTGCCCAGCAGATTAGCCTCCTGGAGCATCACTTGGAAGGTGAAAGATGGAAAGGCCTTGGAGCCGTATCACACAGAAAAACTGACCGTCCCTACCATACCAATTCTGGTGTGGCCATAACCGAGTAAGTCCTTCGCATCAGCTGTGATGGTTTTCCAAGGGAACAGCTTCCTGACTGTAGATGCGCTCAGAAGGGCCTCGAGGCTGCCCTGTCCAGCAGCAGCGGCATGCCAACACTGTCCAGTTCCACCATGCACCATCTGAACGGCGAATATTTGGTGCCAATTGAGTGAACAGCGGCTGAGCCCGGTGATCAGGCTGTTGAGTTTGCGAAGGTTGAGCGACAGACCCTGGCAAAATGGTTTAGCTTCCTGCAGTGGTAGCATTTCACCCCTTTGGCTTGGCAGGTGGGTGATGGAGTCTGATGTCTAGATGAACCACAGTTACTGCAGGGCAGGCGCTCACCTGCGATGCCCCGTTTCCTACCCTTCTTCTTTTGGTTATAGATGGGAGCTGTGGGGCTGGAGTGTTGGGTGGTGGCAGAGACAACTTGTGTTCGTGGGGTCGGACAAGGCGCTTGTTGGCTAGGCAGCATTAGCTGCAATAACAGCTTGTCCTCTGCCTCCATCTAGGACACCAATTTCACAATCTCATCCAGTGTTAGCTTGTTTGCTGTTGAAAATAGCCTACTCTGCAGCCTCTTGTTGTTAGTACTTTCTGCTAGCTTATCACGTATTATCTCTTCCATCAACCCTCCAAAATAACAGGTGCTTGCTAGGTTCCGGAGGTCTTCTACATAATGCTGGACTAATTCACCCTCATGCTGGCGGCTCCAGATGAAAATCGCTCTCCCAGCTGTTACATTGCTTTTGTCAGTGTAAAGCGTGTTCTTCGCGGCCACACAGTCTTCGTATGTGTCCTCAGGGCCCAAAGAATGATTTTTTTTTTTTTTAGATTTTAGTATACTTTATTGATCCCCAGAGGGGAAATTGAGGGTCATCCACCACCTGGATGGATGAAGCAGCCACGATACGGCGCTATCCCTTAACCACTCACACACACATTCACACCTAGGGCCACTTTAGAGTCTCCAATTAACCTAACCTGCATGTTTTTGGCATGTGGGAGGAAACCGGAGAAATCCCGGCATACATTGTCCTTTGGCGCCAAGATAGCAGGTTAGCATCCCCTTTAACTTCTTATCATTAGCATCGTCTAAGCCGGCAGCAATGATATACCCTGCATTCCAAATTATTATGCAAATAAGATTTTGATGTCATAAACATTCAATTTTTTTTGTTTTTCAATTAAACTCATTTATGGTATTGTGTCTCAGGGCTCTTTGCATCACTGATATCAATCTCAGACACCTGTCATAATTAGTTTGCCAGGTGAGCCCAATTAAAGGAAAACTACTTAAGAAGGATGTTCCACATTATTTAGCATGCCATAGGTTTCAAGCAATATGGGAAAGAAAAAGGATCTCCCTGCTGCTGAAAAGCATCAAATAGTGCAATGCCTTGGACAAGGTATGAAAACATTAGCTATTTCACAAAAACTTAAGCGTGATCATTATACTGTGAAGAAATTTGTGTCTGATTCAGAGCACAGACAAGTTCATGCAGATAAAGGCATGATGAGGAAGGTTTCTGCCAGACAAATTCATCGGATTAAGAAAGCAGCTGCTAAAATGCCATTACAAAGCAGCAAACAGGTATTTGAAGCTGCTAGTGCCTTCTGAGTCCCACAAACATCAAGGTGTAGGATCCTCCAGAGGCTTGCAGTTGTGCATAAACCTACTATTCGGCCACCCTTAACCAATGCTCACAAACAGAAATGGTTGCAGTGGGTCCAAAAATACATGAAGACTAATTTTCAAACAGTCTTGTTTACTGAGGAGCGCTGTGCAACCCTGGATGGTCCAGATGGATGGAGTAGTGGATGGTTGATGGATGGCCACCATGTCCCAACAAGGCTGCAAGGTCAGCAAGGAGGTGGCGGAGTCATGTTTTGGGCCGGAATCATGGGGAGAGAGCTGGTAGGCCCCTTTAGGGTCCCTGAATCTGTGAAAATGATCTCGGCAAAGTACAGAGTTTCTGACTGACCACTTTCTTCCATGGTACAAAAAGAAGAACCGTGCCTTCCGTAGCAAAATTATCTTCATGCATGACAATGCACCATCTCATGCTGCAAAGAATACCTCTGTGTCATTGGCTGCTATGGGCATAAAAGGAGAGAAACTCATGGTGTGGCCCTCATACTCCTCTGACCTCAACCCTACTGAGAACCTTTGGAGCATCCTCTAGCAAAAGATCTATGAGAGTGGGAGGCAGTTCACATCAAAACAACAGCTGTGCAAGGCTATTCTGACATCTTGCAAAGAAATTCAAGCAGAAATTCTCAAAAAACTCACAAGTTCAATGGCTGTAAGAACTGTGAAGGTTATATCAAAGAAGGAGTCCTATGTTAACATGCAACTTGGCCTGTTAAGATGTTTTTGATTGAAATAATCAGAATCAGAATCAGAAAAGGATTTATTGCCAAGTACATTAACAGAACACTGATAACATACGAGAGAATTTGACTTGACACAGTAATGACCTGCATTTCCGTGCCGCGGCGCATCTGAAACGCGCCTATCAGCAGGAGGGTACAGGTAGCATAAAGATAATACAATGGGAAGGAGCAAAAAAATCATTGATTCAAAATACTGGTTACATACTTAATCAATATTAAGAGTTCAAGGAAAAAAAAAGCTCTCATGCACATACATTCGCTACACTCAGAATTTCACAAGACACAAGAGAGCAGTGCACAGTATATCTTTATTCAGTTCATGAATCAATGTGTGTGCGGTGTTGAGCAGTGTTGATGATAATAAGAGAGACCCAAGGACCCTTGGCAGAAGATGTTTTGTCTGTCTGGCGCCCAGTCTTATCTGGCGCTGCAGCTGGCTGTCCAAGGCCTTGTGCTCATGATTTTGAAAAAACACAGTCTGCAGACAGCCAGGAGGAATTTTCATGGGGAATAATAATGCCAAATAGGACTGATCACAGAGAAGACTTGTATTTCTTCTGTAGATTCAGTACATTAATCCTTCATTGCGCAGCTTTGAATTCGTCGTGGTAAGACCTGAGCGAACCCATGATGTAATCCACCTTACGAGACAGTTCTCCAGTAGTCGCTATCAGGGTCTTCTCCAGTTTTTCAATTTGTTGGATGCACCTCGCCTGGCCAGCATTTTGATAGGTTGAATCCATCTTCAGCAATTTGCGGTAAACCAAGACAATTCAAGTCCCAATCAGAATTATCCCAATCACCAAGATTACGAAGATAAACAAATCTTCAATATCTTCGATAGAGAGATTAGAGAGACACAGCATTTTCCAATTACCTGTGTCACATAAATAGCCCACTGGAGCCGTTCCAGCGGGGCAGACAGCTTCCCCCGGAGCACTTTTCCTTGTTGAAAAAATAGTGTCAATTGTGTTCAAAGTCCAGCTTATTAACTCCATAATTTCTTTTCGGCGGTCGCAGTTAGACGCAGACAGACAACAGCAAGCTGGGATCCAGTAGTAGGAGGGGAGGAAAAAGTCAGCAGGAGAGAAGAAAAAAGCGTCTACTCTCTTGGGAGGGCGGAAGTGAAGGCTTAGATTTATTAAAATCAAATAGCTTTTGATTTTAATAAATATGACCTCCTAATGCTGCAAATTCAACAAATGATCATTTTCAGTTCTTTACAACCAATGAAATGTTTTGAAACTCTGTTGTGCATAATAATTTGGAACAGTGTATTTTGAGTGTTTTTATTTTTGTAAAAAAAAAAGTTATCATTGGGAGGTTTGGTCAATAAAATTTGAATTATGCTCTTATGGTTGAGGACTTGAAAATGATACTGACTGACGCGGTGTGGCTCAGGTTTATCTGTGTGTTTGAGTATTGTGTTATCTTTTGAGTTCTTGTAGTTTCTATGTCACTTGTTCTTTTTTTTCCATACCTGTAGCCACTGTTTTGGCTGGCAGCTGTTAGGCAGCCTCCTTTGACCTACATTTGTGTGGGTGTTGTCTGACACTTGCCGGTTCGACCATGCCCCCTCTCTCATGACTGCCAGCTGGTTGCACTCCGGTGATTGCTTTTCCTGCGCCTCACCCGGGTGCACCCAATCTGTTGTGCCAGCGATGTTTGTACTTAAGCGGCCTTTGCCAGTCAAGCACTGCTGGACCATTGTATTGTCATATGCATGTGTTGTCAGGCTACATTTGGACTTTTTCAGACTGCTCCAGTTTTGTGAGTATTTACTGTGTGCGTTTTCCCGTTGGTTCTCTCCCTAAGACTGTTGAGCATCCTGGAGGACTCCTTGAGTACCCTGAGCCATTATGTTATTCTGTACTGTTGGGTTTGTTTGTCTTTTGTTTAATAAATGTGTTTGTGGTGTAACCTGCGCGTAAATCCATTCAATTCAATTCAGTTCAATTCACCTTTATTTATAGAGCGCCATATCACAACAGAAGTCATCTCATAGCACTACCAAATGCAGGGAAAACCCCACAATTTCAGAAAGACTCAGCAATCAGACAATCCCCTGTGAGCAAGCACTTAGCGACGGTGGAGAGGAAAAACTTCCATTAACAGGAAGAAACCTCTTGCAGAATCAGGCTCAGGTAGGGGCAGTCATCTGCTGTGACTGGCTGGGGGTGAGGGGATAGAGAGGATGAAGAGAACAGACACAAAGAACATGAACAGTGAGAAGCCAAGTACATTACTGGAGGTCAACCGGCAGACTGACTCTATTAACAGCAGAACAAAAGGGGGGTTAAGCGACACAAGATCCCTCCCTAATCGTAGGCTATATTGAAAAAGACGGATTTTACCCTGTTCTTAAAAACAGAGATCGAGTCTGACTCCCGGACCCAGAGTGGTAACTGATTCTACAGAGAAGGAGCTTGATAGCAGAAGGCTCTGCAGAAGGCTCTGCCTCCCATTGTACTTTTGGAGATTGTGGGTATTACAAGTAATCCAGCATTTCGGGAGCGTAGTGCTCTGTTAGGATGATAGGGTAATATCAGATCTTTTATATATATAAGGGGGCCTGATTATTAAGAGCTTTGAAAGTGAGAAGAAGGATTTTAAACTTAATTCTAAACTCTATGGGAAGCCAATGAAGGGAGGCCAGAACCGGAGAGATATGATCTCTCTTTCTAGAACCAGTTAAAACTCTTGCAGCAGGATTTTGGATCAACTGAAGACTTTTTAAGGATATTTTAGGACAACCTGATAATAATGAGTTACAATAATCTAATCGAGAGCTGACAAAGGTGTGGATCAGTTTCTTAGCATCATTCAGAGACAAGATGCTCCTAATCTTGGCAATATTACACAGATGATAGAAGGCAGTCTTAGAAACAAATTTAATATGTGAGTTAAAGAACAGATCTTGATCAAAAATAACTCCAAGGTTCCTCACAGAACTATTCAGAGTGAGAGTAGCGGCATCCAAATTAAGAGTATGATTTGGAAAGGAATTTCTAAGGTTTTTTGGACCAACAAGAATGACTTCAGTCTTATCTGAGTTTTATAGTAGAAAATTACAAGTCATCGAGGCTTTGATTTCCTTAAGACAGGCATCTAACTTGGCTAATTGATTACAATCATTGGGCTCCATTGACAGGTATAATTGTGTGTCTGTCGTCTGCGTAACAATGAAAATGTATACAGTGCTTTCTAATGATATTGCCTAACGGAAGCATATATAAACTAAAAAGAGTAGGGCCTAACACAGATCCCTGTGGAACTCCATGAATGAGCTTAGAGTTGGAAGAAAATTCATCATTGATATGAACAAACTGAAGTCTATCGGACAAATAAAAACTGGGGACGGCAGTGGCTCAGGAGGTAGAGCAGGTCGTCCAATAACCACATAGTTGGTGGTTCGAATCCCGCTCTCCCCAGTATCCTGCTGTTGTGTCCCTGGGCAAGACACTTCACCCCCAATTGCTCCTGGTGGGTCTGGAAGCACCATGTTAGGCAGCATGCCGCCATCAGTTTGTGAATGTGTGCGTGAATGGGTGGATGGCAGGATCTGTAAAGTGCTTTGGTCATCAAGAGATGAGAATAAAAGCGCTATATAAGTGAACACCATTTACCAAATAAGATCTAAACCATTGCAGCAAAGTTCCATTTAGTCCAACATAGTGTTCTAATCTATCATGTACAATGTCATGATCGATAGTATCAAAGGCTGCACTAAGATCTAAAAGGACAAGTACAGAAACAAGTCCATTATCGGATGCGATAAGGAGGTCATTAGTGACCTTCACTAAGGCTGTTTCAGTGCTGTGATGGACTCTGAACCCAGATTGAAACTCTTCAAATAAACCCATTCCCTGCAAGTGGTCAAACAATTGCACAGCAACAACTCTTTCTAAGATTTTTGAAATGAAAGGGAGATTAGAGATTGGTCGATAGTTAGCCAAAACTCCTGGATCGAGCATTGGCTTTTTGAGTAAGGGTTTAATTACAGCAATTTTAAAAGCCTGCGGTACATAACCCAAAGTTAAAAAAGAATTAATTATATGAAGAATACGGCTACCAATAATTGGAAAGACTATTTGAAATAACCTGGTAGGAATAGGGTCTAAAAGACAAGATAAAGGCTTAGATGAGGAGATTATTTTATCTAACTCTAAAAGGTCAATTGGAGTAAACTTATCTAAACAGATATCAGTTGAAGCAGTTGTAGTAGTTGATGTACTTAAGTTTACAGTGAGAAGAATCTGACAGATTTTATCTGTAATAGATAAAATTTTATTATTGAAAAAGTTCAAAAAGTCCTGACTAGAAAGCTCAAGGGGGATGCGAGGATTGATCGAGTCCTGACTCTTTGTCAGCCTGGCTATAGTGTTGAAAAGAAACCTGGGGTTATTCTTATTCTCTTCTATTAGCGCAGAGTAATAACTCGTTCTAGCTTTACTAAGAGATTTTTTATAAATTAAGAGATGATTTCTCCATGATAAATAGAATTCATCTAAATTAGTAGAACGCCATTTTCTTTCTAATTGACGAGTCTTCTGTTTTGAGCTATGAGTTTCTGTGTTAAACCAAGGGGTTAGAAATCTCTGGTTAGACTTTTTCTTTTTTAAAGGGGCCACCAAATCTAGAGTCTAATGCAGAGAGGCTGTAACACTATCTACCATGCTATCAGTTACTGAAGGAGCAGGCTCTCCATCTTTTATTTTCGTTGTGTTGACCTACGGCAGGGGTGTCCAACCATGTGCCATGGAGAGCCAAGACCCTGCAGGTTTTACCTCCAACCAGTGTCTTCAACAGCAGATTTCAGTGAACTTCTTCCCACTGATTGCTGATAAGTGAAAACACCTGCTGAAGAGACTGGGTAGAAGAGAAAACCTGCAGGGTCTTGGCTCTCCATGGCACATGGTTGGACACCCCTGACCTACGGTATAGAGGAGACAATCTGCAAAAATTTGGTAACAACGTCATCTGAGAGACATCTGCTGTAGTAATATTTTTCTTTAGGAGTCAAAGAATCAGAAATAGTGAAATCAAAGGTTAACAGACAATGGTCTGACAACACAGGATTATGAGGAGACACTACCAGATTTTCTATTTCTATACCATAGGTCAAAACAAGGTCCAATGTGTGGTGGAGATAATGGGTAGAATTTTCTACTTTCTGGAAAAACCTCACTGAGTCTAAAATTGAATTGAATGCCTTATTAAGACAATCACTATCTACATCAACATGTATATTAAAATCCCCTACAATAATTATTCTATCTGATTTCAGCACTAAATCAGCTAAAAATTCAGCAAATTTGGATAAAAACTCTGAGTAGGCCGAGGGAGGACAGTAAACTATGGCAAAGAAAACTGGGTTCAAGCCAAGATAGCCAACATGCCCCACACTGAGGACCAGGCCCTCAAAGGAATTAAAACATGATTTTTGCTTTACATTAACTAGTAATTTAGAATGGAAAGTTGCCGCTACTCCACCTCCACGACCAGAACTTCTGGGATTATGAGTTTAGATAACCAGAGGGAGTTGATTCATTCAAACCAACATAATTATCTTGCCCTAGCCAAGTCTCTGTGAGGGATATTAAATCAATCTGATGATCAATTAATAGATCATGGACTAGAAGAGACTTGGGAGTTAGAGACCTAATATTTAATAAACCGCATTTAATTTTTAAATTATGAGGAGGAACAGAGGCCAAATTATTAAATTTAGAGACCTGAGGTTTGATTTGTTTTACCAACATTTTGTTTAATCACTTTGGGATGTTTATGCATTATATTTTTATTAACTTTTTTATTAACTTTGGGGGGAGTAGACAAAGGTTCTCTAAGGGAGAAGACAGGGGCAAAGTTGGGGGGGGGGGTGGATGAGGAGGAGCTGCAGAAAGACGTGTATTTAACAAGTTGTGTTGTATTTGTCTTGCGTTATAATATTTTGGGTAACGGGAGACAGACACAATCTCTGTAGGGTTATAAATCCAAGACTGATCCAAATAGTGAGGATTATTTGGATTAATGGGATTAATATGAGAAGTGGAAACAAAACCAAAAAAGGGCTGGTTGGCAGACCCAGAAACTTCAGAGTGAGTTAACACACCAAATTTCAGTCACTGTAGTAAAAAACACTGAATGGAATAGAACAGATTATCCCTTAAAACACGTGCACCAAGTCTATTTGGATGGATACCATCTGGCCTCATAAGTGATGGATGGTTCCAAAACAGGTTAAAATTGTCTACAAAACCAATATTAAAAGTAGGACATGTAAAACACAACCAAGTATTAAGACTGAGAGTTCTGCTAAAATAATTGCAACCTCGTCTGAAAGGTGCCAAAGGCCCAGAGATAAACGCACGTCTGCCACAGTTCATAAGAGTGGACAGAAGGCTCCTGAAGTCACTTTTTAAGCTCTCTGACGCTTCATCTGGGATTTGTTGCATCCAACATGTACTATGACAGTTTTAACGTGGGGGTATTCATTTAGTAGGTCAGGGGTAAGAGCCTCAATGCCAGATACTCTAGCCCCAGGAAAAAATTTAGTCACACAGTACCTGCTTCTGACGTTCCTCATAATCGAGTCACCAATTACCAATGTCGTCTGGGGGGGCTTTGCCGGTGGTTTCTGACGTGGTGAATAATTTTGTCGATGGTGTTGTTTTGAAGGTGGGGTGATGCGTTCTCTTCAGTTTGGAGCTGGTGTGTAATTTGGCACACCTAGAGTAGTCTCAGTCCGGGGTTGGCGGGTTTGAGTCGCCGCTGAAGGAGAGGAAGAAGGAGGAGGGGCGGCCACAGGTGGACGGCCAGCGTCCAGGCGGGGAAAGTCCTCCAGAGAAAGGATGTCAAATCTATCTTCCAAGAGCAAGGGAAGAGAAGAGGCGCGGCCCTGTCTGGTCAATCGATGATGATTGCTAGCTGGTCCAACCAAGGTCCAGGGCCCGCATTGAGGATGAGAAGAACCAACTGGGGCTTTGGGTTTAGCCCCGAGACGAAGCCAGTGATTATTGCTGTGGTCCTGGACATCTGAAGAGGCTGGAGCAGGGGTAGAAGTGGACGGAGATGCGCTGAACTCACCCAGGTAAGTAGCTGTCTCTGCCAACTGCGATTCGGTAGCTGGGGCTGATGTTCGCCTGAGAATTATGGTGTTGAGGTGGTCTTCAGCCTCCCGAATCTTATAAAGGTTGGAGCGTCTCACTTCCAACTCAGAGATCTTCCTAAGGAGGGACACACAGCTGGTACATGTCGGGGATGGAGCCATGACGTTCCAGGCGAGAGGTGGATAGCCAACCAGCTAAAAACAGCTAAAAACAGGTTAGCTAAAAACAGCTAAAAAGGCTAAAAACAGATTAGAAAGTTAGCCTAGCCCGGTAAAACAGCCCAGCCGGGGGTCTGACCCACTCGAGCGTCCGATCGAGCTTTTCAGCTAGGCCAATACCAAGCAACACCGAGCAAAAACTAATGTCAGCAAAAAGAAACAAAAAACCAAAAACGAAATCAATAAAAACAAACAAAAGCGGACAAGATAATTCTCTGATGTGACGAGATGTCACTTTGTCACTGGCTAACTGTAACTGTGCCATCTTCCTTCCCCTCCTCCGTGCGCTGCATCAAAGCGCATGAGGAGGCTCGTGACAACTGATTGTAATTTGCATTGACTATTTAGGAAAATCAGATACAAATATAATTTGCATAATAATTTGGAATGCGGTGTATTTCTGGAACCCCTTATGCCAGTGGGGCCAGGGGATCGGCGGCTTACCTGGTAGAGCGAGGAACGGCTGTGGGGGTGCCAAGCACGCTTTCATGTCAGAGTTATTAGGGTTTATCCTTGTCACCATTTGTTATGTCTGGGAATGAGGTGCGGACAGCGGATATGAACTGCGCTCTCCTTTATTCAACACACAACTGAACTATATACAGAAAGGTGATGCTGTATGGCACCACAGCCGGTTCACCACGTGATGACGTCACCTACAGCGAGCCACCACGTCCAAACACCACATACATCATGAGCAGAGTATGGCTTCACTGGAGTGAAAGTAGCAGAAAGACATACAGAGCTATGCTGTAGAAATCGTAGCCTACATTTCAGTAATGTTTCTGGGAGAATAAGGCTTAATTGGAATCTAGCACTGGATTGTTTATGACTATAGACCACAACTGTGCAGCTGTAGGCTGTCAAAGTCATATTGGCTGGACAAGCAACCTGAGTGCAAAGTGCAATAACCAAGAGAACACACAGTAAACGTTTGACCCTTTATTAGAATTTTGAAAACTGCACACTTGTAGAAAAAGTCAGTCACTTGCCAGATAAGCAGGAGCCCTGCGGAGGAGAGATGAGGCTGATTGGGGAGGAATGGAGGAAGTATGGGAAATCCAATTATACCACTTACGTGGGAGGTGAGGAGAGACCAGCACAGAACCCAGCGAAGGAGAAGAACCAGCAGGTAGAACTGCAGGTCGGGTATGGTTGGTGAGGTCTGACTGGGTGGAGAGGATGACCAGAGTAGAGGTGGAGCAACGGACTGGCGAGCGCACCAAATCCCCAGAGACGCACCGCTACGTTTGCAGCAACCTGGAAGAGATGGAGGTGAATATGTGTAAGATGAAATCATAGGTTACACAACCGCTTACTAGAGAGCTGTCTGCTGAGCAGTATACCCAAATATATAACATATTATATATATATATATATATATATATATATATATATATATATATATACTGGTTTAGGGCGCTCGCGCACGCAGCGACCAGCAGCCGGTGGCTTGTCACCAGACTGCAAACCAAGTCTACCTACGGGTACAAATAAGTAACAAAAAAAAAATAAATTAAAAAAAAAAAAAAAAAAAAAAAAAAAAAAAAATATATATATATATATATATATATATATATATATATATATATATATGTATATACACACACATACAGTGGGGCAAAAAAGTATTTAGTCAGCCACCAATTGTGCAAGTTGTCCCACTTAAAAGATGAGAGAGGTCTCCAATTTTCATCATAGGTATACCTCAAGTATGAGAGACAAAATGAGAAAAAAAAAATCCAGAAAATCACATTGAAGGATTTTTAATAAATTAATTGGTAAATTCCTCAGTAAAATAAGTATTTGGTCACCTACAAACAAACAAGATTTCTGGCTCTCACAGACCTGTAACTTCTTCTTTAAGAGGCTCCTCTGTCCTCCACTCGTTACCTGTATTAATGGCACCTGTTTGAATTTGTTATCAGTATAAAAGACACCTGTCCACAACCTCAAACAGTCAGACTCCAAACTCCACTATGGCCAAGACCAAAGAGCTGTCAAAGGACACCAGAAGCAAAACTGTAGACCTGCACCAGGCTGGGAAGACTGAATCTGCAATAGGTAAGCAGCTTGGTGTGAAGAAATCAACTGTAGGAGCAATTATTAGAAAATGGAAGACATACAAGACCACTGATAATCTCCCTCGATCTGGGGCTCCACGCAAGAGCTTACCCCGTGGGGTCAAAATGATCACGAGAATGGTGAGCAAAAATCCCAGAACCACACGGGGGGACCTAGTGAATGACCTGCAGATAGCTGGGACCAAAGTAACAAAGGCTACCGTCAGTAACACACTATACTGCCAGGGACTCAAATCCTGCTGTGCCAGACGTGTCCCCCTGCTTAAGCCAGTACATGTCCAGGCCCGTCTGAAGTTTGCTAGAGAGCATTTGGATGATCCAGAAGAGGATTGGGAGAATGTCATATGGTAAGATGAAACCAAAATAGAACTTTTTGGTAAAAACTCAACTTGTCGTGTTTGGAGGAGAAAGAACACCATACCTACTGTGAAGCATGGGGGTGGAAACATCATGCTTTGGGGCTATTTTTCTGCAAAGGGACCAGGACGACTGATCCATGTAAAGGAAAGAATGAATGGGGCCATGTATTGTGAGATTTTGAGTGAAAACCTCCTTCCATCAGCAAGGGCATTGAAGATGAAACGTGGCTGGGTCTTTCAGCATGACAATGATCCCAAACACACCACCCGGGCAATGAAGGAGTGGCTTCGTAAGGAGCATTTCAAGGTCCTGGAGTGGCCTAGCCAGTCTCCAGATCTCAATCCCATAGAAAATCTTTGGAGGGAGTTGAAAGTCCGTGTTGCCCAGCGACAGCTCCAAAACATCACTGCTCTAGAGGAGTGCTGCATGGAGGAATGGGCAAAAATACCAGCAACAGTGTGTGAAAACCTTGTGAAGACTTACAGAAAAAGTTTGACCTCTGTCATTGCCAATAAAGGGTATATAACATAGTATTGAGATGAACTTTTGTTATTGACAAAATACTTATTTTACCGAGGAATTTACCAGTTAATTCATTAAAAATCCTTCAATATGATTTTCTGGATTTTTTTTTCTCATTTTGTCTCTCATAGTTGAGGTATACCTATGATGAAAATTGGAGACCTCTCTCACCTTTTAAGTGGGAGAACTTGCACAATTGGTGGCTGACTACAGCTACAATGCTCCGCACTGTGTGTTTATATATCTACATATTATTCCATCTAGCTACATTGCTCTGCACTGTGTTTACATATTCATATATTTATTCCATCCAGCTACAATGCTCTGCACTGTGTGTCTGTGTGTGTGTATATATATTTTATAGTAATATGTACATATGTATATTAGCTGCTCTTGCTTGCTTGTTTTTTTTTTTCTTGCCTTCTGATTGTTGCTCTGAGTGTTGCTATCCCTGTGCTGTTGCAATCCTGGAATTTCCCCGTTGTGGGACTAATAAAGGCTTATCTTATCTTATCTTGACTAAATACTTTTTTGCTCCACTGTGTATATATATATATATATATATATATATATATATATATATATATATATATATATATATATATATATATACTGTATATATATATACTGTATATATATATAATATAATAGATGGCGGCAGCGCGCACGGATGCAGCGGCCCCTCTTGGCATCAGCGAGTGTGAGAGTTTTGAGTGTTTTGATCTTCCCAGACATACATTCTGTAAAATTTACAACTGTGAGACCTTATTAAACATCAAGGTACTGCACGCTGCAAGAATCGCGGCGATCGGTTGTGACTTGGACATTCTACGCCAGCATGGAATTCTGGCGGAGTCCCCGCTGGAAGCTACCCGAGAGAGGAGGAGGCATAAGTGGAGCGAACGCAAGCAAAAGCGTGGAAAAAGGGCTGGGATCCATGCTAGGCTAACCCCTCCAGACCTGCGGTACCGTCGCTCATTCTCTCTAAAGTCCGCTCCCTCGAAAACAAGCTGGACGAGCTGTGTCTGCTGAGAGAAACCCGGAGAGAGTGGAGAGACTGCTGTGTGCTTCCGTTCACGGAGACATGGCTCCACGGCAACATTCCTCATGAGGCCATTCAACTGGAAGATATGGCAATGTTCCGTGCCGACAGGGAAACGGTGAGCTCTGGTAAGAGCCGGGGGGGTGGGCTATGCATCTATGTTAACAAGAACTGGTGCGTCAATGCCACGTTAGTGTCTAAACACTGCTCTCCGTTGGCGGAGTTCCTTATTGTAAATTGTCGGCCATATTATTTGCCGAGGGAATTCAGCAACGTGTTTGTAGCTGGTGTTTACATAGCGCCGAGCGCTAACGCTAACGCTAAGAAGGCACTCGGGGAGCTGCACAATGCGATTAGTGAAATCCAAACTTCACATCTGGACAGTTTTGTGGTGGTTACGGGGGATTTTAACCACACCAGCTTAAAGACTGTGCTCCCCAAGTTTAAACAATGTGTAGACTTTAAGACCGGAGAAGAGAATATGTTGGACTTAGTGTACACAAACACAGATGCATATAAGGTGATACCCCGCCCCCATCTCGGCCTTTCTGATCACATATCCGTGATGCTGCTGCCTGCCTACAAACCTTTATTGAAGTGCAGCAGGCCAGCAGTGAAACAAATCAGAATTTGGCCAGAGAGTGCAGCCTCTGCACTGAAAGACTGTTTTCTGCACACAGACTGGGAGGTCTTCAAAATAGCAGCCTCCCAGGAAGAAAAGACAGATGTGGAGGAGTATGCTGAAACGGTCACCAGCTACATCGCGAAGTGCACAGAGGATGTCACTACAGTGAAGACCATCACTATGCGGGGTAACCATAAGCCCTGGATGACTGCAGAGGCGCGCTCGCTGCTTACAGCCAGGGATGCAGCCTTCAGAGCGAAGGACAGGATCGCCCTCCGCTCAGCCAGGTCTGCGCTCTCAAAGGGAATTAAGGCGGCAAAGCGCGCCTATGTGGAGAAAATCCAGGGACACCTCTGTGACACTAGGAACACCAAACAGATGTGGCAGGGAGTTCGGACACTGACGGGCTATAAGTCTAGGCAGGGGGTCGATGATGATGATGCTTCGCTTCCAGACAGGCTTAACGACTTCTTCGCACGTTTTGAAGCATCAAACTCAACAATCAGAGGGAGGGCTGGCCCATCTCCACCATCGGTCGGACCAGCTTTTACCATCAACACAGCGGACACACGGAGGACCCTAACCAGAGCCAACCCACGCAAAGCTGCAGGTCCGGACAACATCCCGGGACGTGTGCTCCGAGACTGCGCCAGTGAGTTGGCGGATGTCCTGACTGACATTTATAACATCTCCCTGAGTCAGGCCATCGTTCCCAGATGCTTCAAGACCTCTATCATTGTACCGGTGGCAAAGAAACCAGTTGTGTCCTGTTTGAATGACTATCGTCCTATTGCACTGACACCAATTGTGATGAAGTGTTTTGAACGGCTTGTCAAACCACACATTACAGCCTGCCTCCCTGCATCACACGACCCGCTCCAGTTTGCATATCGTTCAAACCGCTCCACTGAGGATGCTATAGTCACCACCCTACACTCTGTCATCACCCACCTGGACCAGAAAGACACCTACGCCAGACTCCTGTACATTGATTTCAGTTCAGCATCCAACACCATTATTCCCCAGAGACTGATGGAGAAATTACTCCTTCTCGGTCTGAACACCGCCACATGTCTCTGGATCCTGGATTTCCTGACTGAGAGACCTCAGTCTGTCCGGGTTGGAAACAACATCTCCAACTTTGTCACGCTGAGCACCGGATCCCCTCAAGGCTATGTACTCAGTCCACTGTTGTTTACACTTCTAACATATGACTGTGTATCCAGACACGAGGGGAACCAGATTATTAAGTTTGCAGATGACACCACGGTGGTGGGACTTATTCAGAGGGATGAGGAATCAATGTACAGGGAAGAAGTGAGAGATCTGGAGGGCTGGTGCAGGGAGAACAATCTGGTGCTCAACCTGGACAAAACGAAGGAGATGATTATCGACTTCCGGCGGTCACAGCCTGAGCACGTCCCCCTCAGCATCGGCGGTCGTTTAGTGGAGAGAGTGGAGAACATCAAGTTCCTCGGAGTGCAGATCTCGCAGGACCTGACCTGGAGCAAGAATTCCTTGGGGATCAGGAAGCGGGCTCAGCAGAGACTGCACTTTTTGAGGAAACTCAAACAGGCCTCTCTCCCCATCTGCATCCTCAGGACCTTCTACAGAGGTGTGGTGGAGAGTGTTCTGACGTACTGCATTGCTACATGGTACTCCAGCTGCAGTGGGGGCTCACGGGGCTGAGAGGGTAATTGGAGTCTCCCTCCCCTCTGTCCAAGAACTTTTTCAGAACCGTTGTAGGAGCAGGGCACTGAACATTGTCAAGGACCGTTCTCACCCTCTGCATAAACACTTTGAACTTCTTCCATCTGGTAAACGATTCCGGAGCATCAGAGGCAGAACCACCAGACTGATCAACAGCTTCCTTCCACAAGCTGTCAGGATGCTGAACAGTTGACCCGGAATCTCTCATACACACTACTGCACCTACGGATATTTTGTATATTATTTGTATATTATAGTTAGTTAGTTTTTTTTTTTTTCCCCAAGTATGTCAAAGGGATGTATGAATGGATGGGAGGGGGGGGGGGAAGCTATGTGTGAGTGTGTCTTAAATCTTGCTGCTTCTATTTATATGGATGCCGAGAGAAACGCAATTTCATCTTGCCTGCGCTACAGTTGTATGTACAGCAATATGACAATAAAGTTTGATTTGATTTGATTTGAAATGAGCCAGCGCTGAATCACTGAAGAGCGCTTCCTTAATAAACGCTGGCCCAGCAGGAATCAGCAGGTGTGTCTGATGAGGAAGCTGGTGAGCAAGAAGGGGGGGGGGGGGGCAAGCGCTCGCCAGCACGTGACAGTTACATGAGAAAGAATGAGGGTCATTTACAGGTTTTCTGCAGAAACCAATCAGACAGAGAAACTGATCTCCTCCAGTGCCCCTTTCAACAAACAGAAACCAGCCAAAAACTGTCGAATACACAATATTTTTGTATTTTTTTGTATACTTTATTAATCCCAGAGGGAAATAGCCCTCATTTATCAAAAGTGTGTAGAAATCAGCAAATATTTGGGTGTAAATGTGAACGTACAAAAAGGTCTACGTGATATTTATGAAACCGTGTGTCATGATGATGCTGAGCATGGGGGGTGCACCGTTCTCATGCCTCAGTTTTTGTTGGAGTATTTTCTGTATTTTCCTCATCTAGTGTTATTTTGTATTTGAGTTTGTCTTCTCTGTATTATGTGTTCTGAATTGCCATTTGTCTCTGTTTGTTTATGAGTTGTCCTGTATTCTAAGTTTGGTCATTATTAATCTGGTTCTTTTAATTTATGTGCCCATGGTTATCTGGTTGTGTATTTTATATTTCTGCCTGTGTTTGTTTAGACAAGCTTGTCCTCACCTTAGTTTCCTTTTTGATGTACATTTAGTAGCATTGTCATTCACTGTTATCTGGTCCTGGTCTTGTGTCATGTATTATTATTGGTCACCTTTTGTATCTGTTGTTTATGGATGTTCTTATTTCCGGTTGTGCTTTCGTTGTGACAGCGCGAGTTGCCATTTCCGTTTGTTTAAATTCTGTTCACGGGCTGTCACACCTGTCACTGATTATGTCTGATTATTCCTCGCTCATGTGACCCACACCTGTTAATCATTGGTCATATTCCCATGTGCTTATTTAAGAACGGCTGCAACACTAACTCGTTGCAGTGTCTTATTGTGTTTTTCTGCAGAGCTGAACGGGTGCTCTCCATCATGGATTTAATCTTTATTCCTCCCTTTTTCCCCAGACATGAGCCCCGTTTCCTTTCAGGTGTGACTCCGTCTTTTTCCTCCTGACGTGAGCCCTGTTCTCCTCCAGCGTTGTCGCATGCCATTTTCTCCGGGTTTCCCGATCATTGTTAGTGTTGTGTTTTTGTGTAGTGTTTGTGATTTTGTTATTAAATGTTGAAAAGTCACAGCTGGCGTTTGATGTCCTCAGTCCTGCCCTGGTAGGGTGATTTATGATATCGTGCGTATCTGGTCAATCTTAGTCAATCTGTTTGACTAAATGCTGTCCATGTTGTCATTTTTAAGCATATTGTCAAACATGATAATTTATTACTTCCTGTTTAGAAGCACAGGAAGCACATTTGTCTGATGCTGTGCACATTGGCTTAGCTCAGCTACGGCTCTCTGTCATCTCTCAATAATGTGTAGAAACGAACAGGGCAAAATAAAATAATTTCCCCACAAATTACTGATTACCTGCTTACCTACAGGTAAGCAGGTAATCTGTTTACCTGCTTTAAACCCAACTAGGCCCCAAATGGGTTTAATGTGGGTGAGCAGGTTTCAATAACACTTGTGCCATCGGCAATATTGTGCGAAAAAGTGATACATTTCTACATTTCACACTGTTACAGTATATCCATCATGGATAATGCTGATCACCCCCTCCACCACACACTGGACAGACAGCGGAGCACTTTCTCCAGCAGACTGCTACAGCTCTCAACGGTCAGGTACAGGAAATCTTTCCTGCCACATGCCATTTCAGTGTACAGTAACTCACTCTAACGTTGAATCTTGGTCAGAACAATGCTGCCATACTGCACCTACAGTCAAACTGGTATCTCACATTTCACCCTGCGCCCAATAGTCCTGCCTTGTACAGCTAGTATGATCCATGTATCTATATGGGTCATCATCTATTCATTCATCATCATGGCTATATAAGGTTATCTAGGCAGTTTTGTTTTCCCTGGGTAATTCCTTTTTCTATTATGCTGTTTGTGTTTCTGTTGTTTTGGTCGTCTACTGTGTCATGCCACTGTTACACTGTAATTTCCCAGTTTGGGATCAATAAAATCTATTTATCTCTCTATCATCTATTTGTTTTTTCTATTAAATTTGTAAGAGAAAAGTGACAAATTTAAAGAAATTGTAGTAAATATATTTTAAAAAGTTCCAAAATTACTAGGAAAAAAGTTGCAAATTTATGAGAAAAAAGTGAAAATTTAGTAGAAAAAAGTTGCAGATTTACAAGAAAAAAAAACTGTAAAATTCCTTGATAAGAGTTACAAACTTGGAAGAAAAATTTAGCAAATTTACAAGAAAAAGTACCAAAATTTATGAGGAAAAAAATTAGAAAAGTTGCAAATTAACAAAAAAGTAGAAAATATATGACTAAATAAACTGAAAATGTATGAAAAAGTCCCAAATTTATGAGGAAAAGTAAGTTTACAGTAAAACAAAAGTTAAAAATTTTTGAGAAAGTTCTGAAATTCTAATAAAAATTTCACAAATTTCACATGGGACTCATAAGACAACTCAGCTTTAACCTTTGGTGGAGCCCACATGGACACGCTGGCTGGACATTAGGACCGTTGGACATTGTGGAATTTTTCGAGAATATTCCCAGACATGCTCACGACTTCACTCTTCAGTGTGAACTTTTCCAAGTTTTTCTAAACATCTTGTTTGTCTCTCTGTGTTGGCCCTGCGATGGACTGGCGATCTGTCCAGGGTGTACCCTGCCTCTCGCCCACAGATGCTGGGATAGGCTCTAGCCCCCCCGCGACCCAAAAAGGATTAAGCGGAAGAAGATGGATGGATGGATGGATCTTCTCCTGTGTAATCTTTTCATCTTCTCAACGTGGACTTTGAAAAGTACACAGTGTAAACGATTCATCAAGTGTCCAGTAGATGGCGATACATTTCCACTTACATTAGAGTTGACTGTCTTAGTGGTTGAGCCCGCAGTTTGTTATATTTTATTAATCTGAGAGAAATAAAGCATCCACCTTTAATTGCATGTTTTTGGAAGGTGGGAGCACCCCACGCAAGCATGGGGAGAACATGCAAACTCCACACAGAAACTGTAGCTCAGTGAGGCACATTTCAGGGGGTAGATGGTCAACCACAAAAAGGGCGCTCCTAAATACTGAAAAAGTAAAATTACATACAGTAGCACAGAATTTACTTATTTCGTGTATCAATTTTAATACCTATACACTTAATACTCCATAGATTTGTACAAAATGACACAGAGACCATACCATGATCTTCATTATTAATTACGCATGTGTGGGGATCACGAAATGATGAGACTGGATTATTTCTCAGTATTGGTTTATTGCATTTCACGTCCCCAGCTCTCTCTCTCAGTCAGGAAAAAAGAGGAAGAGCTGCGGTAAACCCCCACACATTTATACCAGCACATCAAAGACAGAATCACACACTCAAGTCAAAATCCTTCTGTTTACAATTAATCACTTCAGAGTCCTCTTCGCTCTTCCGTCTGACCCCAGGGGGTTAGACAACCCTTTCAGGATCTCGCCCCGATCCTCTGTCCTCCTTCCAAGTCCGCAGGTGGTCCAGACCCCTTGTCCATCTGAGGCGTGATGTCAATACACACTGCAAGCTTAAAGTCTTTCTGTGTTTGAGCCTATGCAGTCAAATATGTGAGCTACATAAGGTTACAATTATGGGCGCTACACATGTATTTACAGGACAAAATGTCAGTGACAAAAATGGGCAGCTTCCACTGAAAAATGAATATCTTTTCATAATAAATCTTTGCAAAAATCAGAAAAAGGCTTTTCTTTCAATAAATACAGTATTAAATCTCCATTCAAATAAATACATTTTAAAAAATTAAAAAGGCCATTCACATTGTCAGCAAAATGAGTTAAAACCTGCCACCCTTCATCCCCATTAAGACAGCAAGGATAATTTATACAGGACAACTTAGTATATCAGTGAGACTTTATTGTTATAAATTTATGACATTTTTCTTGGAAATGTGTGGGTTTTTTGGCATTTGGAAGTTGTGTTTTTGCCAAAATGTAACATTATAAATTTGGGCCTTGCTTATAGTAAATTTATGGCTTTTTAAATTGTAAATTAGCATCTTTTATTATATGTTTGCACTTTTATTGTTGCAAATTTTACTGAAATTACATTTACACCTTAGACAAGTCAGGTCACAGGTCAGGTCAGGTCATTTTTAATTCATACATCATTGACATTCTATCCCCACACTAATCCCCATGTCATGAGAGATAATCCCCATTTAATTACATAGGTCAGATCAGGGGCAGGTCAGGGGGTGTGTCAGGTCAAAGGTCACCTATTCAAGTCAATTCAACTTTATTCATATAGCGCCATTTCACAACAACAGTCATCTCATAGCACTTTCAACTGTAGGGGAAACCCCACAATTGCAGAAAGACCCCAGCAATCAGGCGATCCCCTATGAGCAAGTGCTTGGTGACGGTGAAGAGGAAAAACTCCCTTTTAACAGGAAGAAACCTCCAGCAGAACCAGGCTCAGGGAGGGGCAGTCATCTGCTGTGACTGGCTGGGGGGTGAGGGGATAGAGAAGATGAAAAGAACAGACATGTAGAGAGCAAACAGCACGGTGGGGACTCAATCTATGGGAGAGAACAAACAGATGTTAATGACCAGCAAAAAAAAAAATAAAAAAATTCATCGAGAGTGAAGAAAGGAGTGAAGCCCAGTGCAATTATTGGAGGTCCCCCGGCTGTTTAAACCTAATAGCAGCATAACTAAGGGAGGGTTCAGAAACACATGATCCCTCCCTAATTGTAGGCTATATCAAAAAGGAAGGTTTTAACCCTATTCTTAAAAACAGAGATCAAGTCTGACTCCCAAATCCAGATTGGCAGCTGGTTCCACAAGAGAGGAGCTTGATAACTGAAGGCTCTGCCCCCATTGTACTTTTGGAGATTCTAGGTATTACAAGTAATCCTGCATTTTGGGAGTGTAGTGCTCTGTTAGGATAATAGGGTAATATCAGATTTTTTAAATAAAAAGGGACCTGATTGTTTAAAGCTTTAAAAGTGAGAAGAAGGATTTTAAATTTAATTCTAAACTCTATGGGAAGCCAATGAAGGGAGGCCAGAACCGGAGAGATATGATCTCTCTTTCTAGTACCTGTTAAAACTCTTGCAGCAGCATTTTGGATCAACTGAAGACTTTTTAGAGATGTTTTAGGACAACCTGATAATAAAGAGTTACAATAACATAATCTAGAGCTAATAAAAGCGTGGATCAGTTTCTCAGCATCACTCTAAAACAAGATGCAGCCAATCTTGGCAATATTATGCAAATGATAGAAGGCAGTCTTTGAAACAAATTTAATATGTGAATTGAAAAACAGATCTTGATCAAAAATAACTCCAAGGTTCCTCACAGAGCTATTAAGAGAAAGAGTAACTGCATCCAAACTAAAAGTTTGATTTGGAAAGGTATTTCTAAGGTTTTTTGGACCAACAAGAATGACTTTAGTCTTATCTGAATTTAATAGCAGGAAATTACAAGTCATCCAAGCTTTGATTTCCTTAAGACAGGCTTCTAACTTGGCTAATTGATTACTATCATCTGGCTTCATTGACAGGTATAATTGTGTGTCGTCTGCATAATAATGAAAATGTATACAGTGCTTCCTACTAATGTTGCCTAACGGAAGCATATATAAGCTAAAGAGAGTAGGGCCTACCACAGATCCCTGTGGAACTCCATGACTGAGCTTTGAGTTGAAAGAAAACTCATTATTGACATGAACAAACTGGAACCTATCGGATAAATAAGATCTAAACCACTGCAACGAAGTTCCATTAAGTCCAACATAGTGTTCTAATCTATCAAATAGAATATTATGATCGATAGTATCAAAAGCTGCACTAAGGTCTAAAAGGACAAGTACAGAAACAAGTCCATTATCAGATACGATCAGGAGGTCATTAGTGACCTTCACTAAGGCTGTTTCTGTACTATGATGGATTCTAAACCCAGACTGAAAAACTTCAAATAAACCTATTCCCTGCAAGTGGTCAAATAATTGCGTAGCAACAACTCTTTCTCAGATTTTTGAAATGAAAGGGAGATTATAGATTGGTCTATAGTTAGCTAAAACTCCTGGATCAAGCATTGGCTTTTTGAGTAAGGGTTTAATTACAGCTGTTTTAAAAGCCTGCGGTACAATACATAATACATGCGGTACATGACACAATTGATTATTTGAAGAATAACGCTACCAATAAATGGGAAGACTTCTTTAAATAACCTGGTAGGAATAGGGTCTAAAAGACAAGTTGAAGGCTTGGATGAGGAAACTATTTTGTCTAACTCTAAAAGGTCAATTGGAGTAAACTGGTCCAAAGAGATGTCAATTGAAGGAGTTGTAGTAGTTACTGTATTTAACGGTGGGATGAATCTGACTGATTTTGTCCCTGATAGATGAAATTTTAGTTATTGAAAAAGTTAATCAAGTCCTGACTAGTAAGCTCTAAGGGAATGCTAGGATTGATAGAGTCTTGACTCTTTTTCAGCCTGGCTACAGTGCTGAAAAGAAACCTGGGATTATTCTTGTTCTCTTCTATTAATGCAGAATAATAACTTGTTCGAGCTTTTCTCAGAGATTTTTTAAGAATTAAAAGATGATTTCTCTAAGCTAAATAGATTTCATCTAAATTAGTGGAGCGCCATTTTCTTTCTAATTGATGAGTCTTCTGCTTTAAGCTATGAGTTTCTGTGTTGAACCAAGGAGTTAGAAATCTCTGATTAGACTTTTTCTTTTTTTGAAGGGGCTACCATGTCTAGAATCTGATGCAGAGAAGCTGTAACACTATCTACCATACAATCAATTACAGAAGGAGGGTCAGGTCAGGTCATTTTTAATTCATATGTCATTGACATTCTATCCCCACACTAATCCCCATGTCATTAGAGATAATCCCCATTTAATTACATAGGTCAGGTCAGGGGCAGGTCAGGGGGTGTGTCGGGTCACAGGTCACCTATCAAAACCCCTTTCCCTCTCTGGCATGGCAGAATTAGAAAAAAAAACCCGTGTTTCTTTCGGGGCCCCAAACCAGCCAGGGCCCAGGGGCTACTGCCCCAGTAAGCCCGCTAGATAATATGGGACAGTTTGAGACTTTTCAACAGACATCAGCCTGTGGTGTAGTGAGTGTGGTGTGTGGGCTGCCGTACCTGCCCCTGGTGTAATGTCAGCCGGGCATGGCCCTTGTATATAAATAGTTCTGTTTTCATAATAAAGTGTGGTTGGTTCAGTACATGGCTGAGACTCCGACTCCTTTCTTCATACATAACATTTGGTGATGAGGATAAAAGTGGGTAATTCCGAAATTATGGGAATGTACAGGCTACCTCCACCCCTGCTGCCATTTCTGGAATATCCGGGAGAGGCAGTGTTCCTGTGACCGCACTGGCAGGCCATGTTTGAGGGATACATCGGGGCACTGTGTCATAAACTCCCTTGTCAGGGCAGAATAAAGGCTCCAAACGCTAGTTGTGAATTTGCAAATTTTAATTGTGAAAATACACAAAAGAATAAACAAGACCAAACAAAAAACTAGTAGGAATAAGAGACACAGGAGAAGCCAAAAATAGCGACGGCTAAGGCAAAAGGAGTCGCTGGCTAAACCTGGGAATACTAGCTGTGGAGTGCACACTACGAGAAATACAGGAAACAAATCAAAAGACACTCACGTGTGTTAGTTGATAGTAGGGATCTGCACCCGACAATACCAGCTGGGCATAATGAGGAAGCCATCAAAGCTGACAGCTGGCAGGGCCACGCCCACGCAGAGCAAAATCCCATAAAGCCGTTGACAGCTGTCAACTTTGAGAGAAAGAACATAACAGAATACAAATATAGCGATAAGGCAGACAGGCAAACTCAAAAATACAATAAACAAACTATAACGAACGTAAACGGGAAAATAAATCATACTGAGAAACAATATAGGATGAATGACAACTCAAAATGACAACACAGTACAAATATGGAAAAAAAAAAGGCAGACAACCTGAGCCCGGTGGAATCCCCTCGAGCTCAGAACGTGACACACTGGGCCTAAGCAGACTCGATGGGAGGCGACGACGATCGCTTTTGGCTCACAGTCTCGGCGGGGAGGGCCGAAGAATTCTCGGTACGTTGGGTGAAACGGAGTGTTATGAGGATGCTGTCGAGCCGCTGGCGGAGTACTTCGCCAAGCAGACGTGGACCATGAAGCTGTGGGTGGTGGGAGTGTTAGCGCCAAATAGAGCTAGTGTAGCGGTTTGAATTCAACCCCCACAACACAGAGACAGAACACAGAGACAGTCAGCTCGCACTCCTGGGTTTTTTCCGCTGCATGCTGCGTTTACAGCTGTGAGGTTAAAGTGTCATCCATGCATTGTGTTCATGCATCCTGTCTGTACCTCTGATATGCAAATGCCCAGATTGACTGCTGTGAATGTCTTTGATCTATTGTTTGAGTTGAGTATATAAGCTGCACTGTGCTGTAAATCTGCCTCTCATTCACTCACTCTGATTCTGCATCTGCTGCGAGACACACACACTGTCTCCTTTTTGAGAGCTGGAGGAACGAAGCGGCAGCCTGCTCAAACCATGGGCTGTAGCTGAGTTCTGATGAAGGCGGGTGATAATAAAGCTATTTAAAAATCCAACGCTGCCTTTATTTTATCATCCTCTTCACTGGTGACCCCGGAATGCACACGTTTTGTGCAAACGCAGCCTTCTGATCTGAACAGCCACGCTGGCGACCCGAGACTGAAGAAAACGAGCGGCCAGCGAACACAGCACCCAGGCATGAGTGCTCCGTCACAGTGGCCTGACTGGTCTTCCCTCCCTGCGGCCTCAGGGAGACCTCGACGCAGAGCCCACAGCGGGCGAGCCGCTCTCAGGACATCAACCAAGACCGGGTAAGCGGCAGAGAACGTCATGGCGCGCCCTTGCCGAGATCGGCACATCCATGCGGGACCGGCCGCGCAGTTCCTCCACATCAGAGCACATGCGGGCGACTCCCATGGCCGACGGAGCACACGTGGACCTGAACGCACCATGACTAATCTGCAGCCACGGCTCGTCAGAGATGTTTTTCCGACCCTGATTTCCTCTCCTGCGGGCCCACCCACGCACGGAGCCCCGGCATGTGCACCGGGGGTGACAAGGACGGCGCACCATGCACGGGACAAATACGGCTTTTCCGACCGCCTTCCTGCTGCTGCACACTGGCCCTTCAGGCTTGCTGGTACACCTGAGGCCCGCAGCTTGCTCACTGGATTTTATGGTCTTAGCCACGGCACACAAGGGGAATTCAGCTGTCTGCGGTTCCCGAGGCTGTAGGGTTACGTCTGCCCTAAAGTCAACACGCCAGTCCCTCTGCTTTTATTTTTTTCTTGCCGCCGCTCCTGCTTTTCTTCATGGCCACGAGAGGAGTCAGAGACTAATTTTTTTTCTTCTTCTGATCTCCGCATATTCAGACGGGACATCGCGGAGCAGCAAACACTTTTGGCGCGACTCGAACGATTTTCCCGCGCCCTGTCAGCATGTACTACCCCTCCTCCCCCTCCTCCTGCACAGAGCTTTTCCCTGCTCGCTGCCCAAACTGCAACATCGAGGTCACGGTCCCCTACCGTTCCCTCTGGGGGGGAGCAGTGTAGCGGTTTGAATTCAACCCTCACAACACAGAGACAGAACACAGAGACAGTCAGCTCGCACTCCTGGGTTTTTTCCGCTGCATGCTGCGTTTACAGCTGTGAGGTTAAAGTGTCATCCATGCATTGTGTTCATGCATCCTGTCTGTACCTCTGATATGCAAATGCCCAGATTGACTGCTGTGAATGTCTTTGATCTATTGTTTGAGTTGAGTATATAAGCTGCACTGTGCTGTAAATCTGCCTCTCATTCACTCACTCTGATTCTGCATCTGCTGCGAGACACACACACTGTCTCCTTTTTGAGAGCTGGAGGAACGAAGCGGCAGCCTGCTCAAACCATGGGCTGTAGCCGAGTTCTGATGAAGGCGGGTGATAATAAAGCTATTTAAAAATCCAACGCTGCCTTTATTTTATCATCCTCTTCACTAGGCTAGTTAGCTCGGAGAAGCTAACAGCCCACTCAGTGTCTATGGGCATGTTAGCCACAAAGCCAATTGCACTCCAAAAGCAAGTTCCAGGCTACCAGCTAGGCATCAAGGTGGGACCGGGGCCACGAGTGGAGGAGTCCCCGGTCACTGAAGATGGCGGGCCAGTCAAGGAGCTCAGCACGGTACAGGACTGGAGCGCTGATGAGTCGGACAGTGTGGTGTGCAACAACAGCGGAGAGGGAGAGCAGCAGGAGTCATCCCCACAGCTGGAAGTTAGGGAGCGAGTGAGTGGGACCATGGAGGCTGAGAGCCCCGGGGAAGAGCAGCGACAGCCGGGCATGTAGACGACGTAGCGGAGCGCCTGGAATGAGGGTGCCGAGAGCAGCAACGAAACGTCCGGGTCAGAGAGTGACGCTGGGCGAGAGTGACGCTGAGAGCCCCGAGGGAAAGCAGCTACGACCGGGCATGGAGACAGCACAGCGGAGCGACTGGAACGAGGGTGCTGGGAACAGCAGCGAGGTGCCTGGGTTGAAAAACAATGCCGGCAAAGGCAATGCTGTGAGTCCCGGGAGTGAGCAGCAGCAGCTGGACACGGAGGCAGCACAGCGGAGTGCCCTGGATGAGGCTGCTGGGTGTTACAGCGAGGCAGCGAGTGGTGCCAATGAGCAGGCTTTGGGTCTCCCTGGAGTTCGGCCACGGGAGGCCGGAGTGTTCGGAGCCACAACAGCGGTATTGAAGGCGGTCGGGAGCAGACCAACGCGCACGGAAGGACAGTGTGCCAGACAGCAGCACGGCAGGTCCCGAGGAGTGACACAGTTGGCAGTGAAGAGGGAGGTTATGGCAGGAGAGATTGTTTTTGATCCCGGGGGCAGATGGCGGCCACGGGTGCACATGTCGTGGGGCTGCCTGGGGCCTCCGAGCCAGTCTTATCTTCAGCGGCCAGGGGAGCGGATGGTTTGGGACTCTCCTGGGACTCCGGGTTGGTTTTACCCCTGGCTGCCAACGGACATTGCGTAACTTAAATGTTGAAGTGTAAATATGTATACATATACTCTGCTGGTGTGCATGTCAGTATGTATGATTTGGGATTATTTTACTTATTTTTAGAGACGTGGTCCAATTTAGTTATTTTTGTGTGAATGTGATAGGTCATGTTCCTACAGTTCATGATTCCTTGTTCCTTAGTACATGATTTGGGTCCTAAATCGGGGAGGGTCTCGACTGTGTGTGTGGTTTGCATTTTTGTAAGGGGAAAGGAATTGTGGTGTAGTGGGTGTGGTGTGTGTGTGTGATGCCGTACCTGTCCCTGGTGTGACATCAGGCGGGCACGGCCCTTGTATATAAATAGTTCTGTTCTCATAATAAAGTGTGGTTGGTTCAGTACATGGATGAGACTCCGACTCCTTTCTTCATACGTAACACAGCCATCAAAAGCAGCACTGATATTTATCCTGCTGTTTTGTTTGTCGTGCCATACTTGAGAACGATTGGGAAACTGATGTCTGCCTTGAGACTCGGGTATTTAGCTGAATAATTCACTACCTGGCAGCCCAACAACCCCAAAAACGAGATGATGGAACGCGTAATGAAGCTAGCAATGCTAGTGGCTGTGACATCCTCACTAGACTTCTGTGTTTGCTGTCATCAAGCTGCTGGATGTAAATATTTATATTATTTTCGACCTTTAAAAAAATGTATATTTTTTTCATCAATATACTAATTTTTAGAAGAACATTAAGACTTAACATTACACATTTTTAAACACTTTGTTGATGTATTTTTTTAAAAAAAATCTTTGTTTTCATGAAAATGTTATCCATTGCACCTTTAAACAATTAATATTTTGTTATCAGAGACACACATTTTGAAGAAGAAGAAGAAGAAGTGTGTTCCTCACATTCATTAATGGTGAGGCACTGATTTTGCTATTCCAGCAACGACTCTGATTGTGGGGAGCGTGAAATAACGAGGCTGAATTATTTCTTAATTCAGGTTTTAATGATACCTTCACATCCCCAGCCATCTCTCAAGAACAGAAGAGGATGAGCTGTGTCAAAACCCCCTCATTTATACATACAGGATCAAAGGAAGAATCACATATCACCGTCAAAACCCCTTATTGACAATAACTCTCCCCCCAAGTCCTTCAGTCCTCCGCCTGGCCCCCAGGAGGTCAAGAAGTCCTTTCAGCTCCTTATCGCCGTACCTCCGTCTTCTTGCTGTTATCCACAGGCGGTCCAGACATATTGTCCCATCCAAGACGTGAGGTCAATCCACACATGCAATCTCAAGCATCCCATTGTGCTTATACATATGGAGGTAAAAATACATGAGCTACATAACCCCGCCCCCCCCCCCCAAACGTCGAAGAATGGACAATATATCAGAGTTCACAAAACATGATAACCTCAATAGCATAGTCTACACAACATGATCACATCAAAAATCAGTGATAACATCAATAGCATAGTCTATACAACATGATCACATCAAAAATCAGTGATAACATCAATAGCATAGTCTATACAACATGATCACATCAAAAATCAGTCCGTACACCGTCTGGGCTTCAAACGTCTTCCGAATCTGCTGTAAGCAGGTCTCGCCGGCCCTGCGGCGCCGTCCTGCAAAGAATCTGCTGACTGAGGAAGAGAGTGGTTATTTGATCCCTACGGGGGCTCCGGGACGTGTTCCCTGGGGAGTCTGCCACGTCGAGGTGCCCTCGCCACCCGTACAGACTCGTTGTTCATCACAAAAGCAGGCTTTAGTCTGTCAATACTAACTGTCTCTTTTCTGTCTCCCAAATCTAGCACAAAATGCTTATCACCTGTTTCCAGCACCCTATATGGACCATCATATGGCGGTCGGAGGGTCGGTCTTAGAGCCTCGTGCCTGACAAAAATGAACTCGGCATTTTTTAAAGCTTTGGGAACAAAAACGCGCAGAAAAGTGTGATGAACGGGGCCCGGGAGCATGTCCGCTCCCGTGCCAATCAGTGGCCCCAGAGCCGGGGGGCGCCCCGGCTCCGGATGCTCTGGTAGAAACTCACCGGGCAGCCTGAGAGGTTGTGCAAAAACTAACTCCGCTGGGGAGGCATTTAAATCCTCCTTGGGCGCAGAACGCAACCCCAATAAAACCCATGGTAGTTTGTTTACCCAATCTGCATCCATAAGCGACGCTCTGAGGGCTGCCTTCAAAGACCTATGAAAACGCTTGCATAAACCATTAGCCTGGGGGTGATAGGCGGTAGTGCGATGAATTTTTGCTCCTAAGCTGCTGGCCATCGCTGACCAAAGCTCAGAGACAAATTGAGGCCCTCTGTCGGACGTAATATCCGACGGAACCCCGAAACGCGCTACCCAGACCGTCAAAAAAAACGCGAGCCACCTCTGCAGCCGTGGTCGATGCCAGTGGGACCACTTCCGGCCAACGTGTGGTTCGGTCCACCATTGTCAAAAGATGTGTGAACCCCTGCGACGATGGTAGGGGGCCCACGAGGTCGACATGCACATGATCGAATCTCTTGGCCGGAATGTGGAACGGTTCTAAGGGAGCTTTTGTGTGCTTGTGAATTTTGGCCCGCTGGCAAGCCATGCAGGTTCTTGCCCACTCTTTCACGTGCTTGCGCAGGCTCGGCCAAACAAACTTCTCCGCTACCATTTTCACAGAAGCGCGCACTCCTGGGTGCGCCAGGGAGTGAACCGAGTCAAAAACGCGGTGGCGCCACGCGGCCGGGACTACCGGGCGAGGTCGCCCAGTCGATACATCGCAGATTAGGGGGGGCATACCGGTTTGCAAACACCTGCTCTCCAGCCTTAACCCTGTTGGTCCAGACTGGAGCGCGCGCACGTCCGCATCTCTACCCTGTTCCGCTGCCATGGCTGCGTAATCTATCCCTACGTGAACTGGGGCCGCGTGCGCTTCCGCACTGTTATTTTGCCCTGCGGTTGCGGTAGTATAATCTGCCTCCGCACGCACCGGTGCTGTGACCGCGCGAGAGAGGCAGTCTGCCACTACATTGAGTTTACCCGCTACGTGCTGAATATCAGTGGTAAATTCCAAAATTGCGGCCAGCTGCCTCTGCTGCCGGCCCGACCATGGTTCTGAAATTTTGGACATCGCAAAAGTGAGCGGCTTATGGTCGACAAAAGCGGTGAAACGCCGACCTTCCAGCCAGAACTGGAAATGGCGAATGGCCAAATGGAACGCTAACAGCTCCCTGTCAAATGTGCTGTATTTCCACTCGGCTTCGTTCAAGGATCTGCTGAAAAATGCCAGCGGCTGCCAAACCCCGGCAACGTGCTGTTCCACGACCGCCCCTATGGCCAAATCTGATGCGTCGGTGGTGAGCGCTATGCGGGCCTATGGATCTGGATGAGCTAGAAGCGCGGCGTCAGCCAGGGCTTTTTTTTACCTCCGCGAATGCGCGCTCCCGCTCCGGGGACCACTCGATCATATTGGAGGGCTTTTGCTTTTTGAGCGCGGCGTATAATGGTTGCATGAGCTGCGCTGCGTGGGGTAGGAAACGGTTATAAAAATTTACCATTCCTAAAAACTCCTGCAATGATTTGACTGTTTGTGGTCGGGGAAAATCTGCCACTGTGCGCACCTTATCCGGTAGCGGGACTGCCCCTTCTGGGGAAACGTGGTGCCCCAAAAAATCAATCTGCGCCACGCCAAACTGGCACTTGGCTGGATTAATTATTAACCCGTGCTCTCCCAACCTCCAAAAAACCGCAGTGAGGTGCTTTTCGTGTTCCTCCTCTGAAGTACTGGCGACTAAAATGTCGTCGAGGTAGACGAACACAAAAGTGAGATCGCGTAACACGGCATCCATCATACGTTGGAATGTTTGTGCAGCGCCTTTAAGACCAAACGGCATGCGCAAAACCTCAAAAAGTCCAAAAGGGGTTATCACCGCTGTTTTAGGAATGTCCTCAGGCCAAATGCGCGCCCCCGCTAGATGCACCGAAAAATCCTGAATGTGTGGGATTGGGTAGCGGTCATGCGCTGTGGCGTTGTTTAGTCTGCGGTAATCGCCGCAAGGTCTCCAGGAGCTGTCAGCTTTAGGGACCATATGCAGCGGCGAAGCCCATGGGCTCTTCGAACGGCGAATAATGCCCAGCCTTTCCAGGCTGGCGAACTCCTCGCGCGCTATGGAGAGCTTAGCAGCATCCAAGCGCCGAGCTTTCGCGAAGACGGGGGGCCAGCTGTAGTGATAAAATGCTCCACCCCGTGTTTCGCAACTGTTGCCGAAAATGTGGGAACCGTGAGTGCTGGAAACTGGGTGAGGAGTGTGTTAAACTTACCGCCTGCTGTGGCGACGTTAGTCTGCACCGGTGGCGGGGACACTCGAGCTGCACAAGGAATAGAATAAAAAGACCAAGCGCCTGTTGGCAAGATCAACTAACAAACCATGTGAGCACAGAAAATCGGCACCTAACATGTTGAAACTCACCGCCGCTATGATAAAAGTCCATTCATAAGTGCGGCCGTGCAAGGACAGAAACAAAGTCCTTTCTCCGTAGGTGTTGATGCTCGAGCCGTTCGCCGCCGTTGCCCCGTCACCACGGGGGCCAGCCAACCGGTCAGCATAGGTCGGGGTGATGAAACTCACTTGGGCTCCGGTGTCTACGAGGAAATGCCACCCGGTGCTCGTATCCGTGATGTAGAGCAGCTTATTTCTTTCGCCGAGGGCCGAAGCTGCTAACGATCCTCGGTCCTGGTGTTTTTCCGAGCTCTTGAAGCTGCACGGCGGCACACACCTGTGTGCCTTCTCTGCGAAACGCCGGTGATAAAAACAGAGGCCATCTCCTCCACTGCGTTGGGGCCGCGCCGCTGCCATTGTTGGTGGGATTGGCTCCGCTGTCTCCGGCTCTTCGTTGCCTCGGGTCACCGCACCTAGGTCTGCCGCTGCCGCTGTGGCCGTCTGCTCGCCGCAGGAGTCGAGGAGCCGCTGCGCCTCTCGGGCCAGCGCACGGAAGTCCCGCTGGGTCACACAACGCATGCTGGACAGGGTCCCTCTCATGTGCATCGGGAGGTTTCTTAGGAAGATGTGCTTAAACAGGAAATCATCGTTGTCTGATTCCCTCAGCTGCAGCATGTCTTCCATCAGGGCGACTGGCCTGCGTCCTCCTTGGTCGTGCATAGCCAGGAGTCTCCTAGCCCTCTCTTCGGCTGAGGGCGTGAAACACTCGGTGAGGGCAGCCTTCAACTCGCCGTATTTGTTGTCAGCAGGTGGCTGCTGTACCAAGCTCCGCACGCATCGAGCTGTGCGGTTGTCGAGCCTTGCGATGACGTGGTAGAACTTAGTGTCATCCGCCGTTATTCCCGCGAGCGTGAACTGTGCCTCAGCCTGGAGGAACCACGAGTCCGGGTTGTCCTGCCAGAATTCTGGCAGTTTGATGGAGACGGCGCTCGCTCGGGCAGACTCCGACGAGTCTGCATCAGGAGAATCCCTTCTATGCATTCTCACGTCTCTGGTCACCAATGTGGGGAGCGTGAAATAACGAGGCTGAATTATTTCTTAATTCAGGTTTTAATGATACCTTCACATCCCCAGCCATCTCTCAAGAACAGAAGAGAATGAGCTGTGTCAAAACCCCCTCATTTATACATACAGGATCAAAGGAAGAATCACATATCACCGTCAAAACCCCTTATTGACAATAACTCTCCCCCCAAGTCCTTCAGTCCTCCGCCTGGCCCCCAGGAGGTCAGGAAGTCCTTTCAGCTCCTTATCGCCGTACCTCCGTCTTCTTGCTGTTATCCACAGGTGGTCCAGACATATTGTCCCATCCAAGACATGAGGTCAATCCACACATGCAATCTCAAGCATCCCATTGTGCTTATACATATGTAGGTAAAAATACATGAGCTACACTGATAACTATAACCGCTGTAAAGACAGACTGTGGTGACCATGTTGAGGCTCTCGGTGGTTGAGCTATAACTTGGTGGTTGAGCACCAGACAAGTCTCCAGCCGCTTTGCGATCTCTTGCCTGAAGGGATAAATTTGTTATTAATACTGTAACGGTGGGGCTGTGTTAAGGGGGTGGGGATTTTCCCGGCATGCTTTTGGTAGCGGAGGATTCAAAAGGGGTTATCATTCGTGTGTTCTAAAGTGTTATTGCTGTGTCATTATAACTGCGTTATAATGACACAGCAGTGTTATAAGAAGAGTCAGAGCAGTGACTGATCATGCGTTTGTGTCACCCTCAGTGTAACGGAGGTCTGTGTGAATGACCTCCCCTCCTGTCTGTGTTAAGGGAGTGTGTTTAAATAAAGCCTGTTTCGTCACAGTCATCTCTCCTTTCTTGTGTGAACCCCCATAACATCACAATATATTTATAGTCATCTTCAGTCTTATGAAAATTTTAAATTACTACCATTAAGCATAGATTTAATCACGTTTAACTATTAAATCAGCAATAGAAGAAAGTTCACTCAGGATTCATCACAGTAGAAGTTCATATAGATCAGGTTGAAGATAGACCAGAATGGGGGGGCTAATAGCTCAGGGGCTAATAGGCTACCTTTAGCACCCCTTCTGTCTACATGACAGACAGCTAGGTAAGCCAATAACAGAGCAGTGGGTGGTGGTGGGTTGGTTTTGTCAAATCATGACATATATGATTTACCTGGAACAGTCAAAAACATGTCTGGCATTTCTGGGAGAGAAAAACGAGATAAAGGCTGTGTGTGTGTGTGTTTTTTTTTTAAGAGAATTGACTGTTTTGATGCTTTTTGGATAATTACGTGACCAATAGACACATTTCAGACAGTTAAAACCTACAAACACACCATTTTTTCAGTCATTGACCCCTTTAACATTCTTATAAACAAGAACCATAAAATTGAAAATGTGTCTCACAAATATGGAAGCAGCTGCTTAATATTTGGTGTCCATCCATCCATCCATCCATCCATCCATCTTCTTCCGCTTAATCCTTTTCGGGTCGGGGGGCTGGAGCCTATCCCATTATCAATATCTACGTTGGAGGCTAGACATCTAGCCAACATCTTGCCAATGAGCAAACAACCTCTATAAGATGCATTCCTGATGTAAACTTTGTACATTGGGTTGATGTTATGGCCTACTCCGAGCCTACTTATGGTTAGATCCCACATAGATTGTTGTGTAGAGGCTGGGTTAATCATCTCAGGCTGGATGCAGAGGGTAAACAGAGAAGGACAATAGCTATGGAGATTATGGTGAGGTAGCAGGAAGAAGGAGTTGGGAGGAGAAGGGATGAATGTATTGTGATGTGAGATGTCATGCAGATGTGAGATGGGCAGTTGGTATAAAAGGAGAACCCATGGTGGATTGAGAGATTCTTTTCTGTGTATGACTGATGTGAGAGTGAATAAAATCGTCCATCCATCCATCTTCTACCGCTTTTCCGGAGGTCCGGGTCGCGGAGGCAGCAGTTCAAGCAAAGAAGCCCAGACTTCCCTCTCCCCAGCCACCTGCTCCAGCTCCCCAGAGAGGACACCAAGGCGTTCCCAGACCAGCTGGGAGACATAGTCTCTCCACCGAGTCCTGGGTCTGCCCAGGGGTCTCCTCCCAGTGGGACGTGCCCGAAACACCTCAAGTGGGAGGCGTCCAGGAGGCGTCCTGATCAGATGCCCATACCACCTGAACTGACTCCTTTCAATGTGGAGGAGCAGCGGTTCTACTCTGAGCCTCTCCCGGATGACTGAGCACCTCACCCTATCTCTGAGGGTGAGTCCAGCAATCCTACGGAGAAAGCTCATTTCAGCCACTTGTATCCGCGATCTTGTTCTTTCGGTCATTCGGTCATCCCCTCATGGATCGTCACCTTATCGTGGTGGGGGGGTTTGTGTGCCTCAGTGATCCCAGGAGATATGTTGTCCGGGGCAGTTTGCCTCTGATAGGGTCACCCAAGACAAACTGGTCCTGGGTGAAGGGCCAGACTAAGAATGATCCAACAAACTCTCATGATAAATTCTATATCAAGGATTCAGTGTACCCCGCCCGGTATGGGGTTACCGGGGCCCCACCCTGGAGCCAGGCCTGGGGGAGGGGCTCGAAGGCTAGCGTGTGGTGGCCGGGTTTCCACCCATGGGACCCGGCCGGGCTCAGCCCGAAGGAGTTACATGGATCCGCCCTCCAGTGGGCTCACCACCTGCAGGAGGGATCATAGGGGTCTGGTGCTATGTGGATTAGGTGGCGGTCAAAGGCGGAGACCTTGGTGAATAAAATCGTCTGCTGCATAAATCAGTCTCGTTATTTCCACTCTCCACACTGGTGACCCCTTGACGAATTATGGAACACGAGGCAAGAACCCCGGAGTCGGCCCAGACGGGAAGCCCCAGCGACGTGGCAAGCATCCCAGAGACGGCCCGGACGGGAACCCCCAGCAACGCATGCGCTGTTTCTGTCAAACTACCGGACTTTTGGTTGCACGACCCGCGGTCTTGGTTCCACCACACCGAGGCTCAGTTCGACCTCCGGGAAATAACGGCAGACGACACCAAATATTACTATGTGGTCGCAGCGCTGGACGCTCGCACGTGTCAGCAAGTAGTGAGCCTGCTCCAACAGCCTCCAGCCCACGATAAATACGGGACTCCATGTGGGAAGACACGCTGACCCGGTGCTACACGCTCTCGGACTGTGAGAGAGCAGAGAGGCTCCTGAGGCGCTCCGAGTTAGGAGATGGTTCGGCGGTCGAACTGATGGAGAAGATGTTGGTGTTAATGGGCACGGACGACGGGCATTTTCTGTTTGACCACCTTTTCCTCCGGAACCTCCCAACAGAGGCGAGAGTGATTCTTGCCAATTTGCCGTTGCTGGCCGCGCGTGACTACCGTGCGCTAGCCCAGGAGGCAGATCGGATCATCCTCACCACCAGAGCCCTCACAGTGAACGTGGCGGCGTCGGAACCCAGCGAGACGACCAGCGGAGGCGAGGAGCCGGTGACGGTAGCGGCAGCGGGGGCCAGAAGGCGCCAGAGAGACACGCTCTGCTCCTACCACCGCCGCTTTGGAGAGAACGCACGCAGATGTGTGCCACCGTGCCAATTCAGGCGCTCGGGAAACGCCAAGGCCGGCAGTCGGTAGCAGCTGCGACCGCCGGTGAAGAGAATAAGCTGCTCTACGTGACGGACTCGTGCTCGGGGAGATGGTTCCTCGTAGACACCGGAGCCCAGAAGAGCATCATCCTGCCATCCTACGCCGACCGGCTAGCAGGACCTAGTAGCCCCGGGCTGGTAGCAGTAAACGGCTCGGGCATTAAGACTTTTGGTGAGAGAACACTGACTATCCCTACACGGCCGTATGTACGAGTGGACTTTTGTCATAGCGGCACTGAGTTTCCCAATCCTGGGAGATGATTTTCTGTGTGCACACGGGTTGCTAGTCGATGTTGCTAACAGGCGCCTGGTTAATGCACTGTCTTTTGATTCTCTCCCCTCTACAGCTTGAGGGGCCGGGCCAATAACGCAAGCCAATGTCACAGCTCCAGGTGGTAAGCTCCACACACTGCTCACTCAGTTCCCAGCACTCATGGTCCCGACGTTTTTGGCGGCCATCACTAAACACGGGGTGGAACACTTTATCACCACCACCGGTCTGCCCGTTTTCGCACAACCTTGGCGCTTGGACGCAGCTAAACTGGCCATAGTGCGCAAGGAGTTTGCCAACCTGAAAGGCTGGGCATCATCAGGCGATCGAACAGCCCATGGGCATCCCCGCTACACATGGTCCCTAAGGCCGAGGGATTGTGGTGACTGTGCAGAGATTTCCGCAGATTGAATACCACCACAGTGCACGACCGCTACCCGATTCCCCATATTCAGGATTTTTCCGTTCACCTCGCCGGAGCACGCATTTTTTCTAAAATAGACCTGGTCCGCGGTTACCACCAGGTCCCAGTGCGTGTGGAGGATATACCCAAAACAGCGGTAATAACTCTGTTTGGCTTGTTTGCGTTTTTACGCATGCCCTTCGGATTAAAAGGAGCGGCACAGACATTCCAACGCATGATGGATGCAGTGTTGCGCGATCTGCCGTTTGTGTTCGTCTACATGGATGATATCCTGGTGGCCAGCGCGTCCGAGGACGAACACGTAACCCACCTCAGGACGGTTTTCCGGAGGTTGGAGGAGCACGGGTTAATAATGAACTCGGCGAAATGCCAGTTTGGCGTGACGGGGATTGATTTTTTGGGGCACCGCATCTCACTGGAGGGAGCGATACCCTTGCCTGACAAAGTGCGCGCCGTGGCGGATTTCCCCCGGCCTCAGACGGTCAGGGCGCTGCAAGAATTTTTTGGGATGGTTAATTTTTATAACCGGTTCCTCCCCCGTGCAGCTCAACTCAGGCAGTCATTATACACCGCCCTCAAGAAACGGAAACCCACGGACAGAGTCGAATGGACTCTGGAGCGAGAGCAGGCGTTCTCTGAGGTTAAAACAGCCCTGGCAAATGCCGCACTGTTGGCGCACCCGGACCCGGCGGCCTGGATAGCGCTCGCTACCAACGCCTCGGATGTGGCCATAGGGACCGTCGTGGAGCAACGTGTCGCTGGTTCCTGGCAGCCGCTCGCTTTTTTCAGCAGGGCTTTGCGCGACAGTGAGCGTAAATACAGCGCGTTCGACAGAGAGTTGCTGGCTCTCCACCTGGCCATACGCCACTTCCAGTTCTGGCTGGAAGGGCGCAGCTTCACCAGGTTCGTGGACCACAAGCTGCTAACGTTCGCGATGGCCAAGGTGTCGGAACCATGGTTGGGCCGACAGCAGAGACAGCTGGCCGCGATCTCGGAGTTTACGACCGATATTCAGCATGTGTCGGGTAAACTGAATGTGGTAGCGGACTGCCTCTCGCGCGCAGTAATGGCCCCGGTCTGCGTCGGGATAGATTATACAGCCATGGCCGCAGAGCAGATTGGCGATACGGACGTGCGCGCGCTCCAGTCTGGACCAACAGGGTTAAGGCTGGAGAGCAGAGTACTGCAAGACGGCAAGCCCCCCCTAATCTGCGACGTCTCCACGGGACGTTTGAGTCAGTTCACGCTCTGGCGCACCCATGGGTGCGCGCGCCAGTCAAAATGGTGGGAGCGAAGTTTGTGTGGCCAGGCCACAACAAGTGAAAGATTGGGCTGCAGCCTGCGTAGCATGCCAACAAGTCAAAGTACACAGACACACGAAGGCTCCTTTGGAGCCGTTTCGTATCCCGGCTAAGAGGTTCGACCATGTTCACATGGACCTCGTGGGCCCCCTCCCACCATCGCAGGGGTGCACGCACCTTCTGACAGTGGTGGACCGCACCACACACTGGCCAGAAGCAGTCCCGCTGGCGGCAACCACGTCCGCTGACGTGGTGCGCACTTTTTTGACGACATGGGTGGCACGTTTTGGAATCCCGTCGGACATCACGTCCGATAGGGGCCCTCAGTTTGTTTCAGACCTCTGGTCCACGATGGCCCATAGCCTGGGTGTCGCAATTCATCGCACAACCGCGTACAACCCACAGGCCAATGGGTTATGCGAGCGTTTTCATATGTCACTGAAAGCAGCACTCAGGGCTTTGCTGACGGATGCAAATTGGGTAGACCGGTTGTCGTGGGTTTTATTGGGGTTGCGTTCCACACCAAAAGAGGATTTGGAGGCTTCCCCGGCGGAGCTTGTTTTTTCTCAGCCACTGCAGCTGCCCGGGGAATTTTTGACAGATAATCCCGCGCTGGACAACTGCCCGTCTCAGCGTTTGCAGCATAGTGCAGACACAGGCACGCTGCCCGGCCCGGCCCGGCCCGGCCCACCACTGTTTTCCACGCGCTTTTGTGCCAAAAACTTTGAAGAACGCGACATTCGTGTTTGTCAGGCATGATGCTCACCGCCATCCATTGCGCCCACCCTATGATGGCCCGTTCAGAGTGCTGGAAACAGGGGACAAACATTTTTTGTTAGACTTGGGGGGTCGTCGGGAGAAAATATGCATAGACAGACTTAAGCCCGCCTTTGTGGTGGCGGACAAGCAAGTGCTGTTGGCTCAGGCCCCTTGGCGTGGAAGACCCCCACTGAGAACTCCCCAGGTAAACGATTCATCAGAGCAGCCACACGGGCAAATCGAAGGTTTCACCCCCCTCGTCATGGCCCACCCGCAGACAGACACACCCCCAGGAGCCCCCCGCTGGCACAGCAGCGCCGTGGAGGCAGTAAACCCCCGTTACAGCAGATATGGGAGGAGACTGAAGCCAAAAGGACGTGAGGACTGAAACTCGGTCTGAGATTCTGGGGGGGGGGGGGCGGTGTGGAGACTGGGCTAATCATCTCAGACTGGATGCAGAGGGTAAACAGAGAAGGACAATAGCTATGGAGATCGTGGTGAGGTAGCAGGAAGAAGGAGTTGGGGGGAGAAGGGATGAATGTATTGTGATGTGAGATGTCATGCAGATGTGAGATGGGCGGTCGGTATAAAAGGAGAACCCCTGGTGTATTGAGAGATTCTTTTCTGTGTATGACTGATGTGAGAGTGAATAAAATCGTCTGCTGCATAAATCAGTCTCGTTATTTACACTCTCCACAGTTGTATGTTTTATATGACTTTGTAACTGTGACTATATCTATGCATTTTGTTTTCATGCATAATGAAATGTCGGAGCTTGTAATGCAAGAAACATTCCAAACCCCAGTCTACAGAACTTATCATAGTCAGTAAGTGCCACAAAGAATGCTGCACGGGAACAACATGAACAACATTTTCTAGCAGAAAGGCACTTCTTTTTCTCTGCTTGGATTACTACTGTAAAGCCTGCCCAAAAACAAAGCTTAAAAACAGGTTCCCATCATGATAGGTGTGTTTGCATATCTTGATGAAGAGACAGAAGTTAGGTTCTGGCTTTTTCTCAGTGGGAATTTGGTGTCTTTATGTTGGGCATGAACGGGCTTGACTCCCCTATCACCACGACGTTTTAGGTCTGTGTAGCTTCTTATTGTCTGACTGTGTTTCTTTTACAGTTATTTATTCATATTGACCTGTGCAACCCTTTGGTGAACCTTGGTTGTTTTAAATCTGCTTAATACATATGGTTGAGTTGAGACATTTTCTGTCATCGCCATAGCCTCGTCCACTGACAGCAGGAAGTCATATGTTTCTGTCTTGTATTTCTCAGCTTGTTTACCAGACCTGCTTCAAATTAGGTCAGGACATGCTGAACATTTTGATGATGCCTCACTTTACACATTGTCATGTTAATTCCAAAGGTTTTAAGCAAAATTTCAATCCCTTTCTAAAAAAGTTCTTATAACTCACGTATATACAACAAAGAGCATGCACCAAGCTCGACCTGTTCGCACTGCTGTAGGCGATTTATTATTTTTTTTAACAAGGGGGATGGGGATATTCACCAATTTAGCATGAGGTACAAACATATAAATGTACAGTGGTGTGAAAAAGTGTTTGCCCCTTCCTGATTTCTCACTTTTTTGTATGTGTCACACTTAAATGTTTCATATCATCAAACAAATTTAAAAATTAGACGAAGATAACACAAGCAAACATAAAATGCAGTTTTTAAATTTAGGTGTTTATTATTAAGGGTAAAAAAAAAATCCAAACCTGCATGGCCGTGTGTGAAAACGTGATTGCCCCCCATGTTAAAACATAAATTAACTGTGGTTTATCACATCTTTGCAAAGCTGAATTCAATTTCTCTAGCCACACCCAGGCCTGATTACTGCCACACCTGTTCTCAACCAAGAAATCACTTAAATAGGACCTGCCTGACAAAGTGAAGTAGACCAAAAGATCCTTAAAGGCTAGACATCATGCTGTGATCCAAAGAAATTCAGGAACAAATGAGAAATAAAGTAATTGAGATCTCTCAGTCTGGAAAAGGTTGTAAAGCCATTTCTAAATGTGGTGGTTTGGGCTGGGTCAGACCAGGTTGCACTTCGTGATCTTCAGTGTTTATTATTTTGTCTTCATTATTGGGGGGCTGCACGGTGGCGCAGTGGTTAGCACTGCGGCAGCACAGTTTACTCTTGGCCGGGGGATTGTGGGGATTGTGGGATCGTGGGTTTGATCCCAGCCCCCGACCAACAGTGATCTGTGTGGAGTTTGCATGTTCTCCCCGTGTTGCGTGGGTTTACTCCGGGATTTCTCCGGTTTCCTCCCACATGCCAAAAACATGCATGTTAGGTTAATTGGCTGTTCTTAATTGTCCCTAGATATCTGTTTCCTATAGGCCCTTAGAATAGAGGGTTAGTATTAATGAAAGCGCTTTGAGTGGTCTTTGTGACTAGAAAAGCGCTATATAAGTGCAGGTTAGTTAGTTAGTTAGTAATCATCTTTGGGGTTTTGTTTCCATCTTGGTTTCATCATTATTATTATGATTGTTGTTACTGTCATTATTAGTATTATTGTTATCATCAGCCATCAAAGCTACATTTGTATGTTTGGTTTTTTTCCTGTTCATAGTTTGTTTCTGGTTGGACTTTTATTTTGACAGTGCTTGTTTACTTCCATTTAAGCACATCTTCTCCCTATGTCAGTCATTATTGGTCAGGGCTGTTGCTCATTAGTCTCATTGTGTAAATTCCTATTTATTGGGTTTCACCCCCTCATTCCTTTGTTGGGTCCTCGTCGTTACCATCGTCATTATTCCCTCATCGTCACCATCGTTATTTTCCTGTCATTATCTACCTGTCATTACCGCCGATTGTATCATTGTCTCTGCCATGCTACAGTTTTCTTCCATTAAAATATGCTTCAACTTCACCCCGCGAGTGAGTTTGTGCATCTGCCCGTGAGGGCCAACCATGACAGTAGGACCCAACCAAAACAAGACTCAGCGGGAGAAGTGAAGCAGGACCTGGAGGAGGCAGAGGGGAAGAGAGTGACTGGCTGTCAACAGACTGTGAAGTTTCGTTTCATTGGGCTGCAGTTCCCTGGGGGCTCGCCTAAATCTGTACTCTCTTCCCTGGCCGGAGGGGCTTCCTTACCCCGCCGTGTTATCATCACCAGCCTTCTCCTCATCACCTGCTGGGCTGAGGACTACAGTGGTCAAGGAGGAATTCACCTAGGACTCTGAAGGTTGTGCCGACGATGTCAGCGTCCCCTGCCTCCGTTTGTCATCGTGCCTCCTCGCCAGCCCGGGCACCTCAGAACCCTGAGCCGACGAGTCAGCGTCCCCTGGCTTCCATGTGCCTTCTCACCAGTCCCGGCACCCCGGAAGCTTGTGCCGACGACCCAGCGTCCCCTGGCTTCCACATTTCCCCTCCTCTTCACACCAGCACCTCGCCGCAGTGCAGCGACCCTTGGCTAGATGGTCACCGCTGCCCCAGAAGCATTCGTCTGGTTCACCAGCGGGGGGGTTCTCCTGCAGCTTCAGCGACGACGGAGCGGGGGGCAAGGCAAGTGCTTTCTTTCTCATTTCTGGGTTTATTTAATAGGGAGAGGTGCTGCCTTGTCCCCGGGGAGGAGACTCAGCAGCCGTTTCTCTTGCTGCTGAACTTTTACTCTGTTTCCTGCTGTTTCAGGTGGTGTGGCCTTCCCTGCCGTATCATCTGCAGCCACCTTTTCCCTTATGCCAAGCTGAAGATTACGGGTGGACGAGGAATTTACTCGGGACTCTGGAGACTGTGCCGATGATTTCAGCGTCCCCTGTCTCCATTGATCACCGTGCTTCCTCGCCAGCCCCGGCACCTCGGAGACCTGTGAAGACGATTCAGCGTCCCCTGGCTCCCATGTGCCTCCTCGCCAGTCCTGGTACCCTGGAGGCTTGTGCCGACGATTTCGCGTCCCCTGGCTTCCATGCTTCCCCTTTCTTCTTCATCCACTCCCTGCCGCCATGCTAGACTGTCACCGCTGGTCTGGGAACATTCGTCTGGTCCTCCGGCTGCGGACTTGTTTAGCGGCTTCAGCAACGACGGAGTGGGGGCAAGGAGAGTACTCTCTTTTCCCTTTTTTCCCTTTAATAATGAGAGGTGCTGCCTTGTCCCCAGTGAAGGGACTCAGCAGTGTTTTTACTGCTAAGTTTTCATGTACTGTTTTTACTGACTGTGGTGATGTTTTTTTTTTCCTTCCACCTGCTCCTCTCCTCCCTGTCCGGGGCATGGGGGTGGAGAGGGATTCCTGGGCATCTGGGTCGGACACGTTCCAGCCGTCTCTTTGAGAGGTCAGCATGCTCCTACCTCCAGCGCTCAAGGTCATCGCACCCCTGTCTTCGACTTTTTTTCCTCATCAGACTTAAGTTTTGGTTGTATTTCTCCCTCCTCGTATATCCAGCTCAGCTGGGAGTTCGTAGTTTACTTGTCTGTTCTGTAGTATGTTTTGTACATAGTAACCTGTTCACTGTTATGCTTACCATTGTGTGCTCACCATTTCTTCTGTATTGAAGGGTATTTTTTGAGGGTCCCTTAACTGCTCAGTCTAGTGTTTTCATGCCGTTTTTCCTGAGTTTGGAGCATATGGATTTTTTTTTGAGTAAGGGGCTCCTGGTATATTCTGCTCTATGGGCTCTTATTTACATTACTTTTTGTGGTTTTTTTTCTCCATCTCCCTAGGCTGTAGGTTTGTGCTATTTCTCTCCTGAGGTTGGAGCACATTATTTTTTTTCATCCTGGGGTTCTATTGTGACTTTTGGTTTTTGTTCTTTTCCTGCCCCCTAGGCTGTGGGTTTTCATGTTTCTCCCCTAAGGTTGAGGCATCTGTATTTTCAATCCTGGATTCTGGTCTGTTTCGGCCCGCCGGGCCTATTTCCCCCCCACCTCCCACCCCGTTAGGATTTGTTTTTTTTTCTTCCTTTTCTTTTTTTCCCCTTTTCTGATGTTCCCTGGGGTCATCTGGAATCCGACTTTAAAGGGGGGGGGGGGTACTGTGGTGGTTTGGGCTGGGTCAGACCAGGCTGCACTTTGTGATCTTCAGTGTTTATTATTTTGTCTTCATTATTATCATCTTTGGGGTTTTGTTTCCATCTTGGATTCATCATTATTATTATGATTGTCGTTATTGTCATTATTAGTATTATTGTTATCATCATCCATCAAAGCTACAGACGTGGACAAAATTGTTGGTACCCCTCTGTTAATGAAAGAAAAACCCACAATGGTCACAGAAATAACTTGAATCTGACAAAAGTGGTAACAAATAAAAATTCTATGAAAATTAACCAATGAAAATCAGACAATGCTTTTGAATTGTGGTTCAGCCGAATTATTTTAAAAAACAAACTCATGAAACAGGCCTGGACAAAAATGATGGTACCCCTAGAAAAGATTGAAAATAATGTGACCATAGGGACATGTTCAACCAAGATGTGTCCTCTAATTAACATCACAGGTGTCTACAAACTTGTAATCAGTCAGTCGGCTTATTTAAAGGGTGACAAGTAGTCACTGTGCTGTTTGTTGACATGGTGTGTACTACACTAAACATGGACCAGAGGAAGCAAAGGAGAGACTTGTCTCAGGAGATTAGAAAGAAAATTATAGACAAGCATGTTAAAGGTAAAGGTTATAAGACCATCTCCAAGCAGCTTGATGTTCCTGTGACTACAGTTGCACATATTCAGAAATTTAAGATCCACAGGACTGTAGCCAACCTCCCTGGATGTAGCCGCAGGAGGAGACGGATAATACGAATGGTAACAAAGGAGCCCAGAACAACCTCTAAACACATTCATGGTGAACTTCAAGGTCAAGGTACATCAGTGTCAGATCGCACCATCTGTCGTTGTTTGAGCCAAAGTGGACTTCATGGGAGACGACCAAGGAGGACACCACTGTTGAAAACAAATCATAAAAAAGCCAGACTGGAATTTGCCAAACTGCATGTTGACAAGCCACAAAGCTTCTGGGAGAATGTCCTATGGACAGACAAGACAAAACTGGAACTTTTTGGCAAGGCACATCAGCGCTATGTTCACAGACGCAAAAATGAAGCATACCAAGAAAAGAACACCGTCCCTACTGTGAAACATGGAGGAGGTTCTGTTATGTTATGGGGCTGCTTTGCTGCTTCTGGCACAGGGTGTCTTGAATCTGTGCAGGGTACAATGAAATCTCAAGACTATCAAGGTATTCTAGAGAGAAATGTGCTGCCCAGTGTCAGACAGCTTGGTCTCAGTCGCAGGTCATGGGTCTTGCAACAGGATAATGACCCAAAACACACAGCTAAAAACACCCAAGAATGGCTAAGAGCAAAACATTGGACTATTCTAAAGTGGCCTTCTATGAGCCCTGATCTAAATCCTATTGAACATTTGTGGAAGGAGCTGAAACATGCCGTCTGGAGAAGGCACCCTTCAAACCTGAGACAACTGGAGCAGTTTGCTCATGAGGAGTGGGCCAAAATGCCTGCTGAGAGGTGCAGAAGTCTCATTGACAGTTACAGAAATGGTTTGATTGCAGTGATTGCCTCAAAAGGTTGTGCAACAAAATATTAAGTTAAGGGTACCGTCATTTTTGTCCAGGCCTGTTTCATGAGTTTGTTTTTTTAAAATAATTCTGTTGAACCACAATTCAAAAGCATTGTCTGATTTTCAATGATTAATTTTCACAGAATTTTTATTTATTACCACTTTTGTCAGATTCAAGTTATTTCTGTGACTATTATGGGTTTTTCTTTCATTAACAGAGGGGTACCAACAATTTTGTCCACGTCTGTACATTTGTATGTTTGTTTTTTTCCTGTTCATCATTTGTTTCTGGTTGGACTTTTATTTTGACAGTGCTTGTTTACTTCCATTTAAGCACAGCTTCTCCCTATGTCAGTCATTATTGGCCAGGGCTGTTGCTCATTAGTCTCATTGTGTAAATTCCTATTTATTGGGTTTCACCCCCTCACTCCTTTGTTGGGTCCTCGTCGTTACCATCGTCATTATTCCCTCATCATCACCATCGTTATTTTCCTGTCATTATTTACCTGTCATTACCGCCGGTTGTGAGTATCATTGTCTCTGCCATGCTACAGTTTTCTTCCATTAAAATATGCTTCAACTTCACCCCGTGAGTGAGTCTGTACATCTGCCCGTGAGGGCCAACCATGACACTAAAGCTTTGGGACTCCAGCAAACCACAGTGAGAGCCATTATCCACAAATGGCGAAAACATGGAACAGTGGTGAACCTTCTCAGGAGTGGCCAGCTGACCAAAATTACCCCAAGAGTGCAGCGACGACTCATCCAAGAGGTCACAAAAGACCCCACAACAACATCCAAAGAACTGCAGGCCTCACTCGAGACTCCACTATAAGAAAGAGACTGGGCAAAAATGGCCTGCATGGCAGAATTCCAAGATGAAAACCACTGCTGAGCAAAAAGAACATAACGGTTCATCTCAGTTTTGCCAGAAGACATCTTGATGATCCCCAAGACTTTTGGGAAAATACTCTGGACTGACGAGACAAAAGTTCAACTTTTTGGAAGGTGTGTGTCCCATTACATCCGGCGTAAAAGAAACACAGCATTTCAGAAAAGGAACATCATACCAACAGTAAAATATGGTGGTAGTAATGTGATGATCTGGGGCTGTTTTGCAGCTTCAGGACCTGGAAGACTTGCTGTGGTAAATGGAACCATGAATTCTGCTGTCTACCAAAAAATCCTGAAGGAGAATGTCCAGCCATCTGTTCGTGACCTCAAGCTGAAGAGCACTTGTGTTCTGCAGCAGGACAATGATCCAAAACACACCAGCAAATCCACCTCTGAATGGCTCAAGAAAAACAAAATGAAGACTTTGGAGTGGCCTAGTCAAAGTCCTGACCTGAATCCAATTAAGATGCTGTGGCATGACCTTAAAAAGGCGGTTCATGCTCGAAAACCCTCCAATGTGGCTGAATTACAACAATTCTGCAAAGATGAGTGGGCCAAAATTCCTCCACAGCGCTGTAAAAGATTGCCAGTTATCGCAAACGCTTGATTGCAGTTGTTACTGCTGAGGGTGGTCCAATCAGTTATTAGGTTTAGGGGGCAATCACTTTTTCACACAGGACCATGTAGGTTTGGATTTTTTTTCCCTTAATAATAAACACCTTCATTTAAAAACTGCATTTTGTGTTTGCTTGTGTTATCTTTGTCTAATATTTAAATTTGTTTGATGATCTGAAACATTTACAGTATCTCACAAAAGTGAGTACATCCTCACATTTTTGTAAATATTTTATTATATGTTTTCATGGAACAACACTGAAAATATGACGCTTTGATACACTATAAAGTAGTCAGTGTACAGCTTGTATAACAGTGTAAATTTGCTGTCCCCTCAAAATAACTCATCACACATCCATTAATGTCTAAACTGCTGGCAACAAAAGTGAGTACACCCTAAAGTGAAAATATCAAAATTGTGCCCAAAGTGTCAATATTTTGTGTGGCCACCATTATTTTACAGCACTGCCTTAACTGTCTTGGGCAGGGGTCCCCAAACTTTTTCCTGTGAGGGCCACATAACTTTTGCCTTCTCTGATGGGGGCCGGGGTCAGTTTGTAACAGAAAAAGTGTGATGATCGCAGGGGTGCCTAAATGTAAACATTTATTGTTTTCCAGAAAGCCACACATAACCAAATATTAATAACCCTTTCCGGGATCTTCACAGGAAAAAAAGTCAGAAAATAAATAATAACACTATTAATGAAATAAATAACACTATTTATGAAATAAATAATAACCAAATAACCCTCTCTGGGTTCTTCACAGAAAAAAAGTCCATGGAACATTAACTTTATGTTGTACCGTGCACAATCTTAACAGGTAACATCTCAGCAGAATACATTTGTACGCCAAGCTCAGCTGAACCAGTCATCCGTTCGGGCCAGCTTTCGGGTTGCTCAACTGATAGCAAGCAGCGGTAAACCTTTCACTGATGGAGAATTTGTCAAGAAATGTTTGAATGCTGTCGCGGAGGAGGTGTGTCCCGAGAAGAAAGATGTCTTTAATGCCGTGAGTCTGTCGGCGAGTACAATCACCAGCCGAGGCGCGCCCCTGTGTGAATGGCCCCGCGGAGCGGACGGTGTGTGTGAAGTGTGCGGGTGAGTAGAGAGAGAGGTGACCGGAGCACGTAGAGAACTAGAATTGCTGTTATTAACGGTGCAGTCTGATAATAAAGCCCCCAACTCTTCAGCAAAACGGCCTGTTCTTCGGTGTACCACCATGTTGTTGTTAACAACCGTGAGGTTTACTCGGGAGTTAACCCCGGAGGAAAAGCTGCCTCCGGCCCTGGAGAAGACAGATCTCCCCTGCGTCCCCCAACCACGGTTAGGAGACCAAAGCAGGAAAGGTTAACACTAGGATTTTTTTTTTCGGGGGGGGGGGGTGTTCAGATAGGGGCACAGACTGCAGAAGGGTGGAATAGAATGTTACGTTCTATGCGTGTATTAGTCTCGATCGCGTGGCCAGACTGAAAAAAAAAAATCATAATGCGTCTCTGGTATTGTTCAGGGGGCTGGGCCAAATGTGGAGGGGGGCCGTATCCGGCCCGCGGGCCGTAGTTTGGGGACCACTGCTCTTGGGCATGTAGTTTACTGGAGCTTCACAGGCTGCCACTGGAATCCTCTTCCACTCCTCCATGATGGCATCACGGAGCTGGTGGATGTTACAGACCTTGCGCTCCTCCACCTTCCGTTTGAGGATGTCCCACAGATGCTCAATAGTGTTTAGGTCTGGAGACATGCTTGGACAGTCCATCACCTTTACCCTCAGTTTCTTTTAACAAGGCAGTGGTTGTCTTGGAGGTGTGTTTGGGGTTATCATGTTGGACTACTGCCCTGCAGCCCAATTTCCGAAGGGAGGGGATCATGCTTGGCTTCAATATGTCACAGTACATGTTGGCATTCATGGTTCCCTCCATGAGCTGTAGCTCCCCAGTTCTGGCAGCACTCATGCAGCCCCAAATCTTAACACTCCCACCACCATGCTTGACTGTAGGCAAGACACAATTGTCTTTGTGCTCCTCACCTGGTTGCCGCCACACACGCTTGACACCATCTGAACCAAATAAGTTTATCTTTGTCTCATCAGACCACAGGACATGGTTCCAGCAATCCATGTCCTTAGTCTGCTTGTCTTCAGTAAACAGTTTGCGGGTTTTCTTGTGCATCATCTTTAAAAGGGGCTTCCTCCCAGGGCGGCAGTCATGCAGACCAATTTGATGCAATGTGAGGAGTATGGTCTGAGCACTGACAGGTTGATCCCCCACCTTTTCAACCTCTGCAGCAATGCTGGCAGCACTCATACGTCTATTTTCAAAAGACAGTCTCTGGATTTGACGCTGAGCATTGGACTCAACTTCTTTGGTTGAGCATGGGAAGGCCTGTTCTGAGTGGAACCTGTCCTGTTAAACTGCTGTATGGTCTTGGCCACCGTGCTGCAGCTCAGTTTCAGGGCGTTGGCAATCTTCTTGTAGCCTAGGCCATCTTTATGCAGAACAACAATTCTTTTTTTCAGATCCTCAGAGAGTTCTTTGCCATGAGGTGCCATGTTGAGCTTCCAGTGACCAGTATGAGAGAGTGTGAGAGCGATAACACCACATTTAACACACTTGCTCTCCATTCACACTTGAGACCTTGAAACACCAATGAGTCACATGACACCGGGGAGGGAAAATGACTAATTGGGCACAATTTGGACATTTTCACTTAGGGGTGTATTCACTTTTGTTGCCAGTGGTTTAGACATTAATGGCTGTGTGCTGAGTTATTTTGAGGGGACAGCAAATCTACACTGTTATACAAGCTGTACACTGACTACTTTACATTGTATCAAAGTGTCATATCTTCACTGTTGTCCTATGAAAAGATATAATAAATATTTACAAAAATGTGAGGGGGGGGGGTACTCACTTTTGTGAGATACTCTAACTGTGGCAAATATACAAAAAAATGAGAAATCAGGAAGGGGGCAAACACTTTTTCACACCATTGTAAATCAGGTACAAATTTGCAAGTATAAAGCTGCAACAGTATGATAAAAGATGCCTATTAAAATGTATTTTAAAAAGTCACAACCTTTAATGAAATTACACAGAATAAACATTTAAACAGCATCCAGATGAGCATTGCAAATTTATGAGAAAAAAATATATACAATTTATAAGAAAAAATCTGCAAATGTATGAGGGAAAGAACTGAAAATTTACAGAATAAAAGGTTGACAATTTTGAGCAAAAAAAGCCATAAATTTATGAGAAAACAGTTGCAAATTTACCAGAAAAAAATTGCAGATTTACAAAAAAAATCCCTGAAACTTACAGGAAAAGAGTTATGGATTTATGAGGAAAAATTCACAAATTTTTGAAAGAAAAGTCAGAAATTTATAAAAACAAAAGTTGAAAATTTATGAGAAAAAAGTCACAATCTTTTAAGAAAAAAATTGCAAATTTACAAGATAGAACTGGCAAATTTATGAGAAAAAATAGAAAATTTTCAGGAAAAAAGTTGACAGTTTGAGGAAAAAAGTCCATCCATCCCTCCATCCATCCATCCATCTTCTACCGCTTTTCCGGAGGTCCGGGTCGTGGAGGCAGCAGATCAAGCAGAGAAGCCCAGACTTCCCTCTCCCCAGCCACCTGCTCCAGCTCTTTAGAGAGGATACCAAGGCGCTCCCAGACCAGCTGGGAGACATAGTCTCTCCATCGAGTCCTGGGTCTGCCCCGGGGTCTCCTCCCAGTGGGACGTGCCCGAAACACCTCAAGTGGGAGGCGTCCAGGAGGCATCCTAATCAGGTGCCCATACCACCTCAACTGACTCCTTTCAATGTGGAGGAGCAGCGGTTCTACTCTGAGCCTTTCCCAGATGACTGAGCTCCTCACCCTATCTCTGAGGGTGAGTCCAACAATCCTACGGAGAAAGCTAATTTCAGCCGCTTGTATCTTGTTCTTTCGGTCATTACCCAAAGCTCGTGACCATAGGTGAGAATAGGAATGTAGATTGACTGATAAATCAATAGCTTTGCCTTAGTACTAAGCTCCCTCTTCACCACAACAGACCGGTACAACGTCCGTATCACTGCAGATGCTGCTCTGATCCGTCTGTCAATCTCTCGCTCCATTTTCCCCTCACTCGTGAATAAGACCCCAAGATACTTAAACTCCTCCACTTGGGGCAGGAGCCTGTCCCCAACCCAGAGAGGACAATCCACCTTTTTCCCGGCTGAGGACCATGGACTCGGACTTGGACGTGTTGATTCTCATCCCAGCCGCTTCACACTCAGCGGCAAACCGTCCCAGCAAGAGCTGTAGGTCATTGCTGGATGAAGCCAACAGGACAACATCATCTGCAAACAACAGAGATGAGATCCTGTGGTCACCAAGCATGACACCCTCAATTCCCTGGCTGCGCCTAGAAATCCTGTCCATAAAAATTATGAACAGGATCGGTGACAAAGGGCAGCCCTGGCGGAGTCCAACTCTCACTGGGAATGGCTCCGACCGAGTGTTGGCAATACGAACCAAACTCTCACAACGGTCGTACAGAGACCGAATAGCTCGTAACAACAAGCCCGATACCCCATACTCCCGAAGCACCCCCCACAAAAAACCACGAGGGACACGGTCAAATGCCTTCTCCAAGTCCACAAAACACATGTAAACTGGTTGGGCAAACTCCCACGAACCCTCAAGGATTCTCGAGAGGATAAAGAGCTGGTCTGATGTGCCACGGCCAGGACGAAAACCACATTGCTCCTCCTGAATCCGAGGTTCGACCAATGGCCGGACTCTCCTCTCCAGTACCTTGGCATAGACCTTCCCAGGGAGGCTGAGGAGTGTGATCCCTCTAAAGTTGGAGCACACCCTCCGGTCCCCTTTTTTGAAGAGAGGAACCACCACCCTAGTTTGCCATGCCAAAGGCACTGCCCCCGATCTCCACGCAATGTTGCAGAGGCGTGTCAACCATGACAGCCCAACAACATCCAGGGCCTTGAGGTACTCAGGGCGAATCTCGTCCACCCCCGGGGCCCGGCCACCAAGGAGATTTTTAACCACCTTGGCTACCTCAGCCCCTGTGATAGGCGAGTCATCCCCCTCGTCTCCAAACCCTGCTTCCTCTGTGGAAGGCGTATCAGTGGGATTGAGGAGATCCTCGAAGTATTCCTTCCACCGCCCGACGATATCCCCAGTCGAAGTCAACAGTGTCTCATCCACACCATACACAGTGTAGACAGGTAGCTGCTTTCCCCTCCTGAGCCGCCGGACAGTTTGCCAGAATCTCTTCGAGGCCGACCGAAACTCTTGCTCCATGGCCTCACCAAACTCCTCCCATACCAGAGTTTTTGCTTCAGCAACCACCCGAGCTGCACTCCGCTTGGCCTGCCGGTACACCTCAGCTGCTTCGGGAGTCCCACAAGCCAACCAAGCTTGATAGGACTCCTTCTTCAGCTTAATGGCCCCCCTCACCACTGGTGTCCACCACTTGGTTCGGGGGTTGCCACCACGAGATGCACCGACCACCTTCCTGCCGCAGCTCTGGGCCACCGCTTCAACAACAGAGGTGGAGAACATGGAACAGGAAAAAAGTCAATTTTTAAAAAAAAAAAAAGTTGCAAATTTTTGAGAGAAAAGTCACAAATTTATGAAAAAAGTTGCAAATTTCCATCCCTCCATCCATTTTCTACTGCTTTTCCGGAGGTCCAAGTCACGGAGGCAGCAGCTCAAGCAAAGAAGTGTCATGGTTCATGTGCTGACTCTATCGGCACTCGGGCTGTGCGGTAGTCTCTGTTCTCTCCTCTGGCGCGCTTCTAGACGTTTATTTTGACAGCGTCTCAGCAGGGCTTCCGGCTGTCAGTGGAGCCCTGCTGAACAACCTGATTCTAATCAGCTGATGACCCTTCATCAGCTGATCAGTCTATTCAGCGCTATTTAAGGGAGCAGCTCTGTTTGCTCAGGGCTGCGACCTACACAGACACAGACATACCAATGTCTCCTTCTAGTCTGGCTTCCCTAACCCTGAGGTCAGTTCCTACAGCGTTCAGGTTCCGCTTTCGCTGTTCATATGTAAGTGTTAGTATTTATTTGTGTTTGCCCCACGAGGCTTGTTATTTTGTCATTTTGTGTCTTTATTTAATAAATGTACGAACTCATGGCTGCCTACAACATCTCACTGATGGCTCGTGAGAGCCATCCACGTCAGTAGATCGCAGCCCAAAGAGACGCCGGTGGCCGTAGTTTGTTTAATCGGACTTGTTAGTTCCCTTGTCAGCGTACCAGTGTGCTGGGAGATGGCGTCGCCGCTCAAGGGCTACGCCACAAGCCTGGGCTACGAGCTAATTATGGCTCTCATTGAGGTCGACGGAATCCTTTCCAATGCTCGTAGCCATTGCTTCCCCAGCGGCTTGCCCTGGTACCTGGACCTTGCTGAGGACACTATTAATCGCCTTCCCCGCTACTCCAACCACCCGGAAGTCATGGCGAGGAAGGCAGACATCGCTGCGCACCGGGAGAGACTCCGTGGGCTGGAGGGAAACTCCGTCAGGGAGCCGAAGAGGAGGTCTCCTCGCTCCTCGCTTTGGGACCCCCTTCCTGTCCCCGTTCCAGGCCAGGAGTTCGCACCGCCCAGGGGTGATTCCCGAGAGAGAGTGACGTCAGTCGGGATTCCCCCGGAGGAGCTACGATGGACAGCTGTTTCCATCCGGGACCAAGTGGCTGCTGCTCGCTCCGCCGTTCACCCTGTGCAGGTTATAAAGCATATGACGGTGGCAGTCAGGCTGGTGGAGAGGAATCAGGCATTAAGGGACTATCCAGAGTACGCCGACCTGCTCGCTTCTGTTTCTGCACAGGAGTGGCGTTTCCCAAACCTCTCCTTCGCCTTGCCCTCTGCCGGTAGCAGTCGTCACACAGCTAACAAGAAGCCTCAGCAAGAACCCTGTCCGGATCCTGTTCCGGGTCATTGCAAAGACTCTACCTCTCTGACAGCTGCCGCTCCTACGTCTCGTCAGGAGGGAATTCCCGCAGCCTCTCTCCCCGGGTCACCTCTCCCTGCTGTTCCGTCAGCTCCTCGTGCCCAGATCGCCTCGGCTGTCATCCCCTCCTCCTCGACATCTTCCTCAGCTGCTGTGAGTACAATGAGTCCTGCTTCGGCGACGCCCGTCATGGGTCCCTCTGTCACCATCCAGCGGGGCAAGGGAGAAACGAAGTCCTCTGCAGCGGGTTCCATCGGGCCTCCACGGATCAGGCAAGTAACTTTTCATTCTGTTCCCATATTAGATGAATTGCCTTGCTTGATTCCTGGGGGCAGAGTTCAGGGTTCACAGTCCCCCGAACTCGTTCTATCTGCTGCAGTAATTAGTAATGGACCTGCTACCTCTGTGTTTCCTTCCTCTGAGTGTTCCGCGGCGCCAGGCCTACGCCGCCGGACGAGGTGGGAGCCTGCGGCCCTGGATAGCCTGGTTCCAGCCCCGCAGCCACGTTATGGGCAGAGGAGGAGAGCGGACTGCAGTTTGGAGCCTGCACCGACGATGAAGTGTCCCTGGGTCTCCACGGAAGAGCGGTCCAATCCAGCAGGTCGAGGAACCCCTGCCACCATGCCGTGAGGTTCGTCAGTGTGGATGTCAGCGTTGGAGGTTCCTCAGGCTGTGAAGAACATCATGCCGACTGTGGGGCCCGCCGTAGCCAAGTGGGAGCCAGACGACGTCCTTCTGCCTTCGGAACTCGGATCGTCGAAGTCCTGGACGGTGACAGAACTTGAGTGCAGGAAAGTGCTCTATTTTGTCTTCCTTCTATCAATTCTGGAGCATTTTTGCCTGTCTCTCGGGGAGACGAGCCAGGTGCAGCCGTCCGCTGCATCCGAGCTCGTCTCACTGGGCTCTGTCGCTACCGGTGATCTTGATCCCAGTTCTTTTCCTTCTCTTGAGCCTTCTCCCAGGGTCACCGGTGTGGAGTCATTCCCGGTCACTGTGTGGGAGGTCCTGGGTCCAAGGTTGGAGGTGGTTTCTGGTGGTGTGCCGACCCAGTCGGGGTCCATCGCGGGTGCGGCATTGACCCAATTGGGGTTCGACGCGGGTGCAGACGAGACCCAATTGGGGTCCGACGTGGGTGCAGATGAGACCCAATCGGGGTCCATCGCAGGTGCTGCTCCAACCCAATCGGGGTCCGACATGGTTGCAGACAAGACCCAATCAGGGTCCATCGCGGGTGCCGCGCTGACTCGATCGGGGTCCAACAGGGGTGCAGCGCCGGTTTGGTCCAAGGTCAGTGAGGGAGCTGCAGATCCTCTACCGCCTAACGCTGGACTGGCTCATCATCATCATTATAATCATAGTCATCCTTCCTCCTATTCATCTACACCGGGTGCCGTTGGGGTTCTCCATGATCGGCTCGGCTCTCCCTCGTTTTCCCCCTCTCCAGGGAGGCCGTCTTCAACTTCTCCCCTACGGTCCTGGTGGCTGGGTGATGCGGGTCGGCCACCTGGAGGACTGCCCCGCCTGTTTGGTGTTCTGGGTCGGCCACCCGACAAACTTTCCTGTCCGTTCGGTGATCTGGTCCGGCCGCCAGAAGAACTGTGTTTCCTGGCATGGGACTAGGGTAGGCCACCCGAACTGTTCCTTTTCCCCTGCCAGCGATGTGGACGCTAGATGCAGGGCAGCCCCCCCGAACTATTGGCTTTCATGCCGTGGTGCTTAGACTGCCGTCATCCCTGGTTTTCTATTTCTGTGCTCCTGTAACCTTTTGGGATGTGCGGGGGTCTTATGTATGAAATTATGTATCTCACCGCTCCCTAGCGGGTGTTTTTTGTTTTTCCTCTGTTTAGATGTCCATTCGTTGCCTGTAACAGTTTGTGTGTATGGATTTAAACTGCAGGGTTTCAACGTTTGTAGTGTTTTTTTTCTCCCCCCCTTTCCTCTGTTGGTGTCATGACTCGCCACTCATCATTGGCTCGTGCTGCGCGCACACCTGTGCCTCGTCAACGGCAAGCTATTAAACCCACTCAGCCCTGTGCTTCGGCCTGAAGCCGTCTGTTCCCTTCGGCTCGTCTTCGCTGTTGGAACCCCCATTACCAGCAAGACAACGCTCATTCGTAAGCATCTTACCTTTTTCTCCTCAGTCCTCTCCCCTGTGCACAGGTGGATTCCTTGGCGGCGGACACCTCGTCTCGCCACTCCATCCTTGCTGTCGCCACAGGCTCTGCAGGTCGCTGTCTCCTGGGCTCTCTCCTTGCCGACGCCAGCCACCTGTCATTCCAAGTAAGCAGCAGTCACTCTCACTGTCCTGTATAGGTGTGGTGCCCTTTACCTTATCCCTCTGCTCTGTCGTTATAGGGTTGCCCGGCTGTACGGCGGTCTGCTCTGCTGCCTGCGCACTGAAGTTCTCCCACAGTACATATACATATCCCACACACGCATTCACTCACATCTGCTTGATGAATAAAGCTGTTAAATCTATCCTGAGCCTGCGTGTGTGTCTCCTGAGCCGGACATTATGTCAGTACGGCTTCAGCAGAGCAGCTCGGCAGACAGCGGGCTCGCACGCCGTCTCTCCACCCTCGAGGCTCGGGTAGATTTAATAGCCCACCAACAGCAGGTTATTCTGAATCAATTAACCACAATCACTCACAGGTTAGACCGCCTGGACCCCCAGCAGGCGTTCCCCCCGGCTCGTCAGGGAGGATTAGCTCCTGTCGCTCCGGTGGCTGGCCAGTCTGCCGCGGGAACGCTGGCCCGGCTCACACCGATTCCGACCCCTGCCCGCTTCAGCGGGAAACTTGGCGGAGCCCCGGGGGTTCATTATGCAGTGTGAGTCGGTGTTCCTGCGCATTCCCGGGGATTTCCCCTCAGACCACAGCCGGATTGGTTACATCGGCAATCTCTTGGAGGGGCGAGCGCTAACTTGGGCTTACGCCGTAATGGCGAAGCCCAGTTACGCGAACCTCTCTTATAACCAATTCGTGCGAAAATTCCTCGAGGTGTTTGATCATTCCCGGCGCGATAGTGTCCTCACTGACCGACTTCTCGCTCTCCAGCAGGGAGTTCGGTCAGTGGTGGACCACGCTATCGACTTCCGGGTCGCTGCAGAGGAAGTAGGCTGGGATGAGGCGTCACTTTGTGGCATCTTCCTCCGCAGCCTCAGCTCAGGTCTGAGGGATGAATTGGCCGGTCGAGATCCCCCGGAGACACTTTCGGAGCTAATCTCTGTAGCTATTAGCTTGGATAATAGGCTGCGTGAGCGTTCCTCCGAGCAGAAGTTGACCAGCCGCTCGCGAGGAGGCTCCGTCCGCACGCCTCAAGCTCGCCCCCTGGCGTTGCCTCCCCCGGAGTCCTCCGAGGAGTCGGAGGCAATGGTGGTTGGCCGGTCAAAGCTCCCTCCAGCGGAGAAACAGCGCCACCGGGTGTTGGGCCTGTGCATGTATTGCGGAGGCAGCCAACATACCGTGGAGCGTTGCCCGGAGAAGCCAAAGGGGGAGGTCCGTGAGTCACTGTAGGGGGCCTCGCGGACTCTAACCGGACAAATCCCCTCAATAGTCTTTCTTTGCCCATCTGTTTCTGTCACAATGCCATGGGACACCTCACTCACGCACTGGTGGACTCAGGAGCAGAGCAGAGTTTTATTTCTAAGAGCCTGGCAACCCAATTGGGCATCCCCTGCCACCCTCTGCCAATTCTGCTCAGCCTGATCACCCTCTCTCAAGCACCCCTTGGACGAGTGACCCATCGGACCCAGCCAATTCCTGTCATCATCTCAGGTAACCATCGGGAGGATCTTGTTCTTTATGTCCTGTCCTCCTCTGTCTCACCAGTCATCCTAGGCTACTCCTGGCTGCGCCTACACAACCCGGTGCTGGATTGGCAGACCGGAAGGATCGCCGCCTGGAGCTCGTTTTGCATGGGCACCTGCCTTCAGTCTGCAGCCTGCACCCCGTCCTCACCCCCTCTGGCCAAGGACGCTGCGCCGCCGGATCTCACGGTGGTGCCCTCGGAATTCCACGATCTGGGCCTCGTTTTCAGCAAATCCAGGGCAATGTCTCTTCCCCCTCATCGGCCCTACGATTGTGCTATTAACATCCGCATGGGGGCTCCCTTACCCTCAGGGCATCTATACAGCCTGTCAGCGCCGGAGAGGGAAGCGATGGACGCCTACCTGAAGGAGTCGCTCAGCGCAGGAATCATCCGCCCATCTTCGTCCCCGCTAGGCGCAGGGTTCTTCTTCGTGTCCAAGAAGGACGGTTCTCTCCGCCCCTGCATCGACTATTGGGCCCTCAACGACATCACGGAGAAGGACCGCTACACCCTGCTGTTGATGGACACCGCCTTCCACTCCCTCCAGGGGGCGACCTGGTTCACCAAACTGGACCTCCGTAGTGCCTACCATCTCGTCCGGATCCGGGAGGGAGATGAGTGGAAGACAGCCTTCCGAACGCCGACTGGTCACTTCGAATACCTGGTGATGCCATTCAGATTAACCAACACCCCTGCTGTTTTCTAGCGCCTCATTAATGATGTCCTTCGCGACTTCCTGGGCCTCTTCGTCTTTGTATACCTGGACGACATCCTAATCTTCTCCAGGTCACGGGATGAGCACCGGGTCCATGTGAGGCGGGTCTTGCAGCGACTGTTGGAAAACAGGTTGTACGTCAAGGCCGAAGGATGCGAGTTCTACGCCAAGACCACCTCCTTCCTGGGGTTTGTCATTTCACACGACCAAGTCCTTCCCGACCCTGCGAAGGTTAAAGCGGTGGTTGACTGGCCCACGCCGACCTCCAGGAAGCAGGTACAACAATTCATTGGATTCGCCAACTTCTACCGCCGCTTTGTCCCAAATTTCGGTGCCATTGTCGGCCCTTTGACCTGCCTCACCTCGCCTAAGATCCCCTTCTGGTGGACCGAAGAGGCTGCTGCGGCGTTTCAAGCCCTGAAGATGGAGTTCTCTTCCTCCCGGGTCCTGACCCAGGTCGACCCCGCGTTGCAGTGTTTGGTGGAGGTCGACGCGTCTGATACGGGAGTGAGGGTGGTGCTGTTCCAGCGGTCACCCGCCGACGGGACCAAGCGACCCTGCGCCTTCTTCTCTCGGTGCCTGTCACCGGCCGAGCGCAATTATGACGTCGGGGACAGGGAGCTCCTTGCCATCAGGCTCGCCCTGCAGGAGTGGCGCCATTGGCTGGAGGGGGCTGCTTTGCCGTTCATAGTGCTGACGGACCATAAGAACTTGGAGTACTTGAGATCTGCCAAACGTCTGAATGCCCGCCAGGTGCATTGGTCCCTGTTCTTTGCCCGTTTTCGCTTCACCATCACGTACCGCCCCGGTTCAAAGAACGGCCTGCCTGACGCACTCTCCAGGCAATTTGCCCCCCCAAGACGTCCGGGGAGTCGGTGCACACCATCCTACCCAGCTCGTGTGTTGTGGGGGCGATGTCCTGGGCCATTGAGGACAAGATCCGGAAGGCGCAGGAGACTGAACCGGACCCTGGTGGCGGACCGGAGGGGAGGCTATTCGTTCCATCTTCGGTTCGGGGGGAGGTTATCCACTGGATCCACACCTCCAAGTTCGCCTGTCACCCTGGGGTCTCCCGGCTGGTCGATCTCCTCCAGCGGTCCTTCTGGTGGCCTGGTCTGCAGAAGGACGCTGCCAACTACGTACGGGCCTGCCCTGTGTGTGCCACCGGCAAATCAGGTAACGTTCCCCCCGCGGGTCTGCTTCAGCCCCTGCCGATCCCAGGCAGGCCCTGGTCCCATATTGCCCTCGATTTCGTCACTGGTCTCCCAGTCTCCAACACCTATGACGCAGTGCTGACCATCGTCGATTGTTTTTCCAAGGCCGCCCACTTCGTGCCACTGCGGGGTCTCCCTACAGCACGGGAGACAGCGGATCTCCTGGTCCAACACGTGGTCAGACTGCATGGGATACCTGTGGACGTTGTCTCGGATCGGTGGCCTCAATTCGTCGCTGAGGTGTGGAGGTGTTTCTGCAACGCCCTAGGGGCCACCGTAAGCCTCTCCTCCGGCCATCACCCGCAGTCCAACAGGCAATGCGAATGGGCCAACCAGGAGCTGGAAGCTGCCCTCCGCTGCGTCACCGCCTCCAACCCGGCCTCTTGGAGCACGCACCTGGCCTGGGTGGAATACGCCCACAACTCCTCTCGGTCCTCTGCCACTGGTATGTCCTCCTTTAAGGCTTCCCTGGGGTACGACCCACCATTGTTCCCGGTGCAGGAGGGTGAGCTGGCTGTCCCTTCCATTCAGGCGCACCTGAGGCGGTGCCGGAGCTTTTGGTCCAAGACGCGCGACGCGCTCCTGCGCACAGCAGCACGCAATAGTACTACAGCTAACCGTCACAGGAGACCGGCTCCTGCCTACCAGGTGGGTCAGCAAGTTTGGGTATCCGCTCATGACATCAATCTGAAGGGTGAAAAGAAGAAACTGGCTCAACGCTTCATTGGACCCTTCACAATCTCCAAGATCATTAACCCAGTGGCTGTGCGTGTGGCCATTCCCCCCCCCCCCTCCGTATTTGCCCCACCTTCCACGTATCCAAGATCAAACCGGTGGTGTCCGATCCCCTCTGCCCCCCACCCGCGGCGCCACCCGCGCCCCTCATGATCGATGGCCACCCGGCCTGGAGAGTCACTGTCATCTTGGACTCTCGGTGCCGAGGTCGCGGGCTGCAGTACCTGGTGGACTGGGAGGGTTTCGGCCCTGAGTGGAGGCAATGGGTGCGCTCTTCCTTGGTTCTGGACAAGGATCTCATCACGGAGTTCCATTGGACGCACCCGGATAAACCAGCACCAGGAGGTGCTGCTGGGGGGGGGGTACTGTCATGACTCGCCACTCATCATTGGCTCCTGCTGCGCGCACACCTGCGCCTCGTCAGCGGCAAGCTATTAAACCCACTCAGCCCTGTGCTTCGGCCTGAAGCCGTCTGTTCCCTTCGGCTCGTCTTCGCTGTTGGAACCCCCATTACCAGCAAGACAACGCTTATTCGTAAGCATCTTACCTTTTTCTCCTCAGTCCTCTCCCCTGTGCACAGGTGGATTCCTTGGTGGCGGACACCTCGTCTCGCCACTCCATCCTCGCTGTCGCCACAGGCTCTGCAGGTCGCTGTCTCCTGGGCTCTCTCCTTGCCGACGCCAGCCACCTGTCATTCCAAGTAAGCAGCAGTCACTCTCACTGTCCTGTATAGGTGTGGTGCCCTTTACCTTGTCCCTCTGCTCTGTCGTTATAGGGTTGCCCGGCTGTACGGCGGTCTGCTCTGCTGCCTGCGCACTGAAGTTCTCCCACAGTACATATACATATCCCACACACGCATTCACTCACACCTGCTTGTTGAATAAAGCTGTTAAATCTATCCTGAGCCTGCGTGTGTGTCTCCTGAGCCGGACATTATGTCAGTTGGGGGATGATATGTGTTTTTTCTCTTGGAACTATGTATCTTGGTCTTTAGACCCGAGTTTTCTGTTTGTGGCCGGTAGGCTTAGTTCTCCCTTATTTGTGTTTAGTATTCTGCCTGTTGGTGCATTATGGAGTGTTTCTGTGATTTTTCCATACTCTGTAGTATCTCCTGTTGGTTTTTTTTTTTCTCTTCACTCTGGTCGCCAGGATCTAGCCCTCCTCGGCCTTTTTTTCCCCCCTCCTCCCTTCCTGGGGTGGTTTTGTTGGCCTCCCAGTTGGGGGGGAGCCCGATGTTACACCGCGTCTAGAATCTGCGTCGGGAACTGGGGCAACTGTCATGATTCGTGTGCTGACTCTGTCGGCACTCGGGCTGTGCGGTAGTCTCCGTTCTCTCTGGCGCACTTCTAGTGGTTTATTTTGACAGCATCTCAGCAGGGCTTCCGGCTGTCAGTGGAGCCCCGCTGAACAACCTGATTCTAATCAGCTGATGACCCTTCATCAGCTGATCAATCTATTCAGCGCTATTTAAGGGAGCAGCTCTGTTTGCTCAGGTCTGCAACCTACACAGACACAGACATACCAGCGTCTCCTTCCAGGCTGGCTCCCCTAACCCTGAGGTCAGTTCCTACAGTGTTCAGGTTCCGCCCTCGCTGTTCATATGTAAGTGTTTGTATTTATTTGTGTTTGCCCCATGAGGCTTGTTATTTTGTCATTTTGTGTCTTTATTTAATAAATGTATGAACAGTGTCTCACTGATGGCTCGTGAGAGCCATCCATGTCAAGAAGCCAAGATTTCCCTCTCCCCAGCCACCTGCTCCAGCTCTTCAGAGAGGATACCAAGGCGCTCCCAGGCCAGCTGGGAGGCATAGTCTCTCCAGCAAGTCCTGGGCCTGCCCTGGGGTCTCCTCCCAGTGGGATGTGCCCAAAACACCTCAAGTGGAAGGCATCCAGGAGGCATCCTGATCAGATGCCCAGACCACCTCAATTGGCTCCTTTCGATGTGGAGGAGCAGCGGTTCTACTCTGAGCCTCTCCCGGATGACTGAGCTCCTCACCCTATCTCTAAGGGTGAGTCCAGTAATCCTACGGAGAAAGCTCATTTCAGTCGCTTGTATCCGCAATCTCATTCTTTCAGTCATTACCCAAAGCTCATGACCATAGGTGAGGAAAGGAACATAGATTGAACGGTAAATCAACAGCTTACTTTAGAGCTCAGCTCCTTCTTCACCATAACAGACCGGTACAACGTCTGCATCATTGCAGATGTTGCTCCGATCTGTCTGTCAATCTCTTGCTCCATTCTCCCCTCACTCGGGAATGACACCCGAGATACTTAAACTCCTCCACGTGGGGCAGGAGCTTGTCCCCAACCTGGAGAGGACAATCCACCCTTTTCCAGCTGAGCACCATGGACTCGGACTTGGAGGTGCTGATTCTCATCCCAGCCGCTTCACACTCAGTAGCAAACCATCCCAGTAAGACCTGTTGATCATTGCTCGATGAAGCCAACAGGACAACATCATCTGCAAACAGAAGAGATGAGATCCTGTGGTCACCGAACATGACACCCTCCATTCCTTGGCTGCGCCTAGAAATCCTGTCCATAAAAATTATGAACAGGATTGGTGACAAAAGGCAGCCCTGGTGGAGTCCAACTCTCACTGAAAACAAGTCTGACTGGGTGTTGGCAATATGAACCAAACTCTTACAATGGTCTTATAGGGACTGGATAGCTCGTAACGACAAGCTCGATACCCCATACTCCCATAGCACCCCCCCCACAAGAGACCACGAGGGACGCAGTTGAATGCTTTCTCCAAGTCCACAAAACACATGTGGACTGGTTGTGCAAATTCCCATGAACCCTCGGGGATTCTCAAGAGGGTAAAGATGTAAGGGTTTAGACATGGCTGTGCTCATGTCCTCGCTTTATGTTCATATTTGTTTTTGTCTGTTATCTTTGGGACATGAGTTCTGTCATGAGCGGGGGCTTTGGATTTCTTTTTCCAGGCCCCGCTTTATGACGTGGTTGTCCTTGCTTTATTACTTTCTTTGTTTATTAGTTTGTATCTCTATTTGTTGTCAGGCATGCCCTGGGTTCCTCTGGGGCTGCCCTGCTCTCTGACAGCCGACTGCCATGCCTCTTCCTCCTGTCAGTGAACAGCTGCTCGTCATTTGTCTTTTCACTCTGCGCACTTACTCGCTTACACACCTGCATTCATTTAATTCATCTACATTTTCTCATGCATGCACACACACATTTACATGCATCTTTCAGCACACGCACTCATCTGTCCTCACTCTCCTAACATCGGTAATCACTTTAGTTCATTATGTTGGAAGTATTTATATCCTGTTAGTTCTCCTGTTACCCGCCGGTTCATTGGATGTCATCCCCACTCCTGAGTAGGCTACTCAGTGGAGTCATCTGTAAGTACTCTGCCCACCGCTTTACCGGGGGCATTTCCTCATTTCCATTTGCCCTTTTTGTCTGCTACCCAGTCCAGACCTGGGAGCGCGTTTGGTCAGCCTTCCTTCCTCCATTTTATCCAGTGAACCGAAGGGTGCAGTTGAGTAGACCTGTGTGTTCCCCTATGTGTTATCTGGACCCTTATGCCATTTTTTTCTTCGTGTGCAAATAAATTACACTCAACACTTTCCTGCGTTGGATTTTTATCTCCTTTCTCTACATGTGTTGCGTTTTACGCATGCATATGACAAGTTCAGTCCATGTCCTCGCCTTGAGTTATTATTTTGTTTCTGTTTCCTTGCAGTTATTTTTATTATTATTATTATTATTATTACTGCCTCAGCCCAGTTCTATTTAGTTATTGTGTTTATCATCATTATTATTATTTTGGTCAGTCATGGTCATAATCTTTGTCATCGTGGTCCTTGTCTTAACCTTAGTCCCTTTCGTGGTCTTGTCCCCTCCTGGTCCCTTGTTCTTGTCTCATGTTTACCCTTTTGTCTCAGTCCCTTGTGTTTCTGTACCGGTAGCCATTCCCTGCTGTCTGTGATTGCCCCGATGGTACTCACCTGTTCCGTGTTGCCTTGATTACCCCCTGTCTATATATGTCTGTGCCAGTCTTTGTCAGGTGTGACGTCTTTGTCAGTGTTGGTGTGTTTATCCACTTCTGTTGTACCTGTATCCATGCCTAGCCGGTTTTGTTCTGTTTGTCTTGCCAGTTTACTTTTATGTTTGTTTTCAGCCCATGTGCTGCACTTTATTTTGTGTAAATAAATTTGTAAATTAGTTTCTGTGTTTGGGTCCTCTCTTCTGCTGTGCCTGGGCATCACACCTTGACAAAAGAGTTGTTCCGATGTGCCATGGCGAAGACGAAAACCACATTGCTTCTCCTGGATCCGAGGGTTGACAAACAGCCGAAGTCTCCTCTCCAGTACCCTGGCATAGACCTTCCCAGGGAGGCTGAGAAGTGTGATCCCTTTAAAGTTGGAACACACCCGCCGGCCCCCCTTCTTGAAGAGAGGAACCAACATCCCAGTTTGCCGTGCCAAGGGCACTGTCCCCAACCTCCGCGCAATGTTGCAGAGGTGTGTCAACCATGACAGCCCTACAACATCCAGAGCCTTGAGGTACTCAGAGCGAATCTTGTCCATCCCCGGGACCCAGCCACCAAAGAGTTTTTTAACCACTTCTGCAACCTCAGCCCCTGTGATGGGCAAGTTGTCCCCTTCGTCCTCAAGCTCTGGCTCCTCTGTAGAAGGCGTGTCAGTGGGATTGAGGAGATCCTCGAGGTATTCCTTCCACCACCCAATGATATCCCCAGATGAAATCAGCAGTGCCCCATCCAAGCCATACATAGTGTGGACGAGAAGCTGCTTCCACCTCCTGAGCCACTGGACAGTTTGTCAGAATCTCTTTGAGGCTGACCGAAAGTCTTGTTCCATGGTCTCTCCAAACTCCTCCCACACCCAAGTTTTTGCTTCAGCAGCCACCCGAGCTGCACTCCGCTTGGCCTGCCAGTACACCTCAGCTGCTTCGGGAGTCTCACAAGCCAACCAAGCTTGATAGAACTGCTTCTTCAGAATCAGAATCAGAATCAGAATCAGAATCAGCTTTATTGCCAAGTATATTTACAAGTAAACACACAAGGAATTTGACTTGACATAAGACGCGCACGTTAGGCGCATCCAATGACGCGTCGCCATACAAGGCGCCTGTCAACAGTGGAGGTAAAGAGGGGGGAGGAGGGGGAGGAAAACACAATAGGAGAGAGAAAAAACATAGTAATCAGAATAAACGCTCATATGTGAGCCAAATTTTGACTACACAGAAAAAAACCCTCATGCATTAGCATACAATAGAATTCACAAGACACAAGAGAGCAGTGTACAGTATCTTTAATCAGTTCATGAATCAATGTGTGTGCGGTGTTGAGCAGTGTTGATGATAATAAGAGAGACCCAAGGACCCTTGGCAGAAGATGTTTTGTCTGTCTGGCGCCCAGTCTTATCTGGCGCTGCAGCTGGCTGTCCAAGGCCTTGTGCTCATGATTTTGAAAAAAACACAGACTGCAGACAGCCAGGAGGAATTTTCATGGGGAATAATAGTGCCAAATAGGACTGATCACAGAGAAGACTTGTATTTCTTCTGTAGATTCAGTACATTAATCCTTCATTGCGCAGCTTTGAATTCGTCGTGGAAAGACCTGAGCGAACCCATGATGTAATCCACCTTACGAGACAGTTCTCCAGTAGTCGCTATCATGGTCTTCTCCAGTTTCTCAATTTGTTGGATGCACCTCGCCTGGCCAGCATTTTGATAGGTTGAATCCATCTTCAGCAATTTGCGGTAAACCAAGACAATTCCTGTCCCAATCAGAATTATCCCAATCACCAAGATTACGAAGATAAACAGATCTTCAATATCTTCGATAGAAAGATTAGAGAGACACAGCATTTTCCATTTACCCGTGTCACATAGATAGCCCACTGGAGCCGTTCCAGCGGGGCAGACAGCTTCCCCCGGAGCACTTTTCCTTGTTGAAAAAATAGTGTCAATTGTGTTCAAAGCCCAGCTTATTAACTCCATAATTTCTTTTCGGCGGTCGCAGTTAGACGCAGGCAGACAACAGCAAGCTGGGATCTAGTAATAACAGGAGGGGAGGAAAAAATCAGCAGGAGAGAAGAAAAAAGCGTCTGCTCTCTTGGGAGGGCGGAAGTAGAGCTTCCGGGGGGGGGGCCATTAAGCTTCAGCTTAATGGCCCCCCTCACCACTGGTGTCCACCACTTGGATCGGGGGTTACCACCATGAGATGCACCAACAACCTTGCGGCCACAGCTCTGGGCTGCTGCTTCATCAGTGGAGGTGGAGAACATGGCCCATTCAGACTCCATGTCTCCAAACTCCCTCGAATGTGGTCGAAGTTCTTCTGGAGGTGGAAGTTGAAGACCTCTCGGACAGGGGCCTCAGCCAGGCGTTCCCAGCACACCCTCTCTATATGTTTAGCTCTACCGGGTCTGAGTGGCGTCCACTCCTGCCATCTGATCCAGCTCACCACCAGGTGGTGATGAGTTGACAGCTCTGCACCTCTCTTTACCTGAGTGTCCAAGACATAGCATAGACAGTTGTAAATTTACAGGAAAAAATTGCAAATTTACAAGAAAAAAAAATTGCAAATTTACAGGAAAAAAGTTGCAAATTTATGAGGATAAAAATGAAAATTTACAAGAAAAAAGTATTGACAATTTTTGAGAAACAAAATCACAAATTTATGAGAAAATCACAGTTTTTGAGAAAAAAGTTGCACATTTTTCCAAAAATGTTGGAGGTTATTGTCATGTTATTCAGTGATGTAGCATGATATGAAAAGGTTTATGATTACAGTGGGGAGGGATCTCTCTTTTTTCCAGCTGAGGAGGGCAATGTCCCCCCGTCCCGCCTTGATTTCCACCTATGAATGGGGAAAGGGGGGCTGGCAGGTTAACAAGGGGGATGGTTTTGGGTCATTTTACTAAATAATAATAATAATAATAATAATAATAATAATAATAATAATAATAATAATGCTTCGATTTTATATAGCGCTTTATCATATATACTCAAAGACGCTTTACAAATAGGTACATTATTCATTCACACCAGACAGACAGTGGTAGTGGCAAGCTACTTCTGCAGCCACAGCTGCCCTGGGGCAGGCTGATGGAAACGTGGCAGCCAATCTGCACCAACGGCCTTTCCGGCCACCACCGAACATTTTATACATTTATCCACATTCATACCCAGTGTTATGGACACTGAAAGAGGGGTCAAAGAGGGGGATAAAGAGGGGGATAGCATTGCCCCTCACCTCCCCATCAAATCACCTATTGCCTGTTTGATGATAGTCCTCTTCTTTTCATCTACATGTCAGTGCCATAGCCGCGCCCAACCCAGTCCAACACAATAACTCACATCAGTAACATCATGACAATGCCTCATTGTACAGATCCTCATGTTGATTCCAGTGACTTCCTGTAAAATGTCAATCCTTCACCATCAAACAGGAAGTTTCTGTTATCCAATGGCATCATCAGACCTGACTCACATTAGTCTCTTGATAATAGCCCTGGCCTAAACACATGTGCAATATAATTTGAAAGACAATCAACTACTGATTTGCTAAGATTCAATGAAGAATAAAATATTTGACGTGTCCTAATGTTTTCACCTCTGAATCTCTGTTGAAAGCACATAGATAGAGAGATACTTTATTTTGAACAAAAAAGCAAAAAACGACTTCCGGTTATGGCAGCCACGTAGGAAGATGTGTTTCACACTGCTCTGCTCCTAAAAATAAAAAGTTTACTAAAACTCTCTTAATTGGAACAAAAACCCATCCCAGCATCTTGGCGTGGATATGGTAAAGACCAATGTTGAGAAATTAGGTGGAGGAAAAGGCAACTCGACAAAACAACCCAAACTAACGAACTTCCACGCTCGAGGCAAGGCAGGGAAAACTCCAGAGACAATGGCGGAGGATGGAGCCAGCGGCGGAGCGGGAACTGCTGAAGAGGGGACAAATGCAGTGCTCACTGCCATCAACTCCATGAGAACAGAGTTTTCGTCTAAATTTGATGGGATTATAGCAGCGATAGAAGGAATGAGAAAGGAAATAAGTGACTGTATGGAGCGAGTATTGCAGGCGGAGCTCCGAATTTCAAGTGCTGAAGATGACATCACCAGCCTACAAACTAATCTGCAAACACTGGAATTAAAATGTAAACGTCTGGAAGATAACGTCCTGGACTTGGAATCCCGCTCGCGACTGAATAATTTGAGGCTGGTGGGCCTCCCGGAGGAAGCGGAGGGACGGGACTCATGTTGCGTTTTGGAAAAGTGGATTCCAGAAGCGCTGAACAACGCGGATCTGCAGTCATCAGTTGTTTTAGAGAGCGCTCACTGAATTGGCCCACCGAGAGATAATAAGACACCACCGAGGACGCTGATTATTAAGTTCCTCAACTACAGAGACAAGATGACGGTCACCAATGCGACGCGAGCTAAAGGGGAAATTAAATACCAGGATCAACAGGTGCGGTTCTACCCAGACTTGGCCACAGGAATTCAACAATTAAGGAGGCAGTTCGACCCCGCCCGCAAAGAGCTGCACAACCTAGGGATTTGTCACGGAGTGATTCATCCGGCAAGACTGCTGGTCAAATATAAGGGGAGAACCCACACCTTCAAGACCCCTCAAGAGGCGCAGGAGCTCATCAAGCAGATCCAAAAGGAGACTGGTGGGAGCTAAGCATGAACATGACAAAGGTAGAACTTTTAAGCATTTGTACAGGCATCTGATTGATCTGAAACATATAACAAGTCTACAAAATACAGACTGTATTAAAAAAAAAAAGCTATGATGTACAACGTTGCTATAAAACTTTGAAGTTATGTTGAAAAAAACTACAGAAGAGAGTTAATGTCATAAAAATAGTAGTAGAGTCAGGGTGATTGAGAGGAGAAAGAGAGAGTGGTTTGACTGATCCTCGCAGGTGTGGAACAGTCACTAGCTATACCGGGAGATGGAATTTTTTGATTTTGGGGGGATTACCACGAATGTGGGGAAAGGGAATTTGTTTTTATTTAGTTTGTAGGATGAATGTTCCATCATCCATGTTTTTGCTTCTCTATAAGAGTATGTTCATATTGCAAGGTAATCTCAAACTCCTTATTGATCATAGATCAAAGCGTTAATCTTAATTTAACTTCATGGAATTGCAGAGGTCTACAAAATCTTAAAAAACTTAAACAAGTTATGAATAAAATAAAAGACATAGATTCAAAAATTGTATTTTTACAAGAAACTCATCTATTAGAGGAGGATGTAAAAAGAGTTAGGAGAAGATGGCAAGGTAATGTGTTCACCTCATTATTTTCATCCCGAGCTAGGGGAATTATGATTCTCATACATAAAACAGTCCCATTTCAAATGAAAAATGTAATTGGAGACAAATTTGTAAGATATCTAATCATCTAAGGATCTTTGTTATTAGAAAATATAAATCTGGTGAACTTATACGGCTCCAATATTGATGATCAAAACTTCTTTGTTAATTTATTCCTCACTTTATCATCACTTACAGGGCAACATATAATAGCAGGGGATTTTAATTGTACATTGAATCCCAGTATGGATAGATCAACAGGACTGGACTGTACGCACAATGGATGTAGGATGACCATTAATCATTTTATGAAAGAATTGAGATTGCTAGATATATGGAGAGAAATGAAACCACAAGTCAAAGCCTATTCTTGTTATTCTAATACCTATAAGACATTCTCACGTATTGACTATTTTTTGATCTCCACAGAATTAAGGTCCAAGATTCAAAACTGTTTCTATGATAACACTGTGATCTCTGATCATGCACCCTGCTGTCTAGTATATGTAGATAAGAAATTGACAAAGGACCCAGTTAGGTGGCATTTTCAACATAAATGGCTTTAGGATGAGGAATTTGTTAAGTACATAGAAAAACAGATAGATGAGTTCTTTGATATTAATACTACACAAACAACGGCATGTATAAAGTGGGAGGCTTTCAAAGCTTTTATTAGGGGGCATATTATTAGTTATACAGGTTCAAAATCTAAGAAGACCCGAGAGGAGAGAGTCCAATTGGAACGTAAAATAAAAATCCTTCAAGAAAAGGTGTATGCAGGAAGTAACCCACAGTTAGAGAACAAATTACTGACTCTGAGAGCTGAATATGACAAAAAATCAGCAAATAGAGCTGCCTCGAGTCTTCTAAGATTGAAGCAAACTTTTTATGAACAAGGTGAAAAATCAGGAAAATTATTGGCATGGCAGATTAAACAATTAGAATCTAAAACACCAATTACTGTACCAGTATTATAAGTAACGGACAGGTAGTTATAGATCCTTTAGAAATTAATAGTGCCTTTAGAGATTACTATGGAAAACTATATGATACAAAAAATGAAACTGACTTAACAAAACTAAATGGGTTTTTGGGTGGTTTATCTATACCATGTATTCCAAATGAAAACAGGGAGATACTGGAGTCTAAAATTAGTCAAGAAGAAGTTGGGCAAGCCATTGATAATATGAAATCAGGAAAGAGAGCAGGACCAGATGGTCTTGCAGTTGACCTCTATAAAAAATTTAAGACTAAATTAATAAAATCACTGTTGGAAATGGTTTTAGAAGCATTTCAAAATGGTAATTTACCACCATACATGAATAATGCTTTAATTATACTGTTGCCAAAACCAGGTAAACCCCCTAATAAATGTGAAAACATGAGACCAATAAGCCTATTAAATGCTGATCTTAAAATAATCTGTAAAATTTTAGCAAAACGACTACAAGAAATATTACCAAATATTATTAACCGAGATCAGAATGGCTTTATAATGGGAAGATAAGGCTTCCATAATGTAAGAAGACTATTTAATATTATTTATTCCAATAAAGAAGCACCGGATACAGCTCTCCTATCACTGGACCCCGAAAAAGCCTTTGATAGGGTCGAATGGCCCTATCTTTTTGAAGTCCTACAAAGGTTTGGACTTGGAAATAATTTCATAAAATGGGTCCAGATAATATACAATAATGCTACAGCAGAAATCCTAACAAACAGGAATATCTCAAAATCAATAAAAATCAATAGAGGATGTCAACAAGGCTGTCCACTTTCACCCTTATTGTTTACTATGGCAATTGAACCTTTAGCAATGGCAGTACGTTTACATCCACAAATATATGGAATTAAAGTAGGACTGACAGAACATAAAATCTCCCTGTATGCCGATGATATAATTTTGTTTATGTCGAATTTTAAAAAATCAATTCCGACCTTGTTAAATTTAATAAAGAACTTTGGGGATATATCAGGATATAAAATAAACAAAACAAAATCTTCAATATTAATGCTAAATGAGACCCAGAGAAATCATCCAGCTCCTGAGGTAAACCAATTCAATGTTGTAAATCAGTTTAAATATTTAGGAATTCAAATTTTGCCTAAGCTAGAATCAGTCGCCAGTGCCAACTATGAAGCCTTAATGACAGATATTAATGAGTTACTTCAGAGATGGCTGTCACTACCAATGTCGATGATCGGGAGAATTAATATACTAGACAATAAAATCTGCTGGAAACCTCACATCAATAATAATTTTTGGGAATGCACAGTCTGTGAGAAACAAGGTGGATGAAATTCAAGGGAATGTACGCTACCAGAAGGACTTTAAGAACTGCTGCGTCATGGCCTTCACCGAATCTTGGCTTACTGCGCATGATCAAGATGCAGACGTGTGGATTGACGGCTTTGGAGCCCCACTGCGCTCGGATCGGCAGGAAGAGGTAACGGGGAAACGTCAAGGGGGCGGAGTATGTTTATATATTAATAAGCAGTACTGCACATCTGTCACGGTCAGAGAGCGCATCTGTACACCTGATGTGGAGCTGCTGTCTGTGTCACTATGCCCCTTTTATTTGCCTTGCGAATTCCCCCAACTTTTCATCACAATTGTGTACATTCATCCGAGGGCAGACGCTGACTCCGCCTCCAGAACCATCTTTGATGTGATCCAGCAGCTGCAATCAATTTCTCCAGAGGCGCCAAACTTCATTCTTGGGGATTTTAACCATGCTTCTTTAAAGAAGACACTTAAAAACTTTTATCAGTATGTCTCCTGCCCAACCAGGCGAAAAAAGACATTGGACCTGTGCTATGGATCCATAGAGAGGGCCTATAAATCACTCCCCCTTCCTCCTGTAGGATCCTCAGATCACAACTGTGTACATTTGCTGCCCACATATAAAACTGCTCTCAGAAGAGGCAAGGTGGAGACGAGAGACAGTGATGTGTGGACAGAAGATTCAGAGCACAGCCTCCAGGAATGCTTTGACTGTACAGACTGGGAGATGTTCAAACTGGCCTGCGGGGACGATTTGGACTCTCTGGTTGACCTCACATGCTCATACATGTCTTTCTGTAAAAATAAGATTGTTCCACGTAAACGTGTCAAAATATATCCCAACAACAAACCATGGGTTACAAAATCAGTTAAATCCTGCTTAAAGAGGAAAGCACTTGCCTTTAAACAGGGGTCTGTTTCTGAGCTACAGGTTGCCACAAAGGAGCTGAAGGCCGAAATTTTAAGAGCGAAACAGAATTATAAATCAAAGTTGGAAAGCAAGATGGCAACAAAGAAACTTGGTTCAGCCTGGGCCTGTATGAAAACTATTGCAGGCCTTCAGAGCACAGAGCACAGTAATCGTGTGTTTTTAGATGGTTTTAATTCAGACACAGAGCTGGCTAATGTTCTTAATTGTTTTTATGGTCGTTTTGACTCCTTTGATTTCAGTACAGAAATCCAAGATTTGAAACAGAAACTCAAAGACAATCAACTCTTTAATATTGAGGTGCAGGATGTTAAAAGGGAGTTCTGCGCTGTAAAAGTGAACAAAAGTCAGGGCCCTGATAATATATGTGGGCACTTGGTAAAGTCCTGTGCACATGAACTGAGTCCTATATTTCATTACATTTTCAATAAGTCCTTACAGACACAACATGTGCCTAAGATCTGGAAAGAAGCCGTGGTTGTTCCCGTTCCAAAATCCAGCTGTCCTAAAACGGTAAACGACTTTAGACCAGTTGCTTTGACTTCAATTTTAATGAAAATTTTTGAAAAACTGGTCAGATGTGAGGTCCTAAGGCAGACTGAACATGCATTGGATCCTCTGCAGTTTGCCTATAGGCCTCACAGAGGAGTGGAGGACACCACTGTCACTCTGTTTTACATGCTTTTTAAACATCTGGATTTTAATGGGACACATGCCAGGCTTTTATTTGTGGACTTTTCTTCCGCCTTTAATACAATCCAACCTCATATCTTAGTTGAAAGGCTCCTGCAACAATTTGACTTGAGCAATAATCTGGTGGGTTGGATTCTGGATTTCTTAACCAACAGGACGCAGAGAGTAAGGGTCAATGGTACATTGTCTGACCAAAAGTGCTCTTCTACTGGCTCTCCTCAGGGGTGTGTGTTGTCACCACTACTCTTCATCCTGTACACAAACATGTGTCGGAGCAGACATGACAACAGACACATTATAAAGTATGCTGATGACTCAGTTATTGTCAGTCTCCTCCAGGATGGTGAGAGTGGCCACGGCCCAGTAGTTGATGATTTTGTTCACTGGTGTGAGGATTCCTACCTGCAGCTGAATACAACAAAAACTAAAGATATGATTATTGACTTTAGGACGAAAAATCCCAGGCACAAAGTCACCATACTAAAAGGCCAGACCACCGAATGTGTACAATCGTACAAATATCTTGGGACGATTATTGATAGTAATTTAAACTTTGAAGTGAACTGTGAAAGGGTGGGCAAAAAGGGTCAGCAACATTTGCATTGTTTGAGGAAACTTGCACGCTTCCAAATTGACCGAACCATAATGACAATGTTTTATCGGGCTTTTATTGAAACTGTTTTATCCTTTTCTTTAGTGTCATGGTTTGGTCAGATAAAACTGAAACAGAGGAAATCCTTGGATCAGGTAGTTAGATGGTCCAGTCGTTTGCTTGGTGAGTCACAGCTGAGCCTGACATCCCTGTACACCAGACAAGTACAGAGGATGGCTACCTCCATTTTAAATGATGACTCCCACCCTTTGCACTGCAACTTTCAGCTTCTTCCCTCAAGACGGAGGTTTGCTGTCCCAAAAAGTAGAACCCAGCGCTACAAAAACAGCTTTGTCCCTGCTGTTGTCAAAGAGTTGAACAAGCTGTAAAAATATATTGTACATAATTTAGGTACCTATTTATTAACTTCATTTTATATTTACTTATTTTTGTAGGATGTCACTTGGGTTCTAAATATTTTATTGGGTTTTAGACCTTTGAGTTTTTTAACCTCTGACTAGTTTTTAACTTTTAATATGACCCTTCTCTCTTACCTCTGGTTTCTCCCTCATCTCTTTGTCTTTTTATACCCTGATTGATGGAGCCTTGAGTATTTTTTATCATGTTTTATCATGTTTATAGTCATCTTCATGTGTGTCTGTGTTTGTGTCTATGTTGAATATAATTAGTGGCTTGTAAATATGGATGTCACCAGACTGCAAAACAAATCTACCTACGGGTACAAATAAAGTAACCTGAACCTGAACCTGAACCTGATCAGTCACATCCGGGCCAAGTTGGCAAAATATATAGGCATACTGGGGAAGACAAGACACATCTTGGACTATAAATCATTGGTCTTACTGTACAATTCACTGTTTCTACCTTATCTTAACTACTGTGTTGAAGTCTGGGGAAACACCTACAAGACAAACCTACAGTCAATATGCACATTACAAAAAAGAGCTATAAGGATAATAAATAATGTAGGATATAGAGACCACACCAATTTGTTGTTTTTAAAGTCACATGTCATAAAGTTCATCGATTTAGTTAAATTTAAGACAGCACAAGTCATGTACAGGGCAATTAATAATCAACTCCCAACTAATATAAAAAAAAAAAAAAAACTTCCGGCGCCACACGAGTCGGCTGCCTTTTGCAACAGCGGCTCAATTCTGAGTTTTTTTCTTTCTTTCTTTACACACTTTATACATCACGGACACACAGATCGCCCCAAAATGCCTCCCGAGCCGGCGGACGGAGCCACTGTTTACAGCAGGAGACGGTACAGCAGGGAACAGCTGCTTGGACTTAATCGCCACTCGGTGCTGACGAAAAAAACTCGACGTAACGAGAGAAATAAGGTGAAAACGACGTGGTTGTCGGGCTGGTGTTAGACGGCGGACAAGGAGTATAAGGTACAGACCCACCTTCCCATCTGTTATTATGGGGAATGTACGCTCTATACTGGGAAAGGTAGATGAGCTAGCGGCTATCTGCCGTTACGATAGCATATACCGGGAATGCTCTCTCCTTTTGTTTACTGAGACGTGGCTAACTGAACTAGCAGCAGATGCTAACATTGAGCTGGAGGGTTTCCACATGATACAGGCAGACCGAACACCAGACAGTGGCAAAGCAAGGGGCGGTGGAGTGATAATGTATGTTAACAACAACTGGTGCAGACCGGGACATATCACTGTTAAACAACATCACTGCAGCAAAGACATTGAGTTGCTAGCTGTTAGCATGCGGCCTACATATCTCCCGAGAGAACACTCACACGTGATCTGCATTGTTGTTTATGCAAATCCGACGGCGAACGCTGGGACAGCGCGTGACGTCATCCATTCAGTAACCAGCAGGCTGCAGACAGAACACCCAGATGCTCTTCTCCTCATCTCAGGCGATTTCAACCATGTTTCACTGTCTCCCATTCTACCCACGTTTACCCAGTATGTCACATGCCACACTAGAGACAATAAAACACTGGACTTATTCTACGCAAACACTAAGGAGGCGTACACCTCATCACAACTCCCCCAACTCGGGAGATCAGATCACAACTTGGTTCATCTCCGGCCGGTGTACAAACCCCTAGTGCACAGACAACCCCCGGCCATGCGCACAGTGATGTTATGGTCTGAGGAGGCAATGGACACTCTAAAGGGCTGTTTTGAAGCCACCGCCTGGAAGCAGCTCTGCGATCCACATGGTGAGGACATCGATGGCCTCATTCACACCTTCACGGGCTACCTCAGCTTCTGTGCGGACAAATCTGTTCCCACCAAGACCATACGGTGTTGCTCAAACAACAAACCCTGGATCAACCCTGAGATTAAAACACTTCTGAGAGAGAAGAAGAAGATCTTCAGGTCGGGGAACAGGGAGATGCTGAAGTCCGTACAGAGGGAGCTGAGGAGAAAGATCAGAGAAGGCAAGGACAGCTTCAGGAGGAAGATGGAGGACAAGCTGCAACAGAGCGACATCAGCGGGGTCTGGAGAAACCTCAAAACCATCTCTGGGCTCCAGAATACCTCCCCCCAGGCCACGGGGGGCAGGGAGTGGGCGAACAATCTGAATTTGTTTTTCAATAGGTTTGACCAACCGCCCTCCCCCCTGACTGCACAACAACCACTGCTGCCTGTAAAGACATCAAGTCCTGCTGCCCACTCCCCACTCCACCGACACCCCCCCCCCACTCCCAACACACAGCCCCCCATCCTGACCCTGACCAGGACCCAGGTGAGGACGGAGCTGAGGAAGATCAAGGCGAGGAAGGCGTCGGGACCGGACGGCATCAGCGCAAAGCTCCTCAAGTCCTGTGCAGACCAGCTGTGTGGGATTGTGACGTACATCTTCAACCTGAGCCTGAAGCTGGGGAGGGTACCACAGCTGTGGAAAACATCTTGTGTGGTACCTGTACCAAAAACTTCCCACCCCAAAGACCTGAACAGCTACAGACCGGTGGCCTTGACGTCCCACTTGATGAAGACCCTGGAGAGACTGCTCCTTGCTCATCTCCGCCCCCTGGTGGAACCAGCGATGGATCCACTCCAGTTCGCCTACCAGCATGGCATTGGGGTGGAGGATGCGGTGATCTTCCTCCTTCACCATTCTCTGTCCCACCTGGAGAAGCCCAGGAATGTGGTGAGGATCATGTTCTTTGACTTCTCCAGTGCTTTCAACACCATCCAACCGATGATCCTGAAGGACAAGCTGCTGCGCGCAGGGGTGGACCAGCACCTGTCATCATGGATCCTGGACTACCTCACGAACCGGCCACAGTTTGTGAGAACCCGGGACTGTGTGTCCGACACGATCATCAGTAGCACGGGGGCCCCCCAGGGAACGGTGTTGGCTCCCTTCCTGTTCACTCTTTATACTGCGGACTTCTCACACAACACAACACACTGCCATCTACAGAAGTTCTCTGATGACTCTGCGATCGTTGGCCTCATCTCCAATGGAGATGAAGCTGAGTACAAAGGGCTTATTCAGGACTTCGTGGACTGGTGCCATCGGAACTGCCTCCAGATCAACGCGAGGAAAACTAAGGAGCTGGTGGTGGACTGCTGCAGGCAAGGACAACCCCTCACAGCACCAGTAAATATACAGGGAACAGACATTGAGATGGTGACATCCTACAAGTACCTGGGTGTTCATCTGAACAATAAACTAGACTGGTCACACAATACTGATGCACTCTACAAGAAGGGACAGCGCAGGCTGTTCCTACTGAGGAGACTCAGGTCTTTTGGTGTACAAGGGGCGCTGCTGAAGACATTCTATGACACGGTGGTGGCATCAGCCATCACTTTTGGAGTGGTCTGCTGGGGCAGTGGCATTACTGCAGCCGATAGGAAGAGACTGAACAAACTGCTCAAGAAAGCTAGCTCCGTCCTGGGGCAGCGCCTTGATCCGGTGGAGGAGATAGGAGAGAGAAGGACGGTGGCTAAACTGTCATCTCTGCTGGAGTCCGAGTTCCACCCTATGCAGGACATACTGAATGCACTGAGGAGCTCATTTAGCAGCAGACTACATCATCCCAGGTGCACAACCGAGAGGTTTCGCAGGTCCTTCCTACCAACAGCTGTCAGACTGTACAACCTAAGCAGGGCTGCTCGCAGAGATAGCAAAAAGACGTAACAACCTAATATTTTTTTTTTTTTTTTTGAATGCAAAAGATGCAATAGACTTACACAATGGTCTCCTCCGGCATACAACTAGGAAAATACCGGTAGCTACGGAGGGTGAGAATATGTATGGGCACATAATCATACCATGTAGGATAACTAAGTAGATGGTTGTGTTGTTTCATCCCATCTAGCAACAATGCTCTGCACTGTGTGTGTTTATACATTTACATATTTATTCCATCTAGCTACAATGCTCCGCACTGGGTGTGTTTATGTTTGTTTATATTTATATATCTATATATTCATTCCATCTAGCTACAATGCTCCGCACTGTGTGTTTATATATTTACATATTTTTTTTTCCACCTAGCTGCAATGCTCCGTACTGTGTGTTTATATATCTACATATTATTCCATCTAGCTACATTGCTCCACACTGTGTTTATATATTTACATATTTATTCCATCTAGCTGCAATGCTCCGTACTGTGTGTTTATATATCTACATATTATTCCATCTAGCTACATTGCTCCGCACTGTGTTTATATATTTACATATTTATTCCATCTAGCTGCAATGCTCCGTACTGTGTGTTTATATACTCATATATTTATCCCATCCAGCTACAATGCTCTACACTGTGTGTCTGTATATATTTATAGTAATATGTACATATGCACAGTATATTAGCTGCTCTTGCTTGCTTTTTTTTTTTTTTGCCTTCTGATTGTTGCTCTGAGTGTTGCTATCCCTGTGCTGTTGCAATCCTGGAATTTCCCCGTTGTGGGACTAATAAAGGCTTATCTTATCTTATATACAAAAAAATATTTTAAAAAAAGAGACAATGATCATAATTTGAGAGGAGACTTAAACTTTACAAAACCCAAGATACGAACAACCAAGAAAAGTGTGTGCATATCTGTCTGTGGGGTGGATTTGTGGAACAGTCTGGAGCCGGAACTGAAACTATGTACAAACAGAAATCAATTCAAAAAGAGGTACAAAGATTATTTGCTGAAAGGATATATGTTAGAAGGGTAGTATTTATATGTACGATTCACTATGCTCACTCTGGGACACTATGGGACACTATGGAATGGTGGGTGGGACAGCGTTTTGATGTATGGTCATCAATGTATGCTAGGATGGATGGGTGTTAATGTTGATACGTACAAAATACAGTTAATTGTTTACTTGGGATCTTAAATGTGGTAATTTGTATATAATTCACATGAGTGTATTTATGGAAAAAAGGAGATGGAATTAATAAGTTTTCACTTCTTCCTTCTCCCTTTCGAACACTGTATGACATGATTTAGGACCCAGGAGACAGACACTGACACGGGCAGATAGTGACAATAATCTTTATTTGATAGTGAGAGTGTGTAGTGCGAGTGTGAGTGCGTGGATAGTGTTCTGGTCACTGGAGCTGAGCAGCCTGGACGGAGACCCGGCAACCCTGGAACATACAAGCAGAAAACAATTACTTTTGTTCCGCACTCGTGATGAGCTACAGATGGAGAGGCTTACTTGAGTGCAGCACAGGTTTCGCCCTGCTGAGATCCAGCGGCCGTGCAACGTGGAGGTGAAGGTGTCCGTGAACGTGCTGGGGATACCACCCGTGGCTGTGACGAGGGTAATTCTTCTGACGATGCAGGCTGTGGCTCCACAGACCGGGATAAGATAAGATAAGATAAGATAAGCCTTTATTAGTCCCACAATGGGGAAATTCCAGGATTGCAACAGCACAGGGATAGCAACACTCAGAGCAACAATCAGAAGGCAAGAAAAAAAAAAAACAAGCAAGCAAGAGCAGCTAATATACATATGTACATATTACTATAAAATATATATATACACACACACAGACACACAGACACACAGTGCAGAGCATTGTAGCTGGATGGAATAAATATATGAATATATGAACACACAGTGCAGAGCATTGTAGCTAGATGGAATAAATATGTAAATATATAAACACCCACAGTACGGAGCATTGCAGCTAGGTGGAATAAATATGCAAGTATATAAACACACACAGTGCGGAGCAATGTAGCTAGATGGAATAATATGTAGATATATAAAAACACAGTGCGGAGCATTGTAGCTAGATGGAATAAATATATAGATATATAAATATAAACATAAACACACCCAGTGCTGAGCATTGTAGCTAGATGGAATAAATATATAGATATATAAATATAAACACACCCAGTGCAGAGCATTGTAGCTAGATGGAATAAATATGTAAATATATAAACACACACAGTGCAGAGCATTGTTGCTAGGTGGGATGAAACAGCATAACCGTCTATTTAGTTATCCTACATGGTATGATTATGTGCCCATACATATTCTCACCCTCCATAGCGACCGGTATGTTCCTAGTTGTATGCCGGAGAGGACCACTGTGTAAGTCTATTGCATCTTTTGCATTCAAAAAAAACAAAAAAAACAAAAAACCTATTAGTTTGTTACGTCTTTTTGCTATCTCTGCGAGCAGCCCTGCTTAGGTTGTACAGTCTGACAGCCGTTGGTAGGAAGGACCTACGAAGCCTCTCGGTTGTGCACCTGGGATGATGTAGTCTGCTGCTAAATGAGCTCCTCAGTGCATCCAGTATGTCCTGCATAGGGTGGAACTCGGACTCCAGCAGAGATGACAGTTTAGCCACCGTCCTTCTCTCTCCTATCTCCTCCATCGGATCAAGGCGTTGCCCCAGGACAGAGCTAGCTTTCTTAATCAGTTTGTTCAGTCTCTTCCTATCGGCTGCAGTAATGCCACTGCCCCAGCAGACCACTCCAAAAGTGATGGCTGATGCCACCACCGTGTCATAGAATGACTTCAGCAGCGCCCCTTGTACACCAAAAGACCTGAGTCTCCTCAGCAGGAACAGCCTGCGCTGTCCCTTCTTGTAGAGTGCGTCAGTATTGTGTGACCAGTCTAGTTTATTGTTCAGATGAATACCCAGGTACTTGTAGGATGTCACCATCTCGATGTCTGTTCCCTGTATATTTACTGGTGCTGTGAGGGGCTGCCCATACCTGCGGCAGTCCACCACCAGCTCCTTAGTTTTCCTCGCGTTGATCTGGAGGCAGTTCCGATGGCACCAGTCCACAAAGTCCTGGATAAGCCCTCTGTACTCAGCTTCATCTCCGCTGGAGATGAGACCAACGATCGCAGAGTCATCAGAGAACTTCTGTAGATGGCAATGTGTTGTGTTGTGTGAGAAGTCCGCAGTATAAAGAGTGAACAGGAAGGGAGCCAGCACCGTTCCCTGGGGGGCCCCCGTGCTACTGATGATCATGTCGGAAACACAGTCCCGGGTTCTCACAAACTGAGGCCGGTTCGTGAGGTAGTCCAGGATCCATGATGACAGGTGCTGGTCCACCCCTGCGCGCAGCAGCTTGTCCTTCAGGATCATCGGTTGGATGGTGTTGAAAGCACTGGAGAAGTCAAAGAACATGATCCTCACCATATTCCCGGGCTTCTCCAGGTGGGACAGAGAACGGTGAAGGAGGAAGATCACCGCATCCTCCACCCCAATGCCATGCTGGTAGGCGAACTGGAGTGGATCCATCGCTGGTTCCACCAGGGGGCGGAGATGAGCAAGGAGCAGTCTCTCCAGGGTCTTCATCAAGTGGGACGTCAAGGCCACCGGTCTGAAGCTGTTCAGGTCTTTGGGGTGGGAAGTTTTTGGTACAGGTACCACACAAGATGTTTTCCACAGCTGTGGTACCCTCCCCAGTTTCAGGCTCATGTTGAAGATATACGTCACAATCCCACACAGCTGGTCTGCACAGGACTTGAGGAGCTTTGCGCTGATGCTGTCCGGTCCCGACGCCTTCCTCGCCTTGATCTTCCTCAGCTCCGTCCTCACCTGGGTCCTGGTCAGGGTCAGGATGGGGGGCTGTGTGTGGGGCGGGGGGGGGGTGTCGGTGGAGTGGGGAGTGGGCAGCAGGACTTGATTTCTTAGTGGCAGCAGTGGTTGTTGTGCAGACAGGGGGGAGGGCGGTTGGTCAAATCTATTGAAAAACAGATTCAGGTTGTTCGCCCACTCCCTGCCCCCCGTGGCCTGGGGGGAGGTATTCTGGAGCCCCGAGATGGTTTTGAGGTTTCTCCAGACCCCGCTGATGTCGCTCTGTTGCAGCTTGTCCTCCATCTTCTTCCTGAAGCTGTCCTTGCCTTCTCTGATCTTTCTCCTCAGCTCCCTCTGTACGGACTTCAGCATCTCCCTGTTCCCCGACCTGAAGATCCTCTTCTTCTCTCTCAGAAGTGTTTTTATCTCAGGGTTGATCCAGGGTTTGTTGTTTGAGTGACGCCGTATGGTCTTGGTGGGAACGGATTTGTCCACACAGAAGCTGAGGTAGCCCGTGAAGGTGTGAATGAGGCCATCGATGTCCTCACCATGTGGATCGCAGAGCTGCTTCCAGGCAGTGGCTTCAAAACAGTCCTTTAGAGTGTCCATTGTCTCCTCAGACCATAACTCCACAGTGTGCATGGCCGGAGGTTGTCTGTGCACTAGGGGTTTGTACACCGGTCGGAGATGAGCCAAGTTGTGATCCGATCTCCCAAGTGGGGGGAGTTGTGATGAGGTGTACGCCTCCTTAGTGTTTGCGTAGAACAAATCCAGTGTTTTATTGTCTCTAGTGTGGCATGTGACATACTGGGTGAAAGTGGGCAGAATGGGAGACAGTGAAACGTGGTTGAAATCGCCTGAGATGAGGAGAAGAGCATCTGGGTGTTCTGTCTGCAGCCTGCTGGTTACTGAATGGATGACGTCACGCGCTGTCCCAGCGTTCGCCGTCGGATTTGCATAAACAACAATGCAGATCACGTGTGAGTGTTCTCTCGGGAGATATGTAGGCCTCATGCTAACAGCTAGCAACTCAATGTCTTTGCTGCAGTGTCGTTGTTTAACAGTGATATGTCCCGGTCTACACCAGTTGTTGTTAACATACATTATCACTCCACCGCCCCTAGTTTTGCCACTCTCTGGTGTTCGGTCAGCTCGTATCATGTGAAAACCCTCCAGCTCAATGTTAGCATCTGCTGCTGGTTCAGTTAGCCACGTCTCAGTAAACAAAAGGAGAGAGCACTCCCGGTAAGTGCTATCATAACGGGAGATAGCCGCTAGCTCATCTAACTTTCCCAGTATCGACCGTACATTTCCCATGACAACAGATGGAAGGGAGGGTCTGTACCTTATATTTTTTGTCCTCCGCCTTATTCCAGCCCGGCAGCCGCGGCGTTTTCGCCTCAGTTCTCTCGGTATGTCGAGTTTTTCCAGTGGGACCGGGTGGCGGTTAAATGCTAGCAGCTCTTCCCTGTTGTATCGAATCCTGCTATAAACAGTGGCTCCGTCCACCGGCTCAGGAGACATTTGGGACGATCTGTGTGTCCGTGATATAAGTGGGGTGAAAAAAAAAAAGTGATCAAAAGAGAGAAGAAGGGAAAAAAAACTCGGAATCGAGCCGCTGTTGCAAAAGGCAGCCGACTGGTGTGGCGCCGAGAGATACAATTAGATGATGATGGTGATCCTGACGATGACGAGGTTAGTGACTCCACAGAACGTGGTGATGATGATATAGCTGATAACGATGACAGTGATTCCACTGATAGCGGTGGCCAATACTCCTGCAACTGATACAACAACAGTTCTGGAAGCTGAGGAGCAAGACGTACCGGTAGACGTGGTGGTAGCGAAGCGCTACGTGTGCGAGATGGCGTTACCCCGTCAGCTGGGGACGCAGGTCCGCCGCCTAGGAGGTCCACCTGTGCACAGGGGTATAGACAAGGGGTTGAGTAGCAAATTGTTCTCTTACTTGGTTGACACTGAAGAGAAGTCCTTGATGAAGCAAGAGAGGTTCTTGACGAGGCGAGAGAGGTTCCAGACGAGACAAGAGAAATTCCTGACGAGACCAGAGAGTGGAGTTCAGGCTCATTCTCCGACGAGGAGGACAGACGACTCTGTGCCGGGCTGTCAGCGACGCTGGCTTTTAACAGCCGTTGATTAACACCTGTTGGTCTGTGCGCAGCTGGAGTTGATGACGCCAATGATGGCCCAGAGGCCGCCATGACACTGTATACTGTTACTTTATTGCATTTGTCATTTGTTTTGTTTTTGTTATACTTTTTTGTTCGAAATAAAGTATCTATCTATCTATCTATCTATCTATACTAAAAAGTAATATCTTACCAAAAATACTTTATTTATTTCAAAACACTCCTTTACCACCACCTTCAGATCTATTCTCAAGAATTAAAAAAAAGTTAGTTGAATTTATATGGAACAATAGGAAGGCTAGATTACGTTTGTCCTTACTATATTTACCATTTGATCGTGGAGGTCTGAAATGTCCAAACTTTATGTTGTATTACTGGTCAGCACAACTGAGGTCTATGACATATTATTTTTCATCAAATGATCCTCCTCACTGGACTGAAATGGAATCATACAATTTACCTTTACCTCTTCCTTTATTCATATACTCAGACTCGGCTAAAAAACTACAGAAACAAGTTAAAAATCCAATTGTAAAGCACATGATCAAAATATGGTGTGAAACCAAAAAATATTTAAAAGAACCACACTCACTGTCACAATTTATCCCAATATGGGGTAATCAAATCAAATCAAACTTTATTGTCATATTGCTGTACATACAACTGTAGTGCAGGCAAGATGAAATTGCGTTTCTCTCGGCATCCATATAAATAGAAGCATCATGATTTAAGACACACTCCCACATAGCTCCACCCCCCACCCCCACCCCCCCATCCATTCACACATCCCTGAGACATACTTGGGGAAAAAACTAACTAACTATAATATACAAATAATATACAAAATGTCCGTAGGTGCAGTAGTGTGTATGAGAGATTCCGGGTCAACTGTTCAGCATCCTGACAGCTTGTGGAAGGAAGCTGTTGATCAGTCTGGTGGTTCTGCCTCTGATGCTCCGGAATTGTTTACCAGATGGAAGAAGTTCAAAGTGTTTATGCAGAGGGTGAGAACGGTCCTTGACAATGTTCAGTACCCTGCTCCTACAACGGTTCTGAAAAAGTTCTTGGACAGAGGGGAGGGAGACTCCAATTACCCTCTCAGGCCCCTTGACTATCCTCTGCAGGGCTTTTTTGTCTGACATACTGCAGCTGGAGTACCATGTAGCAATGCAGTACGTCAGAACACTCTCCACCACACCTCTGTAGAAGGTCCTGAGGATGCAGATGGGGAGAGAGGCCTGTTTGAGTTTCCTCAAGAAGTATTTTACACCAGGGAGAGCGGATGCTGTATTTAAAATATGGAATTTAAAAGGGATTCAAAAGATTCAAGACTTACATTTGTTACGCTCAGATAACATAATGCCTTTTGAAGAATTGAGGATTAAATTCAATCTTAATAGAACACATTTTTTTTAAAATATCTTCAGCTTAGAAATTTTATTCGATCAAATCAAAATAATGCTCTCACCCGACCTACTTATTCATTTTTGGAAAAAATTTTGATGAAAGATAGTAAGAGAAAGGGTATTATTTCAGAGTTTTACAACTCATTGACACTATTCTCAAGTGAAAACGCACAGAAAAGACTGAATTACTGGAAAGAGGACCTGCCAATTGAAATTTCAGAGGAACAATGGGAAATGGCTTGTACAGAAGCTCAAACCAAATCAATAAATGTACGTCTTAAACTGATACACTTTAAATGGTTAATGCGGATGTATGTTACACCAGTGGAATTAAATAGATATAACAAAAACATACCAGATACATGCACAAATGTATGGAAAGTAAAGGAACCCTATTTCACTGTTTATGGGAATGTAGAAAAATCAGAATGTTTTGGGAAGAGGTGAGGGTAACAATTGAAAAAATAATTTCAAAATAAATCACATTGAACCCTAAACTGTTTTTGTTGGGTCTGTATCCAGAAAAACATAACTTTAATAAGAGTGAAAGAGCATTCATAGATCTCAATTTGCTTAATGCCAAAAAATGTATTGCACTACTGTGGAAAAAGACTCATAGACCAGATGTGACTCAGTGGTTAAGACAAATGTTAACAAACCTTCCACTAGAAAGAATAACATATATACTGAAATCAAAGGAAAATGTGTTTGAGAATATATGGAGACCTTTCATTGATTATGTAAAGAATTTAAACATAACATCTGAAGAAGAAGGTGAATGATAAGATAAGATAAGATAAGCCTTTATTAGTCCCACAATGGGGAAATTCCAGGATTGCAACAGCACAGGGATAGCAACCCTCAGAGCAACAATCAGAAGGCAAAAAAAACCAACATCTAGTAAACATATGTCCATATTACTATAAATGTATATATATAGACACAGTGCAGAGCATTATGGTTGGTTGGTGAATGTGCAGCAGAAAGTCTAAGCTCTCTCTCCGCGGATGCGGCGGGCCAGCTGGAAGTCTTCGGGCATGATGGTGACCCCCTTGATATGTGTGGACCTTGCAAATTCCAAGCTGTTGAATGTATATTATGTATTCTTATGTAATAGATTACCTAGACTAAACAGAGGAGCATTGTTGTTGACTTGTGTTTGTTAATGGTTGCTGTTGTTGTTATTTCACAATTTTTTAAATTTTTTTTATTTATTTATTTTTGTTATTGTTCTTTTTAATTTTAAAATTACTTTTGTGTTAGTGTCTGATTGTTTGTGTCATGTTTATTAAAAAAAAGGTTAAATAAAAAATATTGTGAAAAAAAAGCAAAAAACAAAACAAATGACAAGTGCAATAAAAGTGACAGTATACAGTGGTCGGAAGGGAGAAGGAAGAAGTTAACACTTATTTACTCTAACTCCTCTTTTCCCTAAATACAAACCATGTGAAATATATATACACACGTGGACAAAATTGTTGGTACCCCTCTGTTAATGAAAGAAAAACCCACAATAGTCACAGAAATAACTTGAATCTGACAAAAGTGGTAATAAATTAAAATTCTATTAAAATTAACCACTGAAAATCAGACAGTGCTTTTGAATTGTGGTTCAACAGAATTATTTTAAAAAACAAACTCATGAAGCAGGCCTGGACAAAAATGATGGTACCCTTAATATTTTGTTACACAACCTTTTGAGGCAATCATTGCAATCAAACCGTTTCTGTAACTGTCAATGAGACTTCTGCACCTCTCAGCAGCTATTTTGGCCCACTCCTCATGAGCAAACTGCTCCAGTTGTCTCAGGTTTGAAGGGTGCCTTCTCCAGATGGCATGTTTCAGCTCCTTCCACAAATGTTCAATAGGATTTAGATCAGGGCTCATAGAAGGCCACTTTAGAATAGTCCAATGTTTCACTTTTAGCCATTCTTGGGTGTTTTTAGCTGTGTGTTTTGGGTCATTATCCTGTTGCAAGACCCATGACCTACAACTGAGACCAAGCTGTCTGACACTGGGCAGCACATTTCTCTCTAGAATACCTTGATAGTCTTGAGATTTCATTGTACCCTGCACAGATTCAAGACACCCTGTGCCAGATGCAGCAAAGCAGCCCCAGAACATAACAGAACCTCCTCCATGTTTCACAGTAGGGACAGTGTTCTTTTCTTGGTATGCTTCATTTTTGCGTCTGTGAACATAGAGCTGATGTGCCTTGCCAAAAAGTTCCAGTTTTGTCTCGTCTGTCCATAGGACATTCTCCCAGAAGCTTTGTGGCTTGTCAACATGCAGTTTGACAAATTCCAGTCTGGCTTTTTTATGATTTGTTTTCAACAGTGGTGTCCTCCTTGGTCGTCTCCCATGAAGTCCACTTTGGCTCAAACAATGACAGATGGTGCGATCTGACACTGATGTACCTTGACCTTGGAGTTCACCATGAATGTGTATTGAGGCTGTTCTGGGCTCTTTTGTTACCATTCGTATTATCCGTCTCCTCCTGCGGCCACATCCAAGGAGGTTGGCTACAGTCCTATGGATCTTAAATTTCTGAATAATATGTGCATCTGTAGTCACAGGAACATCAAGCTGCTTGGAGATGGTCTTATAGCCTTTACCTTTAACATGCTTGTCTATAATTTTCTTTCTAATCTCCCGAGACAACTCTCTACTTTGCTCCCTCTGGTCCATGTTTAGTGTAGTACACACCATGTCAACAAACAGCACAGTGACTACTTGTCACCCTTTAAATAAGCCGACTGACTGATTACAAGTTTGTAGACACCTGTGATGTTAATTAGAGGACACATCTTGGTTGAACATGTCCCTATGGTCACATTATTTTCAATCTTTTCTAGGGGTACCATCATTTTTGTCCAGGCCTGTTTCATGAGTTTGTTTTTTAAAATAATTCTGTTGAACCACAATTCAAAAGCATTGTCTGATTTTCATTGGTTAATTTTCATAGAATTTTTATTTATTACCACTTTTGTCAGATTCAAGTTATTTCTGTGACCATTGTGGGTTTTTCTTTCATTAACAGAGGGGTACCAACAATTTTGTCCACGTCTGTACATACTACCTCAATTAAGACCCCAAGTAGATAATTAACTATTTTATACTTATCAACATCGACACCCATCCTTCCCAACATACATAAGGTCCATACATCTAAACCCAGCCCCAAACAACACAGATATACACAGATATACACAGTACCGTCCCACCTACCATAGTGTCCCAGAGTGAGCTTAGTGCATCGTACATATTAATACTATACCTGTAACATATATCCTTTTAGCAAATAATCTTTATACCTATTTTTGAATTGATTTCTGTTTGTACATAGTTTCATTTCCAGCTCCAGACTGTTCCACAAATTCACACCACAGACAGATATGCACAGACTTTTCTTAGTTGTTCGTACCTTAGGTTTTGTAAAGTTTAAGTCTCCTCTCAAATTATAATCATTGTCTCTTTTTTTTATATTTTCTGTATATTAGTTGGGAGTTGATTATTAATTGCCCTGTACATTACTTGTGCTGTCTTATATTTAACTAAATCCATGAACTTTATGGCATGTGACTTTAAAAACAATGACTCGGTATGGTCTCTATATCCTACATTATTATCTTTATAGCTTTTTTTTTTGTAATGTGCATATTGGCTGTAGGTTGGTCTTGTAGGTGTTTCCCCAGACCTCTACACAGTAGTTAAGATATGGTAAAAACAGTGAATTGTACAGTAAGAACAATGATTTATAGTCCAAGATGTGTCCTGTCTTCCCCAGTATCCCTATACAGTTTGCCAACTTTGCCTGGTTGTGATTGATGTGAGGTTTCCAGCAGATTTTATTGTCTAGCGTCACCCCCAGAAACTTATTTTCCTGTACTGTTTCTATTCTGGTATCATCTATTGTTACCATTATTTCATGATTTATTTTATAATTTCCAAGCAATATTGTGGAAGATGTGAAAATGACGAGGCAGTGTTCTTTCTCAGAGTCAGCTTTATTCACATCTCCCATCATTTCAACAGCAGAAAAAAGAGAGAGAATGAAACAGTAACTCTCGTCCTTAAATATCAGGGACTTCACACCTCATAGATCACATGTCCCACAGACCACCTTGCATAATAAAGACAGTCACAATGCATTTCACCACCTGGCATAATAAAGACAGTCACAATGCATTTCCCCCCATGATATCACTTCCACTGTCTCCCACCCATCCTTTAATCGACCCCCCACAGTCTCCAGCCTTGCATAACAAGGTTAAGCTTCCTGCCTTTGTTCTGACCTGAAATGCGAGTCACAGAACCGGTCCAACAGGTCCATTGAGTGTTCACCACAATATAATCTTTTTTTTTTTTTTTCAGATTTAGAGATCATTTATTTTTGTTAAACCACTGTGTTAACCTTTTCATTTCTGTTGTGACAACCTCTAAAACCTTCTGCAAATTCTCACCAGTGCAAAGGATATTTGTGTCATCTGCAAACAAAATAAATTTCAGAATTTTTGATACTTGGCATATGTCATTTATACATAAGATAAAGAGTTTGGGTCCCAAAATTGACCCCTGGGGCACACCACAAGTGATGTCCATGAAGGGTGATTTGTGCTCACCCATTTGTACAAATTGTCTGTTACCTAAATAACTTTCCACCCAACTCAGTCCGACCCTTCTTATCCCATACCGTTCCAATTTCATCAGTAGAATTCTGTGATCAATGGTAAATGGCATTCACTTATATAGCGCTTTTATTCTCATCTCTTGATGACCAAAGCGCTTTACAGATCCTGCTATCCTCCCATTCACACACTGATGGCAGAAAGCTGCCAAACGTGACGCTGTCCAGACCCACCAGGAGCAATTGTAGGTAAAGTGTCTTGCCCAGGGACACAACTGCAGGATATCTGGGGAGAGCGGGATTCGAACCACCACCCATCCGGTTATTGGACGACCTGCTCTACCTCCTGAGCCACTGCCATCCCCACAATGGTGTCAAAAGCTTTCTTTAAATCTATAAATACTCCTATAGCAAACTTTTTTTTATCTATACAACTAGTGATTTCTTCTATGAGTTCGATCAGTGCCAAAGATGTAGATTTGTCAGCTCTAAAACCATACTGGCTGTCTGTAAGGAGGTTGTGTTTTTCAATGAAATCATCCAGTCTTTTAGTAAAGATTTTTTCAAGTATTTTGGAGAATTGTGAGAGTAAAGAGACTGGCCTGTAATTTGTGAAATGATGACTGTTTCCTGCTTTGTATAGTGGTATTACTTTTGCTATTTTCCTTTTGTTTGGAAATTTACCAGTTTGAAATGACAGGTTACAGATGTGGGTGAGTGGTTTAACAATTCCTTCAATTACTTTCTTCACTATTGTCATGTCAGTTTCATTCCAGTCAGTTGATTTTTTGTTCTTAAATTTGCTCACAGTCTTGATAATTTCCTTTTCAGTTACTGCACCCAAAAAGATTGTGTTTGGATTTCTATCTTCTGTTTCATTTACAGACCCACTATAGTTTGTTTCTGGAGTCACTATTGTTTTTGCTAATTCTGGACCAATGTTTACAAAAAATTTATTGAAACCACTAACCACATCCTCCATATTATTTATCAAATTGTCATTTTCAATAAAATATTCTGGATAATTAGCATTCTTTGATCGGTTACTAACAATCCCATTTAGCACTTGCCATATTCCTCTTAAGTTATTCTTATTATCCTCTAATATTCTGTTGTAATATTCTTTCTTACAAGTCCTCATTATATTAGTTAGCTTGTTTTTATATCTTTTATATTTGATCTCGGCCTCTACCATTCTGCACTTAATGAATTGTTTAATTAATGTATTCTTCTTTTTACATGCATTTAGTAACCCCTTTGTGACCCATGGAATATTTTTGTTTTGTTGTCTGGTGTACAGGGATGTCAGGCTCAGCTGTGACTCACCAAGCAAAGGACTGGACCATCTAACTACCTGGTCTAAGGATTTCCTCTGTTTCAGTTTTATCTGACCAAACCATGACACTAAAGAAAAGGATAAAACAGATTCAATAAAAGCCCGATAAAACATTGTCATTATGGTTCGGTCAATTTGGAAGTGTGCGAGCTTCCTTCAACAATGCAAATGTTGCTGACCCTTTAGTGTGGCACTGTGTGACGTAATTCTGCTAGGTGTGGTGATTGTTGGATGTAAACCCATACTGTTCCAACCTAGTTTTTACTGTCATCCATTCTCATGGAAACTGTCATGTAGGAATGACAGTAAAATGTTAAAATGTTCTGAGGCACTGAACCAACAAGTTCAACCAGTCAAATGAGCTGCAGTCAGTGTGAGGTGTTCAACAGCTCTTTAAAGCACTTCATGTAGGAACAGATCTGATCTGGTCAAGTTTTGAACAATAAAATGTCTTTATTTCCTTTTGCAACATGACACTCTTGTAATATTAATCACAGTCTTAACATCCCATTAATGTGGATTATGTGATGTTAAAAAATGAAACCACAATAAATCATTCCAAAACTCCTCCCACCTTTGATGTGATCTGTAACCTGTACAATTTGATAGAAAAACAAATCAATTTGATAGAAGAAAAGTTGCATAAATTTGCACACCCTTAACCTAATACATTGTTGAGCCACCTTTTCATAGATTATAGTTTATTTTACACATAGAAATTACAAGCCTGATACAGGTCAACATTGATTCATAGTCATAGGTGTAACATTGGTATTTCTGAAAGAAAAATAGCAAATGATTCCATACGCGAAAGGTGAAACAATTAATATTTTGTTACCAAAGACACACATTTTGAAGAAGAAGAAGTGTGTTCCTCACATTCATTAATGAGGAACTGAGCTTCTTATTCCAATAATGATTCCGATAACTACAACCACTGTAAGGACAACCAGAACTGTGGCGGCCACATTGAAGCGCCAGGCAATTGAGCTGTAACTTCGAGCACCAGACAAGTCTCCAGCCACTTTGTGGTCTCTTGCCTGGAGGGATAAATTTGTCATTAAGACATTTATAATCATCTTCAGTCTTATGAAAAGTTTAAATTGTCACCATTGAGCATAGGTTTGGTCACATTTAACTATTAAATCAACAATAGAAGAAAGTTTACACAGGATTCATCACAGACTCACCTTGACAGAAAATATGAGGGCCATAAGTCCGAAGCAGAAAATGTTCATATAGATCAGGTTGAAGATGGACCAGACGATGTAGTCTTTGGGGGGTTCGTTGATGACGATCACTGCAGCACCCGGGACCACAGGCACCACTGGTGGTCGAGGGTACTTGCCGTATCTGTTCTCTATGAGAGGGGACGTCTCAGATGAGTGACCTTTATTCATGGTTGCCATTGGCCTTCAGGTCGGCTGCTGTCTGGAACGAAGAGATATTCATGAGATCTCAGATGTGTGCTAGAAAGTGACCAGGCTGTAAATCAAGGGGGGACAAGGAGGAACATGATTTTTTTTTTGCATTAATTTGCAACTTTTTTCGTGTAAATTTTGAATTTTTCTCATTAATTTGCAACTTTTTTCTTGTTAATTTGCAGCATTTTTCCTCATTAATTTGCAACTTTTTTCAAGTCAATTTGCAAATTTTTCTTGTTAATTTGCAACTTTTTCTTCTTCTTTTTTTTTTTTTAAATATTTTTTATTTTAATTACGTCCCAGAAGTTTTACAGGACATATGATAATTCCACCAGATTCAAGATTCAAAGATTTATTTGTCAATACTACTATACACACAGGACCTACAGGAGAATTGAAATGGCTTTTCTCTCTCTCTTCAATGGTGTGCACAATATAAAAAAAAGAAAAAGGAATAAGGCTGAAAAAAAAACAGCAACAGCAGTCTATGTACAGTAATGCAACTTGTAGTGCAAATGGCAACAAAAAATAGACCCAGACCTCCCATAGTGCAAATAGAGATAAACGATTAACAATGATGAAACCCAGCAATCCTATATACAGAATATATATCTTCTGGTCGTCGTTACAGATCACTGAAGGTCAAAACCACCCGTCACAGGAACAGTTTCTTTCCTCAAGCCATCACTCTGATGAACTCCTAACATTCACCTAGTCCTACCTGTTGCTGTACTCATGACTTTTCATCCATTATTACATTGCACATAACTCTCACACTGCTTTTTACTTCATTCACATTATATCACTGAATCTGAGTTCGCATTGAAATACTGTGTGACTGTATATTTTTTCATATATTTCTGCAAAGTGTGGTTAGTCTGAGTAAATAACTGCATATATTCCTGTATATATTTGCATCCTTTTATAGAAACGTGGACAGACTGTAATTTACTGTACATACTCTGTTGTCATTGAATCCTTATTTAAATCCTCCACCTGAACAATGAGAGCAAGTTTTTAGCCAAAGTCAAATTCCTTGTATGTGTTGTGCATACTTGGCCAATAAAGCTGATTCTGATTCTGATTCTGATTCTGATAGTGTAGGTGCAGATAGTAATAGATAGGACTGCACATGATCAGTATAGCAATGACAGACAGACAGCAGCAGATATGGCATTTGTGCAAATGGTTGCAGTTAAAGTACAGACATACAGCAGCAAATGTATTGCTGTTGGTCTTTCTGTGCCAACAGCTCAGGTAGTTATTGTGCGGGTGAGTGCATTATGGTACGTGTGTGTGTGTGTGTGTGTGTGTGTGTGTGTGTGTGTTGGACAGAGTTCATGGTCCTGATGGCCTGATGAGCAAAGCTGTTTAGCAGTAGGCTAAAGGAATAAGGCTGGAAAAACAACAGCAGTCTCTGTACAGTAATGCCACCTGTAGTGCAAATGTCGACAAAAGATAGACCCAGACCTCCCATAGTTCAGAAATGATAAACAATGAAACCCAGCAATCTTATATGCAGAAAAGTAGAACAGTAATACTCATAGTTGCAATTCAATGCAGTAGCGTAGGTGCAGACAGTGACAGATAGGGCTGCAGATGATCAGTGTTGCAGTGACAGACAGCAGTAGATATGACATTTGTGCAAATGGTTGCAGAAAAGTGCAGAGACATACAGCAGCAGATGTGTTACTGTTGGTGTGCCAGTCTTCCTGTGCCAACAGCTGAGGTAGTTATTGTGTGGGTGAGTGCATTACGGTCTTGGGGGGGCAGAGTTCAGGGTCCTGATGGACTGATGAATGAAGCTGCTCAGCAGTCTTGTGGAGCAGGCCTGGAGGCTCCAGTACCTTTTCCCAGAGGGCAGGGGGCTGAAGAGGGAGTGTGAGGGGTGGGAGGTGTCACCTGCGATGTTGATGGCTCTGCGGGTGAAGTGGGTGAGGTAGATGTCTGACAGGGGGGACAAAGCAGCACCGATGATCTTGCTGGCTGCTTTCACTGTGCGTTGTAGTGCCTTCCGGCAGGAGGCAGTGCTGCTTCCATACCACACCGTGATGCAACTGGTGAGGATGCTCCCAATGGTGCCCCGGTAGAATGAGCACATGATGGTGGGTGGGACTCGTGCTCTCCTCAGTTTGCGGAGGAAATGGAGGCGAGTTTGAGCCTTCTTGGCCAGTGATGTGGTGTTGTTGGACCAGGAGAGGTCCTTGGAGATGTGCAGCCCCAGGAACTTGTTGCTGCTCACCCTCTCCACAGCTGCACCTTCAATGATCAGATGATCACAGGGGGTGCTGTGTGTCATCCCTCCTGAAGTCGACCACAGTACAGAGACACTTCATCCTATTTTACCAATTAGATCCCTTGCTTCTCAGTATGTACCCAAAAGAGAGTAAAAAGTCGTTATGCAGCAAATTTAAGACAGTCTCTCAATTCTGCAGTTATGGTAGTATCCCCTCTTTTTATCCATGGTTGCTCTGGAGACATATTCCAATAGAAAAACTTCTTTCAGTCCCCTCTGCAGGCATTCTTTGGCACTAGTAAGAAAGAATAAGAACAAAGAAAACAACATTTCACTCACTCTATTTCAGTCTATGTCCTGCATGTCCTCCTGCATGGCCTCCATATCCCTGATGAGATTGCGTGTCATCATTCACCCTCTATTCTGGCCCATTGAGCTGGCTACTTGCCAGCCGATCAAGATGAGTTCCTTATTCAGTTTTTCTTTCTTTGAGAGGGATGTTTTGATTCTCAGAGACACCAGCCCATCTGCTGTCTCCCACAGTGAGTTGTATGTCTGAATGCCCCCTGCCAGATGCACTGTCACTTTGGCTGGATACAGTGGAAGCAAATATTTTTCTTTCATAGTTGTCGCTTTATATCGGCATATTCACATCGTTTCCTTTGTAGAGCCCTGGAGAAGTCATGATCCATGTAAATTCTTTCCCCCTTGTATGGTAGATTCTTCATGCTCCAGGCTTTGGCTAGGATCTGTTGCTAATGTTGATGGTTTACAAATCTCACAACCAGCGCTCTCGGGGGAGCGTTTTCATCGGGGGGCCTCTGCTGTAGCGATGTGGGCACGCTCGATGTGGAGCATCTGCCGGAAAAAGTAACAGCTCCCTCAGGAATGATTCAGTCCACCGCACCACATTCCCAGACTCTAGGTCTTCAGCAATACCATACACTCAGGTTGTTCCTTCTTGTGTAGTTTTCCAGCTCCTCACATCGTTCCTCTGTTTCTCGCGTTGCAACAAGTAGCTTACCAGGCGGACAACACGGGCGGATCCCTCCTTTACTTTGCTAATTCTACTCTCTACTTGGGTGACACACTCTTCCAATTTTCTCCATAGACTGCTCCAAGGAGGTCATAGTCGATGTTATAACTGCCAGCTTCTCATTATTCTCTCGCCTAAACGTTTTGAACTCAAGAAAAATTGTGGCGCTTACATTGCTGTCCTCTTCCGGTTCGGACTCATCGCTAATGTTAGCCTTAGCATTAGCTTCCCTTGGCTTACACTGTTAGTAGAAGGTTGATGTTACCTCCTTATTTTTCCCTCCACCAGGTTTTTGTCTTTCGAGTTCTTGCTGTGGTAGCTCATTGGAGCGTTAAGAAGCAAAATCACTCCTCTCAAGTCATTAACCTTGCGGAGGACAGAGGAATTGAGTTTGGGAAGGTTGCTACTTTAGTTGCGAGCAGCCACCATCCTCTTCACCAGACCAGAAGTCCTTGCAACTTTTTTCATGTAAAAATTTGCAACTTCTATCATAAATTGCCCTGGCAAGGGCGGACTAAAAACACCAATCGCCTGCTGTGAGTGCACATTTATGAAAGAAAACACAAAATATGAAAATACGAAAATACACAAGAACACAAACTTACGGATAAGGTAGGATACAAAAGGCGAGACTGAGACGTATAGAAATGCTGGGAATAACTTACAGAAATGGGGGATTCCCTTGAATACAAAATGTCCGAGAGACGGGGACTCCGCCTAGGCACGACAGAGATGCAGGAACTATGTCTGAATACCAGAAGGCTGCTGCGAGGAGTAAGCCACGCAGCAGTCTTTAATTAGGGACAAACCAAGTGAGAACAGGTATGGGCAACATGAGTGAGGAAATAATCAGATCAAATGCTAAACAGGTGTGACAGCCCACGCCGAGTTTGACAGCAGGACATGAGCAACGGGACTGTCAAAATAAAAGCACATACCGGAAACCCAAAACCGAAGAAACACAGCAATCAATAAAAACTAAAGACACAATGACAGGGACCAGATAACAGTAAATGATGAGACTATTAAATGCAAAACAAAAGGAAAACAAGGTGAGGACGAGGAAGGCTCTAAACAACCCAGGTAGAAATATAAAATACAAAACCTGATAACCATGAGTACACAAACTGCAAGAATCAGACTATAATGACAAAACTAAGAATACAAGACAACTCATAAATGAACAGACAAATAACAACCCAGAGAACAAAATACAGAAATCCATGAAAAACCAAACTAAGATAAAATAACAGGAAACTAAAAACAGAAACAAAAGGACAACTCATATACCAATATACACCAAACCATAATAAATACAAAGTAAACAGAGAAGCAAGAATACAGAAAAAGACTTGGACAAACTTAATGGTGTCATGTGGTGATCCTCGCGGATCACCAAGAGACGCCACAGAGTTCACCAGAGAGTTTGGCTGAGATGTTATTTATTTTCAGACGTGACAAAACACAACTATGAACCCCTTGGGGCAAATGCACACAAGACCTAGACTTGGGCTCGTAGGGCTAACCCAGCCGCTACGAGCTAACTGTGACAAAACTATGGAGACAAACCTGACATGAAGGTCTACGGCACTCACATGACGAGGCGTAGACCCAGACTTGACAAGACAGACGAGACGTTGACAGAATGTAGACCTATAATCCTGCGTCCTACCGTCATCAGTGCCGGGCTTAAAAGGGCGAAGCACTAACGACGGTAATGACAATCAGCTGACCGGCCGTTGACAGGGGGAAGCCCCACCGAGCACTTTCACAATAAGAGCCCGGTGAGGCCAGAATACAGCCCGCAGCTGTCACGGCCGGCAGCGAGAATAACTTAGCCTGAGCGCGATCAGAACCGGCGCTCGGGTCATAACAGTACCCTCCCTCCACGGGCGGACTCCGAACGCCCCAAGGAACCACCCTGCCCGCCCCGTCCCCCCCAGGGTGGGAGGTTGGGGGACAGGTGCGGAGGGAGAGAAACCAACCCATGAACAAGGCAAAAAAAAAACCCATACAAGACAATGACAAGACTAAAAAACCATACAAGACAATGACAAGACAAACAAGAAAAAATGTACAAAGGAAAACAAAAACCAGAACTACAGGTTCAGATAAACTAGATACAAAAACACATTACCTGCTCATACCAGACTTAACATGAAAAAACAAAAAACAGAGCATACCCGCTCATACCAGACTATGAAACAAAAACAGAGCATTACTCTGGTTTGAAGTCAATGGTCAAAGGCACAGGTTGTGTTTGTGAGTGTGTTCGAATACACTTTGCTATTGCAGCAGCACACGAAGGAATTTTGTGCTGGGTGCAAAGTGCAAAGAGGCTGTCCTAAAACTCTTAATTATTCAGAGGTGTGTTTGGGGTGTAACGTGAAATAAACCAATCACTGTCTTTGCTCTCATTCCCTTTAATAAACAGCGGTGTGAGATCAAAGGCTTAGTACTAATATGACAGCATTTAAATGGAAAGAGTAATCAGCTTTGCACTGGAGACAATGTGGGCTCATTCACAAATGCATTTATGAAGCTTTTTAACTTCCACAGCCCTGCTCACACTGGGGAGACGTCATCATAATTACACACAGATGAGAGGTGTACAATTCAGAGATTATGCCAGTCTTTCTCTTTATCCATGATTTTGACAGAGTTGTAAAAATTTCTTCAGTTATCTTGCCACGAACTGCATCCGAATTTCTGTTTTAAACTGAGAAAGAGTGAACCCTTCATCTCAGCCGAGGTATGTTAATCTCCTCTGCTGAATGAAAAATGGTTGTGTTTCAACTCCAAAGAATTGTTGGGACATTTTCATTTTGAGTTATTCTGTTAAAAGATGTGAAATAAAAAAATATATATATCATAAGTAGATAATGATGAATGTCAGTTTTGCGCACACCTCCTGGTTCTTCTCCTTGGTTATGGTAACCACTCTTTTTCCAGTATAGGGTAGACTGGTCCCGCTGCGGTCCAGTAGTTAAATTAAAGGAGGACGATCTGCTGAAACCCAATGCAGTGAAAAACTCTGTCCGCTGTGTCTTTAAATAGTTTGCATTTAAGTGTCCTCATTTAATAGAAAACAATGGCTGAGTGTGCTGTTTTTCTTTAACTGGGACCCGACACATGTGCACGAATGAATGAACATGAGATAGGATGATGTCACGACCTGAACGCTATCCTTCTCCGCGTTCAGGTTGTCCAGTGTCGCTCCTGCTCCGTGCTAGTCCGTGCCGGGACTTATAAGGCCCATAGTTTGACAGCGCCCAGCTGATCTCCAGCTGTCTAGTTCAGCTGCTCTGGGACAGCTGTCTCCCATCATAGATAATTATCTCCCCCGCTTCTGATTGGGTTCTCTTCCCCACTTAAGCGAGCAGCCGAGAGTTACTCCTCGCTGCGACCTCACTACGGAAGGACGTGCACCGTGTTTCCACGCCTGGAGCTCCCATGTCCAGCTTCAGTTCCCCGTTACCTCGGCGCTACACCCTTAGTAAGTGCTGCGGCTCGGCGTGTGTTTTCCCCTCGCCGCCCCTCTAGCCTTTCTCTCTGGGTTGCACATTGTCCTTAGTTCTGTGCGTATTTTAGCCCCACGTGTCTCTTTTCCTTACTGTTTGTTATCTAGTGTTGTGCGTGTTATAGCCCCACGTGGCTCTTTACTTTATTATTTGTACTTTGTGTGTTTATGTTAATAAATTACGCAAACTCACTGGTCGCCCTCGCGTCTCCTTTCTGGCTCGTGAGAGCCAGGCATGACAGATGACAGACAAGATAGACAGAATACTTTGTCACGGAAGAGATGTTTGTCATTGAAAATCCCACCACATCTCCCCCGTGTACCTCATCCACCCCAGCACACACACACGCACACACACACACACACACACACACACAGACGCACACGCACACGCACACGCACACACACACACTCCCTGTTTATCCATTCATCCCATTAAAAATTAATACTTTAATGCCTAATGTAACGACTATCATCATTATCATCAGGTTCAGGTTCAGGTTCAGGTTACTTTATTTGTACCCGTAGGTAGATTTGTTTTGCAGTCTGGTGACATCCATATTTACAAGCCATTAATTACATTAATACACTAATTACACTAATTACGTTACATCATCATCATCAACATCATAGCAATCTGTCGGGGGCGACAATGACTGTTTCATTTAGGTCTGATCAGATTCCTCCACACAGCTCTGTCCTTCTGTCATGGTCTGAGCGCCAATCTCATCTGTGCTCAGGTCATGCAGTATTTTCCTCCCATTCAATATTATTCCTTATGGTCCCGCAGAGCTCTTATTCTGACAGCGTCTCTGCGGGGCTTCTGGCTGTCAGAGCTGAGCTCGGTTGTGACAGCTGGAACTAATGGAGCTGATGATGCCCTCATCAGCTGTGCTATCCTCTTGCCTATTTAAGGGAGCAGCTTCGGTCTCTCGGGGCTGTGACCTCGTGTATGGATAATGCTGGTCTTCCCAACATTAGACTGGAGTTCCTATATCCCGGCTCCAGTCATCCTCTTGTTCCTCGCCACTCTCTGTAAGTTTATTCCTTAGCCTGTGTTTATTGTCTGTGTGCCTTAACCATAGTCCTTGTTTGTGTTTTGCCCCACGTGGCTCATTATTTTGTACCTTTTTTTCCATGTTTAATAAAATACGCAAACTCACTGGTCGCCTATAGCATCTCATTTGCGGTCCGCGAGGGCTGCACCATAGCACCTTCACCCTCCGCTGCCAGGAACTCCTGACCTTGTTAACCCGGGTGACGTCCGAGCCGGTATGAGTTGCTTTCTGACTGACCATTTCATGAAACTGCTTGCAAAGTATTTGAGTACTGCTAGCTTTTGCTGGATTATACTCCACCTGTAAATCTGTGATTAAAATGATAACACAGTCAAGCATAAGCATGAAAAGAAAAACATGAGCATAAATATTTCCATCACATACACTCACTTCAGAAACAGAGTCAAAATGAAATGAGGTGGAGATAAGAGGAATAAGTGCACCCCTCTCTGCTTCTTCAGCAGTCAGCAATGATAAATGGTGAGTGAGTCAGTAATATGTTGACATATTCAGGTGTGTAAACTTGTGGTGAAGGAGTCAAAGTGCTAGGGGCAGGGGCGTAGCACAAAATTCTGCGCCCTATGTACAAACCATCTTGGTGAGCACCCATGCTCAATTGATCAATATCTGTCACACATATTTTTCCCCATGGTATAAAACAATACAAGACAAAGATTATAAATATGATCTTTGTTTAACTTTGATATTGAGAAAATGCCTAATTGCCAGAATAATAAAAGTCAAATGATCAGACTTCACTGATTTTTATTATTATTTGAGAGCTTATAGTCTTGTCAGAGAAGCGTTTGCTCCTCCGGGGCAAAGAAGGAGAGGACCCACTTGCCAGGTAAATCTGGTCAACCATGATTTATTAACAAACAGAAAATAACACTATACAAGGGTGGAAGCAAAATGAAATAATAATCCCAACAGTGTGGAGAAACAAATAATAATTCCATATGGTGTGGTACAAAAATGTGATGTGGACATAAGGATGCAGCAGCGAACACAGACTGAAAATGCACATATAGAGGCGATATACTGATTATACTGATTGCTCACATAGAGGCAAGCAATCAGTACAAAACAAAACAGGTGAGCACCATGAAGGCCATCAGGCAGTACAGGATGGGCGGAGCTGTGGAAACACAAACGGGATATACACCGAACATGATGAATGGGTCAATAGTGAAACAGAAAGCATGGACAGGGTCTTCAGACCTGTCCAGAACACAACAGTACCTCCCCTTTAAGGATCGGTCCCAGACAACCCTGGGGTAACATCCATAAGAGAAAAGAAAACCCAAAAACCCTCACAGGGTAGGTGGTGGGTGAAAAGGTCAGGTGGGCCGAAACAAACTCCCTCCACAGCAAAGCCCAGCACAAAATGGGTTAGGTGGTCTTCCAGACCACGAGTTTACGAGTTTCAGGGCTACCGGACTGGAGAGCAAGGTGGGTCAGGGGGCCTATCCAAGTCCATGGAGGACCTAGACCATAGCACAGAGCGTGTCGGGTGGTCTACCAGAGTCCCTAGATCACCGGACCGGAGAATAAAGCAGGTCGGGGGGCCTAACCCATTTCATGGGTCTCCAAATTTCAAAACATAACCAGTCAGGTGGTCTCCCAGAATGCCTAGACCACCAGACTGGAGAGCAGAATGGGTCCATGGATAATTGCAGGGGCGTTTTAAGCTCAGGTGAAAATGACAAGGAAATCTTAAACTGAGGGACAGATAACAAAGAACCCTTAAACTCAGAAGATAACAACATAGAGGCTCCAAACTCAGGATCTATCACGGGAGCCTTCAGCTCTTGGGGAAATAACATTTTTGAGCAATAACTATTCTCAAAAACAGATGATTGAGACGCGCAGACCTCAGGATGAGATGGTTGGGACACGCTGACCTCTGTATGAGATGGCTGGGGAGTGCTGACCTCTGGATCAGATGACTGAAGTGCACCATGCTCATGTGCTAATGATTTGTGTGATGTATTACATATGATCTATTTCATACCGTTGTGTATTATGGGTGATGGCTCCACCTTTCCGGTTCCACTGCCACCCTGGGTATAAAAGGCCGATGTGGAAGAGGCACGGTCTCTGTACGACCAGACCGCTGCCTAGACGGGAGCACCTTTGACACACTGTGAGTGCATCAATAAAGCTATGTTCTACTGCACTTCTGGCCTTGTTACTGAAGTACTGGTTATGGACATAACAGTTTGGGCACGCTGATTCCTGAATGAAATGGCTGGGGCGCGCTGACTTCAGGCTGAGACGGCAGGTCCACATCCGGTCCTGTTTTCTTTTTGCATTACCGACTGCACTATGTGGTACTCCACAATATCTGCTGCTCGCTAATATATTTAAAACTGCTGACTAGTATTACTCATTCTTATTCTACACTTTATTGCATGTATAGTTTTTTTTTTTTTTAAATTTCTTTTATTTTATCATGTTTAATGTTGCAGCATTGCACCGAGACAAATTCCTAGTTTGTGTACTACATGAACAATGGCAATAAATCTGATTCTGATTCTGAGATGCCCATGAATCCTCCTCCAATGCCACCACCTCGGACAGGGAGGCAGAGGTATTGGTTGAAGCAGGGACCACACCCAAAGAGTCAACAGAAGAGCTTGCATGGGAAGAGCTCAGAAGCAAGTGGAAGCTGCAACTGGGTCTCCTCACCAGGAGTAAGACAAGACCTCTCTAATACAGATATTAAGAAAACAAAGAAGAGGATTTGCCTTAGCTCCTGCTCCTTCACTGACAAGGACCCTGGTGCTGTCGATGTTGGGATGACGACCTCAAGAGGAGCAGTCTCTGCAGGAGCGTGCACGTGAGGCAAAGCAGTCTCTGATTAAGTGTACACGTGAGGCGGAATAATCATTGCTGGGGCATTCACATGAGACAGAACAGTCATTACTGGAGTGTGCATGTGAGGGTGAACAATCACTGCTGAGGCATGCACGTGAGGCAGAACAGTCACTGATGGAGTGTGCATGTGAGACTGAATAGTCACTACAGGAGCATGCATGTGAGGCGGAACAGTCATTGCTGGAGCGTGCACGTGGAGAGGAGCAGTGGCTGCGCTTGAGCTCACCTCCTCTGTTATGGACCCAGCTGAGGTGGAGATGACCTTGGGGAAACAAGGGATTCAGGTGAGTGGTGGAATACAAAAGGGGACGGCAGCAGAAAATACATCTGAGGGCTCAGCAGCAATAAGAGGTGGCAGCTGAGTGTCCTCACTGGGGGCAAGGCAAAACCCCTCAGGCAAAAAAATGAGAGCCAGAGAAGGCTACAGGCGGTGAGACAAAACACTCTGGAAAAGTACTGGAGAGTTTAGGAGGCCATAGAGCAGTATAAAACCGAAGACGTGAGGATACAAACAAGATCACATATGAAAGTAAGCGATTGATTGCTAATGCTAGTTTGCTACAAGTCATTAATCAGTCCTCTGTACTACATTGTAATGGTGGCAAGTTCTTGCTGTTAGGTATTAAAAATGTGTATACTTTGTGTACGAGTTTCAGACGGCTCTTGTGACAAAATTATCGCTTCAAACCATCGGTCTGGGCGTTCAACCGGGTCTCCCAGTGGTGGGATGTCACCCCAACTTCACAAACGCGCAGTGGTTGCAGAACTTCAGAATGTCTGAAGAAATGTTTAGCTTCCTATGCAACAAATTGCTCTGATCTGTGTGAAAATCATGGAGAGACTGTTGAGACATCATGGGATGTACCTGCTCCAGCAGCACTCCAGCCGGTGGGGGCGTGGCAAAAAGTCATCAGCTGCCAAAAATTGATCGCCAGATGCCATATTGTAGTTATGGGGTTATATTAGCCAAAAAATATATATTTCAACAGGTAAACAATACTGAGTTAGGTATAATAAGATATATTTTACAATTACGATTTATTTTAACCAAAGCAGCCTTGATCTAGGATTAAAAGCAATTAAAATAATGCAGTCACAAGGTTATATGGAGAAATACATGGATTTACTGGATATATACATGTAGATACTGTATAAATATATATTCTCTGCATCAACAATGTACTATACATGTACTCATTTAGTAATGCACGAGGAATTTTGACAAACTTTTGTACCTTTTGCAGATACTGTATGTCTTCACTTGTTTGTTTTATTTGTGAAGGTTACCAAGTGACATAAATTAAATGCTAAACGATTGGAAAAGCTGTCTAAGAATAGTCCAGCGGTTTGAGAAATCATTTTTGGTTTGGTGTAAGTCTGACAGCAAAATTATGAACTATAAAGCAGTTTGTGTTAAAATACAGTGCATCCAGAAAGTATTCACATTGCTTCACTTTTTCCACATTTTGTTATGTTACAGCCTTATTCTAAAATGGATTAAATTCATTTTTTCCTCAAAATTCTACACACAATAACCCATAATGACAAAATGAAAAAAGTTGTTTTGAGATTTTTGCAAATTTATTAAAAATAAAAAACTAAGAAATTACATGTACATAAGTATTCACAGCCTTTGCTTAATACTTGGTTGACGCACGTTCAGCAGCAATTACAGCCTCAAGTCTTTTTGAATATGATGCCACAAGCTTGGCACACCTATCTTTGGGCAGTTTGGCCCATTCCTCTATGCAGCACCTCTCAAGCTCCATCAGGTTGGATGGGAAACACCGGTGCACAGCCATTTTCAGATCTCTCTGGAGATGTTCAATTGGATTCCAGTCTGGGCTCTGGCTGGGCCACTAAAGGACATTCACAGAGTTGTCCTGAAGCCACTCCTTTGATATCTTGGCTGTGTGCTTAGGGTTGTTGTCCTGCTGAAAGATGAACCGTTGCCCCAGTCTGATGTCAAGAGCACTCTGGAGCAGGTTTTCATCCAGGATGTCTCTGTACATTGCTGCATTCATCTTTCCCTCTATCCTGACTAGTCTCCCAGTTCCTGCCGCTGAAAAACATCTCCACAGCATGATGCTGCCACCACCATGCTTCACTGTAGGGATGGTATTGGCCCTGATGATGAGCGGTGCCTGGTTTCCTCCTAACATGACACCTGGCATTCATGCCAAAGAGTTCAATCTTTGTCTCAACAGACTAGAGAGTTTTGTTTCTCATGGTCTGAGAGTCCTTCAGGTGCCTTTTGGCAAACTTCAGGCAGGCTGCTATGTGCCTTTAACTAAGAAGTGGCTTCTGTCTGGCCACTCTACCATACAGGCCTGATTGGTGGATTGCTGCAGACATGGCTGTCCTTCTGTAAGGTTGTCCTCTCTCCACAGAGGAACACTGGAGCTCTGACAGAGTGACCATCGGGTTCTTGGTCACTTCCCTGATGAAGGCCCTTCTCCCCTGATCACTCAATTTAGACATCCGGCCAGCTCTAGGAAGAGTCCTGGTGGTTCCAAACTTCTTCCATTTACAGATGATGGAGGCCACTGTGCTGATTGGGACCTTCAAAGTGACAGAAATTTTTCTGTACCCTTCCCCAGATTTGTGCCTCAAGACAATCCTGTCTCAGAAGTCTACAAACAATTCCTTTGACTTCATGCTTGGTTTGTGCTCTGACATGCACTGTGAACTGTGGCACCTTATACAGACAGGTGTGTGCCTTTCCAAATGATGTCCAATCAACTGAATTTACCACAGGTGGACTCCAGTGAAGCTGTAGAAACATCTCAAGGATGACCAGTGGAAACAGGATGCACCTGAGCTCAATTTTGAGCTTCATGGCAAAGGCTGTGAATACTTATGTACACGTGATTTCTTTGTTGTTGTTTTTTTAAATTTATTTTTAATATATTTGCAAAAATCTAAAAAAACCCCAACCTTTTTTCACATTGTCATTATGGGGTATTATGTGTAGAATTTTGAGGAAAAAATGAATTTAATCCATTTTGGAATAAGGCTGTAACATAACAAAATGTGGAAAAAGTGAAGCGCTGTGAAGACTTTCCAGATGCACTGTATGTGAAATCCCATTGAACCCTAACCCATTATTAGGAAATACAGATGCTAATATGGCACAGAATTTCTTGATATATTGGTACTAAAGTGCTTTGTTGTTGTATTTAAGCACAATTTTCATGCAGCTGTGAAAAGTAGCTGCGTAAAATAGATTTTACAAAGGCTGGGTTAAAATCATTTGTTTTTACTGTGGCTGTCAAGGGCAGCGGGAGCGCGCCCCTCCCCTCCGGTCTCACTTTCACTAATTCATCACTGCACCTGAGGCAGAAGACACACCTGCTCCTGCTCATCAGCCAGTGTACATAAGGAGGCTTCCTCCGTGCAGTCAACGCTGGCTCGTCTGGGTATATTGCCTGTGATCAGGCAAGCTTAAACAAGCCTTAAGCGTTAACACGCTGTTAACCTTAATTCTCTTCTCTTTTTCAGGTTGCTGCCACTGTGCAGGTGTGTCACCAGGACTGCGCGCGCTCTCCTGCCTCACCACACTGTCTCTCAGCAATCAACTCCACCCAGTCAGGTACCTTCAGCTCATCTTCCCCCCTAACCCTACTGGTTCATCTATTCCCCACTGGGTCCTGACGGTCCTTTCTGGATTTCTCAAGTAAGTGGCAATTTGGCTTGCCCATTTCCCCTTACTCTGCTCCTCAGCTCACTGCTCTCGTCTTCTCTCCACAGAACCTTTCCTCTGGATAGTGACTGTTTCTGTAGCTGTGCGCTTTGGATTTTGCTATTAATAAAATTGTCAAACGTGCCCCTCAGTGTGGTTCCTTCCTGTGTTTGGCATCGTACACGTGAGCTGTCAAAACTTAATTCGCTATGACAGTGGCCTCAGAAATCAGAATGAGTTAATACACAAATTGTTAAATTGTTTAAAAGTAAAACATCTACGGACTGTGATGGTATTGACATGCTCTTAGTCAAAACTATTATTGAATGCTTAGTGAAACCACTGACGTATATCTGTAACCTGTCTCTCCAAACAGGTATATTTCCCAATGCAATGAAAATAGCTAAAGTAATTCCGATATACAAGACGGGTGACAGAGGGGAATTCTCAAACTATAGACCAATTTCACTATTGCCGCAATTTTCCAAGATACTTGAAAAAATATTCTGAGAGAATTGACAACTTCATACTGAAGAATAATTTATTGTGTGAGCAGCAATATGGGTTCAGACACAAGAGGACAACTGCATTTGCTCTAATGGAATTTATAGAAAAAATATCAACTGCCATTGAAAATAAAGAGTATTCAGTTGGGGTATTCCTGGATCTTAAAAAAGCATTTGATACAGTGGATCATAATTTATTATTAAAGAAACTACAAAATTGTGGAATTAGTGGGGTAGTACTGTCCTGGTTATGTAGTTACTTAAAGAATAGATATCAGTATGTATGCGTTGGTAACAAAAACTCACAGTTACTGAAGGTTACTTGTGGAGTCCCACAGGGTTCAGTTTTGGGGCCATTGTTATTCAATATGTATATAAATGATATATGCAAAGTTTCGGAAAAAATGGATTTAATATTGTTTGCCGATGACACTAATTTATTATGCAGTGGAAGCAATTTGGAACAACTTTTGGATACACTCGGAAAGGAATTAGGAAAGCTTAAACAGTGGTTTGATTCAAACAAATTAATGCTCAAATTAGGTAAGACAAAATTTATAGTTTTTAACAACCATCACAACAACTTAGTATCTAAACTCAGTGTAAATGGTGTAGAGATTGAAATGGTATCCGAAACTAAATTTCTTATAGTAATAATTGATAATAAACTGTGTTGGTCACATATTAATTATATTAAAGGTAAAATATCTAAATCAATCGCAATACTACACAGAGTGAAATATTTGCTGAATCAACCCACGCTATATACCTTGTATCATTCATTAATACTCCTATATGACATATTGTCCGGCTCAGGAGACACACACGCAGGCTCAGAATAGATTTAACAGCTTTATTTAACAGACAGGTATGAATGTATGCGTGTGTGGGATATGTATATGTATTGAGGGAGAACTTCAGTGCGCAGGCAGCAGAGCAGATCGTCGTACAGCCGGGCAACCCTATAATGACAAAGCAGAGGGACAAGGTAAAGGGCACCACACCTATACAGGACTGTGAGAATGACTGCTGCTTACTTGGAATGAAAGGTGGCTGGCGTTGGCAAGGAAAGAGCCCAGGAGACAGCGACCTGCGGAGCCTGTGGCAACGGCGTGGATGAAGTGGCGAGGATGAGGGTCCGCCGCTGAGGAATCCACCTGTGCACAGGGGAGAGGACTGTAGAGAAGAGGTAAGATGCTTACGGATGAGCGTTGTCTTGCTGGTAATGGGGGTTCCAACAGCGAAGACGAGCCGAGGGGAACAGACGGCTTCAGGCCAAAGCACAGGGCTGAGTGGATTAAATAGTTCACCTCTGACGAGGCGCAGGTGTGCGCACAGCAGGGGCCAATGATGAGTGGCGAGTCATGACAGTACTCCCCCCACCAGCAGCACCTCCTGGTGCTGGTTTATCCGGGTGCGTCCAATGGAACTCCGTGATGAGACCCTTGTCCAGAACCAAGGAAGAGCGCACCCATTGCCTCCACTCAGGGCTGAAACCCTCCCAGTCCACCAGGTACTGCAGCCCGCGACCTCGGCGCCGAGAGTCCAAGATGGCAGTGACTCTCCAGGCCGGGTGGCCATCGACCATGAGGGGCGCGGGCGGCGCTGCGGGCGGGGGGCAGAGGGGATCGGACACCACCGGTTTGATCTTGGAAACGTGGAAGGTGGGGCAAATACGGAGGGGGGGGGGATGGTCACATGCACAGCCACCGGGTTAATGATTTTGGAGATTGTGAAGGGTCCAATGAAGCGCTGAGCCAGTTTCTTCTTCTCACCCTTCAGGTTGACGTTATGAGCGGATACCCAAACTTGCTGACCCACCTGGTAGGCGGGAGCCGGTCTCCTGTGACGGTTCGCTGTAGTGCTATTGCGTGCAGCAGTGCGCAGCAGCGCATCGCGCGTCTTGGACCAAAGACTCCGGCACCGCCTCAGGTGTGCCTGGATGGAGGGAACCGCCAACTCACCCTCCTGCACCGGGAACAAAGGTGGATCGTATCCCAGGGAAGCCTTGAAAGAGGACATACCAGTAGCAGAAGATTGAGTGGAGTTGTGGGCATATTCTACCCAGGCCAGGTGCGTGCTCCAAGAGGCCGGGTTGGAGATGGTGATGCAGCGGAGGGCAGCTTCCAGCTCCTGGTTGGCCCGTTCGCATCGCCCGTTGGACTGCGGGTGATGGCCGGAGGAGAGGCTTACAGTGGCCCCCAGGGCGTTACAGAAGCATTTCCACACCTCAGAGACGAATTGAGGCCCCGATCCGACACGACATCCACCGGTATCCCATGCAGTCTGACCACGTGTTGGACCAGGAGATCCGCTGTCTCCCGTGCCGTAGGGAGGCCCCGCAGCGGCACGAAGTGGGCGGCCTTGGAGAAATGGTCGACGATGGTCAGCACTGTGTCGTAGGTGTTGGAGACTGGGAGACCGGTGACGAAGTCGAGGGCTATGTGGGACCAGGGCCTGCCAGGGATCGGCAGGGGCTGGAGCAGACCCGCGGGGGGAGCGTTACCTGACTTGCCGGTGGCACAGACTGGGCAGGCCCGGACGTAGTTGGCGGCGCCCTTCTGCAGACCAGGCCACCAGAAGGACCGCTGGAGGAGATCGACCAGCCGGGAGACCCCAGGATGACAGGCGAACTTGGAGGTGTGGATCCAGTGGATAACCTCCCCCCGAACCGAAGATGGAACGAATAGCCTCCCCTCCGGTCCGCCACCAGGGTCCGGTTCTGTCTCCTGCACCTTCCGGATCTTGTCCTCAATGGCCCAGGACATCGCCCCCACAATACACGAGCCGGGCAGGATAGTGTGTGCCGATTCCTCAGACGTCTCAGGAGCAAATTGCCTGGAAAGGGCGTCAGGCAAGCCGTTCTTCGAACCCGGGTGGTACGTGATGGTGAAGCGAAAACGGGCAAAGAACGAGGACCAACACGCCTGGCGGGCGTTCAGACGTTTGGCAGATCTCAAGTACTCCAAGTTATTATGGTCCATTAGCACTATGAACTGCAAAGCAGCCCCCTCCAGCCAATGGCGCCACTCCTGCAGAGCGAGCTTGATCGCGAGGAGCTCCCTGTCCCCGACGTCATAATTGCGCCCGGCCGGCGACAGGCATCGAGAGAAGAAGGCGCAGGGTCGCTTGGCTCCGTCGGCGGGCGACCGCTGGGACAGCACCGCCCCCACCCCTGTATCAGACGCGTCGACCTCCACCAAGCACTGCAGCGCGGGGTCGACCTGGGTAAGGACCCGGGAGGAAGAGAACTCCGTCTTGAGTGCTTGAAACGCTGCAGCTGCCTCTTCGGTCCACCGGAAGGGGGTCTTGGGCGAGGTGAGGCGGGTCAATGGGCCGACAATGGCGCCGAAGTTAGGTACGAAGCGGCGGTAGAAATTGGCGAATCCTATGAATTGTTGTACTTGCTTCCTGGAGGTCGGCGTGGGCCAGTCGACCACCGCTTTGACCTTCGCGGGGTCGGGAAGGACTTGGTCGTGTGAAATGACAAACCCCAGGGAGGAGGTGGTCTTGGCATAGAATTCGCACTTTTCGGCCTTGACGTACAACCTGTTCTCAAGCAGCCGCTGCAAGACCCACCTCACGTGGACCCGGTGTTCCTCTCGTGACCTGGAGAAGATTAGGATGTCGTCTAGGTATACAAAGACGAAGAGGCCGAGGAAATCACGAAGGACGTCGTTAATGAGGCGCTGAAATACTGCGGGGGCATTGGTTAATCCGAACTGCATCACCAGGTATTCGAAGTGGCCAGTTGGCGTTCGGAAGGCTGTCTTCCACTCATCTCCCTCCTGGATCCGGACGAGGTGGTAGGCGCTGCGGAGGTCCAGCTTAGTGAACCAGGTCGCCCCCTGGAGGGAGTGGAAAGCGGTGTCCATCAACGGCAGTGTAGCGGTCCTTCTCCGTGATGTCGTTGAGGGCCCGATAGTCAATACAGGGGCAGAGAGAACCGTCCTTCTTGGATACGAAGAAGAACCCAGCGCCGAGCGGGGACGAAGAGGGGCGGATGATTCCCGCGCTGAGCGACTCCTTCAGGTAGGCGTCCATCGCCTCCCTCTCTGGCGCTGACAGGCTATATAGATGCCCAGAGGGTAAGGGAGCCCCCGTGTGGATGTTAATTGCACAATCGTAGGGACGGTGAGGGGGAAGCGACATTGCCTTGGACTTACTGAAGACGAGGCCCAGATCGTGAAACTCCGGAGGCACCAGGGTGAGATCCGGCGGTGCAGTGTCCTTGGCCAGAGGGGGTGAGGATGGGACGCAGGCTGCGGACTGAAGGCAGGTGCCCATGCAAAACGAACTCCAGGCGGCAATCCCTCCGGCCTGCCAATCCAGCACCGGGTTGTGTAGACGTAGCCAGGGGTAGCTTAGGATGACTGGTGAGACAGAGGAGGGCAGGACATAAAGGACAAGATCCTCCTGATGGTTACCTGAGATGATTGCAGGAATAGGCTTGGTCCGATGGGTCACACGTCCGAGGGGTGCATGAGAGAGGGTGATTAGGCTGAGCGGAGTTGGCAGAGGGTGGCAGGGGATGCCCAATTGGGTTGCCAGGCTCTTAGAAATAAAACTCTGCTCTGCTCCTGAGTCCACCAGTGCGTGAGTAAGATGCCCCATGGCGTTGTGACAGAAACGGATGGGCAAAGAAAGACTAGTGAGGGGTTTTGTCCGGTTAGAGTCCGCGAGGCCCCCTACAGTGACTCGCGGACCTCCCCGTTTGGCTTTTCCGGACAATTCTCCACGGTGTGTTGGCTGCCTCCGCAATACATGCACAGGCCCAACTTCCAGCGGCGTTGTTTCTCCGCTGGAGGGAGCTTTGACCGGCCAACCACCATTGCCTCCGATTCCTCGGGGGACTCCTGTGGCGGCAACACCAGGGGGCGAGCTTGAGGTGTGCGAACGGAGCCTCCTCACGAGCGGTTGGTCGACTTCCGCTCGGAGGAACGCTCACGCAGCCTGTTATCCAAGCTAACCGCTACGGAGATTAGCTCCGAGAGTGTCTCCGGGAGATCTCGGCCGGCCAATTCATCCCTCAGACCAGAACTGAGGCTGCGGAGGAAGATGCCACAGAGAGACGCCTCACCCCAGCCTACTTCCTCTGCAGCGACCCGGAAGTCGATGGCGTAGTCCGCCGCTGACCGGCTTCCCTGCTGGAGAGTAAGGAGACGGTCAGTGAGGACACTATCGAGCCGGGAGTGGTCAAACACTTCGAGGAAGCTTTGCACGAACTGGTTATAGGAGAGTTTCGCGTAACTGGGCTTCGCCATTACGGCGTAAGCCCAAGTTAACGCTCGCCCCTCCAGGAGGTTGCCTATGTAACCAATCCGGCTATGGTCTGAGGGGAAGTCCCCGGGAATGCGCAGGAACACCGACTCACACTGCATTATAAACCCCCGAGCTCCGCCAAGCTTCCCGTTGAAACGGGCCGGAGTCGGGATCGGTGTGAGCCGGGTTGGCGTTCCCGCAGCAGACTGGCCAGCCACTGGAGCGACAGGAGCTAACCCTCCCTGGTGAGCCGGGGGGAACGCCTGCTGGGGGTCCAGGCGGTCTAACCAGTGAGTAATTGAGGTCAAATGATTCAAAATTACCTGCTGTTGGTGGGCTATTAAATCTACTCGAGCCTCGAGGGTGGAGAGACGGCGTGCGAGCCCGCTGTCTGCCGAGCCGCTCTGCTGAAGCCGTACTGACATATTGTCCGGCTCAGGAGACACACACGCAGGCTCAGAATAGATTTAACAGCTTTATTTAACAGACAGGTATGAATGAATGCGTGTGTGGGATATGTATATGTATTGAGGGAGAACTTCAGTGCGCAGGCAGCAGAGCAGATCGTCGTACAGCCGGGCAACCCTATAATGACAGAGCAGAGGGACAAGGTAAAGGGCACCACACCTATACAGGACTGTGAGAATGACTGCTGCTTACTTGGAATGACAGGTGGCTGGCGTCGGCAAGGAAAGAGCCCAGGAGACAGCGACCTGCAGAGCCTGTGGCAACGGCGTGGATGAAGTGGCGAGGATGAGGGTCCGCCGCCGAGGAATCCACCTGTGCACAGGGGAGAGGACTGTAGAGAAGAGGTAAGATGCTTACGGATGAGCGTTGTCTTGCTGGTAATGGAGGTTCCAACAGCGAAGACGAGCCGAGGGGAACAGACGGCTTCAGGCCGAAGCACAGGGCTGAGTGGATTAAATAGTTCACCGCTGACGAGGCGCAGGTGTGCGCGCAGCAGGGGCCAATGATGAGTGGCGAGTCATGACACTATACATGACATATTGTACTGAAGTATGGAGAAATACATATAAAACAAACATATATCCAGTCTTTATGCTTCAGAAGAGAGCTATTAGAATAATAAACAAAGCTGCTTACAGGGAACCAACAAACTCACTTTTTCTTAAATTAAAAGCTCTCAAGTTGAAAGATCTGGTTGACTTTAAAACTGCAGTAATAATGTTTAAAGTGAAGAATCTATCACTGCCCGCAAATATCCAAAAGTTGCTCCAAATAAGGGAGAAACAATATCATTTCAGAGGAACATGTATATTTCAAAAACTTTCAGTGAGAACTACCACCAAGCAACACTGTGTTTCAGTGCAAGGAGTCAGATTATGGAACGATTTTGGAGTTGAATTAAAATCATGTACAACGCTTGGACAATTTAAACAAAAACTAAAGGAAGAAATACTCCAAACATATATACAAGCTGACATGTAAAATCCCATAAGTATTGTCATATCCAGTCTGCGTTGTGTTGTAGCTTAGTTTTTTTTGTCACATTTTGTCTTAGCTTTGTTCTGAATTGTAATCGCTCTTGTTTTGTTTTTCTTTTGAATTCTTGGATGGAATATGGGTGGGCAATATAAGCTGCGGCTTCAGCCATCACCCATTTCGGATAACTTATGTTGAACTGTATAATCAGAGGAGTTATTGTCTAATTTGACCTTGTTGGATTTTCTTTCCCCCTTTGTTATATTATTCTGTTTCTTTTTTTAATCTTTACTTTTAATCTATCTGAAATAAAGATTCATTCATTCATTCATTCAAAAATCTCAAAATTATCAAGATATTCTAGAGAGAAATGTGCTGCCCAGTGTCAGACAGCTTGGTCTCAGTCGCAGGTCATGGGTCTTGCAACAGGATAATGACCCAAAACACACAGCTAAAAACACCCAAGAATAGCTAAGAGTGAAACATTGGACTATTCTAAAGTGGCCTTCTATGAGCCCTGATCTAAATCCTATAGAACATCTGTGGAAGGAGCTGAAACATGCCGTCTGGAGAAGGCACCCTTCAAACCTGAGACAACTGGAGCAGTTTGCTCATTAGGAGTGGGCCAAAATACCTGCTGAGAGGTGCAGAAGTCTCACTGACAGTTATAGAAATCATTTGATTGCAGTGATTACCCAAAAAGGTTGTGCAACAAAATATTAAGTTAAGGGTACCATCATTTTTGTCCAGGCCTGTTTCATGAGTTTGTTTTTTAAAATAATTCTGTTGAACCACAATTGTGGTGGAACCACAATTCAAAAGCATTGTCTGATTTTCACTGGTTAATTTTCATAGAATTTTTTATTTATTACCACTTTTGTCAGATTCAAGTTATTTCTGTGACCATTGTGGTTTTTTCTTTCATTTACAGAAGGGTACCAACAATTTTGTATTTTGAATGGAATCTGGTACTGGTACTATTTGACATAATTCTGGACCCAGGGGACAAAACACAGACTCGAGTGAAGTACAATTATCCTTTTATTGCTAACAGTGCTCGTGTATGCGTGCGTGTATGTACAGTGCGTGTTGAGTGAAGTGTAGGACTCACTCAACACTTCAGCAGCAGAAGAGCAGCAGAGTCCTGCTGCTCTTCCCCCAGCAGGACGCTGTACGGCGTCCTGCTGGGGGAAGAGCAGGACGCCGTACAGCCTGGCAACCCTATAACGATAAAGCAGAGATGTTAGCTCAGTCCCTGGGCAAAGAGCGTGATAATAATGACAGCTTACTTTGCAGGTGGTCGTGGTTGAGCTCAGGTTGGCCTTGAGGGCTACAGCCAGGGAGACAGTGTCTGGCTCTTGTGCGGGGAGGTGAGCGAGTAGCCCTGTAGCAGCGGTGGAAGCAGAACCGCCGCCGGGGAGAGAGGAATCCGCCGCCAGGGAGATCCACCTGTGCACAGGGGAAGATGAACTTGACAAAGGTGAGTCAATGTTTGCTTACATGAAGCGTAGAGTTGGTCTGGAGTTCAGACGATGAGCCAGGACGTGGCTGTTGACGTGAGGCGTGTCGTAGGGAGTTTGACAGACGGCTCCATGCCGAGTCACAGGCAGGTCTGGCTTTTAAAGCCCGCTGGTGATTGGCAGCAGGTGTGCGTGCAGCTGAAGTTGATGATGGCCCTGAGGGAGCCATGACACCATTTCTACTATTATACTTCCAAGTACATTCAAAAGTGAGTTCTTTAATATTTTTACTTCAGTGGAAATTGTGCTACTTTAGTTTTGGCACTTTATCTGTACTTTAACTTAAAAAGCAAAGAATTTGAGAACTTTCTCCACCACTGCTAAAAACAACGGGGTGTACAACTTGTTTTGTCATAACATATTGCTGTGTCGTGCTAGACGTTGCCGGTGTCAAAGCAGATGCTGGTCAGACTCTAGAACAAAAATACACACAATGTAAGTACATGCACAGCATGAAAGTGCAACATGAAAACAACTTTTTAACCAGGATGAACACTAGCTTATTTCATCAGATGTTGTCAACACAGGCGCAAAATACAAGCAGAGCACGGAGTCAGCGTTGATGGCTAACAAGCTAGCTCATTGTCTTCATACAGGAAACAATGGTATTGTTTGTTCAATTCAATTCAATTCAATTCAACTTTATTTATATAGCGCCATTTCACAACAGTCATCTCATAGCACTATCAACTGTAGGGGGAACCCCCACAGTTGCAGAAAGACCCCAGCAGGTTCAGGTTCAGGTTGAGGTTACTTTATTTGTACCCGTAGGTAGATTTGTTTTGCAGTCTGGTGACATCCATATTTACAAGGCACAAATTACATTCAACATAGACACAAACACAGGCACATATGAAGCTGACTATAAACATGATAAAAATACTCAAGGCTCCATCAATCAGGGAATAAAGACAAAGAGATGAGAGAAAAACCAGAGGTAAGAGAGAAGGGTCCTATTAAAAAGTTAAAAACTAGTCAAAGAGGTTAAAAACTCAAATTTCTAAAACCCAATAAAATATTTAGAACCCAAATAACATCCTACAAAAATAAGTAAATATAAAATGGAGTTAATAAATAGGTACCTAAATTATGTGCAATATATTGTTACAACTTGTTCAACTCTTTGACAGCAGCAGGAACAAAGCTGTATTTGTAGTGCTGGGTTTTACTTTTTGGGACAGCAAACCTCCGTCTTGAGGGAAGAAGCTGAAAGTTGCAGTGCAAAGGGTGGGAGTCATCATTTAAAATGGAGGTAGCAATCCTCTGTACCTGTCTGGTGTACAGGGATGTCAGGCTCAGCTGTGACTCACCAAGCAAACGACTGGACCATCTAACTACCTGATCCAAGGATTTCCTCTGTTTCAGTTTTATCTGACCAAACCATGACACTAAAGAAAAGGATAAAACAGATTCAATAAAAGCCCGATAAAACATTGTCATTATGGTTCGGTCAATTTGGAAGCGTGCAAGTTTTCTCAAGCAATGCAAATGTTGCTGACCCTTTTTGCACACCCTTTCACAGTTCTCTTTAAAGTTTAACCTCTTGCACTCCGGTGTACCGCGGGCGGACACGTCTCTGCGTCCTAGAGCGCACGAGGGCGCCCTCACTGTGCGTCCTAGTGTGCACTGGAAAAAAAGCTGCATTTCCGTTCTTCCACTACAGACACAGCCACGAACAGAAAGCCAAAGGAGTGCTTTGATTGGTTTAGATGTGATTGACCTTTCATTCGACTAACAAGAGCCTTGAATTGGGTTTCTGAAACCTTGAAGAACCAATGACTGAAAACCTAGCAAGAAGGACCCGCCTACCAACGGCTGCGAATACAGCGAGCCAATTGAAGCACAGAATTTCGAAAGCGTGCGTCCCTTGCAAAATCTGTTTTGTGTAAGGCTGGGTGAAGAGAGACTGACTGCTGTAGCAGATGAAAAAAGGACCCGCAGGAAGAACCGCCACTGCCCCAGCAGCACGGAGACCACCCACAAGTGCGACCTGTGTGACAGGGACTGCCATTTGCGCATCGGCCTGTTCAGCCACAGGCGGTGCTGTCCCAGCAGAGTAGACGTTTAGGATTCTCTTCCATGGTCATCATAGACCGACGGAGGCCGACGACGAAGGCTGGGTGACGCACACGCGTTCGCCAGTCTTTTTTTCTTACTACTGTTATTTGTTTTGAAAAATCGTCCGCCAAAACCGCAATCATGGAAGCGCAAAACCGCAATAATGGAATTATGGTTTGACCGGGTCGCGTGACCAGAACTACGAGTCCGTAACAAGCGGACCAGCGTCATGTTCGTCTGACAATGAGGAAGAGAAGTTCGCCAGCTGACATAACGTTCGGCTCAGGAGACGCACACACACAGGCTCAGAGTAGTTCAAACTGTTTATTAACAACAGGGATGTTTGGGTGCGTGTCTGCGGAATGTTAATGTGTTGGTGGTGGCGTCTGCTTCGGACCCAGAGGCAGGAGACCGTTCAGCCGGCAACCCTATGGGAGAAATCAGACACAGGGTGATGAGCACACACCAACACAGGAGGAGAATAGGTGAGGGAGAGAAGCTTACTTGTTAGGACAGATGACTGGCGCTTCAAGGATGGAAGCCCGGGAGACAGCCACCTGCAGGGCTCGGTGCAGCAGCGAGGAGAGACGAGGGACGGGATTGTGCACAGGGGAGCAGACTGGAGAGATGAGGTAAGTGATTTTCTTACCGGTGACGAGGATGCTGAAGAGAATGTGGTAGAAGCCCATGGAAGGGAAATGAAGTCTACGGCTTCAGACCGAAGCTCAGGGCGAGGCGGCTTATATCCCTCGCCGCTGATGACTGACAGGTGTGTGAGCAGGTGGCGCCGTTGATGAGCGGCGCGGCGTGACAGTACTCCCCCCTCTAGCAGCGCCTCCTGGCGATGGCTTATCCGGGTGCGCTCGGTGGAAGTCCGCGATGAGCGATGGGTCCAACACAAACGACGGGGGCACCCACTGTCGATGCTCGGGCCCATAGCCCTCCCAGTCCACCAAGTATTGCAACCCACGACCCCGGCGCCGGGAGTCCAGGATGGAGGAGACGGACCAGGCCGGATGGCCACCAACCATCCGGGGTGCGGGTTGTGCTGCAGGAGGAGGGCAAAGGGGGTCGGTAACTGCCAGCTTCACCTTTGACACGTGGAAAGTGCGATGGATGCGGAGGGAGGGGGGAATAGCCACGCGCACAGCCACCGGGTTGATAATCCGGGTGATGGGAAAGGGACCCATGAAGCGCTGTGCCAGCTTTCTCCTCTCGCCTTTTAGGGTGACGTCCTGGGTGGAAACGTAGACAAGTTGCCCAACTCTGTACGCCGGGGCAGGTCTTCTACGCCGGTCCGCCACGGTCCTGTTGCGCTCCGCTGTGCGTAAAAGCGCATGACGCGCGGCGGCCCAGGTGGAGCGGAACTGCCTCACGTGCGCCCTAACTGACGGGACAGTTACCTCGCTCTCCTGCACTGGAAGCAGCGGGGGGTCATAACCCAGGGACGCCTTGAAGGGGGACATCCCCGTTGCAGAAGAGCGGGCGGTGTTGTGGGCGTACTCCACCCAGGCGAGATGGTTGCTCCATGACGTCGGCTTGGATCTTGCAACACAGCGGAGCGCAGCCTCCAGCTCCTGATTGGTCCTCTCACACTGCCCGTTAGACTGGGGGTGATGGCCGGAGGAGAGGCTCACCTTGGCTCCGATGGCGTTGCAAAAGGACCTCCAAACCTCGGATGAAAATTGGGGACCCCGGTCCGAGACCACGTCCACCGGAATCCCGTGCAGCCTGACCATGTGTTGGATGAGGAGGCCCGCCGTCTCCAGGGCGGTAGGGAGACCTCGTAGGGGGACGAAGTGTGCCGCCTTGGAGAAACGGTCCACGATGGTCAGGATGGTGTTAAAGGAGCTGGAAATGGGGAGTCCGGTGACGAAATCCAGTGCGATATGCGACCAGGGCCTGCCGGGGATGGGCAGAGGCTGGAGCAGACCCGCTGGAGGGGCATTTCCTGACTTGCTGGTGGCACAGACTGGGCAAGCCCGGGTGTAGCGGGCTGCATCCCTCCGCAGGCCTGGCCACCAAAAAGACCGTTGGAGGAGGCTGATCATCCGGGAGGTGCCGGGATGACAGGTGAGCCGGGAGGTGTGGAGCCAGTGGATGACCTCTCCTCGGACCGCAGACGGGACGAACAGTCTTCCCTCCGGTCCGCCGCCAGGATCAGGTTCCACCTCCTGTGCCTTCCGGATCTTTGCCTCGATATCCCACGAGATGGCTCCCACGACGCACGACCTGGGCAGGATGGAGTGGGGCGTCTCCTCCGATTCCACGGGAGTGAACTGCCTAGAGAGGGCGTCAGGCAGGCCGTTCTTAGAGCCAGGCCTGAAGGTGATAGAAAATTGGAACCTGGCGAAGAACAGAGACCAGCGCGCCTGGCGGGCGTTCAGGCGCTTGGCAGATCGTAAATACTCCAAGTTCTTGTGGTCCGTAAGGACCACAAACGGCAGGTTCGCCCCCTCTAGCCAGTGGCGCCACTCCTGCAGGGCGAGCTTGATGGCCAAGAGCTCTCTGTCCCCCACATCGTAGTTCCTCTCCGCCGGGGACAAGCGCCGGGAGAAGAAGGTGCACGGTCACTTGGCGCCATCGTCCGGTGACCGCTGGGACAGCACTGCTCCCACTCCCGTGTCCGAAGCGTCTACCTCGACGATGCACTGCAGCGCGGGGTCGACCTGGCGAAGGACCCGGGAGGAGGAGAATTCCGCCTTCAGCGCCTCAAAGGCGGCAGCGACCTCTTCGGTCCACCGGAACGGGACCTTCGGGGACATGAGGCGGGTCAGTGGTCCAACGATGGTACTGAAGTTGGGGACAAAGCGGCGGTAGAAATTGGCGAAGCCAACAAATTGCTGCACCTGCTTCCGGGATGCAGGTGTAGGCCATTCCACCACCGCCTTTACCTTCTCTGGGTCAGGGAGCACCTTATCGTGGGCGATGATGAACCCCAGGAAGGACGTACTCCTGGCGTAAAATTCACACTTTTCTGCCTTTACGTACAGACGATTCTCCAGCAGCCTTTGGAGGACCCGCCTCACGTGGACCTGGTGCTCATCCCTGGACTTGAAGAAGATGAGAATATCGTCCAGGTAGACGAACAGGAAAAGGCCAATGAAGTCCCGGAAGACGTCATTAATGAGGCACTGGAAGACTGCAGGAGCGTTGGTCAACCCGAACGGCATCACCAGGTATTCAAAGTGGCCGTTCGGGGTACGGAAGGCCGTTTTCCACTCATCTCCCTCCCGGATCCGGACGAGGTGGTAAGCGCTGCGTAGGTCCAGCTTGGTGAACCAGGTCGCCCCCTGGAGGGAGTGGAAAGCAGTGTCCATGAGAGGCAGGGTGTAACGGTCCTTCTCCGTGATATTATTGAGGGCCCGGTAGTCGATACAAGGGCGGAGGGACCCATCCTTTTTTCCCACGAAGAAGAACCCTGCCCCCACGGGTGACGATGATGGGCGGATTATCCCGGCGTTTAATGACTCCTTCAGATATGTGTTCATCGTCTCCTTCTCCGGCGCTGACAGGCTGTAGAGCCGACCAGAAGGTAATGGCGCCCCCTGGCGGAGGTTGATGGCACAGTCGTAGGGCCGATGAGGGGGAAGAGACATAGCTTTCGCTTTACTGAACACCATACCCAGGTCGTGAAACTCCGGAGGCACCAGGGACAGGTCCGGGGGTGCAGCGTCCGTCGCGGGGGGAGGAGCGGACGGCGAGCAGGCAGCGGACTGGAGGCAGGTGCCCAGGCAAAATGTACTCCATGCCGATACCCCAGCTGATCTCCAATCCAGGACTGGATTGTGAAGGCGGAGCCAGGGATACCCCAGGATGACGGGCGACACAGAGTTGGGAAGGACGTAAAAGGTCATCTCCTCCCGGTGGTTTCCCGAGATGATGACCGGTAGGGGGACAGTTAGATGTGTTACTCTCCCAAGGGTGGCACGGGAGAGGTGGACTAGGGAGATGGGAGTGTTGAGTGCCTGGCAGCGGATGCCCAATTGGGTTGCCAGGCTTTGTGAAATGAAGCTGCCTTCTGCGCCCGAATCCACCAGTGCGTGGGTGAGGTGCCCAGTGGGGTTATGGCAGAAACGGATGGGCAGCTTCAATTGGGTGAGTGATCCTAACCGATTGACGTCCGCGAGGCTTCCAACAGTGACTCGCGGACCCCACCGACTGGCTTTCCGTGGACAACGCTCCACGGTGTGTTGGTCGCCTCCGCAATACATGCAGAGGCCCAACTCACGGCGGCGTTGTTTCTCCACAGGGGAAAGTTTAGTCCAGCCCGTCACCATCGGCTCCGACTCCTTGGGGCACGATGCTGGCGGCGCCGCCAGGGGGCGAGCTTGGAACAGGTGCGGCGAGGCTTCACGAGGGCGAGAAGAAGAAGACTTCCGCCCCAAGAAGCGCTCGCGCAGCCTGTTATCCAAACTTACCGCTAAGGACGTCAGCTCCGCTAGCGTCCCAGGGATATCCCGACCAGCCAGTTCATCCCTCAGATCACTATTGAGGCTGCGGAGAAACAGGCCACAGAGGGAGCGTTCCTCCCAGCCCAATTCCTCCGCCGCTACCCGGAAGTCAACCGAGTGGTCCGCTGCCGACCGGCTTCCCTGCTGGAGAGCGAGAAGCCGATCGACCTGGACCGTTTCGGTTAGAGAATGGTCAAAGACCTCCAGAAAGCGCCTCACGAATTGATCATAGGTGAGGGTGGCATAACTGGGCCTCGCCATTACGGCGTAGGTCCAAGTTAACGCACGCCCCTCCAGAAGATTCCCTATGTAACCAATTCGGCTGTGATCCGAGGGAAAATCTCCGGGCACACGGTGGAACACGGAGTCACACTGCATAATGAACCCCCGCGCTCCGCCGAGCTTACCGCTAAAGCGGGCGGGGGTCGGAATCGGTGTGAGCCGAACCGGTGCCACTGGAGCCGGCTGGACGGCCGCTGGAACAGCAGGAGCCGCGCCACCCTGGCGAGTCGGGAGGAACGGCTGTTGGGGGTCCAAGCGGTTCAATCGGTTAGTTAATTCTAATAATTGATTAAGAACCACCTGTTGCTGATAAACAATCTGATCCACCCGAGCCTCGAGGATGGTAAACCGGTGTGCGAGCCCGCCGTCTGCCGAGCCGCTCTGCTGAAGCCGTACTGACATAACGTTCGGCTCAGGAGACGCACACACACAGGCTCAGAGTAGTTCAAACTGTTTATTAACAACAGGGATGTTTGGGTGCGTGTCTGCGGAATGTTAATGTGTTGGTGGTGGCGTCTGCTTCGGACCCAGAGGCAGGAGACCGTTCAGCCGGCAACCCTATGGGAGAAATCAGACACAGGGTGATGAGCACACACCAACACAGGAGGAGAATAGGCGAGGGAGAGAAGCTTACTTGTTAGGACAGATGACTGGCGCTTCAAGGATGGAAGCCCGGGAGACAGCCACCTGCAGGGCTCGGTGCAGCAGCGAGGAGAGACGAGGGACGGGATTGTCCGCCGCCGAGGAATCCACCTGTGCACAGGGGAGCAGACTGGAGAGATGAGGTAAGTGATTTTCTTACCGGTGACGAGGATGCTGAAGAGAATGTGGTAGAAGCCCATGGAAGGGAAATGAAGTCTACGGCTTCAGACCGAAGCTCAGGGCGAGGCGGCTTATATCCCTCGCCGCTGATGACTGACAGGTGTGTGAGCAGGTGGCGCCGTTGATGAGCGGCGCGGCGTGACACCAGCAACACTGCTGTTGTGAACAGGCAAGTGTTATAAGCTAAATTATTCTTTATCCCTGAAAATTGTAATCAAAAATGACTTTTGACCAATCAGTAAATTACAACTGTGTGTTTTAGACCGCGGCGCACGAAGTCCGAAGTCCGTGCGCCACGGTACACGGTTCGAGCGCCGCGTCCGGACCGTGAACGCCCCCCCCCCCCACCCGCTACTCTTCTGTAGCGGATTGCAGATATATTGCAGATATTTCAGTACAACTGTGCGTAGTAGACCGCGGGGACTGTGCGCCGTGATCGCCACATGACTGTTCCATCATGTGGCGATGGGCGATGTCCGTCCTCTGTAGCGGGGGTGTGGGGTGGGGTGGGAGTTGTTATCTTCTACATTACAGATATTTTACAATAATTTTTAGTGCACTGTAGGTTATTTTTTCTTGTAAAAAAAAAGCCACACATTTTTTACGTGGCATGCTTCTTTGTATGTGGGGGGCTTGTTTGTTCATTCATTCATGAATGAATGAATAAACAACCCCCCCCCCCCACACACACAGCCCTGAGTGTCACCTTTCATTAGAGCCCAAAATGAAGCTTCTATATTGAATCATTCAAAAGTTACAGACGTTTTTCCAAACTGTGCCATTTGGCACAATTTGGCACAGTTCAAAAACGCCTGGGAACAACCTAAGAAAAAAAGCTGTGTAATATATTCATTTTTTGTGGTATTGTTACAAAATTTTGACCTCAGCTGGATAACACTTGGTTCTACATTTCTGTTGCATTTTCCAGCCCATATCTGACAGCTGTGTGTTATTTGCAAGCATTTGTATCCAAAAAAACACCCAGGCGAAATTTATTTTCTTCAAGTTCAGTATGTTTAGATGACTGTTAGTCAGTGGCCGGAGCACTTAGAGAGATTATGACTGTTTTGCCAAAAAATTCAAAGTATTTTCTTTTAAATGAGACCAACCCCATGAAGATGCTGCAAAGGGTTGAAGAACAGCTTTTGATTTACTTTGGGTACGTTATTTTTTGGCGTTTTTAGGGAAATTGACCAGAGTGCAAGGAGTTAAATTACTATCAATAATCGTCCCAAGATATTTGTAGGATTGTACACATTTGGTGGTCTGGCCTTTTAGTACGGTGACTTTGTGCCTGGGAGTTTTCGTCCTAAAGTCAATAATCATGTCTTTAGTTTTTGTCGTATTCAGCTGCAGGTAGGAATCCTCACACCAGTGAACAAAATCATCAACTACTGGGCCGTGGCCACTCTCACCATCCTGGAGGAGACTGACAATAACTGAGTCATCAGCATACTTTATAATGTGTCTGTTGTCATGCCTGCTCCGACACATGTTTGTATACAGGATGAAGAGTAGTGGTGACAACACACACCCCTGAGGAGAGCCAGTAGAAGAGCACTTTAGGTCAGACAATGTACCATTGACCCTTACTCTCTGCATCCTGTTGGTTAAGAAATCCAGAATCCAACCCACCAGATTATTGCTCAAATCAAATTGTTGCAGGAGCCTTTCAACTAAAATATGAGATTGGATTTTATTAAAGGCGGAGGAAAAGTCCACAAATAAAAGCCTGGCGTGTGTCCCATTAAAATCCAGATTTTTAAAAAGCATGTGTTACGTGTGGCCCTCGCGAGCCACACAAAGAGAGCCGAGGGCGAGCCAGTGAGTTGCGATGTTTTATTAATAGTAGGGGACAGGGGATAAGGAACACGGCCTCGTGGGCCAAAAGGCACAAATACTTATACAGGGTACACTTACAAATAATGCAGCAAGACGAGTAGAGAGCTGGCACCGGGCGTAGGGGTTCCAGCCTTGAGTGTGCTAAGTCGCAGCCCCGAGTGATCGGAACTGCTCCTTCTTATACTCCTCAGCAGCGCCTCAGCTGATGAGGTTTAATTGGGCTCCAGCCGTCCCGTAACTGACAGCTGGGAGCCCGCTGAGACGCTGCCACAGAAAGGACAGGGCTGAGAGAATATGATCTGAGCGCCGGATGGCACGGCGTGTCATCCACGTGACACAGCCCCCCCCTCACGGTCGGACTACGAACGACCCATACCATCCAAGGCCCCCCCCCCCCCACCTAGAGTGGGCGGATGGGGTGCGGAGGGAGAGAATCAGAGGGGAAGAAGAAAAAAAAAAAAACGACAATAACCCAGTACAGAGTACCAGTGGAAACCCTAACACAATACTCCGTAAAATAAGAGAAAAACCCAGAGAAAGGAAAAAAAAGAACAGACAATAAACCAATATCGAGTAAACGGGAAAAAACCCAAACAATATACTCCACAAAATACAACATGGGGAAAAAAAAACCCAGAGTGTTACGTGTGGCTCTGTGGAGCCACACAATGAGAGCCAAGGGCGAGCCAGTGAGTTGTGATGTTTTATTTGTAGCAAGGGGTGAGGGATAAGGAAAGCACAGATACTCATACAACGTAACACTCACGAGTAGTACAGCACCGGAGTAGAGAGCTGGCACCGGGCATAGGGGTACCAAGGCATGAAAACTCACAGCGGGTAACACTCACAAGTTTTGCAGCCAGACGAGTAGAGAGCTGGCACCGGACATGAGGGTTCCAAGACACAAGAACTCATACAAGATGACACTCACAGGTTATACAGTAAGGCGAGCAGAGAGCTGACACCGGGCATAGGGGTTCCAAGGCACAAATACTCTTTACAGGATAATACTCACGAGTAAAGCTGCCAGATGAGTAGAGGACTGGCACCGGACGTAAGGGCTCCAGCCTAACAGTGCTTAAGTCACAGCCCCGAATAATCGAAGCTGCTCCTTTTTATCCTCATTAGCAGCGCCTCAGCTGATGAGGATTAATTGGGCCCCAGCCGTCCCGTAACACAGCTGGGAGCCCGCTGAGACGCTGCCCAATGAGAGACAGGGATGAGAAAGGATGTGGTCTGAGCGCCGGAACCCGGCGTCTCTTCCCATGGTGACAGAGCCTCCCCCTCACGGTCGGGCTCCGAACGACCCGAAACATCCGAGCCCCCCCCCCCCCCCACCTAGGGTGGGCGGAAGGGAGGCAGGACCGGAGGGGGAGAAGCAGAGAGAAAGACAAATAAACCATGAGCAAATACAGAGTACCAGGGCACAGATGGGGAGAATACTGAGCAAGGTCACAGGTAAAACACACTACTCAAATAACACACAAATAATGTTTAGACCGGGGCAAGGAAGAGAGAGAAAAAAAAAACCCATCAAGAAGGTGACAGGAACAAACAAGGCAATTACAGAGTACGGTTGAGAGGGAAACAAAACACATTACTCCATAACGCACAAACAAGGCTAGGAACAGGACAAAAAAATGATGAAAACGCTGAGTACGGATAATAAAAAAAAAACACAATACACAGCGCTATAAAGAACAAAATGAGGCAATCACAGAGTACGGTTGAAAGGGAAACAAAACACATTACTCCATAATGCACAAACTAGGCTAAGACCAGGACAAGAATGGTAAAAACGCTGAGTACGGATAATAAAAAAAACACAATACACAGCGCTAAATATATAGATTCACAGAGGACAGAGAAAAAAAACCCCACCAAGAAGGTGACAAGAAGGTGACAGGAACAAATGAGGCAATTACAGAGTACGGTCGAAAGGGGAACAAAACACATACTCCATAATGCACAAACGAAGCCAGGTACAGGACAAGAATGACGAAAACGCTGAGTATGGATAATAAAAAACACAATACACAGCGCTATGTATATAGAGTCTACCTGGAGGACAAAAACTACACCCGAGTGACCTTAATGCTTACAGAAGGTAAGCGGCACCCGAGGAATATGGCAGGCAGAGTCCAAAAAGGCCGGGATTGTTCCGGTGGTCTCCCCGCCCATTGTCCAGTTGGTGGTCTCCCCGCCCATTGCCCCAGCCGTCCCGTAACACTGACAGCTGGGAGCCCGCTGAGACGCTGCCCAGTGAGAGACAGGGATGAGAAAGGATATGGTCTGAGCGCCGGAACCCGGCGTCTCATCCCGTGGTGACACAGAGAAAAGAAAGAAAACAGACAATGAACCAATATCAAGTACAAGGGAAAAAACCCCCAAACAATATACTCCACAAAATACAACATGGGAAAAAAACCCAGAGAAAAGAAAGAAAACAGACAATGAACCAATATCAAGTACAAGGGGGGAAAAAAACCCAAACAATATACTCCACAAAAAACAACAGGGAAAAAAAAAAACCCAGAGAAGGGAAAGAAAACAGGCAATAAACCAATATAGAGTACAAGGGAAAACCTAAACAATATACTCCATAAAAATACAACAAGAAAAAAAAAACAGAGAAGGGAAAGAAAACAGGCAGTAACCAATATAGAGTACCAGGGAAAACCGAAACAATATACTCCATAAAAATACAATAAGAAAAAAAACCCGGAGAAGGGAAAGAAAAACAGGCAGTAACCAATATAGAGTACCAGGGAAACACCCAAACACAATACCCCATAAAATATAACATGAAAGAAACCCATACAGGCAGAGGATGATTGCAGGGATAACAGCCCAACACACAGGGAAGAAAAACCCCCCACAATACACCATAAACCATGTATAGGTCAACCAACGAAAATCAACCCCGGAGCCCCCAAGATAAAAGGAGAACTCCCAAGGGCGAAAATTAGCCATACGGCCATCCCTCACACAGGAGGGGAAACCCACAAAAAAAAAAAAAATCACACTAAATACGGAACAAAAATAACACCTTAGCTGTACCCACCCAAACATGAGCACAGCAGGAGACATTCAGTTCGGGGGGTCTCCCCGCACCCAGCGTCCATTCCGCTAACGAGGGGTGAAGGAAACAGTTCCGGGGGCCTACCCGAACCCCAGGCCAGAAAACACAGTTCATCGGGAGGCCGAACCAGATCTCCGAACCGAAAGTCTAGCGGGTCGGGCAGCCGTACAAGCGAGCCGAACGGGCATGGCAGGCCCTCCGGCGGCCGACCCGCATCGCTCAACCACCAGGCCCGTAGGGAAGAGGGAAAGGCCCACACGGACCCCGGTGGAAGAGGCATGGGGAAGAACTGATGACGAGAAGACCCAACGACAGACGGCAGGGGATCAGCAACCCCCTCACCAGACCTGGACACCACTGGTGCAGAACCCACGTCGGACCCCGATTGGGTCTCGGACGAACCCATGTCGGACCCCGATTGGGTCTCAGGCGAACCCACTCCGGACCCAGATTGGGTCCCGGGCGAACCTTCGTCAGACCCCGACTGGGCTGGCGCCGCACCAGAACCGACCTCCGACGTCGAACCTGGACCCTCCAGCACCACGAGAGATGGTAAATCCTCACCAGCGACCCTGGGAGAAGGCTCAGGAGAGAAAACAGAACCGGGATCAGGATCACCGGCAGCGCCAGAACCCGGCGAGATAAGCTCGGACGCAGCGGACGGCTGCACCCGGCTCATCTCCCCTAGACACCAAAAAAACATGTAGGTTTAGGGCGCTCGCGCACGCAGCGACCAGCAGCCGGTGGCTTGTCACCAGACTGCAAACCAAATCTACCTACGGGTACAAATAAGTAACAAAAAAAAAAAAAAAAAAAAAAAAAAAAAAAAAAGAGACAGGCTAAAATGCTCAAAGATAAGGAGAAGAAAGATAAAGTAGAGCACTTGCCTGATCTCGGGTTCTGACGCCGTCCAGGACTGCGAAGATCCAGGATCCGGCATCAGGAGGTCATCGTCAGGCTCCCACTCAGCTGCGTCGGGCCCCGCAGCCGGCATGATGGACAGCGCAACTTGAGATTCCTCCGGCACCGGTAACCACGCCGACAGCCCACACGGCGTGGTGGCAGGAGAACCTCGTCCCGCTGGACCGGACCGCTCCTCCGTGGAGACCCGGGGACACTTGGTCGTCGGCGCAGACTCCATGTAGCAATCAGTCTTCCTCCTCAGTCCACGGCGTAGCTGCGGAACCGAAACCGCAGGCCCCCTCCTCATTCCACGATGTTGGCCTGGCGCCAGGGACCGCTCAGCAGAGGGAGACACAAAGGGTGCAGGATTAATGACACAGGCTACAGCAGGTGGTGGGAGTTCGGGGAGCTGCGAACCCCGAATTCTACCTCCAGGAGTTTGACAGAGCAAATCACTAACTAGATGTGAACAAACTGGGACTTGTCTGTCTCCTGGAGGCTGGATGGTGCCTGCTGCAGTGGACGTTGCTTCTCCCTCTCCCCGCCGGGCGGTAACGGAGGACCCCCTGAGAGGACATCGGGGAGCCGCTCGTGTTGTCTCCAGGAGAGGGCTCGCCAGGTCGGGATTCCGGGAGCACACAGCAGTCGGGGAGCGCGTCGAGGAGGAGGGGGTGACAGCCGAGATGAGCCGGCCCTGAAGTGCTGGCGTGACAGCGGAAGGGAGTGGCTCAGGAGACGAGGCTGCGGAATCTCCTCTCAGACGAGGCGTAGGAGTGACAGCTGCGTGGGAGGAAGAGACCTTGCGACAGCCCGGAACTGGATACGGACGGGGTTCATGCTGAGACGATTCGGCAATGTGACGACAGCTATTCCCAGGGGGCGAAGCGAAGGAGAGACCTGGGAATCGCCGCTCCTGAGCAGAGACCGAGACGAGGAGGCCGTTGAACTCGGGGTAGTCTCGTAGCCCTGGACTCCTCTCCACCAATCTTACCGCCGCCGCCACATGCCTCATGATGGTAGACGGGTGCACAGTGGAGCTAGCGGCAACCACTCAGTCCCGGACCTTAACAGCTGTCAGCTGCAGATCTTCCGGGGGAATCCCGAGTGACGTCGTGCTGAACGGGGAAAGCCCTCTGGATGGCGCGAACTCCCAGGCTGAAGTAGAGGCAGGAACGGGATCCCGAAGCGAAGGGCGACGTCTCCTCCTCTTCGGCTTCCTGCCGGGATTTCCCTCTAACCCACGGAGCTCCTCTCGCTGTGCAGCGATGGCGTCCCTCCTGGCACAGACCTCAGGGTGGTTGAAATAGCGAGGGAGACTGTCCAGGAGATTCTCAGCATAGTCCAAATGCCAGCATCTTTCGTTGGAGGTGTCGTACAGGGTGGCGGTGAAGAGCGTCCCGTCGGCATCCTCCAAGATGGCCATCAGCTCGTCGCCCTGGCGCCGAACGTGACCCCGGGGAGACGGCATACTGAAAGAGCTGACACCCAGACAGGAAGGTACAAGTCCAATAGCAAACTCACGGCCGCCGGCAACTCGTTTGGCTGCGACTTACTGTTATGTGTGGCCCTCGCGAGCCACACAAAGAGAGCTGAGGGCGAGCCAGTGAGTTGCGATGTTTTATTAATAGTAGGGGACAGGGGATAAGGAACACGGCCTTGTGGGCCAAAAGGCACAAATACTCATACAGGGTACACTTACAAATAATGCAGCAAGACGAGTAGAGAGCTGGCACCGGGCGTAGGGGTTCCAGCCTTGAGTGTGCTAAGTCGCAGCCCCGAGTGATCGGAACTGCTCCTTCTTATACTCCTCAGCAGCGCCTCAGCTGATGAGGTTGAATTGGGCTCCAGCCGTTACGTAACTGACAGCTGGGAGCCCGCTGAGACGCTGCCACAGAAAGGACAGGGCTGAGAGAATATGGTCTGAGCGCCGGATGGCACGGCGTCTCATCCACATGACAGCATGTTAAACAGAGTGACAGTGGCATCCTCCACTCCTCTGTGAGGCCTATAGGCAAACTGCAGAGGATCCAATACATGTTCAGTCTGCTTTAGGACCTCACATCTGACCAGTTTTTCAAAAATTTTCTTTAAAATTGAAGTCAAAGCAACTGGTCTAAAGTCGTTTACCGTTTTAGGACAGCTGGATTTTGGAACGGGAACAACCACGGCTTCTTTCCAGATCTTAGGCACATGTTGTGTCTGTAAGGACTTATTGAAAATGTAATGAAATATAGGACTCAGTTCATGTGCACAGGACTTTACCAAGCGCCCACATATATTATCAGGGCCCTGACTTTTGTTCACTTTTACAGTGCAGAACTCCCTTTTAACATCCTGCACCTCAATATTAAAGTGCTGATTGTCTTTGAGTTTCTGTTTCGAATCTTGGGTTTCTGTGCTAAAATCAAAGGGGTCAAAATGACCATAAAAACACTTAAGAGCATTAGCCAGCTCTGTGTCTGAATTAAAACCATCTAAAAACACAGCAGTCAGGCGATCCCCTGTGAGCAAGCACTTGGCGACGGTGGAGAGGAAAAACTCCCTTTTAACAGGAAGAAACCTCCAGCAGAACCAGGCTCAGGGAGGGGCAGTCATCTGCTGCGACTGGCTGGGGGGTGAGGGGACAGAGAAGATGAAAAGAACAGACATGTAGAGAGCAAACAGCACGATGGGGACACAATCTATGGGAGAGAACAAACAGATGTTAATGACCAGCAAAAAAAAAAAAAAAAGTTAATTGAGAGTGAAGAAAGGAGTGAGGCCCAGTGCATTATTGGAGGGCCCCCGGCTGACTAAACCTATTAGCACAGGGGTCACCAACCTTTTTGAAACCAAGAGCTACTTCATGGGTATCGAGTCATGTGAAGGGCACCAGCTTGACACACTCCTCTAAAATAACAAATTGTGTGTGTGTGTGGTATATATGACTCTTATATCCCATATCTACATCTGTTAGAACAAGTGGAAATGTTTTGTGACAGCATATGTAAGGAACTTCACACCTGGAAAGGACAAAGGATCTCCCCCGCCGGGTTAAAGTCAATGGACCTCCCAAGACGCAGCGGACTTGACATGGAGATGGACTTGACACCTTTACCCCCTAAGGCGAGAGGAGGAGTTCCCATCACCTCCCAAGACAAGGAGAGGAGATAGCAGAACAATGGGGGGGTTAAGATAACGGGGAGATGTCAGCTTTTTCAATGTGTGGCTCTATGTGTGCTTGTATTTAACCAGCGAGCGGAGCAGAGATCTCTCTCTTGCCTTCTGCCAAGCTCTACACCTGATGAGACTCGATAGAAGAGCTATTCATTAAAAACCCTGTTTTTAATACAAAAATCGCCTCGTTATTTCAGCTCCTCTACAGTGTGTATATATATATATACAGTATATATATATATATATATAATTATCAATAACTTAGAGTGGGTAACAGACAAGATCAATATTCAACACTTTATTTTTATTAATCTCAGCAATTGTTCAGATGATCACTTCTACATTAAAAAAATGTCCAGTTTTCACCAGTCCCTTTTAACCATAAAAAACTAAACCCTGTTAATTCATGAACTATGTTGAACCATGTTTGAAAAAGTTATGCAACATTTAAGAAAAATCAACTTTCATATTAAATAAATCTTATCACATTTTTAACTGAACAAATCTGCTGCAATTCTGCTCAAAATCTGTTACATTTAATAAACACACTTTTGTGTGTTCTTCTTCACTGGAATTATATCCATACAGTTCTTGCCAAGAATCATGCTTGAGAAGAAGCTAAACAGCACTGAGAGTGCTTATATGCACGGTGGCACCGCGGCAGCACAATTTACCCTCGGCCGGGGGATCGTGGGTTCGATCTCTGCCCCCGGCCAACAGTGATCTGTGTGGAGTTTGCATGTTCACCCCGTGTTTGCGTGGGTTTACTCCGAGATTTCTCCAGTTTCCTTCCACATGCCAAAAACATGCAGGTTAGGGAGTTAAGGGGCGCTTGCGCACACAGCAACCGGTAGCTGGTGGCTTGTCACCGGACTGCAGAAGAAATCTACCTTCCGTCAAAAAAAAAAAGAGTGGGCAGCAGTGGGCCACAGTCGCCCCGCAAATTAAACACACGCAGCTTCCTTTCACGGTAGTAAAAAAGAACTCTTCCTCCCGCTCACTTTGAAAATGATAAATTTTCTGTCTTTTTTTTTTTTGGAAAAAGAACTGTGTAGGAAACTGCACTCCACTCACATCTTCACTGCCCGCTAGCTTGCTCTCCACAAGCGCAAAGGTTTTGTCATGCGCACAATACTGACCTTTGAACTAGGTCAGAGTTCACATTAACTTTACGTGTAATAAACATATTTTCATTTTTTTTTATTTTTAAGACATTGTCATTTTAAAATCTATATAAATGCAAGTGTGATTTTAAAAAATAGCGGCAGAAAAAATTACATCTTAGATGCAGCTCACTTGCGAGTTGTGCTATTTTTAGAACAGGCCTGCGGGCGACTCATGTGGTCCCTGCGGGCGACATGATGCCCGCGGGCACCGCGTTGGTGACCCCTGTATTAGCAGCATAACTAAGGGAGGGTTCAGAAACACATGATCCCTCCCTAATTGTAGGCTATATCAAAAAGGAAGGTTTTAACCCTATTCTTAAAAACAGAGATCGAGTCTGACTCCCGAATCCAGATTGGCAGCTGGTTCCACAGGAGAGGAGCTTGATAACTGAAGGCTCTGCCTCCCCTTGTACTTTTGGATATTCTAGGTATTACAAGTAATCCTGCATTTTGGGAGCGTAGTGCTCTGTTAGGATAATACGGTAGTATCAGATCTTTTAAATAAAAAGGAGCCTGATTGTTTAGAGCTTTGGAAGTAAGAAGAAGGACTTTAAACTTAATTCTAAACTCTATGGGAAGCCAATGAAGGGAGGCCAGAACCGGAGAGATATGATCTCTCTTTCTAGTACCTGTTAAAACTCTTGCTGCAGCATTTTGGATCAGCTGAAGACTTTTTAAAGATGTTTTAGGACAGCCTGATAATAAAGAATTACAATAATCTAATCTCAAGCTAACAAAATCGTGGATCAGTTTCTCAGCATCACTCTGAGACAAGATGCTCCTAATCTTGGCAATATTACGCAAATGATAGAAGGCAGTCTTAGAAACAAATTTAATATGTGAATTGAAGGACAGATCTTGATCAAAAATAATTCCAAGGTTCCTCACAGAGCTATTAAGAGAAAGAGTAACCGCATCCAAACTGAAAGTTTGATTTGGAAAGGTATTTCTAAGGTTTTTTGGACCAACAAGAAGGACTTCAGTCTTATCTGAATTTAACAGCAGGAAATTACAAGCCATCCAAGCTTTGATTTCCTTAAGACAGGCTTCTAACTTGGGTAATTGATTACTATCATCTGGCTTCATTGACAGGTATAATTGTGTGTCATCTGCATAACAATGAAAATGTATACAGTGCTTTCTAATAATGTTGCCTAACGGAAGCTTATATAAACTAAAAAGAGTAGGGCCTAGCACAGATCCCTGTGGAACTCCATGACCTAAGCTTTGAGTTGAAAGAAAACTCATTATTTACTTGAACAAACTGGAACCTATCAGATAAATAAGATCTAAACCACTGCAATGAAGTTCCATTAAGTCCAACATAGTGTTCTAATCTATCAAGTAGAATATTATGATCGATAGTGTGGTATATATTACTCCTATATTCCATACCTGCATACCTTAGAGCATGTGGAAATGTGTGGGGCAACATATGCAAAGGAATTTCACACCTCTGAAAGGACAAAGGAATCTCACGGACGTGTGAAGACCAATGACTCACAGGACGCCATGGCAACAGACTTGACACCTTCACCCCCTTAGGCGAGGAGAGGTTTTCCCATCACCTCCCAAGACGGAGGGAGGAGTTAACAGGACTAATGGGGATTTAGATAACGGGGGATTTCAGCTTGTGTTTTGCATGTCTTGGATGTGTGCCTGTATTTAACCAGCGAGCTGGGCAGAATTCTTCCTCTTTGCCTTCTGCCAAGCTCTGCACCATGATGACACAAGATAGAAGAGTTGTTCATTAAAGACTCTGCTTTTGTGATACAAAACCGCCTCGTTATTTCCAGCTCTTCTACAGATAGTATCAAAAGCTGCACTAAGGTCTAAAAGGACAAGTACAGAAACCAGTCCATTATCAGATGCGATGAGGAGGTCGTTAGTGACCTTCGCTAAGGCTGTTTCAGTACTATTGCGGCGGCATGAAATAATGCGGCGTTGTTGGAGGTTTTAAGTAGAGTTTTATTATCATACCGCCGTCACGAGCGCCGCTCCCGGCGCCGTGCATGAGCGCCGGTGAGCGAGCCCACGGCTCTCAGAGAAGAGGGGAGGAGACACGTGTGTGTCTACCAGTTGCAGGATCAGAGTGAGAGAGAGAGAGTTTGCGTTACAGAGTTGCAGCATATATACTCGACCACAACAATACATCAAAGGGCATACCCCAGCAGTTAGTATGATCAAAGAGATAACAGAACAGGCATAAGACATTTGCATTTGAGAGACATATTGATCTCAGTCCCTAGGTCACAGTGAGGACAGGACGCATGAGTACAATGCATGAAAGGCAACAATTAACATCACAGAGGTGAGCCAGACGAAATGCGTCTGCCTGTAGACATTAATACACATTACACTGTTCTGTTACTTGCTCTAGCCGAGCGCTGTGTTTGACCAGTCTTTTTGTGGAGATTTACCTCAAAGCACATCTACATATGTAAGATGACAAGATGCATGAACACGGCTGTAAACGCAGCGTGCAGCGGAAAAACCCAGGAGTGCGAGCTGACTGTCTCTGTGTTCTGTCTGTGTGTTGTGGGGGTTTAATCAAACCGCTACACTGCTCCCCCCCCAGAGGGAAACGGTAGGGGACCGTGACCTCGATGTTGCAGTCCAGGCAGCGAGCAGGGAAAAGCTCTGAGCAGGAGGAGGGGGGGGGTAGTCGTGCTGACCGGGCGCGGGAAAATCGTTCCAGTCGCGCCAAAAGTGTTTGCTGCTCCGCGATGTCCCGTCTGAACATGCGGAGATCAGAAGAAGAAAAATTAGTCTCTGGCTCCTCTCGTGGCCATGAAGAAAAGCAGGAGCGGCTGTAAGAAAAAAATAAACAAAAGCAGAGGGACTGGCGTGTTGGCTTTAGGTGCCGGAGCAACCCCAAAGCCCCCGGGGACAGCTGACGGCTGAAATCCCTTTGTGCCGTGGCTAAGACCATTAAAAAATCCAGTGGCGAGCTGCGTGCTTGCTTCAGGTGAACGAGCAGCCCTGAAAGTTCTGTGAGCAGCGGCGGAGGACGATGGTGGTCTCTGGAGCCGTTACTTGTCCCATGCGTGATGCGCCGTCCTCGTAACTCCCCGATGCGTGCGCCGGGGTTCCGTGCGTGGGTGGGCCGCTGGAGAGGAGAACCAGGGTGCAGAAACTTGGTGGAGATCGGCGCAGACGGCGCCGATAAAAATCCAGGTTGAGCTGTGGCTGTAGATTGGCCATGGTGCGTTGGAACGGTGAGAGGAAATAGATGATCTTTTGTCCCTCAGGCTCGGGCGTGGTGCGTTCAGGTCCACGCGTTGCGTTCTCCGCCGGCCCTGGTGGACGCCGTCGTGGAGAAGGGACGAGGTGCCCGCGCTCTCTTGTGAAGGAACTGCGAGCGCGGCCGGTCCAGCGTGGATGAGCAGATCTCAGACGTGCAGATCTCATCCTGAAAAACGGGTCACCAGTGCAGCTGTCCAGCTCAGAAGGTTGCTTTCGCACAAAACGTGTGCGTGTTCAAGGGGTCACCAGTGCGGCGGCATGAAATAATGCGGCGTTGTTGGAGGTTTTAAGTAGAGTTTTATTATCATACCGCCGTCACGAGCTCCGCTCCCGGCGCCGTGCATGAGCGCCGGTGAGCGAGCCCACGGCTCTCAGAGAAGAGGGGAGGAGACACGTGTGTGTCTACCAGTTGCAGGATCAGAGTGAGAGAGAGAGAGTTTGCGTTACAGAGTTGCAGCATTCGACCACAACAATACATCAAAGGGCATACCCCAGCAGTTAGTATGATCAAAGAGATAACAGAACAGGCATAAGACATTTGCATTTGAGAGACATATTGATCTCAGTCCCTAGGTCACAGTGAGGACAGGACGCATGAGTACAATGCATGAAAGGCAACAATTAACATCACAGAGGTGAGCCAGACGAAACGCGTCTGCCTGTAGACATTAATACACATTACACTGTTCTGTTACTTGCTCTAGCCGAGCGCTGTGTTTGACCAGTCTTTTTGTGGAGATTTACCTCAAAGCACATCTACATATGTAAGATGACAAGATGCATGAACACTTTAACTTCACGGCTGTAAACGCAGCGTGCAGCGGAAAAACCCAGGAGTGCGAGCTGACTGTCTCTGTGTTCTGTCTGTGTGTTGTGGGGGTTTAATCAAACCGCTACACTATGATGGATTCTAAACCCAGATTGAAACTCTTCAAGTAAACCATTTCCCTGCAGGTAGTCAAATAATTGCGTAGCAACAACTCTTTCTAAGATTTTTGAAATGAAAGGGAGATTAGAGATTGGTCTATAGTTAGCTAAAGCTCCTGGATCTAGCGTTGGCTTTTTGAGTAAGGGTTTAATTACAGCCGTTTTAAAAACCGGCAGGACATGGCCTAAAGTTAATGAAGAATTGATTATATGAAGAATAAAGCTACCAATAAGTGGGAAGACTTCTTTAAATAACCTGGTAGGAATAGGGTCTAAAAGACAAGTTGAAGGTTTGGATGAGGAAACTATTTTGTCTAACTCTAAAAGGTCGATTGGAGTAAACTCATCAAGACAGACATCAGTTGAAGGAGTTGTGGTAGTTACTGTATTTAAGTTAACTGTGGGAAGAATCTGATTGATTTTATCTCTGATGGATGAAATTTTATTATTGAAAAAGTTCATAAAGTCCTGACTAGTAAGCTCTAAGGGAATGCTAGGATTGACAGAGTCCTGACTCTTTGTCAACCTGGCTACAGTGCTGAAAAGAAACCTGGGATTATTCTTGTTCTCTTCTATTAATGCAGAATAATAACTCGTTCTAGCTTTTCGAAGAGATTTTTTATAAATTAAAAGATGATTTCTCCAAGTTAAATAGATTTCATCTAAATTAGTGGAGCGCCATTTTCTTTCTAATTGACGAGTCTTCTGTTTTAAGCGACGAGTTTCTGTGTTGAACCAAGGAGTTAGAAATCTCTGATTAGACTTTTTCTTTTTTAAGGGGGCCACCAAGTCTAGAGTCTGATGCAGAGAAGCTGTAACACTATCTACCATGCTATCAATTAAAGAAGGAGCAAGCTGTCTATAGCTTATTTCCGTTGTGTTGACACATGGCATAGAGGAAACAATCTGCATAAATTTGGTAACAGCATCATCTGAGAGGCATCTACTGTAATAATATTTTTCTTTAGGAGCCAAATAGTCAGAAATAGTAAACTCAAAGGTTAACAGACAATGGCCTGACAGTACAGGGTTATGAGGAGACACTACAAGATTTTCTATTTCTATGCCATATGTCAGAACAAGGTCCAATGTATGGTGGAGATAATGAGTAGAATTTCCTACTTTCTGAGAAAACCCAATCGAGTCTAATATTGAATTAAATGCCACATTAAGGCAGTCACTATCTACATCCACATGTATATTAAAGTCCCCTACTATAATTATTCTATCAGATTTCAGCACTAAATCAGCTAAGAAATCAGCAAATTCGGATAAAAATTCTGAGTAGGTTGATGGTGGACGACAAACTATGGCAAATAAAATTGGGTTTAACCTAAAATTGCTAAAGTGCCCAATACTGAGGACCAGGCCCTCAAAGGAATTATAACATGTTTTTTGCTTTACATTAACGAGTAATTTGGAATGGTAAATTGTTGCTACTCCTCTTCCACGACCAAAACTTCTGGGATTTTGACAGTTTAAATAACCAGAGGGAGTTGATTCATTTAAACCAACATAATCCTCTTGCCCTAACCAAGTCTCTGTAAGGGATATTAAATCAATCTGATGATCAATTAACAGATCATGGACTAACAGAGACTGGGGAGTTAGAGACCTAATATTTAATAAACCACATTTAATTTTTAAATTATGAGGAGGAACAGAGGCCAAATCATTCAATTTAGAGGCTTTATGTTTAATTTGAGTTTTACCAATTTTTTGTTTAATCACTTTGGGATGCTTATATATTATATTTTTATTTACTTTGGAGGGAGCAGACAATGATTCTCTGAAGGGGAAGACAGGGGCTAAGTTGAGGGGTGGCGGATGAAGAGGAGCTTCAGAGAGGCGTGTAAGACTGCGACTCTGCTTCCTGGTCCCAACTCTGAGTAGTCAAGGTTTTGGAAATTTGGATAAAAAAGATGTCAGATTGTTAGATAAATGAGACGCACCATCCAAAGTGGGATGGACGCTGTCTCGTCTCATAAGACCAGGTTTTCCCCAAAATGAGCTCCAATTGTCAATGTAGTCCACGTCATTTGCAGGACACCACACAGACAGCCAGCGGTTGAAGGATGACGAGCGGCTAAACATGTCATCACTGGTCAGATTGGGGAGGGGCTCAGAGAATACTACAGAGTCCGACATTGTTTTGACAAAGTCACACACCGATTCTACATTAAGTTTCGTGACTTCTAACTGCCGGAGACAGATGTCATTAATGCCAGCGTGAATAACAATTGTGGAGTATTTACAGTTACCTTTAGCCAGCATTTTCAAATTTGACTCGATGTCGCCTGCTCTGGCCCCAGGAATGCATTTGACTATGGCCGCTGGAGTCTCTAGGTTCACGTTTCTGACTACAGAGTCGCCAATGATCAGAGTTTTTTCCTCAGCGGGTGTGTCGCTGAGCGGGGAAAAATGATTAAAAACGTGAACAGGTTGGAGGTGAACCAGGGCTTTGCGACTAGGCTTCCTTCTCACCATCACCCACCCAGTCTCCTCGCTGCTGAGGAGAGCTGGAGGACCGCTAACGGGGTTAGCTATGCTAGCTAGCTAGCTCCGCTGCAGCTAAGGGGCGTCCGTCAAGAGTAACTGGTGCAGACGGTGTTTCAATGCAGCGGAGCTGGGATTCCAAATCAGACAACCTCGCCTCGAGCGCCTCAAAAAGACATTTATTACATTTACCGTTATCACTAAAAGAGGCAGAGGTGTAGCTAAACATCTGACAGAGAGAGCACACCAGAGGAGGAGAGGAAGGAGAGCTAGTAGCCACAGCTAGTGGCTAACCCAAAGCTCAGGAGAGTGAGGAGAGCAAACCACAGACAGACAGCAAAACAGGAAGTGACGATACGTTACCACAAGTGACGATCCGCACTTTCTCATGAGAAAAAGCTGGATGAATCTTTTTTTTTTTTCAAAGTTAGCTTTCCACCACTGGGATAAATAATGTAAAAGATACATAATATCACATCATATCACATCACTCACCATTCTCTGTCATGGTTTTCAACAATAGAATAGAATAGGATAGAATAGAATAGAATGGAATAGAATAGAATAGAATAGAATAAGCTTTATTGTCATTGTCATGTAAACAATGAAATTTTAAAATGCCCAACCAGTCAGAGCATCATTCATAAATATGTAAACTCAAAATGTATAAAATGTATGCATAAAATGTATAAAAACAGCATAAACATACAAACGTACACGCATACAGTCCGCACAATGCACACCTCCAAACACACATTTCTGCCATTACACAGTCCCCTCATACACCTTCAATGTCCAATCGCATTTTTTGCAGTCTCGTCCACTGTTCGAGCTTCTTCAGCACTCATGGGTTTTCACCAAGTTAGACCTTAGGAACGCATATCATCTGGTCCGCATTCGCGAGGAGAATGAGTGGAAGACGGCTTTTAAAACACACCAGAGGGGCAATTCAAGTACTTAGTGATGCCATTCGGGCTCACTAACGCCCCCACCATCTTCCAGTGGTTAATAAATGACGTCCTCCGTGATATTCTTTACCAATTCATCTTTGTCTACCTTGATGATATTCTTATTTTCTCCCGCTCGCCAGAGGAACATGAAGTCCATGTCAGAGCCGTTTTACAACAGCTCCTGAAGAACCAGCTTTACATTAAGGCTGAGAAGTGTGAGTTCTCCACAACATCTACCACCTTCTTGGGCTTCATCGTGGCTGAGGGGGAGCTGATTGCCGACCTGGTCAAGGTGAGGGCAGTGCTGGATTGGCCAACTCCCCACTCCCGCAAGGAGCTTCAACGCTTCCTCGGGTTTGTAAACTTTTACTGCAGGTTCATCAGGAACTATAGTGGGGTGGCACTGCCCTTGATGCAGCTGACCTCTGTTAAAGTCCCCTTTCGGTGGACTGAGGCAGCTGAACAGGCATTTGCCAAATTAAAGCACCTGTTCACAGAAACACCTATCTTGGCCCAGGTCGACATGCAGCTCCAGTTCGTCCTTGAAGTGGATGCGTCTGATTCGAGGGTTGGCGCTGTGCTGTCACAGCACATGCCCTGATCAGAAGTTTCGCCCGTGTGCATATTTCTCGTGGCGGCTTACGTCGGCCGAGAAGAACTATGACGTAGGGGACAGAGAGCTGCTGGCCATTCAGTTGGCATTAGAGGAGTGGAGGCACTGGTTAGAAGGGGCCATTCACCCCATCGTTGTGTGGACTGACCACAACAACCTGGAGTACTTGCTGCCGGCCCCCCAACTGAACGCCAGGCAGGCTCGCTGGGCGCTATTTTTTACAGCGATTTAATTTTACCATCACTTACCGTCCTGGCGCCCGGAACACTAAACCAGATGCGCTATCAGTTTGCAGTTTGATTCCAGGGAGGTAGCCCCCCCCCTCCAAGCCATCATACTGCGTTCGTGTGTCCTTGGAGCCCTTACTTGGGATATCGAGCAGAGGGTCCGTCAGGCCCAGTCCCAGGAGCCTGTGCCAGTAGGGTGCCCCCGGAACTGCCTGTACATCCCGACCACCCTCTGCAGCAACGTCATCCAGTGGGGTCACACCAGTGCCATCCGGGCATCACTCGAATAGTGGACTTCGTCTGACGAGCGTTCTGGTGGCCCAAGCTGCAGCGGGATGTACAAGAATATGTGAAGGCCTGTCAGACGTGTGTCCAGGGGAAATCAGACTCCTCCCCCCCATTGGGTCTCCTCCACCCCCTCCCCATCCCTGGTCGTCCGTGGTCCCATATTGCCATGGATTTCGTGACCGAGCTGCCCTCCCCCCACGGCAAGACTGTGATTCTGACCATCGTGGATCGCTTCTCCAAGGTGGTGCACCATCAGCCTTGGAGACAGCGGTCCTCCTCACCGATCACGTCATCCGGGTCTACGGCATCCCTATTGACATTGTGTCTGACTGAGGTCCACAATTCACATCCCAGGTCTGGAGGACCTTTTGCCGGACCCTGGGAACCACTGTGAGTCTTTCTTCAGGAAATCATCCTCAGAGCAATGGGCAAGCGGAGTGCGCCAATCAGTCCTTGGAGGCTGCCTTGCGGTGCATAGCAGCCGATAACCCCTCATCCTGGATCACACATCTGACCTGGGTGGTGTACTCCATGAACTCTGCAGTTTCCTCAGCTACTGGACTCACCCCGTTTGAGGCGTTGTTAGGGTACACGCCGCCTCTCTCTCACAGCTCGAGTCTTCTCTCCACAGGGCCATTCCTCTGGCGAGTGACTGCTTCTGCAGCTGTGCGCTTTGGTTTTTGAGATTGAATAAAACTTTCAAACGTGCCCCTCTGTGTGGTTCCTCCTGTGCTTTGGCATCATGCATGTGTGCTGTCAAGTTTATTAATCATGACATGGGAGAGATGGAGCTTTATGCGGATGCTGTCGAGTGGCTGGCTGGAGATTTTGCCAAACACACAAGGGACACAAAGCTGTAGGTAGTGAGACCGTTGGCGCCAAGGGAAGCTAAGCTAGCTAGCTTGGAGAAGCTAAAGGCTCAGGCTGTGGCAATGGCGATGTTAGCCATGAAGCTAGGTGCATGCCAAAACCAAGCTACAAGCTACCAGCTAGGTTTTGAGAGGGGACTGGAGCCACGAGTGAGGGACCCCCCGGTCACTGACGATGGCAAGCCAGCCGAGGAGCTCAGCATGGTGCGTGACCGTACCACTGGTGGTGAAGATGGCGCAGTAACCAAAGGCAGCATGGAGGGAGAGCAGTGACCAAACTCAACTGTCTTCCCCACAGCTGTAGTTGGGGCAGTGGGAGGATGGGAGCAAGCATGCTGAAAGCCCCAGGAAGCAGCAGCGACAGCCGGGCACAGAGTCAACACAGCGGAGCGCCTCGGACAACAGAGAGGAGGTGCTGGGCGCCACAGAGGTCGGGCAGGACCTCAGTGCCAGAGCTCAAAGCACCTTGGACGAGGGTGCTGGGCATAATGGTGAGGCGCCCGAGTCGACAAGTGACGCCAACGGGCGAGCTCTGGTTTTCCCTGGAGCTCAGCCACAGGGGGCCGGAGTGTCTGGGGATACAACGGCGGCAGTTGCAGCGGTTCCAAAGACGGTCGGGGGTGGACCGACAGGCACGGAGGGACTGCGTGCCGGGCAGCAGCACCTCTTGTGCCAGCGCCCCGTAGTTCTGTGTGGCCAGCAGTGGTGAATTGGCGAGGACTACTCTGGCCACTGTCGGGAGGTTCTGGAGGAAAAGGTGGGAAAAGAGGAACTGCTCACCATCTGTGCCCATCAACGCCAACATCTTCTCCATTAATTCAACTGCCGACCCGTCTCCCGACTCGGAACGCGTCAGGGGCCTTTCAGCTCTCTCGCAGTCTGAGAGCGTGTAGCGCTGGGTCAGCACGGTCTTGAGAGCGTCATATTTGCCGTGGGCTGGGGGCTGTTGGAGCAGGTTCGCCACCTGCTGTGTTGTGCGTGCGTCCAGCGCTGCAACCACGAAGTAGTACTTGGTGTCATCCACCGTCACTCCATGGAACGCGAACTGGGCCTCGGTGTGGAGGAACCAAGCCTTTGGGTCATGTAGCCAAAAGTCTGGGAGGTTGACCGAAACGGTGCACGCGGTGCTGGCGCCTCCAGTCCGAGTCGTCTCTGGGGTGTTTGCCTCGAGTTCCATTCTACGTCAAAAGTCGCCAGTGTAGAGAGAAATGGCAGGCGAGGCAGTGAGCTGGATCAGAGTGGACTTTATTTTCTCTAACCACAAGTCAACAAGAATCACCCAGGTCACTGGGCATCTCGCTTTTATATCTTACATCCTCATCTAGCGACCTGGAGGGTTCACACCACAATACAGACAATCACAGTACATATCCTCACCAAGCCTGTTGGCGCATTAACATACTGTCTGGTGGTTCACACCACAACACACACAATCACAATGCGCATCATCACAAAGCCTGTCGGCGCATTATCATGCAGTTCGGTGGAGAAGCCACAGTCTGCCCAGTGCATCCGCCTAACAGTCCTTTAGCGTCTCCACCTCTGCTGTCCCATCTCGACACCCCATCAGCTTCTCTCCTCCTGTGCCATTCAGTCTGAGTGGAGAATGTAACGTCTCGGTCCCCCACAATACAGTATTTTACCTGCAATTAACTGCTATAAAAGTGTTAATTGCAGTGTTAATTGCAGTGGTGAGACTGGACATCTTGACAGATAAGCACATCTGTCGCAAGGTCTGTGGTGGACTTTTGCCAGTCAGTGCATCGTGACAGGCACTACACAAAGAGGAGAGATAAACAAACCTATCATCTGGTCAGTCACTGCAACAGATACTGGAGTCAGTTTGTCTTGGCCTGTCCTTGCCACTGATAATACCTCTATCTGCCAAGAATGTGCTGCTAGTCCAGCAAAAGCTAGCGGTACTCAAATACTTGCCAAGCAGTTTCATGAAATGGTCAGTCAGAAAGCAACTCATACCGCCTCGGACATTGCCCGGACTAACAAGGTCAGGAGTTCCTGGCAGCGGAAGGCGAAGGGCAGAGCTGTGTGGAGGAATCTGATCAGGCCTAAATGAAACAGTCATTGTTGCCCCCGACAGACTGCTATGATGATGATGATGAACTGCTATAAAAGACTAAATACAACAAAAAGTAGACATCGAACAGCATCAACTAGGTGACTAAAATACTCTTTTATTCACCCGGTTACATATAGATAGATAGATATATTTTATCCCAAACTGGGAAATTACAAGATATGTCATCAATATTAAATTAAAGCTTAACTTTTAAATATATTGCAAAATACATTAACTTTTTCCACAATATTCTAATTTACTAAGATGCACCAGTAGACTCTTAGAGCAGTAGAGATGTCTGTACTTAAGACTAGAATAAGTTTCCTAAGTTCTCATCATTGTGTCATTATAGAGCTGTCATTTTCTGTCTCTTTAGCGATAGGCCCTGTTGTGTGGAGAGTGTGGTGTGTGTGTGTGTGGGGGGCCCGTGGAGCTTGCCATGCCCAACCTGGGTTGTGACGTCAGGCAGGCTGTGGCACCAGTATATGTAATTGTGTGTGTTCAATAAAGGGGAGTTTGTTTCATGAAATAAGACTGACTCCAGTCTCTGATTGCTGACATAACATTTTGGCGATGAGAATAAACCATGGAGGCGTATGGGCTACCTCCACCTCTACCACCAAACTGAGTTTCCATGCTTGGGGGATACGTTGCAGAGCTGGGCCTGGGTAGACTCAACGGAGACCGAGGACGAGCGCTCCTGGTCTGCTGTCTCGGTGTGGAGGGTTGGAGAGTTCTCTGCATGTTGGGAGAGACAGAGGCTTATGTGGATGCTGTCGGGCGGCTGGCTGGAGATTTTGCTGAACATACAAGGGACAAGAAGCTGTCCTCCTCTTCTTCTTCGTCAATCGCTAGATGTCACACCAGCTGCCCTGACGAATGCTGCCGTCCTGCGGAGGTCCCCGAGGTCCCCACAAGAATCTGTGGGTTGTGAAGCTTCTGGCGCCAAGAGGAGCTAAGCTAGTTAGCTCAGAGAAGCTAAGGACTCAGTCTGTGGCATTGGCGAGGTTAGCCACGAAGCTAGATACAAGCCAAAACTAACCTACAAGCTACCAGCTAAGTATCTAGAGGTGACCACAGCCATGCGTGGGGGAGCCTCCGGTCACCGAAGATGGCAAGCCAGCCAAGGAGCTCAGCACAGTGTGTGACCGTAGCGCTGGTGGTGAAGACGGCACGGTGAGCCAAGACAGCATGGAGGAAGAGCAGCGACCGGACTCAACCGAATTTTCTCTGCAGCTGGAGTCGGGGCAGCGGGAGGAGGGGCACAAGCATGCCGAGAGCCCCGGGAAACAGCAGTGGCACTTGGGCACAGAGGCAGTGCAGGGGAGCACCTCAGACGATGGAGAAGAGGTGCCGGACTGTCCTTGTGCCCGAGATGAACTGCAGGTGAAGACGGACACCGAGAGCGAGCAGACCAGAGATTTGCCGGGCACCATGGAGGTCGAGTGGGACCAGCCTCGCTCAGGATTGGTGCAGGAGGACCTCAGTGCTGGAGCTCAAAGCGCCTTAGATGAGGGTGCTGGGCTTAATGGCAAGGCACCCGAGTTGATGAGCGACACTGATGAGCGGGCTACAGTTTTCCCCGGTGGTTGGCCACAGGGGACCAGAGTGTCTGGGGCTACAACAGTGGCAGCTTCAGCGGCTTTGAAGACAGTCGGGGGTGGACTGACAGGCACAGAGGGACTGCGTGCCAGGCAGCAGCATTGCAGGTCGAGCGGGACCCCCCTGAGAGTTACGGACAGGGTTCGGGTCCATGAGGAGGTGTCGGATGGTGGGTCCAGACAAGAGAAGCGGTCGTGGGTGAAGAGAAGAGACGTTTTCGCCTGTCGGCTCGGCTTTGACCCTGGGGGCAGCCGGCTTGCAGGGGCGTGCATGCTGAGGAGCCGCCCTGCGCCCCCAAGCTGGCTTTATGCTTGGCTGCTTGTGGACAGTGGTGTAACGTTATTTTTTCAATGTAAGTGCGTTCATAAGGTGTTTTCATGATAGTTGTTAATGTTCATATGTGCATGTGAATGTGTGTTGTGATATGGGATTATTTTATGTATTGTTTAGTGTAGAGACATGGCAGTGTTTTAGTTTTTTTTTTATGGACTGTTTTATTTAGTACAAGCAGCAGAATAATCCACTTCGCTGTGTGGGGTGTCCACCTGCAGTCCACCTGTCCTCCCCTAGTTTTTAGTTGTTTTAGGGTGAGTGTGTTAGGCCATTGCAGTTCACTGTTCCCCATTTTTTTTTAGTGCATGATTCGGGTCCTAAATTGGGGTGGGTCTGAATTGTGTGTGTGTGTTTTGGACTTTTGTAAGGGGGACGGGAATGTTGTGTGGAGATTGTGGTGTGTGTGTGTGTGTGTGTGTGTGTGTGTGTGTGTGTGTGTGTGTGTGTGTGTGTGTGTGTGTGTTGCCCGTGGGGCTTGCTGTACCCGCCCTGGGTAGTGATGTCAGGCGGGCTGCGGCACCAGTATACATAGTTGTGTGTGTTCAATAAAGGGGAGTTCACTGCCTGGCATAAGACCAACTCCAGTCTCTGATTACCGACATTACAGGCACTACATAAAATTTCTAACAATAATGAAAGCACCAAGGTGCTGATGCTTTGGTGCCTGTGGCAGGGAGGCATGGGGGGACCTGTAAAAAGGTGCACTGCTACCTCTACTGGCCTAACATAGCTATTACAATACCTTTTTCCCACCTGCAGTGACGGCAAAGGTTAGCTAAATTAGTGTATTTTGATAACAAAGCCGTATGTGGAAATTTTGCCAAATAATAATTTGATAAAATATGGTTACACTTGATTTTGACCAGGTGAGCTGAATAGCTGGTAACAGACAGACAGATACACACAGAGATGCATGTAGTGATTATGATGGTATGCCTACGTTGCTTTGCACTGAGGCATAATTAATCTAACCAAGCAACCCTCAGTACGGAAAAAATAGGACATCAGAAGAAAAATAATGTGATGTAACATAAGCTTTAAGAACTTTAACTAATAAAACCTTATGGGAATCCTTTTTCCCCAAATCTTTTGCAGTTTATTATCTTTGAACTGATCACTGAAGCTAAACAAACTGTGGTCATTCAAATGTTGTTGTTTTTTTTTTTGTTTTGTTTTTTTTTCTTCCCCTTGTCCTGTCAGGTAACTAGGCAAACAGAACAGGGATCTGTCACCCTTACTGTGCCAAAACAGATTTACTTTGCCAAGAGGAGCCTATACAGTACCTAACTTTGCACTGTATATTGTTGTAAACTCCTTCTGTAATAACTTTTGATACTTTATTTAAATTGTTTTACCAATGGAAGACCCAAAAGGATGGGGAAGAGGGAAAGGAAGTGTGTGAAGGGGGGAAAGAAAAGGGAGGGGAACAGACAAAAAAAAAAAAAAAAGACAACTAAAACAAACAAAAGACAAATTGCTTCTTCCACCGGAGATGTCTCAACACGAGTCTGGTTTCTGCACATGTTAAAGGAGAGACACTTGTGCATGTATGTCTGTGTGCCTATATATGAGAACGCGCGCAACATAAGTGTGTGCATGTGAGTGATTTGTCAGGAAACATACGAGCGGAGGGCCGGTCGCAGCAGCTCTCCCCCCGAGGACCCCGAGCAGGCAAGGCAGTGCCACCAACCCCCAGCCCCGAGGTCAGCAAGCCCCAGGAAAGCCAGGCATCCAACCCTGGAGGGACGATTAAGGGAGGGCAGGCCGCATTGCGGCCGGCGCGGTGAGCCCACACCACTGGACCCACTCGACCCCCACCCCCCCAGCGGGGCCAACATCCGCCCCCGGGCCCCGGGCACCAGGAGGCCAGCGACCCCAGCCCCCTAGACAGAGACCAGCCAGCGCCCTCCGGCGCGAGCCCCCCACTGAAGCTAAACAAACTGTGGTCATTCAAATGTTAATGGACATGTGTTTTTCTTTAGTAAGATAAAAATAATGGGTTTTAATTATTTTCTCTCACGCTCTTCAATTTTTAAAAAATTTGTTGTATATTTTATACAGATTTTCACCTTTAAATATTTTAAGCTTCCCATTATCATATTCAGTCCTGTAATTTTTATGTGCTAGTAGTAGTCCTAGCCCACTGTGCGCATGTGGAGAGGAGCAAACAATGGAACACATCATAGAGGCTTGCCCGCTCCAAAGACTGGAAGGAGGATTATACACCCTCCATACAGCAAACCAGGAGGCAACTGCTTGGCTTAAGGACTTTGCATTCGCTAAATAAATAATAAATATGTGCTAGTCTTTGAATTGTAGACATCAATGAAATAACTGATTTGTGTTCTTGTTAAACTGGATTTAGTTGAAGTACTTTTTAAAATTAATCAATTTTTCTGGATGGAAGTGAAATCCAAGTTCCCGTTAAAATGATCAGTTTTTACCAGAGGGAAAAGAAGCTTTTTTTTTTTTTTAAATCTTAAAGACTGCAGTGATATTAGGGGTCCTCATCAAAGGTAAGAAAGCTGTTTATTAACTGATGAGTTGTTGCACATACATGAGCTAATTATTACAATAGAAAACAGTGGTGATCTGTTTTGCATAAATTGCCGCTGAGGAGAAACTTTCTGCTCAGCCCAAGAGTTTAGTTGAAGAGTTGAACTGATATTAGCACACATTACCTCTATGCTAACAGTCTGTGCAGTGATCTCTAGTGTTATGTCCATAACTCGGGCAATCATGAGCAACGTGACAGTGCTATTAAAGGAGCTTTATTAATAACACACCAACGACAATACCCACAGACTCTCAGCTCTTTCCATAGCCAGGGGTCAATGACGAAAGAGGACGTGCCTGTTCCGCCTGTGCCCTTTATACCTCGGGTGGCGTTACTACCAGAAAAGGCAGTCCGCCACCCCTGTCCATGCCAACCCAGCTGCCATCTTGCTAATACTCATACATAACCCCCGCCCCCTTAGAAAAAAATGGCAAGCACACTAATTGGCCCACCGCAAATTTATCGCCTGACTCACACACTGACGGCAAAACTTTATGTACAAAAATAAATAAACAAAGTTATCCATTCACACAACACAAGCTGGAGGGGCAAGGTGGACAGCCTCCTTATGGCGAGGAGCGGCAAGGGAGAGCCGAGATGATCACGGGAAATCCCTGTAGGACCAGATGGAGGGAAAGAGGAAACGGGAACAGAACGCGGGGTCAGTCCAGCTATGATCAGCCGAGGATCTGCAGCTCCACCTCCTACCTTCACCAGAACGGGCGCTGTCCTCCTGTTGGACCCCAGCAGAGCCCGAGCTGCTCCCACGATGGACCCCAATCGGGTGGCGGCTGCACCCACGATGGATCCCGACTGGGTCGCGGCTGCACCCATGATGGACCCCGACTGGATCGGAACAGAACTGAGGACGACCTCCACCCCCAAACCCGGAACCTCCAGAGCAGAGACCAGGGCCGACTCATCGCCGGCAGTCCTGGGAGAAGGCTCAAGAGAGGGAACAGAACCGGAATCAGGATCACCAGTAGTGACAGAACCCGGCGAGACAAGCTCAGATGCAGCGGATGGCTGCACCCAGCTCGTCTCCCCGAGAGACAGGCAAAAATGCTCCAGAGTAGAAAGAAGAAAGACAAAGTAGAGCACTTACCTGATCTCGAGTTCTATCGCCGTCCAGGACTTCGGCAACCCGGGCTCAGGACGAAGAAGGACCTCCTCTGGCTCCCACTTGGCTACGGCAGGCTCCGCAGTCGGCATGATGGTCACCACAGCCTGAGGACCCTCAAACGCTGACGGCCACGCCGACGACCCACTTAAGATAAGATAAGATAAGATAAGATAAGCCTTTATTAGTCCCACAACGGGGAAATTCCAGGATTGCAACAGCACAGGGATAGCAACACTCAGAGCAACAATCAGAAGGCAAGAAAAAAAACAAGCAAGCAAGAGCAGCTAATAAACATATGTACGTATTACTATAAAATATATATATATACACACACACACAGACACACAGTGCAGAGCATTGTAGCTGGATGGAATAAATATATGAATATATGAACACACAGTGCAGAGCATTGTAGCTAGATGGAATAAATATGTAAATATATAAACACCCACAGTACGGAGCATTGCAGCTAGGTGGAATAAATATGCAAGTATATAAACACACACAGTGCGGAGCAATGTAGCTAGATGGAATAATATGTAGATATATAAATATATAAACACACCCAGTGCTGAGCATTGTAGCTAGATGGAATAAATATGCAAATATATAAACACACACAGTGCAGAGCATTGTTGCTAGATGGAATGAAACAGCATAACCGTCTACTTAGTTATCCTACATGGTATGATTATGTGCCCATACATATTCTCACCCTCCATAGCGACCGGTATGTTCCTAGTTGTATGCCGGAGGGGACCATTGTGTAAGTCTATTGCATCTTTTGCATCTTGGCACGGTGACAGGAGATCCTTGACCTGCTGGATCGAACCGCTCCTCCATGGAGACCCGGGGATGCTTCGTCGTCGGCGCAGGCTCCAACTTGCAGTCCGCCCTCCTCCTCTGCCCGTGTCGTGGCTGCGGGGCTGGAACCAGGCTCTCCAGGCCCACAGGCTCCCTCCTCATCCGGCGACGTAGGCCTGGCACCACATAACGCTCAGGGGAAGGAGACACAAAGGTGGCAGGCTCATCATTAATTTCCGCAGCAGGTGGATTAAGCTCGGGGGGCTGTGAACCCCGAACTCCACCCCCAGGAATCAAACAAGGCAATCCACCCAATACAGGAAAAGAATGAATAGACACTTGCCTGATTCCCGGAGGGCTGATGGGACCCGCTGCAGTGGAATTGAATCTTCCCTTCCCCCGCTGGATGGAAATAGAGGACCCCCGGGAAGACGAAGAGGAGCCTCTCACACCGGATCAGGACCGGGAGCATCCGGAGACGGACTTGTGGAGCTCACAGCAGCTGGGGTGAATGTCGAGAAAGAGGGAGAAACAGCCGATGCGAACCGGGAATGAGGAGCTGACGAAACAGCGGGAAGAGATGACCCGGAGGCGGAAGTGGCTGATTTACCTCTTCGGCGAGACACGGAGGCTACAGCTGGCTGGGAGACAGAGTTTGTGTGGGTACCCGGAACTGGATCTGGACGGGGTTCTTGCCGAGGTGTGTGATCTGCTTGGAGACGGCGTTTTCTGGCAGAGGGCGAGGCGAAGGTGAGGTTAGGAACACGCCGCTCCTGCGCGGAAACGGAGGCGGGCAGGTCAGCGTATTCCGGATAATCACACAGTTCAGGATTCCTCTCCACAAGCCTGACCGCTGCCGTCACGTGCTTCATGATCTGTGTGGGGTGGACGGCGGAGCGAGCTGCAGCCACTCGGTCCTGGATGGAGATAGCTGTCAGCTGTAACTTCTCCGGGGGAATCCCGACTGACGTTTCCCTCCTTTGGGTATGACCCATGGGTGGTGCGAACTCCTGGACTGGATCAGGGACAGGAACGTGATCCCGAAGCGAGGACGGAGGGTGCCTTCTCTTCGGCTTCCTGCCGAGTTTCCCTCCAGCTGACGGAGTCTCTCCCCGAGCGCAGAGATGTCTGCCCTCCTCTCCGTGACTTCAGGGTGGTTGGAGTAGCGAGGAAGGCAGTTAATGATGGCCTCAGCAAGGTCCAGGTGCCGGCACACATCACTGGGAGTGTCACAGAGGCCAACGGTGAAAAGAGTTCCATCAATGTAGTCGAGGGCCTCCACCAGCTCGTAGCCCAGGCTCCGAGCGTGGCTCCGAGCGTGGCTCCGAGCGTGGCCCCTGAGCGGCGACATTATCTCCCAGCACGCAGGTACCCAGACAGGGAAAACAACAAGTCCAAATTAGGCAAAACTCACGGTCACCGGCGTCTCTTTTGGCTGCGACCTCCTGTTATGATCGGCCTTCATGGACCACAAATGAGACACTATAGGCGACCAGTGAGTTTGCGTATTTATTAAGCACAGGGCAAAAGGTACAAAATAATGAGCCACGAGGGGCAAAACACAAATATGGACAAAGGTAATAGCACACTGACGATAAACACAGGTTAAGGAATAAACTTACAGGGTGTTGCAAGGACAAGAGGATGACTGGAGCTGGAGCGTAGGGACTCCAGTCTAACACTGGGGAGACCAGCGTTATCCATAAGCGTATGAGGTCGCAGCCCCGAGCAAACAGGGCTGCTCCCTTAAATAGTGCTAGACAGATTAACCAGCTGATGAAAGATCATCAGCTGTTTGGAATCCCGCCATATAGCAAAGCTCTGCTCTTGACAGCCAGAAGCCCCGCCAAGACGCTATCACAACAAAAGCCTGGAGGTGCGCCAGAGGAGAGAACGGGAGACTACCGCACACCGAGTGCAGACAGAGTCAGCACACGGACTGTGACATGCCCAAAGCGTCAATATTTTGTGTGGCACCATTATTTTCCAGCACCGCCTTAACTCTTCTGGGCATGGAGTTCACTAGAGCTTCACAGGTTGCCACTGGAATCCTCTTCCACTCCTCCATGACGACATCATGGAGCTTGTGGATGTTAGAGACCTTGCACTCCTGTTGTACCATCAACTGCTATAAACAGTGGCTCTGTCCGCCAGCTCAGGAGACATTTGTGGCAATCTGTGTGCTGTGATGGATAAGGTGTCGCCGGATCATAAAGTTTAGTGAGAGAAGCCAGATAGTAAATAAGAAAGAGGAAGAAAAAACTCAGAATTGAGCCACTGTTGCAAAAAGGCAGCCAACTCGTGTGGCACCGGAAGTAGAGAGAGGGTATCAATGCCCACATACTCTCGGCTCTCTCCACCAGCCAGGGGTCAACGACGAAAGAGGACGTGCCTGTTCCGCCCGTGCCCTTTATACGTTGGGTGGCGTCACTACCGGAAAAGGCAGTCTGCCACCCCTGTCCATTCCCCGGCCAACCCAGCCGCCATCTTACTAATACTCATACATAACAGCTAGACTTTATCAGAGAAAAAAATCAGTCAGAGAACAGTAGTATCAGACTTGAAACTTTTTGTCTGATGAACCATCAGTCCCTCTGACTTAAAAAACCCATCTCATTGTTAATCTAAAAGATTGTGGCACATGTTAGCATCACGGCTAATGGCAGCAGACATCAGTCAACTGTTAAAGATGCCATTAATTAAAGCGGCCGATGTCTCCTCGTTTTGACCACGTAAAATATACCACAGCAGTCAGGGTAATATAATAATGACTGCCCTTACATCGGTTTTTAGTTTTGGTCTAATAATCATCCATTAACCTGGTGTTTGTAAAAACTCTCCACAGTAGCTCATGCAGACCTCTGAGCACTAACCAACAGAGTGATGTCACAGAAGTGGCCCATGGGCTGTAAAAAAAAGTTGCATGGCAGCCTGTGGTGACCCGACATAGTTAATACAATACCTTTTTTGCGCAGCTCTAATAGTGAGTTAAATTTGTATTTATTTTGAAAACAAAGCCTTATCTTGCAATTCTGGCAAATTAAAAGTCTAGAAAATATGGCGATGCAATGCCTGTCAACAGTTAATTTTGACTGGGCGAGCTGAAACAGACAGGCAGACAGATGCAACCAACCAACCAACCAACCAACCAACCAACCAACCAACCAACCAACCAACAAACAACCAACCAACCAACCACACACCGTTTCACTGAGGCATAATCAATACTGGGATTGTACCTAGTGACAGAAGGTGATGCAAGCTTTTGTACAGCAAGCATATTTTTTAGCTACTTTTTCTTTTTATTGATCTGTAAATTATTCAATATTGTGTATATATTCAGTGTGTATCGATGCAATGAAACTTGTTTACATGAAATGGAGCGTCTTATCAGCCATTGGCTGATATTGTATTGTTTTATTTTTAAAATGTTATGTCCCTATGTGTTTTTTATGGTGAAACCAAAGACAAATTTCCACATTTGTTGATGAAGTATTTGTATTCATATTTGTATGCAACTCTACACACAATGCTTTATAGAAAGTATGAATATATACCGTAAATACAGTACAAAAAGAGTTTATATAACCCCTTATTTTGCAATAAACATTATGTTGTGGTAATACCAATTTCTCGGCCACCCCAAACTGATCACATATCCATCCTGGCCACCCCACTGAAAGTTTCCTGGCTCTGCCACTGGCTGTGTGAAGCAAAGTTTTTTGTCTTCGTTGTCTGTTGGCTCAGATTCAGTGACTGCTGGTTGTAGGGTGATAAAATCTTGTACTCAGCTGCTGTGTCTCTGTGGGTATGATTAGAACTGCAGCAGAATAGAATAGAATAGAATAAGCTTTATTGTTATTGTCACATAAACAATGAAATTTAAAAATGCCCAACCAGTCAGAGCATCATTCATAAATATGTAAACTCAAAATGTATAAAATGTCTGTATAAAAACAACATAAACATACAAACGTACACGCAAACAGTCCACACAATACACACCTCCAAGCGCACATTTCTGCCATTACACAGTCCCCTCATACACCTTCAACATCCAACTGCATTTATTACGTTTATTGCAGTTGGAAAAAAACTGGTTTTGAATCTCTTTGTTCTTGTTTTAACTAGTCTGCACTTTCTGCCTGATGGCAGCAGTTCAAACAAGGAGTGGCCAGGGTGGGAAGTATCCTTTATTATATTCCAAGCTTTTTTGAGAAACTGGGAACTGTGTAGGTCTTCCAGTGTGGGGAGGGGGCAGCCAATGATCTTCTGAGCCGTCCTAATGACTTTCTGGAGCGTTTTTCTCTGAGCTGCTGTACAGCTAGTGTACCACACGCACATACAGTATGTCATTAAACTCTCGATAGTGCATCTGTAGAAGGACACCAGCAGTCTCTGGGTGATGTTGTTCTTCCTGAGAACCCTCAGGAAATACAGTCTTTGCTGTGCCCTTTTCAGCAGCTCAGTGGTATTTACACTCCAGGTCAAGCCCTCTTCAATGCAAACTCCCAAAAAGCAGAAGTCCGACACCCTCTCCACACAATCCCCGCCAATAATTAACAGTGGAATGTTCATTTTCTTCCTCCTGTAGTCTATGATAAGCTCTTTGGTCTTTGAGATGTTAAGGAGCAGATTATTTTCTCTGCTCCACACCATCAGCCGCTCCACTTCATCCCTGTAGGCGGACTCATCCCCCCCAGAGATGAGCCCCACCACTGTGGTGTCATTGGCAAACTTCACAATAGTATTACTATGGTGTGCATGGATACAGTCAAATGTATAGAGGGTATAGAGCAAGGGACTCAGCACACAACTCTGGGGACAGCCGATGCTGAGGCTGAGGGCCGTCGATGTATAATGGGCCCACTCTAACCCTCTGACTGCGACCTGTCAGGAAACTGTTGATCCACGTGCAGATGGAATGTGAGAACCGCAGGTCCTCCAGTTTAGCCACCAGTCTGTGTGGAATAATGGAGTTAAATGCAGAACTGTAGTCCACAAAGAGCATCTGCATATAGCTGTCCCGCTGCTCTAGATGGGACAATGCAGCATGGCGAGCCATAACTACAGCATCCTCCGTGGATCGGCTCATTCTATAAGCAAACTGGTAAGGCTCAAACCTTCGGGGCAAACATGATGTGATATGACTCTGAACCAGTTTTTCAAAACATTTCATCACCACAAGAGTGAGTCATTTAGGCTAGGAATGTGGGACTTTTTGGGCAGAGGGACTATGGTAGAGGATTTCAGACAGGGTGGTACAAAGGACTGAGCCAAGGACTGACTGAAAATCCTAGTAAGAACTCCAGCCAGCTGATGGGCGCAGTCCCTCAGTACTGCAGCAGGAGTTATTATGCCACTGTAAACTGTGATGTGTGGACATGCATGTTAAGGTCACTTAGTGGTTTTAAGATGCAATTGCTTCATGTTGTAACTGTGTTTTGTGTAGTTCGAAGTTCTTAACTTTATTGTGAGGCCCCGAAAGGGACGTGTGTGAGTGTGTGTGTGTGTGTGTGTGTGTGTTGTGTGTGTGTGTGTGCGCGCGCGCATGTGTTTGTCCATAGGGTGTGGGGGGGAGGGGGTGCCGTACCCAAATCTTGCTTAGGGCACTAAAACGACCAGGACTGGCCCTGCAGGTATGTATATTTCATCTCATGTTTGTAGCTGTTTAGTTTAGTTTATTGCATTATTTGTCAGGGACCATGTACAGAAAAAAAGCATTAAACACAGGGTAAAGATGCTCTGTACCAGATTATAGCATTCTCACTAATTTCACTAATTTGTTGTAACCGCACATGTTGGAAAAATCCTCTTTAACCAGTAGTCAACAAATCAAGCAGAATTAAAGTTTAAGTAAATTTAAATTTCACTGATCAGTGGAGAAAAATAAGTGATACACTCAGAGTCGCCTCTGGAAACTGATCTCACATACACAACTTTCAGTCTTTAAGCATCCTGTTATCTTAGAACTGTCCATGAGAGAATATCTGGCTCAGGCTGGTTCTTTCAGACTGTCTCCCTTCCTCAGACAAAATCATAACAACACAGAACCGTCACATGAGAACAACCAGATAAATGTCCATCTGGTTGGCCTTGTACATTTTCATCCAGAGTCTGCGTGTCATGAATCTGTGTTTTGTGATCAGAACCCAGTTCTGACACTGTGGCTATTTTGGCCCGTTTCACTATTTATTTTCCATCAGGCGCTTCAGGGAGCCCTTTGGGTCCTCCGCTCCCTGACAGCTCAGGCACGCCCCCTCCTCCTGTCAGTATCACCATATGTTCCGTATTATTGGTGTCTCACACACATACACACACGCCTCATTCATGTCCATTCACATGCTCTGACACTCACTCACACACACATGGTTTCAATTTGTCCAGCCACGCTCTTCCACACTGGAGGTCTCTTCCCTTATTAGTATTGTGATTACTTAAGCACTCTTTGAGTAGGAAGAGATCACCAGAGCATTACGCTTCATTCACAGCAGCGTGTTCCTCTGTGTTTGCTAGCCGTCATTGTGAACGATGGCCCTCACGAGCCATCAATGAGACGCTGGATGCCAGCTGATGAGTTTGCATAACTCATTAATAAAGGACAAATGACAAAATAACGAGCCACGGGAGGCAAAAACACAACTAAGGTACAACAGGAATACAGTTACTAGGAGAGCACTTACAGGAATAGATGGTGGAAGACGGAATGTTCAACGAGGTCGCAGCCCTGAGCAAACAGAGCTGCTCCCTTAAATAGTGATCAATCAGCTGATGGAATCATCAGCTAATTGGGATCCAGCCGTCCCGCGGAGCTTTGCTTCTGACAGCCGGAAACACCGCCGAGACGCTGTCAAAATAAAAGCCCGGAGGCCAAGAGGTGCGCCAGAGAAGAGAACGGGAAACTACCGCACAACCCGAGTGCAGACAGAGTCAGCACACAGACTGTGACAGTTGCACCCGTTCACGACACGGATTCTAGACACGGTGGAACATCATACCCCCCACACCTGGAAGGTCCACAGGACCGCCCCAGGGAGGGAGGAGGGGGGGGAAAAAGGCCAAGGAGGGCCAGAATTCAACCTAGTCACAGAAAGGAGGGGGGGGAACTCAGAATGACAAACAAACAAACTCAGAAGACAGAAATACAGGCACAAAATTGCAGCATGTCCCATAACAGGAAAAGGAAAAAAAAAATTCACACGGCACAGAGCAGTAATACATACAATTCCATGTATAAATACCACACAAGAGAGGAGAAAGAAAAAAGAAACATACGCTGCCTGACGGTAACATACCACAGTACAATAAGGACAAATGGACGGCACATCACCAAATAGCGGAGAAATAGACCAAACAACGAGCATAAAACAACACTCAGATTACAGAGGAGTGGAAAAAATAATACACTGAAGAGCAGCGATAACAGTCCCAAAAAAGTCCAAAATCCCAAACACAAAGCATCCCCAATTATACAGAGGACGAAAAAACAGGGATGACGACAGGCAGAGCATAACGAGGGGAAAAACAACAAGTTCAGGCAATCTGCCTGCGTCTAGCGTCCAGATCGCCAATAGGGGAAAAAGGGTTCCTTCGGGCGGTCTACCCCAGTCCCAAGCCCAGAGAGATGGAACCTCCGGCGGCCAAACCAGGTCAGCCAGTAAGAAGTAAAGTACGTCGGGTGGCCGACCCAGAACGCCGAACCGGCAAAAAAGTTTCCCAGGCGGCCGACCCACATCGTCAGGCCAACAGGACCATAGGGGAGAGTTCAGAGACGGCCTCCTAATGGCAAGGAGCGATGAGGGAGAACCGAGCCGATTACGGGAAACCCCTGCGGCACCCGATGGAGGGAAGGAGGGAACAGGAAAGGGATGAGGGACCAGTCCGGCGTCGCTCAGCGGAGGATCTGCAGCTCCACCTCCGAATGTCACCAGAACAGGCGCTGTCCTCCTGTTGGACCCCAGGTGAGCCCGCGCTGCACCCACGATGGACCCCAACTGGGTTGGAACAGCTCCATGGACGACTTCCAACCCCGAACCCGGACCCTTCAGAGCTGAGACCAGGACCGACTTATCACCAGCGACCCTGGGAGAAGGCTCAGGAGAGGGAACAGAACCAGAATCAGGATCACCGGTAGTGACAAAACCCGGCGAGACAAGTTCGGATGCAGTGGACGGCTGCACCTGGCTTGTCTCCCCGAGAGACAGGCAAAAATGCTCCAGAAAAGAAAGAAGGAAGATAAAGTAGAGCACTTGCCTGATCTCGAGTTCTGTCGCCGTCCAGGACTTCGGCGATCCAGGCTGAGGACGAAGAAGGACGTCCTCTGGCTCCCACTCGGCTACGGCAGGCTCTGCAGCCGGCATGATGTTCTCCACAGTCTGAGGACCATCCAACACTGACATCCACGGCGACAACCCGCACGCTGTGGTGGCAGGGAATCCTCGACCTGCTGGATCAAACCGCTCATCGATGGAGACCCGGGGACGTTTCGTCGTTGGCACAGGCTCCAAACTGCAGTCTGCTCTCCTCTGCCCGTGATGTGGCTGTGGGCTGGAACCAGGCTCTCCAGGACCATAGGCCCCCTCCCCGTCAGGCGACGTAGGCCTGGCGCTGCGGAACGCTCAGCGGAGGGAGACACAGAGGTAGCAGGTTCAATGTTAAAGGCTACAGCGGGTGGTGGGAGCTCGGGGAACTGCGAACCCCAAACTCCACCCCTAGGAGTCAGACAATTCAAATCACAAGAACGAGGAGAAGAATGAAATTGTACTTGCCTGTCCTCCAGAGGGCTGATGGTGCCTGCTGTAGTGGGCGGAGCTTTTCCCTTTCCCCTCCGGATGGTGACGGGAGGCCCCTCGGGAAGATTAGGAGGAGCCGCTCGCGATGGATCGAAGACGGGCCTCGCCGAAGCAGGACTTGTGGCACTCACAGCAGCCGGGGATGACGTCGAGGAGGAGGGGGTGACAGCCGAGGCAATCCGGGCACGAGGAGCTGACGGGACAGCAGGGACAGATGACCCGGGGGGGACGGCTGCGGGAATTCTCTCCTGACGTGACACAGAAGAAGCAGCTGACTAGGAGGCAGAGTTCCTCCGACGACCCGGAAATGGATCCGGACGGGATTCTCGCTGAGGCTTATTTGGAGCATGGCGACGACGTTTACTGGCTGATGGTGAGACAAAGATGGGACCAGGAAAACATGGCACCTGGGCTGGACGGGTGACAGGAGCTGAATCCCGAGGCGAGGAGCGGGGATGCTTCTCTGTCGGCCTCCTGCCGGGGTTACTTGTGCCGACAGCTCCCCTGTGGCACTAGGCATTCCCTCTCCCCGGGCCGCTAAGCGTCTGGGTGGTGTCCCTGTTCTTCTGGTGGTCTCAATTGTATTATTGCAAACATCTGTTTATATCGTGACTGCTTTGCTGGACCTAGTTTGGGGTTTTGTGTAATAAAGTACACGACTCTAATCAATCAAATCAACCTTTATTGTCATATTGCTGTACATACAACAGTAGTGCAGGCAACTACTCCTGCTCGTGGGTTTTTCATTCCTCCTTCTGTGCTCTGGGTAATGGCACACGAGGGGTCATAACACTGAGGTACCAAAGATAAAGAACACAAAATTATTCCATCACTACTCATGCTAAACTAACTGACAGGCAGATGTTGTTGTTTTGGTTTTTCAAGGGGGGGTGAGAATGTGGTGTATGGACGTACGTATGTTCACGCAGGTGACGTCACCATGTTGTTGGTTAAGTCTTGGCTTGGTACAGCACCACTGTTGTATTATTCAGCGTATGTGTGAATAAAGTTGAGTTCAGTTCATGGCGTTCATAGCCATTATCCACCAGTTTTTCCAGACGTAACAACAACAGTCCGTTCCCTTTTACTAAAATATTTTTACAAGTGACGTGCACATTTAGGCGCCATTCTGCCACTTAACACAACAAACAGCATAAAATCAACCTTGAATCTTGACATTTTCATTAAAGTTTGTCTTCATACCGTTCCATATTACTTAGGTTCAGGTTCAGGTTACTTTATTTGTACCCGTAGGTAGATTTGTTTTGCAGTCTGGTGACATCCATATTTACAAGCCACTAATTACATTCAACATAGACACAAACACAGGCACACATCTTACAAAATAGGTAAATATAAAATATGTACAATATAATTTTTATAGCTTGTTCAACTCTTTGACAGCAGCAGGGACAAAGCTGTTTTTGTAGCGCTGGGTTTTGCTTTTTGGGACAGCAAACCTCCGTCTTGAGGGAAGAAGCTGAAAGTTGCAGTGCAAAGGGTGGGAGTCATCATTTAAAATGGAGGTAGCCATCCTCTGTACTTGTCTGGTGTACAGGGATGTCAGGCTCAGCTGTGACTCACCAAGCAAACGACTGGACCATCTAACTACCTGATCCAAGGATTTCCTCTGTTTCAGTTTTATCTGACCAAACCATGACATTAAAGAAAAGGATAAAACAGATTCAATAAAAGCCCGATGAAACATAGTCATTATGGTTCGGTCAATTTGGAAGCGTGCAAGTTTCCTCAAACAATGCAAATTTTGCTGACCCTTTTTGCACACCCTTTCACAGTTCACTTCAAAGTTTAATTTACTATCAATAATTGTCCCAAGATATTTGTATGATTGTACACATTCGGTGGTCTGGCCTTTTAGTATGGTGACTTTGTGCCTGGGAGTTTTCCTCCTAAAGTCAATAATCATATCTTTCGTTTTTGTTGTATTCAGCTGCAGGTAGGAATCCTCACACCAGTGAACAAAGTCATCAACTACTGGGCCGTGGCCACTCTCACCATCCTGGAGGAGACTGACAATGACTGAGTCATCAGCATACTTTATAATGTGTCTGTTGTCATGTCTGCTCCGACACATGTTTGTGTACAGGATGAAGAGTAGTGGTGACAACACACACCCCTGAGGAGAGCCAGTAGAAGAGCACTTTAGGTCAGACAATGTGCCATTGACCCTTACTCTCTGCATCCTGTTGGTTAAGAAATCCAGAATCCAACCCACCAGATTATTGCTCAAATCAAATTGTTGCAGGAGCCTTTCAACTAAAATATGAGGTTGGATTGTATTAAAGGCAGAAGAAAGTCCACAAATAAAAGCCTGGCGTGTGTCCCATTAAAATCCAGATGTTTAAAAAGCATGTCAAACAGAGTGACAGTGGCATCCTCCACTCCTCTGTGAGGCCTATAGGCAAACTGCAGAGGATCCAATGCATGTTCAGTCTGCCTTAGGACCTCACATCTGACCAGTTTTTCAAAAATTTTCATTAAAATTGAAGTCAAAGCAACTGGTCCTAAAGTCATTTACCGTTTTAGGACAGCTGGATTTTGGAACGGGAACAACCACGGCATCTTTCCAGATCTTAGGCACATGTTGTGTCTGTAAGGACTTATTGAAAATGTAATGAAATATAGGACTCAGTCATGTGCACAGGACTTTACCAGGCGCCCACATATATTATCAGGGCCCTGACTTTTGTTCACTTTTACAGCGCAGAACTCCCTTTTAACATCCTGCACCTCATATTAAAGTGCTGATTGTTTTTGAGTTTCTGTTTCAATCTTGGATTCTGTGCTAAAATCAAAGGAGTCAGAACGACCATAAAAACAATTAAGAACATTAGCCAGCTCTGTGTCTGAATTAAAACCATCTAAAAACACACAATTACTGCGCTCTGTGCTCTGAAGGCCTGCAATAGTTTTCATACTGGCCCAGGCTGAACCAAGTTTATTTGCTGCCATCTTGCTTTCCAACTCTGATTTATAATTCTGTTTTGCTCTTAAAATTTCAGCCTTCAGCTCCTTTGTGGCAACCTGTAGCTCAGAAACAGACCCCTGTTTAAAGGCAAGTGCTTTCCTCTGTAAGCAGGATTTAACTGATTTAGTAACCCATGGTTTGTTGTTGGGATATATTTTGACACGTTTACGTGGAACAATCTTATTTTGACAGTAAGCCATGTATGAGCATGTGAGCTCAGCCAGAGAGTCCAAATCATCCCCGCAGGCCATTATGAACATCTTCCAGTCTGTACAGTCAAAGCATTCCTGGAGGCTGTGCTCTGAATCCTCTGTCCACACATCAATGTCTCTCGTCTCCACCTTGCCTCTTCTGACAGCAGTTTTATATGTGGGCAGCAAATGAACACAGTTGTGATCTGAGGATCCTAAAGGAGGAAGGGGGAGTGATTTATAGGCCCTCTCTATGGATCCATAGCACAGGTCCAATGTCTTTTTTCGCCTGGTTGGGCAGGAGACATACTGATGAAAGTTTTTAAGTGTCTTCTTTAAAGAAACATGGTTAAAATCCCCAAGAATGAAGTTTGGCGCCTCTGGAGAAATTGACTGCAGCCGCTGCACCACATCAGAGATGGTGCTGGAGGCGGAGTCAGCGTCTGCCCTCAGATGAATGTACACAACTGTGATGAAAAGTTGGGGAAATTCACGAGGCAAATAAAAGGGGCGTAGTGACACAGACAGCAGCTCTACATCGGGTGTACAGATGCGCTCTCTGACCGTGACAGACGTGCAGTACTGCTTATTAATGTATAAACATACTCCGCCCCCCTGACGTTTCCCCGTTACCTCTTCCTGCCGATCCGAGCGCAGCGGGGCTCCAAAGCCATCAATCCACAGGTCTGCATCTCGATCATGCGCAGTAAGCCAAGATTCAGTGAAAGCCATGACGCAGCAGTTCTTAAAATTCTTCTGGTAACGTACATTGCCTTGAATTTCCTCCACCTTGTTTCTCACAGACTGTGCATTCCCAAAAATTATCGAAGGAAGAGGAATGTTACCAAACTGACGTCTCCTAAGGCGCAATTTCACACGCCTTCCACGCTTCCTTCTGCCGCCTCTCTTTTCACCGCTGTGTCCGTCTCTCAAAATAAAGTCCGGCAGTTGCAGTTTGGGCTCAATCACAGACGCTGCATCAGCTGTGTTTAAGCGTAGCAACACGTCCCCTGGATATTGTATTCTGCCCGCTATTCTGCTCGCCATGGAGCCAAATGCGTTTACCTCAGAGACAAAGAGCCACAGCACAGATAGCAGCAGTGCGAGAGAGTTGAGGAAATCCATGTTGCAGATACCAGGGAGCTCTTCGCCATATATTCCACAAACGCTCCAGGGCAGAAACGACACAGAGGATTTTATAAAAACGTAAAAAAGTACAAAAAACACACACACGCACACACGCACTATATCACCAGCTGCCGGTCGCTGCGTGCGCATGCGCCCTTATTATTACTATACTATACTTATTATCACTTATAATGTTCCAGCTTATTTATATGATAACAACAAATACAACAAACCATTATTTAGATGTCCTATATCACAATGCTCCAAGGACTGTCAAGAGGACTTTATCCAGTATCAATATGGGGCCCAAATTTGCCAACAAAATGTTAGTCATGAGCACTCTATGCTTTTCTATCTCTGTGGTTGGAACTAAGGAATGGCAAGTAGAAGTTTTTCTCAGAGGGACTTTGGATTATAAGACTTCCCTCTTCAACAAAGATATACATATATTTGTTTTTTTTTAAACTGAAAGAATGAGTGAGTCAGAACCAGGCTAAATAAATAAATAAACAACCTGTGTACATTGCAGGTGTCAAGGATGTGCGGGCACAGGACTCAGACGCAGGCAGCGATACGGTGCAGAAACAATAATTTATTAACAAAACTTAAACATAAATGAATGGCGGCACGAGGGCTGCAAATGAAAACAGAAGGCAAACAGACCGAATGACAGAACTGGACTTGATTTGAATATTTACTGACAGATTACTCCCAGACAGGACCAAACAGAAGACATTAATGACGCCACGTCTGACAAGGAAACACACTCACAATATATAGACAGAGGGAATAATCAAGACAATAAGACACAGGTGGGGGGAGCAATCGTGGCAAACAGCTGATACATGATGAGAGCAGAGACAGCAGGACAGGCGGGGCTGGACACACACAATCACATAGAACATGCACAGAGGATCACAGAGAAAACATAACTAAAGACAGTGACCCGGACCACAGTGACACAGACTTTGAACATAACAGGCCAGTAATAATAATAATAAACATGATCGCTAGAAATATATGACTTAAGGGGAAAACACAAAGAAGCATAACTAACAATTTATTATTGTTGTTGTTATAACTACCATATGGCTACCTATTATTATGGTTATTATATGGCTACTTATTGCGCCTAGGTATTGTAAGCCATGTGGGGGTATGTGGTGGTATATATGGTGATTATGATGATGATAATATTGTCTATAATTATTGTAACCTAATATTTCCTAGCCCACTTATAAGGTCCTGGAGAAGATAATCAGACTTATCTGCCATGCTGAATTCCCTTTATTACTGCCGGCAGGAGAGAAGCAAAGAAACAGCCTACCTGAAGTTTCTGCACTGCTCTGCTTAAACAAAGGAGGCTCCTGGTTTTTATAGGCACCCTCAGAGCGCTCCCCCCACATTACCTTATATGGATACATAGAAACTGGCTGAGAAAGTACGAGAACATTCTGGAAGAAACCTTCAAACCTAGCAAGTACTAGAACCTTCTGACAATAACTATTCCACTGACCATAGTTACACTCAGGGCATGTATTAGCAATAATTATTCAGAAGAGGAAAGACATTTAAACATAAATGCACATCACCTAAATTACACAACAGATTGGTACATAGCAGTAAATTTCCACCATGATGAACATGTGAATAATAAATTTCCACCACATTATATTAAACATACCAGAAGTATTTATTTATTATTATTACAATTATTATTAGATGTTGGTATTATTGTCAATATAAATTATCTTTGTTGTATCATTTCCATTACATAATTTAATTATAAGATGTATTATATATTATGGTATTGTATAATGAATGTAATTGTGGGAGGAATAATGACTAGAATATTATAATTTATTGGGTATGGAAAAAGGGTGGGACTATATAAGCAGTGGCTTCTTCCCACTCCTTTTGAACATTTGTTTGTTTGGTTTTGATTTTTGTTTTAAATTCTTTTTTCTTTTTGTCTGAATGTTCAGATAAAATCAATCAATCAATCAATCAGTCAATCAAACAAAGGGCGAGGACATGGCTGAACTCATGTCCTGAGAATAACAGAAGGGTCACATATGAACATAAAGTGAGGACATGAGCACAGCCATGTCCAAACTCTTACAGCAGACAATTAAAAAAAAAATCACACAGCTGGTTTGAATATTTGAATATTTGGGAGTCTTGAGTTGAGGAGCTATGCAAAACTTGATTTAAAATGTTTTTATTTGTTTCATCTGCTCCATGGTGATTTTTGTTATCATTCAGCAAAGGTAAGCATCATTTTAGGGATATATTTCAATCTATAAATCCTCCTTGGTTATCTTTTTTTTTAATTTAAGTTTTTGTAAAGGGTATACATGTCATTATAGCATTGCATTGTTTACATTTTCATCACATATTGCCTTTTTTTTGTTGTTTTTTGACAAGTTTGAAAAAAAAATTATTACAACACCCTTTTTAAGTGAAAGAAAAGAAAAATTAAAAAAAAGAGAAGAAAGATAAAGGAGCATCTGAGTAGCATTGGAACAAAGAGAGGAGCCATTATTGAAATGGTGTTTGTCAGAGATTAGATCTGATGGAAGACACATATGCGTTCCAGGGTTGCCAAAAGTTCAAGAACCCATCCATGTCCTGCCTCAGTGCAAATGTCAATTTTTCCATCAAATAAATGTCCTGAATCACGTTAATCCAATCTTCAGGTGCAGGACAGTCCTCTTGACATCCATTTTTTTTGTTAGAGCTTTTTTACTTGCCAATATTATTATTATTTTTTTTTTTTGTTACTTATTTGTACCCGTAGGTAGGTTTGTTTTGCAGTCTGGTGACAAGCCACCAGCTGCCAGTCACTGCGTGCGCAAGCGCCCCATATCCCTAACCTGCATGTTTTTGGCGTGTGGGAGGAAACCGGAGAAATCCCGGAGTAAACCCACGCAACACGGGGAGAACATGCAAACTCCACACAGATCACTGTTGGTCGGGGGCTGGGATCGAACCCACGATCCCCGCGCTCCCCCGGCTGAGGGTAAAATTGTGCTGCCACAGTGCTAACCACCGCGCCACCGTGCAGCCCACAAAAACAGTGAATAAGTATTTTTCTCCTCGTCTTTCCAGTGATTCCGGTAGTAAACCCAAATACAAAGTTACAAAAGAAAAGGGACTGTTACTTTGAATATTTTCCCCAATATTGTCTGTACATTGGTCCAATATTGGTGGATAACTGGGCATGACCAAAACACATGAAAATGATTTGCAGTCTCTTCACCACACAAGCGCCAGCAATTCAACCCTTCACGAGTAAATTTGTTTTGTGCAGGTGTTCTGAAAAATCTTACCAAATTTTTCCATCCAAATTCTCTCCACAGCAGGGATGAAGTACTTTTCCATTGTTGTTTGTTTAGTTTCTTCCCATATTTCCAGTTGTAAAGTGAAATTCCCCTCTTTTTCCCATTTCTCTTTTATATATGATGTGTTGTCTCCGTTTAAGTCTTGAAGACCTTGGTATAATTTAGAAATGTATCTGATCCCTGGGATCCCTTTATAAGCCATTAAGAAGACCTTCAGAACACCTGACTGGGCCCTTTCCAAATCCTCCTTTTTAAGTATTTTGTTTATGTGGTGTCTAAGCCGAAAGAACCTGTAAAGGTCTTGATTTACTAGACCTTGTTTTTTCAAAACTTCTTAAAGTTTGCCCTTTAAAAAAATCGTAATATTTTATCAGTCTGTTATCTTTCCACTTTATAAATCTAGTGTCTGTTTTATTAGGAGTAAAATCCTGATCATAGGAAATCCATTGCAATAATCGATAGGGTTCTTTAGTTTGATTCTCTGACTATCTTATCTTATCTCAGATTTCCACATTTGTTGATGAAGTATTTGTATTCATATTTGTATGCAACTTTACACACAATGTTTTATAGAAAGTATGAATATATACTATAAGTACAGTACAAAAAGAGTTTATATATCCCCTTATTTTGCAATAAACATTATGTTGTGGTAATACCAATTTCTCGGCCACCCCAAACTGATCACATATCCATCCTGGCCACCCCACTGAAAGTTTCCTGGCTCTGCCACTGGCTGTGTGAAGCAAAGCTGTGTCTCTGTGGGTACGATTAGAACTGCAGCAGAATAGAATAGAATAGAATAAGCTTTATTGTCATTGTCACATAAACAATGAAATTTAAAAATGCCCAACCAGTCAGAGCATCATTCATAAATATGTAAACTCAAAATGTATAAAATGTCTGTATAAAAGGTATAAAAACAACATTAACATACAAACGTACACGCAAACAGTCCGCACAATACACACCTCCAAGCACACATTTCTGCCATTACACAGTCCCCTCATACACCTTCAACATCCAACTGCATTTATTACGTTTATTGCAGTTGGAAAAAAAAACTGGTTTTGAATCTGCTTGTTCTTGTTTTAACTAGCCTGTACTTTCTGCCTGATGGCAGCAGTTCAAACAAGGAGTGGCCAGGGTGGGAAGTGTCCTTTATTATATTCCAAGCTTTTTTGAGAAACTGGGAACTGTGTAGGTCTTCCAGTGTGGGGAGGAGGCAGCCAATGATCTTCTGAGCCGTCCTAATGACTTTCTGGAGCGTTTTTCTCTGAGCTGCTGTACAGCTAGTGTATCACACGCACATACAGTATGTCATTAAACTCTCGATAGTGCATCTGTAGAATGACACCAGCAGTCTCTGGGTGATGTTGTTCTTCCTGAGAACCCTCAGGAAATGCAGTCTTTGCTGTGCCTTTTCAGCAGCTCAGTGGTATTTACACTCCAGGTCAAGCCCTCTTCAATGCAAACTCCCAAAAAGCAGAAGTCCGACACCCTCTCCACACAATCCCCGCCAATAATTAACAGTGGAATGTCCATTTTCTTCCTCCTGTAGTCTATGATAAGCTCTTTGGTCTTTGAGATGTTAAGGAGCAGATTATTTTCTCTGCTCCACACCATCAGCCGCTCCACTTCATCCCTGTAGGCGGACTCATCCCCCCCCAGAGATGAGCCCCACCACTATGGTGTCATTTGCAAACTTCACAATAGTATTACTATGGTGTACATGGGTACAGTCAAATGTATAGAGGGTATAGAGCAAGGGACTCAGCACACAACCCTGGGGACAGCCGATGCTGAGGCTGAGGGCCGTCGATGTATAATGGGCCCACTCTAACCCTCTGACTGCAATCTGTCAGGAAACTGTTGATCCACGTGCAGATGGAATGTGATAGCTGTCACGCTGCTCTAGATGGGACAATGCAGCATGGAGAGCCATAACTACAGCATCCTCCGTGGATCGGTTCATTCTATAAGCAAACTGGTAAGGCTCAAACCTTCGGGACAAACATGATGTGATATGACCCTGAACCAGTTTTTCAAAACATTTCATCACAACAAGAGTGAGTCATTTAGGCTAGAAATGTGGGACTTTTTGGGCAGAGGGACTATGCCTGGATTTCAGACAGGGTGGTACAAAGGACTGAGCCAAGGACTGACTGAAAATCCTAGTAAGAACTCCAGCCAGCTGATGGGCGCAGTCCCTCAGTACTGCAGCAGGAGTTATTATGCCACTGTAAACTGTGATGTGTGGACATGCATGTTAAGGTCACTTAGTGGTTTTAAGATGCAATTGCTTCATGTTGTAACTGTGTTTTGTGTAGTTTGAAGTTCTTAACCTTATTGTGAGGCACCGAAAGGGACGTGTGTGAGTGTGTGTGTGTGTGTGTGTGCGCGCACACACATAGTCGTGGGCGAAGACAAGAGACCTTTTCGCCTGTCGGATCGGCTTCGACCCCGGGGGCAGCTGGCTTGCAGGGGTGTGCATGCTGAGGAGCTGCCCTGGGCCCCCAAGCTGGCTTTAACCTTGGCTGCTTGTGGACAGTGGTGTAACGTAATTTTTTCAATGTAAGTACGTTCATAAGGTGTTTTCATGATAGTTGTTAATGTTCATATGTGCATGTGAATGTGTGTTGTGATATGGGATTATTTTAAGTGTTGTTTAGTGTAGAGACATGGCAGTATTTTAGGTTTTTTTATATGGACTGTGTGGGGAGCGTGAAATAACGAGGCTGAATTATTTCTTAATTCAGGTTTTAATGATACCTTCACATCCCCAGCCATCTCTCAAGAACAGAAGAGGATGAGCTGTGTCAAAACCCCCTCATTTATACATACAGGATCAAAGGAAGAATCACATATCACCGTCAAAACCCCTTATTGATAATAACTCTCCCCCCAAGTCCTTCAGTCCTCCACCTGGCCCCCAGGAGGTCAGGAAGTCCTTTCAGCTCCTTATCGCCGTACCTCCGTCTCCTTGCTGTTATCCACAGGCGGTCCAGACATATTGTCCCATCCAAGACATGAGGTCAATCCACACATGCAATCTCAAGCATCCCATCGTGCTTATACATATGTAGGTAAAAATACATGAGCTACATAACCCCCGCCAAACGTCAAAGAATGGACAATATATCAGAGTTCACAAAACATGATAACATCAATAGCATAGTCTACACAACGTGATCACATCAAAAATCAGTGATAACATCAATAGCATAGTCTATACAACATGATCACATCAAAAATCAGTCCGTACGCCGTCTGGGCTTCAAACGTCTTCCGAATCTGCTGTAAGCAGGTCTCGCCGGCCCTGTGACGCCGTCCTGCAAAGAATCTGCTGACTGAGGAAGAGAGTGGTTATTTGATCCCTGCGGGGGCTCCGGGATGTGTTCCCTGGGGAGTCTGCCACGTCGAGGTGCCCTCGCCACCCGTACAGACTCGTCGTTCATCACAAAAGCAGGCTTTAGTCTGTCAGTACTAACTGTCTCTTTTCTGTCTCCCAAATCTAGCACAAAATGCCTATCACCTGTTTCCAGCACCCTATATGGACCATCATATGGTGGTCGGAGGGTCGGTCTTAGAGCCTCGTGCCTGACAAAAACGAACTTGGCATTTTTTAAAGCCTTGGGAACAAAAACGCGTGGAAAAGTGTGATGAACGGGGCCCGGGAGCATGTCCGCTCCCGTGCCAATCAGTGGCCCCAGAGCCGGGGGGTGCCCCGGCTCCGGATGCTCTGGTAGAAACTCACCGGGCAGCCTGAGAGGTTGTGCAAAAACTAACTCCGCTGGGGAGGCATTTAAATCCTCCTTGCGCGCAGAACACAACCCCAATAAAATCCATGGTAGTTTGTTTACCCAATCTGCATCTGTAAGCAACGCTCTGAGGGCTGCCTTCAAAGACCTATGAAAACGCTCGCATAAACCATTAGCCTGGGGGTGATAGGCGGTAGTGCGATGAATTTTCGCTCCTAAGCTGCTGGCCATCGCTGACCAAAGCTCAGAGACAAATTGAGGCCCTCTGTCGGACGTAATATCCAACGGGACCACGAAACGCGCTACCCAGGCTGTCAAAAAAACGCGAGCCACCTCTGCAGCTGTGGTCGATGCCAGTGGGACCACTTCTGGCCAACGTGTGGTTCGGTCCACCATTGTCAAAAGATGTGTGAACCCCTGCGATGACGGTAGGGGGCCCACGAGGTCGACATGCACATGATCGAATCTCTTGGCCGGAATTTGGAACGGTTCTAAGGGAGCTTTTGTGTGCTTGTGAATTTTGGCCCGCTGGCAAGCCATGCAGGTTCTTGCCCACTCTTTCACGTGCTTGCACAGGCTCGGCCAAACAAACTTCTCCGCTACCATTTTCACAGAAGCGCGCACTCCTGGGTGCGCCAGGGAGTGAACTGAGTCAAAAACGCGGCCGTGCCACGCGGCCGGGACTACCAGGCGCGGTCGCCCAGTCGATACATCGCAGATTAGGGGGGGCATACCGGTTTGCAAACACCTGCTCTCCAGCTTTAACCCTGTTGGTCCAGACTGGAGTGCGCGCACGTCCGCATCTCTACCCTGTTCCGCTGCTATGGCTGCGTAATCTATCCCCACGTGAACTGGGGCCGCGTGTGCTTCCGCGCTGCTATTTTGCCCTGCGGCTGCGGTAGTATAATCTGCCTCAGCGCGCACTGGTGCTGTGACCGCGCGAGAGAGGCAGTCTGCCACTACGTTGAGTTTACCCGCTACGTGCTGAATATCAGTGGTAAATTCCGAAATTGCAGCCAGCTGCCTCTGCTGCCGGCCCGACCACGGTTCTGAAATTTTGGACATCGCAAAAGTGAACGGCTTATGGTCGACAAAAGCGGTGAAACGCCGACCTTCCAGCCAGAACTGGAAATGGCGAATGGCCAAATGGAGCGCTAACAGCTCCCTGTCAAACGTGCTGTATTTCCGCTCGGCTTCGTTCAAGGATCTGCTGAAAAATGCCAGCGGCTGCCAAACCCCGGCAACGTGCTGTTCCACGACCACCCCTATGGCCAAATCTGATGCGTCGGTGGTGAGCGCTATGCGGGCCGATGGATCTGGATGAGCTAGAAGCGTGGCGTCAGCCAGGGCTTTTTTTACCTCCGCGAATGCGCGCTCCCGCTCCGGGGGCCACTCGATCGTATTGGAGGGTTTTTGTTTTTTGAGCGCGGCGTACAATGGTTGCATGAGCTGCGCTGCGTGGGGTAGGAAACGGTTATAAAAATTTACCATTCCTAAAAACTCCTGCAATGATTTGACCGTTTGTGGTCGGGGAAAATCTGCCACTGCGCGCACCTTATCCGGTAGCGGGACTGCCCCTTCTGGGGAAACGCGGTGCCCCAAAAAATCGATCTGCGCCACGCCAAACTGGCACTTGGCTGGATTAATTGTTAACCCGTGCTCTCCCAACCTCCGAAAAACCGCAGTGAGGTGCTTTTCGTGTTCCTCCTCTGAAGTACTGGTGACTAAAATGTCGTCGAGGTAGACGAACACAAAAGGAAGATCGCGTAACACGGCATCCATCATACGTTGGAATGTTTGTGCAGTGCCTTTAAGACCAAACGGCATGCGCAAAAACTCAAAAAGTCCAAAAGGGGTTATTACCGCTGTTTTAGGAATGTCCTCAGGCCGGACTGGAACTTGATGATAGCCGCGAACCAGGTCTATTTTAGAAAAAATGCGCGCCCCCCGCTAGATGCACCGAAAAATCCTGAATGTGTGGGATTGGGTAGCGGTCATGCGCTGTGGCGTTGTTTAGTCTGCGGTAATCGCCGCAAGGTCTCCAGGAGCTGTCAGCTTTAGGGACCATATGTAGCGGCGAAGCCCATGGGCTCTTCGAACGGCGAATAATGCCCAGCCTTTCCAGGCTGGCGAACTCCTCGCGCGCTATGGAGAGCTTAGCAGCATCCAAGCGCCGAGCTTTCGCGAAGACGGGGGGGGCCAGCTGTAGTGATAAAATGCTCCACCCCGTGTTTCACAACTGTTGCCGAAAATGTGGGAACCGTTAGCGCTGGAAATTGGGTGAGGAGTGTGTTAAACTTACCGCCTGCCGTGGCGACGTTAGTCTGCACCGGTGGCGGGGACACTCGAGCTGCACAAGGAATAGAATAAAAAGATGCATTAACCAAGTGCCTGTTGGCAAGATCAACTAACAAACCATGTGAGCACAGAAAATCGGCACCTAACATGTTGAAACTCACCGCCGCTATGATAAAAGTCCATTCATAAGTGCGGCCGTGCAAGGACAAAAACAAAGTCCTTTCTCCGTAGGTGTTGATGCTCGAGCCGTTCACCGCCATTGCCCCGTCACCACGGGGGCCAGCCAACCGGTCAGCATAGGTCGGGGTGATGAAACTCACTTGGGCTCCGGTGTCTACGAGGAAATGCCGCCCGGAGCTCGTATCCGTGATGTAGAGCAGCTTATTTCTTTCACCGAGGGCCGAAGCTGCTAACGATCCTTGGTCCTGGTGTTTTTCCGAGCTCTTGAAGCTGCACGGCGGCACACACCTGTGTGCCTTCTCTGCGAAACGCCGGTGATAAAAACAGAGGCCATCTCCTCCGCTGCGTCGGGGCCGTGCCGCTGCCATTGTTGGTGGGATTGGCTCCGCTGTCTCCGGCTCTTCGTTGCCTCGGGTCGCCGCACCTAGGTCTGCCGCTGCCGCTGTGGCCGTCTGCTCGCCGCAGGAGTCGAGGAGCCGCTGCGCCTCTCGGGCCAGCGCACGGAAGTCCCGCTGGGTCACACAGCGCATGTTGGCCAGGGTCCCTCTCATGTGCATCGGGAGGTTTCTTAGGAAGATGTGCTTAAACAGGAAATTCTCGTTGTCTGATTCCCTCAGCTGCAGCATGTCTTCCATCAGGGCGATTGGCCTGCGCCCTCCTTGGTCATGCATAGCCAGGAGTCTCCTAGCCCTCTCTTCGGCTGAGGGCGTGAAACACTTGGTGAGGGCAGCCTTCAACTCGCCGTATTTGTTGTCAGCGGGTGGCTGCTGTACCAAGCTCCGCACGCATCGAGCTGTGCGGTTGTCGAGCCTTGCGATGACGTGGTAGAACTTAGTGTCATCCGCCATTATTCCCGCGAGCGTGAACTGGGCCTCAGCCTGGAGGAACCACGAGTCCGGGTTGTCCTACCAGAATTCTGGCAGTTTGATGGAGACGGCGCTCGCTCGGGCAGACTCCGACGAGTCTGCCTCAGGAGAATCCCTTCTATGCATTCTCACGTCTCTGGTCACCAATGTGGGGAGCGTGAAATAACGAGGCTGAATTATTTCTTAATTCAGGTTTTAATGATACCTTCACATCCCCAGCCATCTCTCAAGAACAGAAGAGGATGAGCTGTGTCAAAACCCCCTCATTTATACTTACAGGATCAAAGGAAGAATCACATATCACCGTCAAAACCCCTTATTGACAATAACTCTCCCCCCAAGTCCTTCAGTCCTCCGCCTGGCCCCCAGGTAGTCTAGTGGCTAGGAGGGGTTCCCATGCACCCCCCGGAAATCAACTTTTAACCAGCATTTCTGGAATGCTCTGGATAAGCTGTTAACGAAATGCCTTGTTCCCAAGCTTGCAAAATGTCCCACGTGACTTTTTTATGCTAATTTTATGTAAATTATTGCCGCCATTACCAGAAAATGCATTTTTTGTTATATCTCTTTAAATGTTTAAGAAAACTCCTTAATTATGGCTTCTACACCCATGTTATGAAGGTCAATTGTCACATTGAACCTATTTCCAGAATGCCCATATTTGTATAGAACAAGAAAATATGCAAATTAGGTCCGCCACTGTGCAAAAATCTTTATTTCTCTATATCTCTACCAGTCTTGGACATAGCCTCACCAAAATGGTTTCTACCTCCCTTATTACATGGTCAAACAATACGATAACGTTATCATTGTTGTGAATACACGTGTTACTAGTATGTTACGAAATCCTGTAATTACGGCTGCCACTAAGAAAAAATAGTTTTTTCGCCCTATTTTGGCACCTTTTAAAGATAAACATTTTGTGGGAGCTTCTACCTCCCTATTAACATGGTCAAGGAACACGAAGATTGATTGTGCTATTCAAGTTTTCTTTCTCACCTTATGCATTTTCATAATAAATGGTTAAAGCACCCATCCACAAATACTACAAATGAGGTAGTGAATTATGAAAATCACTTAAAATCACAATCAGTTTGCCAAATTTCTTAGATAGCGATGCATTTGTTTTGAAATGTGCTTTTATTTTATAATTGCATGCGAAAAGCAATTATGTAATTTACTACTACGCGTTTGGAGTGGCCGAGAAGCAGTATTGAGGCTCCAAAACACGCAGAAAGCAGTGATTATTGTTGAAGGACGGGCCCATGAACTGGTCGTTTTGAACGGGGAGGTCTGTCGATAACATTTCAATTACTTTTATGCCCATGCAATTACTGAAGTAAAAAACTTTGTTTGTATTTTATTGCTTTCAGGTGGAAGAGCGAGAACTCCCCGAAATATACAGTGATCAGGAAGAAACTGACACAAGGGTGGTGCTATACCTTCACTTTGCCGCCAGAATTGGCTATGAGAATGCTGTGGTCCGTACGCCAGACACGGACATCTTCGTGATTCTGCTCTACCATGCCCATACAATAAACCTTACTGTCTACTTGGACACAGGATCTGGCAAACACCGCAAGCTACTCAATCTCTCGGAAATTGCTGAGTCCTTGGGACGCAGCTACTGTTCCACCATACTTGGCTTCTACGTGTTCACTGGAGAAGATTGTACAAGCTCCTTTAAAGGAAAAGGAAAAGTCGGTCCTCTGAAAAAACTTGAGAAGAGCCCAAGGTTTCATGAGGCATTCCGTCAGCTTGGAGAGAACTGGAACGTCGACCCTGAAGTGGTTACGCAGCTGGAGAAGTTCACCTGTATCATGTATGGGCAGCCTCGTGAATCGTCCGTGGATACCATACGTGTCAAACTGCTTCGAAAGACGGTTGGTGAAGGTGAGAGGCTCACTACCAAGTCAAAAGTCGACCTGTCACGTCTCCCTCCGTGCCGCTCTGCGCTCAAGCCACACATCCAGCGTGCAAGCTACCGGGTTGCGCTGTACAAACGAGCTCACCAAGCTATCTTCGAAAAGCCGAAACCACACGATGAGGGTCAGGGTTGGTTAAGAACAGACCAGGAAGTACTAGAACCCATCTGGTACTATGGAGAGGCGCTACCTACTTCACTCGTAGATATCCTAGATACTGCTGGTGAAGACGACAGTGAAGAAGAAGAGTCTGAAGACAAAGCAGAAGACGAGATAGAAGAAGAGGATGATGATGATGATGATGATGATGATGCGTAATATTTACATATTACTGTTAGAAATGAACACATGATTAGTTTTTATCATGTTCCTTGACCATGTTAATAGGGAGGTAGAAGATCCCAGAAAACGTTTATCTCTAAAAGGAGCCAAAATAGGGCGAAAAAACTATTTTTTCTTAATGGCAGCCGTAATTACAGGATTTCATAACATACTAGTAACATGTGTATTCACAACAATGATAACGTTATCGTATTGTTTGACCATGTAATAAGGGAGGTAGAAACCATTTTGGTGAGGCTATGTCCAAGACTGGTAGAGATATAGAGAAATAAAGATTTTTGCACAATGGCGGACCTAATTTGCATATTTTCTTGTTCTATACAAATATGGGCATTCTGAAAATAGGTTCAATGTGACAAGTGACCTTCATAACATGGGTGTAGAAGCCATAATTAAGGAGTTTTCTTAAACATTTAAAGAGATATAACAAAAAATGCATTTTCTGGTAATGGCGGCAATAATTTACATAAAATTAGCATAAAAAAGTCACGTGGGACATTTTGCAAGCTTGGGAACAAGGCATTTCGTTAACAGCTTATCCAGAGCATTCCAGAAATGCTGGTTAAAAATTGATTTCCAGGGGGTGCATGGGAACCCCTCCTAGCCACTAGACTAAGGAGGTCAGGAAGTCCTTTCAGCTCCTTATCGCTGTACCTCCGTCTCCTTGCTGTTATCCACAGGCGGTCCAGACATATTGTCCCATCCAAGACGTGAAGTCAATCCACACATGCAATCTCAAGCATCCCATCGTGCTTATACATATGTAGGTAAAAATACATGAGCTACAGACTGTTTTATTTAGTACAAGCGGCAGAATAATCCGCTTCGCCATGTGGGGTGTCCACCTGCAGTCCACCTGTCCTCCACTAGTTTTTAGTTGTTTTAGGGTGAGTGTGTTAGGCCATTGCAGTTCACTGTTCCCCGTTATTTTCTTAGTGCATGATTCGGGTCCTAAATTGGGGTGGGCCTGAATTGTGTGTATGTGTTTTGGACTTTTGTAAGGGGGAAGGGGAATGTTGTGTGGAGATTGTGGTGTGTGTGTGTGTGTGTGTGTGTGTGTGTGTGTGTGTGTTGCCCGTGGGGCTTGCCGTACCCACCCTGGGTAGTGATGTCAGGCGGGCTGCGGCACCAGTATACATAGTTGTGTGTTTTCAATAAAGGGGAGTTCACTGCATGGCATAAGACCAACTCCAGTCTCTGATTGTCGACATAACAGGCCCTACATAAAATTTCTAACAATAATGAAAGCACCAAGGTGCTGATGCTTTGGTGCCTGTGGCAGGGAGGCATGGGGGGGCCTGTAAAAAGGCGCACTGCTACCTCTACTGGCCTAACATAGCTATTACAATACCTTTTTCCCCACCTGCAGTGACGGTAAAGGTTAGCTAAATTAGTGTATTTTGATAACAAAGCCGTATGTGGAAATTTTGCCAAATAATAATTTGATAAAATATGGCGATACAATAATACAAGCCTTAAGTTCCACTTGATTTTGACCAGGTGAGCTGAATTGCTGGTAACAGACAGACAGATACACACAGAGATGCATGTAGTGATTATGATGGTATGCCTACGTTGCTTTGCACTGAGGCATAATTAATCTAACCAAGCAACCCTCAGTACGGAAAAAATAGGACATTGGAAGAAAAATAATGTAATGTTGTGGAGTGTGTAAATGAAGAGGCAGCTTCATGTCAGACAATTTATTACACACTCACATCTCACAAGCACAGAACAGACTGACTGGTTACAGCAAGCACTCCTCTCTCTATATAACAAGTCACCTTCACAAGCTTCAAGGCACTTCCTCATACACAGCATGATATTTACACTACACTTCATTCAACCCCCTCTCACCCTCTTGGGCATTGTTCTCCCATGTGTATTCATTGTCTCTGTCTGAGGTGCGAAATAACCTGACTTCCATGCCGCCCCCCCAGCATCTTAGATAGAACAATAGAACATTAGTCCACATGCTGTTTCGGCTTCAGTCTCCTCCCATACCTGCTGTAACTGGGGTTTACTGCCTCCATGGTTCTGCTGTGCCGGTGGGGGTGTGGGGGTCGCTGTGACCGTGTGGCTGCTCTGACGAATCATTCCCTTGGGGAGTTCTCCATGGGGGTCTTCCACGCCGAGGGGCCCTCGCCAACAGCACTTGCTCATCCGCCACTACAAAGGCGGGTTTGAGTCTGCCTATGCCAATTTTCTCCCTTCTACCCCCCAAGTCTAGCACAAAATGCTTATCCCCTGTTTCCAACACTCTGAACAGTCCATCATAGGGTGGGCGCAATGGAGGGCGCTGGGCGTCGTGTCTGACAAACAAGAACTCCGCATTCTTCAAAGTTTTATGCACGAAGGTACGCGGAAAACTGTGGTGGGCAGGGCCCGGCAGCGTGCCTGTGTTTGCGCTACGCTGCAAAGGCTGAGACAGGGAGCTGCCCGGCGCGGGATTATCCGGTAGAAACTCCCCGGGCAGCCGTAGGGGCTGCGCAAAAACGAGCTCTGCTGAGGAAGCCTCCAAATCCTCTTTTGGCACGGAGCGCAACCCCGATAAAACCCACGGCAGCCTGTCTACCCAATTTGCATCCGTCAGTGAAGCCCTGAGTGCTGCTTTCTGTGATCTATGAAAACGTTCGCATAACCCATTGGCCTGTGGGTTGTATGCGGTTGTGCGATGAATTGCAACACCCAGGCTGCGGGCCATCGCGGACGAGAGGTCAGAAACAAATTGCGGGCCCCTGTCGGACGTAATGTCCGACGGGACTCCAAAACGCGCCACCAATGTTGTCAAAAAAGCGCGCGCCACGTCCGCGGACGTGGTTGCCGCCAGCGGGACTGCTTCTGGCCAGCGCGTGGTGCGGTCCAGAGTGTGAACTGACTCAAACATGCGGCGGCACCACGCGACCGGGACCACCGGACGTAGGTTTCTGTCTCTTGAGTGCGGCGTACAATGGTTGCATGAGCCATGCCGCGCGGGGAAGGAAACGGTTATAAAAATTCACCATCCCCAAAAATTCCTGCAGCGCCCTGACCGTCTGAGGCCGGGGAAATCTGCCACGGCGCGCACAGGGACCTAGTGGTAACCGCGGACAGAATCAGAATCAGAATCAGAATCAGATTTATTGCCATTGTTCATGTGATACACAAACTAGGAATTTGTCTCGGTGCCATGCTGCAACATTAAAAACATAATGACAAAAAGGGATAAACTAAAAAACTAAAGGACTAGAAACGTGCAATAAGTGTAGAAAAATAAGTAATAATAAGTAATAATAATAATAATACTAGTAATAATGAGTAGTACTAGTCAAGGCAGTTTTAAAAAATTAGCATGTAGCAGATAATGTGAAGTACCACATAGTGCAGTCAATAATGCAACAGAAAAACAGTGATGATTGACATGAGTCTGGTTGAGCTGCTGTACATAGTGCACGAGAGTCAAAAGTCACTTAGTGTTCAGCAGTCTGATGGCAGAGGGGAAGAAGCTGTTCATGTGCCGGGAGGTTTTAGTCCGAATGGACCGAAGCCTTCTACCTGAGGGGAGGGGGGCAAACAGCACGTGACCAGGATGTGAAGGATCGGCTATGATCCGGCCAGCACGCCTCCGGGTCCTGGAGATGTACAGGTCCTGGAGAGATGGGAGCTTGCAGCCTATCACCTTCTCAGCAGTGCGCACGACGCGCTGCAGCCTTAGTCTGTCCCTGGCAGTGGCTCCTGCGTACCACACAGTTATGGAGGAGGTGAGGATGGACTCGATGATGGCCGTGTAGAACTGCACTAACATCTTGGTGGGTAGCTTGAGCTTCCTCAGCTGCCGCAGAAAGAACATCCTCTGCTGGGCCTTTTTGATGAGGGAGGTGATGGTTGGCTCCCATTTGAGGTCACGGGTGATGGTGGTGCCCAAGAAGCGGAAGGAATCTGCAAAGGTGATGGGAGAGCCTGTGATGGTGAGGGGGGGCAGGGGGGATGTGACTTTCCTGAAGTCCACAATCATCTCCGCTGTCTTCAGAGCATTCAGCTGCAGGTTGTTGTGGCTGCACCAGGACACCAGCTGGGCCACCTCTTCCCTGTAGGCGGACTCGTCGCCGTTGGAGATGAGCCCGATGAGGGTGGTGTCGTCCGCAAACTTAATCAGCTTAACAGACTGGTGGGAGGAGGTGCAGGAGTTGGTATAAAGGGAGAAGAGTAGGGGGGAAAGTACACAGCCCTGGGGTGATCCAATGCTGATGCTAACAGAGTCTGAGACAGACTTCCCCAGCCGCACATGCTGTCTCCGGTCCGTCAGGAAGTCGGTGATCCACCTGCAGAGGGAGTCAGGCACGTTGAGCAGGGACAGCTTGTCCTGGAGCAGATCGGGGCGGATGGTGTTGAATGCGGAGCTGAAGTCCACAAACAGAATCCTGGCGTAGGTTCCCGGGGAGTCCAGGTGCTGCAGGATGGAGTGGAGGGCCAGGTTGACTGCGTCGTCCACAGACCTGTTAGCACGGTAGGCAAACTGCAGCGGGTCTAGGAGAGGTGTGGTGATGGACTTGAGGTGAGACAGGACCAGGCGCTCAAAGGACCAGGTCTATTTTAGAAAAAAACGCGTGCTCCGGCGGGGTGAATGGAAAAATCCTGTATGTGGGGAATTGGGTTGCAGTCGTGTGCTTTGGCATTGTTCAACCTGCGGAAATCACCGCACGGTCGCCATGATCCCTCAGCCATAGGGACTATGTGTAGCAGGGATGCCCACGGGCTGTTCGAACGCCTGATGATGCCCAACCTTTCCAGGTTGGCGAACTCCTCGCGTGCTATGGCCAGTTTAGCTGCATCCAAGTGCCGAGGTCTTGCAAAAACGGGCGGTCCGGTGGTGGTGATAAAGTGCTCCACCCCGTGTTTAGTGATGGCCGCTGAAAACATCGGGATGGTGAGTGCTGGGAACTGAGTGAGCAGTGCGTGGAACTTACCGCTTGGAGCTGTGACGCTGGCTTGTGCTGTTGGCTAGGTCCCTCGAGCTATACAGGGGAGAGATTCAAAGGACAGTGCATTAACCAGGCACCTGTTAGCAACATCCACAAGTAAACCATGTGCACACAGAAAATCAGCCCCCAGGAGCGGGCAACACAGTGCTGCTATGATAAAAGTCCACTCATACGAGTGGCCGTGTAGAGATAAGGTCAGTGTTCTCTCACCAAGCGTCTTAATCTCCAAGCCGTTTACTGCCACCATTCCGGGGCCGCTAGGTCCTGCCAGCCGGTCAGCGTAGGACGGCAGGATGACGCTCTTCTGGGATCCGGTGTCGACGAGGAAGCGTCTCCCTGAGCGCGAGTCCGTCATGTAGAGCAGCTTGTTCTCTTCACCGGCGGTCGCAGCTGCTACTGACTGCTGGCCTTGGCGTTTCCCGAGCGCTTGAAGTGGCACGGTGGCGCACATCTGCGCGAGTTCTCTCCGAAGCGGCGGTGGTAGAAGCAGAGCGTGTCTCTCTGGCGCTCCTTGGCCCCCGTTGCCGCTACCGTCGGTGGCTCCTCGCCTCCCCTGGTCATCTCGCTGGGCTCCGCTGCCGCCGCGTTGACTGTGATTACCCTGGTGGTGAGGATGATCCTGTCTGCCTCCTGGGCTAGCGCACGGTAGTCTCGCACGGCCAGCAATGGCGAATTGGCCAGAACCGCTCTTGCTTCTGTGGGAAGGTTCCGGAGGAAAAGGTGGGCAAACAGAAAGTGCCCGTCGTCCGTGCCCATCAACGCCAGCATCTTCTCCATCAGGTCTATGGCCGACCCATCTCCTAACTCGGTCCGCGCCAGGAGCCTCTCCGCTCTCTCACACTCCAAGAGCGTGTAACGCCGGGTGAGCGCAGCCTTGAGTGCCTCATATTTGTTTCTGGCTGGTGGCTGATCGAGCAGGCTCTTTACCTGCTGGGCTGTGCGGGAGTCCAGCGCTGCTACCACAATGTAACATTAAGTTTAAGAACTTTAACTAATAAAACCTTATGGGAATCCTTTTCCCCAAATCTCTTGCAGTTTATTATCTTTGAACTGATCACTGAAGCTAAACAAACTGTGGTCATTCAAATGTTAATGGACATGTGTTTTTCCTCTTTAAGATAAAAATAATGGGTTTTAATTATTTTCTCTCACTCTCTTCAATTTTTAAAAAATTGTTGTATATTTTATACAGATTTTCAGCTTTAAAAATTTTAAGCTTCCCATTATCATATTCAGTCCTGTAGTTTTTATGTGCTAGTCTTTGAATTGTAGACATCAATGAAATAACTGATTTGTGTTCTTGTTAAACTGGATTTAGTTGAAGTACTTTTTAAAATTAATCAATTTTTCTGGATGGAAGTGAAATCCAAGTTCCCGTTAAAATGATCAGTTTTTACCAGAGGGAAAAGAAGCTTTTTTTTTTTTAAATCTTAAAGACTGCAGTGATATTAGGGGTCCTCATCAAAGGTAAGAAAGCTGTTTATTAACTGATGAGTTGTTGCACATACATGAGCTAATTATTACAATAGAAAACAGTGGTGATCTGTTTTGCATAAATTGCCGCTGAGGAGAAACTTTCTGCTCAGCCTAAGAGTTTAGTTGAAGAGTTGAACTGATATTAGCACCTGTTCCCTCTATGCTAACAGTCTGTGCAGTGATCTCTAGTGTTATGTCCATAACTCGGGCAATCATGAGCAACGTGACAGTGCTATTAACGGAGCTTTATTAATAACACACCAACGACAATACCCACAGACTCTCAGCTCTTTCCATAGCCAGGGGTCAATGACGAAAGAGGCCGTGCCTGTTCCGCCTGTGCCCTTTATACCACGGGTGGCGTTATTACCAGTAAAGGCAGTCCGCCACCCCTGTCCATTCCCCCGTCAGCCCCGCTGCCATCCTGCTAATACTCATACATAACCCCCGCCCCCTTAGAAAAAAATGGCAAGCACACTAATTGGCCCACCGCAAATTTCTCGCCTGACTCACACACTGACGGCAAAACTTTAAGTACAAAAATAAATAAACAAACCTATCCATTCACACAACACAAGCTGGAGGGGCAAGGTGGACTACTGGCGTCCCCTACACGGCTAGGTGGGTTATTGTGCCGCCTTTTCCTTCACAGTCCAAACTAAAATATAGCCGTGTTTCTAAAAGAAAATAATCCCAGAACAGTTTATATAATATATGCACAGTAAACATCAAACAATAAACAGTCTTTGATACATAATCTAAACACCCCCTACTGGCGGCTCCCACCCCAGCACACCCACCCCACACTTGGGCACATCATATAGATTAACAGTGTTGGGCACCGGATTCATAAAATACTTTTCACCTCTGTTTATACTTAAAGTCACAACGTCAACAGAATACCCAAAATGACTTATTTCTTCATCACAAAATACACACACTTCAGTTAATTCAATCCACAGTATTCTCCTCTACAACATCCAATTCAACAGAACCACTATACACCATTTTTTTCCCCAATACCTTCAATTCAAACAATTTTACCAATTTTCTTTTCTTAACAGATACACCTGAGGTACAAAGCAAGAAGAGCCAATAAACTATATACAGAATCTCACAAAAGTTAGTACACCCCTTACATTTTTGTAAATATTTTATTATATCTTTTCATGGGACAACACCGAAGATATGACACTTGGATACAATGTAAAGTAGTCAGTGTACAGCTTGTAAAACAGTGTAATTTTGCTGTCCCCTCAAAATAACTCAACACACAGCCATTAGTGTCTAACCTGCTGGCAACAAAAGTGAGTACACCCCTAAGTGAAAATGTCCAAGTTGTGCCCAAAGTGTCAATATTTTGTGTGGTACCATTATTTTCCAGCACCGCCTTAATTCTTCTGAGCATGGAGTTCACTGGAGCTTCACAGGTTGCCACTGGAATCCTCTTCCACTCCTCCATGACAACATCATGGAGCTTGTGGATGTTAGAGACCTTGCACTCCTGTTGTACCATCTCCTGCTATAAACAGTGGCTGTGTCCACCAGCTCGGGAGACATTTGGGGTGATCTGTGCGTCCGTGATGGATAAGGTGTTGCCGGATCAGAAAGTTTAGTGAGAGAAGCCAGATAGTAAATAAGAAAGAGGAAGAAAAAACTCAGAATTGAGCCGCTGTTGCAAAAAGGCAGCCGACTCGCGTGGCACCGGAAGTAGAGAGAGGGTATCAATGCCCACATACTCTCAGCTCTCTCCACCAGGCAGGGGTCAACGACGAAAGAGGATGTGCCTGTTCCGCCTATGCCTTTTATACGTTGGGTGGCGTCACTACCGGAAAAGGCAGTCTGCCACCCCTGTCCATTCCCCGGCCAACCCAGCCACCATCTTACTAATACTCATACATAACAGCTAGACTTTATCAGAGAAAAAATCAATCAGAGAACAGTAGTATCAGACTTGAGACCTTTTTGTCTGATGAACCATCAGTCCCTCTGATTTAAAAAAACCATCTCATTGTTAATCTAAAAGATTGTGGCACATGTTAGCATCACGGCTAATGGCAGCAGACATCAGTCAACTGTTAAAGATGCCATTAATTAAAGCGGACGATGTCTCCTCGTTTTGACCACGTAAAATATACCACAGCAGTCAGGGTAATATAATAATGACCGCCCTTACATCGGTTTTTAGTTTTGGTCTAATAATCATCCATTAACCTGGTGTTTGTAAAAACTCTCCACAGTAGCTCATGCAGACCTCTGAGCACTAACCAACAGAGTGATGTCACAGAAGTGGCCCATGGGCTGTAAAAAAAGTTGCATGGCAGTCTGTGGTGACCCGACATAGTTAATACAATACCTTTTTTGTGCAGCTCTAATAGTGAGTTAAATTTGTATTTATTTTGAAAACAAAGCCTTATCTCGCAATTCTGGCAAATTAAAAGTCTAGAAAATATGGCGATGCAATGCCTGTCAACAGTTAATTTTGACTGGGCGAGCTGAAACAGACAGGTGGACAGATGCAACCAACCAACCAACCAACCAACAACCAACCAACAACCAACCAACCAACCACACACCATTTCACTGAGGCATAATCAATACTGGGATTGTACCTAGTGACAGAAGGTGATGAAATGAAATGGAGCGTCTTATCAGCCATTTGCTGATATTGTATTGTTTTATTTTTAAAATGTTATGTCCCTATGTGTTTTTTATGGTGAAACCAAAGACAAATTTCCACATTGTTGATGAAGTATTTGCATTCATATTTGTATGCAACTCTACACACAATGTTTTATAGAAAGTATGAATATATACCATAAATACAGTACAGAAAGAGTTTATATAACCCCTTATTTTGCAATAAACATTATGTTGTGGTAATACCAATTTCTCGGCCACCCCAAACTGATCACATATCCATCCTGGCCACCCCACTGAAAGTTTCCTGGCTCTGCCACTGGCTGTGTGAAGCAAAGCTGTGTCTCTGTGGGTACGATTAGAACTGCAGCAGAATAGAACAGAATAGAATAAGCTTTATTGTCATTGTCACATAAACAATGAAATTTAAAAATGCCCAACCAGTCAGAGCATCATTCATAAATATGTAAACTCAAAATGTATAAAATGTATAAAAACAACATTAACATACAAACGTACACACAAACAGTCCGCACAATACACACCTCCAAGCACACATTTCTGCCATTACACAGTCCCCTCATACACCTTCAACATCCAACTGCATTTATTACGTTTACTGCAGTTGGAAAAAAACTGTTTTTGAATCTCTTTGTTCTTGTTTTAACTAGTCTGCACTTTCTGCCTGATGGCAGCAGTTCAAACAAGGCGTGGCCAGGGTGGGAAGTATCCTTTATTATATTCCAAGCTTTTTTGAGACACTGGGAACTGTGTAGGTCTTCCAGTGTGGGGAGGAGGCAGCCAACAATCTTCTGAGCCGTCCTAATGACTTTCTGGAGCGTTTTTCTCTGAGCTGCTGTACAGCTAGTGTACCACACGCACATACAGTTTGTCATTAAACTCTCGATAGTGCATCTGTAGAAGGACACCAGCAGTCTCTGGGTGATGTTGTTCTTCCTGAGAACCCTCAGGAAATACAGTCTTTGCTGTGCCCTTTTCAGCAGCTCAGTGGTATTTACACTCCAGGTCAAGCCCTCTTCAATGCAAACTCCCAAAAAGCAGAAGTCCGACACCCTCTCCACACAATCCCCGCCAATAATTAACAGTGGAATGTTCATTTTCTTCCTCCTGTAGTCTATGATAAGCTCTTTGGTCTTTGAGATGTTAAGGAGCAGATTATTTTCTCTGCTCCACACCATCAGCCGCTCCACTTCATCCCTGTAGGCGGACTCATCCCCCCCAGAGATGAGCCCCACCACTGTGGTGTCATTGGCAAACTTCACAATAGTATTACTATGGTGTGCATGGATACAGTCAAATGTATAGAGGGTATAGAGCAAGGGACTCAGCACACAACTCTGGGGACAGCCGATGCTGAGGCTGAGGGCCGTCGATGTAATGGATGGAATGTGAGAACCGCAGGTCCTCCAGTTTAGCCACCAGTCTGTGTGGAATAATGGAGTTAAATGCAGAACTGTAGTCCACAAAGAGCATCTGCATATAGCTGTCCCGCTGCTCTAGATGGGACAATGCAGCATGGGGAGCCATAACTACAGCATCCTCCGTGGATCGGTTCATTCTATAAGCAAACTGGTAAGGCTCAAACCTTCGGGGCAAACATGATGTGATATGACCCTGAACCAGTTTTTCAAAACATTTCATCACCACAAGAGTGAGTCATTTAGGCTAGAAATGTGGGACTTTTAGGGCAGAGGGACTATGGTAGAGGATTTCAGACAGGGTGGTACAAAGGACTGAGCCAAGGACTGACTGAAAATCCTAGTAAGAACTCCAGCCAGCTGATGGGCGCAGTCCCTCAGTACTGCAGCAGGAGTTATTATGCCACTGTAAACTGTGATGTGTGGACATGCATGTTAAGGTCACTTAGTGGTTTTAGGATGCAATTGCTTCAAGTTGTAACTGTGTTTTGTGTAGTTCGAAGTTCTTAACCTTATTGTGAGGCCCCGAAAGGGACGTGTGTGATTGTGAGTGTGTGTGTGTGTGTGTCTCTTCACCCATGGTCGTGGGTGAAGAGAAGAGAAGTTTTCGCCTGTCGGATCGGCTTCGACCCCGCGGGCAGCCGGCTTGCAGGGGTGTGCATGCTGAGGAGCTGCCCTGGGCCCCCAAGCTGGCTTTATCCTTGGCTGCTTGTGGACAGTGGTGTAACATAATTTTTTCAATGTAAGTACGTTCATAAGGTGTTTTCATGATAGTTGTTAATGTTCATATGTGCATGTGAATGTGTGTTGTGATATGGGATTATTTTATGTGTTGTTTAGTGTAGAGACATGGCAGTATTTTAGGTTTTTTTTATATGGATTGTTTTATTTACTACAAGCAGCAGAATAATCCGCTTCGCCATGTAGGGTGTCCACCTGCAGTCCACCTGTCCTCCCCTTGTCACAACTCGTTCCCGCCTGTCATCTGCTCCAGCCGTGCGCACATCTGTGCTTCATTAGGCTGCCTCTATTTAACCTGCTCTGCCCGCAGCCTCGGCCTGGAGCCGTCAGCTCATCTCCATGCTCAAGCTCTGCGTTTTGCCTTCTCCTCTCGGCCGACGCTGCAACTCGTCATTCTCACGTAAGGTTATTACTCACCTGCTCTCCAAAGACCTTCCCCTGTGCACAGGTGGATCCTCCCGGCGGCAGAAGTATCCCTTCGTCGCCTCACCTCTTCAGCCTCTCTCCGTCGAGCACAGCAGGACGCTGTCTCCCAGGCAGGAGCAATTCTTGCCAACGCCAGCCACCAAAACGTCTGCAAGTAAGCCACATTACAACTTTCATCACTTCGCTATGATAATTGCTCATCCACTGTCCTCTGCTCTGTCCTCAGGGTTGCCTGGCTGTACGGTGTTCTGTTCTGCCCTCGGTGCTTTCCAGTCCCCAAGAAGACATTTACATTCCTCGCTCACGCATTCATACACCTGTTGTTGAATAAAACTCTTAAATCTCACCCGAGCCTGCGTGCGTGTTTCCTGGGCCAGTTATCATGACAGTACGGCTCCAGCACAGCGGCCCAGCAAACAGCGGGTTTGTACGCCGACTCTCCAACCTTGAGGCTCGGGTGGACTTAATTGTTCATCAACAGCAGGTCATCCTTAGTCAGCTAACCACCATAACTATCCGGTTGGACCACCTCGATCCTCCGCTGGCGCTCCCTCCGTCCCAGCTCGGCGGGTCAGTTCCTCCCGCTCCCCAAGCCAGCTCCTCTGCCCCTGGTCCGCCGACCCGTCTCACTCCTATTCCTACCCCCGCGTGCTTCAGCGGAAAGCTCGGCGGAGTGCGAGGGTTTATTCTACAGTGTGAGACGGTGTTCCAGCGCATGCCCGGGGACTTCCCGTCAGACCAAAGCCGAATTGGGTACGTTTTTAATCTTCTGGAAGGGCAAGCGTTAGCCTGGGCTTACGCCGTTATGGCGAAGCCCAGCTACGCAACCTTGACCTATGCCCAGTTCGTGCAAAATTTTTTGGAGGTCTTTGATCACTTAGATCGCAATAGCGTATTGGCCGAGCGGCTACTTAGCCTTCGTCAGGGTAGCCACTTAGCGGCTGACTACGCTGTCGACGTCCGGGTGGCGGCGGAAGAGGTTGGTTGGTGCGATGCCGTCCTTTGCAGCTTATTCATCTGCAGTTTAAACTCTAATTTGCGGGATGAACTGGCCAGCTGGGACCAGCCGGATCGGCTGACAGAATTAATTTCTTTGGCCATTAGTTTGGATAACAGGCTGAGGGAGCGGGCCGCCAAGCGGAAATCATTCAGCCGCTCGCGCGGAGCTCTTACCCGCGCTCCTCAGTCTTGCCCCCTGGCGTTGCCTCCTCCGGAGGTTGCCGACAATCCCGATGCTATGATCATCGGGTGGGCTAGACTTCCGTCTAGTCTTCGTTTTCGTCTACCTGGATGATATTCTGATCTTCTCCCGATCTCGGGAGGAGCATCTTATCCATGTGAGGCGGGTCCTTCAACGCCTTTTGGAGAATAAGCTGTATGTCAAAGCTGAAAAGTGTGAATTCTTCACTAATACTACCTCCTTCCTGGACTTTATTGTCTCACACAATCGGCTCCTCCCCGACCCAGCCAAGGTTAAAGCGGTGGTTGAGTGGCCCACCCCCTCCTTGTGGAAGCAGGTTGAGCAATTCTTGGGATTCGCTAATTTTTACCGCCGCTTTATTCCAGGGTACAGCTCCATCACTCCCCCTTTGACCCACCTCACCTCGCCTAAGGTGCGCTTCCAGTGGACGACGGAAGCGGAGACGGCCTTCGAGACCCTAAAAAAGGAGTTTGCATCCTCCCGGGTCCTCACTCTTGTGGATCCAGCGCTGCAGTGTATTGTCGAGGTAGATGCGTCTGACACTGGGGTCGGGGCGGTTTTGTCTCAGCGCTCCCCGACGGATGGGGCGCTGCGCCCCTGCGCTTACTTCTCCAAGCGCCTTTCCTCGGCCGAGCGTAATTATGACATTGGCAACAGAGAGCTCCTGGCCGTGAAGCTCGCGCTGCAGGAGTGGCGCCACTGGTTGGAAGGGGCAGCTCAGCCTTTCGTGGTCTGGACCAACCATAAGAACTTGGAATATATCAGGACAGCCAAGCGCATGAATGCCCACCAGACGTGCTGGTCGCTGTTCTTTGCTAGGTTCAGATTCACTGTCACTATTCACTATCACTTACCGCCCGGCGTCCAAGAATAAGAAGTCAGACGCGTTGTCCAGACAGTTCTCCCCAGAAGCACCGGAAGAGGAGGTCCATTCCGTTGTTCCTGCTTCGTGCGTCGTGGGGGCTGTTTCCTGGTCCATCAGGGACAAGGTACTGAAGGTGCTGGAATCCGAACCCGACCCTGGTGGCGGGCCAGCGGGGAAACTGTTTGTGCCTTCATCGGTCCGTGGTGACGTCATTCACTGGGCTCATACCTCTAAGCTCGCTTGCCATCCTGGTGTCTCCCGGTCGGTGGATCTCCTCCAGCGGTCCTTTTGGTGGCCCAAGCTTCGGGAGGATGTCTCCAACTACGTACGCGCCTGCCCTCAGTGTGCCATGAATAAGTCATCCAACTCTCCCCCTGCGGGTCTCCTCCACCCCTTGCCGGTCCCCGGTAGGCCCTGGTCACACATTGCCTTGGACTTTGTCACCGGCCTGCCCGTCTCCAACTCATATAGTGCCATCTTGACCATTGTGGACCGGTTCTCCTAGGCTGCCCACTTTGTGCCTCTCCCCGGGCTTCCCTCGGCGCGCGAGACTGCCGATCTTTTGGTGCAGCATGTGGTCAGGTTGCATGGCATCCCAGCTGACATCATCTCTGATAGGGGCCACAATTCGTGTCCGAAGTCTGGAAGAGCTTCTGCAACACTCTGGGAGCCACGGTTAGCCTGTCTTCAGGACATCATCCACAGTCGAATGGGCAGTGCGAGCGTACAAACCAGGAGCTGGAGGCCGCTCTGCGCTGCGTCACCTCCTCCAGCCCCTCTTCTTGGAGCACTCACCTTCCCTGGGTGGAGTATGCCCATACATAAAAGATCTCTCGGCGCCACACCAGTCGGCTGCCTTTTGCAACAGCGGCTCGATTCCGAGTTTTTTTTTTTTTCCCTTCCTCTCTCTTTTGATCACTTTTTTTTTCACCCCACTTATATCACGGACACACAGATTGTCCCAAATGTCTCCTGAGCCGGTGGACGGAGCCACTGTTTATAGCAGGATTCGATACAACAGGGAAGAGCTGCTAGCATTTAACCGCCACCCGGTCCCACTGGAAAAACTCGACATACCGAGAGAACTGAGGCGAAAACGCCGCGGCTGCCGGGCTGGAGTAAGGCGGAGGACAAAAAATATAAGGTACAGACCCCCCCTTCCATCTGTTGTCATGGGAAATGTACGGTCGATACTGGGAAAGTTAGATGAGCTAGCGGCTATCTCCCGTTATGATAGCACTTACCGGGAGTGCTCTCTCCTTTTGTTTACTGAGACGTGGCTAACTGAACTAGCAGCAGATGCTAACATTGAGCTGGAGGGTTTTCACATGATACGAGCTGACCGAACACCAGAGAGTGGCAAAACTAGGGGCGGTGGAGTGATAATGTATGTTAACAACAACTGGTGTAGACCGGGACATATCACTGTTAAACAACGACACTGCAGCAAAGACATTGAGTTGCTAGCTGTTAGCATGAGGCCTACATATCTCCCGAGAGAACACTCACACGTGATCTGCATTGTTGTTTATGCAAATCCGACGGCGAACGCTGGGACAGCGCGTGACGTCATCCATTCAGTAACCAGCAGGCTGCAGACAGAACACCCAGATGCTCTTCTCCTCATCTCAGGCGATTTCAACCACGTTTCACTGTCTCCCATTCTGCCCACTTTCACCCAGTATGTCACATGCCACACTAGAGACAATAAAACACTGGATTTGTTCTACGCAAACACTAAGGAGGCGTACACCTCATCACAACTCCCCCTACTTGGGAGATCGGATCACAACTTGGTTCATCTCCGACCGGTGTACAAACCCCTAGTGCACAGACAACCTCCGGCCATGCACACTGTGGAGTTATGGTCTGAGGAGACAATGGACACTCTAAAGGACTGTTTTGAAGCCACTGCCTGGAAGCAGCTCTGCGATCCACATGGTGAGGACATCGATGGCCTCATTCACACCTTCACGGGCTACCTCAGCTTCTGTGTGGACAAATCCGTTCCCACCAAGACCATACGGCGTCACTCAAACAACAAACCCTGGATCAACCCTGAGATAAAAACACTTCTGAGAGAGAAGAAGAGGATCTTCAGGTCGGGGAACAGGGAGATGCTGAAGTCCGTACAGAGGGAGCTGAGGAGAAAGATCAGAGAAGGCAAGGACAGCTTCAGGAAGAAGATGGAGGACAAGCTGCAACAGAGCGACATCAGCGGGGTCTGGAGAAACCTCAAAACCATCTCGGGGCTCCAGAATACCTCCCCCCTGGCCACGGGGGGCAGGGAGTGGGCGAACAACCTGAATCTGTTTTTCAATAGATTTGACCAACCGCCCTCCCCCCTGTCTGCACAACAACCACTGCTGCCTCTAAGAAATCAAGTCCTGCTACCCACTCCCCACTCCACCGACACCCCCCCCACTCCCAACACACAGCCCCCCATCCTGACCCTGACCAAGACCCAGGTGAGGACGGAGCTGAGGAAGATCAAGGCGAGGAAGGCGTCGGGACCGGACGGCATCAGCGCAAAGCTCCTCAAGTCCTGTGCAGACCAGCTGTGTGGGATTGTGACGTATATCTTCAACATGAGCCTGAAACTGGGGAGGGTACCACAGCTGTGGAAAACATCTTGTGTGGTACCTGTACCAAAAACTTCCCACCCCAAAGACCTGAACAGCTTCAGACCGGTGGCCTTGACGTCCCACTTGATGAAGACCCTGGAGAGACTGCTCCTTGCTCATCTCCGCCCCCTGGTGGAACCAGCGATGGATCCACTCCAGTTCGCCTACCAGCATGGCATTGGGGTGGAGGATGCGGTGATCTTCCTCCTTCACCGTTCTCTGTCCCACCTGGAGAAGCCCGGGAATATGGTGAGGATCATGTTCTTTGACTTCTCCAGTGCTTTCAACACCATCCAACCGATGATCCTGAAGGACAAGCTGCTGCGCGCAGGGGTGGACCAGCACCTGTCATCATGGATCCTGGACTACCTCACGAACCGGCCTCAGTTTGTGAGAACCCGGGACTGTGTTTCCGACACGATCATCAGTAGCACGGGGGCCCCCCAGGGAACGGTGCTGGCTCCCTTCCTGTTCACTCTTTATACTGCGGACTTCTCACACAACACAACACATTGCCATCTACAGAAGTTCTCTGATGACTCTGCGATCGTTGGTCTCATCTCCAGCGGAGATGAAGCTGAGTACAGAGGGCTTATCCAGGACTTTGTGGACTGGTGCCATCGGAACTGCCTCCAGATCAACGCGAGGAAAACTAAGGAGCTGGTGGTGGACTGCCGCAGGCATGGGCAGCCCCTCACAGCACCAGTAAATATACAGGGAACAGACATCGAGATGGTGACATCCTACAAGTACCTGGGTATTCATCTGAACAATAAACTAGACTGGTCACACAATACTGACGCACTCTACAAGAAGGGACAGCGCAGGCTGTTCCTGCTGAGGAGACTCAGGTCTTTTGGTGTACAAGGGGCGCTGCTGAAGTCATTCTATGACACGGTGGTGGCATCAGCCATCACTTTTGGAGTGGTCTGCTGGGGCAGTGGCATTACTGCAGCCGATAGGAAGAGACTGAACAAACTGATTAAGAAAGCTAGCTCTGTCCTGGGGCAACGCCTTGATCCGATGGAGGAGATAGGAGAGAGAAGGACGGTGGCTAAACTGTCATCTCTGCTGGAGTCCGAGTTCCACCCTATGCAGGACATACTGGATGCACTGAGGAGCTCATTTAGCAGCAGACTACATCATCCCAGGTGCACAACCGAGAGGTTTCGTAGGTCCTTCCTACCAACGGCTGTCAGACTGTACAACCTAAGCAGGGCTGCTCGCAGAGATAGCAAAAAGACGTAACAAACTAATAGTTTTTTTTTGAATGCAAAAGATGCAATAGACTTACACAATGGTCCTCTCCGGCATACAACTAGGAACATACCGGTCGCTATGGAGGGTGAGAATATGTATGGGCACATAATCATACCATGTAGGATAACTAAATAGACGGTTATGCTGTTTCATCCCACCTAGCAACAATGCTCTGCACTGTGTGTGTTTATATATTTACATATTTATTCCATCTAGCTACAATGCTCTGCACTGGGTGTGTTTATATTTATATATCTATATATTTATTCCATCTAGCTACAATGCTCAGCACTGGGTGTGTTTACATTTATATATCTATATATTTATTCCATCTAGCTACAATGCTCCGCACTGTGTTTTTATATATCTACATATTATTCCATCTAGCTACATTGCTCCGCACTGTGTGTGTTTATATACTTGCATATTTATTCCACCTAGCTGCAATGCTCCGTACTGTGGGTGTTTATATATTTACATATTTATTCCATCTAGCTACAATGCTCTGCACTGTGTGTTCATATATTCATATATTTATTCCATCCAGCTACAATGCTCTGCACTGTGTGTCTGTGTGTGTGTGTGTGTATATATATATTTTATAGTAATATGTACATATGTATATTAGCTGCTCTTGCTTGCTTGTTTTTTTTTTTTTTTTTTTTTTCTTGCCTTCTGATTGTTGCTCTGAGTGTTGCTATCCCTGTGCTGTTGCAATCCTGGAATTTCCCCGTTGTGGGACTAATAAAGGCTTATCTTATCTTATCTTATAACTCCACCTTGTCTTCAGCCATTGGGATGTCCCCCTTCCGGACGTCCCTAGGTTATGACCTCCCGCTGTTCCCTGAGGAAGAAGGTGAGGTGGCAGTCCCCTTCATCCAGGCCCACCTGAGACGGTGTCGATGGCTATGGACTAAGACGCACCAGGCCCTGATACGCACGGCATCGCGCAACTCCAAATCTGCTAATTGTCGCAGGAGGTCCGCGCCACGCTACCAGGTGGGTCAACAAGTATGGTTGTCAGCCCAGAATATTAACCTGAAGGGGGAAAAGAAGAAGCTGGCTCAACGCTACGTCGGACCTTTTCCTGTAACGAAAGTAGTCAATCCGGTGGCTGTGCATTTGGCTCCCCCCCCCCCCCCCCGTGTTCATCCCACTTTCCACGTCTCTCAAGTAAAACCTGTGGTGTCTAATCCTCTCTGTCCTCCCCCCAGGGCGCCGTTCCCTCCTAGAATGATCGATGGACACCCGGCGTGGAGCGTCACTGCTATCTTGGACTCCCGACGTCGGGGCCGGGGGTTGCAGTATTTGGTGGACTGGGAGGGTTATGGCCCGGAGCAGAGATCCTGGGTGCCCCCCTCCTTCGTGTTGGACAAGCAACTTGTTGAGGAGTTCCACCGGGCGCACCCGGACAAGCCAGCGCCAGGAGGCGCTGCTCGGGGGGGGGGGAGTACTGTCACAACTTGCTCCCGCCTGTCATCTGCTCCAGCCGTGCGCACACCTGTGCTTCATTAGGCTGCATCTATTTAACCTGCTCTGCCCGCAGCCTCGGCCTGGAGCCGTCAGCTCATCTCCATGCTCAAGTGTTGCGTTTACCTTCTCCTCTCGGCCAATGCTGCAACTCGTCATTCTCACGTAAGGTTATTACTCACCTGCTCTCCAAAGATCTTCCCCTGTGCACAGGTGGATCCTCCCGGCGGCGGAAGTATCCCTTCGTCGCCTCACCTCTTCAGCCTCTCTCCGTCGAGCACAGCAGGGCGCTGTCTCCCAGGCGGGAGCATCTCTTGCCAACGCCAGCCACCAAAACGTCTTCAAGTAAGCCACATTACAACTTTCATCACTTCGCTGTGATAACTGCTCATCCACTGTCCTCTGCTCTGTCCTCAGGGTTGCCTGGCTGTACGGTGTTCTGTTCTGCCCTCGGTGCTTTCCAGTCCCCAAGAAGACATTTACATTCCTCACTCACGCATTCATACACCTGTTGTTGACTAAAACTCTTAAATCTCACCCGAGCCTGCGTGCGTGTTTCCTGGGCCAGTTATCATGTCACCCCTAGTTTTTAGTTGTTTTAGGGTGAGTGTGTTAGGCCATTGCAGTTCACTGTTCCCCGTTATTTTCTTAGTGCATGATTCGGGTCCTAAATTGGGGTGGGTCTGAATTGTGTGTATGTGTTTTGGACTTTTGTAAGGGGGAGGGGAATGCTGTGTGGAGATTGTGGTGTGTGTGTGTGTGTGTGTGTGTGTGTGTGTGTGTGTGTGTGTGTGTGTTGCCCGTGGGGCTTGCCGTACCCACCCTGGGTAGTGATGTCAGGCGGGCTGCGGCACCAGTATACATAGTTGTGTGTTTTCAATAAAGGGGAGTTCACTGCATGGCATAAGACCAACTCCAGTCTCTGATTGCCGACATAACAGGCCCTACATAAAATTTCTAACAATAATGAAAGCACCAAGGTGCTGATGCTTTGGTGCCTGTGGCAGAGAGGCATGGGGGGGGCCTGTAAAAAGGCGCACTGCTACCTCTACTGGCCTAACATAGCTATTACAATACCTTTTTCCCCACCTGCAGTGACAGTAAAGGTTAGCTAAATTAGTGTATTTTGATAACAAAGCCGTATGTGGAAATTTTGCCAAATAATAATTTGATAAAATATGGCGATACAATAATACAAGCCTTAAGTTCCACTTGATTTTGACCAGGTGAGCTGAATTGCTGGTAACAGACAGACAGATACACACAGAGATGCATGTAGTGATTATGATGGTATGCCTACGTTGCTTTGCACTGAGGCATAATTAATCTAACCAAGCAACCCTCAGTACGGAAAAAGTAGGACATCGGAAGAAAAATAATGTGATGTTGTGGAGTGTGTAAATGAAGAGGCAGCTTCATGTCAGACAATTTATTACACACTCACATCTCACAAGCACAGAACAGACTGACTGGTTACAGCAAGCACTCCTCTCTCTATATAACAAGTCACCTTCACAAGCTTCAAGGCACTTCCTCATACACAGCATGATATTTACACTACACTTCATTCAACCCCCTCTCACCCTCTTGGGCATTGTTCTCCCATGTGTATTCATTGTCTCTGTCTGAGGTGCGAAATAACCTGACTTCCATACCGCCCCCCCAGCATCTTAGATAGAACAATAGAACATCAGTCCACATGCTGTTTCGGCTTCAGTCTCCTCCCATACCTGCTGTAACTGGGGTTTACTGCCTCCGTGGCTCTGCTGTGCCGGTGGGGGCGTGGGGGTCGTTCTGTCTGTGTGGCTGCTCTGTTGAATCGTTCCCTTGGGGAGTTCTCCATGGGGGTCTTCCACGCCGAGGGGCCCTCGCCAACAGCACTTGCTCATCCGCCACTACAAAGGCGGGTTTGAGTCTGCCTATGCCAATTTTCTCCCTTCTACCCCCCAAGTCTAGCACAAAATGCTTATCCCCTGTTTCCAACACTCTGAACAGTCCATCATAGGGTGGGCGCAATGGAGGGCGCTGGGCGTCGTGTCTGACGAACACGAACTCTGCATTCTTCAAAGTTTTAGGCACGAAGGCACGTGGAAAACTGTGGTGGGCAGGGCCCGGCAGCGTGCCTGTGTTTGCGCTACGCTGCAAAGGCTGAGACAGGGAGCTGCTCGGTGCGGGATTATCCGGTAGAAACTCCCGGGCAGCCGTAGGGGCTGCGCAAAAACGAGCTCTGCTGGGGAAGCTTCCAAATCCTCTGTTGGCGCGGAGCGCAACCCCGATAAAATCCACAGCAGCCTGTCTACCCAATTTGCGTCCGTCAGTGAAGCCCTGAGTGCTGCTTTCTGTGATCTATGAAAACGTTCGCATAACCCATTGGCCTGTGGGTTGTATGTGATTGTGCGATGAATTGCAACACCCAGGCTGCGGGCCATCGCGGACGAGAGGTCAGAAACAAATTGCGGGCCCCTGTCGGACGTAATGTCCGACGGGACTCCAAAACGCGCCACCCATGTTGACAAAAAAGCGCGCGCCACGTCCGCGGACGTGGTTGCCGCCAGCGGGACTGCTTCTGGCCAGAATGGAAAAATGGAATGGAAAAATCCCGTATATGGGGAATTGGGTGGCGGTTGTGTGCTTTGGCATTGTTCAACCTGCGGAAATCACCGCACGGTCGCCATGATCCCTCAGCCATAGGGACTATGTGTAGCAGTGATGCCCACGGGCTGTTCGAACGCCTGATGATGCCCAACCTTTCCAGGTTGATGAACTCCTCATGCGCTATGGCCAGTTTAGCTGTGTCCAAGTGCCGAGGTCTTGCAAAAACGGGCGGCCCGGTGGTGGTGATAAAGTGCTCCACCCCGTGTTTAGCGATGGCCGCTGAAAACATCGGGATGGTGAGTGCTGGGAACTGAGTGAGCAGTGCGTGGAACTTACCGCCTGGAGCTGTGACGCTGGCTTGTGCTGTTGGCTGGGTCCCTCGAGCTATACAGGGGAGAGATTCAAAGGACAGTGCATTAACCAGGCGCCTGTTAGCAACATCCACAAGTAAACCATGTGCACACAGAAAATCAGCCCCCAGGAGCGGGCAACACAGTGCTGCTATGATAAAAGTCCACTCATACGAGTGGCCGTGTAGAGATAAGATCAGTGTTCTCTCACCAAGCGTCTTAATCTCCGAGCCATTTACTGCCACCATTCCGGGGCCGCTAGGTCCTGCCAGCCGGTCAGCGTAGGACGGCAGGATGACGCTCTTCTGGGCTCCGGTGTCGACGAGGAAGCATCTCCCTGAGCGCGAGTCCGTCACGTAGAGCAGCTTGTTCTCTTCACCGGCGGTCGCAGCTGCTACTGACTGCTGGCCTTGGCGTTTCCCGAGCGCTTGAAGTGGCACGGTGGCGCACATCTGTGCGTGTTCTCTCCGAAGCGGCGGTGGTAGAAGCAGAGCGTGTCTCTCTGGCGCTCCTTGGCCCCCGTTGCCGCTACCGTCGGTGGCTCCTCGCCTCCCCTGGTCGTCTCGCTGGGCTCCGCTGTCGCCGTGTTGACTGTGATTGCCCTGGTGGTGAGGATGATCCTGTCTGCCTCCTGGGCTAGCGCACGGTAGTCTCGCGCGGCCAGCAATGGCAAATTGGCCAGAACCGCTCTTGCTTCTGTGGGAAGGTTCCGGAGGAAAAGGTGGGCAAACAGAAAGTGCCCATCGTCCGTGCCCATCAACGCCAGCATCTTCTCCATCAGGTCTATGGCCGACTCATCTCCTAACTCGGTCCGCGCCAGGAGCCTCTCCGCTCTCTCACACTCCGAGAGCGTGTAATATGAGGCACCCTTGAGTGCCTCATATTTGTTTCTGGCTGGTGGCTGATCGAGCAGGCTCTTTACCTGCTGGGCTGTGCGGGAGTCCAGCGCTGCTACCACAATGTAACATAAAGTTTAAGAACTTTAACTAATAAAACCTTATGGGAATCCTTTTCCCAAAATCTCTTGCAGTTTATTATCTTTGAACTGATCACTGAAGCTAAACAAACTGTGGTCATTCAAATGTTAATGGACATGTGTTTTTCTTCATTAAGATAAAAATAATGGGTTTTAATTATTTTCTCTCACTCTCTTCAATTTTTAAAAAATTGTTGTATATTTTATACAGATTTTCACCTTTAAAAATTTTAAGCTTCCCATTATCATATTCAGTCCTGTAGTTTTTATGTGCTAGTCTTTGAATTGTAGACATCAATGAAATAACTGATTTGTGTTCTTGTTAAACTGGATTTAGTTGAAGTACTTTTTAAAATTAATCAATTTTTCTGGATGGAAGTGAAATCCAAGTTCCCGTTAAAATGATCAGTTTTTACCAGAGGGAAAAGAAGCTTTTTTTTTTAAATCTTAAAGACTGCAGTGATATTAGGGGTCCTCATCAAAGGTAAGAAAGCTGTTTATTAACTGATGAGTTGTTGCACATACATGAGCTAATTATTACAATAGAAAACAGTGGTGATCTGTTTTGCATAAATTGCCGCTGAGGAGAAACTTTCTGCTCAGCCTAAGAGTTTAGTTGAAGAGTTGAACTGATATTAGCACCCGTTCCCTCTATGCTAACAGTCTGTGCAGTGATCTCTAGTGTTATGTCCATAACTCGGGCAATCATGAGCAACGTGACAGTGCTATTAACGGAGCTTTATTAATAACACACCAACAACAATACCCACAGACTCTCAGCTCTTTCCATAGCCAGGGGTCAATGACGAAAGAGGCCGTGCCTGTTCCGCCTGTGCCCTTTATACCACGGGTGGCGTTATTACCAGTAAAGGCAGTCCGCCACCCCTGTCCATTCCCCCGTCAGCCCCGCTGCCATCCTGCTAATACTCATACATAACCCCCGCCCCCTTAGAAAAAAATGGCAAGCACACTAACTGGCCCACCGCAAATTTCTCGCCTGACTCACACACTAACGGCAAAACTTTAAGTACAAAAATAAATAAACAAACCTATCCATTCACACAACACAAGCTGGAGGGGCAAGGTGGACTACTGGCGTCCCCTACACGGCTAGGTGGGTTATTGTGCCGCCTTTTCCTTCACAGTCCAAACTAAAATATAGCCGTGTTTCTAAAAGAAAATAATCCCAGAACAGTTTATATAATATATGCACAGTAAACATCAAACAATAAACAGTCTTTGATACATAATCTAAACACCCCCTACTGGCGGCTCCCACCCCAGCACACCCACCCCACACTTGGGCACATCATATAGATTAACAGTGTTGGGCACCGGATTCATAAAATACTTTTCACTTCTGTTTATACTTAAAGTCACAACGTCAACAGAATACCCAAAATAACATTTCTTCATCACAAAATACACACACTTCAGTTAATTCAATCCACAGTATTCTCCTCTACAACATCCAATTCAACAGATCCACTATACACCAATTTTTTTTTTCAATACATTCAATTCAAACAATTTTACCAATTTTCTTTTCTTAACAGTTGACTGATGTCTGCTGCCATTAGCCGTGATGCTAAAATGTGCCACTGTGGAGAATGTGTGGAAGGACGAGACTGAGTTTATTCCTCAGGTTCAGCTTTATTCACAATCACATCTCCAACATTCAAAAGCAGAAAAAGAGGATGAATCTTCTCACATCTGTCCTTTTATACCCAGGACATCAAACCTACAGTCACATGGTGTTTAATCAAACATACAGTCCTCCGTCGGTCTATGATGACCAACGGAGGCCGACGACGACGAGTCACATGGTACTTAATCCCAGTCACAATGTAACTTCCCCCGATCTTAATACCATCCACCCCCTAGTCTCCGGTGGTCAGGAAATCTCTCAAGGTCATCTCCTTGGAACAAAAGGCCAAATCTCACACTCTCCTGTTACCTCTAGGAGGCTCAGTCCCTTGTTTCCCTGAGACGTGAAGCACACAATACACATACAGTAATATATCTGTGGAGCATATAAAACCAACATATGAGATGTGTTTTTTAAGTCAGAGGGACTGATGGTTCATCAGACAAAAAGGTCTCAAGTCTGATACTACTGTTCTCTGACTGATTTTTTTCTCTGATAAAGTCTAGCTGTTATGTATGAGTGTTAGTAAGATGGCGGCTGGGTTGGCCAGGGAATGGACAGGGGTGGCAGACTGCCTTTTCTGGTAGTGATGCCACCCAACGTATAAAGGGCACGGGCGGAACAGGCATGTCCTCTTTTGTCGTTGACCCCTGCCTGGTGGAGAGAGCCAAGAGTATGTGGGCATTGATACCCTCTCTCTACTTCCGGTGCCACGCGAGTCGGCTGCCTTTTTGCAACAGCGGCTCAATTCTGAGTTTTTTCTTCCTCTTTCTTATTTACTATCTGGCTTCTCTCACTAAACTTTATGATCCGGCGACACCTTATCCATCACAGACACACAGATCACCCCAAATGTCTCCCAAGCTGGTGGACGGAGCCACTGTTTATAGCAGGAGATGGTACAACAGGAGTGCAAGGTCTCTAACATCCACAAGCTCCATGATGTCGTCATGGAGGAGTGGAAGAGGATTCCAGTGGCAACCTGTGAAGCTCTAGTGAACTCCATGCCCAGAAGAGTTAAGGCGGTGCTGGAAAATAATGGTGCCACACAAAATATTGACACTTTGGGCACAATTTTGACATTTTCACTTAGGGGTGTACTCACTTTTGTTGCCAGCAGGTTAGACATTAATGGCTGTGTGTTGAGTTATTTTGAGGGGACAGCAAAATTACACTGTTTAACAAGCTGTACACTGACTACTTTACATTGTATTAGATTGAGTCCCCATTGTGCTGTTTGCTCTCTACATGTCTGTTCTTTTCATCTTCTCTGTCCCCTCACCTCCCCAGCCAGTCGCAGGAGATGACTGCCCCTCCCTGAGCCTGGTTCTGCTGGAGGTTTCTTCCTGTTATAAGGGAGTTTTTCCTCTCCACGGTCGCCAAGTGCTTTCTCACAGGGGATCGCCTGATTGCTGGGGTCTTTCTGCAACTGTGGGGGTTCCCCCTACAGTTGAAAGTGCTACGAGATGACTGTTGTTGTGAAATGGTGCTATATAAATAAAGTTGAATTGAATTGAATTGTATCAAAGTGTCATATCTTCAGTGTTGTCCCATGAAAAAAATATAATAAAATATTTACAAAAATGTACGGGGTGTACTAACTTTTGTGAGATTCTGTATATAGTTTATTGGCTCTTCTTGCTTTGTGCCTCAGGTGTATCTGTTAAAGATGCCATTAATTAAAGCGGGCGATGTCTCCTCGTTTTGACCACGTAAAATATACCAGAGCAGTCAGGGTAATATAATAATGACTGCCCTTACATCGGTTTTTAGTTTTGGTCTAATAATCATCCATTAACCTGGTGTTTGTAAAAACTCTCCACAGTAGCTCATGCAGACCTCTGAGCACTAACCAACAGAGTGATGTCACAGAAGTGGCCCATGGGCTGTAAAAAAAGTTGCATGGCAGCCTGTAGTAACCCGAGATAGTTAATATAATACCTTTTTTGCGCAGCTCTAATAGTGAGTTAAATTTGTGTTTATTTTGAAAACAAAGCCTTATCTTGTAGGAGCATGCTCAAATAACGAGGCTGAGTTTCAGTCATAAACCAGCTTTATTTGACAGAACACAAGCTCCTAGCATTCTCAAAGCAGGAAAGAGAAAGAATCATACTTCAACCCCCTTTTATACATTTCCAGCATCAGAATTCAAGTCACATGGTGTCTTCAGTCAACATACAGTTACAAAGCATCCCTTTGAAGCTTCACCATTGTCTGTCATTTCTTGATGAACCGGAATACCCTCCGGGGCGTCTTCTGTGGGACAAAGAGACAAATCTCACACTTCCTTGTTACCTCCTGTAGATTTGAGTCCTCAGTCCTTGCAGACGTGACACTCCACAATACACATTCAGTTCTGTCTCTGTGGCAGCGTGAGCCCACAATGTGTGTCGGCCACAATCTCGCAGTTCTGGCAAATTAAAAGTCTAGAAAATATGGCGATGCAATGCCTGTCAACAGTTAATTTTGACCGGGCGAGCTGAAACAGACAGGCGGACAGATGCAACCAACCAACAACCAACCAACAACCAACCAACTAACCAACCACACACCGCTTCACTGAGGCATAATCAATACTGGGATTGCACCTAGTGACAGAAGGTGATGCAAGCTTTTGTGCAGCAAGCATATTTTTTAGCTACTATTTCTTTTTATTGATCTGCAAATTATTCAATATTGTGTATATATTCAGTGTGTATCGATGCAATGAAACTTGTTTACATGAAATGGAGCGTCTTATCAGCCATTGGCTGATATTGTATTGTTTTATTTTTAAAATGTTATGTCCCTGGACTTCCGGTCTGGACGCCATGGCGACTGCAGCTTAACACTGAAGCTCTCAGACCCAATCCAGGATAACACCTTGAAAATCAAACTTAACGGATTTTTGGAGGAGTGAAAATCAAAAGACAAAATCATCATGTCTAAAGGAAAACAGAAGAAACTGAAATTCTCCAGGCCAGGACACGTATCGGCCGGAGAATCTGAACTGGAAGATCTCCGTTCAGAAGACGAGGAACTGGTGATAGCTAACAAAAGGGTTAGCCTGAAATCACTATTTGAGGAGCTACGACGATTTCGCCGAGAAGTTACGGCCGAATTTCGGGAATTCAGAGAAGAATTGAAAAGGACAAACAGCAGAGTGGACCAGGCCGAGAACCGAATCTTGGAAACAGAGGATCGAATAAAAGTGCTCGAAGATTCTGTGCTAGACCTACGCAAAAGACAAGCAGCTATAGAGGCTAAGCTAACCGACCAAGAAGGAAAACAAAGAAGAGACAACATAAGAATTCATGGTCTGATAGAAGGAACCGAAAATGGTTTTAACTCAATGGCAGAATGCGTGGAATCCTTACTAAGAGAGAAATTGGATATTCCACAAACCACCGACTTGAAGATAGAAAAGGCACATCGTTCATTAGCCGCTAGGCCGGCGGCGGAAGCGCCCCCACGTTCGGTGTTGGTAAGATTTTCCAATTTCAAAATAAAACAAGAGGTTGTAAGACTGGCCTGGCAGAAAAAAGGATTTATGCACCAGGAGAGAAAAGTCTACGTGGAACACGATTACGCCCCGGAGGTCCTTAAAAAGCGCAGGGAATACAATGACGCGAAAAAGGTGTTAAGAGAGAAGAAATTGCGCTTTCAGACTCCATTTCCTGCGAAGTTAAGGGTCTTCTACGGCGATGAAACGTGTCTCTATAATTCGGCGGAAGAAGCAACAGCTGACATGGCGAAAAGAGGGCTCCCGGTAACGGTATTTAAACCCGCAGCAGACCCGAGTGAGAAGATCAAAGCGCAAACATGGACAACACAAAGACCCTCAAAATCCACGGACCAGCAGCGGGAAACCCAGCGCCAGAGCGTCGCGGATAAACTATCCGTTTTCAGGTTGGAATAGCGACCTTTTTTTTTTTTTTTTTTCCTTTCTCTTGAATCAATCCGCACATCCAACCCCCCTCATACAAGGTAACAAACATTAAAGGAGATGCATATTCAGCATGTGGTAAAACATTTCATGGAACAATCATATTATTTGAAACAAATAAGTCTTTGTAATAAAAAAAACAACAAAAAAAAAAAAACTTGTTAAAATAGAAATGTGACAATAATCCACATGTTCTCCTCATACTAACAAATACTGTTTTTGCGTGAATGTTTGATGTGATGGGGGTGGGAGGGTGCACACAATTTCACAGGGTTTAGGCATAAAAGGAAAAAAAAAAATCATTACAAGTTTGGATTGGGTTCTGAAACTCACGTTAAAAGCATGGGACTACTTTCAGTGGTAAGAGAGGGCCCTCAACACGTAACAGAGTTTGAGGAATTTCCCTCAGAGCCTTCACTCCATCAAGGCTCTTACAGGGTCTTTAAAAAGACCTCAGCTCAGGAAGTTCTTATGACAGCTTTTTGTTTTAAAGTTTTTTACACTATGTTCTTAATGTTTTTCTTGTTTTTAATGTTCTTTCAGTTTCTGAGTAGCACAAAAGAGGGCCACCACACAGTTATACTAAACAAAACAACACAATGGAGAAACAGGGTGTAACCAAAATAATTTCATATAATGTAAAAGGAATCCTGAATCCAGTTAAAAGATCCAAGATTCTAGGCAAAATGAAAAAAGACAAAGCAGGAATAATATTTTTTACAAGAAACCCACCTAACAGATGTGGAACACAATAAACTCAGTAGACAAGGGTTTAAAATGATCTCTTCATCTTCATATAAATCAGGGAGGAGGAGGGGAGTAGCGACATTGATATCAACCAAAATTACATTTGAAAAAAAATCAGAACACAAAGATAAAGAAGGGAGATACAGTTTGGTAACTGGGCGGCTAGAGGGAGAAGATATCACCCTGCTGAATGTGTATGCTCCCCCAGGGGCTAACTGGAAATTTTATAAAAATGTATTCGACCTAATGATAACTAAAGCTCAAGGTTTAGTGATATGTGGTGGGGACTTCAATCTTAGACTGAATCCATACTGGGATGCTTCTGGTAATTCCCCACATCAAAATAACACCCAAAACAGGAAGACTCGGATGCTACTAAAAGAATTGGGAATCTGTGACGTGTGGAGGGAACTCAACCCCAGTGTAAAAGACTATACATTTTACTCAACTCCACATTCATCTTACTCAAGGATTGACTATTTTTTTATGTTTAATGGAGACATTGGAAGAGTAAAAACATGTAAAATAGGACTGATGGATCTCTCCGACCACAGTCCGATCTACATGGACTTAAATATCCAAAAATACACAAATAATACATTTTCTTGGAGGTTAAATTCAAATGTCCTGAAAGGACCATTGAAAGATGAATTGGAATCAGATATTCTCAGATATTTGGAAGATAACGATAATGGAGAAGTATCCCCTTTAATACTGTGGGATGCATGCAAAGCTGTAATAAGAGGAAAGATTATTGCAAAACTGGCAACCCAAAAGAAACTAAGACAAGAAAAACTATCCACATTAGAGTCAGAACTTAGGAACCTAGAAAAAGAACACAAAGGCAACACTCATTCTACTGACTCGCTCAAGATTAAGGAAATTAAAAACCAAATAAATGAGATCTACACAATAGAAATCCAGAAGAAACTTACATTTCTGAAACAAAAATACTATGAAGCAGGCAGTAAATCGGCAAAATTGCTAGCCTATAAATTGAGGAAACATCAAACAGAAAGAGCAATCTACAAAATCAGAGACCCAGTATCAAAGGAAATAAAATTCAGAATTCAGGATATTCAACCGTGGGCTGCACGGTGGCGCAGTGGTTAGCACTGCGGCAGCACAGTTTACCCTTGGCCGGGGGATTGTGGGGATCGTGGGATCGTGGGTTCGATCCCAGCCCCCGACCAACAGTGATCTGTGTGGAGTTTGCATGTTCTCCCCGTGTTGCGTGGGTTTACTCCGGGATTTCTCCGGTTTCCTCCCACATGCCAAAAACATGCATGTTAGGTTAATTGGCTGTTCTAAATTGTCCCTTGATATCTGTTTCCTATAGGCCCTTAGAATAGAGGGTTAGCATTAATGAAAGCGCTTTGAGTGGTCTTTGTGACTAGAAAAGCGCTATATAAGTGCAGGTTAGTTAGTTAGTTAGTTAGATATTCTTAAAAACTTCGAGAATTACTATAAGAACTTATACTCCCACAAAAAACATAAAAACGCATCCGAGGCATTCCTAAACACATTAAACCTTCCCCAACTTACGGAGTCACAAAATAAAACACTACTGTCAGAAATACATCCTAAGGAATTGGAAAAAGCAATTATGAAACTTAAAGCTAACAAATCCCCAGGAGCTGATGGCTATACAGCAGAGTGGTACAAAACCTTTAAACAGCAACTATCTCCTCTCCTCCTGAAAACATTTAATTATGTCCTCCACACAGGGGAAATCCCCCCCTCCTGGAGAGAAGGGGTCATTGCAGTTATACCTAAACCTGAAAAGGATAAACTAGAGTGCTCCAACTACAGACCAATCAGTGTACTACATCAGGACTATAAGCTTTTTACCATTATCCTTGCCAAAAGGTTAGAAAATATACTGACAGACCTAATTCATTTAGACCAAACAGGTTTTATAAGACAAAGACAGACACAAGACAACATTCGACGCACTTTACACATAATTCATCATATAAAAAAATATAACTTAAATGCAGTCATATTGGGATTAGATGCTGAAAAAGCATTCGATTCGGTTGACTGGTCTTTTCTATATAGAATCTTATCCAGTTTCAATTTTCATAACAACTTCATTAGAACTATACAGGCATTATATAAAAAACCAACAGCTAAAATAAGGATTAACGGTATTTTATCATCTTCTTTTGAACTGGAAAGAGGATGTCGTCAGGGCTGCCCCCTGTCTCCACTGCTCTTTGCAATCTTCATAGAACCTCTGAGCCAATGGATAAGACAAAACCAAAAAATTCAAGGTATTACACTTGGTCAGAAGGAACATAAAATAGCACTCTTTGCTGATGACATTTTAATATACCTAGGGCAGCCGAACACTTCTTTACCCGAACTAACCTCAGTTTTTTCAGAGTATGGAGATTTATCAGGGTACAAATTAAACATGCATAAAACCCAAGTTTTAACATTCAACTATGACCCAAATCATTATTCACTAAGCAAATTCAAAACTAACTGGGAGTCGGAATCTATGAAATATCTGGGGGTCAATATCCCGAAACAACTCAACAAAATTATATCACTAAACTATGATCCACTGGTGACAAAAATAAAATCTGACCTAGTAAGATGGAATATGATACCATTCTTGGGTACTGCACAAAGAATTGAAGCAGTCAAAATGAATATACTTCCACGTCTTCTATACCTTTTCCAAACAATACCGGTAGAACCTCCCAAAAAAACATGGCAGGAGCTGGACAGAAGGATCTCAAGATTCATATGGCAGGGCAAGAGACCTAGAATCAGATATAGAACCCTACAGCTAAACAAAGACAAAGGTGGGCTCGCGCTGCCAAATATCAGGGACTACTTTAAAGCCGCACAAATTAAAACTTTAGTAGAGATATGTAACCCAGTCTACACTGCACAATGGAAGGAGATCGAATGCCAAATAACAAGTGACATCCCCCTACAGGCGATAATAGGGAACAATGCCTTACCTAAGCTTTTGAATAACACTAACCCGTGGATAGAGACCCCGCTAAAAATTTGGTTTAAGATAGTCAGAGAGAATCAAACTAAAGAGCCCTATCGACTTCTGCAATGGATTGCCTATGATCAGGACTTTACTCCTAATAAAACAGACACCAGATTTAAAAAGTGGAAGGAGAAAGGGCTGATAAAATATTATGATTTTTTTAAAGGGCAAATCTTAAGAAGTTTTGAAGATTTGAAAAAACAAGGCCTAATAAATCAAGACCTTTACAGGTTCTTCCAGCTTAGACACCACATAAACAATATACTTATTTTATTTATTTATTTATTTATTTCGGATAATACAGTACAGGTTAAAGAAACTGTATAATATAACAACAAGGTCAAATTAGACAAAGACTCCTTCTACTAAACAATTCCACGTGAGTTATCCGAAATGGGTGATGGCTGAAGCCGCAGCTTATATTGCCCACCCATATTCCATCCAAGAATTCAAAGAAAAAAGAGTAAACAAGACAAGAGTGATTACAATTTAGAACAAAGCTAAGACAAAGTGTGACTGAGAGGAAAAAAAAAAAAAAAAAAAAAAAAACTAAGCTAAGCTAAGTTAAGCAGTTACTATTCAAGACAAATCTAAGACAGAATGTCACAGAGAGAGAAAAAAAAAACAACTAAGCTACAACACAACACAGGCTGGATATGTCAATCCTTATGTGAGTTTACATGTCGTCTTGTAAATATGTTTGGAGTATTTCTTCCTTTAGTTTTTGTTTAAATTGTCCAAGCGTTGTACATGATTTTAATTCAGGTCCATAATCGTTCCATAATCTGACTCCTTGCACTGAAATACAGTGTTGCTTGGTGGTTGTTCTCACTGTAGGCTTTTGAAATATACATGTTCCTCTGAAGTGATATCGTTTCTCCCTTGTTTGGAACAACTTTTGGATATTTGCAGGCAGTGATAAATTCTTCACTTTGAACATTATTATTGCGGTTTTAAAGTCAACCAGATCTTTCAACTTGAGAGTTTTTTGTTTAAGAAAAAGTGGGTTTGTTGGTTCCCTGTAAGCTGCTTTGTTTATTATTCTAATAGCTCTCTTTTGAAGCATAAAGAGTGGATATATGTTTGTTTTATATGTATTTCCCCATACTTCATTGCAATATGTCATGTATGGGAGTATTAATGAATGATACAAGGTGTATAGTGTGGGTTGATTCAGCAAATATTTCACTCTGTGTAATATTGCAATTGATTTGGAGACTTTACCTTTAATATAATTAATATGTGACTTCCAACACAGTTTGTTATCAATTATTACTCCAAGGAATTTGGTTTCAGATACCCTTTCAATCTCTACACCATTTACACTGAGTCTGGGTACTGGATTGTTGTGATGGTTGTTAAAGACTATAAATTTTGTCTTACTTAAATTGAGTGTTAATTTGTTTGAATCAAACCACAGTTTAAGCTTTCCTAATTCCTTCCCAAGTGTATCCAGAAGTTGTTCCAAATTGTTTCCACTGCATAGCAGATTAGTGTCATCGGCAAACAATATTAAGTCCATTTTTTCTGAGACTTTACATATATCGTTTATATACATATTGAATAATAATGGTCCCAAAACTGAACCCTGTGGGACTCCACAGGTGACCTTCAGCAACTCTGAGTTTTTGTTGCTAACACATACATACTGATATCTATTCTTTAAGTAACTACTTAACCAGGACAGTGCTACACCTCTAATACCAGAATTTTGTAGTTTCTTTAATAATAAATTATGATCTACTGTATCAAATGCTTTTTTAAGATCTAGGAATACTCCAACTGAATACTCTTTATTTTCAATGGCTGTTGATATTTTTTCTGTAAATTCCATTAGGGCATATGCAGTTGTCCTCTTGTGTCTGAACCCATATTGCTGCTCACATAATAAATCATTCTTCAGTATGAAGTTGTCAATTCTCTCATAGAATATTTTTTCAAGTATCTTGGAAAATTGTGGTAATAGTGAAATTGGTCTATAGTTTGAGAGTTCCCCTCTGTCGCCCATCTTGTATATCGGAATTACTTTAGCTATTTTCATTGCATTGGGAAATATACCTGATTGGAGAGACAGGTTGCAGATATACAGTACGTCAGTGGTTTTACTATGCATTCGATAACAGTTTTGACTAGTAGCATGTCGATACCATCACAGTCAGTAGATGTTTTACTTTTGAACGATTTAACAATTTCAATGACCTCTCTTTCGTCTGTGTTCTTTATGAAGATGGAGTCTTTTACAGCAGTGTTATTGCATATTGTATCACCTGTTGGCACCGTAGTGGGTATTTCTCGGGTCAGTTTAGGTCCAATGTTAACAAAAAAATTATTAAATTCATCTGCAGGTGAAGCGATATTCACACTCTGAGTCGTTTTATTATTTTTTGGAATATTAGTTGGGTAGCTTGTATTTCTGCTTTTATTTCCAAGGATACTGTTGAGTATTGTCCATGTATTTTTAATATTGTCTCTGTTTTTCTCCAGTTCTTTACTGTAATAGTCTCTTTTACTACATCTTATTATATATGTTAACTTATTTTTGTATGTTTTATACCGCTGCTCTGCTTCTTTTGTTCTTTTCTTTAGGAAAGCTTTATATAATGAATTTTTCTTTTTACACGCCTTTTGTAGTCCTTTGGTTAACCATGGCTTATTAGCAAATTTGTGTTTAAGCTTTTTTATTACTAATGGGCAGTTTTTTTCATAAAGAGTGGTTACAATGTTTATAAATGTGTCATAGGCTTCATTTACATCTGATACATAGACTTCTGTCCAGTCTTGCTTCAGCAAGTCCTCTTTAAGAGAACTGATTGCATTTGGTGATTTGTGTCTGAACGATTTTGAAGTTTTTTCTGCGTTGGGCCCCGTGTGGCCATGGATAAGTGCAAAGGTTGGCAAGTGGTCACTTATATCATTTATCAATAATCCACTTTCTATTTTCTTATCGAAAACATTGACAAACAGGTTGTCAATAAGTGTAGCAGAGTGAACTGTGATTCTACTGGGATGTGTTATTGTGGGATATAGACTCATGCTGTACATAGAGTTCATGAACTCTGTAACTACATTTTGTTGATGAGGATTCAGTAAGTCAATTTTGACTTACTGAATATTGACTTAAAAAGGAGGTTTTGGAAAGGGCCCAGTCAGGTGTTCTGAAGGCCTTCTTAATGGCATATAAAGGGATCCCAGGGATCAGATACATTTCTAAAATATAAGATAAGATAAGATAAGATAAGATAAGCCTTTATTAGTCCCACAACGGGGAAATTCCAGGATTGCAACAGCACAGGGATAGCAACACTCAGAGCAACAATCAGAAGGCAAGAAAAAAAACAAGCAAGCAAGAGCAGCTAATAAACATATGTACGTATTACTATAAAATATATATATATACACACACACACAGACACACAGTGCAGAGCATTGTAGCTGGATGGAATAAATATATGAATATATGAACACAGTGCAGAGCATTGTAGCTAGATGGAATAAATATGTAAATATATAAACACCCACAGTACGGAGCATTGCAGCTAGGTGGAATAAATATGCAAGTATATAAACACACACAGTGCGGAGCAATGTAGCTAGATGGAATAATATGTAGATATATAAATATATAAACACACCCAGTGCTGAGCATTGTAGCTAGATGGAATAAATATGCAAATATATAAACACACACAGTGCAGAGCATTGTTGCTAGATGGAATGAAACAGCATAACCGTCTACTTAGTTATCCTACATGGTATGATTATGTGCCCATACATATTCTCACCCTCCATAGCGACCGGTATGTTCCTAGTTGTATGCCGGAGGGGACCATTGTGTAAGTCTATTGCATCTTTTGCATTCAAAAAACTATTAGTTTGTTTGTTTGTTACGTCTTTTGCTATCTCTGCGAGCAGCCCTGCTTAGGTTGTACAGTCTGACAGCCGTTGGTAGGAAGGACCTACGAAACCTCTCGGTTGTGCACCTGGGATGATGTAGTCTGCTGCTAAATGAGCTCCTCAGTGCATTCAGTATGTCCTGCATAGGGTGGAACTCGGACTCCAGCAGAGATGACAGTTTAGCCACCGTCCTTCTCTCTCCTATCTCCTCCATCGGATCAAGGCGCTGCCCCAGGACAGAGCTAGCTTTCTTAATCAGTTTGTTCAGTCTCTTCCTATCGGCTGCAGTAATGCCACTGCCCCAGCAGACCACTCCAAAAGTGATGGCTGATGCCACCACCGTGTCATAGAATGACTTCAGCAGCGCCCCTTGTACACCAAAAGACCTGAGTCTCCTCAGCAGGAACAGCCTGCGCTGTCCCTTCTTGTAGAGTGCATCAGTATTGTGTGACCAGTCTAGTTTATTGTTCAGATGAATACCCAGGTACTTATAGGATGTCACCATCTCGATGTCTGTTCCCTGTATATTTACTGGTACTGTGAGGGGCTGCCCATGCCTGCGGCAGTCCACCACCAGCTCCTTAGTTTTCCTCGCGTTGATCTGGAGGCAGTTCCGATGGCACCAGTCCACGAAGTCCTGGATAAGCCCTCTGTACTCAGCTTCATCTCCATTGGAGATGAGGCCAACGATCGCAGAGTCATCAGAGAACTTCTGTAGATGGCAGTGTGTTGTGTTGTGTGAGAAGTCCGCAGTATAAAGAGTGAACAGGAAGGGAGCCAGCACCGTTCCCTGGGGGGCCCCCGTGCTACTGATGATCGTGTCGGAAACACAGTCCCGGGTTCTCACAAACTGAGGCCGGTTCGTGAGGTAGTCCAGGATCCATGATGACAGGTGCTGGTCCACCCCTGCGCGCAGCAGCTTGTCCTTCAGGATCATCGGTTGGATGGTGTTGAAAGCACTGGAGAAGTCAAAGAACATGATCCTCACCATATTCCCGGGCTTCTCCAGGTGGGACAGAGAACGGTGAAGGAGGAAGATCACCGCATCCTCCACCCCAATGCCATGCTGGTAGGCGAACTGGAGTGGATCCATCGCTGGTTCCACCAGGGGGCGGAGGTGAGCAAGGAGCAGTCTCTCCAGGGTCTTCATCAAGTGGGACGTCAAGGCCACCGGTCTGTAGCTGTTCAGGTCTTTGGGGTGGGAAGTTTTTGGTACAGGTACCACACAAGATGTTTTCCACAGCTGTGGTACCCTCCCCAGTTTCAGGCTCATGTTGAAGATATACGTCACAATCCCACACAGCTGGTCTGCACAGGACTTGAGGAGCTTTGCGCTGATGCCGTCCGGTCCCGGCGCCTTCCTCGCCTTGATCTTCCTCAGCTCCGTCCTCACCTGGGTCCTGGTCAGGGTCAGGATGGGGGGCTGTGTGTTGGGAGTGGGGGGGTGTTGGTGGAGTGGGGAGTGGGCAGCAGGACTTGATTTCTTTTGAGGCAGCAGTGGTTGTTGTGCAGTCAGGGGGGAGGGCGGTTGGTCAAATCTATTGAAAAACAGATTCAGGTTGTTCGCCCACTCCCTGCCCCCTGTGGCCTGGGGGGAGGTATTCTGGAGCCCCGAGATGGTTTTGAGGTTTCTCCAGACCCCGCTGATGTCGCTCTGTTGCAGCTTGTCCTCCATCTTCTTCCTGAAGCTGTCCTTGCCTTCTCTGATCTTTCTCCTCAGCTCCCTCTGTACGGACTTCAGCATCTCCCTGTTCCCTGACCTGAAGATCCTCTTCTTCTCTCTCAGAAGTGTTTTTATCTCAGGGTTGATCCAGGGTTTGTTGTTTGAGTGACGCCGTATGGTCTTGGTGGGAACGGATTTGTCCACACAGAAGCTGAGGTAGCCCGTGAAGGTGTGAATGAGGCCATCGATGTCCTCACCATGTGGATCGCAGAGCTGCTTCCAGGCGGTGGCTTCAAAACAGCCCTTTAGGGTGTCCATTGTCTCCTCAGACCATAACTCCACAGTGTGCATGGCCGGAGGTTGTCTGTGCACTAGGGGTTTGTACACCGGCCGGAGATGAACCAAGTTGTGATCCGATCTCCCGAGTGGGGGGAGTTGTGATGAGGTGTACGCCTCCTTAGTGTTTGCGTAGAATAAATCCAGTGTTTTATTGTCTCTAGTGTGGCATGTGACATACTGGGTGAACGTGGGTAGAATGGGAGACAGTGAAACATGGTTGAAATCGCCTGAGATGAGGAGAAGAGCATCTGGGTGTTCTGTCTGCAGCCTGCTGGTTACTGAATGGATGACGTCACGTGCTGTCCCAGCGTTCGCCGTCGGATTTGCATAAACAACAATGCAGATCACGTGTGAGTGTTCTCTCGGGAGATATGTAGGCCTCATGCTAACAGCTAGCAACTCAATGTCTTTGCTGCAGTGTCGTTGTTTAACAGTGATATGTCCCGGTCTGCACCAGTTGTTGTTAACATACATTATCACTCCACCGCCCCTAGCCTTGCCACTCTCTGGTGTTCGGTCAGCTCGTATCATGTGAAAACCCTCCAGCTCAATGTTAGCATCTGCTGCTAGTTCAGTTAGCCACGTCTCAGTAAACAAAAGGAGAGAGCACTCCCGGTATGTGCTATCATAACGGGAGATAGCCGCTAGCTCATCTAACTTTCCCAGTATCGACCGTACATTTCCCATGACAACAGATGGAAGGGAGGGTCTGTACCTTATATTTTTTGTCCTCCGCCTTACTCCAGCCCGGCAGCCGCGGCGTTTTAAATATACCAAGGTCTTCAAGACTTAAAAGGAGACAACACATCTTATATAAAAGAGAGATGGGAAAAAGAGGGGAATTTCACTTTACAACTGGAAATATGGGAAAAGCTAAATAAACAGCAATGGAAAAGTACCTCATCCCTGCAGTGGAGAGAATTTGGATGGAAAAACTTGGCAAGATTTTTCAGAACACCTGCACAAAACAAATTTACCCATAAGGGATTGAACTGTTGGCGCTCGTGTGGTGAAAAGACTGCAAATCATTTTCATGTGTTTTGGTCATGCCCAGTTATCCACCAATATTGGACCAATGTACAGACAATATTGGGGAAAATATTCAAAATTACAGTTCCCTTTTCTTTTGTAACTTTGTATTTGGGTTTACTACCGGACTCACTGGAAAGACGAGGAGAAAAATACTTATTCAATGTTTTAATATTGGCAAGCAAAAAAGCTCTAACTAAAAAATGGATGTTGAAGGACTGTCCTACACCTGAAGATTGGACTAACGTGATCCAAGACATTTACTCGATGGAAAAGTTGACATTCGCACTGAGACAGGACATGGATGTGTTCATGAACTTTTGGCAACCCTGGACCGCATATGTGTCTTCCATTAGATCTAATCTTTGACAAATACCATTTCAATAATGGTTCCGCTCTTTGTTCCAATGCTACTCAGATGCTCTTTTATCTTTATTTACTTACTTTTTCTTTTTGTTTGTTTTTTACTGGTTTGTTTTTTTTTGTTATTTGTTATTTGTTTTTTTTTTCTCTTTAATTTCACTTTTTCTTTCACTTTAAAAAAAAAAAAAGGGGTGTTGTAAGAATTAATCTTCCAATGTTGTCAGATATCAGAAAATAAGGGAACATGTGATGAAAATGTAAACAATGCATTGCTGTAACGACCTGTATACCCTTTACAAAAACTTAAAAAAAAAAAAAAAAATGTTATGTCCCTATGTGTTTTTTATGGTGAAACCAAAGACAAATTTCCACATTTGCTGATGAAGTATTTGTATTCATATTTGTATGCAACTCTACACACAATGTTTTATAGAAAGTATGACTATATACCATAAATACAGTACAAAAAGAGTTTATATAACCCCTTATTTTGCAATAAACATTATGTTGTGGTAATACCAATTTCTCGGCCACCCCAAACTGATCACATATGCATCCTGGCCGCCCCACTGAAAGTTTCCTGGCTCTGCCACTGGCTGTGTGAAGCAAAGTTTTTTGTCTTCTTTGTCTGTTGGCTCAGATTCAGTGACTGCTGGTTGCAGGGTGATAAAATCTTGTACTCAGCTGCTGTGTCTCTGTGGGTACGGTTTGAACTGCAGCAGAATAGAATAAGCTTTATTGTCATTGTCACATAAACAATGAAATTTAAAAATGCCCAACCAGTCAGAACACCATTCATAAATATGTAAACTCAAAATGTATAAAATGTCTGTATAAAATGTATTAAAAAAATAAACATACAAACGTACACGCAAACAGTCCGCACAATACACACCTCCAAGCACACATTTCTGCCATTACACAGTCCCCTCATACACCTTCAACATCCAACTGCATTTATTACGTTTATTGCAGTTGGAAAAAAACTGGTTTTGAATCTCTTTGTTCTTGTTTTAACTAGTCTGTACTTTCTGCCTGATGGCAGCAGTTCAAACAAGGAGTGGCCAGGGTGGGAAGTGTCCTTTATTATATTCCAAGCTTTTTTGAGACACTAGGAACTGTGTAGGTCTTCCAGTGTGGGGAGGGGGCAGCCAACGATTTTCTGAGCCGTCCTAATGACTTTCTGGAGCGCTCCACTTCATCCCTGTAGGCAGACTCATCCCCCCCAGAAATGAGCCCCACCACTGTGGTGTCATTGGCAAACTTCACAATAGTATTACTATGGTGTGCATGGGTACAGTCAAATGTATAGAGGGTATAGAGCAAGGGACTCAGTGTGGCACATATGTTGGGTTTGTATTTTCCACAAATGTATTGCTGTATGTGTATTGGGTGCTTCATGTCTCACGGGACAAAGAAGGTCTGGATCTGCAGAGGTCTGCAGGAGATAACGAGGAGGTGTGAGATTTGGCCTTTGTCTCAGAGAAGATGCGCCAGAAGGATTTCGGATCATCGAAGAATGAGAGACAATGGTGAAAGATCAAAGAGTTGCATTGTGACTGGGATTAAGTACCATGTGACTATATGTTTGCTAAAGCACCATGTGACTTAGGTTTCGATGCTCCAGGAGTATAAGAGTGTGATGTTCCATTGATCAGCCTCTTTTTTTGTTGAGAGGTTGATAGAGTATGTGTTCTGACAATAAAGCTGAACCTGAGAAATAAACTCAGTCTCATCCTTGAGCACATCCTCTACACTGGTGACCCTACGACAAATTATGGCCGGTGACGACCTTCCCGCACCGGTCTCTTCAGGAGCCAGCCAGGCTAATGCAGCTACCGCAGTCCAGCTGCCAGATTTCTGGCAGTATAGCCCGCGCTCCTGGTTTAACACTGTCGAGGCACAGTTCCATCTTCGGGGAATTTCGGCAGATGCCACGAAATTCTACCATGTAGTCGCAAAGCTGGACAGCCTCACAGCCCAGCGGGTGGAGAACCTGACTAACCACCCACCAAACGACGACAAGTATGGCACATTGAAAGCCGCTGTCATCCGTGCTTTCACCCCCTCGCTGGGAGAGCGAGCAGAGAAGCTCTTGGTGCTGACTGAAGGCGAGGCAGACAGGCCTGCAGACCTGATGGTGAAGATGCTGAGTTTGAGAGACGACGAAGATGATGGCTTTATCTTCGCCCATCTTTTCCTCAGGACGCTACCGTGAGCGGTGAGAGTTACCCTGGCCAGTTCACAGCTGCTGGCCCACCGAGATTACCACAAGCTGGGCCAGGAGGCACAGCGACTCGTCGACACCCATAGGCGACACATGGCCATGACGGCAGCAGCGGAGCTGAGCGCAACGCCCGGAGACGGCAGGGGGCCTGAGGCTGCAGCACCAGATTCGCTGATGTCAGCAGCTGCGGAGGCCAGGAGACACGGAGCGGGCGACGTTCTCTGCTTTTACCATCGCCGTTTCGCCGAGAGGGCACGCAAGTGCATTCCACCGTGCCAGTTCAAGCGCTCGGGAAATGCCAGGACCCGGAGTCGGTAGCAGCTGCGGCTCTCGGCGCGACAAACAAGCTGCTCTACCTGACGGATGCACGATCAGGGAGGGAGTTCCTTGTGGACACAGGCTCAGAATCAGAATCAGAATAAACTTTATAGCCAAGCATGTAAAAAAACACACGAGGAACTTGACTTGACATTGGTGCGCATGCGCGCGACACAACGACACGGCAGCCATAGTAGGCGCCTCATCAAACAGAGATAGATAAGAAAGGGAGGGGAAGGGAGGGAACGACACAAGGGGGGAGGAGAGAAAAAAAACTTCGTTATCAGAATACAGCTTATTTTTAAGCAGATTATGATTACAAGCAATTATGATTCCCAGCTGAGTTTCATCACACCTTCCTACGCTGACCGGCTGGCGCCTTCCTGCGGACCCCTGGTGTCGGCGGCGAATGGCTCGACGATCAAGACCTTCGGGGAGAAGACCCTCCCCCTGTCTTTTCACGGCCGGGCATTCGAGTGGACTTTCGTCATAGCGGCAGTCAGTTTTAACATGTTAGGTGCTGATTTTTTGTGCTCAAATGGTTTATTGGTTGATCTTGCTAATAGACGTCTAGTTAATGCATTGTCTTTCCACTCTATTTCCTGCACAGCCCGGGTGGTCCCGCCTACTGCACAGGCCAACGTCACAGCTGCGGGTGGTAAGTTCCAAGCACTACTCACTCAGTTCCCAGCACTCACAGTCCCAACGTTTTCGGCGTCAGTGGCTAAACATGGGGTGGAACATTTTATCACTACCACCGGGCCCCCCGTTTTTGCAAAAGCTCGGCGCTTGGACTCAGCTAAACTGGCCATAGCGCGCGAGGAATTCGCCAACCTGGAAAAGCTGGGCATCATTAGACGCTCTAACAGCCCCTGGGCTTCACCGCTGCACATGGTCCCAAAGGCTGATGGCTCGTGGCGGCCTTGCGGTGATTTCCGCAGGTTGAATAACGCTTCAGCACACGACCGCTACCCAATTCCGCACATCCAAGATTTTTCGGTTCATTTAGCGGGGGCGCGTATTTTTTCTAAAATAGATTTGGTGGTGGTTACCATCAAGTCCCAGTGCGCGCTCAGGACATACCCAAAACAGCGGTAATAACTCCTTTTGGGCTTTTCGAGTTTTTGCGTATGCCGTTTGGACTCAAGGGTGCCGCGCAGACTTTCCAGCGCATGATGGATGCAGTTTTATGCGACCTCCCTTTCGTGTTCGTCTACTTGGATGACATTTTGGTAGCCAGCACGTCCGAAGACGAACATGAAAGCCACCTCACAGCGGTTTTTCGGAGGCTGGCAGAGCATGGGTTAATAATTAACCCAGTGAAGTGTCAGTTTGGGGTGGCGCAAATTGATTTTTTGGGGCATTGCGTTTCGCCAGAAGGAGCGGTCCCGCTGCCCGATAAAGTACGAGCAATAACAAACTTTCCCCAACCTCAGACGGTCAAAGCATTGCAGGAATTTTTCAGAATGGTTAATTTTTATAACCGTTTCCTCCCTAGCGCAGCGCAGCTCATGCAGCCATTGTACGCGGCACTTAAAAAACAAAAACCCACAAGTAAAATCGAATGGTCTCCGGAGCAGGAGCGCGCATTCTCCCAAGTCAAATCAGCCCTGGCAAACACGGTTTTGTTAGCACACCCGGTGCCAACTGCCCGCATGGCGCTCACCACGGACGCTTCCGATTTAGCGGTGGGGGCAGTCGTTGAGCAGTTTGTAGCAGGGAGCTGGCAGCCGCTCGCGTTTTTCAGCAAAACCTTGCGCGATAACGAGCGAAAATACAGCGCGTTCGACAGGGAGCTTTTGGCCCTGCATTTGGCCATCCGCCATTTCCAGTTCTGGCTGGAGGGGCGCCGTTTCACCGTGTTTGTGGACCACAAGCCGCTAACGTTTGCGATGGCCAAGATTTCAGAGCCTTGGTCGGGCCAGCAGCAAAGACAGCTGGCCGCAATATCGAAGTTCACCACCGATATTCAGCATGTCGCGGGCAAACATAATGTAGTGGCAGACTGTCTTTCGCGTGCGGTAGCAGCGCCAGGCCCCGTGGGGGCAGACTCGGCAGCCGTGGCCTCAGGCCAGGGTTGTGGTGCGGAAGTGCACGCAGCCCTGGTCCGCGTAGGTTTAGATTATGCAGCCATGGCCGCGGAGCAGGTTAGCGACGCGGATGTGCGCGCGCTCCAGTCTGGACCAACAGGGTTAAGGCTGGAGCACAGAGTGCAGCAAATAGGTATGCCCCCCCTAATCTGTGATGTGTTCCAGCTGCGTGGCGCCGCCGCGTTTTTGACTCAATCCATTCTCTGGCGCACCCGGGGGTGCGCGCATTGATTAAGATGGTGGGGGAGAAATTTGTTTGGCCGGGGTTGCGTAAACAGGTCAAGGAATGGGCAGCAGCTTGTGTAGCGTGTCAGCGAGCCAAAATACACAAGCACACTAGAGCTCCTTTGGAGCCTTTTCACATTCCGGCTAAGCGTTTTGATCATGTGCATGTGGACTTGGTGGGTCCTCTTCCGTTGTCACAGGGGTGCACACACCTTTTGACGATGGTAGACCGCACCACGCGTTGGCCAGAAGTGGCCAAGCGTTTTGATCATGCGCATGTGGACTTGGTGGGTCCTCTTCCGTTGTCACAGGGGTGCACACACCTTTTGACGATGGTAGACCGCACCACGCGTTGGCCAGAAGTGGTTCCTCTGGCGTCAACTACAGCAGAAGAAGTTGCATGCGCGTTTTTAACAGCTTGGGTTGCGTGTTTTGGAGTTCCGTCGGACATAACGTCCGACAGGGGTCCCCAATTTGTTTCTGAACTCTGGTCATCGATGGCCCACAGCCTAGGGGTGAAGATTCACCGCACTACCACGTATAACCCCCAGGCTAACAGTTTGTGTGAACGCTTTCATAGGTCATTGAAAGCAGCCCTCAGAGCGTCTCTTACGGATACAAATTGGGTGGATAAACTTCCATGGGTTTTATTGGGGTTGCGTTCTGCACCTAAGGAGGATTTGCAGGCCTCCCCAGCTGAATTAGTTTTTGCACCACCCCTCCGTTTGCCAGGGGAATTCCTTCCCGACAATCCTGCGCCAAATTGCCCTCCCGATCAGCTGTTGCAGAGCGGCACAGGATCAAACACCTTTCCTGGCCTAGTTCATCACAGTTTTCCACGCGTTTTTGTGCCGAAGGCTTTAAAAAATGCGGAGTTTGTTTTTGTTAGACATAATGCTCAACGCCCAGGTTTGCGGCCACCTTATGACGGGCCTTTCAGAGTGTTGGAAACGGGAGAAGCATTTTTTGCTAGATTTAGGAGGCAGGGAAGAGTTGATTTGCATAAACAGACTCAAACCCGCTTTTGTTCTGGCTGATGAACACGTGCAGTTGGCGAGGGCCCCCCACCGTGGCAGGCCGCCGAGAAGGCATTCTTCGGAGCCCCAACAGAGTTGTGCTAACAGTTCTGATCCACAGGTGCAGGAAGACGCTGCTGAAGGAACAATGCCGGCTTACAGCCCATATGGCAGGAGGTTAAGATCTAAGCAATTGGTGGATTGATTTTTGATATGTGGTAATGTTTTCTGTCATACATCTCTGATTATGTTTTGTCCCTTAGTAGACGTTTGGGGGGGGGTGGTTATGTGGCACATATGTTGGGTTCATATTTTCCACAAATGTATTGCTGTATGTGTATTGGGTGCTTCACGTCTCGTGGGACAAAGAAGGTCTGGATCTGCAGAGGTCTGCAGGAGATAACGAGGAGGTGTGAGATTTGGCCTTTGTCTCAGAGAAGATGCCCCAGAAGGATTTCCGGATCATCGAAGAATGAGAGACAATGGTGAAAGATCAAAGAGTTGCATTGTGACTGGGATTAAGTACCATGTGACTGTATGTTTGCTAAAGCACCATGTGACTTAGGTTTCGATGCTCCAGGAGTATGAGTGTGATGTTCCATTGATCAGCCTCTTTTTTTGTTGAGAGGTTGATAGAGTATGTGTTCTGACAATAAAGCTGAACCTGAGAAATAAACTCAGTCTCATCCTTGAGCACATCCTCTACATCAGCACACAACTCTGGGGACAGCCGATGCTGAGGCTGAGAGCTGTCGATGTATAATGGGCCCACTCTAACCCTCTGACTGCGACCTGTCAGGAAACTGTTCATCCACGTGCAGATGGAATGTGAGAACCGCAGGTCCTCCAGTTTAGCCACCAGTCTGTGTGGAATAATGGAGTTAAATGCAGAACTGTAGTCCACAAAGAGCATCTGCATATAGCTGTCCCGCTGCTCTAGATGGGACAATGCAGCATGGGGAGCCATAACTACAGCATCCTCCGTGGATCGGTTCATTCTATAAGCAAACTGGTAAGGCTCAAACCTTCGGGGCAAACATGATGTGATATGACCCTGAACCAGTTTTTCAAAACATTTCATCACCACAAGAGTGAGTCATTTAGGCTAGAAATGTGGGACTTTTAGGGCAGAGGGACTATGGTAGAGGATTTCAGACAGGGTGGTACAAAGGACTGAGCCAAGGACTGACTGAAAATCCTAGTAAGAACTCCAGCCAGCTGATGGGCGCAGTCCCTCAGTACTGCAGCAGGAGTTATTATGCCACTGTAAACTGTGATGTGTGGACATGCATGTTAAGGTCACTTAGTGGTTTTAAGATGCAATTGCTTCATGTTGTAACTGTGTTTTGTGTAGTTCGAAGTTCTTAACTTTATTGTGAGGCCCCGAAAGGGACGTGTGTGAGTGTGTGTGTGTGTGTGTGTGCGCGCGCGCATGTGTTTGTCCAAGGGTGCGGGGGGTAGGGGGGTGCAGTACCCAAATCTTGCTTAGGGCACCAAAACGACCAGGACTGGCCCTGCAGGAATATGTATTTCATCTCATGTTTGTAGCTGTTTAATTTAGTTTATTGCATTATTTGTCAGGGACCATGTACAGAAAAAAAAACATTAAACACAGGGTAAAGATGCTCTGTACCAGATTATAGCATTCTCACTATTTTCACTAATTTGTTGTAACCGCACATGTTGGAAAAATTCTCTTTAACCAGTAGTCAACAAATCAAGCAGAATTAAAGTTTAAGTAAATTTAATTTTCACTGATCAGTGGAGAAAAATAAGTGATACACTCAGAGTCGCCTCTGGAAACTGATCTCACATACACAACTTTCAGTCTTTAAGCATCCTGTTATCTTAGAACTGTCCATGAGAGAATATCTGGCTCAGACTGGTTCTTTCAGACTGTCTCCCTTCCTCAGACAAAATCATAACAACACAGAACCGTCACATGAGAACAACCAGATAAATGTCCATCTGGTTGGCCTTGTACATTTTCACCCAGACTCTGCGGGTCATGAATCTGGGTTTTGTGATCAGAACCCAGTTCTGACACTGTGGCTATTTTGGCCCGTTTCACTATTTATTTTCCATCAGGCGCTTCAGGGAGCCCTTTGGGTCCTCCGCTCCCTGACAGCTCAGGCACGCCCCCTCCTCCTGTCAGTATCACCATATGTTCCGTATTATTGGTGTCTCACACACATACACACACGCCTCATTCATGTCCATTCACATGCTCTGACACTCACTCACACACACATGGTTTCAATTTGTCCAGCCACGCTCTTCCACACTGGCGGTCTCTTCCCTCATTAGTATTGTGACTACTTAAGCACTCTTTGAGTAGGAAGAGATCACCAGAGCATTACGCTTCATTCACAGCAGCGTGTTCCTCTGTGTTTGCTAGCTGTTATTGTTAACGATGGCCCTCACGAGCCATCCAGCTGATGAGTTTGCATAATTTATTAATAAAGGACAAATGACAAAATAACGAGCCACGGGAGGCAAAAACACAACTAAGGTACAACAGGAATACAGTTACTAGGAGAGCACTTACAGGAATAGATGGTGGAAGACGGAATGTTCAACGAGGTCGCAGCCCTGAGCAAACAGAGCTGCTCCCTTAAATAGTGATCGATCAGCTGATGGAATCATCAGCTAATTGGGATCCAGCCGTCCCGCGGAGCTTTGCTTCTGACAGCCGGAAACACTGCCGAGACGCTGTCAAAATAAAAGCCCGGAGGCCAAGAGGTGAGCCAGAGAAGACAACGGGGAACTACCGCACAACCCGAGTGCAGACAGAGTCAGCACACGGACCGTGACAGTTGCACCCGTTCACGACGCGGATTCTAGACACGGTGGAACATCCCCCCCCCACCACCACCTTCCCCCCCTCCTCCCTCCGCTCCAGGGAGGGAGGAGGGGGGGAAAAAAGGCCAAGGAGGGCCAGAATCTAACCTAGTCACAGAAAGGGGGGGGGGGGACTCAGAATTACAAACAGGACCTCAGAAGACAGAAATAAAGGCACAAAATTGCAGCATGTCCCATAACAGGAGAAGGAAAAAAAAATTCACACGGCACAGAGCAGTAATACATACAATTCCGTGTACATATACCACACAAGAGAGGAGAAAGAAAAAAGAAACATACACTACCTGATGGTAACATACCACAGTACAATAAGGACAAATGGACGGCACATCACCAAATAGCGGAGAGATAGACCAAACAACGGGCATAGAACAACACTCAGATTACAGAGGAGTGGAAAAAATAATACGTTGAAGAGCAGTGATAACAGTCCCAAAAAAGTCCAAAATCCCAAACACAAAGCATCCCCAATTATACAAAGGACGAAAAAACAGGGATGACGATAGGCAGAGCATAACGAGGGGGAAAACAACAAGTTCAGGCAATCTGCCTGCGTCTAGCGTCCAGATCGCCAATAGGGGAAAAAGGGTTCCTTCGGGCGGTCTACCCCTGTCCCAGGCCCAGAGAGACGGAACCTCCGGCGGCCGAACCAGGTCGCCCAGTAGGAAGTATAGTACGTCGGGTGGCCGACCCAGAACACCGAACCGGCGAAAAAGTTTCCCAGGCGGCCGACCCACATCGTCAGGCCAACGGGACCACAGGGGAGAGTTCAGAGACGGCCTCCTAATGGCGAGGAGTGACGAGGGAGAGTCGAGCCGATTACGGGAAACCCCTGAGGCACCCGATGGAGGGAAGGAGGGAATGGGAAAGGGATGAGGGAACAGTCTGGCGTCGCTCTGCAGAGGATCTGCAGCTCCACCTCCGAACGTCACCAGAACAGGCGCTGTCCTCCTGTTGGACCCCAGGTAAGCCCGCGCTGCACCCACGATGGACCCCGACTGGGTCGGAACAGCTCCATGGACAACCTCCAACCCCAAACCTGGACCCTTCAGAGCTGAAACCAGGACCGACTCATCACGGGTAACCCTGGGAGAAGGCTCAGGAGAGGAAACAGAATCAGGATCACCGGTAGCGACAGAACCCGGCGAGACAAGTTCGGATGCAGTGGACGGCTGCACCCAGCTCGTCTCCCCGAGAGACAGGCAAAAATCCTCCAGAGAAGAAAGAAGGAAGATAAAGTAGAGCACTTGCCTGATCTCGATACCGTTGCCGTCCAGGACTTCAGCAATCCGGGCTCAGGATGAAGAAGGACGTCCTCTGGCTCCCACTCGGCTATGGCAGGCTCTGCAGCCGGCATGATGTTCTCCACAGTCTGAGGACCCTCCAACACTGACGTCCACGCCGATGACCCGCACGGCGTGGTGGCAGGAGATCCTCGACCTGCTGGATCTAACCGCTCATCGATGGAGACCTGGGGACATCTCGTCATTGGTTGCAGGCTCCAAACTGCAGTCCGCTCTCCTCCTTTGCCCGTGACGTGGCTGAGGGGCAGGAACCAGGCTCTCCAGGACCGCAGGCCCCCTCCCCGTCCGGCGACGTAGGCCTGGCGCCGCAGAACGCTCAGCGGAGGGAGACACAGAGGCAGCAGGTTCAATGTTAGAGGCTACAGCAGGTGGTGGGAGCTCGGGGAACTGCGAACCCCGAACTCCACCCCCAGGAGTCAGACAAGGCAAATCACAAGAATGAGGAGAAGAATGAAATTGTTCTTGCCTGTCCTCTGGAGGGCCGATGGTCCCTGCTGTAGTGGGCGGAGCTTTTCCCTTTCCCCTTCGGATGGTGACGGGAGGCCCCTCGGGAAGACGAGGAGGAGCCGCTCGCGATGGATCGAAAATGGGCCTAGCCAAAGCAGGACTCGTGGCACTCACAGCAGCCGGGGATGACGTCGAGGAGGAGGGGGTGACAGCCGAGGCGATCCGAGCACGAGGAGCTGATGGGACAGCAGGGACAGATGACCCAGGGGGAGCGGCTGTGGGAATTCCCTCCTGACGTGACGCAGAAGAAGCAGCTGACTGGGAGGCAGAGTTCCTCCGACGACCCGGAACTGGATCTGGACGGGATTCTCGCTGAGGCTTATTTGGAGCATGGCGACGATGTTTACTGGCTGATGGTGAGATGAAGATGGGGACCAGGAAAACATGGCACCTGGGCTGGACGGGTGGCAGGAGCTGAATCCCGAGGCGAGGAGTGGGGATGCCTCTCCGTCGGCCTCCTGCCGGGGTTACCCTCCAGTCTGCAGATGTCCACCCTCGTCGGGGACGCCGTACTCTGGGGAGAAGGTGAGGGTTCTTTGGCCGCCTTCTCGATCAACTCTCGTTGCGTCACAATCCATGTCACCCTCTCCTTTCTTTCTGGAAAAGAGGTGAGGTGATACTTTAATAAAGCCCTCTGGGTGAGAAACAGGTAGTCGTGTGCCGCATGGGTGGGCATGAGGAGACGGGCCTTGGCCAGGTAGCCATCTATCTCCTGCAACCATTCAGGGCAAAACCCACGCTCGAGAGTGGACATATTAACACCACACAAGCCCCAGCAAAGGGAAAAAAACTCCAGCCCATGGCAAACTCATGGTGACTGGCGTTTCAGTCTGGCTGTGACCGACTGTCAACGATGGCCCTCACGAGCCATCAATGAGACGCTGGATGCCAGCCGATGAGTTTGCATAATTTATTAATAAAGGACAAATGACAAAATAATGAGCCACGGGGGGCAAAAACACAACTAAGGTACAACAGGAATACAGATACTAGGAGAGGACAGCTACCGCACAACCCAAGTGCAGACAGAGTCAGCACACGGACCGTGACAGTCATTCCCTACGTTACTCTTCAGCCTGACAATTTAGTCTTCTGTTACGCTACTAGACTGTTGAGATTAGTTAGTGTGAACATACACAGAGGATGACAGAGAAAACATAACTAAAGACAGTGACACGGACCACAGTGACACAGACTTTGAACATAACAGGCCAGTAATAATAATAATAAACATGATCACTAGAAATATATGACTTAAGGGGAAAACACAAAGAAGCATAACTAACAAAGGGTGAGGACATGGCTGAACTCATGTCCTGAGAATAACAGAAGGGTCACATATGAACATAAAGTGAGGACATGAGTACAGCCATGTCCAAACTCTTACAGAAGACAATTAAAAAAAATTACACAGCTGGTTTGAATATTTGAATATTTAGGAGTCTTGAGTTGAGGAGCTGTGCAAAACTTGATTTAAAATGTTTTTATTTCTATCATCTGCTCCATGGTGATTTTTGTTATCATTCAGCAAAGGTAAGCATCATTTTAGGGATATATTTCAATCTATAAATCCTCCTTGGCTATCATTTGATGATAATTTCATCTACTGTACAGTGGGGCAAAAAAGTATTTAGTCAGCCACCAATTGTGCAAGTTCTCCCACTTAAAAGATGACAGAGGTCTCCAATTTTCATCATAGGTATACCTCAACTATGAGAGACAAAATGAGAAAAAAAAAATCCAGAAAATAACATTGAAGGATTTTTAATGAATTAATTGGTAAATTCCTCGGTAAAATAAGTATTTGGTCACCTACAAACAAGCAAGATTTCTGGCTCTCACAGACCTGTAACTTCTTCTTTAAGAGGCTCCTCTGTCCTCCACTCGTTACTTGTATTGATGGCACCTGTTTGAACTCGTTATCAGTATAAAAGACACCTGTCCACAACCTCAAACAGTCAGACTCCAAACTCCACTATGGCCAAGACCAAAGAGCTGTCAAAGGACACCAGAAACAAAATTGTAGACCTGCACCAGGCTGGGAAGACTGAATCTGCAATAGGTAAGTAGCTTGGTGTGAAGAAATCAACTGTGGGAGCAATTATTAGAAAATGGAAGACATACAAGACCACTGATAATCTCCTTCGATCTGGGGCTCCATGCAAGATCTCACCCTGTGGGGTCAAAATGATCACGAGAACGGTGAGCAAAAATCCCAGAACCACACGGGGGGACCTAGTGAATGACCTGCAGAGAGCTGGGGCCAAAGTAACAAAGGCTACCATTATGGGTAACCCCCACAACAGCCACGGACAAGCAGAGCGCTCAGCGGGAGCAATTAACATAGCAGTGTGATCTATGGACTGATGACAATATGTAGATGTGCCTTGTAACCTCTTTTGTCCTACAGCTCCGGAGCAGAGGCGAATTCAGGCGCCAGTATCCTGCTGTTATGTATGACTTCCTGCTCTGTACTCAAATGCAAATGTCCCATGCCTTCCTGCAGTTTATTTGATGATAACATGTCTTTCATGTATTGTCTGTAACTGGGTATATAAGCTGACTGAAATTCATGTTCACTCTCTCTCTTACTACTGCTTCTGACACACGCATTCTGTGTCTCCTCACGAGAGCCTGAGGACCCGCTCCAGCCCGCCTGCACGGGGCTGGAGTGAGTTCAGTGATGGCGGGATGAATGATAATAAACACCCTCAAAAACTCTCAGTTCGCCGCATATTATTTCATTCTGCTACGTTGGTGACCCCGAGAAAGCACACGCTTTGTGCAACACAACCTTCTGGTCTGGACAGCTACACTGGTGACCCGACGACAACGAACGCAGCAGCCTGACACAAATGATCTGCCCTCCTTTCTGCTACAGGGAGACCTCGACGCAGAGCCACCACCAGGCGAAACTCTCCGGAGATCACCCACGACCGGGAAAGCTGCAGAATGCTTCATGGTGAGATCTGCACGCCTGAGATCTGCACATCCACGCTGGGACCGGCCGCTCTCACAGCTCCTCCACACGAGAGCGCACGCACCTCGTCCTCTCTCCACAACGGCGACCTCCAGGGCCGACGGAGAACGCGGCGCGTGGACCTGAACGCACCATGACCCGACACAACGAACGACGCAACAGCTTACAGGGATGACCATCGGCGCCAACGACGCTGATCTCCAGCAAGCTCCCTGACCCTGACTCGCCTCTACAGCGGACCTGCCATGCACCGAACCCCGCATGCACTCCGGGGGGTTATGAGGACAGCGCACCACGCACGGGACAATAACAGCTCCACAAACCACCATCGTCCTTCGCCGCTGCACACAGAACCTTCAGGGCTGCTCACACACCTGAAGCACGCATGCAGCTCGCTCACAGGATTTTGTACGGGTCTCAGCCACAGCGCACAAGGGAATTCAGCTGTCAGCTGTCCCCGAGGGCTTTAGGGCGCGCGCACCTAAAGTCAAAACGCCAAGTCCCTCACACTGCTGCAGCTCCTTTTTTTCTTCATGGCCGTGAGAGGAGTCAGAGACAAATTTTTCTTCGCACAGCTGCTGTGGACCTCCGCCACGTTCAACGGGACAGCCCCTCAACATCGCAGATCCACAGGCAATTTTTGCGCGGCCCAGACAATTTCGCCGTCCCGGGCCAGCACTTGCTACCCCCACCCCCCTCCCTCCACCGCCGCCTGCAGCAAGCTTCCCCCGCAGCTCGCTCCCAAAGCCGGACTATCGAGGCCTCAGCTTCCCGCTGAGCCCTCCGGGGGGGAGTGTATGGGTAACCCCCACAACAACCATGGACAAGCAGAGCGCTCAGCGGGAGCAATTAACATAGCAGTGTGATCTATGGACTGATGACAATATGTAAATTTGCCTTGTAACCTCTTTTGTCCTACAGCTCCGGAGCAGAGGCGAATTCAGGCGCCAGTATCCTGCTGTTATGTATGACTTCCTGCTCTGTACACAAATGCAAATGTCCCATGCCTTCCTGCAGTTTATTTGATGATAACATGCCTTTCATGTATTGTCTGTAACTGGGTATATAAGCTGACTGAAATTCATGTTCACTCTCTCTCTTACTACTGCTTCTGACACATGCATTCTGTGTCTCCTCACGAGAGCCTGAGGACCCGCTCCAGCCCACCTGCACGGGGCTGGAGTGAGTTCAATGATGGCGGGATGAATGATAATAAACACCCTCAAAAACTCTCAGTTCGCCGCATATTATTTCATTCCGCCACACCATCTGTAACACACTACGCCGCCAGGGACTCAAATCCTGCAGTGCCAGACGTGTCCCCCTGCTTAATCCAGTACATGTCCAGGCCCGTCTGAAGTTTGCTAGAGAGCATTTGGATGATCCAGAAGAGGATTGGGAGAATGACATAGGGTCAGATGAAACCAAAATAGAACTTTTTGGTAAAAACTCAACTTGTCGTGTTTGGAGGAGAAAGAATGCTGAGTTGCATCCAAGGGAGTGGAAACATCATGCTTTGGGGCTGTTTTTCTGCAAAGGGACCAGGACAACTGATCCGTGTTAAGGAAAGAATGAATGGGGCCATGTATCGTGAGATTTTGAGTGAAAACCTCCTTCCATCAGCAAAGGCATTGAAGATGAAACATGGCTGGGTCTTTCAGCATGACAATGATCCCAAACACACCGCCTGGGTAACAAAGGAGTGGCTTCGTAAGAAGCATTTCAAGGTCCTGGAGTGGCCTAGCCAGTCTCCAGATCTCAACCCCATAGAAAATCTTTGGAGGAAGTTGAAAGTCTGTGTTGCCCAGCGACAGCCCCAAAACATCACTGCTCTAGAGGAGATCTGCATGGAGGAATGGGCCAAAATACCAGCAACAGTGTGTGAAAACCTTGTGAAGACTTACAGAAAACGTCTGACCTCTGTCATTGCCAACAAAGAGTATATAACAAAGTACTGAGATGAACTTTTGTTATTGACCAAATACTTATTTTACCAAGTAATTTACCAATTAATTCATTAAAAATCCTTCAATGTGATTTTCTGGATTTTTTTTTTTTCATTTTGTCTCTCATAGTTGAGGTATACCTATGATGAAAATTGGAGACCTCGCTCATCTTTTAAGTGGGAGAACTTGCACAATTGGTGGTTGACTAAATACTTTTTTGCCCCACTGTATATGTCCACATCTATTGAAAAAAAAGCATTTTACAGATATTGATTAAAATCCCCTTTTCCCCCTAATCCTAACTACAGTATAAACATGTCTGGCTTAAAGTTTAATTGAAAAGGGTTGTATTTCTGTGAGAAATACCACCTCCTTATTATTAGACAGAATAATTAGACAGAATGATAGACAGAAACTAAAAACTTCCAAGTTTGTTGTAAGGACTGTGAAGAAATGGACTAAGGAATCAAAGCTGGAGTTACAAGCCTGCTTTAACTGCACAGACTGGAGTGTTTTTGAAGATGCAGCCATTAACCTAAATGAACTCACTGACACTGTGACATCATACATCAGTTTTTGTGAGGGCATGTGTGTGCAGACCAAGACCTTCTGCACATACAACAACAATAAACCCTGGTTCACTCCTAAACTGAAGCAGCTACGTCAGACCAAGGAGGAGGCCTACAGGACTGGGTACTGGACTCTGTACAAGCGGGCCAGAAACATGCTGACGAAGGAGACCAGGCTTGCTAAGAGGAGCTACAGTGAGAAGTTACAACAAAACTTCTCAGCCAACATCTCTGCTTCTGTTTGGAGAGGCCTACGGAATATCACCAACTACAGGAGACCATCCCCCCACCCTGTGGAAAACCTCCAGCTGGCTAATGACCAAAACAGCTTTTACTGTAGGTTTGAAAAGAACCTACAGTTCTCACCTCCCACCCACACAAAAGGATTATCTGCAGCCCCAGGAACTCCATCCCTCCTCCACTCTGACCTCCCACCAGCACTAACGATCTGTGAAGAGGAGGTGCACCGGGTCTTTCAGAGACAAAAGATCAAGAAGGCTGCAGGACCTGATGGTGTGTCTCCATCCTGCCTGAGAGTCTGCTCCAACGAGTTCGCCCCCATCTTCACCCGGATCTTTAATACATCACTGGAGCTGTGTGAAGTGCCTTCCTGCTTCAAACGCTCCATCATCGCTCCAGTTCCCAAGAAACCCTCTGTTACAGGATTAAACAACTACAGACCTGTTGCCTTGACCTCTGTGGTCATGAAATCCTTGGAGAGATTGGTGCTGATTCACCTGAAGGTCGTCACAGGCCCCCTGATGGACCCACTGCAGTTTGCCTACCGGTCAAACAGGTCAGTGGATGATGCAGTGAATATGGGACTACACTACATCCTACAACACCTCGACTCCCCAGGGACGTACGCCAGGATCCTGATTGTCGACTTCAGCTCGGCGTTGAACACCATCATCCCAGGCATTCTTCATCAGAAACTCCTCCAGCTCAAGGTGCCCCCCTCCACCTGCCAGTGGATCTCCAGCTTTCTGACTGACAGGTGGCAACAGGCGAAGCTAGGGAGATTTACATCCAGCTCCCGAAAAATTAGTACTGGCGCCCCCCAAGGATGTGTCCTTTCCCCACTGCTCTTCTCCCTCTACTCCAACGACTGCACCTCAGAGGACCCTTCGGTGAAGCTCCTGAAGTTTGCGGATGACACCACAGTCATCGGTTTGATCCGGGATGGTGATGAGTCTGCATACAGGCGGGAGGTGGAGCAGCTGATCCTCTGGTGCGGCCAGAACCATCTTGAACTTAACCCAGCCAAAACGGTGGAGATGACTGTGGATTTCAGGCGACACCCTCCTTCATTCCCCCCACTCACCATCCTCAACAGCACAGTGTCCACTGTAGACTCCTTCAAGTTTCTGGGTACCACAATCTCCCGGAAGCTGAAGTGGTCCTCCCATACAGACACTGTCCGGAAAAAGACACAGCAGAGGTTGTTTTTTCTGCGTCAGCTCAAGAAGTTTGATTTGCCTCAGGAGCTGCTGGCTGTCTTCTACACCGCCATCATCCAATCTGTCCTCTGCTTTTCCATCACTGTCTGGTTTGGATCTGCCACTAAACAGGACAAGACCAGACTGCAGCGGATCATTAAGTCTGCAGAGGATCATTGGTACCGACCTACCCTCCATTGAGAAGTTATATCGATCCATAACCAGGAAACGGGCGGGAAACATCTGTGCTGACCCGTCACACCCCGGCCACAAACTGTTTGAACTTCTATCTTCTGGTCGTCATTACAGATCACTGAAGGTCAAAACCACCCGTCATAGGAACAAGTTTCTTTCCTCAAGCCATCACTCTGATGAACTCCTAACATTCACCTAGTCCTACCTGTTGCTGTACTCATGACTTTTCATCCATTCTTACATTGCACATAACTTTCACACTGCTTTTTACTTCATTCACATTATATCACTGAATCTGAGTTCACATTGAAATACTGTATGACTGTATATTTTTTTCATATATTTCTGCAAAGTGTGGATAGTCTGAGTAAATAACTGCATATATTCCTGTATATATTTGCATCCTTTTATAAAAACATGGACAGACTGTAATTTACTGTACATACTCTGTTGTCATTGAATCTTTATTTAAATCTTATTTAAATCCTCCACCTGAACAACGAGAGCAAGTTTTTAGCCAAAGTCAAATTCCTTGTATGTGTTGTGCATACTTGGCCAATAAAGCTGATTCTGATTCTGATTCTGATTAATATTACGATCTTATTATTTTTCCTTTCTCAAGGTCAAGAAAAAATATATTAGTGAGCTGCAAATGATGGTAACCTAAATCTTCAGAAGCACCTGACTTTGAGCACAGCCCAGATGCAGACTCACACTGTGCATGAATTTGCAGAACATTGGGGAAATTGCCTCAGAAGAGAAATTACTAATGCTGAAACTATATTAAAACATTTAGAACACAAGAAAATGTATAAACAAACATAATGTCACAAAAACAACACAAAATTCCGGACAAAATAAAAAAAACAAAAAAACAGATTAAAGACAAAACTACAAATAAAAAGAGGAATATTTGTATTGGTGCCGGTTTGACCACACACACACTCAATCAACTCATTATTCTCTTACACACAAGCAGACGCTCTGTAATTGTAGTGGACCCAGGTGAGCGTGCACCATCTTGGTCTGTTTTACTTTTTGCAACGTGCTCTTGTGATATGCGTGCCGTGGGACACCCTGTAAAGACTGATACACAGGTTTAGAATATTCAGGCACCCAGTAACATAATCAAAGTAGCTTTATTTATATGTGATAAAATGACAACAAAGCACAATACTAACATAAGAATCTAACCGTTAAAAAAGTATTACTTGATAGTATAGTTAATACTTGAGGAGTAGAAAATTACTTAAACAAAAATATTTTGTTACTGCATGTTTTCTGAGGATACTGCAATGTGTCATAAGGTGGTTGCATAAGTCTGCACACCCATAAATTTAACAAACCAGATGCATGCATACATTTATATATACATTTGAAAACCTGACAGTTTTAAAACAAAGAAAAAAAAATAGTAAATGATTCCATATGTGAAAGGTTTGACGATGAATAATTATGAATCTTATTTCAGAAATATATTTGTGTTAACATGTTTTTTTTTATTAATAAGCCACATTTTATTTAATGGGTCAACCTCACATTCAATTATGTTTTTGATAGCTTCATTTTTTGCATTAATTGCCGAAATTTGGCCGGTTATCCCTGCCACTGTCCTTAAGTGTCGTCAGCCTGGAAAATACTATATGCATTGTGGACAGAGAGAGTACAAGGATTAAAATGTACATAAGGACACCCAGAACTGTGGCGGCGATGTTGAGGCCTCGAGCGGTTGAGCCGTAACTTCGTGCACCAGCCATGTCTCCAACCAGTTTCCGGTCTCTTGCCTGGATAGATGAATTGGTCGTTAATACGTTCATGACCATCTCCAATCTGATGAAATTTTAAAAATTGTGATGCTCTGAGAAGTTATTAAGATTCAGGTGATGTAGTCAAGACCAAGATGAGATGTCAACACCAAGACTTTCATCCAGTGGGCGATTTTGTTATTTTTTTAACAAGGGGGATGGGAGGTATTCACCATTTCTGCATAAGGTACAAGTTTAAATTTATAAGCTACATACAAATTTTCAAGAAAAAAGGTACAAAGACATGATAAAAATGCCAATTTAAAAATTAAAAAAAGTTTCAACTTACAATTGAATTGCACAGAATAAAAATTTAACCAGCATCCAGATGAGAGTTGAAAATTCATGAAAGAAAGGTACAAATTTATGAGAAAAAGTCACAAATGTTTAAGAAAAAAGTTGCACATTTATGAGAAGCCACAAGGTTTTTTTAGAAAATATTCGCAAATCTATGAAAAAATTGCAGATTTAAGATTAAAAAAATACCATATTTACAAGAAAATTGCAAATGCAAATTTCTGAGAAGTTTGAAAATTTGAAGAAAAAAGTTGCATTTTCATGAGAAAAAAGTGACAAATGTCTGATATAAAAAAAAATTGAAAATTTAGAAGACAAAATGTGCAGATTTATGAGAAAGTCAGAATATTTTATCAAATCTACAAGAAAAAAGTTTCAGATTTCAAGAAAAAAAGCAAATTTACAAGAAAACTGTAAATGCAGATTTTTGAGAAAAAAGTTGCAAACTTTTATGTGTAAAAAGTCAAATTTATGAGAAAAAAAATTGAAAATTTAAAGAAAAATGTGAAAATTTACAAGAAAAATGTACAAATTTATGAGAAAGACAAATTTTTGAGAAAACACCTGGAAATCTATGAGAAAAATGTTGCAGATTTCAAGAAAAAAATAGCAACTTTACAAGAAAATTGTAAATGCAAATTTTTGAGGAAAAATTGTACTATTTAATGTGAAAAAAGTCACAAATTTCTGAGAAAAGTTGAAAATTTACAGGAAAATTTGAAAACTGTTATGATCTCCGTGCACTTTTTATGCAGCGCACGGAGAGGGAGGATGAAATGATGGATTTATGTGCAGGGTTACACCACAACACATTTATTAAAGTGATAACAGACTGTCCCATGAAAGTGAAGACGTGCAAAAACACGAAGGCACACTACAGTTGGCATTCGGGGGCCGGCATCGCCCCACGAACGCAGGGGAAGAGACGTGTTAACCACGTTGGCGTCCCAGAGCCGGAATCGCTAAGTGGACGCCGGAGAACCACCGCTTGACGTGGAGTGGCAAACACGCCGTAGCACTCAGTACACACACGATGATGAACACATCACAATGGTCTAGCAGTGCTTGACTGGCAAAGGCCACCTAAGTACAAGCACTGCTGGACTGCAGATTTGGTGCACCTGGGCGAGGCGCAGGAAAGACAATAACCAAATGGAATCAGCTGGCTGTCAAGGTGGGGGGGGGGCGTGGTTGGACCGGTGACTGTTAGATAACACCCACACAAATGTGGGTCAAGGAGGCTGCCAAACAGCCGCCGGCCAGAGCAGTGACTACAGGTACGGAAAAGAAAAGGAACAGGACATGAAAACAACAAGAACTCAAAGGATAACACAATACATAAATCACCGACACCTGAGCCACAGAGAACGGTCAGAACCGAGCCAGCAGGACAACACCGGCTCGGTTCATGACAAAAATTTACAAAAAAAAAAGAGAAAAAAAATCGCAAATTTCTGAGAAAAAAAAAAGTGCAATATTTTATGAGGGAAAATGTGCAAATTTTTGAGGAACAAAAGTGCAAATTTATGAGAAAAAGTCATATTTTTTTAAAGGAAAAAGTCACAAAACTGAGAAAAAGCCATAAAACTATGAGAGAAAAGCCTTTTTTTTTTTTTAAGAAAATACCTCCAAATCTATTGGATTAAAAAAAAATTGCAAATTCAATGGAAAAAAATAGCAAATTTACTTAAATTGTAAATGCAAATTTTTTGAGGGATAAAAGCTGAAAATTTACAAGAAAAAAATTAGCAAATTTATGAGGAAAAAAGTCACATATTTTTGAGGGAAAAAAAGTTGCAAATCTACAATAAAAAGTTGAAAATTTGAAGGTTTTTTTTTTATTGGTCAGTGGTCTTGGTCTTTCTACACGCTGGTCTCAGTCTGGTCTCGACTACAACACCATTAGAGTCTTATTTGGAGCAAACATCATTACTGTCTGTCTACATGTTAACTGACTGGGCCAATACAGCACAAGTAAAATTTTAACTATTAAATCAATAAAAAAACTGAAAGCTCACGCTAAAGTAACTGAGGAGGATTCACCATAAACGCACCTTCACTGAAAATGCAAGAGCCAGAAGTCCAAGACAGAAGGGGTTCATATGGAACAGGTTGAAGATGGACCAGACGATGTAGTCCTTGGGGGGAGTCTGGGTGATGGTCACTGTGGTGTGCTGAACTGAGGCCATTCCTGGCTGCTGAGGGAATCCTGCATGTGTGCTGTCCACAAGTGGAACAAACTGAGGTGGGTGATCTGGATTCATCGCTGTCATTGTTCTCATTTCAGCTGCAGTCTGGAACGGAGAAACATGCAGAAGATCTCAAAACTAGACCCTCACCACCTCCACTCTTTCAGGGAGTGTCCTTTAGTCAGAGATCTAGAGAACCAGTTTTCAGAGAAATCTAGCAGAAAGCGCGTCTCATTACTGTCTTGTAAATTTTCCTTTTCACTCTAGCTGCTATCCTTCTGTCACAGATCACTCCAACACTTGTCCCCACCTCTCTCGGGCACTGTCCATTGCTTTGGATGATTGACCCCAGGTATTTAAACTCATCTACCTTCAGTACCTTCATCTTTTCGATATGCCTGCAAAACACAGGCACTCGAAGCAGAGCTACTAAAAAGAATTCTTGCAACAGAGATGAGATGCGACAGGAAGATTCTGGGTATCTCATACATCAATCACTAAACATGTGAAGAGATTACACAACAATAACACATAAAATGATTGGACCTTATGAAAATATCCTGACAGTGGTCAAGAAAAAGTTACAATGGTGTGGTCATGTGCAAACCCCAATTCCAATAAAGCTGGGACACTGTATACTGTATAATGTAAATAAAAACAGGATACAATGATTTAAAAATCCTTTTCAACTTATATTCAATTGAATACACCACAAAGACACGATATTTGATGTTCAAACTGATAAACTTTATTGTTTTGTTGCAAATATTTGCTCATTTTGAATTTGATACCCGCAACACTTTCCAAAAAGAGCTGGGAGAGGGACAACAAAAGACTGGGAAAGTTGAGGGATGCTCAACAAACACCTTTTTGGAACTTTCCACAGGTGAACAGGCTAATTGGAAACAGGTGAGCGTCATGATTGGGTACAAAAGGACCATGCTCGAAAGGCTCAGTTGTTCACAAGCAAGGATGGGGAGAGGTTCACCACTTTGTGAACAACTGTGTGGGCAAATAGTCCAACATTTTAAGAACAATATTTTTCAATGTACAGTTGCAAGGAATTTCGGGATTTAATCATCTACATTCCATAATATCATTAAAAGATTCGGAGAATCTGGAGAAATTTCTGCATGTAAATGACAAGGCTGGAAAACAACACTGAATGAATGTAAACTTCAATCCCTCAGGCAGCACTGCATTAAAAACCAACATCATTCTGTAAAGGATATTACCATGTAGGCTCAGGAACACTTTGGAAAACCATTGTCAGTTAACACGGTTTGTCGCTACATCTACAAGTTAAAACTCCAGCATGCAAGTCAAAACCATATATCAACAACCCCCAGAAATACCGCTGATTGTTCTGGGCCCAAGCTCATCTGAGATGGACTAATCAAAGTCGAAAAGTGTTCTATGGTCTGACAAGTCCACATTTCAGATTGTTTTTGGAAATCATGGATGTCGTGTCCCACGGAGCTTCTCCCGGTGTGCAGAGATGTCCGCCATCCTCGCCATGATTTCAGGGTGGTCAGCGTAGCAAGGATGGCGGTTAATGGTCGCCTCAGCGAGGTCCAGGTACCAGCGTGAGGCGCTGGGAACAGTGTGATGGCGGGCGCTGGAGATGATCCCATCGATCTCAATAAGGGCCATCACCAGCTCGTAGCCCAAGCTCATGGTGTAGCCCTTGAGCGGCGCCATCTCCCAGCACACTGGTACGAGGACAGGGGAAAACTACAAGTCCAATTAAGCAAACTCACGGTCACCGGCGTCTCTCTTGGCTGCGACCTACTGTTATGGTGCGGTCCTCGCGGACCGCAAATGAGACACCGTAGGCAACCAGTGAGTTTGCATATTTATTAAACAAGGAAACAGGTACAAAAATAATGAGCCACGGTTGGCAAAACACAAACAAGGACTATAGCTAAGACACACCAACGATAAACACGGACTAAGGAATTCACTTATAGAGGGTAGCAAGGAAGAAGAGGATGACTGGAGCCGGGACATTGGGACTCCAGCCTAACGTTGGGGAGACCAGCGTTATCCGTACACGAGGTCGCAGCCCCGAGAGACCGAAGCTGCTCCCTAAAATAGGGCAAGAGGATAGATCAGCTGACGAGGGCATCATCAGCTCCATTAATTCCAGCTGTCACTGCCGGGCTCAGCTCTGACAGCCAGAAGCCCCGCAGAGACGCTGTCAGAATAAGAGCTCTGAGGGACCATAAGGAATAATACCGAATGGGAGGAAAATACTGCATGACCCGAGCGCAGACGACATCGGCGCTCAGACCGTGACAATTATTAACAGGAACTCTTATATTCATATGTCCAGCCGTAGCTCACCTGACATCACACCGCCCCGCCCAGACCAGGCTATGGCAACCCCAAAGGTACAATTCACTATGTTATACCCCCCCTCGGAAAAATCTAGAACCACAACAAGCATACAGGACTATTAATCAAATAAAAATGACTTTTTTTTCAAATTGAATGACGACTGAAATAAAAAAAAAAATCATGTCTCTTTTCCTTCTTCTGGTGCAGTGGTTAGCACTGTGGCAGCACAGTTTTACCCTCGGCCGGGGGATCGCGGAGATCGTGGGTTCGATCCCTGCCCCCGGCCAACAGTGATCTGTGTGGAGTTTGCATGTTCTCCCCGTGTTTGCGTGGGTTTACTCCGGGATTTCTTCGGTTTCCTCCCACATGCCAAAAACATGCAGGTTAGGGAGTTAAGGGGCGCTTGCGCACGCAGCGACCGGCAGCTGGTGGCTTGTCACCAGACTGCAAGACAAATCTACCTACGGGTACAAAATAAGTAAAAAAAAAAAACAAAAAAACATGCAAAACAGAAGACAACTATATACTAACTAACTAACTAACTAACCTGCACTTATATAGCGCTTTTCTAGTCACAAAGACCACTCAAAGCGCTTTCATTAATACTAACCCTCTATTCTAAGGGCCTATAGGAAACAGATATCTAGGGACAATTTAGAACAGCCAATTAACCTAACATGCATGTTTTTGGCATGTGGGAGGAAACCGGAGAAATCCCAGAGTAAACCCACGCAACACGGGGAGAACATGCAAACTCCACACAGATCACTGTTGGTCGGGGGCTGGGATCGAACCCACGATCCCACGATCCTCACAATCCCCCGGCCAAGGGTAAACTGTGCTGCCGCAGTGCTAACCACTGCGCCACCGTGCAGCCCATAGGGACTGTACGGGACATATACACCTCAAAACACAAACCAAAACAAATCAAACACCCCAATTCTATTTTTTCCCAGTCTTTCCGGTCAGTGTTCCCTAACTGGGCGACCCTCATGCCTCATTGCCACCGGCGCCGACGGCTCCATTTGGGAGCCAGCACTTGACTGACCTCCCCAGTCCAAGGAGTCATTTAAAATGTCCAATGCGGGGTGGCTCGCCACCTCTGGTGAGGACCTCCACAGCCGACTTGCATGCCACCTGGACCCATCATCCAGCTCAAAAGTGTCCGGACCCCTTCATTTCACAATTGTGTGTGGCCCGATCCACAGCAGCTGAAGCTTGTGGGTGCGGACAGGGTGTCTGACCCACACCCTATTGGAAAACCCATCGGCCAGATGGGCCCGCGACCCATTCTTTAAAGTTCTATTAATTCTCTCCACACCCCCATTAGCCTGTGGGTGGCACACTGCCGTGCGGATGTGCTTAATCCCTCTTGCCCACAGGAAACTCCCAAAAGCCTCCAAAATAAACTGCGGGCCATTGCCCGTCATCACTGAAGTCGGGGTCCACCATCTAGCAAACAGCAACAACAGGAACCCCGTAATGACCTCTGTCGTCACTGAGCCCATCGGAAGCACTTCCAGCCATGTAGAAAACAATTCGTACACCACCACCAGGAACCTGCTGCCCGGGGTGGGGGGTGGGGGGCGCGTGCAGTTCACCGCAAATGTCCAGTTCGATGTGTTCCCAGGGCCCTTCAAGGTAAGTGAATGGCTGGAGAGGGGGTGGTGGTGGTCTACCAGTCTTTTCGCTCTCCAGGAACGGGGCACAGTTTCTGACCATTGTCTCAATGTCTTTGTCTATTCCTGTCCACCAAACCACCAAACTGAATCCCTGCCCTGCTGCTTGACTTTAACCACCCCAAGGTCGCCCTCATGCAGCATATCCAGCACCCATCCTCTCAGTGCCTCTGAGATCACCACACAATGACCTCTGGCCACACACACCTCATCCCAGCAGCTGAGCTCATCTCTGAAGCGATGGAACGGAGCCAGGACCCCTGGCGCTCCCGCCGCCCAGCCCTCTCTGATTGCCACACGCAGTCTCTTCATCACTTGGTCGTTCTCTGAAACCTCTCTAAGTTCTTCAGGAGACACAATGTCCTGGAGAGTCCCATGCAGGGCGTGGACCAGTTCCATTTCAACTGGGTCCATGAATTCCACATCCAGTACCAGCACACACATCGGGGCCCGAAACAGCAGGTCTGCCACGACGTTGTCCTTGCCCGGAGTGTACTTAGTCTCAAAGTTGTAAGCCCTGAGTCTCTTGGACCACCTGTGGATATGCAGCGGCCTGTGGCCCGACCCCGAAGTCTCCAGCAGGGTCGTCAACCTTTGATGGTCTGTCCTCAACATGAAGCACCGGCCATAGAGGTACATTCACAGGCCCACACACAGGCCAGCACCTCCCTCTCGCCGACAGTGTACTTCCTCTCAGCTCCCGACAGAGACCTTGATGCGAAAGTGACGGGACACTCTGTACCATCCTACACCTGAGACATTACTGCCCTCAGGGCAGAACCAGAAACGTCACAGGTCAGGATCGTAGAACAGTTCGGGTCAAAATGGGCCAAGATTGGGGGCGAAGCTCAGGCCGAAAGGCATCCTTGTGTACCGGAACACCCCCATGTGTGTCACGAAAGCGGTTAGGTTTCTGCTGTCCGGGTGTAACGGCACCTGCAGGTAGCCCTGCCAGAGGTCCAACTTCGAAAAGACTTTCACCCCACTGAATGTCGCCGTCAGTTGCTCCATAGTAGGCAGCGGGTACTTATCTGGGACAACCACCTTATTCACCGCTCTAAGGTCGATGCAAGGCCTAATGCCCCCCCCCCCTTTCTTCTTTGCCACCACGAGGTTGGAAATCCACGGGGAAGCATCGGCCTTCTCGATGACACCCGACTCCAAAGGCCAATTCAGCTCCGCCGGCACCTCCACCCGCAGCGCCAGTGGGAGACGCCTCAACGGTTGAATCCATTATGGAAAATCCTAACCATCCCAAAAGGTCTACCCCCAGCAGTTCAGTCCTCTGACGTGCCACTTGGAATGTAAAGTTAGGGACCCTCTTTGACCTGCAAGTCACCTCAAAGTCCGCTATTCCCCCATTTCGATCTCCACGTGGCCGTAGCCAAAAAGTCTCACTGCTCCACCCTTAATGTGTTTCGTGGGGAACAGACGCCGCAGGGTTGGGAGGCTCAGGATCGACCTCTCGGCCCCTGTGTCTCCCATAAGTCCCTGGATGACAGCCAATAGCTCTCTGCGAGGAACACAGTAATTCCTCTCAGCTCTGCTGAGAGTGCAGCTGAAAAAAGCGACTGCCTGCTCTCCGTGTTCTCCCTCCTGGGATAACACCGCCCAGATGCCCTGGTTGCTGGCGTCCATGTCCATGATGAAGGGGCGGTTTGGGTCAGGGTACTGCAGGATGGGATCTCTGATTAGCGCTGCGTGAAGTTGGGAAAAAGCAGCAGCACAATTCTCACTCCACTGAAATGCGCGTCCTTTCTGCGTCAGCTGATGCAGCGGGCTGGCAATGGTGGCGAAGTCTTTCACAAACCTCCTATAATAGGAGGCCAGTCCGGGGAAGCTCCGCAGTTCTCCCACATTCCGCGGCCAGTCTTGCACCGCTGCCACCTTTTCTGGATCGGTGGCAACTCCCGCTGGGCTGACGACGTGGCCCAGGAAGGTGGTCTCCTGCCGAAATAGGTGACACTTCCTCGGGTGCAGCCGCAGTCCGGCCTGTCGGATGGTGTCCAGTACTTCTTGGAGATTGGACAGGGCGCTGTCAAAATCAGCTGCATACAGCAGTAGGTCGTCCAGGTAAACAACGCAGCGGCTCCGGGGCGAGTGAGCCAACACTCACTCCATCAAGCGCTCAAAGGTGGCCGGGGCGTTGCAGAGTCCAAACGGCATCACTTTAAACTGGTACAGTCCCTGCCCAATGGAGAAGGCTGTTTTTTGGCGGGCCTCAGGTGACAGCTCTACCTGCCACTAGCCGCTGCGTAGATCCAGCAGGCTGAACCAGCTGGAGCCGGCGATGTGGTCCAGCGCGTCATCGATGCGGGGCAGCGGGTAGGAGTCTTTACGGGTGACGTCATTCAGGCACCGGTAATCCACGCAGAACCGCCACAACCCATCCTTCTTCCTGACCAGCACCACCGGCGCCGCCCAGGGGCTGCTGGAGGGCTCAATGACGTCTGCCTCCAGCATTTGTCGCACTTTTTGTTCTGCTGCTGCCCGCCTTGAAAAGGGCAGCCGCGTGGGCGGAGCTGAATCAGCCTGGTCTCACCGGTGTCGATCTCATGCTGCACCAAGCCAGTTCGGTTGCATTCCTCATCCTTCGCGGCGAAGACACCCATATAACAGTCCAACAGCTCCCACAGCTGGCGTCTCTGTCCCGGTTCCAGCCCGATGCAGCTCCGCTGGAATAATTCCTTGACCGCCTGCTGCGTCTCTGCTGACACGTTGACCCCTCTCCTTGCTGTCCCTGTGTGTGCTCGTGCTGGTGGCACCGTTGTGTCCAGTCCTCGCAGTGGCCCGCCTGGACCGGTCCATCCTGGCGGTTCCTCGATTGCGCAAGCCTCCGTGTTCCTTCTCTGGGTCTGCTGCAGAGCGTGATGGTCCGGGTTCGCAGCTGGAGAGACGGTCTGGCAGTGTCAATCTTGGTGTTCCACACTGTGAGCAGGTCTAGTCCATTAATACAGGGGTCTTGGATGTCAGCCAGCCAGAACGGGTGTTTTATGTTCTGATCGGCCACCCCCACCTTGAGGACTCTCCGCCCCCCCAATCTGGCGCTCTCACTGGTAGCTGTGGTGACATGGCGCTCGGTGAGTTCCCACCCCCGTGGTGTTGTCTCGTCTGTGCCTGGCAGCACACCGTGTTGGACCAAGGAGATGGTAGAGCCGGTGTCAATCAGAGCCCGGATCGACGTCTTCTCCAGGCTGCACTGTAAATACATCCCTGGTGAGTGTCCAATTTGGCCCACGCGCGACGCCGGCTCGTCAGGGAAAACATCTGCGGGAGGCAGCCTGTCCCCGTCCATGCCACCTCGCTCTAGTTTAACGTCGGCGAGGGGCCGGTTTGTCGTGGGGTGGGTGCGGGGCAGTACCGTGCGATGTGTCCTGGCTCTCCGCAGCGGAAGCACCCTTCCTTGCATCGCTACGGCCGTCTTCTCCATGGGCGCGCTGCCATGGTCTGCCGTAACTCCTCCTCCTCCCCCTCACTCTCAGCCGTGGCCTGGAAGGTTCTTTGTCTTGGCATCGATGCTTCGATTGTACGATTCATTAGCAGCTCCACCCTCTCTGCTTCTGCCACCACAGTCCCCCAGTCACTCGCGGCATTAATCCGGACATGGCTCTGGAGCTGGGCCGGGCGGAGACCTTGGATGAAGTTCCGGAGGGCGAGCTTCTCTACCACCTCCGGTGCGAAGTCCGGGTAGCTGCACCATGTTAGAAGCCGTATGTCTGCCGCTAGGCTCCTAGGCTTTCCTGGCTGTCTCGACAGCGGTTGGCCAGCTGTTCCTGGGCATGCTCGGCGTCGGCCGTTCTCCCAGACCGTCTCTGGAGCGCTCCTTGTAGCGCTGGCCAGCTGCAGCGCTCCTCGGGCCGGAGGTCAGAGAGCATGCAGAGAGCCCTCCCTTCCAAGGCCAACGCGACCTGTACAGAGGTTTCCTCTGGTGATCAGTTATTCAGCGTAGCAGCCAGCTCGACCTGAACCAGGTAGTCGTCCAACAGGGTCTCGCCGTTGAAGCAGGGAATCTTGGCTTGCTGCCGGATGGATGGGATGATCGCCTCCCGGTTGATAGCCGCCCCTGATCGCCATGGAATCACCGGCCCGTCCCGCCCTGAAAAGGGCAGGAAGGGGGGCTGGTTTGCTCTGCTCTGCCCGCTCTGCCTTGAAAAAGGCAGAAGGCGGAGTACGCTGGTCCCGTCGGGTCCGCTGCTTCATTCGTCCTGGCGAGCGGCTCCGGGGGTCGGTGTCTCAGCTACGTTGTCCGTCGCCAGCTGAACGATGAGTCGCTCCAGCTGCTGGATCGCCATTCTGATTTTGGCTTCCATTTGTTGCACTCCTGACGCCAGTGTGACATAAGCGAGGTTCACACAAAGAAAGAGAGCAGATGGCTACGACACAACAGGCTTTTTTAAACACAACAACGAACACAGACAGGAGGGGAGGTCATTCTCACCGACCTCCGTTTATATCACGGTTACACAACACATAATCACTCTTGCTCTACTTCCACCTGTAACACTGCTGTGTCATTATAACGCAGTTATAATGACACAGCAGTATAATAATACAGTAATAACACTTGAACACACACAAAATAACGTCCTCTGCTGGCAAAGCATACTGGGAAAATCCCTGCTCCACTTAACACAGCCCCAACATTATAATACAGAAATCCATGAAAAACCAAACTAAGATAAAATAACAGGAAACTAAAAACAGAAACAAAAGGACAACTCATATACCAATATACACCAAACCACAACAAATACAAAGTAAACAGAGATGCAAGAATTCAGAAAAAGACTTGGACAAACTTAATGGCTGAGCACGGCTCCCCACCCGTGCTCAGTATTGTGACACTTTCACATTAATTTGCAACTTTTTCATGTGCATTTGCAACTTTTTTCTTGTTAATTTGCAACTTTTTTCATGTACATTAGCAACTTTTTTCTTGTTAATTTGCAGTTGTTTTTTTTTCCACATAAATTTGCAAATTTTTTCTAGATAATCTGCAACACTTTTTCTGGTTAATTTGCAACTTGTCATTAATTTGCAACAATTTTGGATTTTTTTTTTAAATCTGCAGCTTCTTTCCTTACTTTTTTGTGTAAGTTAATGTAATAATAATAATAACTTTATTTATAGAGCACTTTTCACAGACAGAGTCACAAAGTGCTTAACATGGTAAAAAACAAAATAAAAACACAGGCACATAAAACAGTAAAAAAACAAAACAAAACAAAGTGCACAGTAAAAGCACATAAAAATACAATCAACACATAGTTAATTAAAAAGCCAGGCTAAAAAGGTGGGTCTTTAGTTGCTTCTTAAAAACACCAATGGAAGGTGCAGATCTAAGTTCAAAAGGTAAGGAGTAATGTACCACTTCTTCCTGGAAATTTGCAACTAAATTTCGAAATGTTCACATGGATGCTGGTTAAATTTTGATCCTATGTAATGGTTAATTTTTTGAGATGTTTTAACAAAATTGAACCCAGGTTCATCACTGTTGTTGCAGTTTAATTGATACAATAAGAACGAACCCAGTACAAGGCATAGGCCTCTGTCTATGCTGCACCGGCCATGAATAAGTTTTTGGAAAACTCTTCTAGGACACCTCTGCAGTTACAAGATTATTCAGAGGATTAAGGTGCCAGTATCAAGCAATTAATATTAGAAACTGTTAAAACGTACCTGTAAATCTGGAGCTGTGCTGCCTTCTGCTTTCAGTCAAAAGTGAGTCAAGCCAGATTGCCCAGACAACTTTTATCACTTGAAGAGACAACTGGTTTTGTGGTGTTCAGAGCTCTCTGGTGGATCTAAGAGGTTACATCCTCTTTTCTCCAATCATCTGGGTCCAGCATTTCAATACTTTTCTTCTAGATCAGAAGCTGAAAATTGGGTCGTCGTCGGCCTTCGTCGGTCTATGATGACCATGGAAGAGAATCCTAAACGTCTACTCTGCTGGAACAGCACCGCCTGTGGCTGAACAGGCCGATGCGCACCGGTGTTCTACCTTCCAGCGTTGGGCATTGGTAAGATTCAAGCCTGGGCAGGAAGATATGGAGGACAAGATGTTACCCATGCAGCATGTCCCCCCTCTCCACGTCACTGATGAATCCAAAGGAACAGCAGGGCTGCTATAGTTTGGCACCAGCGCCGTCGCAGGAGCTGCCAGAACGATGTTGAGCACAACAGAGAACTGCCTTAGGGGCTCCGACTCCGGATTTTTCCTCAGGGTTGACTCCCGAAGCCTTTCCCGTGACCGGGTGTGCCGCAAGGCAGCGGAGGTTTGAAATCGAGGTTTACCTTCCCCTAGATGGGCTACCTTCCCAGGTTGACGAGCCACCATCTACCCGAAGCATCTGGTTTTAAGGCACCAGAGATCCGCCCTCGCCCCTTCTCCTATTAGTAAAAGCAGTTCCGCCGGGCTTAGAGACTAAACCACACGGGCAGGCTAGGAGTTGGACTTAGTTGTCAGAGGCTTTTCGAGACGCACGCCGTAAGGAGCATTTTATGGGCACTGGGAGCTTAACCCCAGTGCCGCTCCTGGCTATGACAACCTTGGAACCAAATTGGGTATTTCAGAACAAATTGGGTGATACTGATCCTACAGAACCTGCATTTGGTAATCTACACTACCGTTCAAAAGTTTGGGGTCACTTAGAAATTTCCTTATTTTTGAAAGAAAAGCACTGTTTTTTTCAATGAAGATAACTTTAAACTAATCAGAAATACACTCTAATATCTAATATACATTGCTAATGTGGTAAATGACTATTCTAGCTGCAAATGTCTGGTTTTTGGTGCAATATCTACATAGGTGTATAGAGGCCCATTTCCAGCAACTATCACTCCAGTGTTCTAATAGTACAGTGTGTTTGCTCATCGCGTCAGAAGGCTAATGGATGATTAGAAAACACTTGTGCAATCATGTTAACACAGCTGAAAACAGTTTAGCTGGTTAGAGAAGCTATAAAACTGACCTTCCTTTGAGCAGGTTGAGTATCTGGAAAAAATTATTATTTCAAATACAAATCATTATTTCTAATCTTGTCAATGTCTTGACTATATTTTCTATTAATTTTAAAACTCATGGTGGTAAATAAGTGTGACTTTTCATGGAAAACACAAAATAATTGTCCGGGTGACCCCAAAGTTTTGAACGGTAGTGTAATTCTATCCAGAATTCAGATCACATGTCAATTTTGGTATTTCAAGGCTCAGAGGTGGAGATTCAGATCAGTTTGATGCTAAATATCACTTTGTGTCTAGGCAAACTGGGCAGTATTTAAAGTAACACTTAATTGATTCCAGTTTATAGTTGCTTTCCTTTGTCATGCAACTTGGTACACAGGTTCTGACATGTTTTTGCAGATCAGGAACCCAGATGCAGAGACCACAGTGATAAGTTGTCTGTTAGTACCTGAAAGTCCGCACCAAGGTTAGGGTTTTCGTTCCATTGTCTATATTTGGTCTGGCTAGGTTTGGTTTCACACAGCTCCTTTTCCAAGTGAACTAAACAACTTCACCCTGATGTGCCCCAGGCCTGTTGTCATGACGACATTTGCGTTGTTAGCGCAGACGGTAGTTAGCAAACATGCTACTCACCCTCCAGGATGTTTTCTGCAGCGCTGGACACATTGGTTACCACACTTTTAAGTATTAACTGGTTCAGGCTCCATCATGTTAGTGGATGAACTAGTTTAGTGAGGATGCAGTATTTATATATTTAATTTGTCCGTCACAGCCAGAAGTTGTGATGGCAGCAGCAGAGTGCCACCATTTTCAAACAAGCCTGAAAGACTAGCTGCTAAATCTCTCTTTAAAATTGGGAAAATTCCCAGAGTCGCAGCATAGACTCATGCCGATACCACCATCTGATGAAAGATGAGAAGAGCTGCCAGAAATATACGTTTATAGAATTCCCATCAGCCAGCAAAGAGGACGAAAGGAGGATATTGTGGACAAATGATTACCGGAGGCCTTGGGAGTCATGAAAGGATGACGTGACCCACCTCTGTTTTGACCACTTTACAACAGGTAAGGTGTACTTATAAATTATGCTTCTATTACTTTTTTCTCTTTTCAGATTAGTCTGGGGTCCACATGTCGGCTCAGTACGTGATTACTGAGATGATGCAGGTTTTCTGCAGTTTTAATATGACTGGAGTCTCTTTGATTTTATGTGATATTTAGTGTTGATATTTGTATTCTGGGTGATTCTAAGGTATTTGTACTTAATTGTCTTTTGAACTTTAATCTGTCCCACTTTAGGAAGTGATGTTTTTGTCTTTTCCTCCAGTTGTTACAGCTTTAAATTTTTTCTTCCATAAAACTAATTTAATATACAAGTAATCATTTTTATATGACTACCTTCTATCTGTCGCCACAGTAAACAGCTTTATTTATTATAGTCTCTTCACAAACTAACATGCAAAGTAATAAACTCAGAAAAATAGACTTCATATTGTACTATGATCTAATGTTCTATTTCTATGTGTATCTAATAAAAGATCTTCATCATGTGGAAACTGAAGACAGTGTGGACAACTTGTCCCAGACTGATGAGAACCAGTTCATTACCCCAACCATCACAGGTGAAATTCACTGTCTTAAATGTTAATGTTACAGTACAGGAAAGAGTCCATGCTGGGACCTAAAATCACTTGTGTTTCCAGAGGACAGCAGAGAAGATCCCTGGTCCTTCACTTCCTCCTGTTCAGGATGTTTCACATCAACCAGGAGCGACCAGGACTCACACTGTCATCACCTCCACCGTGCACTCTTTTTCCTCTTTTAACTGCGTGGGTTTACTCTGGGATTTCTCCGGTTTCCTCCCACATGCCAAAAACATGCAAGTTAAGTTAAATTGGCATCAAACTGGGGATTCTAAATTGTCCTTAGGTCTGACTGTGAGAGTGAATGGTTGTCTGTCTCTCTGTGTTGGCCCTGCGATAGACTGGCGATCTGTCCAGGGTGGACCCTGCCTCTCGCCCAAAGATGCTGGGATAGGCTCCAGCCCCCCGTGACCTGAAAAGGATTTAGCGGAAGAAGATGAATGAATGAATGAATAACATTTAACAGGACAGCAAAATGCATTTTCTTATTCATTTGTTAATTTTCTATCTACATCTTTGCTTAAAACCAGAGGTGGGTAGAGAAGCCAGAAATTGTTCTCCAGTAATATTACTGTCATTGGAATTGTTCAGGTATCAGAGTCGTGGCCAGAAAAGGTGAGGATGAAAGTATTCAATAAAGAAAGTTACTGGAGTAGTGATGACGGTTCAAAATTTGCAAACTTTTTCTCCTAAATTTGTGAGTCTTTTCATATGATTTGTCTTTTTTGAATATTCAGCTTTTATCCTATAAATCAGAGTTTTTCCACATAGATTAGATTTTTTAACAGATTTTTGACTGCTTAAAAAAATTAGCAGTTCTACATTTCTAACATTTTCTTTTAAATGTATCACTTTTGTCAAATTTGTGACTGTTTTATATGATTTTTTTAAAACATGAATTTGTAACATTTTACATATAAACTTTTCACATAAATTTTTAACTTTTTCAATCTAACTTGTTTAAATTACTTGTTCTTTGTAGCTGGAACAGAAGAACAGTAATATCAACGCCCATCTCAGCTAAATCAGATGATAAATTTACTAAAATGACCAACGATGCAGTAATTTCTGTTGAGACTAATCAGTCATTTTAAACAGGCACATTTCTAATCAGTTTTCAAATCAGTGAAATAAAAATTTAGTGACTGTGACCAAAGGTACTTGAGTAAAAGTAGTTTTATCCTCACATGTACTTGAGTAGAAAGTATCCTGCAATAAAGTTACTCATCTAAGTCCTGTTTTGTCAAAGTATCTTTAAGTACAAGAAACTTTCCTGGCAACATGTTTCTGCATCACTGCCAACGTCTGACTGTTCTGAACAAATAGAACTTGGATTCTACCAAATCTGCAGTGAATATCAATGATTATAAATAAGTGAATACAGATAAAGTACTTGAGATAAACCTTTTATTTAATAATTAAAAAAAAAATTTTTTGGAACTACCAGATTACGTCTTGTCATAAATAAATGCATAAAGAATGGATGAACTGAGGTGCAGCTGACAGTTGTCTAAACATGTGAATGACTGGTTACTGAAAAAGGTTAACACAGTTAAATTAGACTTTTTTATGGATTTAAATTGTAAACATGTAAAATGTCAATGTAGGTCTTAAGAAGAAAGGAGAAGGTGCTTCCATCTCAGAACCAGTGGATGTGGACACCAGTCACACCAGACTGGTCCCCTGGTCTCTGCAGCTCTCAGCTCCACATCAGATGTAGTCGTCATGGATCACACAGAAGTTTGCTGGATTAAAAATAGTCACAGTGAATAACGTACATTAGCTCCTCTGCTCGGTTGAATGTTTACAATAGAAAACAACCTTTACTGACTTGTGTGGCTGTTGGAGAGTGAAGGACTTCAGAGACGGTTCCTGGTATCCTGGTGTGATTTGAGTTCTGAAAGAGAGAACTGATACAACAGTGTTTGATAATTGCCGTATACAGAGGTGGGTACAGTAGTCAGAAACCGTTCAAGTAATTTATAATTATCAAGTCTGAGTAGTCACCAAAAACATTAGTAAGAAAGTATCGACTAAAAACATTACTTTAGTAATAAGTTTACTCTCCCTTGTTTGAGGCTTCCCCCCTAAATTTGTGAATTTACTTTTTTTTTTTTCTCTTAAATTTTCCAGCTGTTTTTTGATAGATTTGCTGGTATTTATTTGGTATTTATTTTGTAAATGTATAACCTGTTCAAAGAAAATCTTGTGAAAATTTTCATTTATTGGTTTCATTTATTGGTTATTTATTTATATTTATTGGTTTATTATTTTTTAATACGTTTTTTTAAACTCATTGCTCATCAATAGTAGAAACACAATTCAGTAAATTAGTGACTGTTTTATACTAATAATAGAAAGCACAATTTGGGTGACGAGTCAATATTCTGAAGGCCTATTGGTCCTAAAGTCTAACTGTTAAAAATGGTTCTATGCAGTTCAAACCAGCCCTCAAATGAATAAGTTTACTGCAATTCAACCATCCAACATGACATCCTCCCTTCTCACCCACCACACCACATATGTGCACACTTTGCATTCAGTGTATTAATGTATATATACTTAATAATATGGTCAGTCCCGGGACTTCCGGTCTGGACGCCATGGCGACTGCAGCTTAACACTGAAGTTCTCAGACCCAATTCAGGATAACACCTTGAAAATCAAACTTAACGGATTTTTGGAGGAGTGAAAATCAAAAGACAAAATCATCATGTCTAAAGGAAAACAGAAGAAACTGAAATTCTCCAGGCCAGGACACGTATCGGCCGGAGAATCCGAACTGGAAGATCTCCGTTCAGAAGACGAGGAACTGGTGATAGCTAACAAAAGGGTTAGCCTGAAATCACTATTTGAGGAGCTACGACGATTTCGCCGAGATGTTACGGCCGAATTTCGGGAATTCAGAGAAGAATTGAAAGGACAAACAGCAGAGTGGACCAGGCCGAGAACCGAATCTTGGAAACAGAGGAACGAATAAAAGTGCTCGAAGATTCTGTGCTAGACCTACTACGCAAAAGACAAGCAGCTATAGAGGCTAAGCTAACCGACCAAGAAGGAAAACAAAGAAGAGACAACATAAGAATTCATGGTCTGATAGAAGGAACCGAAAATGGTTTTAACTCAATGGCAGAATGCGTGGAATCCTTACTAAGAGAGAAATTGGATATTCCACAAACCACCGACTTGAAGATAGAAAAGGCACATCGTTCATTAGCCGCTAGGCCGGCGGCGGAAGCGCCCCCACGTTCGGTGTTGGTAAGATTTTCCAATTTCAAAATAAAACAAGAGGTTGTAAGACTGGCCTGGCAGAAAAAAGGATTTATGCACCAGGAGAGAAAAGTCTACGTGGAACACGATTACGCCCCGGAGGTCCTTAAAAAGCGCAGGGAATACAATGACGCGAAAAAGGTGTTAAGAGAGAAGAAATTGCGCTTTCAGACACCATTTCCTGCGAAGTTAAGGGTCTTCTACGGCGATGAAACGTGTCTCTATAATTCGGCGGAAGAAGCAACAGCTGACATGGCGAAAAGAGGCCTCCCGGTAACGGTATTTAACCCCCGGCAGACCCGAGTGAGAAGATCAGAGCTCAAACATGGACAACACAAAGACTTTCAAAATCCACGGACCAGCAGCGGGAAACCCAGCGCCAGAGCGTCGCGGATAAACTATCCGTTTTCAGGTTGGAATAGCGACCTTTTTTTTTTTTTTTTTTTTTTTCTCTTGAATCAATCCGCACATCCAACCCCCCTCATACAAGGTAACAAACATTAAAGGAGATGCATATTCAGCATGTGGTAAAACATTTCATGGAACAATCATATTATTTGAAACAAATAAGTCTTTGTAATAAAAAAAAAAACAAACAAACTTGTTAAAATAGAAATGTGACAATAATCCACATGTTCTCCTCATACTAACAAATACTGTTTTTGCGTGAATGTTTGATGTGATGGGGGTGGGAGGGTGCACACAATTTCACAGGGTTTAGGCATAAAAGGAAAAAAAAAAAAAATCATTACAAGTTTGGATTGGGTTCTGAAACTCACGTTAAAAGCATGGGACTACTTTCAGTGGTAAGAGAGGGCCCTCAACACGTAACAGAGTTTGAGGAATTTCCCTCAGAGCCTTCACTCCATCAAGGCTCTTACAGGGTCTTTAAAAAGACCTCAGCTCAGGAAGTTCTTATGACAGCTTTTTGTTTTAAAGTTTTTTACACTATGTTCTTAATGTTTTTCTTGTTTTTAATGTTCTTTCAGTTTCTGAGTAGCACAAAAGAGGGCCACCACACAGTTATACTAAACAAAACAACACAATGGAGAAACAGGGTGTAACCAAAATAATTTCATATAATGTAAAAGGAATCCTGAATCCAGTTAAAAGATCCAAGATTCTAGGCAAAATGAAAAAAGACAAAGCAGGAATAATACTTTTACAAGAAACCCACCTAACAGACGTGGAACACAATAAACTCAGTAGACAAGGGTTTAAAATGATCTCTTCATCTTCATATAAATCAGGAAGGAGGAGGGAGTAGCGACATTGATATCAACCAAAATTACATTTGAAAAAAAATCAGAACACAAAGATAAAGAAGGGAGATACAGTTTGGTAACTGGGCGGCTAGAGGGAGAAGATATCACCCTGCTGAATGTGTATGCTCCCCCAGGGGCTAACTGGAAATTTTATAAAAATGTATTCGACCTAATGATAACTAAAGCTCAAGGTTTAGTGATATGTGGTGGGGACTTCAATCTTAGACTGAATCCATACTGGGATGCTTCTGGTAATTCCCCACATCAAAATAACACCCAAAACAGGAAGACTCGGATGCTACTAAAAGAATTGGGAATCTGTGACGTGTGGAGGGAACTCAACCCCAGTGTAAAAGACTATACATTTTACTCAACTCCACATTCATCTTACTCAAGGATTGACTATTTTTTTATGTTTAATAGAGACATTGGAAGAGTAAAAACATGTAAAATAGGACTGATGGATCTCTCCGACCACAGTCCGATCTACATGGACTTAAATATCCAAAAATACACAAATAATACATTTTCTTGGAGGTTAAATTCAAATGTCCTGAAAGGACCATTGAAAGATGAATTGGAATCAGATATTCTCAGATATTTGGAAGATAACGATAATGGAGAAGTATCCCCTTTAATACTGTGGGATGCATGTAAAGCTGTAATAAGAGGAAAGATTATTGCAAAACTGGCAACCCAAAAGAAACTAAGACAAGAAAAACTATCCACATTAGAGTCAGAACTTAGGAACCTAGAAAAAGAACACAAAGGCAACACTCATTCTACTGACTCGTTCAAGATTAAGGAAATTAAAAACCAAATAAATGAGATCTACACAATAGAAATCCAGAAGAAACTTACATTTCTGAAACAAAAATACTATGAAGCAGGCAGTAAATCGGCAAAATTGCTAGCCTATAAATTGAGGAAACATCAAACAGAAAGAGCAATCTACAAAATCAGAGACCCAGTATCAAAGGAAATAAAATTCAGAATTCAGGATATTCTTAAAAACTTCGAGAATTACTATAAGAACTTATACTCCCACAAAAAACATAAAAACGCATCCAAGGCATTCCTAAACACATTAAACCTTCCCCAACTTACGGAGTCACAAAATAAAACACTACTGTCAGAAATACATCCTAAAGAATTGGAAAAAGCAATTATGAAACTTAAAGCTAACAAATCCCCAGGAGCTGATGGCTATACAGCAGAGTGGTACAAAACCTTTAAACAGCAACTATCTCCTCTCCTCCTGAAAACATTTAATTATGTCCTCCACACAGGGGAAATCCCCCCCTCCTGGAGAGAAGGGGTCATTGCAGTTATACCTAAACCTGAAAAGGATAAACTAGAGTGCTCCAACTACAGACCAATCAGTGTACTAAATCAGGACTATAAGCTTTTTACCATTATCCTTGCCAAAAGGTTAGAAAATATACTGACAGACCTAATTCATTTAGACCAAACAGGTTTTATAAGACAAAGACAGACACAAGACAACATTCGACGCACTTTACACATAATTCATCATATAAAAAAATATAACTTAAATGCAGTCATATTGGGATTAGATGCTGCAAAAGCATTTGATTCGGTTGACTGGTCTTTTCTATATAGAATCTTATCCAGTTTCAATTTTCATAACAACTTCATTAGAACTATACAGGCATTATATAAAAAACCAACAGCTAAAATAAGGATTAACGGTAATTTATCATCATCTTTTGAACTGGAAAGAGGATGTCGTCAGGGCTGCCCCCTGTCTCCACTGCTCTTTGCAATCTTCATAGAACCTCTGAGCCAATGGATAAGACAAAACCAAAAAATTCAAGGTATTACACTTGGTCAGAAGGAACATAAAATAGCACTCTTTGCTGATGACATTTTAATATACCTAGGGCAGCCAGACACTTCTTTACCAGAACTAACCTCAGTTTTTTCAGAGTATGGAGATTTATCGGGGTACAAATTAAATATGCATAAAACCCAAGTTTTAACATTCAACTATGACCCAAATCATTATTCACTAAGCAAACTCAAAACTAACTGGGAGTCGGAATCTATGAAATATCTGGGGGTCAATATCCCGAAACAACTCAACAAAATTATATCACTAAACTATGATCCACTGGTGACAAAAATAAAATCTGACCTAGCAAGATGGAATATGATACCATTCTTGGGTACTGCACAAAGAATTGAAGCAGTCAAAATGAATATACTTCCACGTCTTCTATACCTTTTCCAAACAATACCGGTAGAACCTCCCAAAAAAACATGGCAGGAGCTGGACAGAAGGATCTCAAGAGTCATATGGCAGGGCAAGAGACCTAGAATCAGATATAGAACCCTACAGCTAAACAAAGACAAAGGTGGGCTCGCGCTGCCAAATATCAGGGACTACTTTAAAGCCGCACAAATTAAAACTTTAGTAGAGATATGTAACCCAGTCTACACTGCACAATGGAAGGAGATCGAATGCCAAATAACAAGTGACATCCCCCTACAGGCGATAATAGGGAACAATGCCTTACCTAAGCTTTTGAATAACACTAACCCGTGGATAGAGACCCCGCTAAAAATTTGGTTTAAGATAGTCAGAGAGAATCAAACTAAAGAGCCCTATCGACTTCTGCAATGGATCGCCTATGATCAGGACTTTACTCCTAATAAAACAGACACCAGATTTAAAAAGTGGAAGGAGAAAGGGCTGATAAAATATTACGATTTTTTTAAAGGGCAAATCTTAAGAAGTTTTGAAGATTTGAAAAAACAAGGCCTAATAAATCAAGACCTTTACAGGTTCTTCCAGCTTAGACACCACATAAACAATATACTTAAAAAGGAGGTTTTGGAAAGGGCCCAGTCAGGTGTTCTGAAGGTCTTCTTAATGGCATATAAAGGGATCCCAGGGATCAGATACATTTCTAAAATATACCAAGGTCTTCAAGACTTAAAAGGAGACAACACATCTTATATAAAAGAGAGATGGGAAAAAGAGGGGAATTTCACTTTACAACTGGAAATATGGGAAAAGCTAAATAAACAGCAATGGAAAAGTACCTCATCCTTGCAGTGGAGAGAATTTGGATGGAAAAACTTGGCAAGATTTTTCAGAACACCTGCACAAAACAAATTTACCCATAAGGGATTGAACTGTTGGCGCTTGTGTGGTGAAAAGACTGCAAATCATTTTCATGTGTTTTGGTCATGCCCAGTTATCCACCAATATTGGACCAAGGTACAGACAATATTGGGGAAAATATTCAAAATTACAGTTCCCTTTTCTTTTGTAACTTTGTATTTGGGTTTACTACCGGACTCACTGGAAAGACGAGGAGAAAAATACTTATTCAGTGTTTTAATATTGGCAAGCAAAAAAGCTCTAACTAAAAAATGGATGTTGAAGGACTGTCCTACACCTGAAGATTGGACTAACGTGATCCAAGACATTTACTCGATGGAAAAGTTGACATTCGCACTGAGACAGGACATGGATGTGTTCATGAACTTTTGGCAACCCTGGACCGCATATGTGTCTTCCATTAGATGTAATCTTTGACAAATACCATTTCAATAATGGTTCCGCTCTTTGTTCCAATGCTACTCAGATGCTCTTTTATCTTTATTTACTTACTTTTTCTTTTTGTTTGTTTTTTACTGGTTTGTTTGTTTTTTGTTTTTTTTTTGTTATTTGTTTCTTGTTTTTCTCTTTAATTTCACTTTTTCTTTCACTTTAAAAAAAAAAAAAAAGGGGTGTTGTAAGAATTAATCTTCCAATGTTGTCAGATATCAGAAAATAAGGGAACATGTGATGAAAATGTAAACACTGCATTGCTGTAACGACCTGTATACCCTTTACAAAAACTTAAATAAAAAAAAAATAAAAAATAATATGGTCAGTCCCACCCTGTGACCATCGGTGAGCCTTCTGTGTGGAGTTTGCATGTTCTCCCCTTGTCTGTGCGGCGGTACTCTGGTTTTCTCCCACAGGTCAAAAACATGCAAGTTAATTTAATTGGAGACTCTAAAAGTGGCCCTAGGTGTGAATGGTGAAGGGATTGGCACCATACCGTGGCTGCCTCATTCATCCAGGTGGGTGCCCTGAATTTCCCTCTGGGGATTAAGAAAGTATAAAAAAATTATGTTAATTTGGCTGTAGATGAAGCACTGCACCACTAGATGTCACCCATGTTTGTCCTGAATGAAGCTTCCAGTAGTGAACCCTGAATGAATTCCAGCTTTCAAAAAAAGCATCTTTTTCCAATCTACATTTCCCAGAAACCCCCTCCACATTTCCAAGAAGATTGTCCCACATTAACATGAAAAAATGCACATATTACAAGAAAAGAGATAACATTTATTACTGCTGGCTAGTTGACACACTAATGCATTGTACAGAGTGTGAGATTTTTCTTGGAAATATACATTTTTTTTTAATGATGGGTGCAACTTTTCCCTGCTAAATTTGTGACTTTTCTAATAAATTTTGTAATAAATTTCCACTTTTGTGATAAATGTGTTCCTTTTTTCACAAAAATTTACAGTTATATACTCATAAACTGAAAGCTTTTTTGTGACATTTTACTCGTAAAAGTGTCAGTCTGAGTAAAATCACACAAACTTGACAAGTCATGAAAGTACAATTTTGTGAAGAATCTACTTTAATACATGAAATACTGTCCACCCCTGATCCTATTTCTTCCATGACTACCACAGAGTGGAGAATACACAGTGTACTGTAAAGGAAACTCGACTGTCTTCTCTATGATGAGGACTGAAATAAAGATTTATTGACCAGAATTGTCGTTTGGGGTTTAATAACCCTGCAGAGAGAAGATCAATATACAGTCTGAGGGCCGTATTTTGACGATCTGGTTTGAAGTCAATGGTCAAAGGCACAGGTTGTGTTTGTGAGTGTGTTCGAATACATTTTGCTATTGCAGCAGCACACGAAGGAATTTTGTGCCGAGTGCAAAGTGCAAAGAGGCTGTCCTAAAACTCTTAATTATTCAGAGGTGTGTTTGGGGTGTAACGTGAAATAAACCAATCACTGTCTTTGCTCTCATTCCCTTTAATAAACAGGGGTGTGAGATCGAAGGCTTAGTACTAATATGACAGCATTTAAATGGAAAGAGTAATCAGCTTTGCACTGGGGACAATGTGGGCTCATTCACAAATGCATTTATGAAGCTTTTTAACCTCCACAGCCCTGCTCACACTGGGGAGACTTCATCATAATTACACACAGATGAGAGGTGTACAATTCAGAGATTATGCCAGTCTTTCTCTTTATCCATGATTTTGACAGAGTTGTAAAAATTTCTTCAGTTATCTTACCACGAACTGCATCCGAATTTCTGTTTTGAACTGAGAAAGAGTGAACCCTTCATCTCAGCCGAGGTATGTTAATCTCCTCTGCTGAATGAAAAATGGTTGTGTTTCAACCCCAAAGAATTGTTGGGACATTTTCATTTTGAGTTATTCTGTTAAAAGATGTGAAATAAAAAAATATATATATCATAAGTAGATAATGATGAATGTCAGTTTTGCGCACACATCCCGGTTCTTCTCCTTGGTTATGGTAACCACTCTTTTTCCAGTATAGGGTAGACTGGTCCCGCTGCGGTCCAGTAGTTAAATTAAAGGAGAACGATCCGCTGAAACCCAATGCAGTGAAAAACTCTGTCTGCTGTGTCTTTAAATAGTTTGCATTTAAGTGTCCTCATTTAACAGAAAACAATGGCTGAGTGTGCTGTTTTTCTTTAACTGGGACCCGACACATGTGCACGAATGAATGAACATGAGATAGGATGACAGACAAGATAGATTACTGGACAGAATACTTTGTCATGGAAGAGAGGTTTGTCATTGAAAATCCCACCACATCTCCCCCGTGTACCTCATCCACCCCAGCACACACACACACACACACACACACACACACACACACACTCCCTGTTCACCCATTCATCCCCCTAAAAATTAATACTTTAATGCCTAATGTATCGACTGTCATCATTATCATCATCAACATCATAGCAATCTGTCGGGGGCGACAATGACTGTTTCATTTAGGTCTGATCAGATTCCTCCACACAGCTCTGTCCTTCTGTCATGGTCTGAGCGCCGATCTCATCTGTGCTCGGGTCATGCAGTATTTTCCTCCCATTCGATATTATTCCTTATGGTCCCACAGAGCTCCTATTCTGACAGCGTCTCTGCGGGGCTTCCGGCTGTCAGAGCTGAGCTCGGCTGTGACAGCTGGAACTAATGGAGCTGATGATGCCCTCATCAGCTGTGCTATCCTCTTGCCTATTTATGGAAGCAGCTTCGGTCTCTCGGGGCTGTGACCTCATGTATGGATAATGCTGGTCTCCCCAACATTAGACTGGAGTTCCTATATCCCGGCTCCAGTCATCCTCTTGTTCCTCGCCACTCTCTGTAAGTTTATTCCTTAGCCTGTGTTTATCGTCTGTGTGCCTTAACCATAGTCCTTGTTTGTGTTTTGCCCCACGTGGTTCATTATTTTGTACCTTTTGTCCTTGTTTAATAAATACGCAAACTCACTGGTCGCCTATAGCGTCTCATTTGCAGTCCGCGAGGGCTGCACCACCTTCACCCTCCCCTGCCAGGAACTCCTGACCTTGTTAACTCGGGCGACGTCCGAGCCGGTATGAGTTGCTTTCTGACTGACCATTTCATGAAACTGCTTGCAAAGTATTTGAGTACTGCTAGCTTTTGCTGGACTATACTCCACCTGTAAATCTGTGATTAAAATGATAACACAGTCAAGCATAAGCATGAAAAGAAAAACATGAGCATAAAATTTCCATCACATACACTCACTTCAGAAACAGAGTCAAAATGAAATGAGGTGGAGATAAGAGGAATAAGTGCACCCCTCTCTGCTTCTTCAGCAGTCAGCAATGATAAATGATGAGTGAGTCAGTAATATGTTGACATATTCAGGCGTGTAAACTTGTGGTGAAGGAATCAAAGTGCTAGGGGCAGGGGCGTAGCACAAAATTCTGGGCCCTATGTACAAACCATCTTGGTGAGCCACCATGCTCAATTGATCAATATCTGTCACACATATTTTTCCCCATGGTATAAAACAATACAAGACAAAGATTATAAATATGATCTTTGTTTAACTTTGATATTGAGAAAATGCCTAATTGCCAGAATAATAAAAGTCAAATGATCAGACTTCACTAATTTTTATTATTATTTGAGAACGTATAGTCTTGTCAGAGAAGCGTTTGCTCCTCCGGGGCAAAGAAGGAGAGGACCCACTTGCCAGGTGAATCTGGTCAACTATGATTTATTAACAAACAGAAAATAACACTATACAAGGGCGGAAGCAAAATGAAATAATAATCCCAACAGTGTGGAGAAACAAATAATAATTCCATATGGTGTGGTACAAAAATGTGATGTGGACATAAGGATGCAGCAGCGAACACAGACTGAAAATGCACATATATAGAGAGGCGAGCAATCAGTACAAAACAAAACAGGTGAGCACCATGAAGGCCATCTGGCAGTACAGGATGGGTGGAGCTGTGGAAACACAAACGGGATATACACCGAACATGATGAATGGGCCAATACTGAAACAGAAAGCATGGACAGGGTCTTCAGACCTGTCCAGAACACAACAGTACCCCCCCTTTAAGGATTGGACCCCAGACAACCCTGGGGTAACATCCATAAGAGAAAAGAAAACCCAAAAACCCTCACAGGGTAGGTGGTGGGTGTAAAGGTCAGGCGGGCCGAAACAAACTCCATCCGCAGCAAAGCCCAGCACAAAATGAGTTAGGTGGTCTTCCAGAGTCCCAGGGCTACCGGACTGGAGAGCAAGGTGGGTCAGGGGGCCTATCCAAGTCCATGGAGGCCCTAGACCATAGCACAGAGCATGTCGGGTGGTCTACCAGAGTCCCTAGATCACCGGACCAGAGAACAAAGCAGGTTGGGGGGCCTAACCCAGTTCATGGGCCTCCAGATTTCAAAACATAACCAGTCAGGTGGTCTCCCAGAATGCCTAGACCACCAGACTGGAGAGCAGAACGGGTCCATGGATAATTGCAGGGGCGTTTTAAGCTCAGGTGAAAATGACAAGGAAATCTTAAACTGAGGGACAGATAACAAAGAACCCTTAAACTCAGAAGATAATAACATAGAGGCTCTGAACCCAGGATCTAACACGGGAGCCTTCAGCTCTTGGGGAAATAACATTTTTGAGCAATAACTCTTTCTCAAAAACAGATGATTGAGATGCGCTGACCTCAGAATGAGATGGTTGGGACACGCTGACCTCTGTATGAGATGGCTGGGGAGTGCTGACCTCTGGATCAGATGACTGAAGTGCACCATGCACATGTGCTAATGATTTGTGTGATGTATTAAATATGATCTATTTCAAACCATTGTGTGTTATGGGTGATGGCTCCACCTTTCCGGTTCCACTGCCACCCTGGGTATAAAAGGCCGATGTGGAAGAGGCACGGTCTCTGTACGACTAGACCGCTGCCTAGACGGGAGCACCTTTGACACACTGTGAGTGCATCAATAAAGCTATGTTCTACTGCACCTCTGGCCTTGTTACTGAAGTACTGGTTATGGACATAACAGTTTGGGCACACTGATTCCTGAATGAAACGGCTGGGGCGCGCTGACTTCAGGTTGAGACGGCAGGGGCACATCCGGTCCGGATGCCCATGAATCCTCCTCCGATGCCACCACCTCGGACAGGGAGGCAGAGGTACTGGTTGAAGCAGGGACCACACCCAAAGAGTCAACAGAAGAGCTTGCGTGGGAAGGGCTCAGAAGCAAGTGAAAGCTGCAACTGGGTCTCCTCACCAGACAAGACCTCTCTAATACAGATATTAAGAAAACAAAGAAGAGGATTTGCCTTAGCTCCTGCTCCTTCACTGACAAGGACCCTGGTGCTGTCGATGTTGGGATGACGACCTCAAGAGGAGCAGTCTCTGCAGGAGCGTGCACGTGAGGCAAAGCAGTCTCTGATTAAGTGTGCACGTGAGGCGGAATAATCATTGCTGGGGCATGCACGTGAGGTGGAACAGTCACTGCTGGGGTGTGCACGTGAGACAGAACAGTCATTACTGGAGTGTGCATGTGAGGGTGAACAATCACTGCTGAGGCATGCACGTGAGGCAGAACAGTCACTGCTGGAGTGTGCACGTGAGACCGAATAGTCACTACGGGAGCATGCATGTGAGGCGGAACAGTCATTGCTGGAGCGTGCACGTGGAGAGGAGCAGTGGCTGCGCTTGAGCTCACCTCCTCTGTTATGGACCCAGCTGAGGTGGAGATGACCTTGGGGAAACAAGGGATTAAGGTGAGTGGTGGAATACAAAAGGGGACGGCAGCAGAAAATACATCTGAGGGCTCAGCAGCAATAAGAGGTGGCAGCTGTGTGTCCTCACTGGGGGCAAGGCAAAACCTCTTACTATTAAGCCCCTTTTCCACTAGTACCTACTCAGCCCAACTCGCCTCGACTCTACTCAGCTCTACTTGGCTTGACACAGTGTGGTTGGTTTTCGATTACAACTGAGTACCACTTCAAAGTGGGTGGGATCTTTACGGCAAGGCGACCTGACACTCCCCTGACGTCATTTGTATGTGTCACAAGCAAAACACAGGATGGAGGATATCGAGGAGATGCTGCTTGCTCTATTTGGCTTTTTGTCAGAGTAAAGGCAAAAAAAATGAGAGCCAGAGAAGGCTACAGGCGGTGAGACAAAACACTCTAGAAAAGTACTGGAGAGTTTAGGAGGCCATAGAGCAGTATAAAACTGAAGACGTGAGGATACAAACAAGATCACATATGAAAGTAAGCGATTGATTGCTAATGCTAGTTTGCTACAAGTCATTAATCAGTCCTCTGTACTACATTGTAATGGTGGCAAGTTCTTGCTGTTAGGTATTAAAAATGTGTATGCTTTGTGTACGAGTTTCAGACGGCTTTTGTGACAAAATTATCACTTCAAACCATCGGTCTGGGCGTTCAACCACGTCTCCCAGTGGTGGGATGTCACCCCAACTTCACAAACGCGCAGTGGTTGCAGAACTTCAGAATGTCTGAAGAAATGTTTAGCTTCCTATGCAACAAATTGCTCTGATCTGTGTGAAAATCATGGAGAGACTGTTGAGACATCATGGGATGTACCTGCTCCAGCAGCACTCCAGCCGGTGGGGGCGTGGCAAAAAGTCATCAGCTGCCAAAAATTGATCGCCAGATGCCATATTGTAGTTATGGGGTAATATTAGCCAAAAAATATATATTTCAACAGGTAAACAATACTGAGTTAGGTATAATAAGATATATTTTACAATTACGATTTATTTTAACCAAAGCAGCCTTGATCTAGGATTAAAAGCAATTAAAATAATGCAGTCACAAGGTTATATGGAGAAATACATGGATTTACTGGATATATACATGTAGATACTGTATAAATATATATTCTCTGCATCAACAATGTACTATACATGTACTCATTTAGTATTGTACTCGGAATTTTGACAAACTTTTGTACCTTTTGCAGATACTGTATGTCTTCACTTGTTTGTTTTATTTGTGAAGGTTACCAAGTGACATAAATTAAATGCTAAACGACTGGAAAAGCTGTCTAAGAATAGTCCAGCGGTTTGAGAAATCATTTTTGGTTTGGTGTAAGTCTGTCAGCAAAATTATGAACCATAAAGCAGTTTGTGTTAAAATACAGTGCATCCAGAAAGTATTCACATTGCTTCACTTTTTCCACATTTTGTTATGTTACAGCCTTATTCTAAAATGGATTAAATTCATTTTTTCCTCAAAATTCTACACACAATACCCCATAATGACAAAATGAAAAAAAGTTGTTTTGAGATTTTTGCAAATTTATTAAAAATAAAAAACTAAGAAATCACATGTACATAAGTATTCACAGCCTTTGCTTAATACTTGGTTGACGCACGTTCAGCAGCAATTACAGCCTCAAGTCTTTTTGAATATGATGCCACAAGCTTGGCACACCTATCTTTGGGCAGTTTGGCCCATTCCTCTTTGCAGCACCTCTCAAGCTCCATCAGGTTGGATGGGAAACACCGGTGCACAGCCATTTTCAGATCTCTCTGGAGATGTTCAATTGGATTCCAGTCTGGGCTCTGGCTGGGCCACTAAAGGACATTCACAGAGTTGTCCTGAAGCCACTCCTTTGATATCTTGGCTGTGTGCTTAGGGTTGTTGTCCTGCTGAAGGATGAACCGTTGCCCCAGTCTGATGTCAAGAGCACTCTGGAGCAGGCTTTCATCCAGGATGTCTCTGTACATTGCTGCATTCATCTTTCCCTCTATCCTGACTAGTCTCCCAGTTCCTGCCGCTGAAAAACATCCCCACAGCATGATGCTGCCACCACCATGCTTCACTGTAGGGATGGTATTGGCCCTGATGATGAGCGGTGCCTGGTTTCCTCCTAACATGACACCTGGCATTCATGCCAAAGAGTTCAATCTTTGTCTCAACAGACTAGAGAGTTTTGTTTCTCATGGTCTGAGAGTCCTTCAGGTGCCTTTTGGCAAACTTCAGGCAGGCTGCTATGTGCCTTTAACTAAGAAGTGGCTTCTGTCTGGCCACTCTACCATACAGGCCTGATTGGTGGATTGCTGCAGACATGGCTGTCCTTCTGTAAGGTTGTCCTCTCTCCACAGAGGAACGCTGGAGCTCTGACAGAGTGACCATCGGGTTCTTGGTCACTTCCCTGATGAAGGCCATTCTCCCCTGATCACTCAATTTAGACATCTGGCCAGCTCTAGGAAGAGTCCTGGTGGTTCCAAACTTCTTCCATTTACAGATGATGGAGGCCACTGTGCTGATTGGGACCTTCAAAGTGACAGAAATTTTTCTGTACCCTTCCCCAGATTTGTGCCTCAAGACAGTCCTGTCTCGGAAGTCTACAAACAATTCCTTTGACTTCATGCTTGGTTTGTGCTCTGACATGCACTGTGAACTGTGGCACCTTATACAGACAGGTGTGTGCCTTTCCAAATGATGTCCAATCAACTGAATTTACCACAGGTGGACTCCAGTGAAGCTGTAGAAACATCTCAAGGATGATCAGTGGAAACAGGATGCACCTGAGCTCAATTTTGAGCTTCATGGCAAAGGCTGTGAATACTTATGTACACGTGATTTCTTTGGGGTTTTTTTAATTTATTTTTAATATATAAGATAAGATAAGATAAGATAAGCCTTTATTAGTCCCACAACGGGGAAATTCCAGGATTGCAACAGCACAGGGATAGCAACACTCAGAGCAACAATCAGAAGGCAAGAAAAAAAAAACAAGCAAGCAAGAGCAGCTAATAAACATATGTACGTATTACTATAAAATATATATATATACACACACACACAGACACACAGTGCAGAGCATTGTAGCTGGATGGAATAATATATGAATATATGAACACACAGTGCAGAGCATTGTAGCTAGATGGAATAAATATGTAAATATATAAACACCCACAGTACGGAGCATTGCAGCTAGGTGGAATAAATATGCAAGTATATAAACACACACAGTGCGGAGCAATGTAGCTAGATGGAATAACATGTAGATACATAAACATATAAACACCCACAGTACGGAGCATTGCAGCTAGCTATATGTGTAAAAATCTAAAAAAAAAACAACTTTTTTTCACATTGCCATTATGGGGTATTATGTGCTGAATTTTGAGGAAAAAATGGATTTAATCCATTTTGGAATAAGGCTGTAACATAACAAAATGTGGAAAAAGTGAAGCGCTGTGAAGACTTTCCAGATGCACTGTATGTGAAATCCCATTGAACCCTAACCCATTATTAGGAAATACAGATGCTAATATGGCACAGAATTTCTTGATATATTGGTACTAAAGTGCTTTGTTGTTGTATTTAAGCACAATTTTCATGTAGCTGTGAAAAGTAGCTGCGTAAAGTAGATTTTACAAAGGCTGGGTTAAAATCATTTGCTTTTAGTGTGGCTGTCAAGGGCAGCGGGAGCGCGCCCCTCCCCTCCGGTCTCACTTACACTAATTCATCACTGCACCTGAGGCAGAAGACACACCTGCTCCTGCTCATCAGGTAGCGTACATAAGGAGGCTTCCTCCGTGCAGTCAACGCTGGCTCGTCTGGGTATACTGCCTGTGATCAGGCAAGCTTAAACAAGCCTTAAGCGTTAACACGCTGTTAACCTTAATTCTCTTCTCTTTTTCAGGTTGCTGCCACTGTGCAGGTGTGTCACCAGGACTGCGCGCGCTCTCCTGCCTCACCACACTGTCTCTCAGCAATCAACTCCACCCAGTCAGGTACCATCAGCTCATCTTCCCCCCTAACCCTACTGGTTCGTCTATTCCCCACTGGGTCCTGCCGGTCCTTTCTGGATTTCTCAAATAAGTGGCAATTTGGCTCGCCCATTTCCCCTTACTCCACTCCTCAGCTCACTGCTCTCGTCTTCTCTCCACAGAACCTTTCCTCTGGAGAGTGACTGTTTCTGTAGCTGTGCGCTTTGGATTTTGCTATTAATAAAATTGTCAGACGCGCCCCTCAGTGTGGTTCCTTCCTGTGTTTGGCATCGTGCACGTGAGCTGTCAAAACTTAATTCGCTATGACAGTGGCCTCAGTAATCAGAATGAGTTAATACACAAATTGTTAAATTGTTTAAAAGTAAAACATCTACGGACTGTAATGGTATTGACATGCTCTTAGTCAAAACTATTATTGAATGCTTAGTGAAACTACTGACGTACAGTATATCTGTAACCTGTCTCTCCAAACAGGTATATTTCCCAATGCAATCAAAATAGCTAAAGTAATTCCGATATACAAGACGGGTGACAGAGGGGAATTCTCAAACTATAGACCAATTTCACTATTGCCGCAGTTTTCCAAGATACTTGAAAAAATATTCTATGAGAGAATTGACAACTTCATACTGAAGAATAATTTATTGTGTGAGCAGCAATATGGGTTCAGACACAAGAGGACAACTGCATTTGCTCTAATGGAATTTATAGAAAAAATATCAACTGCCGTTGAAAATAAAGAGTATTCAGTTGGGGTATTCTTGGATCTTAAAAAAGCATTTGATACAGTGGATCATAATTTATTATTAAAGAAACTACAAAATTATGGTATTAGGGGGGTAGCACTGTCCTGGTTATGTAGTTACTTAAAGAATAGATATCAGTATGTATGCGTTGGTAACAAAAACTCACAGTTACTGAAGGTTACTTGTGGAGTCCTACAGGGTTCAGTTTTGGGGCCATTGTTATTCAATATGTATATAAATGATATATGTGTGGGTGACCCCCACAACAGACTGGGACAAGCAGAGCGCTCAGCTGGAGCAATTGGCAGAACAATGAGATGTGTGTATTGATATCAATAGGCAGCCTCCCTTTGTCTAGCTCTTTCCTGCCAGTAATCTTCCTATTGTTATGGGTGACTCTCAAATGCAAATGTCTTCCTGTCAGTAATCCTCCTATTGATGTGGGTGACTCTCAAATGCAAATGTCCATGCCTACTGCTGTGAATGCATTGTCTGTAGTGGGGTATTTAAACTGCATCGCTCTGTAACTCTGTCTCTCTGACCACTGCTTCTGACGACACGCATTCCGTGTCTCCCACGAGAGCCTGAGAGCTCGCTCCGGCGTGCCTGCACGGCGCTGGAGCGAGTTCTGTGATGGCGGTATGATTAATAAACTCCCTCAAAAACTCTTAGTTCACTCCTTATTATTTCATGCCGCCACACTGGTGACCCCGAGACAGCACACGCTTTGTGCAATGCAACCTTCCGACCTGGACATCCACGCTGGAACCAGCCTGAGGGACAAAGATCGTCTCCTCCCTCTCACCGCTCCTACGCATCTATGCGAGCCCGAGGGACAAAGATCGTCTCCTCCCTCTCACCGCTCCAACGCATCTGCACGAGCCCGAGGGACAAAGATCGGCTACTTCCTCTCACCGCTCCAACGCACCACCAGCGAATGACACCAACAGCTTCAGCAGGGATGACCATCGGCGCCGACGACGCTGATCTCCAGCAAGCTCCCTGACCCTGACTCGCCTCTACAGCGGTCCTGCCATGCACCAAACCCCGCACGCACACAGGGGGGTTATGAGGACAGCGCACCACGCACGGGACAATACCGGCTCCACAGACCGCCATCGTCCTTCGCCACTGCACACAGAACCTTCAGGGCTGCTCACACACCTGAAGCACACACGCAGCTCGCTCACAGGATTTTGTAATGGTCTCAGCCACGGCGCACAAGGGAATTCAGCCGTCAGCTGTCCCCGAGAACTTTAGGACTGCGCGCGCACCTAAAGTCAACACGCCAAGTCCCACACTGCTGCAACTCCTTTTTTCTTCATGGCCGCGAGAGGAGTCAGAGACTAATTTTTCTTCTTACAGCTGCTGTGGACCTCTGCACGTTCAACGGGACAGCCCCTCAACATCGCGGAGCCACAGGCAATTTTTGCGCGGCCCAGACATTTTCGCCGTCCCGGTCCGGCACTTGCTACCCCCACCCCCCCTCCCTCCACCGCCGCCTGCAGCGAGCTCTCCCCGCAGCTCGCTCCCAAAGCCGGACTATCGAAGCCTCAGCTTCCCGCTGAGCCCTCTGGGGGGGAGTACTGTGGGTGACCCCCACAACAGACTGGGACAAGCAGAGCACTCAGCTGGAGCAATTGGCAGAACAATGAGATGTGTGTATTGATATCAATAGGCAGCCTCCCTTTGTCTAGCTCTTTCCTGCCAGTAATCTTCCTATTGTTATGGGTGACTCTCAAATGCAAATGTCTTCCTGTCAGTAATCCTCCTATTGATGTGGGTGACTCTCAAATGCAAATGTCCATGCCTACTGCTGTGAATGCATTGTCTGTAGTGGGGTATTTAAACTGCATCGCTCTGTAACTCTCTTTCTCTGACCACTGCTTCTGACGACATGCATTCCGTGTCTCCCACGAGAGCCTGAGAGCTCGCTCCGGCGTGCCTGCACGGCGCTGGAGTGAGTTCTGTGATGGCGGTATGATTAATAAACTCCCTCAAAAACTCTTAGTTCGCCACTTATTATTTCATGCCGCCACATATGTAAAGTTTTGGAAAAAATGGATTTAATATTGTTTGCCGATGACACTAATTTATTATGCAGTGGAAGCAATTTGGAACAACTTTTGGATACACTCGGAAAGGAATTAGGAAAGCTTAAACTGTGGTTTGATTCAAACAAATTAATGCTCAATTTAGGTAAGACAAAATTTATAGTTTTTAACAACCATCACAACAACTTAGTATCTAAACTCAGTGTAAATGGTGTAGAGATTGAAATGGTATCCGAAACTAAATTTCTTATAGTAATAATTGATAATAAACTGTGTTGGTCATATATTAATTATATTAAAGGTAAAATATCTAAATCAATCGCAAAACTACACAGAGTGAAATATTTGCTGAATCAACCCACACTGTATACCTTGTATCATTCATTAATACTCCTATACATGACATATTATACTGAAGTATGGGGAAATACATATAAAACAAACATATATCCAGTCTTTATGCTTCAGAAGAGAGCTATTAGAATAATAAACAAAGCTGCTTACAGGGAACCAACAAACCCACTTTTTCTTAAATTAAAAGCTCTCAAGTTGAAAGATCTGGTTGACTTTAAAACTGCAGTAATAATGTTTAAAGTGAAGAATCTATCGCTGCCCGCAAATATCCAAAAGTTGCTCCAAATAAGGGAGAAACAATATCATTTCAGAGGAACATGTATATTTCAAAAACCTTCAGTGAGAACTACCACCAAGCAACACTGTGTTTCAGTGCAAGGAGTCAGATTATGGAACAATTTTGGACCTGAATTAAAATCATGTACAACGCTTGAACAATTTAAACAAAAACTAAAGGAAGAAATACTCCAAACATATATACAAGCTGACATGTAAAATCACATAAGGATTGTCATATCCAGTCTGCTTTGTGTTGTAGCTTAGTTTTTTTTCTCACATTTTGTCTTAGCTTTGTTCTGAATTATAATCACTCTTGTTTTGTTTTTCTTTTGAATTCTTGGATGGAACATGAGTGGGCAATATAAGCTGCAGCTTCAGCCATCACCCATTTCGGATAACTTATGTTGAACTGTATAATCAGAGGAGTTAATGTCTAATTTGACCTTGTTGGATTTTCTTTCCCCCTTTGTTATATTATTCTGTTTCTTTTTTTAATCTTTACCTCCGCCAGGAGGTTATGTTTTTGCCGGGGTTTGTCTGTCTGTCTGTCTCTTGGTTAGCAAGATAACTCAAAAAGTTTTGGACGGATTTCGATGAAACTTTCAGGCGTTGTTGGAAATGGTACAAGGAAAAACTGATTAAATTTTGGGGATGAACCGGATCACCGTCCAGAAGAAAACCGCCATTACGGAAAATGCCATTTTCGTGAATAACTACTGAACCACTAATCCTATCATTGTCAATCCAATTGCTAGTCATATGTTTTCATGGTCAAGGAATCTGAAATCGTACACACAAACACTGTATGGGGGAACTGTGGCCACCATTATGGAAAATGCCATTTTCGTGAATAACCACTGAACCACTAATCCTATCATTGTCAATCCAATTGCTAGTCATATGTTTTCATGGTCAAGGAATCTGAAAACGTACACACAAACACTGTATGGGGGGAACTGTGGCGCTAAACCGCCATTACGGAAAATGCCATTTTTGTCAATAACCACTGAACCACTAATCCTATCATTGTCAATCCAATTGCTAGTCATATGTTTTCATGGTCAAGGAATCTATAAACGTACACACAAACACTGTATGGGAGGAACTGTGGCCGCCATTACGGAAAATGTCATTTTCGTGAATAACTACTGAACCACTAATCCTATCATTGTCAATCCAATTGCTAGTCATATGTTTTCATGGTCAAGGAATCTGAAAACGTACACACAAACACTGTATGGGGGGAACTCTGGCGCTTGGCGGAGGTCTGCGCTCTCCGAGTGCTTTTCTAGTTACTTTTAATCTATCCGAAATAAAGATTCATTCATTCATTCATTCAAAAATCTCAAGACGATTAAGATATTCTAGAGAGAAATGTGCTGCCCAGTGTCAGACAGCTTGGTCTCAGTCGCAGGTCATGGGTCTTGCAACAGGATAATGACCCAAAACACACAGCTAAAAACACCCAAGAATGACTAAGAGTGAAACATTGGACTATTCTAAAGTGGCCTTCTATGAGCCCTGATCTAAATACTATAGAACATCTGTGGAAGGAGCTGAAACATGCCGTCTGGAGAAGGCACCCTTCAAACCTGAGACAACTGGAGCAGTTTGCTCATTAGGAGTGGGCCAAAATACCTGCTGAGAGGTGCAGAAGTCTCACTGACAGTTATAGAAATCATTTGATTGCAGTGATTGCCTCAAAAGGTTGTGCAACAAAATATTAAGTTAAGGGTACCATCATTTTTGTCCAGGCCTGTTTCATGAGTTTGTTTTTTAAAATAATTCTGTTGAACCACAATTGTGGTGGAACCACCATTCAAAAGCATTGTCTGATTTTCACTGGTTAATTTTCATAGAATTTTTATTTATTACCACTTTTGTTAGATTCAAGTTATTTCTGTGACCATTGTGGGTTTTTCTTTCATTTACAGAAGGGTACCAACAATTTTGTATTTTGAATGGAATCTGGTACTGGTACTATTTGACATAATTCTGGACCCAGGGGACAAAACACAGACTCGAGTGAAGTACAATTATCCTTTTATTGCTAACAGTGCTTGTGTATGCGTGCGTGTATGTACAGTGCGTGTTGAGTGAAGTGTAGGACTCGTGCTGGGGGAAGAGCAGGACGCCGTACAGCCTGGCAACCCTATAACGATAAAGCAGAGATGTTAGCTCAGTCCCTGGGCAAAGAGCGTGATAATAATGACAGCTTACTTTGCAGGTGGTCGTGGTTGAGCTCAGGTTGGCCTTGAGGGCTACAGCCAGGGAGACAGTGTCTGGCTCTTGTGCGGGGAGGTGAGCGAGTAGCCCTGTAGCAGCGGTGGAAGCAGAACCGCCGCCGGGGAGAGAGGAATCCGCCGCCAGGGAGATCCACCTGTGCACAGGGGAAGATGAACTTGACAAAGGTGAGTCAATGTTTGCTTACGTGAAGCGTAGAGTTGGTCTGGAGTTCAGACGATGAGCCAGGACGTGGCTGTTGACGTGAGGCGTGTCGTAGGGAGTTTGACAGACGGCTCCATGCCGAGTCACAGGCAGGTCTGGCTTTTAAAGCCCGCTGGTGATTGGCAGCAGGTGTGCGTGCAGCTGAAGTTGATGATGGCCCTGAGGGAGCCATGACACCATTTCTACTATTATACTTCCAAGTACATTCAAAAGTGAGTTCTTTAATATTTTTACTTCAGTGGAAATTGTGCTACTTTAGTTTTGGCACTTTATCTGTACTTTAACTTAAAAAGCAAAGAATTTGAGAACTTTCTCCACCACTGCTAAAAACAACGGGGTGTACAACTTGTTTTGTCATAACATATTGCTGTGTCGTGCTAGACGTTGCCAGTGTCAAAGCAGATGCTGGTCAGACTCTAGAACAAAAATACACACAATGTAAGTACATGCACAGCATGAAAGTGCAACATGAAAACAACTTTTTAACCAGGACAAACATGAGCTTATTTCATCAGATGTTGTCAACACAGGCGCAAAATACAAGCAGATCACAGAGTCAGCGTTGATGGCTAACAAGCTAGCTCATTGTCTTCATACAGGAAACAATGGTATTGTTTGTTCAATTCAATTCAATTCAATTCAACTTTATTTATATAGCGCCATTTCACAACAACAGTCATCTCATAGCACTATCAACTGTAGGGGGAACCCCCACAGTTGCAGAAAGACCCCAGCAGGTTCAGGTTCAGGTTGAGGTTACTTTATTTGTACCCGTAGGTAGATTTGTTTTGCAGTCTGGTGACATCCATATTTACAAGCCACAAATTACATTCAACATAGACACAAACACAGGCACATATGAAGCTGACTATAAACATGATAAAAATACTCAAGGCTCCATCAATCAGGGAATAAAGACAAAGAGATGAGAGAAAAACCAGAGGTAAGAGAGAAGGGTCCTATTAAAAAGTTAAAAACTAGTCAAAGAGGTTAAAAACTCAAAGGTCTAAAACCCAATAAAATATTTAGAACCCAAATAACATCCTACAAAAATAAGTAAATATAAAATGGAGTTAATAAATAGGTACCTAAATTATGTGCAATATATTGTTACTGTCATCACCCGCAGCTCACGGGCTTCCACCTCAGCTGCGTGCACACCTGCTCCTCGTTAGTGCGCAGCTATTTATTCCATCCTGCCCTGAGCTGCAGCCTGGAGCTGTCTGTCTCCCTGCGTACTCTACTCAGCAATATCCTTTCCTTCAGGTCTGCTGACGACTCTCCTAGACACGTAAGCTGTCTGTATTGCCTTACCTTCTCCTGTCAGTCTTCCCCTGTGCACAGGTGGATCCCTTGGCGGCGGACTCTCTCCCCCTTGTCTCACTGCTCCTCTACCTCGCTGCATCATCCCAGACGCACAGCAGGACGCTGTCTCCCAGGCTTGGGACCTTGCCAACGCCAGCCACCGCGCCGCTACAAGTAAGCACAAGAACATTCTCACTCTCCCGTGTGGTTGCCCAGCTAATCCCTGCTCTCCTCTCATTATAGGGTTGCCTGGCCATACGGCGTACTGCTCTGTCCTGACCTGCATCCTCCACCCACATCACACTTGCATCTCGCATACACGCATCCATACACGAACACTGCTGTTAATAAAGCTTTCAAATCTGCCTGAGCCTGCGTGCGTGTTTCCTGGGCCGAACAATATGACAGTACGGCTCCAGCAAAGCGGCCCAGCGAACAGCGGGCTCGCGCGCCGTTTTTCCACCCTCGAGGCTCGGGTGGATATGATAGCTCACCAACAGCAGGTGATATTAAACCAACTGACCTTAATTACTAACCGGTTAGACCACCTGGACCCCCGCGAGCTTTCCCTCCGGGTCCTCTTGGCGTTGCGGCTCCGGTTGCCTCCATAGCTGGCCAGCCTAGCTCGGGAGCGCCAACCCATCTCCCACCTATTCCAACCCCTGCTCGCTTCAACGGGAAACTCGGTGGAGCAAAGGGGTTTATCCTGCAGTGTGAGTCGGTGTTTCTGCGCGTTCCCGGGGATTTTCCCTCAGACCATAGCCGAATCGGGTACATGGCTAACCTTCTCGAGGGGCAAGCGTTAGCTTGGGCTTACACTGTAATGACGAAGCCCAGCTACGCAAACCTCTCGTATGACCGGTTCGTGTGGGACTTCTTAGAAGTCTTTGATCATTCCCGTCTCGACAGCGTCCTCGCTGATCGGCTCCTTAGTCTCCAACAGGGAGGTCGGTCAGCGGCGGAATACGCGGTCGACTTCCGGGTGGCAGCGGAGGAAGTGGGCTGGGGAGAGCCTTCTCTCTGCAGCATTTTCCTCCGTAGCCTCAATTCTGGTCTGAGGGATGAGCTAGCTGGTCGGGATCTCCCAGGACGACTCTCTGAGTTGATCTCGCTCACGATTAACCTGGACAACAGGCTACGTGAGCGGGCTGCGGAGCGGAAGTCTGACAGCCGCACGCGCGGAGCTTCCCTCCGCCCAGCTCAGTCGCGGCCCCTGGCGTTACCAGCTCCAGAGTCCGCCGATGAACCAGAGGCCATGGCCATCGGGCGCACTAGGCTCCCTCTAGCGGAGAGACAACGCCGGCGGGAACGGGGTCTCTGCATGTTTTGCGGAGATGACCGGCATCCCGTGGAGCTGTGCCCAGTTAAGCCAAACGGGGAGGTCCGCGAGTCACTGTAGGGGGCCTTGCGGACTCTAACCGACCTAATCCCCTATCTTCATGCACACTGCCCATACGCTTCTGCCACAACTCCACCGGGCATTCCACTCATGCACTGGTGGATTCTGGGGCAGAGCAGAATTTTATTTCTAAGAGCCTGGCAACCCGTTTGGGCATACCCTGCCAACTGCTGCCTACCCCCCTGAACTTGGTGACGCTATCACGCTCTTCTCTGGGTACAGTCACACACCGCACTAAGCCAGTCCCCATCATCGTCTCCGGCAACCACCGGGAGGATCTGACCCTCTACGTCCTGCCCTCCTTGTCGGACCGTGTCATTCTGGGTTACCCCTGGCTACGGCTGCATAACCCTGTCCTGGATTGGAGAACCGGCAGCATCCTGTCCTGGAGCACCTTCTGCCTGGGCACCTGCCTCCAGTCGGCGGCTTGTGCTCCATCCTCTCCTCCGCCGGCTCCGGTCTCTGAGCCCCCGGACCTGACTCTAGTGCCGCAGGAGTTCCATGACTTGGGGGCAGCATTCAGTAAGTCCAGAGCCTTGTCCCTTCCGCCGCATCGACCATACGACTGTGCGATTAACATCTGCCCGGGGGCCTCCCTGCCGTCTGGCCGCCTATACAGTCTCTCTGCACCGGAACGCGAGGCGATGGACACCTACATTAAGGAGTCACTCAGCGTTGGGATCATCCGCCCCTCCTCGTCCCCGCTTGACGCGGGTTTCTTCTTCGTGGGTAAGAAGGATGGGTCCCTACGCCCCTGTATTGACTTCAGAGCGCTTAACGAGATCACAATAAAGGACCGCTACACACTGCCGCTCATGGACACTGCTTTCCACTCCCTCCAGGGGGCGACCTGGTTCACCAAGCTTGACCTCCGCAGCGCCTACCATCTCGTTAGGATCCAGGAGGGAGACGAGTGGAAGACGGCCTTCAGGACACCCAGCGGCCACTTCGAATATCTCGTGATGCCATTCGGGCTCACCAACGCACTTGCCGTCTTCCAGCATCTCATAAACGACGTTCTGCGGGACTTCCTGGGAGTATTCGTCTTCGTTTATCTTGACGACATACTCATCTTCTCCAGATCACGGGAGGAGCACCAGGCCCATGTGAGGCGGGTCCTGCAACGTCTGCTGGAGAATCGCTTGTTTATAAAGGCCGACAAGTGTGAATTCTACGCCCAGACCACCTCCTTCCTGGGGTTCGTGATCTCCCATAATCAGATCCTCCCCAATCCCGCTAAGGTTAAAGCGGTGGTCGAGTGGCCCACGCCTACCTCCAGGAAGCAGGAGCAGCAATTCATTGGGTTCGCAAACTTCTACCGGCGCTTTGTTCGCAACTACAGCGCCATCGACTCCCCCCTGACCCACCTCACATCATCGAAAGTGCCCTTTCAGTGGTCTGAGGAAGCGGCCACCACCTTCAAGACTCTCCAGGCAGAGTTCTCGTCCTCCTGGGTCCTGACCCAGGTTGATCCTGCACTTCAGTGTCTGGTGGAGGTCGACGCGTCCGACACGGGGGTGGGAGCGGTGCTCTCCCAGCAATCACCGGTGGATGGTGTCAAGCGGCCCTGCGCCTTCTTCTCCAGGAAGCTATCAGTGGCAGAGCGCAACTATGACGTCGGCGACAGGGAGCTCCTCGCGGTCAAACTCGCACTACAGGAGTGGCGTCACTGGTTAGAGGGGGCAGCCCAGCCCTTTGTGGTCTGGACGGACCATAAAAACCTCGAGTACTTGAGGTCAGTGAGGCGCCTGAATGCCCGCCAGGTGCGCTGGTCCCTATTTTTTACTCGCTTCAACTTTACCATCACGTACCGTCCAAGCTCGAAGAATGGGTTGCCCGATGCCCTGTCCAGACAATTCGCCCCAGAAGGGCCGGAGAAGACCGAACATACCATCCTGGCCGATTTGTGCGTCATGGGGGCGATTGCATGGTCCATCAAGGGCAAGATTCTGAAGGCCCAGGAGGCGGAGCCGGATCCTGGCGGGGGGCCGGAGAGGAGGCACTATGTTCCTTCGGCGGTTCGGGGTGAAGTGATCCACTGGGCCCATACCTCCAAACTCTCCTGTCACCCAGGCATCACCCGCCTGGTGAGTTGGCTGCAAAGCTCGTTTTGGTGGCCAGGTCTCCAGAAGGACGTTACCAACTATGTCCGGGCCTGTCCCCAGTCTCCACCTGCGGGTCTACTCCAACCCCTGCCGGTCCCGGGCAGGCCCTGGTCACACATCGCCCTTGACTTCGTCACTGGACTCCCTGTCTCTAACACCTATGACACGGTTCTGACTATTGTGGACAGGTTCTCCAAAGCTGCCCATTTTGTGCCTCTTCGGGGTCTCCCTTCAGCGCGTGAGACAGCCGATCTTCTTGTCCAGCATGTCGTCAGGCTGCATGGGATCCCACTGGACGTGGTCTCGGACCAAGGTCCGCAGTTTGTCTCCCAGGTTTGGAGGAGCTTCTGCAGCGCCTTGGGGGCAACAGTCAGTCTCTCCTCTGGTTACCACCCCCAGTCTAAGGGGCAGTGCGAACGCACGAACCAGGAGTTGGAGGCCACCCTGCGCTGCGTAGCATCCTCTAATCCTTCGTCCTGGAGCTCCTACCTGACCTGGGTGGAATATGCCCATAACTCGGCCCGGTCCACTGCTACTGGGGTGTCGCCTTTTGAAGCGTCCTTGGGGTACGACCCCCCTGTTTTTCCTGAGCAGGAGGGTGAGCTGGTCGTCCCTTCCATCCAGGCGCACATCAGGCGCTGCCGGAGCGTGTGGACCAAGACCAGGGATGCGCTTTTACGCACAGCGGCGCGCAACAGCTCCACCGCCAATCGCCACAGAAGGCCAGCTCCGGCCTACCAGGTGGGTCAGCGGGTTTGGCTTTCGTCCCAGGACATCAGCCTGAAGGGTGAGAAGAAGAAGTTGGCACCGAGGTTCCTCGGCCCCTTCACTGTTTCCAAAATCATCAACCCGGTGGCTGTGCGTTTGGCCCTCCCTCCCTCCCTTCGTGTGTGTCCCACCTTCCACGTTTCAAAGATCAAGCCTGTCCTTTCCAATTCACTCTGCCCCCCTCCTAGGTCTCCTCCTGCGCCTAGGATGATCGACGGTGACCCGGCGTGGGGTGTTACTGCCATCCTGGACTCCCGGCGTCGGGGTCGTGGGCTGCAATATCTGGTGGATTTGGAAGGTTATGGTCCGGAGTGGAGATCCTGGGTGCGCTCTTCGTGGGTGTTGAATCGAGACCTCATCGCGGAGTTCCACCGGACACACCCAGGTAAGCCAGCGCCAGGAGGCGCTGGTAGGGGGGGGAGTACTGTCATCACCCGCAGCTCACGGGCTTCCACCTCAGCTGCGTGCACACCTGCTTCTCGTTAGTGCGCAGCTATTTATTCCATCCTGCCCTGAGCTGCAGCCTGGAGCTGTCTGTCTCCCTGCGTACTCTACTCAGCAACATCCTTTCCTTCAGGTCTGCTGACGACTCTCCTAGACATGTAAGCTGTCTGTATTGCCTTACCTTCTCCTGTCAGTCTTCCCCTGTGCACAGGTGGATCCCTTGGCGGCGGACTCTCTCCCCCTCGTCTCGCTGCTCCTCTACCTCGCTGCATCATCCCGGACGCACAGCAGGATGCTGTCTCCCAGGCTTGGGACCTTGCCAAAGCCAGCCACCGCGCCGCTACAAGTAAGCACAAGAACATTCTCACTCTCCCGTGTGGTTGCCCAGCTAATCCCTGCTCTTCTCTCATTATAGGGTTGCCTGGCCATACGGCGTACTGCTCTGTCCTGACCTGCATCCTCCACCCACATCACACTTGCATCTCGCATACACGCATCCATACACGAACACTGCTGTTAATAAAGCTTTCAAATCTGCCTGAGCCTGCGTGCGTGTTTCCTGGGCCGAACAATATGTCAGTTACAACTTGTTCAACTCTTTGACAGCAGCAGGAACAAAGCTGTATTTGTAGTGCTGGGTTTTACTTTTTGGGACAGCAAACATCCGTCTTGAGGGAAGAAGCTGAAAGTTGCAGTGCAAAGGGTGGGAGTCATCATTTAAAATGGAGGTACCTCTGTACTTGTCTGGTGTACAGGGATGTCAGGCTCAGCTGTGACTCACCAAGCAAACGACTGGACCATCTAACTACCTGATCCAAGGATTTCCTCTGTTTCAGTTTTATCTGACCAAACCATGACACTAAAGAAAAGGATAAAACAGATTCAATAAAAGCCCGATAAAACATTGTCATTATGGTTCGGTCAGTTTGGAAGCGTGCAAGTTTTCTTGAGCAATGCAAATGTTACTGACCCTTTTTGCACACCCTTTCCCAGTTCTCTTCAAAGTTTAACCTCTTGCACTCCGGTGTACCGCGGGCGGACACGTCTCTGCGTCCTAGAGCGCACGAGGGCGCCCTCACTGTGCGTCCTAGTACACACTGGAAAAAAAAGCTGCATTTCCGTTCTTCCACTACAGACACAGCCGCAAACAGAAAGCCAAAGGAGTGCTTTGATTGGTTTAGATGTGATTGACCTCTCATTCAACTAATAAGAGCCTTGAATTGGGTTTCTGAAACCTTGAAGAACCAATGACTGAAAACCTAGCAAGAAGGACCCGCCTACCAACGGCTGCGAAAACAGCGAGCCAATTGAAGCACAGAAGTTCGAAAGCATGCATCCCTTGCAAAATCTGTTTTGTGTAAGGATGGGTGAAGAGAGACTGACTGCTGCAGCAGATGAAAAAAGGACCCGCAGGAAGAACCGCCACAGACCCAGCAGCACGGAGACCACCCACAAGTGCAACCTGTGTGACAGGGACTGCCATTCGCGCATCGGCCTGTTCAGCCACAGGCGGTGCTGTCCCAGCAGAATAGACGTTTAGGATTCTCTTCCATGGTCATCATAGACCGACGGAGGCCGACGACGAAGGCTGGGTGACACACACGCGTTCGCCAGTCTTTTTTTCTTACTACTGTTATTTGTTTTGAAAAATCATTCGCCAAAACCGCAATCATGGAAGCGCAAAACCGCAATAACGGAATTATGGTTTGACCGGGTCGTGTGACCAGAACCACGAGTCTGTAACAAGCGGACCAGCGTCATGTTCGTCTGACAATGAGGAAGCGAAGTTCGCCAGCGACACTGCTGTTGTGAACAGGTAAGTGTTATAAGCTAAATTATTCTTTATCCCTGAAAATTGTAATCAAAAATGACTTTTGACCAATCGGTAAATTACAACTGTGCTTAGTAGACCGCGGCGCACAAAGTCTGAAGTCCGTGCGCCGCGGTACACGGCCACGTCCAGACCGTGATTGCAGATATTTCAGTACAACTGTGCATAGTAGACCGCGGGGACTGTGCGCCGCGATCTACGATGTCCATCCTCTGTAGCGGCGGGGGGGGGGGGGGGGGGGGGGGGTTGTTATCTTCTACATTACAGATATTTTAGAATTATTTTTAGTGCACTGTAGGTTACTTTTTCTTGTAAAAAAAAAAAGCCACACATTTTTTACGTGGCATGCTTCTTTGTGTGTGGGGGCTTGTTTGTTCATTCATTCATGAATGAATGAATAAACAACCCCCCCCACACACACACACACAGCCCTGAGTGTCACCTTTCATTAGAGCCCAAGATGAAGCTTCTATATTGAATCATTCTAAAGTTACAGACGTTTTTCCAAACTGTGCCATTTGGCACAATTTGGCACAGTTCAAAAATGCCTGAGAACAACCTAAGAAAAAAGTTGTGTAATATATTCATTTTTTGTGCTATTGTTACAAAATTTTGACCTCAGCTGGATAACACTTGGTTCTACATTTCTGTTGCATTTTCCAGCCCATATCTGACAGCTGTGTGTTATTTGCAAGCATTTGTATCCAAAAAAACACCCAGGCGAAATTTATTTTCTTCAAGTTCAGTATGTTTAGATGACTGTTACTCAGTGGCCGGAGCACTTAGAGAGACTATGACTGTTTTGCCAAAAAATTCAAAGTGTTTTCTTTTAAATGAGACCAACTCCATGAAGATGCTGCAAAGGGTTGAAGAACAGTTTTTGATTTACTTTGGGTACGTTATTTTTTGGCGTTTTTAGGGAAATTGAACAGAGTGCAAGGGGTTAATTTACTATCAATAATCGTCCCAAGATATTTGTAGGATTGTACATATTCGGTGGTCTGGCCTTTTAGTACGGTGACTTTGTGCCTGGGAGTTTTCGTCCTAAAGTCAATAATCATGTCTTGAGTTTTTGTCATATTCAGCTGCAGGTAGGAATCCTTACACCAGTGAACAAAATCATCAACTACTGGGCCGTGACCACTCTCACCATCCTGGAGGAGACTGACAATAACTGAGTCATCAGCATACTTTATAATGTGTCTGTTGTCATGCCTGCTGCGACACATGTTTGTGTACAGGATGAAGAGTAGTGGTGACAACACACACCCCTGAGGAGAGCCAGTAGAAGAGCACTTTAGGTCAGACAGTGTACCATTGACCCTTACTCTCTGCGTCCTGTTGGTTAAGAAATCCAGAATCCAACCCACCAGATTATTGCTCAAATCAAATTGTTGCAGGAGCCTTTCAACTAAGATATGAGGTTGGATTGTATTAAAGGCGGAGGAAAAGTCCACAAATAAAAGCCTGGCATGTGTCCCATTAAAATCCAGATGTTTAAAAAGCATGTTAAACAGAGTGACATTGGCATCCTCCACTCCTCTGTGAGGCCTATAGGCAAACTGCAGAGGATCCAATGCATGCTCAGTCTGCTTTAGGACCTCACATCTGACCAGTTTTTCAAAAATTTTCATTAAAATTGAAGTCAAAGCAACTGGTCTAAAGTCGTTTACCGTTTTAGGACAGCTGGATTTTGGAACGGGAACAACCACGGCTTCTTTCCAGATCTTAGGCACATGTTGTGTCTGTAAGGACTTATTGAAAATGTAATGAAATATAGGACTCAGTTCATGTGCACAGGACTTTACCAAGCGCCCACATATATTATCAGGGCCCTGACTTTTGTTCACTTTTACAGTGCAGAACTCCCTTTTAACATCCTGCACCTCAATATTAAAGTGCTGATTGTCTTTGAGTTTCTGTTTCAAATCTTGGGTTTCTGTGCTAAAATCAAAGGAGTCAAAACGACCATAAAAACAATTAAGAGCATTAGCCAGCTCTGTGTCTGAATTAAAACCATCTAAAAACACAGCAATCAGGCGATCCCCTGTGAGCAAGCACTTGGCGACGGTGGAGAGGAAAAACTCCCTTTTAACAGGAAGAAACCTCCAGCAGAACCAGGCACAGGGAGGGGCAGTAATCTGCTGCGACTGGCTGGGGTTGTGAGGGGACAGAGAAGATGAAAAGAACAGACATGTAGAGAGCAAACAGCACGATGGGGTCTCAATCTATGGGAGAGAACAAACAGATGTTAATGACCAGCAAAAAAAAAAAATATTTCATTGAGAGTGAAGAAAGGAGTGAGGCCCAGTGCATTATTGGAGGTCCCCCGGCTGACTAAACCTATTAGCAGCATAACTAAGGGAGGGTTCAGAAACACATGATCCCTCCGTAATTGCAGGCTATATCAAAAAGGTAGGTTTTAGCCCTATTCTTAAAAACAGAGATCGAGTCTGACTCCCGAATCCAGATTGGCAGCTGGTTCCACAGGAGAGGAGCTTGATAACTGAAGGCTCTGCCTCCCATTGTACTTTTGGAGATTCTAGGTATTACAAGTAATCCTGCATTTTGGGAGCGTAGTGCTCTGTTAGGATAATACGGTAGTATCAGATCTTTTAAATAAAAAGAAGCCTGATTGTTTAGAGCTTTGTAAGTAAGAAGGCCCGTGGCTCTGAGAGAGATCCATCGCTACCAGAAATTCACGGAGCTGCCCGTCCAGCGCCTGGTGAGGGAGATCGCTCAGGACTTCAAGACCGTCCTGCGTTTCCTGAGCTTCGCCGTCATGGCTCTGCAGGAGACCAGCGAGGCCCACCTGGTGGTCTCTTCTTCACTAAGGGGGTCACCATCATGCCCAAAGACTTCCAGCTGGCCCGCCGCATCTGCGGAGAGAGAGCTTAGACTTTCTGCTGCACATTCACCAACCAACCATAATGCTCTGCACTGTGTGTCTATATATATACATTTATAGTAATATGGACATATGTTTACTAGATGTTGTTTTTTTCTTGCCTTCTGATTGTTGCTCTGAGTGTTGCTATCCCTGTGCTGTTGCAATCCTGGAATTTCCCCATTGTGGGACTAATAAAGGCTTATCTTATCTTATCTTAAAAGGATTTTAAACTTAATTATAAACTCTATGGGAAGCCAATGAAGGGAGGCCAGAACCGGAGAGATACAATCTCTTTTTCTAGTACCTGTTAAAACTCTTGCTGCAGCATTTTGGATCAGCTGAAGACTTTTTAAAGATGTTTTAGGACAGCCTGATAATAAAGAATTACAATAATCTAATCTCGAGCTAACAAACGCGTGGATCAGTTTCTCAGCATCACTCTGAGACAAGATGCTCCTAATCTTGGCAATATTATGCAAATGATAGAAGGCAGTCTTAGAAACAAATTTAATATGTGAACTGAAGGACAGATCTTGATCAAAAATAATTCCAAGGTTCCTCACAGAGCTATTAAGAGAAAGAGTAATCGCATCCAAACTGAAAGTTTGATTTGGAAAGGTATTTCTAAGGTTTATTGGACCAACAAGAATGACTTCAGTCTTATCTGTATCATGCGGTGGCTCTCGCGAGCCACCATAAGACGCCACACAGTCACCAGTGAGTTCAGTGAGTTTTATTTACGGTGAAAAAATGACAACACAAGCTGCTGGGCAGTGACACATATAAGTCTACACACATCAGGAGGCGTAAGGCTAAACAGCTCTCTTACAGGTCCACAGGAGGAGACGGTCATACACAGACAGGCAAGGTTGGTGGAGTAATGATTACACAGGCTGCTGAGGCAAAGACACACAGAGGTCTACTCACACCGGGAGGTGTAAGGCTAACAGCTCACTTACTGGTCCACGGGAAGCAACGGTCAACCTCAGGCAGACGAGGTAGGAAATAGTTCAAAGCATCCGTAGCTCTGACGGAGAAAGACTGACACTGCTGCAGGGATGCGGCCGCTAGCGTGGGTATAAGAAGTCCACCACTAACGACCGCAAATGCAGAACAGCTGCTCAGGACTTGACAGCTGAGCGGAAGCCTCCCCGAGCACTGTCACAATAAGAGCTCGGAGAGCCAGGATGACAACGCCGCTGTCAAGCCCTGACAGGAATAGCCCGAGCACGATGACAAAGCGCTCGGGTCATGACAGTAGCCCCCCCTCAACCGACGGGCTCCGAACGTCTTGTAACACCCAACCCCCCCTCCCCCCCAACCACAGGGCGAGTGAATTGAGGAACAAGCAAGGAGGGAGCCAAACAAAATCCAACAAGGCCCCAAACCAAAAGGAAAAAGAATACATCAACCGACATATCCATCAATTCCCCCCAGAACAATGACGAGAAACCAGAAAAAACAAGACAGGACTAAAAATACAAGGGATACAAAATCATACAGAGCATAAACACCTGACACTGAACGTTTTCCCACAGGGACCACAGACAACCCATCTAACTCCAAAGTACAAAACCCCACGTGGTGTAGAACTCAAAGTAAGGATCTCTTCAAACACAAACTTAAAGTGCCAAAATCATACTCCCAAACCACACCAGTACATGAAACCCAGTCAGAAATAAACCCAAACAACCTCAAACACACGGTAACTATGGAAAAAGAAACAAGAAATACATGCTAACACCCGGTAACTATGGAAAAAGAAAACAAAACAAAAGAAACACAAACAAAACAAGAAATACATGCAAACACACATGAAGCAATCTAAAATTGCTTTGACATAACTTGACTATGGATACATGAGACAACAAAAAATTGCTAAACGTAACTTGACATGACTAGACACCGTATGGGCCAAAGCAAAAAGATGATCGGCGGAGATCCAATGCCCCCCCAGGCAGAGCTCCGGCGACCTCCCTGCCTCCGATGGCCCACGGATAGTCCCACAAACACAGTACATGATCAGGCGGCCTGCCCCAGTTCCAGGCCCCCAGAAACAAGTCCTCTGGTGGCCGAACCAGGCCACCCCGTAGCAGACACAGTCTATCGGGTGACCAACCCAAGACATCGAACGCACGAAGCAGTTCCTCGGGTGGCCGACCCGCATCCCACAACCACCAGGACCGTGGAGGAATTGCATGCAGGCGCCCACCTAAAGACGACAAGACAGGAGAGCGCCAGTCTGCCAGACAAGAACCTCTAACGGCCCCCAGCTGGTGGCTCCTGAGAGGGGGACAACCAAAACCTTGGACTCCCTCGAATCCTGATTGGGTCACAGCCGCACCAGCGCTGGACCCCCACTGGACCTCGTCGGACCCCGATTGGGTCACCGCTGCACCCACGTCGGACCCCGACTGGGTCACAGCCACACCTGAGTCGGACCCTGACTGGACCTCGTCGGACCCCGATTGGGTCACCGCTGCACCCACGTTGGATCCCGACTGGGTCACAGCCACACCTGAGTCGGACCCCGACTGGACCTTGTCGGACCCCGATTGGGTCATCGCTGCATGCACGTCGGACCCCGTTGGGTCACAGCCACACCTGGGTCGGACCCCGACTGGACCTCGTCGGACCCCGATTGGGTCGCAGCCACACCTGCGTCGGACCCCGACTGGGTCACCTCGGCCCACGTGTCGGACCCCGACTGGGTCAGGACGGACCCCGATTGGGTCACCGCTGCACCCCCGTTGGACCCCAACTGGGTCACCTCAGCCCACGCGTCGGACCCCGACTGGGTCAGGACTGCACCAGCGACGACCTCCATCCCCGAACCTGGAACCCCCAGTCCCGTGACCTTGACTGGCTCCAGACCGGTAACACTGTGGAGGGGTTCAGAGAACAGGAGAGAACCGGGATCAGTTCCATCGGCAGCGCCAGAGCCCAGCGAGACAAGCTCGGGTGCAGCAGACGGCTGCCCCTCTCTCGCCTCCCCATGAGGCAGGCAAAAATGCTCTAACACACCACAAAGGTAAACAAAGAAGAGCACTTGCCTGCACTCGGGCTCTGGAGCCGTCCAGGACTTCGCTGATCCAGGTTCAGGTAGACGCTCGTTGTCGGGCTCCCACTCGGCTGCGTCGGGTTCTACAGCCGGCCTGATGGTTTCTGCAGCTGGATCCTCTCGCGCCGATGTCCACACTGATAACCCGCACGGCGTGGGGGCAGGGGACCCTCGACCCGCTGGCTCGGGCTGCATCTCTATGGAGACCTGGGGACGCTTACTCGTCAACTCTGGCTCCTCACCGCAGTCCGTTCTCCTCTTCTGTCCAAAACAAGGCTGCAGGGCCAGGATATCTCCCAGAGCCGCAGGCCTCCCCCTCGTTCGACGGCGTGGAACTAACGCCAAGGACGGCTCAGCAGGAGGAGACACAGAGGCAGCAGGTTTAGTACAAATGACTACAGCTGGAGAAGGAAACTCAGGGAGCTGCGAACCCCGAGCTTCACCCCCAGGAGTCAGACAAGACAGATCACTATGATAAATAGGAAAGTGAAATTGAACTTGCCTGTCTCCCGGAGGGAGGATGGTGCCAACTGTAGAGGACGTTGCTCCTTCCCTCGCTCGCTGGGTGGTAGGAAAGGACCCATGGACGGAGCTCGCCGGCGCAGGACTCTGGTCACTCTCAGCAGCTGGAGAGAGCGTCAAGAACGAGGGAGCGACAGCCGCAGCAGGCCGAGCACAGCATGCTGACCATACAGCAGGGGGTGGTGGCCCGAACAAAGGGACTGCAGGAATTCCCTCCTGAGATGACGCCAAAGAGACAGCTGACTGGTTGAGTGGGTCATTCCGGCGGCCCGGAACTGGATCCGGAGCAGGAGCTTGCTGAAGATGCGCCCGGCCGTGGCGCCGACGCCTTCGCCGGCCCCCAGATGGTGCGAACCTCCGAAACGGACCGAGGACAGGATCGGGATCCGTAGGCAAAGACCAGGAGTGCCTCTTCTCCTGCTTCATGCCGCGTTCCTCTTCCAGCATCAGGAATATTTCGCGTTGCGCGGCGATATCTTCCCTCCTCGCGTCGACTTCCGGGTGGTCGGCGTAGCGGGGAGAGAGATGACAAAGAACATCTTCAGCAGCGTCCAGGTACCAGTGTACGCCGTGATCGTAATCCAGCAGGGAAGCGGAGATGAGCATCTCATCCACGACTTCCAGAACGCCTGTCAGCTCGTGGCTCGGACTCCAAACGCGGCCCCTCCGCGACGGCATTCCTCACATACACAGTACCCAGACAGGAAAAAGCAAATGTCCAAAAAACTCGAACTCACTGGTGAATTGCGTCTCGGGTTGGCATCACCGTAAACGCCGTTTTGGCAGCAGTGTACTGTCATGCGGTGGCTCTCGCGAGCCACCATAAGACGCCACACAGTCACCAGTGAGTTCAGTGTGTTGTTATTTTTCACCGTAAATAAAACTCACTGAACTCACTGGTGACTGTGTGACGTCTTATGGTGGCTTGCGAGAGCCACCGCATGACAATCTGAATTTAATAGCAGGAAATTACAAGTCATCCAAGCTTTGATTTCCTTAAGACAGGCTTCTAACTTGGCTAATTGATTACTATCATCTGGCTTCATTGACAGGTATAATTGTGTGTCATCAGCATAACAATGAAAATGTATACAGTGCTTTCTAATAATGTTGCCTAACGGAAGCTTATATAAACTAAAAAGAGTAGGGCCTAGCACAGATCCCTGTGGAACTCCATGACTAAGCTTTGAGTTGAAAGAAAACTCATTATTTACATGAACAAACTGGAACCTATCAGATAAATAAGATCTAAACCACTGCAACGAAGTTCCATTAAGTCCAACATAGTGTTCTAATCTATCAAGTAGAATATTATGATCGATAGTATCAAAAGCTGCACTAAGGTGTAAAAGGACAAGTACAGAAACCAGTCCATTATCAGATGCGATGAGGAGGTCGTTAGTGACCTTCGCTAAGGCTGTTTCAGTACTATGATGGATTCTAAACCCAGATTGAAACTCTTCAAGTAAACCATTTCCCTGCAGATGGTCAAATAATTGCGTAGCAACAACTCTTTCTAAGATTTTTGAAATGAAAGGGAGATTAGAGATTGGTCTATTGTTAGCTAAAGCTCCTGGATCTAGCGTTGGCTTTTTGAGTAAGGGTTTAATTACAGCTGTTTTAAAAGCCGGCAGTACATGGCCTAAAGTTAATGAAGAATTGATTATATGAAGAATAAAGCTACCAATAAGTGGGAAGACTTCTTTAAATAACCTGGTAGGAATAGGGTCTAAAAGACAAGTTGAAGGTTTGGATGAGGAAACTATTTTGTCTAACTCACAAAGGTTGATTGGAGTAAACTCATCAAGACAGACATCAAGGAGTTGTGGTAGTTACTGTATTTAAGTTAACTGTGGGAAGAATCTGATTGATTTTATCTCTGATGGATGAAATTTTATTATTGAAAAAGTTCATAAAGTCCTGACTAGTAAGCTCTAAGGGAATGCTAGGATTGACAGAGTCCTGACTCTTTGTCAACCTGGCTACAGTGCTGAAAAGAAACCTGGGATTATTCTTGTTCTCTTCTATTAATGCAGAATAATAACTCGTTCTAACTTTTCGAAGAGATTTTTTTATAAATTAAAAGATGATTTCTCCAAGCTAAATAGATTTCATCTAAATTAGTGGAGTGCCATTTTCTTTCTAATTGACGAGTCTTCTGTTTTAAGCTACGAGTTTCTGTGTTGAACCAAGGAGTTAGAAATCTCTGATTAGACTTTTTCTTTTTTAAGGGGGCCACCAAGTCTAGAGTCTGATGCAGAGAAGCTGTAACACTATCTACCATGCTATCAATTACAGAAAGAGCAAGCTCTCTATAGCTTATTTCTGTTGTGTTAACACATGGCATAGAGGAAACAATCTGCATAAATTTGGTAACAGCATCATCTGAGAGGCATCTACTGTAATAATATTTTTCTTTAGGAGCCAAATAGTCAGAAATAGTAAAATCAAAGGTTAACAGACAATGGTCTGACAGTGCAGGGTTATGAGGGGACACTACCAGATTTTCTATTTCTATGCCATATGTCAGAACAAGGTCCAACGTATGGTGGAGGTAATGAGTAGAATTTCCTACTTTCTGAGAAAACCCAATCGAGTCTAATATTGAATTAAATGCCACATTAAGGCAGTCACTATCTACATCCACATGTATATTAAAGTCCCCTACTATAATTATTCTATCAGATTTCAGCACTAAATCAGCTAAGAAATCAGCACATTCAGATAAAAATTCTGAGTAGGTTGATGGGGGACAATAAACTATGGCAAATAAAATTGGGTTTAACCTAAAATTGCTGAAGTGCCCAATACTGAGGACCAGGCCCTCAAAGGAATTATAACATGTTTTTTGCTTTACATTAACTAGTAATTTGGAATGGTAAATTGTTGCTACTCCTCTTCCACGACCAGAACTTCTGAGATTTTGACAGTTTAAATAACCAGAGGGAATTGATTCATTTAAACCAACATAATCCTCTTGCCCTAACCAAGTCTCTGTAAGGGATATTAAATCAATCTGATGATCAATTAACAGATCATGGACTAACAGAGACTTGGGAGTTAGAGACCTAATATTTAACAAACCGCATTTAATTTTTAAATTATGAGGAGGAACAGAGGCCAAATCATTCAATTTAGAGGCTTTATGTTTAATTTGAGTTTTACCAATTTTTTGCTTAATCACTTTGGGATGCTTATATATTATATTTTTATTTACTTTGGAGGGAACAGACAATGATTCTCTGAAGGGGAAGACAGGGGCTAAGTTGAGGGGTGGCGGATGAAGAGGAGCTGCAGAGAGGCGTGTTAGACTGCAACTCTGCTTCCTGGTCCCAACTCTGAGTAGTCAAGGTTTTGGAAATTTGGATAAAAAAGATGCCAGATTGTTAGATAAATGAGACGCACCATCCAAAGTGGGATGAACGCTGTCTCGTCTCATAAGACCAGGTTTTCCCCAAAAAGAGCTCCAATTGTCAATGTAGCCCACATCAGTTGCAGGACACCACACAGACAGCCAGCGGTTGAAGGATGACGAGCGGCTAAACATGTCATCACTGGTCAGATTGGGGAGGGGCCCAGAGAATACTACAGTGGCAGGCATTGTTTTGGCAAAGTCACACACCGATTCTACATTAAGTTTCGTGACTTCTGACTGCCGGAGACGGATGTCATTAATGCCAGCGGTTAGTCAGTTAGTCAGTTACTCATGGGATAGCCTCAGCTCAACAGCTCACGGTAGCTCTCTGGTTCTCCTGCCTAGCCTCTGTGTTCTCACCTTCCTGAAGACTCCAACGTAAGCGTGTAACAATCATCACCAGTTATTTCCTACGTGGATATTCTCTTGTGCCTCTTCTTAGTGGTTCTGTTACCACTGTGAAAGATTTCCTTATTTTATCAATTAATATTACACTGTGTCCCTGTTATTATGCTTCTAGACATAGTATATCATGTTTCTTCTATAGACACAGAGACTCTGGCCTTATCAAGGTCAGTTCCGGGACACAGCTAGGCTCCGTACTCCCGCAGAACGTTCTCATATTACCTTTGTTCCAAGGTATGAAATTTGCCCACACCATTTTGACTGAGAACATTTCTGCTTAACTGCATGAAATCTTGTTGATGAAGAATAAATGCCCAGAAAGGGCATCTTTGACTCTGTACCATATTTATTAACCAGATCAACAAGGAACACTTATTAATATAAAAAAAATCCACAACCATTGATGGCATGGATGCCTCCTGGACGCCTCCCACTTGAGGTGTTTCGGGCACATCCAACGGGGAGGAGACCCCGGGGCAGACCCAGGACATGCTGGAGAGACTACGTCTCCCAGCTGGCCTGGGAACTTGTTAGTATCCTCTCTGAAGAGCTAGAGCAGGTGGCTGGGGAGAGGGAAGTTTGGGCTTTTCTGCTTGAGCTGCTGCCTCCGCGACCCGGACCTCCAGAACAGTGGTAGAAAATGGATGGATAGATGAAAAATCCATGACTCCCTCTGCCTGTGCCCTCCTGGAAAATGCAAGTAAGGAGTAAGCATTGTATATTTGACAACCCTGTCATTGTAGGAAATTCCCTGGGCCCGGGGTATCTACATACTCACGTCTTGTCTTTTCCTCCCCCTGTAGGTCAGATCTCTTCAAGAACCACCACTTACTGTTTTAATAGAACCTTGCATCTCTATGTCTGTGGGTCTGTTCTGGTATCTGCCATTGCGTTCTGGTACTAAACCATGTCAGTTTTAACTAATTACTTTAGTAACTAGTCACTAATTACTTTAATCATGCAGTAATTGGTAACTGTAGTTTCCCCACATTGCTCACGATGACCTCCAATGTCCTCCCAAGAATGTTCGTTCAGACTATCTGACGCCATGTGTGTAGTTCTGTGTGAGCAGTCCTATTGTGTATAGCATGTGTCTGGCTGTTGTGAATAACAGGATATGCCTGTTATGCACTTCAGCTGAATTCCAGCAACAGTTATGTTTGAGAGAGAGAGAGGGAGAGAGAGAGGGGTGGGATGTTAGTCAGATGTGGGAATTGCTGCCAACTTTCCACCAAGTTTATCAGATTTAGGCTGTTAGATTGTGACACAGGAAAATCCCACCCAGAGACCGTGAGATAATCAGAACCACTCTCCTGCCCTCTTTGATTATTTCTGAGTTCCTCCTGAGAGCTGAAAACATCCACGAGTAAGTCTGGAGAATTCTCAAGAGTAGAATGTTTGTAGAAAATGATGGAACATTGGTGGTTCATGACTAAATGAGAACCATCTGTACTGGTGAATACTTCTGATGAACTCAGTGAGTTGAACTTTCAAAACAAATGCCAGCTTTGTGTGTGCAGATTGGACTGTGGAGGAAAAGTCTGACAGTTGCAGCAGCAGCTCTTACAGTCAGCTTCAGCAGTGAGCAGATAGAGACTCCTCAGGGATCAACGATGTGTGGTGTGGCCCTTCATCTTTCTTCTGCAGATATATCTCCATACGGGGCTTTACAGTTCTACTTCTGCTCCAAGCCAAGTCTATTCTCAGCAGTCTCACCAACAGAGATGGTTATAGATCACTATTAGGATGGCCCAGTGAGAAACTTGTTTTTTCCCCCCTCCTTAACAACCAGTTTGTTTAAACCCCTGTGTGACTGGGGCCTTGTTCTCATGTACACAGCTATTTTTAACCAGGCCATCAATGAAGGAGTAGCTCATTCCATCCTGATGAAATCACTCAAACAGTGCTTGGAACTCCTTATTGTTGGCTTTGACTATGACTTTGAGCACAGCCCAGATGCAGACCCACACTGTGCATGAATTTGCAGAACATTGGTGCAATTGCCTCAGAAGAGAAATTACTTCTGTGCATTCATACATGCCCAGATCTTCTGACCTTTCGACCTTGAGCCCAGCTTGGATGCAGACCCACCTGAGGATCACCGTCAGTGAAGTGTAGCGCCTTTCATCTTGACCAGAATGAGCTAAAAATGGGAAATGCTGTAGTTTGCCATGTATCACATTACTGTGGTAATGCTGAAACTATATTAAAACATTTAGAACACAAGAAAATGTATAAACAAACATAATGTCACAAAAACAACACAAAATTCCGGACAAAATAAAAAAAACAAAAAAACAGATTAAAGACAAAGCTACAAATAAAAACAGGAATATTTGTATTGGTGCCGGTTTGTGTGTGTGGTTTGACCACACACACACTCAATCAACTCATTATTCTCTTGCACGCAAGCAGACGCTCTGTAATTGTAGTGGACCCAGGTGAGCGTGCACCATCTTGGTCTGTTTTACTTTTTGCAACGTGCTCTTGTGATATGCGTGCCGTGGGACACCCTGTAAAGACTGATACACAGGTTTAGAATATTCAGGCACCCAGTAACATAATCAAAGTAGCTTTATTTATATGTGATAAAATGACAACAAAGCACAATACTAACATAAGAATCTAACCGTTAAAAAAGTATTACTTGATAGTATAGTTAATACTTGAAGAGTAGAAAATTACTTGCACAAAAATACTTTGTTACTGCATGTTTTCTGAGGATACTGCAATGTGTCATAAGGTGGTTGCATAAGTCTGCACATCCATAAATTTAACAAACCAGATGCATGCATACATTTATATATACATTTGAAAACCTGACAGTTTTAAAATAAAGAAAAAAAATAGTAAATGATTCCATATGTGAAAGGTTTGACGATGAATAATTATGAATCTTATTTCAGAAATATATTTGTGTTAACATGTTTTTTTTTTTATTAATAAGCCACATTTTATTTAATGGGTCAACCTCGCATTCAATTATGTTTTTGATAGCTTCATTTTTTGCATTAATTGCCGAAATTTGGCCAGTTATCCCTGCCACTGTCCTTAAGTGTCGTCAGCCTGGAAAATGCTATATGCATTGTGGACAGACAGAGTACAAGAACTAAAATGATCATAAGGACACCCAGAACTGTGGCGGCGATGTTGAGGCCTCGAGCGGTTGAGCCATAACTTCGTGCACCAGCCATGTCTCCAACCAGTTTCCGGTCTCTTGCCTGGATGGATGAATTGGTCGTTAATACATTCATGACCATCTCCAATCTGATGAAATTTTAAAAATTGTGATGCTCTGAGAAGTTATTAAGATTCAGGTGATGTAGTCAAGACCAAGATGAGATGTCAACACCAAGACTTTCATCCAGTGGGCGATTTTGTTATTTTTTAACAAGGGGGATGGGAGGTATTCACCATTTCTGCATAAGGTACAAGTTTAAATTTATAAGTTACATACAAATTTTCAAGAAAAAAGGTACAAAGATATGATAAAAATGCCAATTTAAAAATTAAAAAAAAGTTTCAACTTACAATTGAATTGCACAGAATAAAAATTTAACCAGCATCCAGATGAGAGTTGAAAATTCATGAAAGAAAGGTACAAATTTATGAGAAAAAGTCACAAATGTTTAAGAAAAAAGTTGCACATTTATGAGAAGCCACAAGTTTGGGTTTTTTTGGAAAATATTCACAAATCTGGTTCCAAGGTTGTCATAGCCAGGAGCGGTACTGGGGTTAAGCTCCCAGTGCTCATAAAATGCTCCTTACTGCGTGCGTCTCGAAAAGCCTCTGACAACTAAGTCCAACTCCTAGCCTGCCCGTGTGGTTTAGTCTCTCAGCCCGGCGGAACTGCTTTTACTAATAGGAGAAGGGGCGAGGGCGGATCTCTGGCGCCTTAAAACCAGATGCTTCGGGTAGATGGTGGCTCGTCAACCTGGGAAGGTAGCCCATCTAGGGGAAGGTAAACCCCGATTTCAAACCTCTGCTGCCTTGCAGCACACCCAGTCACGGGAAAGGCTTCGGGAGTCAACCCTGAGGAAAAATCTGGAGTCGGAGCCCCTAAGGCAGTTCTCTGTTGTGCTCAACATCGTTCTGGCAGCTCCTGCGACGGCGCTGGTGCCAAACTATAGCAGCCCTGCTGTTCCTTTGGATTCATCAGTGACGTGGAGAGGGGGGACATGCTGCATGGGTAACATCTTGTCCTCCGTATCTTCCTGCCCAGGCTTGAATCCTACCAACGCCCAACGCTGGAAGGTAGAACACCAGTGCGCATCGGCCTGTTCAGCCACAGGCGGTGCTGTTCCAGCAGAGTAGACGTTTAGGATTCTCTTCCATGGTCATCATAGACCGACGGAGGCCGACGACGATTCACAAATCTATGAAAAAATTGCAGAATTAAGATAAAAAAAAATACCATATTTACAAGAAAATTGCAAATGCAAATTTCTGATAAGTTTGCAAATTTGAAGAAAAAAGTTGCATTTTCATGAGAAAAAAGTGACAAATGTCTGATTTAAAAAAAAAATTGAAAATTTAAAAGACAAAATGTGCAGATTTATGAGAAAGTCAGAATATTTTAGCAAATCTACAAGAAAAAAATATCAGATTTCAAGGAAGAAATAGTAAATTTACAAGAAAACTGTAAATGCAGATTTTTGAGAAAAAAGTTGCAAACTTTTATGAGAAAAAAGTCAAATTTATGAGGAAAAAATTGAAAATTTAAAGGAAAATGTGAAAATTTACAGGAAAAATGTACAAATTTATGAGAAAGACAAATTTTTGAGAAAACACCTGGAAATCTATGAGAAAAATGTTGCAAATTTCAAGAAAAAAATAGCAACTTTACAAGAAAATTGTAAATGCAAATTTTTGAGGAAAAATTGCACTTTTCAATGTGAAAAAAGTCACAAATTTCTGAGAAAAGTTGAAAATTTACAGGAAAATTTGAAAACTGTTATGATCTCCGTGCGCTTTTTACGCAGCGCACGGAGAGGGAGGATGAAATGATGGATTTACGTGCAGGGTTACACCACAACACATTTATTAAAGTGATAACAGACTGTCCCATGAAAGTGAAGACGTACAAAAACACGAAGGCACACTACAGTTGGCGTTCGGGGGTCAGCATCGCCCCACGAACGCAGGGGAAGAGAAGTGTTAACCACGTTGGCGTCCCAGAGCCGGAATCGCTGAGTGGACGCCGGAGAACCTCCGCTTGACGTGGAGTGGCAAACACGCCGTAGCACTCAGTACACACACGATGATGAACACAGCACAATGGTCCAGCAGTGCTTGACTGGCAAAGGCCACCTAAGTACAAGCACTGCTGGACAGCAGATTGGGTGCACCTGGGCGAGGCGCAGGAAAGACAATAACCAAATGGAATCAGCTGGCTGTCAAGATGGGGGGGGGGTGGCGTGGTCGGACCGGTGACTGTTAGATAACACCCACACAAATGTGGGTCAAGGAGGCTGCCAAACAGCTGCCGGCCAGAGCAGTGACTACAGGTACGGAAAAGAAAAGGAACAGGACATGAAAACAACAAGAACTCAAAGGAGAACACAATACATAAATCACCCGACACCTGAGCCACAGAGAACGGTCAGAACCGAGCCAGCAGGACAACACTGGCTCAGTTCATGACAAAAATTTACAAAAAAAAAAGAAAAAAAACCCAGCAAATTTCTGAGAAAAAAAAAAAGTGCAATATTTTATGAGGGAAAATTTGCAAATTTTTGAGGAACAAAAGTGCAAATTTATGAGAAAAACTCATTTTTTTAAAGGAAAAAGTCACAAAACTGAGAAAAAGTCATAAAACTATGAGAGAAAAAGTTTTTTTTTTTTTTTTTAGAAAATACCTCCAAATCTATTGGAGAAAAAAATTGCAAATTCAATGGAAAAAATAGCAAATTTACTTAAATTGTAAATGCAAATTTTTTGAGGGATAAAAGCTGAAAATTTACAAGAAAAAATTAGCAAATTTATGAGGAAAAAGGTCACATATTTTTGAGTGGAAAAAAGTTGCAAATCTACAATAAATCTACACTCTACCGGAGTGGTGGCTCAGTTGGTAGAGCATCCGCCCCACACCCGGCAGGCAGGGGTTCAAATCCCAGCCGGGTCATGCCGAAGACCATATAAAAGTGGAACTTCTTGCCATCCAGCTTGGTGCTCAGCAATAATGGAATGGAGGAAGGAAATCTGTGGCGGCGCCTTGCATGGCAGCGGCCCTCTGATTCTGCACTGGGGTGTGTGTGATTGACACTGTAGATAGGTAAAGCACAATCTCGTTCTTCTGTACATGATTGGTTGTACGGTTGAATGACAATAAGGGTGATTTTTAATTTGAAGGGGTTTTTTTTATTGGTCAGTAGTCTTGGTCTTTCTACACGCCAGTCTCAGTCTGGTCTCGACTACAACACCATTAGAGTCTTATTTGGAGCAAACATCATTACTGTCTGTCTACATGTTAACTGACTGGGCCAATACAGCACAAGTAAAATTTTTAACTATCTAAATCAATAAAAAACTGAAAGCTCACGCTAAAGTAACTGAGGAGGATTCACCATAAACGCACCTTCACTGAAAATGCAAGAGCCACAAGTCCAAGACAGAAGGGGTTCATATGGATCAGGTTGAAGATGGACCAGACGATGTAGTCCTTGGGGGGAGTCTGGGTGATGGTCACTGTGGTGTGCTGAACTGGGGCCATTCCTGGCTGTTGAGGGAATCCTGTATGTGTGCTGTCCACAAGTGGAACAAACTGAGGTGGGTGAGCTGGATTCATCGCTGTCATTGCTCTCAGTTCAGCTGCAGTCTGGAACGGAAAACATGCAGAAGATCTCAAAACTAGACCCTCACCACCTCCACTCTTTCAGGGAGTGTCCTTTAGTCAGAGATCTAGAGAACCAGTTTTCAGAGAAATCTAGGAGAAACTGGTTCTGACTCCCAATGGGAATCTTAGCATCTTCAACTCTGCCGGCTCCATCTCCTGTTTTTTTTTTGTCAGCGCCACTGTCTCCAAACCTTACATCATAGCAGGTCTCATTACTGTCTTGTAAATTTTCCCTTTCACTCTAGCTGCTATCCTTCTGTCACAGATCACTCCAACACTTGTCTCCACCTCTCTCGGGCACTGTCCATTGCTTTGGATGATTGACCCCAGGTATTTAAACTCATCTACCTTCAGTACCTTCATCTTTTCGATATGCCTGCAAAACACAGGCACTCGAAGCAGAGCTACTAAAAAGAATTCTTGCAACAGAGATGAGATGCGACAGGAAGATTCTGGGTATCTCATACATCAATCACTAAACATATGAAGAGATTACACAACAATAACACCTAAAATGATTGGACCTTATGAAAATATCCTGACAGTGGTCAAGAAAAAGTTACAATGGTGTGGTCATGTGCAAACCCCAATTCCAATGAAGTTGGGACATTGTGTACTGTATAATGTAAATAAAAACAGAATACAATGATTTAAAAATCCTTTTCAACCTATATTCAATTGAATACACCACAAAGACATGATATTTAATGTTCAAACTGATAAACTTTATTATTTTGTTGCAAATATTTGCTCATTTTGAATTTGATGCCTGCAACACTTTCCAGAAAAGCTGGGACAGGGAAAACAAAAGACTGGGAAAGTTGAGGGATGCTCAACAAACACCTTTCTGGAACATTCCACAGGTGAACAGGCTAATTGGAAACAGGTGAGTGTCATGACTGGGTACAAAAGGACCATGCTCGAAAGGCTCAGTCGTTCACAAGCAAGGATAAGATAAGATAAGATAAGCCTTTATTAGTCCCACAATGGGGAAATTCCAGGATTGCAACAGCACAGGGATAGCAACACTCAGAGCAACAATCAGAAGGCAAGAGAAAAACAAGAGCAGCGAGTATACATATGTACATATAAATATAAATATATATATATAGACACACAGTGCGGAGCATTGTTGCTAGATGGAATAAATATATAAACACACACAGGGGTGGGGAGAGGTTCACGACTTTGTGAACAACTGTGTGGGCAAATAGTCCAACAGTTTAAGAACAATATTTTTCACCAATGTACAGTTGCAAGGAATTTCGGGATTTAATCATCTACAGTTAGGCCCAGAAATATTTGGACAGTGACACAATCTTCATGATTTGGGCTCTGCATGCCACCACATTGGTTTTGAAATGAAACAACTACAACGGAATTGAAGTGCAGACTTTAAGGTTTAATTCAAGGGGTTGAACAAAAATATATGATTAAACATGTAGGAATTGTAGCTATTTTTATACAAACGTTTCTCATTTCAGGGGCTCAAAAGTAATTGGACAAATAAACATAACCCTAAGTAAAATGTTACTTTTCAATATTTTGTTGAGAATCCTTTGCAGGCAATGACTGCCTGAAGTCTGGAACCCATGGACATCACCAAACGCTGGGTTTCGTCCTTTGTGATGCTTTGCCAGGCCTTTACTGCTGCTGTCTTCAGTTGTTGCTTGTTTGTGGGTCTTTCTGCCTTAATTTTTGTCTTGAGCAAGTGAAATGTATGCTCGATTGGGTTGAGATCTGGTGATTGACTCGGCCATTGCAGAATATTCCACTTCGTTGCTTTAAAAAACTCCTGGGTTGCTTTTGCAGTGTGTTTTGGATCATTGGTGAAGCGCCGTCCAATCAGCTTTGCTGCATTTGGCTGAATCTGAGCAGAAAGTATATCCCTATACACTTCAGAATTCATCCGGTTGCTTCTGTCTTTTGTCACATTATCAATAAACACAAGTGACCCAGTGCCATTGGAAGCCATGCATGCCCATGCCATCACACTGCCTCCACAATGTTTTACAGAAGATGTAGTGCTTTGGATCATGAGCTGTTCCAATTCTTCTCCAAACTTTCTTCTTCCCATCATTCTGGTACAGGTTGATCTTAGTCTCATCTGTCCAAAGAATGCTGTTCCAGAACTGGGCTGGCTTCTTCAGGTGTTTTTTGGCAAAGTCAATTATAGTGCAGCGGTTAATTGCATATTTCATAAGAATCCTTCAAATGGTGACACAAGCATGAAATTCTCCACAAATATGCTTTAATGTCCTCTCTTTCAGAAAAGGGTCCTGGCCACGCCAAAAATTCAAGATGGCCGCCATTTTCCAAGATGGCTGCCAGAATGTGACAATTTTTTGTTATTTTTCCTCTTTTCTTAATTTAATTTTCCAAGTGAACCATGTTTATGCTCTTATATACTAATTTTACAGATTTTGTTGTCTCTGATATAAATTTAAGAAGGTTAGCCTTCAATGTGGTGCCCAAAATGGCTGCTACTCCTTGAAAATTATGATTTATCCATCGTAAATTGAGCATATTTAACACACACATGTAATCGTTTCTGGATGTGGATCTTGGTTGGTGTGGTGCAGATCCCATTCAACCGTTTTTATAAACTACAGTTGTGACTGTGATTGCAATTAAAAAAAAACAAGAGTGATTGTCAGCACACAACCAGGGCACACTGGTGTCAATCACTGCTGTGTAACTCGGCATGGGGTTCAGTGTCAACTGATCTAGCTTTACTAACACTGCAGTATTAGACTAGTTGTAGTAGTATATGCATAGTTTAGTGTCCCAAATGCTTTCTAACAGCCCCATATCATGTAGCTACTAAACTGTAGTTTTTTAGTTATTAGATACTAGTTAGAGAGTCGCACCTGAATTGACAGGATGTGCCAGCGCGGGAGAGCCGAGCCAAGGGTAAGGGGGTATGCATGTCTCGCCAAATGTTCATGTACTTACCCGGATGGTGTACAGATCACACGGGACTTAAATGGCACTGGATGAATGATCGGGCTAGGTGTAGGGCAACCGAACCTAGTTGAATCCCATACAGTAATGTGTGCACAATTTGATTAGGGTGGTAAAAGGATAGCCCCTCGGCCTTAATCAAGACACATCATGGCAGAAGCGAATGTGATATCTGCCAATCGGAAAACAAATTGGAGCTTGTGTTGCCTTTGCCAGAAGGACAAAATAGGTGAGGGCCTGACATCCACTCCAAGTCATCATTCCCCAGAACATGATGGATACAAAATGCTGGCAAGGAACATTCCCATGTTCAGCGAAATCAATGACATGCCATTGAGAATAGATCCAACGAGGCTGGATGAAGGTGATGGCATAGAAGCCACACTCAGGAAAAATATGGCAAAATACCATGTGAGCTGTCGCTTGTTGTTCAACAACACTAAATTGCAACGGGCACAAAAGCGCCATTCCAGTAGTCAAACCAGTGAAACTGAGACAGGAGCTTGTCAGTCAAAACTGCGGCGAAAAAGTCATGACAGTCAGACATGCATTTTCTGTGAAAAAGTGGCACCTGCATCAGACCTCAGAGAGGCCAGTACAACGGGCCTAGACAAGAGGCTGCGCGACATTGCAGAGATGCTTGGTGATGGTAAGCTTCTTGCAAGATTGACTGGTGGTGATGTCATTGCACAGGAGTTCAAGTACCATAATGTTTGCCTTCGGGCTCTCTACAACAGGGAAAGGGCGCACCTGAGGAACCTTGAGAAACGTGACACTAAGTCACAACCAGATGTGTATCCAATGGTGATCTCAGAATTGGTTGCATACCTTGTTGAAAGCAACCTATGTTCAGAAGGACCAGTTACATTTCGCATGCCAGATATCTGCCACATGTACCAAAAGCGTCTGGAACAGCTGGGGGTGGACTCACCAAATGTGAATTCCACTAGACTGAAAGAAAAGCTATGGCTGAAATTCCAGGACTTGAGGCTCACAGATCTGGCGCAGATCATAGAGAAGTGATACTTACATTTCAGGAAGATGTAGGCAAAGCGCTTGCTCAATCCACAGATCTTTCAGATGCACTTATCATTGCTAAAGCAGCAAAGATCCTCAGAAGATGTATACTTGACCACAAGTCTAGATTTGAAGGTACATTTTCTCAGGGTTGTGTGCAAAATGCTATACCTCCCTTCTGCTTCAATTTGTGGGGATGGTTGAGCATGGTGCTGACATAAAATCACAGCTGAGATTCGGGGCATCAAAGTCAGACCAGGCAATTGCTCAGCTCATGCAATTCAACTGCTACACCCGCTACAAGGAAGGAGCAGCAACTCACAGGCATTCTAAAGACAGAGAGACCCCATTTCCCGTGTACATGGGCTCTCTGTTTATGCCAAAACCAGAAAGAGGAATCTGGTTGAGATGTTGTTCGATCATGGTCTCAGTATCTCTTATGACAGAGTGCTGGAGATCTCTGCTCAACTTGGAGATGCAACAGTCAGCAAGTATGTTGAGGAGGGTGTGGTTTGTCCTCCAGTGCTGCGGAAAGGGTTGTTCACTACTGCAGTGATGGATAACATTGATCACAATCCCTCTGCAACAACTGCAACTACCTCCTTTCATGGCACAAGCATCTCTCTGTTCCAACATCCCACAAAGGATAATAGTGGACAGGAACGAGGGCAACTCAGGTTTGGGCCTGAGAAAGTAAAGTCAGTTCCTGAACTTCCTGATACATTCACAAATATCTCTCCAGCTTCCTTCCGGACAACAAATCCTGTTCCACCAGGTACTGCAATGCCAAAACCACCCACAGATATTCTGGGGCCACAACTAGCACTAGAGTACCAGTGGCTGGACAAGGTCTCAGTGACACAAGAAGTTGATGATGCATTGAACCTAACATGGTCAGCACATCATGCTTCAATGAAGAGAAGCCCTGAATTTGAAGTTACCATTACTTCTTTGCTTCCTCTCCTGCGGGATCCAGCTCATTCAGTTGCTACAGTCAAACATGTAATGAACAAAGTAAAAGATGTTGTTGATTTCCTCAACCCTGGCCAGGTACCTGTCATCACAGCTGACCAGCCAATCTACGCCATAGCAAAGCAGGTGCAGTGGCAGTGGCCAGGTCAGTATGGTGAGGACAAGTACCTGGTCATGTTTGGTGGTCTGCACATTGAGATGGCAGCACTGAAGTCGCTGGGTACTATCCTCCAAGCCAGTGGATGGACAGGAGCTCTAGTTGAAGCTGGTGTGGCTTCATCTGGCACTGCAGAGTCCTTCCTGTCAGCTGCAAGTGTTACCAGGACGCGACAGATGCACCAAGTGACAGCCTCCAGCTTGTACAAACTCTTGAAAGCTGCATATGATGAGTACTGTACTGAGCAGGAAAATCAAGATGAAGAGGCACTGGACTTTGAGAAGTGGTGTGACTCCCGAAAACAGGATAGTCCACAGTTTCACTTCTGGCACATGGTACTATCCATGGAGCTTGTTGTCTTTCTGCTGATTAGATCTTTCCGCGAGGGAAATTTTGCTCTCTACTGCCAGGCACTACATGAACTGATACCCTGTTTCTTTGCCAACAACAATACAAACTATGCTCGTTGGCTGCCCATCCACCTCAGGGACATGCTTATGCTAGAGATTTCACACACAGAGTTAGACAAAGAGTTTAAAGCTGGCAACTTTGTGGTGCACAAGACCCGTCGTCCTTTCTCAGCAATGGCTCTAGATCAAGCCCATGAGCAGACCAATGCTATCATCAAGGCTGATGGTGGAGCCATTGGGTTGACAGAAGATCCATCTGCACTCAGGCGATGGATGTTAGCTGGCCCAGAGGTCAGTCGCTTGTTATCTGTTTATGACACAGAGGCCCAATGCAAAGAAATTCCCGAGCAAGCAACACACCATGAGCAAAACCCACAGGCACAGAAGACTTTTCTGGACAAGGTCAACAAGCTTTCTGCAGCCTTGCAAAACCTAGGCAGTCCTTTTCAGGAAGAAAGTTCTGACATGTATTCCATTGACACCAAGGATATTGCCCACCCCAACACAGCAGAGCTTCTCAAGACACACATGAACAGAGGCCATGCCAAGTTCCAGGAGTTCTCAGATGCTCTGGCAAGCCGCCCTGCCTCCATGTATGAACCCATCAAGAAGAATGTGACCGACTTCTTCCAACAAGAATCGGCTAGTCCTGTACAGTCAAAGCAAAGGCTATTGAAAGAAGACTGTCAGTTATTCTCCTGACAGTCTCTCTCTCTTGTGAGAAACAGTTCATGATCACAATCCCATGATTTAAAGTTCATTTAAATGAAAAAAGCATGTTTATTTCAACAGATATATGGTCTCGGTGTGAGATTGCCAGATACTGATGGCGGCCATCTTGAAAAAAGGTCGCCATCTTGAATTTTCACGTGGCCAGGACGCTAATCTGAAAGAGTATATCCAGGAGGGTATCTGTGCAAAATTTCATGCTTGTGTCACCATTTGAAGGATTTTTTTAGTTATCTGCTCCACTATTATGGCCTTTCTATTTTTGAGGCTGATTCATGGTTTGCACCTTGTGGTGAATCCTTTGTATTTACTCTCATGAAGTCTTCTCTTTATGGTAGACTTAGATACTGATATACCTACTTCCTGGAGAGTGTTCTTCACTTGAGTGGATGTTGTGAAGGGGTTGTTCTTCACAGGAAAGGATTCTGTGATCATCCACCACTGTTGTCTTCCGTGGACGTCCAGGCCTTTTTGAGTTCCCAAGCTCACCAGTGCACTCTTTTTTTCTCAGAATGTACCAAACTGTTGATTTGGCCACTCCTAACATTTCTGCTATCTCTCTGATGGATTTCTTCTTTTTTTTTCAGCCTCAGGATGGTCTGTTTCACCTCCATTGAGAGCTCCTTTGACCGCATGTTGTGTGTTCAAAGCAACAGCTTCCAAATGCAAACGCCACACCTGGAATCAACTCCAGACCTCTTAACTGCTTAATTGATGACAGGTTAACGAGAGAAGAGCCCATGCAGTCTTGTTATTTTTTTTTTTTGCAGCCTTCTGAGTCAATTGTCCAATTACTTTTGGTCCCTTGAAAAAGAGGCGGCTACGTACTAAAGAGCTGTAATTCCTAAACCCTTGCTCCAATTTGGATGTGAATACTCTCAAATTACAGCTGAGAGTCTGCACTTTCAGCCCATATTGATTATATAATTGTATCCTGAATATGTTTTCGTAAACAGCTAAAATAGCAAAACTTGTGTCACTGTCCAAATATTTTTGGGCCTAACCGTACATTCCATAATATCATTAAAAGATTCAGAGATCTGGAGAAATTTCTGCATGTAAGTGACAAGGCTGGAAACCAACATTGAAATGAATGTGAACTTCAATCCCTCAGTGCAGCACTGCATTAAAACCAACATCATTCTGTAAAGGATATTACCATGTAGGCTCAGGAACACTTTGGAAAACCATTGTCAGTTAACACGGTTTGTCGCTACATCTACAAGTTAAAACTCCAGCATGCAAGCTAAAACCATATATCAATAACCCCAGAAATACTGCCGGTTATTCTGGCCCAAGCTCATCTGAGATGGACTGATCAAAGTCGAAAATTGTTATATGGTCTGACAAGTCCACATTTCAGATTGTTTTTGGAAATCGTGGACGTCATGTGCTCTGGACTAAAAAGGAAAAGGATGATCCAGATTGTTGTCCGTGTTAAGTTCAAAAGCCAGCATCTGTGATGGTATGGGGGTGTGTCAGTGCCCATGGCATGGGTAACTTGCACATCTGTGAAGGCACCATAATGCTGACAGGTACATACAGGTTTTGGAGCAACATATGCTGCCATCCAAGCAATGTCTTTCTCAGGGATGTCCCTCCTTATTTCAGCAAGACAATGCCAAGCCACATTCTGCATGTGTTACAACAGCATGGCTTCGTAGTGTAAGACTGACCTGCCTGCAGTCCAGACCTGAGTCCCACTGAAAATGTGTGGAGCATTATGACTATTGAGCAAACTGAAGTCATACATCAAGCAAGAATGGGAAAGATTCCAGCTACAAGGCTTCAACAATTTTATTGTCCTCAGTTCCCTAAAGGCTTATTGAGTGTTGTTAAAAGGAAAGGTGATGGTAACACAGTGTAAACATGACCCTGACCCAGCTTTTTTGGAAGGTGTTGCAGGAATCGAATTCAAAATGAGTGAACATTTGCATCCATCCATCCATCCATCTTCTACTGCTTTTCCGGAGGTCCGGGGTCACGGAGGCAGCAGTTCAAGCAGAGAAGCCCAGACTTCCCTCTCCCCAGCACCTGCTCCAGCTCTTCAGAGGGGATACCAAGGCTTCCCAGACCAGCTGGGAGACAGTAGTCTCTCCACCGAGTCCTGGGTCTGCCCCGGGGTCTCCTCCCAGTGGGACGTACCTGAAACTCCTCAAGTGGGAGGCGTCCAGAGGCATCCTAATCAGATGCCCATACCACCTCAACTGACTCCTTTCAATGTGGAGGAGCAGCGTCTACTCTGAGCCTCTCCCGGATGACTGAGCTCCTCACCCTATCTCTGAGGGTGATGCCATCAATCCTACGGAGAAAGCTCCTTTCAGCTGCTTGTATCTGCGATCTCGTTCTTTCGGTCATTACCCAAAGCTCATGACCATAGGTGAGAGTAGGAACGTAGACTGACTGGTAAATCGACAGCTTTGCCTTAGAACTAAGCTCTCTCTTCACCACAACAGACCGGTACAACGTCTGCATCACTGCAGATGCTGCTCCAATCTGTCTGTCGATCTCTCGCTCCATTTTCCCCTCACTCGTGAACAAGACCCCAAGATACTTAAACTCCTCCACTTGGGGCAGGAGCCTGTCCCCAACCCGAAGAGGACAATCCACCTTTTTCCGGTCTGAGGACCATGGACTCGGACTTGGAGGTGCTGATTCTCATCCCAGTCGCTTCACACACTCAGCGGCAAAACGTCCCAGCATAGAGCTGTAGGTCATTGCTGGATGAAGCCAACAGGACAACATCATCTGCAAACAACGGAGATGAGATCCTGTGGTCACCAAGCATGACACCCTCCATTCCCTGGCTGCGCCTAGAAATCCTGTCCATAAAAATTATGAACAGGATCGGTGACAAAGGGGCAGCCCTGGCGGAGTCCAACTCTCACTGGGAATGACTCCAACCGAGTGTTGGCAATATGAACCAAACTCTCACAACGGTCGTACAGAGACCGAATAGCTCGTAACACAAGCCCGATACCCCAGTACTCCCGAAGCACCCCCGAAGCACTGGTTGGAGTTTGCTCAAACCAGTTTACATGTGTTTTGGGACTTGGAGAAGGCATTTGACCACGTCCCTCGTGGATTTTTTGTGAACATTTGTAACACAACAATAAAGTTTCAGTTTATAACATTAAATATCTTGTCTCGCTAATGTATTCAATTGAATATAGGTTGACAGGGATTGCAAATCTTTGTATTCTCTTTTTTATTGTTTCACACAACGTCCCAACTTCATTAGAATTTTTTTTTTGTTTTGTGCAGTAACAGTTCAAGGATCCGAAAAAAGGAGAAAAGGAAAGGAGGCAGAAAAAGAGGCAGGAAAGCAACATGAGTGGACAGAAACGAGTATGGCAGAGTCCCAAAGAGCTGCAGGAGGACAAAGAAAGATGGAAGAGAGAGAGATGGAATGTGTCCATGCTCGTGCCCCAACGACTTTGTGAAATCATGTGACTGGTGGAGGACCTTCACTACCTCTACTCCTTGTAGTTTCACCATTACACCTGCCTCCCTCTCATTCACACACATCTTGCTTCTACTGATTTTCATTTTTATTCTCTCTCGCACATGGATTCCTCTCCAGGTTCTCTTCCACCTGCTCCCTATTCTTGCTACGGATCACAATGTCATCTGTAAACATCATGGTCCTAGAACTGATCCCTGTGTAATCTCACCCCGTTTTAAATCCATCTGTCACTCCTACAGCACACCTCACCACCGTCTCAAAATCTAATCAAATCAAATCAACCTTTATTGTCATATTGCTGGCCATACAACTGTAATGCAGGCAAGATGAAATTGCGTTTCTCTCGGCCATCCATTTAAGTAAAAAAGAACATAATTTAAGACACTCATCACACACACCCTCACCACCCACACCAACACAGCCATTCACATCATCCCTGAGACATACCTTGAAAACGAACAGAACTATAATATACAAATAATATACATAAGGTCCACAGGTGCAGTAGTTGTATGGGAGATTTCGGATCATACTGTTCAGCATCCTACAGCTTGTGGAAGGAAGCTGTAATCTAGTCTGGTGGTTCTGCCTCGATGCTCCGGAATCAGTTGCCAGATTGGCCAGCCGTTCAAAGTGTTTATGCAGAGGGTGAGAACGGTCCTTGGCAATGTTCAGCGCCCTGCTCCTACAACGGTTCTGAAAAAGTTCTTGGACAGAGGGGAGGGAAACTCCAATTACCCTCTCAGCTCCCTTAACTATCCTCTGCAGGGCTTTTTTGTCTGACATACTGCAGCTGGAGTACCATGTAGCAATGCAGTATGTCAGAACACTCTCCACCACACCTCTGTAGAAGGTCCTGAGGATGCAGATGGGGAGAGAGGCCTGTTTGAGTTTCCTCAAGAAGTGCAGTCTCTGCTGGGCCCGCTTCCTGATCCCCAAGGAATTCTTGCTCCAGGTCAGGTCCTGCGAGATCTGCACTCCAAGGAACTTGATGTTCTCCACTCTCTCCACTAAACGGCCGCCGATGCTGAGGGGGACGTGTTCAGGCTGTGACCCGCCAGAAGTCGATAATCATCTCCTTCGTTTTGTCCACGTTGAGCACCAGATTGTTCTCCCTGCACCAGCCCTCCAGGTCTCTCACTTCTTCCCTGTACACTGATTCCTCATCCCTCTGAATAAGTCCCACCACTGTGGTGTTGTCTGCAAATTTAATAATCTGGTTCCCCTCGTGTCTGGATACACAGTCATGTGTTAGAAGTGTAAACAACAGTGGACTGAGTACACAAGCATTAAGGGGATCCGGTGCTCAGCGTGACAGAGTTGGAGATGTTGTTTCCAACCCGGACAGACTGAGGTCTCTCAGTCAGGAAATCCAGGATCCAGAGACATGTGGCGGTGTTCAGACCAAGAAGGAGTAATTTCTCCATCAGTCTCTGGGGAATAATGGTGTTGAATGCTGAACTGAAATCAATGTACAGGAGTCTGGTGTAGGTGTCCTTCTGATCCAGGTGGGTGATGACAGAGTGTAGGGTGGTGACTATAGCATCCTCCGTGGAGCGGTTTGAACGATATGCAAACTAGAGCGGGTCATGTGATGCAGGGAGGCAGGCTGTGATGTGTGGTTTAACAAGCCGTTCAAAACACTTCATCACAATTGGTGTCAGTGCAACAGGACGATAGTCATTCAGACAGGACACAACTGGTTTCTTTGCCACCGGTACTATGGTAGAGGTCTTAAAGCATCTGGGAACGATGGCCTGACTCAGGGAGATGTTATAAATGTCAGTCAGTACATCCACCAACTCACTCGCGCAGTCTCGGAGCATACATCCCAGGATGTTGTCTGGAACTGCAGCTTTATGTGGGTTGACCCTGATTAGGGTCCTCCGTGTGTCCACTGCGTTGATGGTGATAGCTGGCCCAACCAAAAGTGGAGATGGGCCAGCCCTCTCTCTGATTGTCAGGTTTGATGCTTCAAAACGTGCAAAGAAGTTGCTGAGTCTGTCTAGAAGCGAAACGTCGTCATCATCGACCCCCCTGCCTAGACTTATAATCTGTCAGCACCCGAACTCCCTGCCACATCTGTTTAGTGTTCCTTGTGTCACAGAGGTGTTCTGGATTTTCTCCGCATAGGCGCGCTTCGCCGTCTTAATTCTCTTTGAGAGCGCAGACCCAGCTGAGCGGGAGGGTGATCCGCTGTCCTTCACTCTGAAGGCTGCATCTCTGGCTGTGAGCAGCGAGTGCACCTCTGCAGTCATCCAGGGCTTATAGTGCCACGTTGCAGTGATAGTCATTCACTATAGTGACATCCTCTGTGCACTTTGCGATGTAGCTGGTGACCGTTTCAGCATACTCCTCCACATCTGTCCTGTCTTCCTGGGAGGCTGCTATTATGAAGACCTCCAGTCTGTGTGCAGATAAAACAGTCTTTTTAGTGTTGAGGTTTGCACTCTCTGCCCAAATCCTGATTTGTTTCACTACTGGCCTGCTGCGCTTCAGTAAAGGTTTGTTGGCAGGCACCAGCATCACGGTATGTGGTCAGAAAGGCCGAGGTTGGGGTGTTGAGGTGTTGCCTTATAAGCATCTGGAAAGTTTGTGTACACCAAGTCCAACATATTCTCTCCTCTGGTCTTAAAGTCTACACATTGTTTAAAACTTTGGGAGCACAGTCATTAAACTGGTGTGATTAAAAATCCCCTGCAACCAACACAAACTGTCTGGGTGTGAAGTTTGAAATTCACTAATAGCATCGTGCAGCTCTCCGAGTGCCTCGTTAACCTTTAGCTTTAGCATTAGCGCTAGAGGCTAGCTATGTAAACAGCAGCTACAAACACGTTGGTGAATTCCCTCGGCAGATAAAATGGCCGACAAATTTACAATAAGGAACTCCGCCAACTGAGGAGCAGTGTTTAGACACTAACGTGGCGTTAACGCACCAGTTCTTGTAATATAGATGCATAGGCCCCCCCTCGGCTCTTACCCGGAGCAAGCAGCCTCTCTTCCACCCGGAACGATGTCATCCCTTCCTGCTGAATGGCCGCCTGTCAGGGATGTTGTCATGGAGCCATGTCTCCGTGACGCAAACAACACAGCAGTCCTCCGCTCTCTCTGAGTTTCTCTCAGCAGACGCAGCTCATCAGCTTGTTGTCGAGGGAGCGGACATTGGAGTGAAGGTGCGATGGTACTGCTGGTCTGGGAGGGGTAGCCTTTAGCTTAGCATGAATCTAGGCCCTTTATCCTCCGCTTTTTTGTTGCGTTCGCTCCGCCTTATGCTCCTCTTTTCCCAGGTAGCTGCCAGCGGATCTCCAACAGTATTCCATGCTGGCGTAGAATGTCCAAGTACACAACCGAGCGCCGCAATTCTTGCAGCGTGCAGTACCTTGATGTTTAATAAGGTCTCACGGTTGTAAGTTTTACAGAACGTACGTCTGGGATGATCAAAACTCTCACACTCACTGATGCCTAGAGGTGCCACAGCATTCGAGCGTGCCGCCATCTTAATAAACAAACTCGCTGTCCTCATTACATGTCCTGCACCACCCTCACATACTTCTCCAACACTGACTTCCTCTAGATCCAGAAAGACACAGTACTGCTCCTTCTGACCTTTTCTATCTTCTCCATCAATTCTCTTAAGCAAACATTGCATCTGTAGTACTCTTTTTGGAATGAAACCGTACTGCTGCTCATTGATCATCACCTCTCCTCTTAAAACCTGGCTTCAACAACTGTTTCTCATATCTACAAACAGTTACAGCATCAGCACCACATCCAGTGAAAGACAAAGGCTTGCTTGATCTATTTTAATATTCTTGAAATTTGTTCAATATGTAATTTTTAAGGATGTACCTGTTATGTCCTAAAATAACAACAAACCGGTGGAGAGCTGGATGGAACATCTCTTTATTATTAACAGGAACTCTTATATTCATATGTCCAGCCGTTAGCCTGCCTGACATCACACCGCCCCCCGCCCAGACACAGCTATGGCAACCCCAAAGGTACAATTCACTATGTTATAGTACCTGTTGTGAAATTTTGCCGATACCGATCTCTTCTCTTTTTTTTTTGGTTTAACTTATTTCATATTTACCCAGCCAGCATGTCCATGTGGGCCCCACGTATGATGTCACCGAACAGAACTTATGACAGTTAAAACAATGAGTGGCAAAAATGAGTGGCAGCATTTGGAGGTATGCATTAAAACACAAAAAATACACACAGTATTCAGTCACCGCAGGACACAGAGTACCTGCTTGCATTGTGAAGTGTGCTAATCCTAAATCATTCCATATTGTATTATATTGGGCAAATAAATAAATAATTAAAGGCTCTGAATGAGTTCTTCACTTACCATGTGCTCTTTGTTTTTAACCCACACATCCACTACAGCCAAGTAAATGGTGTGGTATTAACATCTAAGTTAAAAAAGCTACTCTGTGCACTGCTGTGACTAAACAGTTTGTGTGATTTTTATGTTTTGCGCATACAAAATAAGCTGTCACATGAGGATTGCCACTCCAGTGCTGTGTTGCTACTAGGAACTGTCCAGCAAACTGCAACGATTCTATTTCAATGCATCCCCTCTGTGGGCTAAATACTGGGGTGTGTCCTAAGGGTCCCATATGGGTTTGTCCACATGTTGGCCCATCCGTGTTTGCCCACATGGACTTTACTTTGTGGGACGGTGCGCAGATAATCTGTTTACCTGCTTTAAACCCACTGGGCCCCACATGAGTTTAAATGGAGTGAACAGGTTTCAGTCCCACTGGATGCCAGAGGTAAAATTATGCAAAAAGTCACAAATTTATGAGAAAAAAAAGGTGAACATTTATAAGAAAAAAGTGACAAATTACAAAAAAATCTGTAGCAAATCTATGAGAAAAAAGTTGCAAATTTGCAAGAAAAAAAATGTAAAATTACTTGAAAAGAGCTACAAACTTACAAGAAAATTTAGCAACTTTACAAGAAAAAAAGTCACAAGTTTATAAGGAAAAACATAGAAAACATTGCAAATAAAAAAAGTAGCAAATATATGAGTAAATACACTGAAAATGTATGAGAGAAGTCCAAATTTATGAGGAAAAAGCTGTAAGTTTACAGTCAAAAATAGAAAATGTTTGAGAAAGTAACACATTTACAAGAAAAATGATCACAAATTTATGGGAAAAACACAAATTTACAAGAAAATAGCAAGTTTACAAGCAAAAAGTAACAAATTTATGACAAAAAGTTGCAAGATTACAGTAAAAAAGAGGCAAATTTATGAGAAAGTTAAAAAATTACAAGAAAGGCTTCCAGAAACTTCCCCCAAAAAGTGGCAGTTTTACAAGGAAAACAAACAAATTTTTGAAACATTGCAAACTTTTAAGAAAAAATGAGCAAATTAGGGGAAAAAAGTTACAAATTTACAAGAAAATGGCAAATTTAGGAGTAAACAAGTTGAAAATAGGTAAACAGGTAAAGTTCATGTGGGCAAACACAGATGGGTCCAACATGGAACCCGTGGACAAATCCACATGGACCCATAGGACAACCTAGTTTTACCGTTGGTGGGACCCACAGGGACATGCTGGATGGGTAATGTCATGGTCAGGGAGACAAATATGGATTCCAAGAAAATACCTGAACTGAAGAACTTTAAATGGTCCAGTCCAGATGTTTTCTGAATGTGCAGCTGTGTTTTCATGCATAAAACACTCAAACCATAGTTTAGTTAAACATGATAAACTGTTGCTGCACTTTAATCAACACAGTAAGTAGGTCAGCATCAGCAGGCGATGCAGAGCGAGTAGAAGACGCATGCTTTTATCTAGAAGCAGCATTGGCCAATAAACAGGAGGTTTTAGTAAAATTCTGCTCGAAAACCTCTGTAGTTTCAATCTTATTTAGAGTTAAGGTGCCAGTATGAAGCGACAGATATCAGAAACTGTAAAAAACTTGCCTGTAAATGTGGAGCTGTGCTGGCCTTTCTTCTGCCTCAAACAAAAGTGAGTCAAGTCAAAAAAGACTGCCCACAACTTTTATTGTTGGAAGAGCCACGTCTGGTTTTGTGGTGCAGAGAGCTCTCTAAGTGGGTTTAGAAGGGTTACAGGTCTTTGTTTATCCCCAATCACCAGCTGTGGCTCTTTGTATATTTTTTGACTTTTTTTCTGAGTTTTGGTGATGTGTACTGTAAGTATTAACACTGGCTGGTTCATATTTCTTCTTGTTTCTGCACATTTATTAATGCTTCAGAGGGGGAGTGAGGCATGGCTGTGCAGAGACCATTTGAGGGGCAGGGGCTCAAATTTTAAAAAGATCCTAATACTTACTGACAGAGAGCAATGTTCAGGGAAAGCCTGTGCACCACATTTGGTGACCCTAACTTTACTCATTGTGTAGTAACAAGGCATAGGGAATGTTAACCTTAACCTTTGACCTTTTGACCCCAAACCCATATTTAGAGGTCATGATCCCAAGGTGAACCTGTGTACCTGGTTTGGTGGCTCTAGCTTTCCTTTGTTGTTGAGATATAGCTTATAAAGCCATTGTGATGTTGACCTTTGACCCTGGCAATCCCAAAACCATAGTCATCCTGTTCCTTGCTATGATGCCGCTGCCCCAGCAGACCACTCCATACGTGATGGCTGATGCCACCACAGAGTCATAGAAGGTCTTCAGGAGTGGCCCCTGCACTCAAATCACCAGAGTCTCTTCAGGAGGAACAGCCTGTGCTGCTCCTTCTTGTAGAGCGCGTTGGTGTTGTGTGACCAGTCCAGTTTATTGCTCAGATGAACACCCAGGTACTTGTAAGATGTCACCATCTCAATGTCTGTTCCCTGCCTGTTTTACGGTGCTGGTGGGGGTTGTCCACGCCTGCGGCCAGTCCACAACCAGTTTATTGATTTTCCTGCATTGATCTGGAGGAAGTTCCGCAGGCACCAGTCCACAAGTCCTGGATGAGTCTCTGTACTCCACGTCATTGCTGTGTATGTAAATTGGCTGTAGTAGTAAGATGGCAGGCCAGGTTGGTCATGGGTTAGACCGGGGCGGCTACTGCCGGTTTCCGGTGGTGGACACCGCCCCTGGTATAAAGGTGTGGGCGGAAGATGCTCTGCCTCTTCCGTCGTGGAGCCACCTGGTCAGCAGGGCGTGTGCTGTAAGCCTGTTTACACACTCTGACTTATATGTAATAAAGCTCCATTAAACTGCAAACAACCGTGTGCTCATTTGGCACCAGTTATGGACATAACATCTGGCGATGAGGTAAAAGCAGGAATAGATATTGTCAGTGCTGACCTTCGGCCATTTTTGGAGGCGCCGGGCACGCCACCCGTGCCATGGCCTCGTTGGTTCTCGTCTTTTACCAACTACCTCGTGGTCTTGGACCTCGGTGAGCGTGAGAGGCTCCATGCGAGGTCGGTGTTAATCCATAAATTAGGCACTGAGGGGCAGAGAGTGTTGGACAGTCTGGGTGGGGCCGACAGTTTCAACGGCGTGGTGGAATAAATGGCGCGCCATTTTCACGCTGGTGAGAGCGTCACGGTCCGGCGCATCCATATTCGACAGCGCCACCAGCGTCTGGGGGAGCCAGTATCAACGTTCGTGGCCGGGCTCCGCAGGCTGGTGAGGGGGTGTGAGTTTGGACGCCTGGAAGAAGAGATGATTCGGGACCAACTAGCGGAGCGCGTGCGTAGTGAAGCGCTCCGGTCCAGGTTGTTGCAGTTTCCAGGAGAGTTGACGTTGACCACGGCTGTTGAGGTTGCCCAGCGTTTTGAGGCAGCGGAGATCATCGTGAGGGGCCTGCCTGAAGATGCTCTTCAGAGCGAAGATGATGCTCGCACGAAGGCACCGAGTTGGGACCCTAATGACAATGACGCCTGAAGTGACTCGTATGCCACAGTGGTGAAGATACGGTCTGTCCCTGGCACGCCCCGTTGTTATGGGTGTGAGTCCCCTGTTCACCGCTATAAAGCCAGTGTGTGCCCAGTGAGAAGAAAGCGGTGTGGCAAGTGCGGTCTGCGTGACCACTTCGCCAAGACGTGCAATAACTTCGTACGCAGGAGCCGTAGGAGATACACAGGTGCTGCACAGAAGTCTCCCACCATCGTGCATACAGTCCCCCCAGTGACTATGGGGAGGATCGGTTGTGATGTCATGCTCGACGGTGTCGTGGTTCCGCTGTTGACTGACACAGGTGCTGTCATCTCAGCGCTGAATATGACGACCGTGAACAGTCTGTTTCCTCATTGTATGATTCAACCACCAGAGAGAGACTACTACAGCTATGGACTGGATAGGCTGGCTGTGATAGGCTTTATGGAGGTAGAAGCCCGTTACGGGTCGGTCGTGGTGCACCGAGCCCGCTTTCATGTCACCGCTGCGGGCATCAACATCATGGGGTGTAGCCTATTTGATAGCCTGGGTTTTCGATCGCCAACATGTCGGGGTGAGGAGCGGTCGGGCTGTGGGCTGTGGAGCCGGCCGACTCCGCTGATGGACGGTGTGGAGATGAGGGAATCGGACTGGTTGGATATGTGTCAAGAAGGAGAGCACGTTCGGCACTATGCGAGGATGCTGCGGTTTGGACCTGATGCCAGTCTGTTTGATGCCCAAACTGGGGGCGCGGACTGGCACGATGGGACCTCACAGGCAGCCTGAAAGGACGAGGTGCCCATGCTGGATCCAGAAAGAGTGGGACGACGTGAGCGGTTTGCTTCATCGCTCGGGAGATTGGTCAACCATGGGAAAACACGGACTGGGCCCAAGAGTCGACCAGACCATGGTGGAGACCAGTCAGACCCATTGTCATTGGAGGAGGAAGTCATGGGCACTCCCTGCAGGTCAGTGATTTGGTGCGTACTAGGGTTGAGGCCTGGACTGAGACGAGAACACGGCTCACGAGAGCAGCGCGACAGGAGGAGGCGGCTTCGAGTGGAAGGCCCGTTCGGAAGCGACGGCTTTCTGCCTTGTCTGACCAGGACTGTAGACACCCGAATGAGCTGCGCAAGGTGGAGGAGATGGGACGACGTGGGGGGAGCCCCGGAGGTCAAGAGCCGGAGGCATGGGAGAAAGACTCGCCGGAGGACTGAGAGAATTATTTTATTTTAATTGTCTGTGTCTTTCTGCTCAGTCCCGTTGTTTTATTTTTGGTTTGTGTTTGTTACTGGATGGTACCTAGACTTGAAATAAAAACCAAAAAAAAAGAGAGAGACAGCGTAAAGTAAGAAGAATTCTGGGAATGTGAGCTCTTTGTGTGGTAAATTTTCTGTTGTAATAATGGTATCTGTGAGATTTTGACCAGTGGGGCTCATCTGTATAGATTATTAACTATTTTGGGAAGAAATTTTATTGGAATATTGTTTTATGTGCCCAATTTTGGGGTGGTGGGGTGTGGTTCAATACTGGTAAATTGAGGAACTAATTGTTTAACATACCCCAATGTTTGCATGGTGCTCAGTGTGTGAGGGTGTGTTGGGGGGTGGGGGGGGCAGTAAGCTAGTATTTGTCTTATGTTTGTGTGATTTATGTGGAAATGTTCTGGGATTATTTTGATTTTATTTTGTTTTATTTCCTTTGTTACACGGCCTTGTTCTGTGTTCGGCAGCAGAATAATCCGCCCCAGCCGTGTGGGGGGTGCCGGTATAGTCTACCCAGTCCCCCAGTTAGTGGTGTGCATGGATAGATGTTTATGTGTCTTTGTAATTACTTTGTTTAGTGTGTGAGTCGGGAAGCAAATCTGGGGGGGGGGGGGGGGGGGGGGACCTATCTGTGCGTTTGGCTTTTTTTTTTTGAAGAGGGGGGAAATGTTGTGTATGTAAACCGGCTGTAGTCGTAAGATGGCCGGCCGGGGTTGGTCATGGGTTAGACCGAGGCGGCTACTGCGGTTTCGGTGGTGACGCCGCCCCTGGTATAACGGTGTGGGCGGAAGAGGCTCTGCCTCTTTCGTCGTGGGCTGCAGCCAACCTGGTCAGCAGGGCGTGTGCCGTAAGCCTGTTTACACGCTCCGTTAAACTGCAACAACCGTGTGCTCATTTGGCACCCAGTTATGGACATAACAGTCATCCCCATTGGTGATGAGGCCAATGATTGCAGAGTCATCAGAGAACTTCTGTAGATGGCAGTGTGGTGTGTTGTATGAAAAGTCAGCAGTGTAGAGGGTGAACAGGAATGGAGCTCAAAACCTGGGGGGCCCCATACTGCCAGATGATGTTGTCAGACACACAGTCCTGGGTCCTCACAAACTGTGATCAGTCTGTGAGCTAGTTCAGGACCCACAACGAAGGTGCTGGTCCACCCTGCACACACCCAGCTTGTCCTCAGGGAACACTGGTTGGATGGTGGCTGAAAGCACTGAAGAACTCAAAGAACATGATCCTCACAGTGCTGCCGGCTTTTCCAAGTGAGACAGGGAACAGATGTAGGAAGGAAGATCACTGCATCTCCCCTGATGCCATGCTTTTAGGAAACCTAAAGTAGGATCCATTGCTGGTCTAACCAGGGGGCAGAGGTTGGTGAGGAGCAGCCCTCTCCAGGGTCTTCATCAGGTGTAATGTGAGGGCCACTGGTCTGTAGCTGTTCAGGTCCCTGGGGTGTGGAATCTTGGGCATGAGTACCATGCAGGATGTTTTCCACAGCTGTGGTACCCTCCCCAGCCTCAGGCTCAGGCTGAAGATGTGCTCCACAATCCCCACACCGCTGGTCTGTACATGACTTGAGGAGCCTCGAGCTGATGCCCTCCGGACCTGCAGCCTTCCTCGCTTGGATCTTCTTCAGCTCAGCTCTCAGCTGTGAGCTGGGAGGACGGGGTGTTGGGCATGTGAGGGGAAAAACAGCAGGGGATGTGCACTGAGAGCTGGTGGATGTAAGACGGGGGGATGGAGGGGGAGACAGTGGATGGGGGAGTAGATGAAGGTGGGGGCAGCAGGGGCTGGAGGACAGGCAGAGGACGAGGACAGTTGGTCAAAGCTATTAGGCTGCATTCAGACCAGGATAGTCCAGGGGTCCCGGTACGACTGGGCAGGGAATGCCGAGAATTTTCACACCTTTGTTTGGTTTGCATTCACACTGCAGTGGACCAAACTGCCTGGACAACGTCACGCAGTTACAACTGCTTGTTTGGGGTACTGTAGTCAAAACCACCACTGACCAGGAAGAAAAAAATCTTGGCGAAGAAGAAAAATCAGGCTCATCGATTGACCAGGACTGAAAAAGGAAATCCATTCCCTTCAGCCGGGTTGTTTGTCCGCAACAAACAAGACATTGTTTTTAACCTTTCTCCTCGACTTTCACCAGTAAAAGGATTTCTCAGATTCGTGCTGTTGTCTGTATTGTTTAATTCTACCCAAAATGTGCTACAGTAAACACCACTTCCTCTTCTCAGACTATGTGTTGCTATGGTTACACAAACACCGATGGGCACTTGCACCCTTTGGACCACTGGATAGTCTGTTTGGATTCACACTGCAAGCGGAGGGCACCAGACTTCATTTGCAAGAGAACTGAGACCCCCGTTTTCAGGGGGTCCAGACATCACTTGCATGGTGCGCACCAGAGTTCCAACGCGCATTCAGACGGCACCAAACGAACCAAACTATCCGCGGAATCCACTGTTTGGTCCTTTGGTCCAGACCAAACAGCGGCCATCTGAATGCGCCCTTAAAGAACAGGTTCAGAACTCGTTATCCCCCACGGCCTGGAAGGAGGTATCCTGGTGCCCAGAAATGGTTTTGAGGCCTCTCCAAACACTGCTGATGTCGTTCTGCTGTAGCTTGTCCTCCACCTTCTTCCTGTAGTTGTTCTTCCCCTCTCTGATCTGATCTTCTTCCTCAGCTCCCTCTGTATGGACTTCCTCTACTGAAGATCCTTTTCTTCTCCTTCAGCAGCAGCGCCTTGTTTTGAAGCAACCTCACATTCCCCATGATGATGGATGGGACAACAGGCTTGTACCTTGTGTTCCTCGCCTGTCGCTTCACTCCGGCCCGGCAACTGCATCGTTTACACCTCAGTTCCTGGGAGACATCGGGTCTCTCTGCTAGCACTGCTGAGCAATGGAGCGCTAGCCCGGAAGTCACTGATCTGGGCTGTCTTATGGGTCCCATTTGGGTTTGTCTGCGGGATCCATGTTGGCCCCATCTGTGTTTGCCCACATGGACTTTACCTGTATTACAGGTGAGCAGGGAGTTGTTTTAAACCCATCTGGGCCCCACATGGGTTTATGGCAGGTGAGCAGGTTTCACTAACCCCCAGCACTGTAGGCAAAATTAGGAGAAAAAGTCACAAATTTATAAGGTAAAAAAATTGTAAAATCATTTAAAGTGTTACAAAGTTACAAGAAAAAAGTCACAAATTTATGAGAAAAATTAGAAAAAGTTGCAAATTAACAAAAGTAGTCAATATGAGTAAAATGAAATTTCACAAGAAAAGTCACAAATTCATGAGAAAAAATTGTGAATTTACAGTAAAAAAAAGAGAAAGTTCCAAATTTACAAGGAAAAAAGTAACAAATTTATGTGAAAAAGTTGCAGGATTACAGTATAAAAGTGACAAATTTATGAGAAAGTTCCAAAACTACATGAAAGAGTTAGTAAATTTGCAAAAAAAAGTCACAATTAAAAACTAACAAATTTACAAGGAAAAAGTTGCAAATTTACAAGACAAAAAAATTACAAATTTATGAGGAAAAAAGTCATACATTAGTTGAAAAAAGTCAAATTTATGAGGAAAAATGTGGAAAATCTATGAGGAAAAAAGTCACAAATTTACAAGAAAAATTAGTAATATTACTTCAAAAGAGTTAAAAACTTACAAGATCACAAACTTATTAGGGAAAAAATTGTTGCAAATTAGCAAAAAAGTAACAAACATGAGTTAAAACCAAAGCCTGTAACCTTGTAAACGCACTAGAGAGCTCTCTGCACCACAAAAGCAGACGTGGCTCTTGCAGCAGGAAAAGTTGTGGCCAGTCTGGTTTGACTCACTTTTGTTCAAGGCAGAAGAAAGGCAGCACAGCTCCAGGTTTACAGGCAAGTTTTTACACTTCTGATGTCTGTCGCTTCATACTGGCACTTTAACTCTGGATATGTTTGAAACTACAGAGGTTTTCTAGCAGAGTTTTCCTGAAACTCCTGTTTGCTGCTCCTAGATAAAAGCGTCTTCTGCTCGGCTCTGCATCCCCTGCTGATGCTGACCTGCTGACTGTGTTGAGTGAAGTGCAGCAACAGTTTATAATGTTTAACTAAACCATGGTCTGAGTATTTACGCGTGAAAACACAGCTGCACATTCAGAAAACATCTGGACTGGACCATTTTAAAGTTTGGCTTCAGGCATTTCCTTCCAGTGCAGATTTCTTTGTCTCCCCGACTATGACTTCACCCATCCAGCATGTCCATGTGGGTCCCAACAAAGGTTAAGCTGGGCTGTCTTATGGGTCCCATGTGGGTTTGTCCACTTTTTTACTGTAATCTTGCAACTTTTTTCTCAAATTTGTTACTTTTTTCCTTGTAAATTTGTGAGTTATTCCCATAAATGTGACATTTTTTTTCTTGTAAATTTGGAACTTTCTCAAAGAAGTTTTTTTTTGTTTTGTTTTTTTACTTTAACCTCTTGCACTCCGTTGTACCGCGGGCGGGCAAGTCTCTGCGTCCCAGAGCGCACGAGAGCGCCCTCATGCGCTCTAGGACGCACGATGGAGCTGCGTCCAAGCGCACACTGAAAATAAAAGCTGCATTTCCATTCTTCCACTGCAGACACAGCCGCGAACAGATTAGTTCATCTGATTGACCTCTCATTCGACTAATAAGAGCCTTGAATTGGGTTTCTGAAACCTTGAAGAACCAATGACTGAAAACCTAGCAAGAAGGACCCGCCTACCAACGCTGTGAATGCAGCGAGCCAATTGAAGCACAGAAGTTCGCGAGCTGTTTTTTGTAAGGCTGGATGAAGACAGACTGCTGCAGCAGATGAAAAAAGGACCCACAGGAAGAACCGTCACAGACCCAGCAGCACGGAGACCACCCACAAGTGCTACCTGTGTGACAGGGACAGCCATTCGCGCATCGACCTCTTCAGTCACAGGCGGTGCTTTTTTTTTTTTTTTTAATTCCAGCAGAATAGACGTTTAGGATTCTCTTCCATGGTCATCATAGACCGACGGAGGCCGACGACAAAGGTCGTAAATCATTCGCCAAAACCGCAATCATGGAATTATGTTTTGACCGGGTCGCGAGACCAGAACCACGAGCGGACCAGCGTCGCGTTCGTCTGACAATGAGAGAAGAGAAGTTCGCCAGGACAATGCTGCTGTGAAGAGGTAAGGTGTTATAAGTTAAATTATTCTTTATCCCTGAAAATTGTAATCAAAAATGACTTTTGATCGATCGGTAAATTACAACTGTGCGGCGCATGAAGTCCGAAGTTCATGCGTCGCGGTACACGGGTCGTGCGCCGCGTCCAGACCGTGAACGCCGCCCCCCCCCCGCTACTCTTCTGTAGCGAGGGGGGGGGGAAGCCACGGTGACTGCGCCGCTGTCGCCACATGACTATTCCGTCATGTAGCGATGGCCGATGTCCGTCCTCTGTAGCGAGGGGGGGGGGGAAACCCACACACACACACACATGCACACACACAGCCCTGAGTGTCACCTTTCATTAGAGCCCAAGATGAAGCTTCTATATTGAATCATTCAAAAGTTACAGACGTTTTTCCAAGCTGTGCCATTTGGCACAATTTGGCACAGTTCAAAAACGCCTGGGAACTACCTGAGGAAAAAGTTGTGTAATATATTCAATTTTTGTGGTATTGTTACAAAATTTTGACCTCAGCTGGATAACACTTGGTTCTACATTTTGGTTGCATTTTCCAGCCCGGATCTGAAGCTGTGTGTTATTTGCAAGCATTTTTATCCAAAAAAACACCCAGGCCAAATTTATTTTCTTCAAGTTCAGTATGTTTAGATGACTGTAACTCAGTGGCCAGAGCACTTAGAGAGATTATGACTGTTTTGCCAAAAAATTCAAAGTGTTTTCTTTTAAATGAGACCAACCCCATGAAGATGCTGCAAAAGGGTTGAAGAACAGCTTTTGATTTACTTTGGGCACATTATTTTTTGGCGTTTTTAGGGAAATTGACCGGAGTGCAAGGGGTTAAACTTACAGCTTTTCCTCATAAGTTTCGGACTTTTTTCATCATAATTTTAATTTATTTACTCATATTTGCTGCTTTTTTGTTAATGTGCAACTTTTTACAGTTTTTTTCATCATAAATTTGTGACCTTTTTCTTGTAAATTTGCTTTTACTTGTATGTTTGTAACTTTTTTCAAGTAATTTTACAGGGTTTTTTTCTTGTAAATTTGTGACTTTTCTCGTAAATTTGCTATTTTTTGTAAATCTGTCATTTTTTCTTATAATTTTCATTTTATCTCAAAAGTGTGACTTTTTTGCGTAATTTTGCCTGTGGTATCAAGCGTTCTTGAAACCCTGCTCGCCCACATTAAACCCCTGTGGGGCCCAGGTGGGTTTAAAGTGGGTACGTATCTGTGGGACAGGTGAGCAGGGGAAGTCCCTGTGGGCAAAGACAGATGGGGCCAATATGGAACCCATGGACAAACCCCACATGGGACCCATAAGACAGCCCCGTTTTTAACCTTTGAGGGGCCCACATGGACATGCTGCTGGGGAATATATGAAATAGATTAGTCAAAGACAAAAGAGCAATCAGTTTCAGTAAAATTTCACAATAGGTACATACTTAAAAACTACTATCAAGCAAATTTCAAGATATTAAAATAGGTCAAGCAAGCCTTTGTGTCACATTTCCCTGTGGTGCCATTATACAGTGCACAAGGGAGAGAATGGAAAATCCAATTGCGGAAGTAGAAAGTGCCATTTTATTAAATATAACCACAGAATAACAAGTCCAGTAGGCCACAAAAATACAGGGATATGCAAATGATGAAATAAGGCCACCAGACATACGGGGTGTCTGCCAGATGCTCCACAGCCCAGTCAAAGGGAAAGCCTAGTGCTGTCAGCATGAAGAGAAAGGCGATCATGAAACTTACAGGGCTGGGGCGACCCGGGGCGATCTGTGCAGTCTGGAGGATGAAGAGTGGGAGCAGGGTCAGCCGATTACACCAACGGATTAACCGAACTTCAAGTGCAGGCTGAATAACTAGCAGGAAATGAGAACTCATACGAGGAGAGCTAGCTGCCGCATATGGGGTGAATGCTCCGACAATCTCTTTCCACAACAGCAGCGAACAAATACTCCTGAAAGCTAACAAGGAAAGAGATTGACGGTGCAAGAAAGCGTGGGGCTGAACTTGATTGGACCTGGTGTGTGAGAGAGCGTGGCATGAGTGTATGAATGGAATGAATGAAGCATGTGGATGTGTGGATGTGTGTGAACACCCATGACAGTACAGCTGATGGCACTTGACAAGAGGAGGGGGGTGTGCCCAAGCTGTCAGGGAGCAGGAGGCCCAATAGCTCCCTGAAGCACCAGGTGGAAAATAGGGCAAAACATAACCATAAGTCAGAACTGGGTTTGGAAGTTGTCTTCTTCCAAACCCAGTTGTCTTCTTCGTCTGGTGTCTACCCCCCCCCCCCCCCCCCAGGGGTAGACACCAGACACCCCAGTACCAACAGCCAAAAAGAAAAGAAACAACACCCCTCAAGGGACCCCCCCCCCCCAGCAACAACACTAACCCAGGGTGGGAGGTGGGGGAAAACCAGTTAGGAGGGAAGCAACCTATGAAAACAAAACCAGTAAAAAACAAAATAATGAGCAAACCCCTCCTAATGACCCCCAACCTGGAACACTAACCCCCCTCCCCAGAAGTCCAAAGTTCAGGGGGTCGGCCAGAATCCCAGGCTCCCAGTATGGCGAGGAGTGACAGATCGTTTGGCCTGCCCAAGTCCTAAGTTCAGCAGGCGGCCCGCAGAATAGTGTCCAGCGGCCTGCCCGGGCCGATGGACCACCCGACTCATAAGCCAAGTCCTTCAGGTGGCCGACCAGCGTGGTGGAGCCACCAGAACCGGAGGGGAAGGCGGAGAGGCAGCCTCCATACTCGGGAACATTGGCAGCCAAACCAAGGAACAGGAGCCCCACTGCCATTCGAGGCTTGGGGCAGGGGAACCATAGCACCTGCGATGGTCTTGGCCTGGGACGTGGCTGCACTGGCGGTGGACTCTGGCTAGAGCTCTGCTGCACCGGTGGTGGACTCCGGCTGGAGCTCTGCTGCACCGGTGGTGGACTCCAGCTGGGGCTTTGCTGCACCTGTGGTGGACCCCGGCTGGGGCTCTGCTGCACTCGCGGTGGACCCCGGCTGGGGCTCTGATGCACTCGCGGTGGACCCCGGCGGGGGCTCTGCTGCACTTGCGGTGGACCCAGGCTGGGGCTCTGCTGCACTTGCGGTGGACTCCGGCTGGAGCTCTGCTGCACCTGCGGTGGGCTCCAGTTGGAACACCATTGCACCTGCAGTGACCCCCATCGGGGGCCTCTTTGCTCCCGCAGTGGCCTCCTCAGCGAGGGAGGTGATGCTCCTCACGTCACCTGATGCTGGACCCCAATCCTCAGCGGCCTCCAATGAGACCCGCAGCTCTCCAGCAACCCCGGCTGGGGGCTCCGAACCCAAAGGGAGAAAAAGAGAAACCAGGTCAGGGTCACCGGCAGTGGCAGAGCCCAGTGTGGCAGCCCCGAGGGCTACTGTGAGCTGCCCCGGGTCCACCTCACCATGAGTCGGGCAGTGTGGCATTAACATTGACATTACTGACATAATGGAGCACACTTGCCTGAACTCTGGCTCCACCGCCATCCAGAACTCCGGCAATTTAGGGTGCGCGGGTTCCCCTGGTCCGTCAGGTCCTTCACCCCCATCAGCCTCCTCCAAGAAAACTGAACCCATCTGTGGGCAACCCAGGTTGTGGCTGCTCCTCTCCGGCGACCCTAGGATGGAGCTCGAAGGGGATAGGAGAAAAGGAATAGTTTGGGCCGCCGGCAGTGGCAGAGCCCGGCAAGGGGGGTTCAGATGCGGCTGAGAGCTGCACCTGACTCCCCTCCCCAAGAGCCAGACAAGATCCCTCCACCATTGACAAATGAACTACAGAAGAGATTATTTGCTTGTGCTTAAGCTGTACTGCCATCCAGGACTCCAACGACGACGCCCTGGGTTCCATCGGCTGGAGGTCAGGTCTGGGGGATGATTCCACGGCGGCGGCCCCCACAGTGGGCATGTTAGTGGTTGCAGTTTTGGTACTCTAGTGTCCCAACCCCCACACGTCTGGTTCCTCTGGCGTGACGGCCGTGAACGACTCTTCCGCTGGCCCATGGGCTGGACCCTCCCAGACCTCTGGCTCCTCCTCCCCCGAGCAACCTGGATCCAGGACCGATGGGCTCATAGGGGCACATAGAAAGGAATTGGTGAGACCGGGCGCGAGAGCACTATATGCCACTGGGGCGGAGCACTCAGAGGACTGCACACCCCGAGTCTCCTTGCCAGGAGGTAGGAAAAATGGACCATTGACCATGAAAATTAAATAGGGAAAAAAACTTGCCTGTTCTCCTGGCACTGAAGGTTCCCAGCAGCCTTCGAAGTGTCCTCTCTGCTCTCTTGGCATTCCTCATCGGGTTGCAGCTCCTCCTCCCTCGGGGAAAGTTCCTTTAGTCTTTCGGCCATCTCCGGGAGGAGTAAGGGCTTCACCTCCAAGATGAGGTCCGTCTCTGCCAGAAGAGCTCGCCTGCATTCCTCCATTTCCTCCCGTGACGGAGCGGAGCATGGCTCGGAGCGGGGAGGTGGAGCTGTTGTAAGCGGGGCTGGACGCTTCTTGCAGCGGGAGTTCCTCCTTCTCCTCCTCCTGAGCGACTCAGGAATGAGATAATCCAGGACACAAAGCGCCATGCTGGGCAGCGGCTCACCCATGCAGAGAGGCCCCGCATCTTCAGGAGAAAAGAGCGAAGTGGCCACGAGAAGCTCAAGCACTGGGAGATCCTCAGCCGATTCCTCACATGGCACAGCGAAGATGTCCCGGAGGATCACCATCGCCTCCGGATGATCCCAAAGGCTGTCTCGCTCCATCACCCTCCTCGCGGTGTCCCGAGCCTGTCGAACAGCCAGGGAGGCACAGGGCTTCTGAGTCCATGAAAAGATCTCCTCCAAGAAGCACAATGAGCGCAGCTCCCGCCCCAACTCCCTCTCTGTCCGAACCAAGTCAAGGAGGAAGAAAAAAAGGTGTAGAAGGAAGAAAGAAAAAAGACATTTCTACTCCGCTGGTTTTTTCTGTCTCGTTGGAGCATTCTGTCACATTTCCATGGAAAACCCAATTGCGGAAGTAGAAAGTGCCATTTTATTAAATATAACCACAAAGTAACAAGTCCAGTAGACCGCAAAAATACAGGGATATGCAAATGATGAAATTAAGGCCACCAGACATACAGGGTGCCTGGCGGATGCTCTACAGCCCGGTCAAAGGGAAAGCCTCATGCTGTCAGCACATAGAGAAAGGCGATCATGAAACTTACGGGGCTGGGGTGACCCCGGGGCGATCTGTGCAGTCTGGAGGATGAAGAGGGGGAGAAGGGTGAGCCGATTACACCATGGGATTAACCGAACTCTAAAGTTAAATAATTAGCAGGAAATGAGAACTCATACGAAGAGAGCTAGCTGCCGTGTATGGAGGTGAATGCTCCGACAATGTCTTCCCACAAATGCAGCAAACAAATACTCCTGAAGCTAACGAGGAAAGAGATTGCCGGTGCGAGAAAGCGTGGGCTGAACTTGATTGGACCTGGTGTGTGAGAGAGCGTACACGAGTGTATGAATGGGAATGAATGGAGCGTGTGCTTGTGTGTGTGTGTGTGTGTGTGTGTGTGTGTGTGTGTGTGTGTGTGTGTATGTGTGTGAACACCTGTGACAGTACAGCTGATGGCACTTGACAGGAGGAGGGGGCGTGCCCAAGCTGTCATGGTGCAGGAGGGGCGCATGCGCATGGGCGCATGCGCACGCAGCGACCGGCAGCTGGTGAAAAAGTACATCATCTGTGTGTTTTGTTTTATGCACTTTAATGTGTTTTTACGATATTCTCTGTGTCGTTTCTGTCCTGGAATGTTTGTGGACTGTATGGTGAAGAGCTCCCTGCTTCCATCAACATGGACGACCTCTCCTTTCTTGCACTGCTACTACTTTTCCTAAACATGTTCGGTAAACGCGTTCGGCACCATGGCGGGCAGGATACATTATTCCAGGGACATGTTGCTGCATTTAAACACGGTTGATGCAGCGGCTGTGATTGAGCCTAAGCTGCAACTGCCGGACTTTATTTTGAGAGACGGACATAGCGGTGAAAAGAGAGACGGAAGAAAAAAACGCAGAAAATGTGGAGGAGTGAAACTGTGCCTGAGAAGACATCAGTTTGGTAACATTCCTCTTCCTACAATGATTTTTGGGAATGCACAGTCTCTGAGAAACAAGGTGGATGAAATTCAAGGAAATGTACGCTACCACAAGGACTTCAAGAACTGCTGCGTCATGGCCTTCACCAAATCTTGGCTTACTGCGCATGACCAAGATGCAGACCTGTGGATTGACGGCTTTGGAGCCCCGCTGCGCTCGGATCGGCAGGAAGAGGTAACGGGGAAACGTCAGGGGGGCGGCGTATGTTTATACATTAATAAGCAGTACTGCACATCTGTCACGGTCAGAGAGCGCATCTGTACACCCGATGTGGAGCTGCTGTCTGTGTCACTACGCCCCTTTTATTTGCCTCGCGAGTTCCCCCAGCTTTTCATCACAATTGTGTACATTCATCCGAGGGCAGACGCTGACTCCACCTGCAGCACTATCTTTGATGTGATCCAGCAGCTGCAATCAATTTCTCCAGAGGCGCCAAACTTCATTCTTGGGGATTTTAACCATGTTTCTTTAAAGAAGACACTTAAAAACTTTTATCAGTATGTCTCCTGCCCAACCAGGCGAAAAAAGACATTGGACTTGTGCTATGGATCCATAGAGAGGGCCTATAAATCACTTCCCCTTCCTCCTTTAGGATCCTCAGATCACAACTGTGTACATTTGCTGCCCACATATAAAATTGGTCTCAGAAGAGGCAAGGTGGAGACCAGAGACATTGATGTGTGGACAGAAGATTCAGTGCACAGCCTCCAGGAATGCTTTGACTGTACAGACTGGGAGATGTTCACACTGGCCTCAAGCTACCCACCAAGATGTTGGTGCAGTTCTACACAGCCATCATCGAGTCCATCCTCACCACCTCCATCACTGTGTGGTACGCAGGAGCCACCGCCAGGGACAGACTAAGACTGCAGCGCGTTGTGCGCGCTGCTGAGAAGGTGATCGGCTGCAAGCTCCCATCCCTCCAGGACCTGTACATCTCCAGGACCCGGAGACGTGCAGGTCGGATCATAGCCAACCCTTCACACCCCGGACACGCACTGTTTGCCCCCCTCCCCTCAAGCAGAAGACTTCGGTCCATTCAGACTAAAACCTCCCGCTACATGAACAGCTTCTTCCCCTCTGCCATCAGACTGCTGAACACTAAGTGACTTATTAGACTCTCGTGCACTACGTACAGCAGCTCAACCGGACTCATGACAATTATCACTGTTTTCTTTTTGCACTACCGACTGCACTATGTGGAACTCCACAATATCTGCTGCTTGTTAATATATTTAAAAATTGCATAGATTAGTATTACTTATTCATATTCTACCTTTTATTACATGCACAGTTTTTTATTTTTATCTTTAGTGCTACTCCATGTTTAATGTTGCAGCATTGCACCGAGACAAATTCCTAGTTCGTGTACTACATGAACAATGGCAATAAATCTCATTCTGATTCTGATTCTGATTCTGGCCTGCGGGGATGATTTGGACTCTTTGGTGGACGTCACATGCTCATACATGGCTTTCTGTAAAAATAAGATCGTTCCACATAAACATGTCAAAATATATCCCAACAACAAACCATGGGTTACAAAATCAGTTAAATCCTGCTTACAGAGGAAAGCACTTGCCTTTAAACAGGGGTCTGTTTCTGAGCTACAGGTTGCCACAAAAGAGCTGAAATCCGAAATTTTAAGAGCAAAACAGAATTATAAATCAGAACTGGAAAGCAAGATGGCAACAAAGAAACTTGGTTCAGCCTGGGCCAGTATGAATACTATTGCAGACCTTCAGAGCACAGAGCGCAGTAATCGTGTGTTTTTAGATGGTTTTAATTCAGACACAGAGCTGGCTAATGCTCTTAATTGTTTTTATGGTCGTTTTGACTCCTTTGATTTTAGCACAGAAACCCAAGATTTGAAACAGAAAGTCAAAGACAATCAGCACTTTAATATTGAGGGGCAGGATGTTAAAAGGGAGTTCTGCGCTGTAAAAGTGAACAAAAGTCAGGGCCCTGATAATATATGTGGGCGCTTGGTAAAGTCCTGTGCACATGAACTGAGTCCTATATTTCATTACATTTTCAATAAGTCCTTACAGACACAACATGTGCCTAGGATCTGGAAAGAAGCCGTGGTTGTTCCCGTTCCAAAATCCAGCTGTCCTAAAACGGTAAACGACTTTAGACCAGTTGCAGTTGCTTTGACTTCAATTTTAATGAAAATTTTTGAAAAACTGGTCAGATGTGAGGTCCTAAAGCAGACTGAGCATGCATTGGATCCTCTGCAGTTTGCCTATAGGCCTCACAGAGGAGTGGAGGATGCCACTGTCACTCTGTATAACATGCTTTTTAAACATCTGGATTTTAATGGGACACATGCCAGGCTTTTATTTGTAGACTTTTCCTCCGCCTTTAATACAATCCAACCTCATATCTTAGCTGAAAGGCTCCTGCAACAATTTGATTTGAGCAATAATCTGGTGGGTTGGATTCTGGATTTCTTAACCAACAGGGCGCAGAGAGTAAGGGTCAATGGTACATTGTCTGACCTAAAGTGCTCTTCTACTGGCTCTCCTCAGGGGTGTGTGTTGTCACCACTACTCTTCATCCTGTACACAAACATGTGTCGGAGCAGACATGACAACAGACATGTCATAAAGTATGCTGATGATTCAGTTATTGTCAGTCTCCTCCAGGATGGTGAGAGTGGCCACGGCCCAGTAGTTGATGATTTTGTTCACTAGTGTGAGGATTCCTACCTGCAGCTGAATACGACAAAAACTAAAGACATGATTATTGACTTTAGGAGGAAAACTCCCAGGCACAAAGTCACCGTACTAAAAGGCCAGACCATCGAATGTGTACAATCCTACAAATATCTTGGGACGATTATTGATAGTAATTTAAAGTTTGAAGAGAACTGTGAAAGGGTGTGCAAAAAGGGTCAGCAACATTTGCATTGCTTGAGAAAACTTGCACGCTTCCAAATTGACTGAACCATAATGACAGTGTTTTATCGGGTTTTTATTGAATCTGTTTTATCCTTTTCTTTAGTGTCATGGTTTGGTCAGATAAAACTGAAACAGAGGAAATCCTTGGATCAGGTAGTTAGATGGTCCAGTCATTTGCTTGGTGAGTCACAGCTGAGCCTGACATCCCTGTACACCAGACAAGTACAGAGGATGGCTACCTCCATTTTAAATGATGACTCCCACCCTTTGCACTGCAACTTTAAGCTTCTTCCCTCAAGACGGAGGTTTGCTGTCCCAAAAAGTAAAACCCAGCGCTACAAAAACAGCTTTGTTCCTGCTGCTGTCAAAGAGTTGAACAAGCTGTAACAATATATTGCACATAATTTAGGTACCTATTTATTAACTCCATTTTATATTTACTTATTTTTGTAGGATGTTACTTGGGTTCTAAATATTTTATTGAGTTTTAGACCTTTGAGTTTTTAACCTCTTTGACTAGTTTTTAACTTTTAATATGACTCTTCTCTCTTACCTCTGGTTTTTCTCTCATCTCTTTGTCTTTTTATACCCTGATTGATGGAGCCTTGAGTATTTTTATCATGTTCATAGTCAATTTCATGTGTGCCTGTGTTTGTGTCTATGTTGAATGTAATTTGTGGCTTGTAAATATGGATGTCACCAGACTGCAATACAAATCTACCTACGGGTACAAATAAAGTAACCTGAACCTGAACCTGAACCTGGAGGCCCAATAGTTTCCCTGAAGCGCCAGGTGGAAAATAGGGCAGAACATAACCATAAGTCAGAACTGGCTTAGGAAGCCAAACCCAGATTCATGACACTTTGTCTTTCACTGGATAAGGTGTTGATGCCTTTAACTGTTTGGTAGCTATGGGAAAGAGTTGTTGAAGCCAGGTTAAGAAGAAAGACCGTGATCAGTGAACAGCAGTACAGTTTCATGCCGAGAAAGAGGACTACAGATGCAATGTTTGCTCTAAGAGTGTTGATGGAGAAGTATAGCGAAGGTCAGAAGGAGCTGCACTGTGTCTGTGGATCGAGAGAAAGCAGATGATAGGGTGCCAAGGGAGGGAGTCAGGAGTGGCAGAAAAGTATGTCAGGGTGGTGCATGACGTGTATGAGGACAGCAAGATGGTGTTGAGGTGTGCTGTAGGAGTAACAGGTGGGATTACATCAGGGATCAGCTCTCTTCTTGTTTGCCATGGTGATGGACAGGCTGACAGACTAGGTCAGGCAGGAGTCTCCGTGGACCACGACATTGTGATCCACAGTGAGAGTAGGGAGCAGGTGGAAGATATCCTTGAGAGGAAGCCATGTGCTAGAGAGAGTTGACCCTGTTTGAGCTTTTTTGGAATTTCGTGCAGGCATCAAATTCAGAATGAGTGAATATTTGCAATAAAACAATGAAGTTTATCAGTTTGAACATTAAATATCTTGTCTTTGTAGTGTATTCAATTCAATATAAGTTGTAAGGGATTTGCAAATCATTATATTCTGTTTTTATTTATATTTTACATAACTCACCAACTTGGAATTGAGGTTTGCACATGACCACACCTTTGTAACTTTATTTTCTTGACCACTGTCAGGATATTTTGATAAGGTCCAATCATTTTATTTGTTATTGTTGTGTCTCTTCAGATGATGTATGAGATACCCAGAATCTTCTTGTCGCATCTCATCTTTGCTATGAGAATTCTCTCTAGTAGCACTGCTTCGAGTTTCTGTGTTTTGCAGGCATATAAGAAGATTGAAAAGATGAAGATATTGAAAGTAGATGAATTTAAAGACCTGGGGTCAACCATCCAAAGCAATGGACGGTGCATGAGAGAGATGAAGAAGAGAGTGCAGGCAGGATGGAATGTCAGGGGTGACTTGTGACAGAAGGACTGCAGGTAGAGTGAAAAGGAAGATTTACAAGACTGTAGTGTAGCGTTAACACTACAATTATAGGAACATGATAATTAACAATTAATAACTGAAGTTAACAATTATTAATAATTATCGCATTACCTCATAATATCACTAGATGGGGCACCGCTCACTATTTTAAAAGTAGTGATAAGATAAGATAAGCCTTTATTAGTCCCACAATGGGGAAATTCCAGGATTGCAGCAGCACAGGGATAGCAACACTCAGAGCAATTGTTAATAAAATAATAAGATAAGAACTGGTTTACCAAAGCAGTAAATAAATATACATATGTACACAGTTATATACACAGTGCAGGAGCATGTGATGGCTCGCTCTGCATCATTATCTCCCACAGCTGCGCGCACACCGGCTCTCCACCACACTCGGGCTACTTAAGCTACTCTGCCTTCAGATCGGCGCGGAGCCACCTGTCTCCATGGACTGAAGAGTCCTGCTCTCGTCTTCACCTCCATCTGGGTATCCTGCCATCGCCGGCATTCCAAAGTCATCTCTTGTCTCAGCCTTATCCTCTGGAAAGATCATCGCCTACACTCCAAGTAAGCCATTCTTTACTCACCTCTTCTCTACGCTGGTCCCCTGTGCACAGGCGGAGTTCTGTGGCGGCGGAATCGTTCCTCCTGGCAGCGGACCCAGCCATGCTCCTTGCAGCAAGTCCTTCTCCGCACCAGCGGCACCGTGACAACAAGCGCTGTCCTCCTGGTTGTAGCCTTCGGGCTGACCTGAGCGCGTCTTCTCCTCTGCAGACAGCAAGCCCCAGTCATTCACAATTCATTCCTTCGGGAGGGCTGAACTAACATTTGTGTCTCTACTCTGTCCATAGGGTTGCCAGGTCGTACGGTGCTCTGCTCACCCCCTGCTACGACGTCATCACAGACATACACACGTACATACACGCACACACACACTCCTACACTTTACAATAAAGATAATTGAATCTATTCCCAAGCCTGTGTCTGTTCCCTGGGTCTGTACATTATGTCAGAGTATTGTGGCTAGAGACATCTATTAAGAAACAATTTAGCTTAAGAATTTGGCAGTTATTAAGCTAAGCATTAATTAATAATTTAATTAATTATTTGATCAGTCTCATAATCTGGGTGTCAGTTCTTGACACTAAGGGATTCTGGAGTCTGGACAAAGAAAGTACACCTGTGCTCAGTTTAATAATTTTAATGAAGAAACACAGAGTGACAATAGACATCTGTATAGCTTGTAAAATGGAGAGATAACCAGAGGTAGCATTGACAGTGGCAAATCAACATATGTGAAAAAAAGAGCAATATGTTATGACCCGAGCGTCAGTTCTGATCGCGCTCAGGTTAAAGTTATGTCTCGCTGCCGGCCTTGACAGCTGCGGGCGGTATTTTGGCCTCTCCGGGCTCTTATTGTGAAAGTGCTCGGAGGGGTTTCCGCCTGTCAACGGTCGGCCAGCTGTCTGTCATCTGTCATCAGTCCTGGTTATTTAAGCTGTGTGCTAGCGTCATTACGACGCAGCAGTGTCTGATCGCATGATCGTTAATCTGATCGTTATCTTGTTCACCCATCGTCACGGATGCCTGGACTAACCTCACCTCGGCTGCCTAAGGGCTTGACCGTCGTTTCACCGGCATAGTAAGTGAGCTGTATAGCCTTATTCTCGCCGGTGTATTTGGTGCTGTAAGTCCCTGCTTTAGCAGTCCAGGTGCATTTATTACCTAGCTTGTCTGTGTGTGACTGTTTCCTGCCCTGGACCCGTAGCGTGCTGTATAGCCTATGCTTCCTGTTCTGCAAGGACTCTGTCATCTGCTCAGCAGCTTGTGTAAACACCCTTCTCACCGTAATAAAACTCACTAAAACTCACTGGTGGACTTGTGTGCGTCTTATTGGTAGCCCGCGAGGGCTACCATGACAGTACACTGCTGCCCAAACAGCGTTACGGTGACGCCATTTTGAGACGCTTTTTCACCAGTGAGTTGAGTTTTGGACGTTGTTTTCCCTGTCTGGGACCTTTGTATGCGAGGAATGCCGTCACCGAGGAGTCACATGCTGACATGTGTCTTGGAAGCGGTAGATGAGTTACTCATCTCCGCTTCCATGTTGGACTACGCCCCCGGCATACATTGGTACCTGGACGCTGCCGAAGATGTGCTCTGTAACCTCTCTCCCTGCTTCGCCAACCACCCGGAAGTCGACGTTAGGAGGGAGGACATCGCTGCCCAGCGCGAACTGTTCCTGTTGATGGAGGAGGAACGCGGCATGGAGCAGGTGAAGAGGCACACCTGTTTTTCGCCTAAGGATCCTTTTCGGGAGTTTGCACCATCTGGGGGCCGGCAAAGGCGTTGGCGTCACGGCCGGGCGCATCTTCGGCAAGCTCCAGCTCCAGATCCAGTTCCGGGCCGCCGGGATGACCCCCTCAACCAGCCAGCTGCTGAGTGTGAGCTGAGTCCTGCGTCGGTGGGCTCCGTTCTCGGGTTTTTCAACATTCAGCGAGCGAGGGAAGGAGCAACGTTCGCTACAGCTGATAACATCCTCCCCCCGGGAGACAGGCAAGTCCAAGTTCACTTTCCTTGTAGTAATAGTGATCTGTCTTGTCTGACTCCTGGGGGTGAAGCTCAGGGTATGCAGCTCCCTGAGTTTCTTTCCCCAGCTGTAGCCAATTATACTAAACCTGCTGCCTCTGTGTCTCCTCCCGCGGAGCGGTCCTCGGCGTCAGTCCTCGGCGTCAGTCCCACGCCGGCGAATGAGGGGGAGGCCTGCAGCTCTGGGAGACATCCCGGTCTTGCAGCCTTGTGTTGGACAGAGGAGGAGAATGGACTGCAGTGAGGAGCCAGAGCCGACGAGAGAGCGTCCCCAAGGTTCTTCAGGGATGCAGCCCGAGTCAGCAGGTCCAGGGTCCTCTGCCTCCACGCCATACGGGTTATTGGTATGGACGTCTGCGCATGAGGATCCAGCTGCAGAGACCATCAGGCCGGTTGTGGAACCCGACACAGCCGAGTGGGAGCCCGACGACGAGCATCTTCTTGAACCTGGATCGGCGAAGTCCTGGACGGCTCCAGAGCCCGAGTGCAGGCAAGTGCTCTTTCTTGTTTTCCTGTATGGTGTGTTAGAGCATTTTTGCCTGCCTCATGGGGAGGCGAGTGAGGGGCAGCCGGCCGCTGCACCCGAGCTCGTCTCGCTGGGCTCTGGCGCTGCCGGTGGAACTGATCCCGGTTCTCCCTTGTGTTCTGAGCACCTCCACAGCGTTGCCGGTCCGGAGCCAGTCAAGGTCACGGGACCGGGGGTTCCAGGTTCGGAGATGGAGGTCGTCGCCGGAGCAGTCCAGACCCGGTCGGGGTCCAACGTGTGGGCCGAGGAGACCCGGTCGGGGTCTAACGTGGGTGCAGCGGTGACCCAATTTGGGCTCGTCCTGACCCAGTCGGGGTCCAACGTGTGGGCCGAGGAGACCCAGTCGGGGTCCAAGGTGGGTGCAGCGGTGACCCAATCGGGACCCGTCCTGACCCAGTCGGGGTCCGACGCATGGGCCGAGGTGACCCAGTCGGGGTCCAACGTGGGTGCAGCGGTGACCCAATCTGGGCCCGTCCTGACCCAGTCGGGGTCCGACGCATGGGCCGAGGTGACCCAGTCGGGGTCCAACGTGGGTGCAGCGGTGACCCAATTTGGGTCCGCCCTGACCCAATCGGGGTCCGACGAGGTCCAGTGGGGGTCCAGCGCAGGTGCGGCTGCGACCCAATCAGGATTCGAGGGGGCCCAGGGTTTTGGTTGTCCCCCTCTCAGGAGTCACCAGCTGGGGGCCATTAGTGGGTTTTGTGGGACAGATCGGTGCTCTCCTGTTGTGTTGTTTTCAGGTGAGCGGCTGCACGCAATCCCTCCACGGTCCTGCTGGTTGTGGTATGCGGGTCGGCCACCCGAGGAACTGCTTGGAGCATTCAGCGTCTTGGGTTGGCCACCCAATATACTGTGTGTGTTACGGGGTGACCTGGTTCGGCCACCAGAGGACGTATTCCTGGGGGCATGGGACTGGGGCAGGCCACCTGACCGTTTCATGTACTGTGAGATTTTCTGTGGGCCCATATGGTGCCAATCCTTGTCTTGTATTTCTTGTAATTTTTTCTTGTTTCCTTAGTCATAGTCTTAGTCAGGTCAAGATCAAGTAATTTTTTTTAATTGTCTCATGTTTCTTTGTTTTGTCATAGTCTTAGTCAGGTCTGAGCAATTTTAGATTGCCTCTTGTTTTTTCTTGTTTGTCATAGTCTTAGTCAGGTCTGAGCAATTTTAGATTGCCTCTTGTTTTTTTTCTTGTCTCCAAGTCATAGTCTTAGTCAGGTCTGAGCAGTTTTAGATTGCCTCTTGTTTGTCATAGTCTTAGTCAGGTCTGAGCAATTTTAGATTGCCTCTTGTTTTGTTTTTTTCTTGTTTCAAAGTCATAGTCTTAGTCAGGATCGAGCAATTTTTTTAATTGTCTGGTGTTTCTTTGTTTTGTCATAGTCTTAGTCAGGTCTGAGCAATTTTAGATTGCCTCTTGTTTTTTCTTGTGTCCAAAGTCATAGTCCTAGTCTGGTCTGAGCAATTTTAGATTGCCTCTTGTTTTCAAGGTCATAGTCTTAGTCTGTTCTGAGCAATTTTAGATTGCCTCTTGTTTGTCAGTCTTAGTCAGGTCTGTGCAATTTTAGATTGCCTCTTGTTTTGTTTTGTTTTTGTTTTTTTTTCTTGTTTTCCAAGTCATAGTCCTAGTCTGGTCTGAGCAATTTTAGATTGCCTCTTGTTTTTTCTTGTTTCTAGAGTCTTAGTCAGGTCTGAGCAATTTTAGATTGCCTCTTGTTTTTTGTTGTTGCCAAAGTCATAGTCTTGATCACGGTTAAGTCCGAGTAATTTTTGTTTACCCCTTGTTTCCTTGTATGTCATTGTCTTAGTCAAGTTCGAGCATTTTTCTTGTTACCTTGTGAGTCCTTGCCATAGTCAAGTTAGAGCATTTTTTTGCCTTGTTTTCTTTTCCTGTATTGAGTCTTAGTCTTGTCATAGTCTTGTCTTAGTCTTGTTTTTTTTTCTTAGAGTCATGTATTTCCTGTATGTATTTCTTGTCTGGTCTTAGTCTTGTTTTTTCCTAGAGTCATGTATTTTCCTGTATGTATTTCTTGTCTGGTCTTAGTCTTGTTTTTTTTTTTTTTTTCCCTGAGTCATGTGTTTGTATGCACTTCTTGTTTTTGGTCTTTGTCTTGTTTTTGTTGTTGGTTCTCTCCCTCCGTACCTGTCCACCTGCTTCCCACCCTGGGAGGGCAGGGGGGGGCAGGGTGGTCCCTTGGGGCGTCCGGAGTCCACCCGTGGAGGGAGGGTACTGTTATGACCCGAGCGTCGGTTCTGATCGCGCTCGGGTTAAAGTTATGTCTCGCTGCCGGCCTTGACAGCTGCGGGCGGTATTTTGGCCTCTCCGGGCTCTTATTATGAAAGTGCTCGGAGGGGTTTCCGCCTGTCAACGGTCGGCCAGCTGTCTGTCATCTGTCATCAGTCCTGGTTATTTAAGCTGTGTGCTAGCGTCATTACGACGCAGCAGTGTCTGATCGCATGATCGTTAATCTGATCGTTATCTTGTTCACCCATCGTCACGGATGCCTGGACTAACCTCACCTCGGCTGCCTAAGGGCTTGACCGTCATTTCACCGGCATAGTAAGTGAGCTGTATAGCCTTATTCTCGCCAGTGTATTTGGTGCTGTAAGTCCCTGCTTTAGCAGTCCAGGTGCATTTATTACCTAGCTTGTCTGTGTGTGACTGTTTCCTGCCCTGGACCCGTAGCGTGCTGTATAGCCTATGCTTCCTGTTCTGCAAGGACTCTGTCATCTGCTCAGCAGCTTGTGTAAACACCCTTCTCACCGTAATAAAACTCACTAAAACTCACTGGTGGACTTGTGTGCGTCTTATTGGTAGCCCGCGAGGGCTACCATGACATAATATTTGTTATGTATTTTGGTTTACTACAGCACCCGTCGTAGTGCTTTGCTAAAAGCATTATGGGTAATCTGTAATGTCAGAGAGTGTGTTGTCGTTGGCTGTGTGCTATGAGTTGCTGCTACGCTAATAAACCGTGAACATTACGTCGATGGTCCGAGTTATTATTGTTATATTAAGTAACGTAAAGGGTGAAAGATATAACAAAAAGTGGCGACGAGGACGTCTGGACCGACGCTGCAGTCCGCGACGGAGGAGAGTTTTTTTGTCGTGTTTTTTTTTCCCGCCGCTACTTCGTGCTGACAGGGTGATACACCGCGCCACTGTGCTGAGGTGGATGCTGCGGGCTGTCTGCTAAGCGGGGAGGAGCGGAGCAGTGGAAATCATTAAGGACAAAAAAAAAAACTCAGTGAGTAACGCCGGAGGGAAGAAACGACGTTACAGAAAGGAGTCGCGAGGGAAAGAGCGACATTCAACCAGGAGTGTTAAAATGGCTGGAGTCATTGGCTCTATCGGGCTCTTTGATGAGAGCGCGGAACAATGGAGCTCCTATACTGAGCGCTTTGACTATTTCGTCACAGCCAATGGAATAACGGATGAAAAGTTAGTGCCCACTTTTCTGAGTGTGATGGGTCCCAAGACATTTAACCTACTATGTAACCTCCTACAGCCAGTAAAGCCAGGCTCTAAAACCTACAAAGAACTGGTGGACACACTAACCCACCACTTCTCAACCAAGCCTCTAGTGATTGCAGAAAGATATAGGTTTCACAGACGTAACCAAGAAGAGGGTGAGTCTGTTAACATGTTTGTTGCAGCGCTACGCAAGTTAGCCGAACACTGTGAATTTAAAGATGTTTTAAATGACACATTAAGAGACAGGCTTGTGTGTGGATTACGAAATGAAGCAGCACAGAAGAAGTTACTCACAGAAAGTGATTTGACGCTTGAAAGAGCCATTAACATTAGTGTGATGATGGAGATGGCTTCCAAAGAAGCACACCAACTGCATGCTACAGGCAGAGTACATAAGCTCAACAGTGGTAAAACCAATGCATCAGGGCCATGTTTCCGCTGTGGCAAGGTGGGACACCTTCCTAATGACTGTTGGTACAAAGAGATGGACTGTAACAACTGTGGAAAAAAAGGCCACATGGAGCGGGCATGTAGAAGCAAAAGGAGCAAAGACAAAGGCCCAAAGACAAGGAATAAAAGTGACATGGTAAAATACAAAAAGAAAAGAAATGTTCACACAGTTAAACATGGCGAGGACAGAGTGAGCGACTCCTCAGAGGAAGAGGTGTCAACTGCAATAAATACTGTCCGGATTATGAATGTGAATGAAGGCTCAGAAGGCTTTTGGACCAAACCAAAAGTGGAGGGACATTTTATTAAAATGCAAATAGACACTGGATCAAAGGCATCACTTGTGTCGCATGGCATTTACAAGAAGTTTCTGAAACATCTTCCACTCCGACCTTCAGACACCGTCTTCAGGGCGTATACTGGACACCGAGTGCCCATGAAAGGGATGACAGAGGTAACTGTTCAGTACAATGGCCAAACTGCTGAGCTTCCAGTTTATGTTACCAAGAACAACTGTCCAGCTATAATGGAGCGTGTGTGGCTAAAGAAAATCCAACTTGACTGGCAAGAAGTAAGGAAGCTGTCACACAGTTCCACTCAGCTGCAGGCCATACTAGAAAGGCACAAAAAGGTTTTTCGTGATGAACTAGGCAGTATGAAAAAAATTATAGTGAAGCTGCATGTCAAACCTGACAGTAAACCAGTGTTTATGAAAGCCAGACCAGTGCCGTACGCCATCAGACCAAAGGTGGAGGCTGACTTAGATGCTCTGGTCAAGAATGGAGTTCTGGAGCCTGTGACAACCAGTGAGTGGGCCACGCCCATAGTTCCAGTACCCAAAAAGGAAGGAGGAATCCGGACCTGTGGAGACTTTAAGGTGACAGTAAACCCTGTACTAACAGCAGAGCAGTATCCTCTTCCACTGATTGATGACTTATTTGCGGGACTGAGTGGGGGACAAAAGTTCAGCAAAATAGATCTCAACTAGGCTTACTTACAAATGCATGTAGACGAGCAGTCACGTGAAATGCTGACTATCAACACCCATAAAGGACTCTTCAGATACTGCAGACTGCCTTTTGGCATCACATCTGCTCCAGCACTTTTTCAGCGAGCTATGGATCAAATCCTGAGTGGATTACCAGGGGTGCAGTGCTACCTGGATGATATCCTATGTACAGGAGCAGATGATGAAGAGTATCTGCGCAACTTGGATGCAACTCTCACGAGACTGGAGGAATATGGATTGAGAATCCGCAAGGATAAATGCGAGTTTTTCCAGTCATCCGTGGAATACTTAGGTCATGTGATCGATGCTAAGGGACTGCACACTGCACCATCGAAAATCACAGCCATTGTGGATGCACCTCCACCCCAAAATGTCAGTCAGCTGAAGTCTTTCTTGGGACTGCTGAACTATTGTGGACGTTTCATACCAAACTTGGCATCACTATTAAAACCGCTGCATAACCTGCTGCGCAAAGAGGAAGCATGGAAGTGGACAGCAAGCTGTCAGGAGGCTTTTCAGAAGGCAAAGGATGCGCTGACGGCATCAGAGGTTCTGACCCACTTCAACCCATCACTTCCGATCCAGCTTGCCTGCGACGCCTCTCCTTATGGCGTAGGGGCGGTGATTTCCCACGTAATGCTAGACAGTGAGGAAAAGCCAATCGCTTTTGCGTCAAGGACATTAAACAAGGCAGAAGCTAACTATGCTCAACTAGAAAGAGAGGCTCTGAGCATTGTGTTTGGTGTCAGAAAATTCCACCAGTACTTGTATGGACGAAAGTTTACACTTTTTACTGACCACCGACCTCTCACAACCATCCTTGGACCATACACAGGAATACCATCTCTTGCAGCGTCCCGACTGCAGAGGTGGGCGTTGCTGTTGTCAGGACACTCCTATGACATCAGGTATCGAAAGTCAGACTGTCATGGTAATGCAGATGGGTTATCCAGATTACCACTTCCTGTCATGAAGCCAGAGTCAAGCACTGTGGACATCTTCTACTTCACAGAGGTAGAAAACGCACCTGTTTCAGCTGTGCAGGTGAAAAAGGGGACTAGAAATGACCCTGTGTTGTCTGCAGTTGTGGACTCGATCATTAAAGGACAACCTGCGGGTGATGACGCAACCTTGAAGCCCTTCCTTGGGAAGTGGACAGAATTGTCTGTTCAGTCGGGTTGTTTGCTGTGGGGGAGGAGAGTGATTATTCCCCTGTCATGTCGAACAAAAGTGTTACAGCAACTTCACGCAGGACATAGTGGAATCATGAGAATGAAAGAAATAGCGAGAAGCTATTTTTGGTGGCCAAACATTGACAAGCAGATTGAAGAAATAGCCAAAAGCTGTCACAAGGTACGGAACAACCCACCATTGGCTCCTCTCCATCCCTGGAAGTTCCCACAGGAGCCATGGCATCGTGTGCACATTGACTTTGCAGGTCCGTTTGAGGACAGAATGTTTCTCGTTGCTGTGGATGCACACAGTAAATGGCCTGAAGTGGCTATTATGAGGTCAACCACCACAGAGAAGACCACAGAGGCATTAGGAGAAATGTTTAGTCGTTTTGGGTCTCCTACACAACTAGTTTCTGACAATGGACCTCAGTTGGTTTCACAAGAAATGGATGCTTTTCTACAAGCTAATGGAGTGCAGCACATTAAATCAGCTCCATACCATCCTGCGACGAACGGCCTTGCAGAAAGGTTTGTGCAGACAATGAAACATGCATTGAAAGCATCACAAGGTCAAGGAACACTGCATCAGAGGCTGCACAAGTTCCTGCTAAACTACCGCAACACTCCACATGCAATCACAAAGACAACCCCTGCTAGTCTGATGTTCAAGAGAGATCTGCGCACTACCTTTGACCTTTTGAAACCCTCAGGATTAAAGGACACTGTGCAAAAGCAACAAGAGAAACAAATTATGCACAGAGAACATCGGGCAAAGGACAGAGCGTTCACGTCAGGAGAATCTGTGCTGGCCAGGAACTACAGAGGTGAACCTAAGTGGGTTCCTGCAACTGTTATTGCACAAACTGGACCAGTCTCATATACAGTTCAAACCACTGACAGTGTTTGGAAAAGGCACGTGGATCAACTCCTGCAGACACCGCCAGCGCCTGCAGAACCGTCTCTTGGATATCCTAACGATGCACTCACCAACTCACCACTTTGTCCACCTACACCAGTACAGAACTCAACCACTTCAGAGACCGGAGTTCCAGCTGGAGATGTGACATCTTCTTCTGCATCAGCACCAGAAGCAACCTCCACATTAGAAAGAACTCAGACTCATGTTCCTGCAGAGCGCCGATATCCCACCAGGGAGCGACGACCTCCTGTCCGTCTGAGTTATTAGACTAGATGGTAACTGACCCACATTAATGGGGCAGAATAATCCCCAGGGGTACAGTTATGGGATGAGGTAGTCTACCCTCACTCCTAAGGTAGCATAATAGTTAAAAAAAAAAAAAAAGAGAGACAAAACAAAGACATTTGGTATCTCCTGTAGGACATCTATTGTAAGGGGGGAGGAGATGTTATGTATTTTGGTTTACTACGGCACCCGTCGTAGTGCTTTGCTAAAAGCATTATGGGTAATCTGTAATGTCAGAGAGTGTGTTGTCGTTGGCTGTGTGCTATGGGTTGCTGCTACGCTAATAAACCGTGAACATTACGTCGATGGTCCGAGTTATTATTGTTATATTAAGTAACGTAAAGGGTGAAAGATATAACAATATTTACATATTTACAGGTCTTGCATATGTGAAATACAGCTGGAAGGTGATTGGGTGTCTGGATGGGGAATTCGTGAAACAACCATAGAAAAATTAAATGTAACACAAAGCTAGTGATAGATGTTCTTTATTGATCCCAAACTGGGAAATTACAGGAAAAAAAATGGGAAAAATCTTCTGAAAAGAAAAAAAAAAAACAAACAGTTGCATTATGCTCAAAAAGGAACAGCCATTACAGAAAAGGTTATAGCTGGGGTGACTAAAAGTCTGTCCCTGAAACTAATGCTGTTGGCTGCCCTACTTTCTTAGAATGGCTGGCATCACAAGCGACTTGGACTGAAACAGAATAGAATGCTACAACCTCATTGGGTCACAGGTGCTGGAGGATTGGGCTTCTGGTAGCCCGGCTTTGTCCAACCTGGGTTTCAAATGGGGCTTGGCAGAAGACACTCTCTCTGTGGTTCTGTGCCCGGAGGTCTTCACCTGGGAATCTTCTCAGAGGTGAGAGCCCGGCTTTAGGGTCCGGAACTTGGGCCTGCTGGTGCCTTCTTGAAACAGTTGTTATGGAGCCCTCCTCCATAAGGAATTAGTCAGTGGTGCAGTTTCTGACACCTTACGGTTCACCTCCACTACTAGCCCAGTGTCAGTAAAGAAATTCCTCTTTGGTTCAGTGGTAAGAGTGAGAGGTTTTCAGATCAAGGTGTCATGGGTTCAGATCCCAGCCTAGGATACTAGGCATCTGCCTACCTTGCTCAAATACCTCCAAAAGACTTTGGAGGTATTAGTTTACCTTGACTGTGGTTGAAAATGACTATAGGTCTGTTCACCTTGACAACAGGATCAAAACAGACTTGGAAATCCCAGGTTAAATAGGCAGTTCTGGCCTTGCCACAGCAGTGACGGCTCCTGCATCACTTCCTTAAGGGGGGGGGGGGGGTGTTATAGGTCCCTCCTCCATAAGAAATTAGTCAGTGGTGCAGATTCTGACACCTTAAGGTTGATCTCCAGTACTAGCTCAGTGTTTATAGAGGAATTCCTCTTTGGCTCAGTGGTAAGAGTGAGAGGTTTTCAGATCAAGGTGTCATGGGTTCAAATCCTGGTCTGGGATACTAGGTGTCAGTCTACCTTGCTTGAGTGTGGAAAAGACTTCAGATGTGTTAATCTACCTTGTCTGTGGGTGAAAATTACTACAGAATAGAATAGGCTTTATTGTCATTGTACATCCATCCATCTTCTTCTGCTTAATCCTTTTCGGGTCGCGGGGGGGGGCTGGAGCCTATCCCAGCAGCTTTGGGCAAGAGGCAGGGTACACCCTGGACAGATCGCCAGTCCATCGCAGGGCCAACACAGAGAGACAGACAACCATTCACTCTCACAGTCATACCTATAGGAGGAAATATAGGGAATATTAATAAATAATAAATATGATCAGGTATGAATTATTTAATTTATATTGATGTATTGGAATCTGAGATCAAATCTCATTTCATATACATCAGAAAAGTTAATAACACTCATAAGGGGCACCAGCTTCTATCTTTAAGAAGCAATTTAATCTTTAATTTAACTTTATACCTGTTTAATCACTCAATAAATTAATCAATAATCAGTCTCAAAAATTTTCCGTGAATTCGATACCTGTGCTTGAACAGACTCAGAATGAAATAAATTCTCAACAACTTCTCATTTTCAGACATTTATTAAACGAAATGATTAACAGACATTGCAGTAGTTTCATTAATCATAAAATCAATCTTGTAAATGATAGATTAACAATGTCAATATTTTCGGAACCAGGGTTAAACTGAGAAACCAATTTCTATCAGTTTGTGTTAACAGATTATGGAAACAACGCAAATTTATGGAGAAAGTTTACTAATTATATGAAAAGTCCTTGATTAATCATAAGAAAATAAAAACGGAATTTTAATAAAAGGAAGAGTTATGTTAAGGGCTTCTTAATTTGCATCTGATTAGATACACAAATTATTACCGAACCTCAGACGTTTAATTCAGCAGATGAATTAAAGTTTTGCAGCTCACGTGATCCTCGTTCAATGATGGTCCTTTGTCGTCGTCCTCAGCCTAAGATTTCATGGACGTTAATATCTGCCGCAGACATTTTCAGGGTCCACATTTCGACCTTTAAATTCAAGCGGTCGAAGCGGCTGGATTCTGGGCCATATGACCCACAGTTGAAACTGGGTTTGGAGCCAGATGATGACGCTTCTTCAGCGCGTTGATTCCTCAGCTGCACGAGCCTCCAGAGGTCTTCGATAATAATTAGATCTAATCAGATCTCAAATTAAAAATAAAAACTTTCGGACTTTAGATAAAAATTATAGCTTCTGGTGGGTGCTTGGTCAAGAAAAATATAAAAATAAAGTCAAGATTAAAGTTTACATTAAAATTAAACAAACGGTGATTTTACAGAAAGTTTAACAAAGAAAAAGTGATGAATAAAAATTGGAGTTTAACTCCGATTAAGAATTGAGCTCAAAGAAATAGGAATTCCTAGGCATTTAAGAGAAAAAGAAAACATTAAGATACAAAGTTACATAAACAAATTACGAGTTATCTGCTCTGTGTTCAGAAAAGCGACACGTGGTCGAGTCTTTGCTCAGACGGTCCTTTGTTCTTCCTTGCTGTGTGTAGACAATAGAGAGAGACGGACCAGTGAAAGGAGGCGAAGAGGAAAGAGAGAAGACGATCCGGAAAGAGGCAGAGCGAAGAGTCTTTCGCCTTTTATAAGTTCTGTTCAGCTTCGCGGGCTTCCGGGATCGATCGGAATCTCAGCCAATGAGAGTCCTTCGTGGGAGGCCCGATGAACTTTCCATCCAATGAACAAACAGTCTATTGTCTGGAGCTCTGGGATGAAGAATTGCTGTCATGCCGAGATTGGCTGATGGAGTCACATGGTTTTAGAGGCAAAACTTTGATACATACTGGAAGTTAATATTTCCCTTTATGTATTAAACTAAGATGACTTTAGTGATTAGTATAAATTATAAGCAGTGCTTCTAAATCAACATGCAGGAATAAACATTCATTTAAACATTTTTAACATGCATATATATAAAATCACAGATTAACGCATTTCACACATATTATTGATTTTCCACATTAAAGACATCAGAGTCCATCTGCATTTTCATAGTTCTGAAAAGAATGAAGGTTTAGAATTGAGTTTGTAATAATGTACTTTAAAGTTCACTGGTTAAATCCAGCATTTCCCAGAATTTAAGGAAATTAACTGAGTTGTGGATCTGTGTAGGCCAGGTCTGTCGCATGTTTATGGGGGCAATAAAAGTGAAGCCGGACATTGGGGAAATTCCTTAGGCTGGTTTTAACAAAAGAATGGGATTTTAGCTGTAGCCTGGGGAGAAAATCCGTTTCTTTGTCTTACTCCTGGGTGAAACAAAAATGTCTTTAAGCTGAAGAATAATTATTGCTGAGCCAAAGTGAGATGATGCTACATACCTAAGGACAATTTAGAATCCCCAGTTTGATGCCAATTAACCTAACATGCATGTCTTTGGCATGTGGGAGGAAACCAGAGAAATCCCAGAGTAAACCCACGCAGACACGGGGAGAACATGCAAACTCCACACAGATCACTGTTGGTCAGGGGCTGGGATCGAACCCAGGATCCCCTGGCCAAGGGTGAATTGCTGTGCTGCCGCAGTGCTAACCACTCCGCCACCGTGCTGCCCTTGTCATTGTGCAATACAAAATTGTGGGTGCTCCACCAGTCTACTGTGCAATAAAGTAAGAGAGAAGGATTAGATAAAACACGGTTACAGAACACACGACTGAAATAAAAATGGCCCAGAATTCTGGAAATATACACAGGTATGGTAGTGGTTTCACGGATGGAACAATGTACATAAAAGTGCAGAGTGCAGAACATACGAGTCTCCGAGTCTCCTTGGGAACAAGTGTTCGTTTCTATAGCTTATACAGGACAGGGGTTGCCACTCCTCTCTGCCCGCCTTTCCCCATTCTGTTATGCTGAGCACCAAGCTAGAGGGTGGAAAGTACCATTTTTACCTGGTCTTTGGTATGACCCAGCCGGAATTTGAACTCCAGCCTCCCGATTGTGGGGCGAATGCTCTACCAACTAGGCCACCACTCCAGTGGTGGCAGAACATACAATTGAACACACAATTGAATAAAATGGCCCAAGGATTATAGAAAATATACATAGGTATGGTAGTGGTTTCACGGATGGGTCAATATACATGAAAGTGTAAAGACAGGTGTGTTATTGTGATCATTAAAAAGGTCCTCAGATCTGTGAATGTGAGTGTTTTTTTGTTTTTTGTTTTTTTTGGGGGGGAGGGGCTCTGACTGTTTGCAGTTCGGATGGCCCAGGGGAAGAAACTGTTTGTCATTCTGAAGGTATGAAACCTGATTGATCTATACTGTCATCCAGAGGGAAGCAGGTCAAACGGGTGGTGCGCGGGATGTGAGGGGTCCCCTGTGTTGGCCTTGGTCTTTCTGAGACAGGAAGATCATGAGATGTCCTCCAGGGAGGGCAGAGGATTGCTGCTGATTTTTTTGGGCGGTGTTGATGACCCTCTGCACAGCCATCCTGTTCTCGACCATGGAGCTGGCGTACCACACACCCAGGCAGTAGGTGAGCATGCTCTCCACTGAGCAGTGATAGAAGACCAGCAGCAACTTCTGGTCCAGGTTGTTCTTCCTCAGGACTCGGAGGAAGCACAGCCACTGCTGGGCTTTCTTCATCAGGGCCTTGGTGTTGACTGTCCAGGAGAGGTAAGAGGAGATGTGAGTGCCCAGGAACCACAAGGTGGGGACGATTTCCACGTGGTCGCCATTTATGGAGGGGGGGGGGGGTGCTGGTCCTGTCTGTTCTTTCTCAAGTCCAGTATGAGTTCTTTGATATTTTGGACATTCAGTTTCAGGTTGTTTGCTTGGCACCACAGCAGCAGATTCTCTACCTCTGCCCTGGAGGCCTTCTCATCATCGTCAGTGATGACCCCAACCAAGGTGGTATCATCCGCGTACTTCATGATGCCGGTGGTTGGGTGGGATGGAATACAGTCAAAAGTGTACAGGGAATCCAGTAGAGGGCTTAGTATGCAGCCCTGGGGGGAGCCAGTGCTGAGAGACAGTGTGGAGGAGTCATGGGGGCCAAGTCTGACTGTAGGCGGTTGGTGAGAAAGTTTTTTATCCACGAGCAGGTGTGTGTGGGGGGCGGGGGGGGGGAATCAGGATGTCCGGGATGATGGTGTTGAAAGCTGAGCTGTAGTCCATAAAGAGCATCCTCACGTATGTAGCTCCTTGGGTTCTCCAGGTGGCTCAGCGCTCTGTGGAGTGTTGTGGCAATGGCGTCTTCCGTAGACAGGTTCTCCCTGTAGGCAAAGTGGCAGGGGTCGAAGGAGGGGGGAAGACAGTCCCTGATGTGCTGGGACACCAGTCGCTCAAAACACTTCATGACTACAGGCATGAATGCTATGGGTCTGTATTTGTTCAGGCTGTCAATTGCAGACTTTTTGGGGCTGGGGATGATGGTGGAGGCCTTGAGGCAGGAGGGGATGGTGGCGTGCATCAGGGAGAGGTTGAACAGGTTGGTGAGGATCTCTGCCAGCCGGTCTGCACATGCTTTGATCACCGCTCCTGGGATGCCGTCAGGACCAGAAGCTCTGCAGGGGTTCACTGCTCTCAGTTGCCTCCTCACCTCATGCACCTGTAGAGAGAGAGGGGAGAGGGGGAGGAGTGGGGTAGAGAGAGAGGGGAGGGGGGAAGGAGTGGGAGGGGGGCGAGTTGGGGGGGTGAGTTCAAACCGGGCAAAGAAGCTGTTAAACTCCTCTGCCAGAGTAAGGCTGCTGTCCAATGTTGGGGGGAACTGGCCCCTGTAGTTGGTGAGGGCCTGGATGCCTCTCCACATCTGTCGGGATTGTTGTCTGTAAGGAAGACCTTCATCTTCCTCCTGTAGGCATTCTTAGCATGTTCTATGCCTCTTCTCAGTTTGGTTGTGGCGGTGCTGTACAGAGAGCTATCCCTCTGCCTGAAGGCTGAGTTGTGAGCTCTGATCAGAGCCTGGACCTCAATGGTCATCCAAGGGTTTCCGATTTGGAAAAACCTGGATGTGTTTGGTGACTGTCACATTTTCTACACAGCATTTAATGTAGAAGAGGATAGACGCAGTGTAGGAGTCCAGGTCCTGATGTTCAAAGATGTTCCAAACTGTGCAGCTAAAGTAGTCCTGTGTCTGGAGGACAGCATTTTCAGAGCAGGTTTTAATTGTTTGTTTGGTTGGGGGGAACGCTTCCTAAGGGGGGTGTAGGCAGGTATTAGAAGCAGGGAGAGATGGTCTGATTGTCCAAGGTGAGGGAGGGGGGTGGCTCTGTAGGCATGTTTGATGTTGCTGTAAACATGATCCAGTGTTCTATCCCCTCTTATGGGACACTTAATATGTTGGTGGAATTTGGGGAGTACAGTCTTTAAGCATGCTTTGTTAAAATCCCCTGCAATAATGTGGATTGCATCAGGGTGATCTTTCTGTTGCCTGCTAACAGTGTGCTGGAGATGGCTGAGTGCTAAGCTAACGCTAGCGTCTGCAGGGACATAAACAGCTGTTACAATTGCTGCCATTAGCTCACAGCATAGATAGAAGGGTCTGCACAGAAACAACATGGACTCTAAGTCTGGTAAACAGTGGCTTTGAATTACTCTGCTGTTATTACACAAAGTCTGAAGAACATAAACACAGAGCCCATCACATCTACTCTTACCAGAATCATGGTTGCGGTCGAAATGGAGTGTAGTTTGGCCGGGTAATTCCACGTTGGCGTCTGGGATGAGTGGGTGAAGCCATGATTCGGTCACAATCAGAATACAACAATCCCTGACGTAGCAATTTTAGTGCGATCTCCGATCGCAGCTCATCCATTTTGTTGGTGAGGAATCTGGCATTGGTGAGGAAAATTGAAGGTAATGGTGGTTTGGTGTGTTGTTTATGCAGCTGGGCATGGAGGCCAGCCCTGCAGCCTCATTTCTTCTTTGTCTCTCAGTGCTGTCTGCACCTCTTGCTGGGCCTAATAACAATCCACGGAGCGCCTGGAGGTCTGGCGATCTCCTCAGGAATGTGAATGAATGAATGAATGAATGAATCTTTATTTCGGATAGTTTAAAAGTAAAGATTAAAAAAAAGAAACAGAATAATATAACAAAGGGGGAAAGAAAATCCAACAAGGATAAATTAGACAATAACTCCTCTGATTATACAGTTCAACATAAGTTATCCGAAATGGGTGATGGCTGAAGCCACAGCTTATATTGCCCACCCATATTCCATCCAAGAATTCAGAAGAAAAACAAAACAAGAGCGATTACAATTCAGAACATAGCTAAGACAAAATGTGACAAAAAACTAAGCATCAATATCACTAAGAATGTGGTATTGATTGCTGGAATAAGCGCTGGAGATGTCGGAGTTAAGTTGACGGCCAATGCCTAGAAGTTCCTGGTGACTGTAGGTAATTAATCTGTCGCAGAAGGAGGACACAAAAAGGCAGGAAAAATACAGAAAAAAGCGCAGTAGTCCGGAGCGTCTAGCCACAGTGTCTGAACGCGCAGCCATCTCGCTAAGGTCTGTCCACTTTGACGAAAGCGCTGAAATGGACTTGGAGATCCCAAATTAAATAGGCAATTCTGGCCTTGGCCCAGCAGTGGGGCCATAACATTTTCCTGCTAGGACAGCATTTGACGTAGAAGGACAGCCCAGAAGAAAGCTTTAAGCTGGATTAGCTAGGGATGCTCAAAAATGTGCAGGTATGCTTGAGTTTACAGAAAAATTAAAGAGTGAAAATCAAAATCTAAGTTGCTTAGAACAGCAAAACTTGAGGATTAAGTCCATCTAGTCACTGCTTTCTAAAAAAAAAAAAAAAAAAGCCAGCAAAACTTTAAGGAAAAATTCAAAATGTGTAAAAGTTTAAGCAAAGAAAGTATTCTAAGAACAAAAAGTAAACTACATTTTTCCTTGAGTAAAACGAGAGTTGTGTGAAAGGCCTGTTAGCCTCAGAAGAGAGCAGAGGCATAACTTCTGCTTGGTTGAGCGTCGAGAGAAAAAAGAGAGTACTTAGGTACTTAGTAACTTAGGTCTAAAGGCGCATTCAGACGGCCTTTGTTTGGTCCTTTGTTCCGGAACAAACAGTGGATACAGCGGATAGTTTGGTTCATTTGGTGCCGTCTGAAAGCGTGTTGGAACTCTGGCGCACATCAGAATCAGAATCAGAATCAGAATCAGATTTATTGCCAAGCTATATGGTGCATATTTAAGGCACATATATGGCATGCTTGTATGGTACGCTTTCTCCCCCCACATGCTTCCAGTAGGCATGACGGTGCAGACCCTACAGATCAAACGTCCATAAGAACAATGCCCCAGCAGGGACCTCGGCTAGGAGGTGGGTGCTGGAGGAAGACGGAGGTCAGAGACAATGTCCCAGCAAGAGCCCCGAGGTGGAGAAGAGAACAGAAGCGCCAGCAAGTCTCGGGGACTGTGGGTTCATGTGTTTACCAAACTTCTGTGGGGTGAAGGTGTGAGATACTTGATGTGGGGGTTTTGTATCTCTGGGTTATAAAAGCTGTGGGGAAAGTTGGGTCTGTCTCTTTTTCTGCTGAGAACTTTGATGATAGAAGATGTGACTTCCAATAAAGCTTTCCTGAGATAATACACTCAGTCTCGTTTGTAAGGCATCTTCTACACTGGTGACCTACGACTACTTATGGCCGGTGACGACGTGATTTCCGCACCGGACCCTTCAGGAGCCAACCGGGTTAACGCGGCTACCGCGCTACAGCTGCCTGACTTCTGGCAACATAACCCGCGCTCCTGGTTTACCACTGTGGAGGCGCAATTCCACCTTCGGGGAATCTCAGCGGATGCAACGAGGTTCTACTATGTCGTCGCGAAGCTGGACAGCCTCACAGTGCAACGGGTGGAGAGCCTGACCAACCACCCGCCCCAAGACAACAAGTATAGCGCATTGAAAGATGCCCTCATCCGAGCCTTCACTCCCTCGCTGGAAGAGCGGGCAGAGAAGCTCCTGGCGCTGACAGAGGGAGAAGCAGACAGGCCAGCGGATCTGATGGCAAAGATGATGAGCCTGAGAGGTGAGGACGACGACAGTTTTATCTTCGCTCACCTCTTCCTCAGAACGCTCCCGCCAGCAGTGAGAGTCACCCTGACCAGCTCGCAGCCGCTCGTCAACCGTAACTACCACGAGCTGGGACAGGTGGCGCAACGGCTCGTCGACTCCCATAGGCGGCGCGCAGCCACGACGGCAGCAGCAGAGATGACCGCCCCTTCGCAAGAAGGAGGGAGACCAGAGGCTGCGGCACCGGATCCACTGACGGCAGCAGCGGCGGAGACCAGGAGAAGCGGAGCTGACAACGCCCTCTGCTTCTACCATCGACGTTTCGCCGAGAAAGCCCACAGAATGCGTCCCACCATGCCGGTACCAGCGCCAGGGAAACGCCAAGAGACCGGGAGCTGGTAGCAGCCGCGACTCTCGGCACGAAGATAGGCTGCTTTTCGTGACGGACGCGAATTCTGGGAAAGAATTCCTGGGTGGACCACGGGCTCCCAGCTGAGTTTTGTCAAGCCTACCTACGCAGACACACTGGCGCCGGCCAGCGGCCCCCTGGTGTTAGCGGCGAATGGCTCCACGATCAAAACCTATGGGGAGAAGACACTCCGCCTGTCCCTTCACGGGCGCAACTTCGAGTGGACATTCGTTGTCGCTGCAGTTAACAACAACATGCTAGGTGCTGACTTTTTGTGCTCAAACAGTTTGTTAGTTGATCTTGCTAATAGACGTATTGTAAATGCACTGTCTTTCTACTCTATCTCCTGCACAGCTCGGGTGGCCCTGCCTTCTACACATTCCAATGTCACAGCTGCGGGTGGTAAGTTTCATGCATTACTCAACCAGTTTCCAGCACTCACGGTCCCTACATTTTCAGCGTCAGTTGCCAAACACGGGGTCGAACATTTCATAAGTACTTCGGGCCCCCCTGTTTTTGCAAAAGCTCGGCGGTTGGACCCAGCTAAACTGGCCATCGCGCGCGAGGAATTTGCCAACTTGGAAAAGCTGGGCATAGTCCGGCGTTCGAACAGCGCCTGGTCGTCACCCTTGCACATGGTACCCAAAGCTGACGGCTCGTGGCGCCCTTGCGGCGATTTCCGCAGATTAAATAATGCTTCAGCCCACGACCGCTATCCGATTCCGCACATCCAGGATTTTTCGGCGCATTTAGCGGGGGCGCGCATCTTTTCCAAAATAGATTTGGTGCGTGGTTATCACCAAGTTCCAATCCGTGCGCAGGACATATCCAAAACGGCAGTTATAACCCCTTTCGGGCTTTTCGAGTTTTTGCGCATGCCTTTCGGCCTCAAGGGCGCCGCGCAGACGTTCCAACGCATGATGGATGCAGTGCTGCGCGACCTCCCTTTCGTGTTCGCTTATTTGGATGATATTTTGGTAGCCAGCGCGTCCGAAGCCGAGCACGAACGCCACCTCACAGCCGTTTTTCAGAGGCTCACAGACCACGGGCTAATCATTAACCCAGCGAAGTGCCAATTCGGGGTAGCGAAAATCGATTTTTTGGGACACCGCGTGTCGCCAGAAGGCGCGGTCCCGCTGCCGGATAAAGTGCGCGCGATAACGGATTTCCCCCAACCGCAGACGGTTAAGGCGCTGCAAGAATTTTTGGGGATGGTCAATTTTTACAACCGTTTCCTTCCAAACGCGGCACGGCTCATGCACCCATTGTACGCGGCATTAAAGAAGCAAAAACCTGCATCTAAGGTCAAGTGGTCCCCGGATCGGGAGCGCGCTTTTTCACAGGTCAAATCAGCCCTCGCGAACGCTGCGTTATTGGCACACCCGGTGCCAGCAGCTCGCATGGCGCTAACCACAGACGCCTCCGACGTGGCAGTGGGAGCGGTTGTCGAGCAACTGGTGGCAGGATGCTGGCAACCACTTGCGTTTTTCAGCAAAACATTGCGCGATAGCGAGCATAAAAACAGCGCGTTTGACAGGGAGCTTTTGGCCCTACATTTGGCCATCCGCCACTTCCAGTTCTGGTTGGAAGGGCGCCGTTTTACCGCGTTCGTGGACCATAAACCCTTAACTTTTGCAATGGCTAAGGTTTCAGAGCCTTGGTCGGGCCGACAACAGAGGCAGCTGGCTGCAATTTCGGAGTTTACCACTGACATTCAACACGTGGCGGGTAAACACAATGTAGTGGCAGATTGCCTCTCGCGTGCAGTTGCAGCGACAGGCCCCCAGGGGGCAGATTCGGCGGCGGCAGACCTAGGCCAGGCTTGCGGCGCGGAAGCGCTCACAGCTCCGTTCTGCGTCGGGTTAGATTATGCAGCCATGGCCGCTGAACAGGTTGGCGACGCGGACGTGGAAGGCTGGAGCACAGGGTGCTTCACAGAGGCATCCCCCCCCCAATCTGCGATACCTCCACGGGGCGTACCCGTCCCATAGTCCCGGCTGCGTGGCGTCGCCGTGTTTTTGACTTAATACATTCACTGGCACACCCGGGCGTCCGCGCGTCTATCAAAATGGTAGGAGAGAAGTTTGTTTGGCCGGGGCTGCGTAAACAAGTCAAGGAGTGGGCTGCAGCCTGTGCTGCATGTCAAAAAGCAAAGGTGCACAGACACACACGAGCTCCTCTGGAACCTTTTCACATCCCAGCCAAACGCTTTGATCATGTGCATATCGACTTAGTAGGACCTCTTCCACTGTCCCAGGGTTTCACACACCTTTTAACCATGGTAGACCGCACCACGCGCTGGCCAGAGGCGGTTCCTTTGGCGGCAACCACAGCGGCAGACGTCGCTCGTGCCTTTTTAACAGCTTGGGTCGCACGTTTTGGTATCCCGTCAGACATAACGTCTGACAGAGGACCCCAGTTTGTTTCCGAGCTCTGGTCGTCCATGGCACTCAGCCTGGGGGTGAAAATTCATCGCACGACCGCGTATAACCCCCAGGCCAACGGTTTGTGCGAGCGCTTCCATCGGTTATTGAAAGCAGCCCTCAGAGCGGCTCTCACGGACACAAATTGGGTTGATAAACTCCCATGGGTTTTATTAGGGTTGCGTTCAGCACCTAAAGAGGATTTGCAAGCCTCTCCGGCAGAACTCGTCTTCGCCCAACCCCTCCGGTTACCGGAAGATTTCCTCCCTGAGAACCCTGCTCCGGAGCACCTCCCCGCTCGGCTGCTGCAGAGCGAAGCGGGGTCACACACCCTCCCCGGTCCCGTTCATCACAGTTTTCCACGTGTTTTTGTGCCCAAAGCCTTAAAGAATGCAGAATTTGTCTTCGTTAGACACGACGCACAGAGGTTAGGTTTAAGGCCACCTTACGATGGACCGTTCAGAGTGTTAGAAACTGGGGAAAAGCATTTTTTGCTCGATTTGGGAGACAGGAGGGACTTAGTCTGCATTAACAGACTCAAACCCGCTTTTGTGTTAGCTGACGACCCAGTCCAGTTGGCCAGAGCCCCCCGCCGCGGCAGGCCACCCGGGAGGCGCTCTGCTAAGCTTTCACGACGATGTGTTAATGATTCTACTTCACAGATGCAGCAGACAGCCACAGGCAGAGCGAGACCTGCTCACAGCAGATATGGCAGAGAGCTGAAGTCCAAGCAGTGGGATATGTGATCTGTTGTGCCAAGTTTTTTTCTCTCTCTTGTTCTGTGTGGGGTGTCATGATTCTATGCATTTGAAATGTAACTTGTCCTTATTTGAACGTTTGGGGGGGGGGGGGGTTATATGGTGCATATTTAAGGCACATATATGGCATGCTTGTATGGTACGCTTTCTCCCCCCACATGCTTCCAGTAGGCATGACGGTGCAGACCCTACAGATCAAACGTCCATAAGAACAATGCCCCAGCAGGGACCTCGGCTAGGAGGTGGGTGCTGGAGGAAGACGGAGGTCAGAGACAATGTCCCAGCAAGAGCCCCGAGGTGGAGAAGAGAACAGAAGCGCCAGCAAGTCTCGGGGACTGTGGGTTCATGTGTTTACCAAACTTCTGTGGGGTGAAGGTGTGAGATACTTGATGTGGGGGTTTTGTATCTCTGGGTTATAAAAGCTGTGGGGAAAGTTGGGTCTGTCTCTTTTTCTGCTGAGAACTTTGATGATAGAAGATGTGACTTCCAGTAAAGCTTTCCTGAGATAATACACTCAGTCTCGTTTGTAAGGCATCTTCTACACCAAGCACATTTACATGTAAACAAGTAAACATACGAGGAATTTGACTCGACATTGGGCGCGCACGAAAGGCGCATCCCAATGACGCGGCAGCCATGAAGGGCGCCTGTCATATGGGGGGGGGTGAAGAGGGGGGAGGGGGGAAGGATAGGGAAAAAACACAATAGGAGAGAGAAAAAAGCATTGTTGATCAAAATAGAGCTCATTTTATGACCAAAATTTTGATTACAAGAAAAAAACTCTCAAATGCACAATTAGCAGACAATAGCTCACACAATGACAAAGCAGTAGCTGAGAGAGTCAGTGTATTGTGAATATATATCAGTAATTGTGTCAGCAGTGTAATGTTGAATGCAAGTGTAGGTGTGTCAATTGCTAGTGAACAGTAGAGGGCGCCTCCTGGCAGTGGATAGATGTTAAAGTTATGTGATCTAAACAGTCTAGAGTCTCTCGCTCTTGCTTGCAGATGGTAAATTGTCACATGGTGCACTGTCCTTGAGCGTTCATCTGCTGAAACAATAACAACTGTGTCGTTGTTTGGGTTAACAGGAGCCGCTCCTTCCGCTTATCTTCATCAGGAGGAATGTAAATACGGGGCACCAAAGACAAGGTCAAATCAAATCAGCACAGTGCACTCAGAGAATAGAATTTTTCCTCACCCGTGCAATTCTGTGCTTTCATAATTTCCATGTGCAGGCTTAAACTTTTTTTTCCATGGAGAGCACAGGGCTCCAGATGTATTCCTCCACTGAATCACTGTCATTCAGTTCACTGTTTGCCGCTACTCGTGCCCTCCCCAACTGGTCGAATTTGATGAAGGAGCTTGCCGGGTCCGCTTTGATCAGCTCTCTCACCTTCCTTCAATTTCTGATGCATCAGGGAACTTCACAGCCAAAAATAGAAGTCCTGAGATCATAACCAATAATGTTTCCACAGACGCATGAATTCCAATGTCCATGAGTCTTCTCACAGATTCCAATTCTTGGCTCCCCCTTGGCCCGATTTCTTGTTGAAAAATAGTGACAATAGCACATTTAAGCCGCTTCCAAATCCATAATTTCCGTTTAGATTAAGATTCAGCAGAAGAAGAGCAAATACAGACAAAAACGCAACATTGCAAAGCTGGGAATAGGTCAGGAAGGCAGACGAGAGGAGGGAAGAAAAATGTGACTGCTCTCTCTCAAGGCAAGAAGAAAAATCAGACAAGCAAAGTCTGAACCGTCTGAAAATGGGGTCTCGGTTCTCTTGCAAACAAAGTCTGTTGCACTCCGCTTGCAGTGTAAATCCAAATAGAGTATCCAGTGGACCAAAGGGCGGAAGTGCCCCTCGGCGTTTGTGTAACCATAGCAGCACGTAGTCTGAGAAGAGGAAGTGGCGTTTACCATAGTACATTTTGGGTAGAAAATAACAATAAAGACAACCATGCCAATCTGAGAAATCTTTTTACCGGTGAAAGGGCGAGGAGAAACGTTTAAAAAAATGTCTCATTTGTTGCAGACAAACAACCTGGCTGAAGGGAACGGATTTCTGTTTTCAGTCCTGATCAATCAATGAGCTGGATTTTTCTTCTTTGCTGAGATTTTTTCTTCCTGGTCAGTGGTGGTTTTCGGCTAGCAGCGTCCCAAACGAGCAGCTTGTTGTAACTGCATGACGTTTGTCCAGGCAGTTTGGTCCGCTGCAGTGTGAATGCAAACCAAACGAAAGTGTGAAAATTCTCGGCATTCCCCACTCAGTCGAACCAAGATCCCTTGGAATATCCTGGTGTGAATACAGTCTAAGTGTGTGAGAAAAGAGAGCAGGTTCACATGTAGGGTCAGTCCTTTACTGTGAATCCACTAGAAATGGAACATATCGACTCTCAAGTATCTATACTTCGATGCCAGCTGGTAGATACTTTGGAGTCGATACTTTTTAAAATATCACAGTACCACTGTGTTAATACAAAACGTGCAAACGCTTATGTGTAAAAACTGGTGAAAAACCAGTCCAGGCATGTTTTTAGGAGGTCTTCCGTGGCACATGATTAGACAGCCTATCAGATGTCAGAGCCGAAGACTCACTGTGCACAGGCAGCCTCCAGTCAATGCCCTCACTCGGTGTCTCCGGTGCAGAGCAGAATGAGCTCAGCAGCGCCGTGGGCGGCCAGAAGAAATTTTACTTTCTGATATGTTACACATCATCCAAATCATGGGTGATACACACGCAGCCATAATTTTGGAAAAATTAACAAAATAAGCATGATATAAGTTGTAAAATAATAGTGTAAAAATAAATTATTAATAATAAAAATAACAAAAAAACATTGCATTGAGAAAAAAAAATTACACAACTATTGCTACTAGGTAGTACCATAGAATTTTGGATTGATGGTGTGAAACATTTCAGAAGTAAAAAATACTTGAATCCAGCTGACTTGACTGAGCTTTCATACAGCAGACTGACCCGCCTGGATGATTGAGAATCTTCACCAAATTAAAAAAAAAAATTAATTTTGCATTTATTTTAAGTCTTAATTATTTTTTATTATAAATTATATTTCATTTTATTTTTATTTACTTTGCTCATTGTTCTATTTTATTACCATTTTATAAGCATTTCTTTCAAGTGTTTATGTTCATGAGTTTTATTCATATTTCATATCGCCCTTGCAATAAAGTTGTTAATGAAACTGCAATCATGTTATTTTACTTTAAGGGGCAAAAAGTATCGGTATCGAAGAAAAAGTCCCATAAATTAATGGTATTGTATCGAAAGGAAAATTATTGGTATCGCCCATCCCTAGAATCCACCAATCAGGGAGTTGGCTGGATTCTTTTTAACTAAATTCTCAGAAATTCTTAACTGTCACAAAACTAGGCACAAGTCCGATGTGACCGACACAAGTTCAACCACAACATTTCTACATGATTTTGCCTAATCTATGAGGATTGGACACACAACACCACAGAGCTGGTTAAGAGAGCTCAACAGTGACTGTACTTTCTGAGGAGGCTGAAGAAGTTTGGCATGTCCTCCAGGATCCTCAACAATTTCTACAGCTGCATCATAGAGAGCATTCTGATCAACTGCATCACTGCGTGGTACAGCAGCACCACTGCCCTGGACCGTAAATGCCTGCAGAGCGTGGTGAAGACAGCAGAGAAGATCATCAGGACTCCACTCCCCTCTCTGCAGAGCATCTACCACCGCAGAGTCCAAAGGAGAGCTGACGCCATCCTCCGGGACCCCACCCACCCCCAGCAAAGAATGTTCACACGTCTATCCTCAGGCCGGAGGTACAGAAGTGTGAAATGCAGGACAACCAGACTGAAGAACTCCTTCTCTCCCACTGCCATCAGACTCCTGAACAGATAACAACTCCCATAACTCCGTAACACAACTTTGCATTTAGGAACTCACACACTGGCTGCTAAATTTGCACACTGCTCACCTGTACAGTAGATATAGTCTCACCCGTCTGATGTCCAAATCATCTCTGCTGCTACTTATCGTGCACAGTCTACTGGTACTACTGTTACAGAAATTAGCACCGTGTACTAATTTGTAATTTGTAATTTTACACTGCTCATTGCACAATGCTCATTTGCACACTGTACATAGTGTTATTAGCACTCATTAGTTTTAGTATTTAGTGATTGAGTTACTGTAAGTTACTGTGTCATGACCATAGAATTGTTGTTTCTGTTGTTTCTGTACCTATTACCTTGGCATTCGTTCAGAGAGCAAAGTAAGAATTTCATTGCTCAGGAAATGTAGCATTTCTTAACTGTACACATGATAATAAAGCCTTTGAATCTTGAATCATAATGAGGAAAAACATGCACAAATATTTATGACACAAACATAGCAAATAGAACAATGCGGATCTCCTCTCAGTTCATTTTTTCAGTAGTCGCTCCTGAGTAGCTGCAGCCATAAAACTAAGAAGTGTTGGGAGTTCTTCAGCCTGTGCTGCTGGGAGAGAGGGGATGAAGAGCATCTTTGGAATGCACCCAGAAGTCCTGCTTGGCTCCTGTGGGTGCTGTATGTGGGTTTAGCCCTTGGGGCTTGCCGTAGCCGTCAGATGGGATGATGTCAGGCGGGCTGCGGCTGCTGCATATATTTACCTTTTTCTGTAATAAAGTTCAGTTCGTTGCTCAGCATTAGATAGCTCACTGCTCGCTCATTTCATACATAACATGTGGCGACTGAGCATTAACTCATGGAGGCATGCGTGACACCACTACAGCCGTTTCTTGAGTACCCAGGGGAACCAGCAGTCCTGTGGCCAAGGTGGCTGGACGTGTTCGAGACGTATATTGCAGCGTTGGGCCTAGGTAAACTCGAAGTAATGAAATGAGCACTTCTGGTTTACAAATTTAGCGTAGAGGGTCAGAGAATATTCCACACATTAGGACCCACGGAGTCATACTGTATATGGACTGCTGTTGAACTTCTAGCTAGACTACTTTGCTGAACAACACACGTAACACGGAGGCTGGTAGGCTAAGAGGCTAATGGCGGCATAACCGACACAACGCTAGCTAGCATGGATGGAACTAATAGTCCCAGCTAGGAAAGGACAGAGGGGAGTTAGCCACGGAGCTAAATGGGCACCAAACACAGTGGCTACCCGGACATTCAATGCTAGCTAACGCCAACAGTAGACACAGATGACGAGGAGTACCCGGCAGAGGAGTGTGAGGCAAATGCAGTGAGCCGAAGGGTCTGCTCCGAGAGGCCCCGTTTGTGGGAGTTGTGGTTCCCGATGCACCGGGACAGAGCACAAGTTTGCGCCCGGCAGAGGAAAATGGTGTAACAAATGCGGATGCCGGAGCCATTTCGCCAGAGTATGCCGGTCGTCAACGCTGTGGGACCCGCCGGGAGAGCTGCTTGCCCGCCAACAACGACCATTCATTCGGTAGCCCCGGCATCAATGGTTATTCATATAGAAATGTTGTATTAGATGGAGTAGCTGTTACCATTCTGCTCGACCACGACGGTGATGCGGTTCCAAGGTGAAACTGGGCCATGGTGAAAAAGTTTTTCCCCATCACAAAATCAAGAGAAACCCAGTGCGCTTATGGTTATGTTGTCTACAGCTGTGCAATGTTGGAAACAGAAAAATTGATGTTTGCTGCAAAACAATATTGTAACAGGCTTCACATTCCAGGTGACAGCGCGTGGTGACAACATTATGGGATGTGACCTTTTCTACAGACTGGACTTCGCTATCAGAGACAGTGCTGGGTTTGAATGGTCAGGGTGCAGCAGTTGAGGCACAGTGGACCTGGATGACAACGTTGTGGTGTGGGATGAGGTAATACGGAACAGCACCGACAACACTCATCCACCCCGTGCGCTCAGGAGGAGAGGGAGCCCGTGCCATTGGAAACGACACCGGCGAGGTAATTATGAACAGCGCCGACACCAAAGCGCACACTCCTCGCTCTCAGGAGGAGAGGGAGCCCGAGCTTGCAGAGATACCCAAGAACAGCAGCAACGATGGGGACAGACACAATGCACAGCGCAGCACTTCAGACGACAAAGAGGTAGAACCGGACTGCTCCCGTACACGCACTCAACAAACTATGGAGGTTGCGACCAAGTTAACAGGTGAAAAGTCCGCTTTGGCGAGCGACAACCGGAGAGGCGCTGGACACCTTCCGTACCCATGACGAGCTGCAGTCAAGGATGGGACAGCGGGTGAAGGGTCTGCAGCGTACATGGTGACAGCGGAACCACCACGGCACAACAGAGATCCCAAGCTGACGAGCACGCAGAGCCACCTGGAGCGCAACAACAACACATGGAAACAAGTAAGGTGCCGCTCCAAGTCATGGATTGGGTTCAGGTTCACACCGGCAAGAGACCGGGACAGCAACTGACCAGGCTGCAGCCAGGGAAACAACGGGCACAGCTGAGGATCGAGGCGAAGCTGGGAACAGCGTGCTTTCGAATGACGGACGATTCTGTTTGGCACGCGAGCAGACTATGGCGTCTCCGGGTGACAGCTCCAGTTTGTGGGGCTCCGCGGGAGTTGGCTGCTGCAGTGTGGGACCCGGGCCCCGGCATCATGAAGATTGACCATGGAGGTCCGACAGCTCCGGGGGGGGGTAGCCACCATGGGCCTGTTTCAAAGCTCCAGGGAGGAGGCCACCGTGGGGCTGCCTCAAAACTCTGCAGTCAGAACTGTTTCCCCCGCCCAACTCACCATTGCCGTGGGAGACTGTAAATAAGAGAGTAAAGACTTTTAGGTAGGAGCACGGCCAGACCATCTATAAGTGGCAGAATAACCCACGTAGCCATGCAGGGTCGCGTGGTAGTCTACCCACAGGCCCTAGTTTTAGTTTGGTGTAGTGTTCTGAAGTTCTTTATGATTTTATGTTTGCTGTTTTAGCTTGGTGTGTTTATTAGTATTATTATTTTAGTGTGTTTGTTGGGGTTCTTGTGTGCCAAATTTGGGAGGGTTTTGTTAGATGTGTTTTTTATTTTGTAAAGATGTATGTGGGTTTGGCCCTTGGGGCTTGCTGCAGCTGTCAGACGGGATGATGTCAGGCAGGCTGCAGCTGCTGTTCGCTTGCTTGGCATAAGATGGCTCACAGCTCACTCATTTCATACATAACAGTGGGGAGTGATGAAACTGGGAGCACAGTTAAAACAGCCTTATGAGTTTGTAAATGGAGCAACAAAGTTCATGAGAGGGAACTGCAGAGTTCAATCTGGCTTGAGTATGCTACAGTAGTGAAGTCTGCTTTGATGGATGGTTGAAGATGCTAAGATTGCCATTGGGAGTCAGAACCAGTTTCTGCTAGGTGTCCCCCGAAAACTGGTAGCTTTTTGTTTAGCTCTACATATGAACATTGGGATCTCTGACCAAAGGATCTGCATGTTTCTCCGTTCCAGACTGCAGCTTAACTGAGAACAATGACAGCGAAGAATCCAGCTGACCCACCTCAGTTTGTTCCACTTGTGGACAGCACACATGCAGGATTCCCTCAGCAGCCAGGAATGGCCCCAGTTCAGCACACCACAGTGACCATCACCCAGACTCCCCCCAAGGACTACATCGTCTGGTCCATCTTCAACCTGATCCATTATAACCCATGCTGTCTCGGACTTCTGGCTCTTGTATTTTCTGTCAAGGTGAGTTTATGGTGAATCCTCCTCGGTTTCTTTAGTGTGAACTTTCTGCTTTTGCTGATTTAATAGTTAAAATTTTACTTGTCCTGTATTAGCCCGGTCAGTTAACATGTAGACAGACCGTAAAGATGTTTGCAGCAAATAAGAATCTAATGGTGTTGTAGTCGAGACCAGACTGAGACCGGACCGTAGAAAGACCAAGACCACTGACCAATAAAAAAAAACCTTCAAATTTTCAACTTTTTGTTGTAGATTTGCAACTTTTTTCCCCTCAAAAAATTGTGACTTTTCCCCCCCTCAAATTTGTTAAATTTTTTTTCTTGTAAATTTTCAGCTTTTATCCCCTCAAATTTGCAAATTTCTCAAAAAATTTGCATTTACAATTTAAGTAAATTTGCTATTCTTTCTGCATTTTTTTTCTCATAGTTTTGCAAGTATTTTCTAAAAAAAGACTTTTTCCTCATAGTTTTGTGATTTTTCTTTAAAAATGTTACTTTCTGATAAATTTGCACATTTTTCCTCAACAATTTGCAAACTTTTTCCTCATAAAAAAATAGTTTTTCTCTTTATTTAAATTTTCAACATTTTCCTGTAAATTTTCAATGTTTTTCCCTTGTAAATTTGTGACTTTTTCCACATTAAAAAAATGCAACTTTTGCTCAGAAAACTGTTTACAATTTTCTTGTAATGTTGTCATTTTTCCTTTAAATCTGCAGCCTTTTTTCTCATAGTATTGCAAGTATTTTCTCAAAAATCTGAGTCTTATAAATTTGCTACTTTTTTCTTAAAAATTTGACTTTTCTCATAAATTTGTAATTTTTCCTGTAAATTTTCACCTTTTCCTTTAAAATTAAAATTTTTCTCAAACTTTTTTCTTAAAAATTTGCATTTACAATTTTCTTGTAAATTTGTTATTGTTTCATTGAAATCTACAACTTTTTTCTTGTAAATTTCCATGTATTTTGTAAAATATTCTGACTTTCTCATAAATTTGCATATTTTATTTTGTAAATTATTTTTTTAATCTGAAATTTGTCACTTTTTTCCACAAAAATTTGTAAATTTCTCAAAAAATTTGCATTTACACATTTCCTTGTCATTTTTTTATCCAAAATATGCAACTTCTTCATAGATTTGTAAGTATTTTCTCCAAAAGTGTGACTTTTCTCGTAAATTTTTTCTTGAAAATGTGACTTTTTTCCTTCATAAATTTTTACCGTTTTTCCTGATGAATTTTCAGCACTTATCTGGATGCTGGTTAAATTTTGATTATGCATAATTAAATTGTAATTTGTGACTTTAATTTTTAAATTGACATCTTTTATCATATCTTTGTACCTTTTTTTCTTGAAAATTTGTATGTAATTTAAATTTATAAACTTGTACCTTATGTTGAAATGTTGAATACCTCCAATATTCCTTGTTAAAAAATAATAAATCACCCATTGGATGAAGGTCTTGATGTTGACGTCTCATCTTGGGCTTCACTGCATCACTGGAATCTAATAACTTCTCAAAGTGTCACAGTTTAAAAATTTCATCAGATTGGAGATGATAATGAATGTATTAACAACCAATTCATCCATCCAGGCAAGAGACCGGAAACTGGTTGGAGACATGGCTGGTGCACGAAGTTACGGCTCAACCGCTCGAGGCCTCAACATTGCCGCCACAGTTCTACTCATCCTTTTGATCTTTTTCATCATTATACAGATTATACTCATTCAGTCCAGCATATATGAGGCATTTTCCAGGCTGACTCAAAAACATAAATGAATGTGAGGTTGATCCATTAAATTAAAAGTAAACTGTATCAAAATGATGGTCACTGATAACAAAAAAAAAAATTGTTCACACAAATATATTTCTGAAACAAGATTCATAACTGTTATTCATCACACATTTCACATATGGAATCATTTACTATTTTTTGTTTGTCTTTAAACTGCCAGGTCTTCAAATGTAAATATAAATGTATACATGCATCTGGTTTGTTCAATTTAAGGGTGTGCAAACTTATGCAACCACCTTATGATACATTGCAATATCCTCAGAAAACATGCAGTAACAGAGTATTTTTGAGCAAGTAATTTTCTATGCTTCAAGTATTAATTATATTATCAAGTATTATCTTTAACGTTTAGCTTCTTGTGTCAGTATTGAGCTCTGTTGTCATTTTATCACATATAAATAAAGTTACTTTGTTACCCTTGATGTTACTGGGTGCCTGAATAGTCTAAACCTGTGTATTAGTCTTTACAGTGTGTCAGACAACACACATATCACAAGAGCACGTTGCAAATGCAAAGAGTAAAACAGCAAGATGGTGCACGCTCACCAGGATCCACTACAATTACAGAGCATCTGCTCATGTATAAGAGCATAAATTATTTTGGGGGGCCTTTTTACGGTGGATCTAGGCATTGTTCCTTAGATGAGAATTAAAGGTTGGTTTCTAGTTACCAGATTTGAAGGAGAGGAGAGCACACTCGGAGATGAGCCACAGGTGATGACATGAAGAGCAGTCTAAAGGTGCCTTTACACCAAACGCGAACAGGCGGCACAAATGTATACAAAGACAATGGAAAGAGGGGAGCACACACACGAAATCGCTTATTCACGCATTCCTGCCCGAAGGATAGTACTAGCTTTGAGATTCTGCCGTCACCGGAGTAAAAGTGTCAACACTGGAGAGTAAATTAGTTTGAAAATGAGACTGCCACTCACCTGCAGACAGAAGGACCCGGAGCTCTTCAGCTGAATCGGGGTGTCGGGGTTATTTACCCTTGGATTCCTACCACAGACGTGCTAACAAGGTTCACAAGCTAGCAACGGAAACACCCATCATCTTGTAAAGTTTTGGAGACAGGGACAACTTTTTCAGGTGAGCCCCCCGTCGGATAATGTAAACCTAAGCATGACCTTATTTTGGGGCTTTCCACAGCAGGTTGAACACTGCTGCAGAAGTTATAAAAGCAACTTCGCCTGTCAGCATCTCACTCAGAGGGTGAATTCATATGTATCAGTGTATTTACATTGAGTTATAATGTAATTGTGCTGCACGAAAAATTCACCTGTTTACATTTGCTGTGAAGGCACCTTAGCAGTCCCACCAAGAGACCGTCCCTCTTCCGCACAGCCCTCTTATACTCCGGGTGGCGGCGGAACCGGAAAGGTGGAGACACCACCCGTGTCACGCCATAATGTGCCCCAAGAACAACACAACATGCTCAACCTGGACCACTACAAATATTCCAGTTTGCATTTTTAGTTTTTGTTATTTTTGTGATATGTTTGTTTATACATTTTCTTGTTTCCTAATTGTTTTAATAATGTGTTGGCATTCCCATGGTATCGTGATGCATGGCAAACTACAGCATGTCCCACTTTTGGCTCGTTCTGGTAAAGATGAACGGAGCTAAGGTGATGGTGCGGCACCCGTCATCTGTCTGTCTGTCAGGAATCGTTACTCCTCCGAGCCATTTGCCGCAATGGCCACCAAACTCACCCACAGTGATCCTCAGGCAGGTCTGTATCCAAGTTGTGCCCTCAGGGTCAAAGGTTAGAAGATCTGGGTATTTATGATTACACAAAAATCATTACTCTTCCTAGGCAGTTGCCCCATTGTTCTGCAAACTCATGCACAATGTGGGTCTGCAGCTAGGCCAGGGGTCGGCAACCTGTACTACACAAAGAGCTGCTTTGAGTGATTTTTGTCTAAAAAAAATCTGCATTTTTGATTGCAAATTTGTTACATTTTTTTCTCACAAAATTACATTTTCTGGTAAATTTTAAAATTTCTGCAAAAAATTTTCATTTTTTTTTTTCTTGCAAAATTGTGTGGCTGTTTTCCTCATTAAACTGTAATATTTTGTTAGATTTGTTATTTTTGGGAATAAATGTGTTCTGGGGTTTTTTTTACATAAATTTGGTAAATTTATTTTTGAAAATTTGATGCACTTGTTGAGTAAAATTGAAGAGTTTTAAAATGTAAATTTGGCATTTTTCATAATAAAATTACAACTTTTTTCATAGTTTGTAATTATAAAAATGGCTTTTTGTTGTAAATATGTTTCTTTTTCCAGGTAAAAATGTAGCCTTTTTCATATAGATGTGCCACAAGTTTTTAAACAAAATTTCAGCTTTTTCTGGTAAATTTATCCCTTTTCAGCAGCTCCTTTCTGAATTTTTTCTTGCAATTTTGTGGATTTTTCCCCTCATAAAACTGTAAATTTTTCACTCTTTCTGGGACAAATTTTGTCATAAATTTATGACATTTTTATTTGTAAATTTATTACATTTGACTAGTAAAGCAGCAGCATTTTTGTAAATAAATTTGTCACATTTTTCTCAAAACTCTAACTTTTTCCAGTTAATTGGTATTTTGTTTTGTTTTGCTTTTTCCCCATAAATGTTGTGACTTGTTTCTTGTAAATCATGGCTATGCTTTGGTCAGAAAATTGCAAGATTTCTTCTAAATTTGCAAGATTTTTTTTAAAGATAAAATTTCTTTTTTTTCTCTCTATTTTCTTGATATTTTTCTCATGGATGTACAAGTATTTTTCTTAAAAATTTGTTGCATCTTTTCTAGTAAAAGAGCTTTTTTTTTTTTTTCTCAAGACCTTAGGGGGCCGCTGACTATAGGCAAAAGAGCCACATGTGGCTTCAGAGCCGCAGGTTGCAGACCCCTGATCTGGGCTGTGCTCAAAGTCAATATCAAGGCCAACAACTAGGAGCTCTGAGCACTCTCAGGATGATTTCATCAGGATGGAACAAGCTATTCGATCACTGACAGTCTTGTTAGAAATAGCTGTGTCCATGAAAACTAGGCCCCAGTCACACAAGGATTTAAACAAACTAGTTGCCAAGGAGGGGAAAAACCCTAAAAAACCAAGTTTCCCACTGGGTCATCCTAATATCTATAGCCATGTGATTGATATGTGATCTATAGCCATCTCTGTTGGTGAGACTGCTGAGAATGGACTTGGCTTTGTGATGATCAGGTGAGCGTACACCCCTTCCCCTCCTGTTCTGTTTCTTCCCGGCTCCGGAGCTCATCAATGCACCTACGTGACTGGACACACCTGCCACTTCCTGGTCTGCCAGCGTATAAAAGAGCCAGTGTGTGAATGCTTCACCGCTGGACCGTTGGGTATTGCTGCCACTAATAACCCCAGTTTATATGACCCAGATGGCGGCGCGTGCACAACGCAAGGCTCAGCGTCTTCTCAGATTTTGTGGATTAGCAGTGTTATTTCTGCTCATTTTGGGTATGTTCGTTCAGAACAGCTTCGCTTTCACATCTTACACCCGAAATGAGCTTTTGGACATTGGATTACAAAATAACGATAACGATCTTTTTATCAGCAACCTACGTCTTATCCCTGAGCTCCGGAGAACACCTGACGCACGGCAGGCTTCCCGGCCGACCGGAAGTGCTCACAGGCGGCGTAGAGACCGTAAACAAAGGCGGGGGAAGCGCGGTGGGCTAAGAGCTAAGCTAAAGCTAACACCGTACCGGCTTTCTCTACCCAGTATTTTCCTCGCTAATGTACGGTCACTGGAGAACAAAATGAATGAATTACGGCTTCGGATCACCAACAATAAGAGACTTATGAACTGCAATATCATGATTTTCACGGAAACATGGCTACACAGTGGAATACCCGACAATGCTATTGAGCTAGCCGGCCTACACATGCTCCGGGCAGACAGAGCAGCAGATGACTCCGGTAAGACCAGAGGTGGGGGTGTGTGCATTTATATTAACAAGGCTTGGTGCACGAACTCTGTCACTGTTGAGAGACACTGCTCAGCTAACCTGAAGTTTCTCGTGGTTAAATGTAGACCTTTCTATCTGCCATGCGAGTTCACTTGCACCATCATAACAGCTGCTTATATCTCTCCGGATGCTAATGCTAAGCTTGCTATGAAAGAACTGCATGCAGCTATTAGCAAACAACAAACTGCACACCCAGAGGCAGCATTTATTGTGGTGGGTGATTTTAACCACTCTAACCTCAAGACAGTGCTTCCTAAATTCTACCAGCATGTCTCCTGTCACACAAGAGGGGACAAAACATTGGACCATGTTTACACCAATATTGTGGGAGCCTACACAGCAACTCCCCTCCCCCACCTAGGTCAGTCTGATCACTTATCCTTGTTCCTTACCCCCAAGTATGTACCGCTCATCAACCGGGTGAAGCCATCAGTGAGGACCATCAAAATGTGGCCAGAGGGGATTGACTCTGTACTCCAGGAGAAGTTTAGGAACACAGACTGGAGTATGTTCACCTCTCAGGCTACCTGTGGCTCCCACATAAACATCGACTCTTACACCCACTCAGTCCTGGACCATATCAACACCACTATTGACAGTGTCACCACGGAAAGACAGATCACCACGTACCCAAATCAGAAGCCGTGGATGAACAGAGAAGTGCGGCTTCTGCTAAAGGCACGTAACAATGCCTTTAGATCTGGTGATGCACAGGCCTACAGTTCATCCAGGGCAGATCTGAAGAGGGGCATCAAGAAGGCCAAGCACAGCTACAAGCTGAAGGTGGAGGAACATTTTGGGGACTCTGACCTCCGACGCATGTGGCAGGGCATTCAAGCTATCTCTGATTATAAGCCCAGCAACTCCATACCTATAGCCATGACTGTGCCCTTTCTCAATGAGCTAAATGACTTCTATGCTCGTTTTGACAAGGACAATAACGAAAAGAACATCAATTTCCCACCCTCTGACGACCTCCACCACCACACTCACTTACACCGACGTCCGTAACGCACTGAGTCATGTCAACTTATGTAAGGCTGCTGGCCCTGACAGCATTCCTGGGCATGTGCTGAGGGCATGCGCTGAGCAGCTGGCAGGGGTCTTCACAGACATCTTCAACCTGTCCCTGGCCCAAGCCGTGGTACCAGCGTGCTTCAAGACCACTTCAATAGTACCAGTGCCGAAACATTCAACACCATCGTGCCTAAATGACTATCGCCCTGTGGCACTGACGCCCATAGTCATGAAGTGCTTTGAGCGACTGGTCTTGGCACAGCTCAAAAAATGCCTGCCCCCTACACTGGACCCTCACCAGTTTGCCTACCGGAGCAACAGGAGTACAGAGGATGTGGTTTCTACAGCGCTGCACTATGTACTCTCACACCTGGATGACAAGAACACCTACGCAAGAATGCTGTTTGTTGACTTCAGCTCAGCATTCAACACAGTTATCCCCTCCAGTTGATCACTAAACTTGGGGACCTGGGAATCAGTACCTCCACCTGCAACTGGATCATGGATTTTCTGACCAACAGACCCCAGCATGTTAGGTCAGGCCCCAACCGTTCTTCCGTCATCACACTCAACACTGGTGTACCACAGGGCTGTGTGCTCAGCCCATTCCTCTACTCTCTCTTCACCCATGACTGCAGGCCTATGTATGGATCCAATTCCATCATAAAGTTCACAGATGACACCACGGTGATTGGACTCATCAGGGACAACGATGAGTCAGATTACAGGGCAGAGGTTGAGCACTTGGCTACTTGGTGCGCTGACAATAACCTGCTCCTTAACACCAGCAAAACCAAGGAGCTCATAGTGGACTACAGGAAGGAGAGGGGAGAGACACATTCCCTCATCCATATCAATGGCATAGCTGTTGAATGTGTCCCCAGCTTCAAATTCCTGGGGACCCACATCTCGGAGGACCTGTCCTGGTCAGTTAACACCACCAGCCTGATCAAGAAGGCCCATCAGCGCCTCTTCTTCTTAAGGACACTGAAGAAGAACCATCTGTCAACTGACATCCTGGGCAACTTCTACCGCTGCGTGATAGAGAGTACCCTGACCAACTGTGTCACAGTCTGGTATAGGAGCTGCTCTGTCGCTGACCGTAAGGCGCTGCAGCAGGTGGTGAAAACCGCCCAACGCATCACAGGGACTCCACTTCCAGTTATAGAGGACGTCTACAGGAAAAGATGTCTGCGCCGGGCACGCAGCATTCTTAGGGACTCCAACTATCCTGCTCATGGACTGTTCCAGCTTCTCCCCTCCAGAAGGCGTTTCAGAAGCCTTCGGACTAGAACCAGCAGGTTTAGGAACAGTTTCTTTCCAACAGCTGTCACGTTATTGAACTTAGTTCCCCGCTGACTCTCTTACCATCATCTCTTACCATCCTCACCTGTACATAACTGCCCATCTAACTTATTGTACATTATTTGCACATAACAGTACTCTTAACTTTCTGCACTGCTGCATATATTTGCATATATTTGCTTAAATTGCACATACTGTCAATTACTGTATATACTGCACTGCTGTCCTTTGCACTTCTGATTGGATGCTAAACTGTGTTTCATTACCTTGTATTCATACATGTGTAATGACAATAAAGTTGAATCTAATCTAATCTAATCTAATCTAATCTTATGTTGTTTGGCAACATCTCTATTCCCATTGTCTTGTCCTCTTGTATCTTCTCCTCCTCAGGTTTTGCTGCCTCTTCACCAGTGTGTCTCGGGGCTGTGCACGCTCACCTGTATCATTCATTTTCAGGCAACGGACTTTCCACCCAGGTCAACCCATCCACGTCCCATTTCCTATTGTGACTGTGTCCCATGCAGGAGTTCCCTGCCAGGCCCTCTGCTTATATAGTAAGCCTTCTCTTCCCTGTCACCTGTCTCCTCCATCCCTGATTACTATTATTCCTCACTCTTAATTCTTGTTATTAATCATCTCTCTTTCTCCTCTCTTTCAGGCTGCATGTGGCTTCAGCCTGCTCCTGTTTTTTGTATATTTAAGTTTGTGTCTAGTTTGCGTTATTCCCTACTTGTGTGTTTTTATGTTTATTCAGTTACTGTTTTTGTGATCAGCGTTTTCATTAAAGTTAAGTTTAATTTTACACCTGAGTCTGAGTGTTCATCTGGTGCGATTTGCTCTGTGTTTGAGCCTTTCTGGTATTGAATCATGACATAACGGTCCAGCCAGGATTGAGGCTCAGCGGGTGCTTCACCGGGTGAGCATTCAGCACTCTCACGTTTGGATGCCATGGAGCACTAAGTCATTTTTGTGTCTGAACAACTCGAAACTATTACACAATAATTGGCTACTGTCACCAAGAACCTGTGCCAACTTCCTCCTGCACCTTCTGCTCTGACAGCTCCTCCCATCCGCAGAACTATTGCCATTTCCTCGCCTGCCCCCTATGCACGGCAGGTGGGAGGATGCAAATGATTTCTGCTTCACTGCCGGTTTTATTTTCAGCAGGTGTAAGGGGAGTATAGGGATGACTCGTCAAAAATTCAATTCATGACCCTGTTACTCCGAGACCAGGCACTTAAGTGGGCTCAGTCCATCTTGAGCGGTCTGGAGGGACCCCTGTATACATACGAATGGTTTGTGCAAGAATTCCCCTGGGCGTTCGATCATACAGAGAGTGAGGGGAATATCACTAGCCAGTTCATGGGACTCCGGCAGGGAAGTCAGTCAGTCGCTGACTTTTCGGTCAAGTTCCGGGTTGCCGCAGAGGACTCCGGATGGAATGACGTTGCGCTAAGCACCGCCTTCCTCTGGAGTCTAAATGCCAACCTCCATGATGAATTGGCTAGCCGTGCTAATCCCTCCTCTTTGGATGAATTAATTGCGCAGGCAGTGGCCCTTGATAGCCGGCATCGTGAGCGCACAAGGGAGCAGAGGGCTGCTGCTTCCTCATCCACTTCACGTCCAGCCACCTGTCCTCTTGCGTTGCCCGATCGGCGTCACCACCGGAGCCGATGGTCCTCGGTCAGACTCATCTGACTCCAGAGGAACGCCGGTGCCAGGAAAAGGCAGGGGCTTGCATGTATTGTGGGGCCACTGATCACGCAATATCGAAATGTCCCATTCGGCCAAAAGATCCGGCCCATCAGTAACCATGGGGGGGTCTGGTGGCAGGATCTTCCCCAAATCCTCCCAGTAATTTTACACTCCCGGCCCTCATTCAGTTACCGGGGGCCAAGTGTAAAACATAAGCTCTGATTGATTCCGGAGCTGAACAAAATTTCTTTCAACAGGGTCTGATTCAAAAATTTAAGATTCCCACCAGGAATCTCTCGACAACATTAAACGTTTCTGCTCTATCTGGCTGCAGGCTCGCAGCAGTTACCCTTCAAACCGAACCTACGTCTGTCATTTTGTCCGGTAACCACCATGAGACTATCCAGTTTTTTGTCCTCCCTAATTCATCTACACCAGTGATTCTGGGGTATTCATGGCTTTGCAAACACAACCCCATTATTAACTGGGACCAGGGCTCCATTTCTTCCTGGAGCCTGTTTTGTCTTTCATCATGTCTCCGCTCGGCCGCATGCTCGCCCACTCGCCCTATCTCCTCCTCTCTGGCTGAGCTGACGGTTCTCAGCCTCGTGCCCGAGGTCTATCATGACTTAGGGGAGGTCTTTAGCAAGTCAAGGGCCCTTTCATTACCACCTCATCGGTCCTATGACTGTGCTATTGACCTCCTTCCGGGCATGCGGCTGCCATCCAGTAGGCTCTACAGTTTATCTGGGCCGGAGAAGGAGGCGATGGAGAGCTACATAAAAGACTCCCTCATCACCGGCCTTATTCGTTTGTTGTCTGCCCCTCTCGACACTGGGTTCTTTTTTGTGGGCAGAAAGTACAGGTCACTGCAGCTGTGCGTTGATTATTGTGAGCTTAACACTATCACTGTTAAGGATAAATATCTGTTGCCCCTCATCGGCCTTTGAACTTCTCCAACGGGTGCGTGTGTTCACCAAACTTGATCTCCGTAACGCATACCATCTTGTTCACATACGCGAGGGAGATGAGTGGAAGATGGCCTTTAAAACACATCTGGGCCAATTTGAGTACCTGGTCACGCCCTTCGGCCTGACCAACACCCCTGCCGCCTTCCAGCGTTTAATCAGTGAAATCCTTCGGTTCATGGTGAATCATTTTCCATCCATCCATCTTCTTCTCCTTAATCCTTTTCGTGTCGCGGGGGGGCTGGAGCCTATCCCAGCATCTTTGGGCGAGAGGCAGGGTACACCCTGGACAGATCGCCAGTCCATCGCAGGGCCAACACAGAGAGACAGACAACCATTCACTCTCACAGTCATACTGAAGGGCAATTTAGAATCCCCAGTTTTTTGATGCCAATTAACCTAACTTGCATTTTGTTTTTGTTTATTTAGATGATATCCTTATTTTTTCTTGCACGCTGGAGGAGCACATAGTCTATGTCCGAACTGTCCTGCAGCGGCTGCTAGAGAACCAGCTTTTTGTGAAAGCTGAGAAGTGTGAGTTTACCACCCACTCCACTTCTTTCTTGGGGTTCACCGCGGCTGAAGGTGCGTTAAAGGTAGACCTGGCTAAGGTAAAGGTGGTAGTAGACTGGCCAATCCCCCAGTCCAGGAAGCAGCTTCAACACTTCCTGGGCTTTGCCAACTTCTACCGCCGGTTTATCTGCAATTACAGTCAAGTAGCCCTGCTGCTTATGCAGCTCACTTCCACCAAAATCCCGTTCAAGTGGTCAGAGGCTGCTGAACGGGCTTTTGCGACACTAAAGGTCCTCTTTACTGACACGCCCATTTTGGCACAGGTTGACCCACAGGCTCAGTTCGTGGTCGAGGTTGATGCTTCTGATTCAGGGGTGGGCGCTGTCCTTTCCCAGCGTTCCGGCTCCAATCAGAAGCTTCATCCATGCGCATATTTCTCTCAGCGGCTGACCCCAGCCGAGACGAATTATGATGTTGGTGATCACGAGCTGTTGGCTATTAAGTTGGCGCTGGAGAAATTGAGGCACTGGCTTGAGGGAGCAAATCAACCGGTCACTATTTGGACAGATCATAAAAATTTAGAATACCTCAGATCTGCCAGACGGTTAAATTCTTGATAAGCACGGTGGGCCCTGCTTTTTCTTAGATTTAATCTCTCCATTACTTTCTACCCAGGGTCCCATAATGTCAAGCCCAATGCTCTCTCGTGCCAGTTCTCCTCTGATCCCTCCTCCTCCCCCCTCATTGCAGCTGTTGCTTCACCTCTGGAGACTATACTGCCTTCTTCCTGTGTTCTACGAGCCCTCTTTTGGGAGACTGAGCAGAAGGTCCAGCAGGCCCAGTCCTCTGAACCCATTCCTGAGGGAGGCCCAGCCAACCGACCGTATGTCCCCTCTTCCTTACTCAGTGACGTCATTAAATGGGAGCACACCAGTTTTCTCACCTGCCATCCTGATATTTCTCGGACGATTGAACTGTTACAGCGAGTTTTTTGGTGGCCTACGCTCAGAAGAGATGTACAAGAATATGTGAAAGCATGTCATGTCTATGCTAGAAATAAATCTGACTCTTCTCCCCGAGCCGGCCTCCTTCACCCCCTCCCTGTCCATAGTTGCCCCTGGTGCCATATTGCCATGAATTTCGTCACAGGCCTCCCTCCTTCACAAGGTAACTCTGTCATTTTCACTATCATTGACCGCTTTTCTAAGGCCATTCATTTAGTTCCCCTTCCCAAACTACTCTCTGCCACTGAAACTGAAAACCTTCTCACCCTCCACATCATCCGCCTGCATGGAATCCCTATGGACATTGTCTCAGACCGAGGGCCACATTTCACATCACAGGTCTGGAAGGCTTTTTGTCGCTCCCTGGGTCCCACCGTCAGTCTTACTTCTGGACACCATCCGCCGAGCAACGGTCAGGTTGAGCATGCAAACCAGTCTCTGGAGGCCACCCTGAGGTGTGTAGCATCCTGTAATCCTACCACCTGGATCTCCCACCTGACCTGGGTGGAATACGCACAAAACACTGCCGTCTCCTCCATTACTGGCCTGACGCCCTTTGAGGCTTCCATGGGGTACACGCCGCCTTTGTTATCAGTGACGGAAAGGGGGATCGCTGTGCCATCTGTGGAGGCCCACGCGTGCCACTGTCACCGTCTGTGGAGGTCCACTCGAGCTGCTCGTCTCCATTCGTCCGAGTGGAACCAATTCTACGCCACACGCAGACGTGCGCCAGCACCAAAATACACCATGGGACAAAAGGTCTGGTTGTCCGCCGAGCAGGTGCCTTTAAAGACAAAATCCCAGAAGCTGTCAAGATGCTATCTGGGTCCATTTACCATCTCACAAATCATCAACGATGTCACTGTTGGCATGACCTGCCGCCTACTCTACGCATCCACCTGACCTTCCATGTCTCCCGGAATAAACCCCTCTCCACCAGCCCTCTTTGCCCCCCCCCCCGAATCATTGACCGTCAGACCACCTACACTGTACAGAAGATCTTAGACATCCGCCAGGGCCTTCAGTACTTGGTCCACTGGAAGGGGTATGGACCGGAGGAGAGGCCATGGAGATCCCACGGTCCTAAACGGTCCACAACCAGGACATGGTTCTCCTGGCCCCTTGGGGGGGGCAATGTGATGATAAGGTGAGCCTGCACCCCCTCCCCTCCTGTTCTGTTTCTTCCCGGCTCTGGAGCTCATCAATGCACCATGTGTGATTGGACACACCTGCCGCTTCCTGGTCTACCAGAGTAAAAAAGAGCCAGTGTGTGAATGCTTCGCCACTGGACCGTTGGGTATTGCTGCCACTAACAACCCCAGTTTATGTTGTTTAGCAAAATCTCTATTCCTGTTGTCTTATCCTCTTGTATCTTCTCCTCCTCAGGTTTTACTGCCTCTTCAGCGGTGTGTCTCCTGGGCTGTGCACGCTCACCTGTACCATTCATCTTCAGACAGTGGACTTTCCACCCAGGTCAACCCATCCACTCCTCATTTCCTATTGTGTCCCATGCAGGAGTTCCCTGCCAGGCCCTCTGCTTCTGTAGTAATCCTTCTCTTCCCTCTCACCTTTCTCCTTCTTAGTCATCCCTGATTACTATTATTCCTCACTCTTAATTCCTGTTATTAATCATCTCTCTCCTCTCTTTCAGGCTGTGTGTGTGGCTCCAGTATGTTCCTGTTTTGTGTATATTTAAGTTTGTGTCTAGTTTGCGTTATTCCCTGTTTGTGCGTGTTTTATGTTTATTTAGTTAGTGTTTTTATGATTAGTGTTTTCATTAAAGTTGAGTTTAATTTTACACCTGAGTCTGAGTGTTCATCCGGTGTGGTCTGCTCTGTGTTTGAGCCTTTCTGGTATTGAATCATGACAGGCTTGGAGCAGAGGCAGAAAAGGAAAACCATCTAAGGAGCTAGTGTCTGCAGCAGAAAGATGAAGGGCCACACCACACATCGTTGATGCCTAAGGAGTCTCTATCTGCTCTCTGTAGAAGCTGACTGTAAGATCTGCTGCTGCAACTCTGTAGAAGCTGACTGTAAGATCTGCTGCTGCAACAGTCAGACTTTTCCTCTACAGTCCAATCTGCACACACCAGGCTGACGTTTGTTTTGCAAGTTCATCTCACTGACTTCATCAGAAATATTCACCAGTACAGATGGTTCTGATTTAGTCATGAACCACCAATGTTCCATCATTTTCTACACACATTCCACTCTTGAGAATTCTCCAGACTTATTCATGTGGATGTTTTCAGCTCTCAGGAGGAACTCAGAAACAATGAAACGGGACAGTAGAGTGGCTCTGATTTTCTTATGGTCTTTGGATGTGATTTTTTTTCTGTTTCAAACAGCCTAAATCTGATAAACTTGGTGGAAGGTTGGCAGCAATTCCCACATCTGGCTAACATCCCATCCCCCTCTCTCTCTTTCCCTCTAGAACACAGCTGTTGGTGGAATTCAGCTGAAGCAGCAGTCATATCCTGTTGTTGACAACAGTCGAACGCACACTAATACAACTGCACACACAGAACTACACAGACGTGGCGTCAGATAGTCTGAACGAATATTCTTCTGTGGCAGCTACAGTAACCGATCACTGCATGACTAAAGTAATTACTTACTTAACTACTTTAATCATGCATACTTGTGGGACATAAAACTGCTCATGTTTATCTGACCTCTGTGTGCAGCAATCCAAAGAAAACTGACATGGTTTAGTACCAGGACCCAATGGCAGATGATTGTCACTGATTCTTGAGAGTTGAGACAAAACAGGTTTTAAAAATCATTTTTTTAAATGCACACTACATTTTTTAGAGTTATACTGTATATTTCTGTAGAGAAAAGTCTTAGCTATTTAACCATGTAAAGGAACAGGTTCCAAATAAACAGTTTTCTGATGAGTAAACATGTCTCCCTTTCAAACATGATTTGTGTCAAGTCCGTCAGATACAGTAAGAAGTGCATAATTTTAATTCTTCCAGCCCAACAAGAATCTAAACTTTTGAAGTATGTTGTAATAGGATTTAGTTACTCTGATATGTAATCAAATACCTTGTGTAAACTGTGATTCCACACTATTCTGAAAATGCAGATTTCCTAATATCTTCATCTTCAAACTATGCTTTTGATGTTTATATTGAAAAAAAATTCCTTAAATACAGTAATTAAGACATAAGAGGATGTAGATCAGATGGTCCTTGTTGCAGTCCACCGGGGACCATAGCAAGAACAATGTTTTTGACAATGGACAATATTTCGAATATTGACTTTTTGAATATTGAATATTTTGACAATGTTGCTCATCTTTGTCTGTTTTCCTCCCTTTTGTCAGTCAGTTGCTCTTCTGGTTTGGTGTGTTTTGGCTGTCTCCTGCCTCATCCATGTTGTGTATGGGATTTGGGTGTCTGGGATGCCGTGCCCACCCACAGGATGACGTCAGGCAGGCATGGCCCATTCTGTATATAGTTGAGTGTTCTCCCTAATAAAGTTCAGTTGGATGTCCCTCAAGAAGCTCTCCATCTGGTGTCATTTTCCCGATATAACAATCCAGCCGCTGACTGAATCCTGTGCTGATTGGACTGGTGCTCCATTGCTCCACCAATCAAGCCTCACCTCCAATCAGCCACCTGCCATAAATTCCAGTCAAACAATTTGTCAGGGTGGCTGTGATTTATTGTGAGCAGTCTGCCACCCCTGTTCCCTTTGTCAGTGAGCATTTTTGGTTGAGTGCCTTTTGTTTTCCTGGTTCACACACTGTTTTATTGAAACTAGTGATGGTGAGACTGAGGCCTTATGAAACAATGAACAACTCTGAGACAATTGCTTGATGATCGACAAAGTGTTATGAAACATTAATAAAGAGTACCATCTGCTGACTGAGTGTCAGAACTGCATCTGAGTGGAAGACCTGAAAAAATCTCAATTTTTTGGGAGCATTTGGCCATCCGAGATCTATTCAAAATTGTATAGCAGGAAAAAACAACACAAAGCAAACAACAACAACAAAAAACTAATTCCAGCAGAACCCTCTCAAACTTCCCGCAAGCCTTCAAGTCACGTGATGTAACCAACATAACGAGGCCTCGCTTGCTACGGTCACGTGACTGTGGGCGTGTTGAAACAGTGTTCGATGCACTGGTCATGACACTCCTACTTTATATTGCTCAAATCAGTGTGGAGTGGGTGGTGTCAAGCGTAACATCACTAGTTGAAACTGGTATCTTTGTGTGGTGACTAATCAAATCAAATCAAATCAAACTTTATTGTCATATTGCTGTACATAAAACTGTAGTGCAGGCAAGATGAAATTGCATTTCTCTCGGCATCCATATAAGAAGCAGCATGATAAAGACACACTCCCACATAGCTCCACCCCCCACCCCACCCCCACCCCCCCATCCATTCACACATCCCTGAGACATACTTGGGGAAAAATTGGGCTGCACGGTGGCGCAGTGGTTAGCACTGCGGCAGCACAGTTTACCCTTGGCCGGGGGATTGTGGGGATCGTGGGATCGTGGGGTCGATCCCAGCCCCCGACCAACAGTGATCTGTGTGGAGTTTGCATGTTCTCCCCGTGTTGCGTGGGTTTACTCCAGGATTTCTCCGGTTTCCTCCCACATGCCAAAAACATGCATGTTAGGTTAATTGGCTGTTCTAAATTGTCCCTAGATATCTGTTTCCTATAGGCCCTTAGAATAGAGGGTTAGTATTAATGAAAGCGCTTTGAGTGGTCTTTGTGACTAGAAAAGCGCTATATAAGTGCAGGTTAGTTAGTTAGTTAGTTAGAAAAAGAATAACTAACTATAATATGCAAAATGTCCATAGGTGCAGTAGTGTGTATGTGAGATTCCGGGTCAGCTGTTCAGCATCCTGACAGCTTGTGGGAGGAAGCTGTTGATCAGTCTGGTGGTTCTGCCTCTGATGCTCCGGAATCGTTTACCAGATGGAAGAAGTTCAAAGTGTTTATCTAGAGGGTGAGAACGGTCCTTGACAATGTTCAGTGCCCTGCTCCTACAACGGTTCTGTAAAAGTTCTTGGACAGAGGGGAGGGAGACTCCAATTACCCTCTCCGCCCCCTTGACTATCCTCTGCAGGGCTTTTTTGTCTGACATACTGCAGCTGGAGTACCATGTAGCAATGCAGTACGTCAGAACACTCTCCACCACACCTCTGTAGAGGGTCCTGAGGATGCAGATGGGGAGAGAGGCCTGTTTGAGTTTCCTCAAGAAGTGTAGTCTCTGCTGAGCCCGCTTCCTGATCTCCAAGGAATTCTTGCTCCAGGTCAGGTCCTGCGAGATCTGCACTCCGAGGAACTTGATGTTCTCTACTCTCTCCACTAAACGGCCGCCGATGCTGAGGGGGACGTGCTCAGGCTGTGACCGCCGGAAGTCGATAATCATCTCCTTTGTTTTGTCCACGTTGAGCACCAGATTGTTCTCCCTGCACCAGCCCTCCAGGTCTCTCACTTCTTCCCTGTACATTGATTCCTCATCCCTCTGAATAAGTCCCACCACCGTGGTGTCATCTGCAAACTTAATAATCTGGTTCCCCTCATGTTTGGATACACAGTCATGTGTTAGAAGTGTAAACAACAGTGGACTGAGTACACAGCCTTGAGGGGTTCCGGTACTCAGCGTGACAGAGTTGGAGATGTTGTTTCCAACCCGGACAGACTGAGGTCTCTCAGTCAGGAAATCCAGGATCCAGAGACAAGTGGCGGTGTTCAGACCAAGAAGGAGTAATTTCTCTATCAGTCTCTGGGGAATAATGGTGTTGAATGCTGAACTGAAATCAATGTACAGGAGTCTGGCGTAGGTGTCTTTCTGGTCCAGGTGGGTGATGACAGAGTTTAGGGTGGTGACTATAGCATCCTCCGTGAAGCGGTTTGAACGATATGCAAACTGGAGCAGGTCGTGTGATGCAGGGAGGCAGGCTGTGATGTGTGGTTTGACAAGCCGTTCAAAACACTTCATCACAATTGGTGTAAGTGCAACAGGACGATAGTCATTCAAACAGGACACCACTGGTTTCTTTGCCACCGGTACAATGATAGAGGTCTTGAAGCATCTGGGAACGATGGCCTGACTCAGGGAGATGTTATAAATGTCAGTCAGGACATCCGCCAACTCGCTTGCGCAGTCTCGGAGCACACGTCCCGGAATGTTGTCTGGACCTGCAGCTTTGCGTGGGTTGACATTGGATAGGGTCCTCCGTGTGTCTGCTGTGTTGATGGTAAAAGCTGGTCCGACCGATGGTGGGAGTGGGCCGGCCCTCCCTCTGATTGTCGAGTTTGATGCTTCAAAACTTGCAAAGAAGTCATTAAGCCTGTCTGGAAGCGAAGCGTCGTCATCATCGACCCCCTGCCTAGACTTAAAGCCCGTCAGTGTCTGAACTCCCTGCCACATCTGCTTGGTGTTCCTAGTGTCACAGAGGTGTCCCTGTATTTTCTCCGCATAGGCGCGCTTTGCCGCCTTAATTCCCTTTGAAAGCGCAGACCTGCCTGAGCAGAGGGCAGTCCTGTCCTTCGCTCTGAAGGCTGCATCTCTGGCTGTAAGCAGCGAGCGCACCTCTGCAGTCATCCAGGGCTTATGATTACCCCGTATAGTGATGGTCTTCACTGTAGTGAAATCCTCTGTGCACTTTGCGATGTAGCTGGTGACCGTATCAGCATACTCCTCCACATCTGTTCTGTCTTCCTGGGAGGCTGCTATTTTGAAGATCTTCCAGTCTGTGTGCTGAAAACAGTCTTGCAGTGCAGGGGTTGCACTCTCTGGCAAAATCCTGATTTGTTTCACTGCTGGCCTGCTGCGCTTCAATAAAGGTTTGTAGGCAGGCACCAGCATCACGGACATGTGATCAGAACGGCCGAGATGGGGGCGGGGTATCGCTTTATATGCATCTGTGTTTGTGTACACTAAGTCCAACATATTCTCTCCTCTGGTCTTAAAGTCTACACATTGTTTAAACTTGGGGAGCACAGTCTTTAAGCTGGTGTGGTTAAAATCCCCCACAACCACCACAAAACTGTCCGGGTGTGACGTTTGGATTTCACTGATCGCATTGTGCAGTACCCCGAGTGCCTTCTTAGCATTAGCTTTAGCATTAGCGCTCGGCGCTATGTAAACACCGACTACAAACACGTTGCTGAATTCCCTCGGCAGATAAAATGGCCGACAATTAACAATAAGGAACTCCGCCAACGGAGAGCAGTGTTTACTAACTAACTAACTAACCTGCACTTATATAGCGCTTTTCTAGTCACAAAGACCACTCAAAGCGCTTTCATTAATACTAACCCTCTATTCTAAGGGCCTATAGGAAACAGATATCTAGGGACAATTTAGAACAGCCAATTAACCTAACATGCATGTCTTTGGCATGTGGGAGGAAACCGGAGAAATCCCGGAGTAAACCCACGCAACACGGGGAGAACATGCAAACTCCACACAGATCACTGTTGGTCGGGGGCTGGGATCGAACCCACGATCCCACGATCCCCACAATCCCCCGGCCAAGGGTAAACTGTGCTGCCGCAGTGCTAACCACTGCGCCACCGTGCAGCCCAAGTTAGTTAGTTTAGACACTAACGTGGCATTAACGCACCAGTTCTTGTTAACATAGATGCATAGCCCACCCCCCCGGCTTTTACCGGAGCTCGCCGTTTCCCTGTCGGCACGGAACATCGCCATATCTTCCAGCTGAATGGCCTCGTCAGGAATGTTGTCGTGGAGCCATGTCTCGGTGAAAACAAACACACAGCAGTCCCTCCATTCTCTCCGGGTTTCTCTCAGGAAACGCAGCTCATCCACCTTGTTTTCGAGGGCGCGGACGTTTGACAGAAGAAGCGACGGTACCGCTGGTCTGGAGGGGTTAGCCTTTAGCCTAGCATGGATCCCGGCCCTTTTTCCTCGTTTTTGCTTGCGTTCGCTCCGCTTCCGCTTCCTCCTCTCCCGGGTAGCTTCCAGTGGGGACTCCACCAAAATTCCATGCTGGCGTAGAATGTCCAAATCACAACCGATCGCCGCGATTCTTGCAGCGTGCAGTACCTTGATGTTTAATAAGGTCTCACGGTTGTAAGTTTTACAGAATGTACGTCTGGGATGATTAAAACTCTCACACTTGCTGATGCCAAGAGGGGCCGCTGCGTCTAGGCGCGCCGCCATCTTTACAGGATCTTTTAGCGATCTAGGTGACACCTAGATCGCTAGTGTCACCTAGTGAATCTAGGTGACACCTAGATTCACTAGGTGACACTCGTGAATTTAATTGTCTGTTATGTATGAGTGTTTCAGCCTACCTGGTCTAGAGAACTGGTTTTTAACCAGTTATCCCTGGTTCAAGACCAAGTGGTGCTCTTTGTCTTTGGTTTTCCCCCTTTACAAGGCACAGTTGGGAACTCATTGTATTTTGTTATCCATTATCTTGTGTTTATCTCACCGCCCATATTGTTTCTCTTTCAGGTTGAGAGACTGGGCCAGGGTTTTAGTCTTCAATTCCATACACGAGGCAGGTAACTTGGCTGTTTGATCCATCTAGGTTTGCAGGTACTACTCCCTCTTGTATTTCAGTTTGGGTGGTGAGAGGAGGGAAGGTAGTTCCATTTTCTTTCTTTATTTTACTCTCACTTTTGTAGACAGGAAGCTGTCACCACCTGAGCTGAAATTCTTTTGGTTATACAGCAGGGAAAATAAGTATTGAACATGTCAACATGCTTTTTCTAAAGCAATGGAGTCTTGCAAGGTGAGTGGGCATAGAGCCCATGTCTGTTGAGTGCATTACTTATTGTTTTCTTTGAAACAGCAGTACCTGCTAACTCCAGGGGCCTCATGTATAAAGGACTGCGTAGCTTTCATACTGAAAGATGGCGTACTCACAAAATTTAAAAAGTACATGCACACAAAAATTTTCAGATTTATAAAACTGTGCGCATGCCCGATTCTCCACTCCTTTTCTTTATACATCCCACCTCACGTGAAAAGTCAGCACACGTGCACAATCTCTTTACTCCGCCTCAGTTCGTATGTGAACAAAATTGTTGGTACCCCTCTGTTAATGAAAGAAAAACCCACAATGGTCACAGAAATAACTTGAATCTGACAAAAGTGGTAATAAATAAAAATTCTATGAAAATTAACCAATGAAAATCAGACAATGCTTTTGAATTGTGGTTCAACAGAATTATTTTAAAAAACAAACTCATGAAACAGGCCTGGACAAAAATGATGGTACCCTTAACTTAATATTTTGTTGCACAACGTTTTGAGGCAATCACTGCAATCAAACCATTTCTGTAACTGTCAATGAGACTTCTGCACCTCTCAGCAGGTATTTTGGCCCATTCCTCATGAGCAAACTGCTCCAGTTGTCTCAGGTTTGAAGGGTGCCTTCTCCAGACGGCATGTTTCAGCTCCTTCCACAGGTGTTCAATAGGATTTAGATCAGGGCTCATAGAAGGCCACTTTAGAATAGTCCAATGTTTGGCTCTTAGCCATTCTTGGGTGTTTTTAGCTATGTGTTTTGGGTCATTATCCCGTTGCAAGACCCATGACCTGCGACTGAGAACAAGCTGTCTGACACTGGGCAGCACATTTCTCTCTAGAATACCTTGATAGTCTTGAGATTCCATTGTACCCTGCACAGATTCAAGACACCCTGTGCCAGATGCAGCAAAGCAGCCCCACAACATAACAGAACCTCCTCCATGTTTCACAGTAGGGACAGTGTTCTTTTCTTGGTATGCTTCATTTTTGCATCTGTGAACATATAGCTGATGTGCCTTGCCAAAAAGTTCCAGTTTTGTCTCATCTGTCCATAGGACATTCTCCCAGAAGCTTTGTGGCTTGTCAACGTGCAGTTTGGCAAATTCCAGTCTGGCTTTTTTATGATTTGTTTTCAACAGTGGTGTCCTCCTTGGTCGTCTCCCATGAAGTCCACTTTGGCTCAAACAACGACGGATGGTGCGATCTGACACTGATGTACCTTGACCTTGGAGTTCACCATGAATGTGATTAGAGGTTGTTCTGGGCTCTTTTGTTACCATTCGTATTATCCATCTCCTCCTGCGGCCATATCCAGGGAGGTTGGCTACAGTCCCGTGGATCTTAAATTTCTGAATAATATGTGCAACTGTAGTCACAGGAACATCAAGCTGCTTGGAGACGGTCTTATAGCCTTTACCTTTAACATGCTTGTCTATAATTTTCTTTCTAATCTCCTGAGACAACTCTCTCCTTTGCTTTTCTAGGGGTACCATCATTTTTGTCCAGGCCTGTTTCATGAGTTTGTTTTTTAAAGTAATTCTGTTGAACCACAATTCAAAAGCACTGTCTGTTTTTCATTGGTTAATTTTCATAGAATTTTTATTTATTACCACTTTTGTCAGATTCAAGTTATTTCTGTGACTATTGTGGGTTTTTCTTTCATTAACAGAGAGGTACCAACAATTTTGTTCACGTGTGTATGATGTCAATCCTGCGGGAAAGCACATCATAAAAAATAATAACGGAGTGAGACGCTGAGGTGTTTATAACGGAGGTTGAGGTCAGAAAAAATATTTTATTTTGTTGTGACCCTCCAGAATCAACAATAAACCCAAGTTTACTGAGTGGACTATGTTTACAATGACAGGTCATTCATTCATTTTTTTTTTTAAATTTCTGTTGGATCATAACAAGAAAAAAAGAAAAGGAATGAATGAATGAATGGATGGATGGATGAATGAATGAATGAATGAATCTTTATTTTGGATAGATTAAAAGTAAAGATTAAAAAAAGAAATAGAATAATATAACAAAGGGGGAAAGAAAATCCAACAAGGTCAAATTAGACAATAACTCCTCTGATTATACAGTTCAACATAAGTTATCTGAAATGGGTGATGGCTGAAGCCACAGCTTATATTGCCCACCCATGTTCCATCCAAGAATTCAAAAGAAAAACAAAACAAGAGCGATTACAATTCGGAACAAAGCTAAGACAAAATGTGACAAAAAAACTAAGCAACAACACAACACAGACTGGATATGACAATCCTTATGTGATTTTACATGTCATCATATGTTTGGAGTATTTCTTCCTTTAGTTTTTGTTTAAATTGTCCAAGCGTTGTACATGATTTTAATTCAGGTCCAAAATCGTTCCATAATCTGACTCTTTGCACTGAAACACAGTGTTACTTGGTGGTAGTTTTCACTGAAGGTTTTTGAAATATACATGTTCCTCTGAAATGATATTGTTTCTCCCTTATTTGGAACAACTTTTGGATATTTGCGGGCAGTGATACATTCTTCACTTTAAACATTATTACTGCAGTTTTAAAGTCAACCAGAGCGTTCAACTTGAGAGCTTTTAATTTAAGAAAAAGTGGGTTTGTTGGTTCCCTGTAAGCAGCTTTGTTTATTATTCTAATAGCTCTCTTCTGAAGCATAAAGACTGGATATATGTTTGTTTTATATGTACTGTATTTCCCCATACTTCAGTACAATATGTCATGTATGGGAGTATTAATGAATGATACAAAGTATATAGTGTGGGTTGATTCAGCAAATATTTCACTCTGTGTAGTATTGCAATTGATTTAGATATTTTACCTTTAATATAATTAATATGTGACTTCCAACACAGTTTATTATCAATTATTACTCCAAGAAATTTAGTTTCGGATACCCTTTCAATCTCTACATTATTTACACTGAGTTTAGATACTGAGTTGTTGTGATGGTTGTTAAAAACTATAAATTTTGTCTTACTTAAATTGAGCGTTAATTTGTTTGAATCAAACCAAATGAAAGAGAAAAAGACAAGATATTTTGGACAGAAAGGGTGTAGGCCAGGACTATTCAATTGCAAAATCAGTTGGGCCACAATCTGAAATCAAGACATGTAACTGCGCCGCACATGTTCAGTGATCTGTTGAATATGACAAATTTCAAACCAACACAGATCAATATGATGAAAAATATGCACTTTTTATTCATTATCTTGGTTTTAAATGTGAACTTGGCACATGACAAAGGCACATCAAAGGTGCATAAAAACACAATAACTGTGCTGGAGTTGAGCAGAACTTGAAATTCTAGAAATATTTTTCCTCTTGAGCAACAATTAAATAAATAGAATGAAAAAAGTTCAGTCAATAACCATTTTGGTCACATCTTATCAGGCATTTCTCAAAGTGCATACAAATTCAATGTGCACTGTTAGCAGCATTAACATTTGTTTCCCTTTTGAAATAAAATATAATAAATCCTGGTCATAACTGAGCTTGGTACATCCCAAAGTGCTTTTAGCTGAATAAAAAATGAACTGTCAAACACTTCAGTTCACAAACCCCCCCAAGAAAAGATTGATAACATTAACAAACATTGCACATCCACTATTGTGGTTTGTTTTGTTTTAAATCACTACGTGTGAGTAGGAACCTCTTTTTATAACTACACATTCCATTACACACACATATCAGTCAACCAAAAATTTCTAGTAGAGTTAAGGATGCAAAGAGCACCCACATAAAAACTTGAGTAATGACTTAAGCCTTGAAGGTTTGAGATTTTTCTACAAGATTTATATCAATTTTCTTATAGTTTTCTACTTTTCTCTGTAAATTTATCTAAATTTGAAACCATATTCCTCAAATTTGTAATTTTCTCTTGTAAAATTGATTTTTCATGTACATTTGATCATTGATTATAAATTTGTGGATTTTTTATGGCTAATTTTTGTTTATTTTTTTTAAATAAAATTACTGTTTTTTATAAATTTGAAACAGATTGTGGTAAAGTTTTGACTTTTTTCCTTATACAATTTACACTTTTGACCATAATTTTGCAGAGCCAGAACAGAACAATAATTTAACTCTGACTTCAAAGAAAAAAATATTAATAAAATTATATTTAATGAAATAAATTAACTTAAATGACAAAAGATGCAGTTATTTCTGTTATAATATTTCTATATATTTATAATTTTTTAGACTTCTCCTCACCAACCAGACAGCAGGAAAAACCTCCCTTATTTTGAAATCCAACTGCTGTCATGAACTCCCCGTGCGCTTTTCCACAGCGCACGGAAGAGGAGAAGGAAGAATTGATTTACTCGCTGAGTTACACCAAACACACATTTATTGACACAAAACAGAACAGAATACATAGACAGCTCGGGTGAAACTTTAGAGTTCTACAGGACACTCAACAGTTTAGGAGGGAGAAACTAACTAACTAACTAACTAACCTGCACTTATATAGCGCTTTTCTAGTCACAAAGACCACTCAAAGCGCTTTCATTAATACTAACCCTCTATTCTAAGGGCCTATAGGAAACAGATATCTAGGGACAATTTAGAACAGCCAATTAACCTAACATGCATGTTTTTGGCATGTGGGAGGAAACCGGAGAAATCCCGGAGTAAACCCACGCAACACGGGGAGAACATGCAAACTCCACACAGATCACTGTTGGCCGGGGGCTGGGATCGAACCCACGATCCCCACAATCCCCCGGCCAAGGGTAAACTGTGCTGCCGCAGTGCTAACCACTGCGCCACCGTGCAGAAACCGGGCAAGTGCTCCGAGGCATGGCAGCAGACCTAGCACGGCTGGGGGGAAATGCAAAGGGAAGTTACTCAAACAGAAATGGAGCAGTCCGAGTCGTCAGAGTCTACCAGCGAGCACACATACAAACAATTCTCCATAGACGTGACGGTCACATGACAGAGAACAACCATGTGACACGTACAATGGTCCAGCGGTGTTTGACTGGCAAAGAGCTGCTTAAGTACAAACACCGCTGGCGTGACAAATAGGCAACACCTAGGAGAGGCGCAAGAAAGATGATTACCAGGGCGAACAGCTGACTGTCAGAGAGAGAGAGGGGCGTGGTCGGACCAGCGAATGTTAGACAGAGCCCACCACGGAAGTGGGTCAAACAGCTGCCCAACAACCGCCGGCCAGAGCAGCGGCTACAGGCATGGAAAAGAAATAACACACAGACGAGAAAACAACGAACATCAAAAGATAACATACAATATAATAAGCCCAATGCCTGAGCCACCAAGAACGGTCAGAACCGAGCCTACAGAGAACACGGGCTCGATTCGTGACAAATGCTGGCACGTTTAGTTTATCTGAAGGCTGTGGACGGATTAAAGTCATTGACTTTGTGAATTTCGGTCATCTTAACTTGCCACATACATAATATCCATCCATCCATCGGATGGATGGATATTGTAGTAGCTAGTGAAGTCAGTTCTCAGTGATTCAGTCACTCTTGCCTTTCCCTGCATACAGAATGAAGCTTAACCACACCTGTTTGTTAAGCGACTCTTCATTATTGTTCCCTTTACCAGTGGGTTAAAACCACCATAAATGCCTTCACTGCTTACATACCTCTTCTGCTTTTTTCCACTTTTAAAGTACTTTAATAAGCTCATGCTTCTCTCAGACAGCAACGCTAGAAAGACACTGCCTGCTGACTGGAACTCTCACACGGGCGGGGCGCTTCTGAACTCCACGCGGATGATGATCACACGCGTTATTCGTGTGTGCGCTTGCAGACCGTCATTCCTTCATATTTTTTTCTTAAATTTATATTTCCTTGGCGTGGCCTGGGCCATTCGGTAGTTGGTTCTGGGCCGCATGTGGCCCACAGGCCGCTAATTGAATGGGCCTGATGTAGGCTGAAGCAACAGCTTGTGCCTACCCCTCAGTTAAAGGTGCACAGGATAGCATTTTCATAAAAACAAAGATTAAAAAAAAACACATCAACAAAGTATTTAGAAACGTGCACAGTGTAAGTCTTAATAAACATTCCTCCTGTTCTACACCTGGCCTCATCCTTTGGCTCCATATCCAGACATAACAAATACCAGGTAGCATATATGGGTAATTGTTTTCACAGTGGTGGTTTTTTTTTTACATTTTTATTTTATTGTTTATTTAATTTTATTTTTACACTGTTATTTTGACAAACGTTAATAGTGCTTATTTTATTTATTTCTCAAAATTCTGCTGCTTGGTACCACCATAGAATTTAGATGAATCCCATTCCAGAAGTACCTCTACTTCTGCTGCCCATGACGCTGCTGAGCTCGCTCTGCTCTGCACCGGCGTCACCGTGACTGCTTGACTGAAGGTGTGTTCACATCAAATGCACACGGGCCGCGCGAATCAATACAAAGTGAATGGGAAGACGTGAGTACGCGCAAATTTACGTAGTTGCACCTTCGCATCCACTAGCGTTGCTAGTGTAGCTAGCGTTGAGATTCTGCTGTCACCAGAGAAAATTATTGCCATTGCAGAGTAAACTAGTTAGAAAATGAAACTCACTCACCGGGAGACAGGAGGACCGGGAACTCTTCAGCTGAATCAGGATTTGGCCACAAACGTCCTAGCAAGCTAGCAACGTAAACACCCATCATCTGTGAAGTTTTGGAGGCTTGAGACGACATTTTCAGGTGAGCCCCCAGTCGGATAATGTAAACCTAAGCATGACGTTATTTTGGGAATTTCCACAGCAGGTTGAGCACAGCTGCAGAAGTTTTAAAGACAACTTCGCCTGTCTGCATCTCACTATTCATGTCTGCTGGTGTGCTTACATTGATTTATAATGTAATCGTGCCGCGCAAAAAGTTTGCCTGTTCCCGTTTGATGTGAACGCACCTTGAGGCTGCCAGTGCAATGAGTCTTCGGCTCTGACATCTGATAGGCCGCCATAATCATGTGACACGGCAGACCATCTCAAAAGCATGCCTGGGCAGGTTTTTCACCAGTTTTCATACATAAATTTAACGCCTAATACTCTCAGACGTGAAAACTAATTGCACGTTTTGTATTTAAACGGTGGTATTGCGATTTTTAAAAAAGTATCAGAATAGAATAGAATAGAATAGAATAGAATAGAATAGAATATCCAGCAATGACCTACAGGTCTTGCTGGGACAGTTTGCCGCTGAGTGTGAAGCGGCTGGGATGAGAATCAGCACCTCCAAGTCCGAGTCCATGGTCCTCAGCCGGAAAAAGGTTGAGGACTGTCCCAACCTTATGTGGAAATTATCTAAAGTAGTAGCTGATATATCAAATTTATTTAATCTTTAATTTAAATATATTGATTTGTTTTTGGTTTGACTTGGTATAATTTTCAGACCATCAAACAAAACATCAGACAGGTTGAGCCTGTCCCAAGTGGAGGAGTTTAAGTATCCCGGGGTCTTGTTCACGAGTGAGGGGAGAATGGAGCAAGAGATTGACAGATGGATTGGAGCAGCATCTACAGTGATGCGGACGTTGTACCGGTCTGCTGTGGTGAAGAGGGAGCTGAGCTCTAAGGCAAAGCTGTTGATTTACCAGTCAATCTACGTTCCTACCCTCGCCTATGGTCACGAACTTTGGGTAATGGCCGAAAGAACGAGATCGCGGATACAAGTGGCTGAAATGAGCTTTCTCCATAGGATTGCTGGACTCACCCTCAGAGATAGGGTGAGGAGCTCAGTCAACCGGGAGAGGCTCAGAGTAGAACCGCTGCTCCTCCACATTGAAAGGAGCCAGCTGAGGTGTTATGGGCATCTCATTAGGATGCCTCCTGGACGCCTCCCACTTGAGGTGTTATGAGCATGTCCCACTGGGAGAAGACCCCGGGGCAGACCCAGGACTCGGTGGAGAGACTATATGTCTCCCAGCTGTCTCCCAGCTGGAGCTCCAGCTCTCTGAAGAGCTGGAGCAGGTGGGCGGGGACAGGGAAGCCTGGGGTTCTCTGCTTGAACTGCTGCCACTGTGACCCAGACCTCCGGAAAAGCGGTAGAAGATGTATGGATGGATGGATGGAATAGAATAGAATAGAAAAATGTCTGCTCGGTAGGAATATTCATTCCAATTTGAGTTGCTACCTTAGTATAATTATTTCACAGTCATCATGGGCAACACTTTGAAGTATCGACTTCCAAGTGTTGCCCAGCTGGTATCAAAGTATCGAAACTTGAGTACCGGTATCGATACGTCCACCTGACAGAACTTCTCACAACACCAAAACCAGGAAATCACCTATCACTTCCCTCATTTTTCTCGGAGTTAAGGCTTCATTCCAGACCTCTAAATATGTCCTTAAAGATCAGCTGCTGGTGTGGAAGTGAGTGACAGAGTGATTTATGATCGCTGCCCAACATGTCTGTGCCTGTGTGCTTTTAGTGCAGTTTAATGTAGCCGGATGTTCTGTCTGTGTGCGCTAGACATCATTGAAGTTTTTTTGTGCTTGTGTTTATTTCTAACGTTGAGACGTTTTAACGCATCTGTTTTCAGCGGAGGGCCACACAAAGTATGAGTGATGTGACTTTTTTGTTGGTTTAATACCAGTGCATCTTTTTAAAGCGCCACACACTGTTCATACGCCCGTCAATATCCGTTATCGATATCAAGTAGCGCACCAACAACCGGAATATTGATGACAAATTTAATATTCATTGTTCTCTAGATGTGTAATAAGAAGTGTAAGGAGTTTAAGCAAACAATCTACATGTAGAGACAGGTGTTGTAAGCTGTGTCTAAAGCATGTGTTTAGATAGGGCAGCTGAGGCGCGCCCCCGCCCCTGTGTGAATGGCCCCGCGGAGCGAACAGTGTGTGTGAAATCACCCGCTGTAGAAGAGCTGGAAATAACGAGGCGGTTTTGTATCACAAAAGCAGAGTCTTTAATGAACAACTCTTCTATCTTGTCTCATCATGGTGCAGAGCTTGCCAGAAGGCAAAGAGAAAGAATTCTGCCCAGCTCGCTGGTTAAATACAGGCACACATCCAAGACATGCAAAACACAAGCTGAAATCCCCCGTTATCTAAATCCCCATTAGTCCTGTTAACTCCTCCCTCCGTCTTGGGAGGTGATGGGAAAACCTCTCCTCGCCTAAGGGGGTGAAGGTGTCAAGTCTGTTGCCATGGCGTCCTGTGACTTCATTGGTCTTCACATGGCGGTGAGATTCCTTTGTCCTTTCAGAGGTGTGAAATTCCTTTGCATATGATTGGTGCTGAACCACCTGAAGGTCATCACAGGCCCCCTGATGGACCCACTGCAGTTTGCCTACCGGTCAAACAGGTCAGTGGATGATGCAGTGAATATGGGACTACATTACATCCTGCAACACCTCGACTCCCCAGGGACGTACGCCAGGATCCTGTTTGTCGACTTCAGCTCAGCGTTCAACACCATCATCCCAGGCATTCTTCATCAGAAACTCCTCCAGCTCAAGGTGCCCCCCTCCACCTGCCAGTGGATCTCCAGCTTTCTGACTGACAGGTGGCAACAGGTGAAGCTAGGGAGATTTACATCCAGCTCCCGAAAAATTAGTACTGGCGCCCCCCAAGGATGTGTCCTTTCCCCACTGCTCTTCTCCCTCTACTCCAACGACTGCACCTCAGAGGACCCTTCGGTGAAGCTCCTGAAGTTTGCGGACGACACCACAGTCATCGGTTTGATCCGGGATGATGATGAGTCTGCATACAGGCGGGAGGTGGAGCAGCTGATCCTCTGGTGCAGCCAGAACCATCTTGAACTTAACCCAGCCAAAACGGTGGAGATGACTGTGGATTTCAGGCGACACCCCCCTTCATTCCCCCCACTCACCATCCTCAACAGCACAGTGTCCACTGTGGATTCCTTCAAGTTTCTGGGTACCACAATCTCCCGGAACCTGAAGTGGTCCTCCCATATAGACACTGTCCGGAAAAAGGCCCAGCAGAGGTTGTTTTTTTCTGCGTCAGCTCAAGAAGTTTGATTTGCCTCAGGAGCTGCTGGTTGTCTTCTACACCGCCATCATCCAATCTGTCCTCTGCTTTTCCATCACTGTCTGGTTTGGATCTGCCACTAAACAGGACAAGACCAGACTGCAGTGGATCATTAAGTCTGCGGAGAGGATCATTGGTACCGACCTACCCTCCACTGAGAACTTATATCGGTCCATAACCAGGAAACGGGCGGGAAACATCTGTGCTGACCCATCACACCCCGGCCACAAACTGTTTGAACTTCTATCTTCTGGTCATCGTTACAGATCACTGAAGGTCAAAACCACCCGTCACAGGAACAGTTTCTTTCCTCAAGCCATCACTCTGATGAACTCCTAACATTCACCTAGTCCTACCTGTTTGCTGTACTCATGACTTTTTCATCCATTATTACATTGCACATAACTCTCACACTGCTTTTTACTTCATTCACATTATATCACTGAATCTGAGTCCACATTGAAATACTGTGTGATTGTATATTTTTTCATATATTTCTGCAAAGTGTGGTTAGTCCGAGTAAATAACTGCATATATTCCTGTATATATTTGCATCCTTTTATAGAAACGTGGACAGACTGTAATTTACTGTACATACTCTGTTTGTCATTGAATCCTTATTTAAATCCTTCACCTGAACAACGAGAGCAAGTTTTTAGCCAAAGTCAAATTCCTTGTATGTGTTGTGCATACTTGGCCAATAAAGCTGATTCTGATTCTGATTCTGATTCTGATATGTTGCCCCACACATTTCCACATGCTCTAACGTATGCAGGTATGGAATATATGAGTAATATATACCACAGGCCCCCCAAACAACTAGGAAAGGACACAGAAAGATTCACAGTCTAGGGTAATTACTAAGACATACTACGTGTTACAGCTGTTGTCACAGAAGAAACTTCCAAGCAGCCATGCTCCTAAGAGAGTTCAGTGAAAATATAACAGCATAGTATAATCATAAGTCAGTCCTAAACTGTTGCGGCACAATTAGCGAAAAATTGCAGAGTGGTGTAATCAGTCCTTGTGCAGTCTGGGTTTCAATCTTCTCCCAAAGCTGCTGTAGGCTGGTTTAGGCGTCCTGCTGGGACCTTGTTGTGAGGAATCTGCAGTGTGGGAAGGAGAGAGATTATCTGTTCCCTGCCTGGGGGCTGAGACTTTTTCCTTGAGGGGTCTACCTCGCCGAGGTGCTCGCGCCAACTGTGCAGGTTCGTCTCTCAACAAGAAGGCAGGTTTGAGTCTGTCAATGCTGACTGTTTCATTTCTATCCCCATAATCAAGCACAAAGTGTTTGTCACCATTTTCCAGCACTCTGAACGGGCCATCGTATACTGGGCGTAACGTTGGTTTAAGGGCTTCATGCTTAACAAAAACAAACTCGGCGTTTTTTAAAGTTTGAGGAACAAAAACTCGCGGAAAGGAGTGATGGGCTGGACTGTGTAGAGAGTCCGGTCCGTTACTGCCTAAAAACCTTGGGACTGGGAGGTGCCCTGGTTCCGGGTTTTCTGGTAAAAATTCACCTGGTAGTCTGATAGGCTGAGCAAAGACTAATTCTACAGGGGAAGCGTCTAAATCCTCTTTAGGTGCCACACGCAACCCCAATAAAACCCAGGGAAGTTTATTTACCCAATTTGTGTCCGTTAATGAGGCTCTGAGGGCGGCGTTTAAGGAACTGTGAAAACGCTCGCATAACCCATTAGCCTGAGGGTGATAAGCGGTGGTACGGTGAATTGTTGCCCCTAAACTGTTGGACATGGCTGACCAGAGCTCTGAGACAAATTGAGGCCCCCTATCTGACGTGATGTCTGATGGGACGCCGAAACGTGCCACCCAATTTGTTAGAAAAACGCGAGCGACTTCCTCCGCTGTAGTTGCCGCTAGAGGGACTGCCTCTGGCCAGCGCGTGGTGCGGTCTATCATTGTTAGCAGGTGTGTGAAACCCTGGGAGGAAGGCAGCAGCCCCACGAGGTCGACATGAATGTGGTCGAACCTTCTAGCAGGGATGGGAAAAGGCTCCAGAGGGGCTTTTGTGTGTTTGTGTACTTTGGCGCGCTGACAAGGAATGCAAGTTTTTGCCCATTCTTTTACGTTTTTGCGCAGGCCTGGCCACACAAACTTTTCGGCAACCATTTTGACCGAGGCGCGCACACCTGGGTGCGCGAGGGAGTGAATTGCGTCGAAAATACGGCGGCGCCAAGCAGCCGGTACTAACGGGCGAGGTCGGCCGGTTGAAACATCGCATATTAGGGGGGGCACGCCGTCGCGCAACCCTTTTTCCTCCAGCCTTAACCCTGTTGGTCCAGACAGGAGCGCGCGCACGTCCGCATCACTACCTTGTTCTTCCACCATGGCTGCATAATCTATCCCTTCATGGATAGGTGCTGCATATGTGTTTGCGTTAGAGAAAAGCTCAGCTGCTGAAGCAGTGTAATCTGTCTCCTCGTGCTCTGGCGGTGCCACAGCGCGAGAGAGACAGTCCACTACTACGTTAAGTTTGCCCGCTACATGTCGAATGTCTGTGGTGAACTCTGAAATCGCAGCTAGCTGTCTTTGTTGTCTGCCCGACCAAGGTTCTGAAATTTTAGCCATAGCAAAAGTGAGCGGTTTATGGTCCACAAAAGCCGTGAAACTCCGCCCTTCTAACCAAAACTGGAAGTGGCGGATGGATAAATGGAGCGCCAGCAGCTCCCTGTCAAAAGTGCTGTACTTGCGTTCCGTCGGGTTTAGCGATTTGCTAAAAAATGCTAAAGGTTGCCAGACCCCCTTGACAAGTTGTTCTACAACTGCCCCTATGGCCAAGTCTGAAGCATCTGTGGTTAGAGCAATGCGGGCCGAGGGATCTGGATGGACTAACATTGTGGCGTTAGCTAGGGCGTTTTTAACTTCCACAAAAGCGCGTTCGCGTTCCGGGGTCCATTCGACCGCGTTGGAAGCTCTCTTTTTTTTGAGCGCGTCATACAGGGGCTGCATGAGCTGAGCTGCATGAGGGAGGAAACGGTTGTAAAAATTAACCATCCCCAAAAATTCCTGTAGCGATTTGACCGTTTTGGGCCATGGAAAACCTTCTATCGCATGAATTTTGTCTGGAAGCGGAACTGCCCCTTTCGGGGAGACTCTGTGTCCCAAAAAATCAATTTGCGATACGCCGAATTTGCATTTGGCTGGATTAATTATTAATCCGTGCTCTTCTAGCCTCTGAAAAACGGCAGTGAGATGCTGCTCGTGCTCTTCCTCCGATGAGCTGGCTACCAGCATGTCGTCGAGGTAGACGAAAACAAAGGGGAGGTCGCGTAAGACTGCGTCCATCATACGCTGAAAAGTCTGAGCAGCACCTTTGAGGCCGAAAGGCATTCGCAGGAATTCAAAAAGGCCGAAAGGGGTTATAACCGCTGTTTTAGGAATGTCTTCAGCTCGGACTGGAACTTGGTGATAACCGCGGACTAAGTCTATTTTTGAAAAAATGCGCGCACCCGCTAAATGTAGTGAAAAGTCCTGTATGTGAGGAATGGGGTAGCGGTCATGCGCTGTAGCGTTGTTTAATCTGCGGTAATCTCCGCACGGTCTCCAAGAACCGTCGGATTTCGGAACCATGTGAAGTGGTGAAGCCCAAGGGCTCTTTGAACGTCGGACAATGCCTAATTTTTCAAGAGCTGCAAATTCGTCCCTTGCTATGTTGAGCTTGGCCGCGTCTAAGCGGCGAGCTTTGGCAAAAACGGGAGGTCCCGTTGTTGGAATGAAGTGTTTAACCCCGTGTTTGGCTACAGTGGCTGAGAATTTGGGGGCTGTGAGTGCTGGAAATTGGGTGAGGAGTTGCTCAAACTTACCTCCTGCCGTAGTGACATTGGCCTGCACAGGTGGTGGAGAGACTCGAGCTGAGCAAGGAATAGAAGCAAAAGACAGTGCATTAACCAGGCGCCTATTTGCTAGATCAACTAATAACCCGTGTGCACACAGAAAATCTGTGCCTAACAAGTTAAAACTTACCACCGCTACAACAAATGTCCATCTGTAGCTGCGGCCGTGAATGAGGAGATGCAGGCTCTTTTCCCCGAACATGTCGATGTCTGAGCCGTTGGCTGCCACTGTTCCATTGCCCCGGGTGCCCATGGCTCGATCTGCGTGGGAGGGCATGACGAAACTCAGCTGGGCTCCTGTGTCGATAAGGAACTGCTTGCCTGTGTGTCCATCCGTCACGTATAACAGCTTATTTTTCTCGCCGAGAACCGCTGCCGTTAACGGCCTTCGGCTTTGGTGTTTCCCGACATCGTAAACTTGCAGGGGGGGGAACACATTTCCGGGCTTTCTCGGCGAAGCGGTGATGATAATAACAGACGTCATTCTGTTTGTTGCGCTTGGGCCGCGCTGCTGTCACCGTGGGTTGAGCCTGCTCCGTGGTTTGTGACTCTCCAAGGTTCGGGGCGTCAGTTTTGAGGTCTGCGGATGCCGCTGTGGGTGTCCAATCTCTGCAGGCGTTGACGAGTCGATAAGCCTCGTTGGCCAGCGTGCGGAAGTCCTAATGATTGTTGCACTTCATACTGGCGAGTGTCCCTCTCATGTGTGGTGGTAGCGTGCTGAGGAAAATAAATTGAAAGAGGAAATTATCATTGTCCTCCTCCTTGAGCTGCAGTAAATCCTCCATGAGGGTCTTTGGATTGCCCCCTCTGTGGCCGTAGACTGCCAGGATTTTTTCGGCTCTTTCTTCCGCCGACGGGACGTAATTCGCCACGATGGTCGCCTTGAGTGCCTCATACTTGTCCCGGGCCGGTGGTCGCTGGATCAAGCTTTGCACACACCTCGAAGTGGCGGAGTCGAGTTTGGAGACGATATGGTAGAACTTAGTATCGTCTGCCGTGATGCCCGCCAGTATGAACTGGGCTTCGGCTTGGAGAAACCAAGAGGCCGGGTCTTCTCGCCAGAAATCTGGCAGTTTAACAGCGACGGCGTTTGTGCACATCATCACTGTTGTGCCCGCCGGGTGAGAGTGTCTTGCCTCGGCTCTCACGGCGGTGCTGGAGCTCGGTTGAGCTCTCTCGGTACCCTCTGCCGGGGGGAACAGCTGTCTGCTTGTTCCCTCGTCTGCGTTGTCGCTGGCGTAAGTCAGATTCGCCGCGGATGAGTCGCTTGAAGAACGCCTCAGGTCCATACTCGCGTCAAGGTCACCAGTGTAGAAGAGCTGGAAATAACGAGGCGGTTTTGTATCACAAAAGCAGAGTCTTTAATGAACAACTCTTCTATCTTGTCTCATCATGGTGCAGAGCTTGGCAGAAGGCAAAGAGAAAGAATTCTGCCCAGCTCGCTGGTTAAATACAGGCACGCATCCAAGACATGCAAAACACAAGCTGAAATCCCCCGTTATCTAAATCCCCATTAGTCCTGTTAACTCCTCCCTCCGTCTTGGGAGGTGATGGGAAAACCTCTCCTCGCCTAAGGGGGTGAAGGTGTCAAGTCTGTTGCCATGGCGTCCTGTGACGTCATTGGTCTTCACACGGCGGTGAGATTCCTTTGTCCTTTCAGAGGTGTGAAATTCCTTTGCATATGTTGCCCCACACATTTCCACATGCTCTAACGTATGCAGGTATGGAATACAGTGGTACCTCTACTTACGAACGTCTCTACATACGGAATTTTCAGGTTACGAGACGCCTCAACGGGAAAATATTGCCTCTAGTTACGAACGAAATTTCAGGATACGAAAGGCAAAAAAGTACGCGCTCCTCGCAGCTTCCGTAGTTTACCAAACGTAAACATACCTGTAGCTGCTCTGCCATTGGCTATCGCCTAGCATCTTCCTGGTATCCCATTGGCCACGAAGTTTGTTTTTTTTTTCCAAAACTTTATGCGTTTGGTTGATCTCGCCAAAGAATATGGCCGTAATACATCAACGATCAGCACGGTATTAAAACAAAACAAAGCACTTACAAGCCGACAAAAGCAAACGTCCTTGGATCAGAACATGAACCAAAGAAGGCAAAAGGTGACGACGTCGACGACGATAGCAGTTAAAGGGTAAATGAACATAATTTTTATTATTCTTTCTCTTTTATTATTCTCTTTTATTATTCTTTCTCTCATTTTAAACTCTCATTTTATGTTTATTGTGCAGTAATCTAATTGTAACATGTATTTGTTACATGTTTTGATGCGTTTTTACGATTTATAAAAAATTTATGCCCGAATTTTGGGGGCTTGGAACGGATTACGGCATTTACATGTAAAACGCGCCTCTACTTACGAATTTTTCACGTTACAAGAATTCTTCCGGAACGAATTAAATTCATAAGTAGAGGTACCACTGTATATGAGTAATATATACCACACCGCACACAATAATATACTGCTCCAAAAAATAAAGGGAACACTGTCCCTCAAACTGTCAACTTAGGAAGCAACACTGATTGACAATTTCACCTGCTGTTGTGTGATTTTGTTGTCAGCACATTCAACTATGTAAAGAACAAAGTTTTTAATAAGAATATTTCATTCATTCAAATCTAGGATGTTTAGTGCTCCCTTTATTTTTTTGAGCAGTATATAATTTAAGTCATTGTATTTTATATTGTATTATTTCATATCTTCATTTTAATTTCAAATATCGTTGATATTTTTAGATACAGTCAATAAATAATGTGAACATGTATCATAACGTGAAAATCTAAGTGAACATGTTGTGAATGAGGATGCTTGTGGACTGGGATTTTTTTTTTTTTTTTACAAATTTTTATTAAAAAAAAATAATAAGCTTTTCCAACGTTTTGAAATTGAGTCTGTTACGCTTTTTTGATACAACGTCTTCAGCTGTAGAAAACACCCACTCACACAGCACAGATGAGGCTGGAGTGCAGAGAAATTGTAAGGCAAGCTGAAAGAGGTTTGGATAGATTGTCTTTTGGTTGTCCCAGTATCTCATAGGATCCTGGGACCTGGCAATATTGCCTTCTGCCAGGTATCTCTGCACCTCCTGGATGGCATCAGCTGTGGCACTTTTGGTCTGCCTGCCCACTTCGATGTCGAGATGTTGCCAAAGATTATCTAAAAAACAGCAAATTGGCATTTTAGTACATGATTTCCAAACAACAACGAACGAATAATGCTGAATAACATGGCTGAAGTGGGTGCAGACGGCTGTTGTGAAGACGGTCCCGTCTAAACTGAGACTATGTGCAATGCAAATTGAGTGCCGAGTTTGGAGCTGTCTAGTGGATGCAATCATGCTTGGTGCTGCGTCGGTCACAAAACACTTTACTTTATTGGTTATGGCCCAGTCCTCCATCATGCCCCTTTTGACTTGGGCCAAATTGTCAGCAGTGTGACTTTGTGGAAAGTATTGCACTCCCAACACAGACGTACACAACTGCAAATTCTCATTAATGTAGTGACAGGTAAGAGCCAAGTAAGCCTCGGAGTAAGCCTCAGCTGACATGTCCACATGTCAGCTGTTATACTCACTGCCACAGCTTGCTGTACTTCCTTTTTCACTCGTTCCCGTTCCTCCTCGTACTTTTTGGCCACCATTTGTATGATGGTCTGAAAATTACACCAAGTCAAACCAAAAGAAAATCCATATATTTAAATTAAAGATTAAATAAATTGGATATATCAACTACTACTTTAGATAATTTCCACACAAACCTTTTTGGTTGGCAAAACATATGAGGGCTGAAGGACCTGAACCAGTTCCCTGAACCCTTCACTCTCCACAATGCTGAGGGGCTGGCAGTCCTTCACGATGAAATTGAGCAGAGCCTCATCCAGCATCTGCTTCCTGGAAGCTTGATGGTTAAAAATGAAGTAAAGAATAAATTAAGAGGCATTAATTATCAATAAAGCAACTGCGAGTAAGTTGTAGAATGGTTGTATACCTGAGTCTATCCTGGGTGTATCTGGGACTTCATTGTCATGCCTGGCCCTATAATGCCTCAGCATTGAGGAGGTGCTCTTGTTTAAATATGAAAGTTCGGTCGAACAAATGCGACATTTAACCTGCAGAAAATAATATGAACAGTAAACTAAGAGTCACTTTGAAATGAATTTGAATTCAGATAGATCAAGTGCAAACTCTGAGAGGAATAGGATGAAACAAGGAAATTAAAACAAATACCTTATTTTCCGATATGAGATCAAAATGGTCCCACACAGCGGAAACCTTTCTTTTAGCTTGAGGCTGCTCGTGCTCCATAATTCTTGAGGAATTTGCCGATGAACCGTCCGCAACACATCAGATTCTTTGGGCAGATGCATCCCGTTGACAGATGCGCTTCCTTATAAACGCAGTTTGCCGTGTCAGTGTCAGTTTGAAACAGCGAAACAGTACCTGTATCGGTCACGTGACTTTCGTAAAGCGATACGCACACCGACACGGGGTTTTGCTCTATGAGGTCGACGCATGCGGCGACGCATCGGTGTTGCCGGACCCATTACTACGGGTGAGTAGAGAGAGAGGCGACCGGAGCAGGTATGGCGCAGTCTGATAATAAAGCCCCAACTCTTCAGCAAAATGGCCTGTTCTTCTGGGTACCACCATACTGCTGTTAACAATCGTGAGGTTTACTTGGGAATTAACCCCGGAGGAAAAGCTGCCTCCGGCCCTGGAGAAGACAGATCTCCCCTGCGTCCCCCAACCACGGTTAGGAGACCAAAGCAGGAAAGGTTAACACTGGCAACCACGAAGGGACTCATCGTTGTTAGGAGGGTGGTGAGTGCTGAAAGCGAAGGGCGGCAACGGCTGGGCCGAGTGACTGTGATAGCAGCTAAGCTAGTGTGACATGGCGGCCGTTCGCTATCCCGCCGATATTTACAAACAAGAAACTAACTACTCAAGCCCGTTCATGTCGCTAACTGGTAGCCAGGAGTGCAGACAAGGTGCTGTGGAAGCTCATAAACGTCAGGCTGGGACAAAGTGTGGACATTGTAACCCATTTCTGTGTGATGAAAGCTGCGCAGACACACTTGTTGATGGAGAGGATTTGTTCGCGCCATTCGGCAGCCCCGCTCAATTTGCCACCAGCTGTGGACGGGGACCCAGCAGACCAGGACCTCAGCCTGTACAACTTGTTCGCTACCGCCTCCAGTGATGGCCCCAGCGATTCCCGGCCGTCTACTCCACCTGCTAATGTTCCCAATGTGATCGGGTCTCTTCCATCCACTCCTTCCCATGTGATATTTGACCATGGTGGCGGTGCATTGGGAGAGCCACACCATCAGGCTCAGCACGTGTCACTGCCCAAACGTTGGCACAGAGGACCGGACCGTTACGGGGACTGGGTTACTGAGTGAGCCAACTGTAACAGTTCATATTTGCACTAGAGACTCTCTAGTTTACATTTTTGGACTCTAGTCTAGTTATAATGTTCTATACGTTTGTTTAAAAAAAAAAAAAAAGCTGAAGAGACAATGCTTTCATATACCTACATGCACTTTATTTCATTTGAATGTATTGTATTCTGATTAGTTGGTCAGTACTACTCCCGGTCGCCAAGGAATAGGGTTTCAAAGTGTAATGTACTCCTTGTTACCTCCGCCAAGGAGGTAATGTTTTTGCCGGGGTTTGTCTGTCTGTTTGTTTGTCTGTCTGTTGGTTAGCAAGATAATTCAAAAAGTTTTGGACAGATTTCGATGAAACTTTCAGGCGTTGTTGGAAATGGTACAAAGAAGAACTGATTAAATTTTGGTGGTGATCCGGATCACCGTCCGGAAGAAAACCGCCATTAAGGAAAATGCCATTTTCGTGAATAACTACTGAACCACTAATCCGATCATTGTCAATCCAATTGCTAGTCATATGTTTTCATGGTCAAGGAATCTGAAAACGTACACACAAACACTGTATGGGGGGGAACTGTGGCCGCCATTACGCAAAATGCCATTTTCCTGAATAACTACTGAACCACTAATCCTATCATTGTCAATCCATTTGCTAGTCATATGTTTTCATGATCAAGTCATATGTTTTCATGGTCAAGGAATCTGAAAACGTACACAAAAACACTGTATGGGGGGAACTGTGGCCGCCATTACAGAAAATGGCATTTTCGTGAATAACTACTGAACCACTAATCCTATCATTGTCAATCCAATTGCTAGTCATACGTTTTTGTGGTCAAGGAATCTCAAAACGTACACAAAAACACTGTATGGGGGGAACTGTGGCCGCCATTACGGAAAATGTCATTTTCGTAAATAACTACTGAACCACTAATCATATCATTGTCAATCAAATTGCTAGTCATATGTTTTCATGGTCAAGGAATCTGAAAACGTACACACAAACACTGTATGGGGGGAACTGTGGCACTTGGCGGAGGTCTGCGCTGTCCGAGTGCTTTTCTAGTTTAATTAGAGACAATTGTATTTCAATGTATTTGTCCCTCATGTTTTCACTGCTAAATGAGCTAATTTTATCACTGCATAGACACTCGTTATTATAGTATAACCTACCTACCTATTTGGATTCATGTTATATATTGGGCACTGCTACTGCTACTGCTAGGCCTACAAATGTAGAGTGTGTGTACCAGTTTTATATTATTTAGATGGAATGGAATTAATGTTAATTGCCAGTCCATGGTGGGGGTAGTGTTGTAAGATGTGTCTAACTCATGTGTTTAGATAGGGCAGCTCAGTGCGTGAACGTGAGTGAGTGAGTGAGTGAGTGAGTGAGTGAGTGTGTGCACGCAGCCGAGGCGCGCCCCCGCCCCTGTGTGAATGGCCCCACGGAGCGAACGGTGTGTGTGAAATGTGCGGGTGAGTAGAGAGAGAGGCGACCGGAGCAGGTAGAATTGCTGTTTTTAACGGTGCAGTCTGATAATAAAGCCCCAACTCTTCAGCAAAACGGCCTGTTCTTCTGGGTACCACCATACTGCTGTTAACAACCGTGAGGTTTACTCGGGAGCTGACCCCGGAGGAAAGGCTGCCTCCGGCCCTGGAGAAGACAGATCTCCCCTGCGTCCCCCAACCACGGTTAGGAGACCAAAGCAGGAAAGGTTAACACAGGACATTATCTACCATACTGTAACATCGGGGCTGTGTTAAGGGTGCGGGGATTCTCCCGGCATGCTTGGGCCGCGGAGGATTCAGTTATTATTCGTGTGTTCTAAGTGTTGTTGCTGTGTCATTCTAACTGCGTTAAATGACACAGTAGTGCTATAAGATCATTTAGCGTTGTGATTGATCACATGTTTGTGTCACCATGAGACGGGGGTCGGCACGACAGCTCCCCTCCTGTCTGTGTTGAGCGGTTGCGTAAAAGTAAAGCCTGTTTTGTCGCAGTCATCGCTCCTTTCTTGTGTGAACTCTCACAACGTCACAATACGTTCAGTTTTGAGATTGAAATTACAATAGCATGTGTGATATCCTACCGTGTAGCAATGATCACACTTGAGTTATTTCTTTGGCTAACTCTGCCGTTTATTCTGCAACACACATAATATGACTGAACATGGATTCTGCGCGGGGTTTTTCACACTCTTGCTCTAATGTGTCCCCTTCATAGTAGTGCTGAACAATACAGGTAGTTCCCCCTAGAGGCATGTGCCAGTAATGTTTAAAATTAGACTTGCAGTCTACCACATCCCTCCCCTCTAGATTAAACTACTTTTAATTACATTAGCCAATTATGCTAGACATCCTGGAACTCCCATTTAATCCTAAACAATCACAGTTACTTTTAACTTCTTAAACACATGTGCCATACATATAATTTCTTTCTCTTTTCTTTTCTTTTTTTTTTTTTTTTTTCACATGTATAACACACATAACAGTCTAACTGGGGATTTGGTTTGACTACCGCATCCCAGTGAGGTTCCAGGACGCATTCTTGTCCTGTGGCTGGGGAACTCACTACTGACTAAGTATAGTCCTTCAAGTAGTCTGGAGCTTTCCTAGCTCGCTGAGATCTTCTCACGGCTGGTGAGCCAACTGCAGGTGAAGACTCAGACTGCTCCACTGTTTCGGCTGCTGCAGTGCTGCCCGTAGAATCTGCAGAGACGGTTACCTCAGGTTTCACCTGAAGTGGTGGTTCGTTGATGCTCTCCTCAGGATGGGTGTCAGACAACACCTCTGGTGCCATCGGCAGGGGAATGGAGCTCCTACCACGAACTTGGTCGATGTGTCGCCTCACCACTTGTCCATGACCTAATGTCACCTTGAATGACACAGGGCCTGTCTTTTCTGTTATTTCTCCTGGTACCCAGGCTGGTCCTGAGCCAAAGTTGCGGGTGTAGACCACGTCTCCTTCTCTCAGTATTCTCTCTCTAGCATGCATGTCATGATAACCTTTTTGTTTCTCTTGTTTGTCATGCACTTTGTTTCTGAAGTCTGGATGTATTAAGTCAAATGTTGACCTCAACTTTCTTCCCATCCATGGACCTGCGTAGTCAATGTGAATTCTTCTCCATGGTTTATCTGGAACTTCCCAGGGATGTAGTGGGGCTGCTGGAGGACTGTTCCTGTTCTCCTGGCATGCCGCACATGACTTCACAAGCGCCTCCACCTCTGCATCCATGTTGGGCCACCACATGTAACTCCTCGCCAACGCTTTCATGCGAGTGATGCCAGGGTGTGCTTGGTGTAGTTGTTGCAGTAAGGCATTCCTACCAGGTGGTGGAACAACCACGCGTCCTCCCCACAGGATACAACCTTCCTGGGTGCTGAGCTCATCCTGTCGTCTGGCATAGGGAATGAACTCAGGACTGTTCATCTTCGGCCATCCTCGCAAGATGTATTCTCGCACTCTTGCTAGAACAGGGTCTTTGTCTGTCCACTTCTTTATTTGTTGTGCGTTCACCAGGGGCACGCCGATATCTTCAAACAATAGCACTCTCTCCTCCTCCTCAGGCGTGCTGTCTCTTCCTCCATCCAAGGGTAGCCTACTCATCGCGTCAGCATTCGTATGGTCCCGTCCGGCTTTGTAAACGATGGTGTACTCATACGCTGCTAATGTAACGGCCCATCTCTGAATTCTCTGAGATGTCATCTGGGGTATGGCTCTCATTTCACTGAACAGTGAAATTAGTGGCTTGTGGTCAGTCACTATCGCGAACTGTCTCCCGTACAGGTATTTGTGGAATTTTTTTACACCAAATACTACTGCAAGGCCCTCCTTGTCTAGCTGGGAGTAGTTTTTCTCAGCTGCACTAAGAGTTCTTGAGACGAACCCTATGGGTCTCTCTGAGCCATCCTCCATACGATGAGAGAGTACAGCACCCACACCGTAGGGTGATGCGTCACACGCCAGGATGAGTGGTTTGTTTGAATCATAGTGCACTAACACACTACAGGACTGAAGTAGCGCTTTGGACTCTTCAAACGCCTTCTGCTGCTTGACCCCCCATGACCATTTTTCTTCCTTCTTAAGTAAGGTATGTAGTGGTGCCAGCAGCGTGGAGAGCTTTGGGAGGAACCTATGGTAATAGTTCAACAAGCCCAGGTAGGCTTTTAACTCAGTAACATTTTGTGGCTCAGGCACCTCCGCAATGGCTTCCACTTTGTCTGTTAGAGGGTGTAGACCACTGGCGTTGATCTTGTGGCCTAGGAACACCACCTCTTTTCCCATGAACTCACACTTGCTTCTTTTCAACCTCAGACCGCTTTTCTCCAACCGTTGAAGCACTTCCTTCAGCGTTTTCAGATGTTCTTGTTCATTTGGTCCTGTACAAAGGATGTCATCCAAATAAACGGCAACATTCGGAATTCCACCTAGGATGCCCTCCATAGTTCTCTGGAATATAGCAGGACTGGAAGCTACTCCAAATGGTAAGCGTGTGTAGGTATATAAGCCTTTGTGTGTATTGATGGTTACATACTTTCTTGATTCTTCTTCCAAGACTACTTGTTGGTAGGCGTGACTCATGTCTAATTTCGTGAAGTGTCGGCCGCCATTCAGCTGTGCGAAGAGGTCCTCCACTTTAGGAATTGGATACTGATCCACCCGTGATGCTCGATTGACAGTGAGTTTGTAATCTCCACATATTCTAATGGAGCCATCCGGCTTTCTCACTGGGACTATGGGCGCCGCCCATTCTGCAACCTGCACTGGCTCAATGATCTTGTCATCCAGCAGCCTCTGTAGCTCGCTTTCGACCAGTGGCTTGACTGCATAGGGTACCGGTCGGGGTTTGCAGAATCGTGGTTGGGCCTCCTTGTCCACATTAATCTTTGCAGTGACACCTTTTAGCTGTCCTACGCCTTCTTTGAACACCTCAGCGTGTCTTTCGAGGATCTCCTCCAGCTGCAATTTGGGCTGAGATTCCACTTTATTCACCAACTGATCAATCATGGCCAGTTCTTGTAGCCAACTTCGCCCTAGTAGATTTGGTCCTTCGCTCCCAACTACTACTACAGGTAAGTCCTTTTCTTTGTTTTCGTGCTGCACCTTCACTTGTGCCATGCCTAGCACGTCTAGCTTCTCTCCTGTGTATGTTTTTAATTTTAATGAACAGGGATTTAATTCTGCTGTGTCTGTTTTCTTCCACAGTTGTGTATATTGCTGTTTACTTAATATGGTTACTCCACAGCCTGTATCAACTTCAAATGTTACTTTCATTCCATTAACATTCATGGTACGCGTGATGGGCGCTACCTTGGTCAGCTCCTCTGACGTGTTGTAAATTGTGTGAAAACCCATGTCTTCTGTATCACTTTCTCCCTCCCCTCTCAGTTGATTCGCTCGCTGTTCCTTTCCTGGGCCCTTGTTTTCATACTTTTGCCCATTAACTGTCGCTTTCAGCACCTGTGCGCTGTCCACCTTTATTCTACATGCTTTCTTAATGTGCCCTCGCTTGCCACAATTATGACACAGCTCAGTGGCAAATTTGCACTCGGCGGCATTGTGCTGGCCTTTGCAGCGATAACAACTGGGGAATTTGTGCTGAGTTTTGTCAGTCGACACTTTGTGGACACCTACTTGGGTCTTAGGCACACGAACATGCGTTGCTGTGTCCTCTGTTAGCTTCCCTTGCATCTCTCTCACATCTTTAGCTGCTGTTTCCATCGCTTGGCATAATTCCAAAGCCTTTGCAAAAGTGAGTTTTGTTTCAGATAAAAGTCGCCGTTGCATACGGTCATCATTCACTCCACACACAAGTCTGTCTCTTAACATTTCTTCCAATGAGTCTTTGTAATCACAGTGCAGTGTTAATTTCCTCAATTCTGCCACATACTCTGCTATGGACTCAGTGTTCCTCCTTATGCGTGAATTAAATTTGAATCGTTGCACGATTTCACTCGGTTTGGGGCTGAAGTGCTTCTGAAGCTCAGCAGTAAGCTGGTCGTACGTTTTATCTTTCGGTAATGCAGGGCTTATTAAATTTCTCAACAAACTGTAAGTAGTTGCACCAACTCCACTCAACAGTACAGCCTTCCTTTTGTCTGGCTCCTCAATGTCACTAGCTTCGAAGAAAAAGTCCAACATTTCACTATATTCTTCCCATGACTGAGTCGAGTTATCAAAAGGGGTTACCGTTCCGATTACAGCCGCCATTGCTCGTCGTGGTGGGGAAACCTCGTTTTTCCTCCTCTGAACTTGCACTCGAACTACTGGAGTCACTTGAGTTCGCCACACTTGCAATGTTCTCTGTTTCTCGCCGCTGATTTTTTTCTTTTAATCCTCGTCGCCAATTGTGTGATATCCTACCGTGTAGCAATGATCACACTTGAGTTATTTCTTTGGCTAACTCTGCCGTTTATTCTGCAACACACATAATATGACTGAACATGGATTCTGCGCGGGGTTTTTCACACTCTTGCTCTAATGTGTCCCCTTCATAGTAGTGCTGAACAATACAGGTAGTTCCCCCTAGAGGCATGTGCCAGTAATGTTTAAAATTAGACTTGCAGTCTACCACAGCATGATTGATAATTCACGATGTAATAAAGATGCATCAAATTCTAAAATTAAAAAAAAGGCTTGAAATAGCCCCTACTCCATAATGTTCCCCAGGACCTGTAAATACAGTGAACATCTACTGTGTTAAAAGTGACAAAACATAGGTATTACTATTGTATTGTGTCGTGAGTGTGGTGAGAGTGTGTGGCCCATGGGGCCTGCCGTACCCGCCCCTGGTGTGACGTGAGACACGCACCGCCACTGTATATAGTTCTGTGTGTTCTCAATAAAGGTTCAGTTCGCTGCATGGCATAACAGACTCCAGTCCCTAATTACCTAAATAACATTTTGGCGACGAGAGAAAACCATGGAGGCGTGTGGGCTACCTTCACCTCCACCACCGTTTCTGGAGTGTTAGGGAGAGCCAGCGATCCTGTGGCCAGACTGGGTGGCCATACTTGGGGGATGCGTGGCTGAGCTGGACCTGGGTAGACTCGACGGGGACCTAGGACGGACGCTACTGGCCACGGTTTCGGTGCAGAGAGTCGGAGAATTCTCTACATGTTGGGAGAGACGGAGCTTTATGCGGATGCTGTCGGGCGGCTGGCTGGAGATTTTGCCAAACGTCCAAGGGACAAGAAGCTGGGGCTGTGGGTACTGGGACTGTTGGTACCAAGAAGAGCTAAGCTAGCTAGCTCGGAGGCGCTAAAAGGTCAGGCTGTGACAATAGGAAGGTTAGCCACGAAGCTAGGTGCGTGCCAAAACCAAGCTACAAGCTACCAGCTGGGTATCCAGGGGGGACCTGAGCCCCTGGTTACCGAGGATGACAAGCCAGCCGAGGAGCTCAGCACGGTGCCTGACTGTGGCACTGGTGTTGTTGATGGTGTGTTGAGCAGTGGCAGCATTGAGGGAGAGCAGCGACCGGACTCAACTGAGTCTTCCCTGCAGCTGGAGTCCGGGCAGCTGGAGAGCGGGAACAAGCACACCGAGAGCCCCCGGGAAACAGCAGCAACAGCCAGGCGCAGAGGCAGCGCATCGGAGCGCCTTGGACGAAGGTGCCGGCCGCAGCGGTGATGCGCCTGGTCGACGAATGACGCTGATGTGAGTCTTGTCGAGAGCCTTGAGAGAGAGCAGCGACAGCCGGGTGCAGAGGCAATGCAGCCGAGTGCCTTGGACGAAGGTGCCGAGCGCAGCGGCAACGCGCCTGGGTTGACAAATGACTCCAACGTGAGTCATGCTGAGAGCCCCAAGAGAGAGCAGCGACAGCCGGGTGCAGAAGGAGTGCAACAGAGCACCTTGGACGAAGGTGCCGGGCGCAGCAGCAAGGCGCATGGGTTGATAAGCAACGTCAATGAACGAGCTTTGGTTTTCCCCGGAGCTCAGCCACAGGGGGTCGGGGTGTCTGGAGCTACAACAGTGGCAGCTACAGTAGTTCCAAAGACAGTCAGAGGTGGACCGACAGGCACTGAGGGACTGCGTGCCGGGCAGTAGCACGGTGGGTCCAGATGAGGGAAGTAGTCGGCGGTGAGAAGAGACATTCTCCCCGCGGAGGTCAGCTTCGACCCTGGGGGTAGGCGGCTGCCAGGGCCGTGCATGCCATGGGGCTGCCCTGGGCCTCCGAGCTGGTTTTACCAATGGCTGCCCGTGGACATTGGAGTAATGTAAAAATTCCAGATGTAAATATGTTATATTGTGTGCATGTGTATGAATGTGTGTTATTTGGGGATTATTTTGTGTATTTAGTACAAAACACAGTGGTTTTAGTTTTTTGTGTGAATGTGTGAGGCCATCATTGTTTACCGTTATTTCCCTTAGTGCATGATTTGGGTGCTAAATTGGACTGTATTGGATTGTATGTGTTATACACTTTTGTAAGGGGGAGGGGAATATTGTGTAGTGAGAGTGGTGAGAGTGTGTGGCCCATGGGGCTTGCCGTACCTGCCCCTGGTGTGACGTTAGGTGGGCACGGCCACTGTATATAGTTCTATATGTTCTCAATAAAGGTTCAGTTCACTGCATGGCATAACAGACTCCAGTCCCTAATTACCAACATAACAATTATGTCTTAAAATAATTTACTTGAAGCTGTTTTTAAATATTGAAATAACAACAGAATGTTTAGACACTTGCCACTCGATAAGTTTTTTTCATTTCTGCTTTCCTTTATAACTTTTAATATTAATTACAAATGTCAGATTAAGGTCTTAAATGTAGGCAGCAAGAAACAAAAATACATTTATGAAGAAAAAATTTATAAATGTAAGGTTAAAAAAGTGAAGTTACTATTCAAAGTAACTTCTTTCATCAGTACTCATACTTGGGTTATTAATATCATAGGATAATGGCAGTTTAACCTGAGTATGATTTATTTATTTAGTTATTGCTGTTCTAGCCACTCTGATGGTGTTGGACTGACTATAATACATTTTTTAAATTCTTGTTTTTATGGTTACACTGCTTTAAAGGTACCCTCTAGTGGCCAGTCGTGACAGTGTCTCCTTGCCTGAGTTTCTGTCACTTCACCCTCAACATCCTGCTTTGCCTCCCTCCTCTTCTCAGAGCAGTAGTGGAGAAACAGTGTGATCCAGAACATCGACTACTTTCAGTCATTAAAGTCATCTGCTGATTTCTGATTACCACAAAACTCTTCCAACTTAAAACTGTGTTGGAACTATTTTATCATCAGGTAAATAAGTGAGGTAAGGGGCTTAAAGCTAAAAATCAAATAAAATGTATTTCTGAAATCTCACATCTGTGTTCATATCAGATAAAATACTATTACTCAAAACTGTTTAGTTTCTGTTCTGATTTCCTAGAGTGAATGAACTGATGCTGATGAAGTAACAAGTTTTACCAGGAAACTACAAATAAGATGGAAACACCTGAAGAAATGGCAGAGTCAGAGGATAAGAAGAAAGACCAAGAGGAATCAGACAAATCAGCTGATCCAGCAAGTCTAATAAATATACAACCCCCACCGATTCCGCCAGATGCATTTTTATAGTGCGCCAAATACACCTGTTTTAGAGTACCCCATTTTTCAAGCCAAACAAAGAATACCAGCCCTCATTCACATCCTGAGTATCCCACATATCAGACTCTACAACTGGCATCATCAAGGAGAAAAGCCAGCAGTAACACTCAGGAGGGCATTGAGCCTGTAAGACTCAGTTCGTCGCCCACAGAGCACCAAGCTCCATCCACCACTCACAGCACAGTTTCATATGAACGTACATCAGGTGTGCGATCCAATCCTACATTTTATAGTAGGGATTTTGGTGTTTTAACACCATCAGGAATTTCATCAGGACTAATTCATTCTATATCTGATTCAGAATTTGCTCACGAGCAACCAACTCAAGCAGAACTACAAAGAAATGTTGTGGAGCCAAGTAGGGAGAGACCAAAATTACAAGAATGTTCTCAAATTCAGTTGGCTTTCCTCCCATCTGGCTTTGTAAACCAAGGACCTGCCTCTATACCAACAGATCCAACACACAACACACCGTATCAATCCTTCATTGGACAGGGCTGTGGTACTGGATCTCCTAAAAGACAACAGTCTGCATGCACTTCACCAGCAGCACATTCTGGAGTTCCAGAATTAGTAATAAGACCTTCTGTTTACAAGGTCTCCCATAAAAAAACACATGCAACAATGCATTTTCCAGGAAACTCCCCCTGGATATCCCAAAGCAAAGAGCTTGTTAATCCACAGCCACCGAGCACTACTACTTCTACCACCGTTAGTGCTACGGGGTCATGTGATGTAAAACAGTCAGTGTATCCATGGACACCAATATATCATGCAAGGCAAGGATATATTGGTCATCAAGGTCCACATATATATATACCTGCTGACCTTGATGAAGGTTTGAAGATGTCGGATAAAGAATCGGAAGACTTAGGTAAGTTCAAAATTTAAAAAAAACAACAACACATTGTTGACTCTGCAAACCAAACATCCACTTTAGATGTGATGATTAATCTAATATACTCTTATTTAAGATAAAGCCGATCCACATACGAGGAAATTGGGGAGTCAACAGCTTAAATATTTAGAAAGCAGCAAAGAGAAGACTGCTAATTTCTTTATTCATTAATCATTTTTACTAATAAAGAAAAATTAAAGGGGGGGGGGGCTCCATCCAAACCTAGAAAAAAGACGAATGATACAGAACTCTTAGCAAAGGGAATGACCAGATTCACTACGAAATGATATTATCTCCATACAATATTATCATGAGCTTGTGGTAAATGTGTATTGTGATATCTTCTATTGTGATGGTGTATCTATAAGGTATTGTAACTGTAACTATTGGAACTGTTTAGTTCTACTTTACTTCGACACAAATTATAAATATCAACAGTTTGTTTTCTTACAGTGAAAATGTGTTGATTTTAATTTATTCTTTTCTTTCTAAGATTTCTCAGCACTGATGATGGAATTTTCAACATTCACCTCTGAGATAAAACCAGGAAACACAAACCTGGATCAAGATGAAACACCTGCAGAGTTCAACACTCCACTTGATTTGTCATCTGCCTCTAGGAGATCAGTTCCAGGTCTGCACAGTTCACAACAGCTGTTACTTCCAAAATCTAGCTCACAGAATTCATCTGAAATAGTTAATGCCCTTTGGAGACAGCCTTATTCAGAAGAACCCGATGGCCTACTTCCATTAGCATTAGGTGGCATGGGGACATGTCTGACACCCGCTTCCTCAAAGACTCCCTCACTGCCACAGCAAGGAGATGTTGTTGATGATGATGATGATGATGATGATGATGATGATGATGATTTTGATGCCATTTATCCTCAATCAGGCAGTAACTGGGTTGACCAGAAAAGCAAATGTTTCTCAAGAAAACTTTCAACTCCCAACACTCAGTCCAAAACGCCTCCTGTTAGTGGTCCTCCTGAACTCAGCTCTGATGAACTGCTAGTCTCTGCTAAAGAAAATCAACACAGATCAGATCCTGCCTTTGTGACTACTAAAATGATAAAGAATAAGCTGAATAATTTCTATGGCTCTGCAACTCAGAGAGAGATCTCCTTTCCTTCAACAGTGCTTATGACTGGCTCTAGCCAGCAAGAGGAAGAGGAAGGTGTTACTCATCCTTGTACTTCATCCAGCTTAAAATGGTTTAAAAAAATAAAATATCGAAAGAAACCATCTAGTGTAACACTTTTTACTGGTTCTCATGAATCACATGATGAAGAAGGAAAGCAAGGTGCTAAATCAGTGTGTCAGACAAAACCACATTTGATAGAATCTGATTATCAGTCTGCATATTTAGATTCCTGGTTTTCAGACAACAGAAGTTCATATTTAGCAACAAGTGACTATAGCTATTGGAAACCTTCACCTTTTCAGATGTTCCTACCTGTTACTGGTCTTCCTGAAACCACCACTGAAGTAGAACATGAAGGTTCCAGTGAAGCTCTCTTTTTGCAATCAGCAAGTAACCCAGGTGTTGACATTAACTTCACTGAAGCACCAGAACCACCAATGATGGCTGAGCACATCTCACTGACCAGCACCCTGCAACCCAATCTTCATTGCCGGTCCTCCTCCTCCTCAGATTCCAGTGGCAGACCACGTTCTTACAGCTTCCCCTCAATGAACGTGAAACAGAAAAACAAAAACTTAAGACGAGCTGCAAGTTTACCTGACATGAGGATAAAAAGCAGCTTTGAGAAGTTTACTCCTGAGATCACTGATGATGAGGACGATGAAACCTACAGGTTCCAGTGCTCCTACAAAGGCCTGTACCTGTGCAATGTGACTGGTCTGATGTTCCTCATGGAGGGAGAAGGTGATGTGGTCTACAGGACCGTCCCTTGGAACAGAAGGATACTGGTCCAACACCAGAAGAAACCTGCAGGACCCCTATTTGACATCAAGTGTGAGCAGCAGAGTGTGAGTCAGCTTCATCTCCCACACTGTGAGATCAGCTCCACAGGTGGAGGTCAGTTCTTGTCAGTGGCTCATGTGAAGGAAGAGGGCATCGAGTTTATCAAACCTCAGAGGGTAACAGAGACTCATGTGGTGATAAACATCACGGGCTTCTCTGGTTTTGGTCATGTAAAGGATGAGGATTCTCCTCCTGACCCAGTCAGAGCGTTGGTTCTATTGTTCTACAAACCCCCAGAAGATCCTGATCTCAGATCAATCCTGAATGTGTTGTTGGTCCCAAGGAACATTGTGATCCGGAAAGTACAGCGGACCAGAAGGAAATTAAATGGAGATGAGAGGTACATAGACATGTCCTCTCACTGTAAACTGAAACCAAATCAGGCTTACACTCTGTCCACAACTTCTGAAGATGATTCAGTGAAAGTCCAACCAAACGAAACAGATTTTGATGAGCAGAACCACAGCAGTTACTTCACATCATTTCAGGTGATTTTAAAAAGAGTTGTTACAGAGATCAATCCGAGTCTGACAGAAAAAAGCAGCTCCAGCTGTGTTTGGGAAAGTGAAGTTTGTCTGATGCCCAGCAGAGCCAGAACTAGGACTCTACTTTCAGAGGAGAAGCTGTTGAATGTACGGCACAGCTTCGTTGAACGGATATCTGAACCTGTCCTCAGTGATCTGTTGGACAAACTGCTGGAGAAAAAATTGGTGACTGAGTCAGAGAAGGAGAAGGCAGAAGATATTTCAAACAGAAGAGACAGAGCTCGTTTTGTGATCGACACAGTGAGGAAGAGAGGTGAAGCAGTCAGTTCAGAGATGATCAAGTTCCTCTATGAGAGTGACCCTTTCCTCTGTGAACATCTGGGGTTGGTCTGAAGTGAAGCAGGTGAAACCCAGAGAGGCCTTACAATGTTTCTCTTCAGTCGTGTTGATAATGGAAGTTTAGTTTTCTTTCCTTACAAATTTCTGAGTATTTTTACCCTTCTGTCAGTGTGCAGAGATTTTGAACAGTCCAGGAATGTCACAATACCTTGTATAGTTTATATTTTTCTGCATTGAATTTGTAAATAAACTTACATGAACTTGGATGATCTCTGTCAGCACACAATACAGTCACATATGCTGAAAAGATATAAATGTACATATATATTGGTTTGGTTGTTTTTTATGCAGTTTATACCCATAAAAATTTGCCTGCTGATAAAAACGTCACTGGTGCCCTCTTTCTGTAAGGTTGTTTTATATATATATATATATATATATATATATATATATATATATATAATCTCTGTTGTCTATTACCTCAGCAGAATAGCATCCATCAATTCAATATATGCACATAGTTTTGGTGAAGTACTTCCTGTATAATGCGAGTCAGCAAGGTCGCTTCTGCCATATGGCTTTTTGTGGTTGTGTTTCTGTCAAGTTGTCAACATGCGACGGGAAAAGAAGTTCACATTTCAAAACTAGAAAAGTACTCAGAGAGCACATACCTCTGCCAAGGCTCCTTCCGTCCATCATGGATCCCCTCCAAAATGCAGTGGGTTTGTGTGTAGGCCAAGATCCAGTTCTGGTGAAAATTGCATCAACGTCTATCCACTAGTTTTGGAGGATTCTTGCAAACACACTGAGAAGTTAAGAGCCTTGGTGGAGGTATGCGTTCTCTGATCACCATCAAAATTTTATGGGTTTCTCTCTAGGCCAAGGACCACCTCTAGTAAAAACTTTCATCCAAATCCATCCAGTAGTTTTGCGGTATTCTTGCTAACATACTGTGAAAAGATAAGAGCCTTGGCAGAGGTATGTGTTACATATTAAAAGACGTATTATTGTGTGACGAGGGTGGTCGCTCCACCTTTCCGGTTCCGCCGCCACCATGAGTATAAAAGGCAGATGCAGAAGAGGCACGGTCTCTTTTGACCTTTGCCTCTGCCTGTATTGGCGCACCTGGTTATACTGTGAGTCACTGCTAATAAAGTCAAGTTCTATTGCACCTCCGGCCTGGTTATTGGAATACAGGTTATGGACATAACATTTGGTGATGAGGATAAAAGTATGGATAAAGGTATTTCGGGCCTTCGGCTATTTCTGGAGCTTCCTGGCGAGCCGCCGGTGCCGTGGGAGAGGTGGTTTGCCACATTCAAGAATTATCTGGTGGCACTGAACCAAGGTGAGTTGGAGAAATTGTGTGCACGGGCAATATTGGTTCATAATCTTGGCATGGAGGGACAGCGCATTCTTAGCACATTGGGAGTGAGCGACAGTTTTGAGGACGTGGTTGGGCTAATGGCGCGCTACTTTTGTGCCCTGACAACGTCATAGTGCAGAGGATCCAGTTCCAACAGCATCGCCATTGGACTGGAGAGTCGGTGCAGCGGTATGTTGCTAACCTGCGCCAACTGGCTGGGTGTTGCCAGTTTGGGACATTAAAAAAGGAAATGGTCTGCGATCAGTTGGCGGAGCACACGCTGTGTGCAGCGGTGCGGTCAAGATTCCTTACTCATTCCGGTGAGCTGATGTTAGCCAAAGCTGTGGAGATAGCACAACAGTTTGAAGCAGCAGATGAACTGTCACGGGACCTTGGTGAGAGAACAGCGTTGGTGCAACCCGACTCACAATCAGCGGCGCAGGCTGTAGACCCGGATAGCGATGACAGCGTGGAAGACAGAAGAATACACTACTGCTATAAAAATTAGGTCCACCCCAGGATCGCCAAAGTGTTTTGGCTGCAGGTCTACCAATGACCAGTACAAGGTGACGGAGTGTCCAGCAAAAGGCAAACGCTGTGGCAAGTGTGGACTCCTAAATCATTTTGCCAGGGTCTAAAAAAAGTTTGAGCGAGGGGAACAACGACGTGAAGTGGATCCCCCTGCCACGACTCCTGTAGTTATTCACACCGTATCTCTGAGCACAGAAGGCCGTACGTATTTAACAGTTACATTGGATGGCAAGGATGTGCCGTTGTTGGTGGACACGGGCGCTGTGAGGTTCGTGTTGAACTGGTCTACTGTGAGGAGTTTTTTCCCCTACCATCATGTGAGAGGTCTGTCGACACCATTTTGTGGGTATGGCGGTAATAGGCCGTCTATTGTGGGTTTGCTGGAGCTGACAGTGAGGTACAAGACAATGGTGATGTTAAACATACAGTTCGTGGTGACCGCGAGTGGGTCGAATGTGATGGGCTGTGATCTGTTTTATGGACTGGGCTTCTCAATTACCAGCAGCAACGGAGAGGAATGGTCGGGCTGTGGTTTGTGGGACCAGCTGGTTGTGTGAGTAGTCGACGATGCGGTTAGGGACGATGCATGGCCTAGTATTCTGGGAGATGAACAGGACAATTACCACCCAGGGCCATCTAACATAACTGATTGTTTGCTCGTTAAATTGAATTTTCACTTTTATGTGTACAAATTTATGGGATTATTTTGAGTTATAATTGGAACACGGCAATTTTGATTTCATTGACTTTTATCATCAGAGACGGCAGAAGAATCCGTCTGGCCGTGTGGAGGTGGGACGGCAGTCCACCTGTCCCACTCCAGTTTTTGTTGCTTGTATGTATGGATAGGCCTGTTTTATTTGTTTGTCATTAGAGCGTGACTTGGGTATTAAATTTGGGATGGCCTAATTAGTGTGCATGTGTTTTGGACTTTTCTAAAGGGGGGTAAAAATGTTATATATTAAAAGACGTATTACTGTGTGAGGAGGGTGGTTGCTTCACCTTTCCGGTTCTGTTGCCACCCTGGGTATGAAAGGCTGATGTGGAAGAGGTACGGTCTCTTTTGACCTTCACCTGTGCCTGTATTGGAGCGCCTGGTTATACTGTGAGCCACTACTAATAAAGTCGAGTTCTATTGCACCTCCGGTCTCTTTACTGGAATACAGATTATGGACATAACAGTATGTATTCTTGGATAATCACTAAAATGTTATCGGTTCCTCTGTAGCTCAAGGATCACCTCTGGTAAAAAAAAATAAATAAATAAATCATCCAAATCCATCCAGTAGTTTTTGTGTAATCCTGCTGCACAAATACACACAAGGTCCTTGGTGGAGGCATGCACTCTCAGAGCATCACCAAAATTTAATGAGTTCATCCTTGGCCCAAGGGCTACCTCTGGTGAAATTTTCATCAAAGTCCATTAAGTAGTTTTTGTGTAATCCTGCTAACAGTCATACAGACGGACAAACAGACAGACAAACCACCCCGATACATTACCTCCTTGGTGGAGGTAAAAACAAAGAGCCCTACAGTGAAACATTTCTGTGTGCCTGAAGAGAGAGCAGTCCCTGCGACAGGCAGATTTTTGGGCACACCATGTCCCCACACTCTGTGCAAAGCCCGAGATCCTCACCTGCCTTAGTCACCTCAAACAATCTAAATGCTAAAACTAGACTGCTGTGAAGTTATACTTTATCGAGGCAGGCAGGATTTTAACAAATGGGATATCCACATTTTTCGTTGCAGAATTAATCCCTAGATCTAATTAGTCCTCTTTTTAAACACACACCCGGTTTTATTTGGCAGAGATTTGGCTCATCTTCAGCTCATCTCTGTATCCATTCACAAGTGTGTGTTTGGCACAAACTCTGCTATTTCGGATATTCCCACAGCAGAGAGTGTGTTTTATTTAAACACCAAGTCTTGTCTTGATGGTAAAAATGTCTACATTTAAAGTGTGATAAACACTATAGAGGGATATTTTTACTGTTTATGTCCTAATTCAAAAGATTAAAAGAAACTAACTTACAACACACCTTTTAACCTTCAACTCTAGTTGTTCTTAAACTGGGTAACAATAGAAATGAGTAACTCACCCAAGAGCAGCCTCTCTTTGTATTTTTGAGTATTTTCTGTCTGTTATTATTTTCTTGTCAGTTTGTTATTTTTGGTTTTGTGACACGAGTCTCCTTACTCCTCTCCCAGGCACACCCACCATCCACTCAGAGTCTGTTCTCTAGCTCCCAGCTGTGAGTGGTTGTCTAATTAAGGTCACCTGCTCGCTCAGTCAGCCCACACCTGCTACTCATTTATCCGTGCTTCACCTGCTATTTAAAGACTGCCTAGTCATTTTCTCATTGCCGCACCATTGTATGTTCTCCTGCTTACTCCCTGCTTGACTCACATTTGCAGAGCGATGCCAGCTCTGGAACATAGACTGTAAGTTTTTCCTTATTTGTATTTTTGTAAGTTTTTCACAGTTTTTGGTTTTTGTTCTTCTGTTAATAAATGTCACAACACAATTCAGTGCCTAGGTCTGCCTCTCTCTTCCCCAAGGGACGTTCATGACAATTGTGGCTTTTTATACACAAAAACTTTTCATTGCCTTAGTATTGCTTGGCAAGAGATTTTAAATCTTTCACCTACTTAAGTATGTGCGATCTATGAATATTCTAATTAGCAGCCTGCAGGGCTTACACATGATTGGTTGCCGTGACTTCTGGTGGGTGAGCTGCTAATCTGTTCATGACACTTTGGGGTGTTAAAGTTTTGCCTATATCTTCAAAAGTAAAAAGCGAAACATTTTTCTGAAAATGGTCACAGCGAGAGATAAATGTGTAGTTGCCAAATATGTGTTTACTTTTTACTAACAACCAATCCCCCATCTGCCGGTGACTGAGCAGAAAGGGGGGGACCCAGTTTGAATGGGACTGCTCTCAGCTCACAGCGCGGCACCCCGTCCGCCAGAGAAGTGAGCCGAGAGCACCTCAATTTGAATGTGGGTCTCGCCGATCCACATTCAAATTGCCCCCTCTCCCCACCTCTCTGCCTCTCTTCATTCTCTCTCTGCAGCTACCTCAGCCTGCTCTGCCTCAATCCTGCTGATCCTCGGCTCCTCCCTCTTCCCCCAAGGTAGCCAAGAGTATCTGTCTGATTGGTCAATGTTATAACCAACCAGGCTAAGCAGGAATGCTTACGTAGCTACAAGCGGTCCGTCAGGGGGACGTTACCCAATTGGAAATTCACAACAGAAAAACAGACTTGGGACTGTGGTGAGATTTTGCACTTGGTATGTCTTGTAAGTCACAAACAACATGTTACAGACATGTTAACATCACACACATTGCACACACCACTAAGAGAGAGAAATGGCATTTCAATTCCCCTGTATGTCCTGTATGTATAGAAGTACTGACAAATAAAAATCTTTGAATCTTTGAAAAAACTTGATTTTTGTCGGAGTGTCACTTTAAGTGTCACAAAATGTGACATTTAAATAAAAACAAACACAAGAAAAAGGAAAATGCCAAAAAAATGGTACATGATATCTGTGAAAAATGATTACAGGCAGTTAAAAAAATGGAAAACTCTATCCTGTCGGCCAGCAAGGCGGGAATGCCACAAAGCTGAGCACAGGTGGAAGAAGGACAAGTTGCGGGTATCATTTCAAATCTTAAAGGACTGCTGGCATTTCTACCAGAATTGTGTTAAAGAGGCTAAGGAAACATCTATCCAATATTATTGCAGTAAACCGTCATGATCCACGTGTGTTATTTAGAACTACTGATTTTGTTCTTAATGCCTCACCATCTGACAGTATGGAAGCATCATCTGTAACATGCAACAACTTTTTACTTTATTGATAAGGTCACCACCATTTGGGATCTCATCCCAACTCCTGCCTCTGACCCCTCTGTGTCTGTCCCTTGCTCTGCTGTTTTTAATCAGTTTGAGCCTGTTACCCTGCAGCAATTACAGGATTTAGTTGATCATATTAAGCCCTCAGTATTATGTATTTATTTGCTGTTCATATACTGTTCTTATTTGAGCTCTTATTTGTGTGGTAAGGGGTGGTGGCTCCGGCTTCCAGTCCCGCCAGCCCCGGTGGTATAAAAGGGGCTGCAGGTGGTGGTGGGGATCTCTTCTGCCATCGTCTGCATGCACGGCTGTAGCACTGAGATCAGCGTTATAATAAAGAAGTGTTCAGCTCCACTCCTGGTGTCATCTCTGTCTACAAGTTATGACATAACATTTGGCGATGAGGAGTAAACTCATGGAGGCGTGTGGAACACCTATTCGGCCATTCCTGGAGCTCCCGGGGGAGCCGTCCGTACCGTGGCCTCGATGGTACAAGGCTTTCCAGACAAACATGGTGGCGTTGGACCTGGGAATGGAGAAGCTGAGAGCTCGTGCGTTGTTGGTCCACAACTTAGGAATGGAGGGACAGAGAATTTTGGGCACGCTTGGAAACACTGCCATTTTAGGGTGCCGGACAACGTCATTGTCAGACGGATTAAGTTCAGACAGCGCCGCCAACAGGTAGGCAAACAGACCCAGCGGTTTGTGTCGGACTTAAGGCAGTTGGCCGTTGAGTGCTGGTTCAGGCCATTGGAGGAGGACATGGTTCGCGACCAGTTGGCGGAACACACCAACTGTGACGCGGTCCGCTCCAAGCTGCTCCCATTCCTGGGTGAGTTGATGCTGACTAGGACTGTCAAGTTGGCGCTACAGCTGGAAGCAGCGGACAAGCTAACTCAGGAGCTAAGCGAGTGCCTTTCACCGGAAAATTCAAGATCCCCCATGGCCACACAGGTAGTGGACCCGGACAGCGATGGGAGCGTCGAGGACGACGTGGAGGAGGCCAACACTGCACGGATGAGGTCTGCCCCGGGGAAGCCCAGGTGTATGGGTTGTGGGTCCACGAAGCACCGCTATAAGGCCAGAGAGTGTACGGCAAGAGGGAAGCACTGCGGAAAATGTGGCCATCTACACCACTTCGTGAGAGTATTCCAGTCAGCAGAGCAGGAGAGCCCGTGCAGGAATTCAACTCCCCCCACCCCAACGGTGATACGCACGGTGTCCCTGAGTACCTGTGGGCCCACACACTGCACGTGGTTCTGGATGGAGCTCTGGTACTGATGTTGGATGACACAGGAGCGGAGAGTTCGGTGCTGAATTGGGCTACAGTTAAGAGAATATTTTCCCCACTACAGGATTGGATGTGTCTTAGCGCCACTTTGCGGCTATGGAGGAGGACGGTTGGCCACAGTGGGGACCGTCACACTGCCGGCTCAGTACAAATCGGTGAAGAGGGCCAATGTGGAGTTCGTCGTGACGGCCTACAGTTCTAACATCATGGGCTGCAACCTGTTTTATGGCCTTGGATTTTTCATCAGGAGTGGCACTGGGGAAGAGTAGTCGGGCTGCAGACTGTGGGACCGACCGGTTCCAAGAGTTAGGGACGATGCTGTGTGAGATGAACAGTTGCTGGACACTCCGGAAAGTGAACAGGCCGTGTCACACTCAGGGTCACCGCGGGAGGGCCCCGGTGCCAGTGTCCGAGCTGTCCTGGATGTGGGTGCCGGGTAGCACAGGGGAGGATCTGCAGCAGCGAGCAATGCCCAAACAATGGTCTCAGGTGTTCCCAGAGCACGGCCGTGGAGGACTGGTGAACACGGGACCACAGGGGCGGGGTCAGCAGAGGATCAACAAGTGGTCGGGGCAGGACCGAGTGGTGCTGGAGGAGCGAGAGCCAGGTGGAAATACTGCAGGCCATGCAAGGCCCCGCTTGGAGTCGCGGACTGGGTTCGGGCTCCGGCGGAGGCGAGGTCCAGGCAGGTGAGAGAAAAGCGGAAGATGGAGGAGTACCAGGGTCGGCTGCAGGTGATGGATGTGCGGCATGATGGTAATCTTCTGCTGTCGGATGGCTCGTGGCGCCATCCTAATGAGCTACGGCGTGCCCCAAGGAAGACAGAAAGGCACGGCCCCAGATGGTTGGCCTGCTCGGAGGTGTGGAGGAGAAGACGCTTCGGGATTGAGGCGACCAGCTGTGGTCCGAGAAGCAGACTGCCTCCAGGGGCGGACTGATGGTAATGGGTCAGATCATCCTCACCGAGTCATGGGCGGGTTGTGAATTATGTTGTGTTTTATTGTTAGTTTTTATTAGGTATTTATAGTTCTGCGATTACTTTGTATTTTGTAGTTAGGAGACATAGCAGCATTTTCTTTTAGTTGATATCTGGACTTTTATGTAACATAGGAGGCAGAATAATCCACCTCGCCGTGTGGGGGGTAGGACAGCAGTCTACCAGTCCCCCCAGTTTTAGTTGCTTGTGTGAATATAATAGGCCCTTTTTGGTGATTTTTAGTTTAGTTGTGTTTAGCAGATGATTCGGGTTCCAAATTGGGGTGGGCTGATTGTGGGTATGTTTGGATTTTTTCTACGGGGGGATATGTATTTATTTGCTGTTCATATACGTACTCTTCTTATTGGAACTCTTATTTGTGTGGTACGGGGTGGTGGCTCCAGCTTCCGGTCCCGCCAGCCTCGGTGGTATAAGAGGCGCTGCAGGTGGGGGGTTTCTTCCACCTTACCTCTGCCATCGTCTGCATGCACGGCTGTAGCACTGAGATCAGCGTTATAATAAAGAAGTGTTCAGCTTCACTCCTGGTGTCATCTCTGTCTACAAGTTATGACATAACACTCAGGTTCCCCTTGTGATGCTTTCCCTCCTTGATTTTAAAGAAGTCTTTCCTGGCATAGATCAGTCAGTTTTAATGATTTTAGACCACAGTTTATCAGTGTGGTTCGTGCAAATTTTAAGCATGCAGTTAAACCCCTGATTAAGAAATCTGGTCTTGACCACACTGTGTTAGCAAATTTTAGGCCAATCTCCATGCTCCCTTTGATTTCAAAAATATTGGAGAAAATAATTTATTTCCAGCTGAAGGCTTTTTTGGATGAACATGATACCCTGGAGGTGTTCCAGTTTGGTTTTAAAACCCTACATAGTACAAAGTCAGCACTATTAATGGTTTTAATGACATCCTTTTGATGTCTGATTCCGGTGATTATGTGGTTCTTGTTCTGCTTGACCTAACAGCCACTTTTGATACAGTGGACCTTGACATTTTAATTTCTCACCTGCAGCATCTTTTGCGTATTTCTGGTACTCCATTGGAATGGTTCAGGTCCTCTTTAACTCATAGAACCATGTGTGTAAGTTTGCTGGTTCTGCATCCTCCTCTGCTTCCCTGTCATGTGGGGTCCCACAGGGCTCAATTTTAGGACCCCTGCTCTTTTCCCTTTATCTGCTGCCACCTGGTTCAATTCTTAGAAAGCATGGTATCTCCTTCCACTGTTACGCTGATGACTGTCAGGTTTATGTTCCATTAAGGCAGAAGGAGGCTTTCTCAATCAAATCACTTCTTGAATGCCTTAGCAACGTTAAAGATTAGATGGCAGTGAACTGCTTAAGTTTTAATGAAAAGAAGACAGAAGTGATTGTGTTTGGACCCAGTGGCTCCTGTGAGCGCCCCCCCCCCCCCTCCCCGGTTGACCTGGGCCCCTTGGCAGGGTGTATCCAACCTACTGTTACTAATCTGGGTTTTAAGATGGACCGTGATTTTAAATTGTCAAATTGCTGCAGTAGTGAAGTGCAGCTTTTTCATTTAAGGCAACTGGCAATGGTTAAACCCATCCTTTCTAAACAGCACTCTGAAACAGTAATCCATGCCTTCATCACGTCTCAGTTGGATTACTGTAATGCACTTTATTTTGAAGTCAGCCAGTCTTCCCTCTCACATCACCAGTTGGTTCAGAATACTGCTGCACATCTTAACTGGAACACCTAAGATTGACCACATTGTGGGATTAATAAAGGCTTATATTATCTTATCGTTTTATACTCATTTTAGCTTCCCTTCACTGACTGCCTGTGCACTTTAGGGTTAATTTAAAAAAAAAATTATTTGTTTTTAAATCATTAAATGGCCTTGCCCCGCCTTATCTCTCTGAGCGTCTTCACTTTTCCACTCCTGCTCGATCTCTCAGGTCAGCTGATCAGCTTCTCCTGGAGATACTGAGATCAAAGAGGAAGCTCAGAAGGGACAGAGCTTCTACTGTTGTGGCTCCTGAACTGTGGAACAGTCTCCCTTTGCCTACTTGATAGGCTCCTTCACTGTCCAGTTTTAAAACTTATCTTAAAACTCATTTTTACTCCTTGGCCTTCAACCCAGCAGGGGACATTGATCTCACTTGTTTTATTGCTTTTATTATATGATAGTCACTTTTACTTGTTTTGTTTTATACTTTTTTAGTTGCATTTTATTATCTTTTATTTAATTTTATGTCTTACTTGTCCTTCACATTTTATCTGTTCCTGATGTACAGTCCTTTGTATCAGCTATAGTTGTTTTAAAGTGCTTTAAAAATAAAATTGGATTGGATTAGGAGCAGGAGTGTTGTGCCTGAGGAGGAGCCTGAGGCTGCTATCAGTCTTGATAATCTCAAAGGTCATTTACTGCAGGCAGAATTTCACACACAAAACTCACAGGCAGATGAGTTAAAAACAGAAAAACTTGGTAAATTAGTCAAAAATTGACATAAATCAATAGTGAATCACACAAAAATTGACCAAAAAGTAAAAACACGTAAATTATTTTAAAGTGAAAACATACCTAAATGATTTTAAATCAAAAGATCAAAAAGTGAATTCAGATTAAAAACGATCTTAACATAAATGAATACAGATTGAGTTTACATTACGTGAAAAAAAAACAACTACTTACATTGACGGCAGTTGACCAAAAGGTACTAAAATAGCAAATCATGAAAGATCACAGCATTACAGAAAAACATTCAGAAAAGCAGACCAAAAAACTGGGAGAAATAGCAGCAGTCCATGGCTTTGAGAAGTCCAGCAGGATCCTCCACTGCGAGGGCCGAAGCTGCAAGAAGAGAAAGTACAGTGTGTTATGTCCATAACCAGTACTTCAATAAGGAGGCCGGAGGTGCAACAGAACGTGACTTTATTGGGTGAATCACAGTAACACAAGGCGCTCCCATCTAGGCAGAGGCGAGGTCAAAAGAGACCGTGCCTCTTCCGCATCAGCCCTTTATACCCAGGCTGGCGGCGGAAAAGGAAAGGTGGAGCCACCACCCACATCACACAATAATGCGTCTTATAAGTACACACCCCCCCTTAAAAAAGTCTAAAACGCATGCACACCAATTAGACCCCCCCCAAATTTAGGACCTGAGTCACACTCTAATAATAAACAAGTAAAGCAGGCCTATCCATGCGCACAAACAGCTAAAACTAGAGGGGGACAGGTGGACTACTGTCCCACCTCCACACGGCTAGACGGATTATTCTGCCGTCTTTGTCACTATAACGTCCATGAAATAAAATACTGCCGTGTTCCTGTTATAATATAAAATAATCCCATAAACGTATGTACACACAGGCAAAACCTTAGTTCAACAACCAACCAGTCAACATGCACATTCATGCCTCGCTATCAACGTCCCCAGTAAAACCACCCCAACCCAGGCAAACCCCACAGCAATATAAACCCCAAACATGGTGACACAAACATTACTTGTTTGGTTTTTTTTTGTTGTTGTTTTTTTTTTTTAATACATGGAAAATTTAAATAGCAACTCTGCATAAGAAACATTGACTAGGTAGCCCGGGCAATTCACATCACACATGTAGATCAACCTATCGCTCCTTTGCTACCGTGCAGTCTCGATGGAGAGGCCACCCCCAGGGGACTCATCTGGCAGGTCCCGTCCAGAGCTTCTCCGTCTCTTCACCCCGGGAGATGAGCCACATCGGAGCCCCGACACCTTCTTCTCCTCGTTGGAGCGCCGCAGTGCATTGGGGTGTCTCCATGAGTCATCTGACAGCCGAAGGTAACCGTCCCCCCGAACAGCTACTACCTTCAGCCGCCCCTGGTCCTCCCATCATTTCCGTTTTCCATGGACCCCTCTCAGCCGAGCCGCCTCTCTGGGTCGAACCACATCACCGACTCCCAAAGGAGTTCGACCCGGATTCCAATGTCCATGATGTCTCAACCGGGCCTCCTCACTGGGTCACGCCACAGCGGTGACTCTCCGCGAAGCCCAACTCAGCCTCCAGTGTTTCTGTGTGGCACGTCTGTTTCCCATGCCAGCCGGTCCTGCCCCGCCCACTTTCATTTGCAATGCCGGCGAAGCCGTTGTAGCTCCATGCTTCACAGTACCTCCCGGCCGAACTCCGGAAGTGACAGGAGCCATCCATTCAGCTCCACCCACTGTGATGGGCGTTCTACCGTGCTGCCCAGTTCCCTCACCAAGGGTAACTTGGGCCCTGGAACCGGAACCCTCCCACGATGGCCCTGGGTGGTATTGGTCCTGTTCATCTCCCAGAATACTAGGCCATATATCGTCCCAAACCACATCATCCACCACTTGCAGAACCGGCCGGTCCCACAAACCACAGCCCGACCACTCTCTCCACCGCTGCTGGTGATTGAGAAGCCCAGTCCATTAAAAAGGTTGCAGCCCATCACATTCAACCTACTCACGGTCACCACGAACTGCAGGCTGGACACCAACGCTGACTTGTACCTCGCCGTCAGCTCCAGCGAACCCATGATGGACAGCCTATTACTGCCATACCCACACAATGACGATGACAGACCTCTCACACGATGGTAGGGGAAAAAAACTCCTCACAGTAGGCCAGTTCAACATGAACCTCACCGCGCCCCTGTCCACCAATAATGGTACCTCCTCACCGTCCAACTCAACCATTAAATACGTACGGCCTTCTGTGCTTGGGGAGACAGTGTGGATAACTGTACGGGTTGTGGCAGGGGAATCCACTTCATGTCGCCGTTCCCCTCGCTCAAATTTTTTACAGACCCTGGTGAAATGATGAAGGAGTCCACACTTGCCACAGCGTTTGCCTTTTGCCGGACACCCTCTTGCCTTGTACCGGTGCTTGGTAGACCCGCAGCCCAAACATTTTGGTGATCCCGGGGCGGACCTTATTTTTATAGTTGTAGCATATTCTTCTTTGTCTTCCATGCTATCATTGCTACCCGGGTCTACAGCCTGTGCCGCTGATTGTGAGTCAGGTTGCCTCAACGTTGTTCCCTCACCGAGGTCCCGTGACAGTTTATCTCCTGCTTTGAACTGTTGGGCTATCTCCACAGCCTTCGCCAACGTCAGTTCACTGGAATGTGTGAGGAGCCTTGACCGTGTCACTGCACACAGCGTGTGCTCCACCAACTGATCACGGACCCTTTCCTCTTCTAAGGTCCCAAACTGGCAATTCCCAGCCAGCTGGTGCAGGTCTGCAACATACCGCTGCACCAACTCTCCAGTTCACTGGCAGCGCTGTCGGAACTGAATCCTCCAGATGATGACGTTCTCAGGAACGCGAAAGTAGAGCGCCATTAGCCCAACCACATCCTCAAAACTGTTGCTCTCACCCAATGTGCTGAGAATACATTGTCCCTCCATGCCAAGATTATGGACTAGTATCACTTGTGCATGCAATTTCTCTAGCTCACCGAGGTTCAAAGCCACCAGATAATTCTCAAATGCGGCAAACCACCTCTCCCACAGAACCAGCGGCTCGCCGGGAAGCTCCAGAAATGGCCTAATGCCCGAAATTCCTCGATCCATGTCTTTATCCTCGTCGCCAAATGTTATGTCCATAACCAGTACTTCAACAACGAGGCCAGAGGTGCAATAGAACTCGACTTCATTGGGTGACTCACAGTAACACAAGGTGCTCCCATCTAGGCAGAGGCGAGGTTGAAAGAGACCGTGCCTCTTCCGCATCAGCCCTTTGTACCCAGGGTGGCGGCGGAACTGGAAAGGTGGCGCCACCACCCACATCACACAATAATATGTCTTATAACTACATTACACAGTGCATCAGGAAAGGTACTCACAGCGCTCCACTTTTTCCACACTTTTGTTATATTACAGCCTTATTCCAAAATGGCAGACCCAGGACTTGGTGGAGACACTATGTCTCCCAGCTGGTCTGGGAACGCCTTGGTATCCTCTCTGAAGAGCTGGAGCAGGTGGCTGGGGAGAGGGAAGTCTGGGCTTCTCTGCTTGAACTGCTGCCTCTGCGACCCAGACCGCCGGAAAAGCGGTAGAAGATGGATGGATGGATGGATTAAATTCATTTTTTCCTCAAAATTCTACACACAATACCCAATAATGACAATGTGAAAGTTTTTTGAGATTTTTGCAAATTTATTAAAAATAAAAAACTAAGAAATCACATGTACATAAGTATTCACAGCCTTTGCCATGAAGCTCAGAATTGAGCTCAGGTTCATCCTGTTTCCACTGATCACCCTTGAGATGTTTCTACAGCTTAATTGGACTCCACCTGTGGTAAATTCAGTTGACTGGACATGATTTGGAGAGGCACACACCTGTCTATATAAGGTCCCACAGTCGACAGCACATGTCAAAGGACAAAACAGGCATGAAGTCAAAGGAATTGTCTGTGGACTTCCAAGACAGGATTGCCTTGAGGCACAAATCTGGGGAAGGGTACAGAAAAATTTCTGCTGCTTTTACGGTCCTAATGAGCACAGTGGCCTCCATCATCCATAAATGGAAGAAGTTCGTAACCACCAGGACTCTTCCTAGAGCTGGCCAGCCGTCTAAACTGAGTGATCGGGGGAAAAGGGCCTTCGTCAGGGAGGTGACCAAGAACCCAATGGTCACTCTGTCAGAGCTCCAGCATTGCTCTGTGGAGAGAGGCGAACCTTCCAGAAGGACAAACATCTATGCAGCAATCCACCAATCAGGACTGTAGGGTAGAGTAGCCAGATGGAAGCCGCTCCTTTGTAAAAGGCACATGGCAGCCCACCTGGAGTTTGTCAAAAGGCACCTGAAGGACTCTCAGACCATGAGAAACAAAATTCTCTGGTCTGATGAGACAAAGATTGAACTCTTTGGCATGAATGCCAGGTGTCATGTTTGGAGGAAACCAGGCACCGCTCATCACCAGGCCAATACCATCCCTACAGTGAAGCATGGTGGTGGCAGCATCATGCTGTGAGGATGTTTTCAGCAGTAGGAACTGGGAGACTAGTCAGGATAGAGGGAAAGATGAATGCAGCAATGTACAGAGACATCCTGGATGAAAACCTGCTCCAGAGTGCTCTTGACCTCAGACTGGGGTGGCAATTCATCTTTCAGCAGGACAACGACCCTAAGCACACAGCCAAGATATCAAAGGAGCAGCTTCAGGACAACTCTGTGAATGTCCTTGAGTGGCCCAACCAGAGCCCACACTTGAATCCAATTGAACATCTCTGGAGAGATCTGAAAATGGCTGTGCACCGACACCTCCCATCCAACCTGATGGAGCTTGAGAGGTGCCGCAGAGAGAAATGGGTGAAACTGCCCCAAGATACTGTAGGTGTGCCAAGCTTGTGGCATCATATTCAAAAAGACTTGAGGCTGTAATTGCTGCCAAAGATGCATCAACAAAGTATTGAGCAAAGGCTGTGAATACTTATGTCCATGTGATTTCTTAGCATTTTATTTTTAATAAATTTGCAAAAATCTAAGAAAAACGTTTTTTCACGTTGTCATTATGGGGTATTGTGTGTAGAATTTTGAGGGGAAAAAAAGAATTTAATCCATTTTGGAATAAGGCTGTAACAGAACAAAATGTGGAAAAAGTGAAGCACTGTGAAGCCTTTCCAGATGCACTGTATCTGAGGCTGTCCCTTAGTTTTATCCACGCTGATCATGTCACCACCCTGTAGTTCTGGCTGATGCAACTTTTGGAGGAAGACTTTCCATATTTGGACTGCAAGTCTGGTCCTGATGATATTTTAACCAATGTCAGTAATATAAAAATACAGTATGACGTGGCTGAAATAACTTGCTAGATACTTTTAAAGTCCTGTAGAGACATCGGGAAGTTGATGTTATTTATTTGTTTATGTGGTGCTGTTAAAAAAAAAAAAAAACAGTTACTAAAACGGAGCACTTTTTGAAGCTGAGGAGGGACAGGACATCTGTAATAGTTGATTATGCTGATCTAAAAAATGTCCATTACATCTGAAGTGATAATCAGATTTCTCTGATGTTTTTTCTGGTTTATTTCTGAGGTCCACGGTGGAGATCCTGCAGGAACCAAGGGTCAGCTGTGGAGAGAACGGGCTGGACTCAAGATCTGTAATAAAAATGTTCATAAACAATAAAAATCTAATAAACAATAAAAGAGATTTGATGAATTGTTTTATTGATTGTGATTTTTTTTGCAGTTTACTTTGCAAACTGAAACAAGCTAAATAAAATATTGCATGAATACTGTTAATAGTTAGAAAAACTGATTTTCAATGAAATAGTTTTTTGAAAAAGATTATTTTTGCAAGATATTTCCAAAAGAGACTTTCATATATTTATTGCACATAGTGAAACATTTTAAACCTGATTTAATATGGATGATAATGATTATAGTTTTTAAAATTAAATGACAAATCCTGATTTTCTAATTTACTGAGATGCACTGGTACAACTTGGATGAAGCTGAAGATGGAATCTGTTCCACTGCTGCTGAAAATCACTGAGGCTCATCATCTTGCAGAACAGGACTGTGGTCTGCTGCAGAACATTAACAACTATAAATGTCAGAGCTGAAACAAGGCAGAACATCTAAATATTTAGCTACATAATGGTCATAAGTGATAACAGTAAACTCATATTTTCTACTGGTCATGTAATCAAGAATATACAGTATTTTAGAGTTCAATCTAACTAGTATAAATATTTAAAGTGATAAAAATTAATTTATCTATTTTATGGTTTTAATTTACCTTAATTTTACCTGCTGACTTTAACATGAGTTAAAGTCTGATTTTATCTGTCATGGTCCTCTGTGTCTGGTGAGGATTCTCCAGTAAAAGGTAAAGAAAATACAATAATAAAAAAAGATGAAAATAAAGTTCTTTGTCAAAAATGTCAGTAAAAAAAAAAAAAAAACTTCAACTGACACTGTCATGGTTGCTAGGCAACAGGGTAGCATGTGGTCATGCAAACATACGTCCTCCAAAGACTAGACCGTCTCATTAAACAGTCATAAATCAGCCTTTAGATGCAGCCTACTGGACCTTTGAGTGCTCTGGCCTCCAGGGCTGTGGTCTACGAGGCTGCAACACCTGAACTGAGACGCAGCCGTTGACCTTCACACAGCCTGATCTGAATTCCATGTCATTCTGCTGTCGTGTTTTGTGACTTTTTGCCTGTTTTAGACCCTGAGACTGCCTGCCCCTTTTGGAATTGCCTGCTTGCCTGAGTTTAGCCTTTGTGCCTCAACCTCCGCCTGCCTTTGCATACTGGAAGTAGCCCCTTGGATTGGACTTGGAATATCTCGGACGGTGCACTTTCCCCATTCTCCACGTATGTCAACTTACCACTGTAATCCCTTCTGCTCTTCACTATCACTCCCCAGCACACAGGCCTGGCCAGCCTGTCCTCTTCAACCCCTGGAGAATCTCCCACTGCACCACTGCATGCTTCCCCCCTGACAGCCCGTTTCACCAGCAGGAAGGACCTTCCTCTGCTCCCAGCTGCTCACTCCTGCTGAAGTGTAAGCATAACAGATAAGCTTAATATACTCCCTAACAGCTGCAGTTAAATTAATCTACCCCTCTGCTCTCTCCTCGTAGGGTTGCCAGACTCCCGCATCTCTCCCCAGCACATTTACTCACAAATCTCTGTAATAAAAGATCATTGTTCACATATATTATTGCTTTCTCCCGAGTCTGCTTTTGGGTCTGACACCCTCAACCATAATACTGTTCAGCATGTTATGTTTGTTTTACTTTGGTTTGATTTTTTTTAAGTTATGTTTTATTTTCCATGGAATAAAAAAAAAATGTCCATAGTAGAAATGGGGGAAAAAATGGAGTTTGGTGATATTCTTTTATATGGTGAAGATTCAGTAAAGTTGCATTGGGAGGTAACTGATGCACACATACAGTCGGGCCAACGTCGGTAATTTTATCTCGGGAATAGATCTTACAGAGGTTGTTTGCACAATAGCAAGTCGTCGGTTAGATGTCAACTTTCGAAGAGCAGCACAGTAGTTTTGTTATGTTGACCTTCCACCACTAGAGAGCAGTAGTGTTTCTGTCCGTCTGCAGTCACATTGTCAGGCCTTTTGAGAGCAAACCGTTTGGAAATCAACTTAACATCGTGGTTGCTGTCTGCTGGCATACAAGAATTATGCAAGCATATGCAGATTGCAGATATTAATTGGTGCTTATAGAGTGGATACCTCCACTCCACCTCCACCGCAACTTAAAGATTCAGTTCTTTTGAAGCAGGTTCATATGAAATACTTCAGAGTAGTCATGCAATGCTGTGTTGATGGAGTCATTCATTCATTCATGATTATTCAGAAGTACTTTACATAACCCCACTTAAAAAAAAGAAATATCCCTTTAATCCAAATCCTTAAATTAATGCTAAATACTGAATTCTCATATTTATCAGAGGTTTTCCATCAAGTTCCAGAATTTAATAAGAATGACACAAAAATCCCTGTCTTTCAATGTTGTATAAAAAAAAAATCTTTTTCTCCAAAATCTAACAAGTTCTTCCATGACCAAACCACCAAATTTCATTGTAATTTGATCATTAGACTTCTTCTTTTGGCTGCTGCCTTCAGGGGTCTCCACAGCGGATCATCTGCCTCCATCTCTCCTGTCCCTTCATCTTCCTCTGTAACACCAACCCTCTCCATGTCCTCCTTCACTACATCCATGAATCTTCTCTGTGCTCTTCCTCTTTTCCTCCTGCCTGGCAGCTCCATCTCCAACATCCTTTGTCCAGTATCTCCACTATCCCTCCTCTGCACATGTCCAAACCATCTCAGCCTTGCCTCTCTTACTTTGTCTCCAAACCGCTCAACCTGAGCTGTCCCTCTGATATACTCATTTCTAATCTTGTCCCTCCTAGTCACTCCCTATGAAAATCTTAGCATCTTCAACTCTGCCACCTCTAGCTCCACCTCCTGTCTTTTTTGTCAGCGCCATTGTCTCCAAACCATACATCATAGCAGGTCTCACTACCGTCTTGGAAATCTTCCCTTTCACTCTTGCTGCTACCCTTCTGTCACAAATCACCCCTGACACTCGTGTCCACCCACTCCACCCTGTCTGCACGCTCTTCTTCACCTCTCTTGTGCATTTTCCATTGCTTTGGATGGTTGACCCCAGGTACTTAAACTCATCTACTTTCACTACCTCTGCTCCTTCTATCGTCACCATTGCACCGCTTCCCTCTCATTCACACTCATGTATTCTGTCTTGCTTCTATTGACTTCCATTCCTCTTTTCTCCAGAGCATACCTCCACCTCTCCAGGTTCTCTTCCACCTGCTCCCTATTCTCACTACAGAGCACAATATTGTCTGCAAACATCATGGTCCACGGAGACTCCTGCCTGACCTCGTCTGTCAGCCTATCCATCACCATGACAAACAAGAAGGGGCTCAGAGCCGATCCCTGATGTAATCCCACCCCCCACCTTGAATCCATCCATCACTCCTACAGCGCACCTCACCACTGTGTTGCTGTCTTCATACATATCCTGCACCACCCTCACATACTTCTCTGGCACTCCTGACTTCCTCATACAGTACCACACTTACTCTCTTGGTACCCAGTCATAGGCTTTCTCCAGCTCCACAAAGACAGTGCAACTCCTTCTGACCTCTATACTTCTCCATCAACCCTCTTAAAGCAAACATTGCATCTGTTGTACACTTTCTTGGCATGAAACCGTACTGCTGCACGCTGATTGTCACCTCTCCTCTTAACCTGGCTTCAACAACTCTTTCCCATATCTTCATAGTGTGGCTGATCAACTTCAGTTGTAGTTACTACAGCTCTGAGCATCACCCTTATCCTTGAAAATTGGTACCAAAACACTTCTTCTCCACTCCTCAGGCATCCTCTCACTCGCCAAGATTGTGTTAAACAATTGGTTTAAAAAGTCCACTGCCATCTCTCCTAAACATCTCCATACGTCCAATGGTATGTCATCTGGACCAGCTGCCTTTCCATTCCTCATCCTCTTCAAAGCTGCCCTCACTTCTGCCTTGCTAATCCTCAGAACTCCCTTGTTCACCATCTTTCCTTCATCCACCCTCCTCTCATTTTCTTTATTCATCAGCTCTTCAAAGTACTCTTTCGACATTCTCATCACACTCTCGTCACCTTTTTTTTGTCATACTGAAGAATATCTGGGCATCAAAAGAGATCTGCACGAGAACAAAACTTCACATCTTCAACCCTAACATCAAGTCTGTTCTACTCTACGGATGTGAGACCTGGAGGACAACAAAGATGATGCAGCAGAAGATTCAGATTTTCTTTACCACCTGTCTGAGGCTCATCTTTAACATCAGGTGGCCGGTGAAGATCAGGAATGAAGACCTGTGGGAGCGAGCAGGACAGAAACCAGTGGCAGAACAGATTCTGCAGAGGAAGTGGGACTGGATTGGACACACCCTCAGGAAACCAGCATCCAGCATCACATGCCAAGTCCTGACCTGAGAAAGAGAGGCCGGCCTCGAAACAGCTGGAGACGAGACACTGAGACAGAGCTGAAACAGCTGGGAACCAACTGGAGGGGAGTAGAGAGAGCAGCCCAGAACCAAGTGCGATGGCGAGGGGTCGTCAATGGCCTATGCTCCATAGCGAGCCATGGGATTAAATATATATGTCCTTAATCAGCCTAACCTGCTGTATATCCTTTCCAGCTCTCTCTGTCTAGCCAATCGATACAAGTCCTCTTCTCCTTCCTTAGTGTCCAGCCTCTCATGCAACTCACTACAGTGGTGTGAAAAAGTGTTTGCCCCCTTCCTGGTTTCTCATTTTTTTTGTATGTTTGTCACACTTAAATGTTTCAGATCATCAAACAAATTTAAATATTAGACAAAGACAAGTAAACACAAAATGCAGTTTTTAAATGAAAGTGTTTATTATTAAGGGAAAAAAATCCAAACTACATGGCCCTGTGTGAAAAAGTGATTGCCCCCTAAACCTAATAACTGGTTGGGCCACCCTTAACAACAACAACTGCAATCAAGTATTCAATTGGTAATGAATCTTTTACAGCACTGTGGAGGAATTATGGCCCACTCATCTCTGCAGAATTGTTGTAATTCAGCCACATTGGAGGGTTTTCGAGCATGAACCACCTTTTTAAGGTCATGCCACAGCATCTCAATTGGATTCAGGTCAGGAATTTGACTAGGCCACTCCAAAGTCTTTATCTTGTTTTTCTTAAGCCAGTCAGAGGTGGACTTGCTGGTTTGTTTTGGATCATTGTCCTGCTGCAGAACCCAAGTGTGCTTCAGCTTGAGGTCACAAACAAAGGACATGCTCCTTCAGGATTTTTTGGTAGACAGCAGAATTCATGGTTCCATTTACTACAGCAAGTCTTCCAGGTCCTGAAGTAGCAAAACAACCCCAGACCATCACACTACCACCACCATATTTTACTGTTGGTATGATGTTCCTTTTCTGAAATGCTGTGTTACTTTTACGTCTGATGTAATGGGACACACACCTTCCAAAAAGTTCAACTTTTGTCTCGTCAGCCCACAGAGTATTTTCCCCAAAATCTTGGGGATCATCAAGATGTTTTCTGGCAAAACTGAGATGAGCCTTTATGTTCTTTTTGCTCAGCAGTGGTTTTTGTCTTGGAACTCTGTCATGCAGACCATTTTTGCCCAGTCTCTGTCTTATGGTGGAGTCATGAACACTGTCCTTAACTGAGGCAAGTGAGGCCTGCAGTTCTTTGGATATTGCTGTGGGGTCTTTTGTGGGGCACCAGTCCACGAAATCCTGGATAAGACCTTTGTACTCCGCATCATCTCCATCAGAGATGAGGCTGATGATCGCAGAGTCGTCAGAGAACTTCTGTAGATGGCAGTGTGGTGTGTTATGTGAAAAGTCAGCAGTGTAGATGGTGAACAGGAAGGAAGCCAGAACTGTTCCCTGGGGGGCCCCCATACTGCAGATGATGGTATCAGACACACAGTCCTGGGTTCTCACAAACTGTGGTCAGTTTGTGAGGTAGTCCAGGATCCACGATGACAGGTGCTGGTCCACCCCTGCACACAGCAGCTTGTCCCTCAGGATCACTGGTTGGATGGTGTTGAAAGCACTGGAGAAATCAAAGAACATGATTAGTATCTCTTGGTTTTGCATTTTCTCTTGTCCTCACCTTGATGGTCTGATTATTTTCTCCTTGTGCATTATTTGGTTTCAGTCCCATTCTTGTAAATGTTCCACATTCATAACTAGTTATCTTTTGCCATTGTTCCTTCTGTGCTCTTATTTTGACAGCATGCTTTGTTTACTTCCTCTGTGGCTCAAGTTCGTGGGCTGTCACAGCTATCATTAGTTTGGTCTAATCATCCTCTCTTCTGTTGCCTACACCTGTGTATCGTTTGTTTAATTTCCCTTGTCCTATTTAAGGGCCGCTGCAGCGTCCTTCACTAAGTTCCAGACGTTAGTTCTATGTCTTGTTCACCTGTTTGCAGGTGTGTGCCCCGCGCTTCTCCGGCATTTCTGTATGCCTTAGCCTCCGTGCTATTTTTGCCTTTTTGTCTTCCTGCCCGATCTTGTAAGTTTTTGCCTTTGTTATATTTTGTGTTTTATTAAACCACCTGCAAACTCACAGCTCCCGTGTTTGGGTCTGCTTCCTGCCTGCCTGGAAATTTATGACATCTGCCTTCACTGTTTTTCTCTTCTTGCTTTGCAAAATCATTTTACAGACTACCATCTTATGCTGTCTAGCTACATTCTACCCTGCCACCACCTTGCAGTCTCCTATCTCTTTCAGATTTCTCCTTCTGCATAAGATGTAACCTACCTGTGTGCACCTTTCTCCACTTTTGTAAGTCACCCTATGTTCCTCTCTCTTCTTGAAGTATGTGTTCACCACAGCCATTTCTGTCCTTTTAGCAAAATCCACAACTATCTGTCCTTCCACATTTCTCTCCTTCAGACCGTACCTCCTAACACGCCTTCCCCCTCTCCTCCTCCTTGATCTTCGACCAACAGTAGCCCAATTTTCACCGGCACCCTGTTGGTTAACAGCACTAGTGGCGGTCGTCTTAGTTGTCTTATTCGTCATGATCCACATGTTTGATTTGGCAAAGGTTTTACATCGGATGCCCTTCCTGGCACGACCCTCCCCGTTTACCTGGGCTTGGGACCAGCACTAGGAGTACACTGGCTTGTGCACCCCCTGTGGCTGGGTTAATTTAATTAATAATTTTTTAAATTTTTTTTTAATTAATTTAGTTAATTTGATCATTGTACTAATCCTTGCAAATGTGTATTTTTCTTTCGATTTTTTTTAATCCACGATCCGCGAATTATCTTGTAGCTTGTATCCGTGAACAAGAACGCGGATACAAGCGGCTGAAATGAGCTTTCTCTGTAGGATTGCTGGACTCACCCTCAGAGATAGGGTGAGGAGTTCAGTCATCCGAGAGAGGCGCAGAGTAGAACCGCTGCTCCTCCACATTGAAAGGAGTCAGTTGAGGTGGTATGGGCATCTGATCAGGATGCCTCCTGGACGCCTCCCACTTGAGGTGTTTCGGGCATGTCCCACTGGTAGGAGACCCCAGGGCAGACCCAGGACTCGGTGGAGAGATTATGTCTCCCAGCTGGTCTGGGAACGCCTTGGTATCCTCTCTGAAGAGCTGGAACAGGTGGCTGGGGAGAGGGAAGTCTGGGCTTCTCTGCTTGAACTGCTGCCTCCGCGACCCGGACCTCCGGAAAAGCGGTAGAAGATGGATGGATGGATGGATGGATTTTTTTTTTTTACTTTTTTCTCATAAACTTGTGATTTTTTTAAAATTGAAACTTTCTAATAAATTATTTTCTTATAAATTTTTCTTCTGTACTTTCTTGGCAATTTTCAGCTTTGTTCTCATTAATGTGTTGTGGAGGAACAAAATAAGTTCAGGCGAGACACGGCGAGCTGAAGGTTTAAGAGTTTTATTCCTCCATCATCATGAGACACACAGTAGCGCTGTGTGCTCTGTGTGTGTGTGTGTGTGTGTGTGTGTGTGTGTGTGTGTGTGTGTGTGTGTGTGCTGTGAATGCGCTAGTGAGATGAGGCATGTATAGTCAGCTCTTTTATACAGACAAGAGAGAATGCATGGCACATTTACATATTGATACACATATCAGACAATACATATCAATCGCATGATTAACTGATGCCAGACTTCCTCTCCTCACTCCGGGCATGAATAACAATAGTCATTGTTCTGGTTGGTCCCCTAGGGCTTTCTGTTCGTATGCAATCCCTGCTGAGCTTGAATATTTTTCAGTCTGCATTGTGCTGGGTGCCCACACGTGTGCTGGGTCCCCACACCGCTCCCCCCAGAATGGTCAGAAGGGGTTGTGACCCCCCCTCCCCACCATCATTTGGCTCCAGCTCCGATAGAACTGTCGGAGGGCATGTCAGTCCGTGAGGGGGACAGGGGAGGGGTGGAAAGGGCAGTGCGCTCCGCTCCGAGTTCCAGCACATTGAACGGCCGTGGATCGTGGGCACACGGGCCGGTGTGCAGTCGTGCGTAATGGAACCAGTCGGCAATCGGCCGACTTTAGGGAGTGAGGCATGGGAAAAGCTCTGTGCAGGAGAAGGGGGAGGGGGTGGGAGTAAGCGAGTGCCGGCCCGGGACGTCAAAGGTGTCTGGGCCGCGCAAAAATTGTGTGTGGATCCGCGATGGTGAGGAACTTTTCCCGTTAAACGTGGCGGAGATCCACAGCTGCTGTGAAAAAAACATTTTGTCTGACTCCTCCCGCGGCTCGGTCCAGCGAGGATGTGGGGAAAGCGAGCGGCCAAATTCCCCAAGGATGCATAGCGGCTGTGATAAACTGAAGCTGTGTCAGGGACTCGGCAGTTTGGCTTTAGGTGCGGGAAAGCAGCCCTAAAGCCATCGGGGAAAGCAATCGGCTAAATTCCCCTTGTGCGCTGGGGCTGAGAAACCCATACAATGTCCTGTGTGCGGGCTGCACGTCTGCTTCAGGTGCACGAGCAGCCCTGAATGTTCCGAGGGTGGCGATCAGCCATTTTCTTGGGCATGTGCAGCAGCGGAGGACGTTGTTTCATTCTGGGGAGCCTGTTTGTCCCTGGTGCGTGGCGCGCACCTGGCACAGTGACCACATAGCTGGCAGTTGCGCTGTCCTCGTAATCCTGCAGTGTGCCCGCATGGCTTCTGTGCTCGGAAGGTCCGTTGTCGAGAGGTGAGTCAGGGTCAGGGATCTTGATGGAAATCAGCGCAGTCGGCGTCGATGATTGTCCCCGTTTAGGCTGCTTCCTTCGTTCGCTCGTGTTGATCATGGTGCGTTCAGGTTCCAGCGCTGCGCTCTTCATCCAGCCCTGGAGGTCGCCATCGTGGAGAGAGGACAAGGTGCGCACGCTCCCGTGTGGGTGCAAAGATGTAGGCGATTCCCAGTCTCTGGAATCCACAGCGCGATGAGAGGGAGCAGCCGGTCATTCTCCCTCGTCAGGTCACCAGTGTCGAGGTAAAAGATCAGGCGAGGGTCGCACCATGATGCATGCCGAGGCTTCCCATCTGGGTCATCTCGGGGGTGTTCGCCTGGTGTTCCATTCTTTGTCAAGGGTCACCAGTGTGGAGGAACAAAATAAGTTCAGGCGAGACACGGCGAGCTGAAGGTTTAAGAGTTTTATTCCTCCATCATCATGTGACACACAGTAGCGCTGTGTGCTGTGTGCTGTGAGTGCGCTAGTGAGGCATGTAAAGTCAGCTCTTTTATACAGACAAGAGAGAATGCATGGCACATTTACATATTGATATACAGTACATATCAGACAATACATATCAATCGCATGATTAATTGACGCGAGACTTCCTCTCCTTACTCCGGGGATGAATAACAATAGTCATTGTTCTGGTTGTCCCCTTAGGGCTCTCTGTTCGTATGCAATCCCTGCTGAGCGTGAATATTATCAGTCTGCATTGTGCTGGGTGCCCACACGTGTGCTGGGTGCCCACAGTGTGACCTTTTATTGCACATCTGCAACTTTTTTTCTTACAATTTTTTTTTTTTAAATGTTCAGAAATTTGCTTCTTTTTTTCTTGTAAATTTCAAGCTTTTTCCTAAGAAATTTATGGCTTTTTGTTTGTTAATTTGCAACATTTTCTTCTTAATTTGCAACAGTTGCAAACCTGTAATTTTTCCCTTCATAGTTTTGTGACACTTTTCTTGTAAATTTGTTACTCATGAATTTTGTTTTTGTTGTAAATTTGCAACATTGATATACATTGGGCAGTTATTTTTTTTAAAGACAGGGGTGATGGTAGTGGGGGTATTCACAAATTTAGCATTAGGTACAGTATGTATAAATGTAGCTTAAGAACAAATCTGCAAGAATAAAGGTGCAAAAATATGACAAAAGATTTACAATATAAAAAGGTCACATATTTTAAAGAAAAAAGTAAAATTTGACAAAAAGCTGCAAGTTTAAGAGAAAAAAATGTTGTACATTTGAGAAAAAATAGCCAATTAGCAAGAGGAAAGTCATAAATTAAGGAGGAAAAGTTGCAAATTTACAAGAAAATCTTTACAAATGTATGTAAAAAGTTAAATTTAGAAGGCAAAAGTTGGAAATTTATGATAAAAAAGTTACAAATTTACTATGAAAAAGATAAGATAAGATAAGCCTTTATTAGCCCCACAATGGGGAAATTCCAGGATTACAGCAGCAAAGGGATAGCAGCACTCAGAGCAATAGTTAATAAGATAATAAGAACTGGTTAGCCAAAGCCGTAAATGAATATACATATAGTATGTACACAGATATATACATAGTGCAGAAGTATTGCAGCTAAATGGAATAAACAGCATTATGGTTTGTTAAGTTACCCTGCAGTACATAAATATGTACCAAGACAGTATATTTCGTATTTGAATTAACAGGGTTGTTGCCACCCTCAGTAATGATTGATGTTGTCCTAGTTGTGTATTGGAGGGGATGATTTATTGTGCAAGGCTGTGATGTTTAGTACATTCAATACAACCTCTACGAGCAGCCCTGGTTAGGTTATAAAGTCTGACAGCCGTAGGTAGGAAGGACCTGCGGAACCTCTCCGTCGTGTACCTAGGATGGCACAGCTTACTGCTAAATGAGCTCCTCAGTGCATTCAGCATGTCCTGCATGGGGTGGGACTCGGACTCCAGCAGAGATGACAGCTTAGCCACCATCCTCCTCTCTCCTATCAGCTCCACTGGGTCAAGGCGTTGCCCCAGTACAGAACTACCTTTTTTGCCGCTGCTCCAGCAGACCACTCCAAATGTGATGGCTGATGCCACCACCGAATCGTAGAAGGTCTTCAGGAGTGCCCCTTGCATTCCAAAAGACCTGAGCCACCTCAGGAAGAACAGCCTGCGCTGCTCCTTCTTTTAGAGCGTGTTGGTGTTATGTGACCAGTCCAGTTTATTGTTCAGGTGAACACCCAGGCACTTGTAAGATGTCACCATCTCAATGTCTGTTCCCTGGATGTTTACTGGTGCTGTGGGGGCTTGTCCTCGCCTGGGGCAGTCCACCACGTTCCTTAGTTTTCCTTGCATTGATCTGGAGGCGGTTCCGTTGGTACCAGTCCATGAAGTCCTGGATAAGTCCTCTGTACTCCGCATCTTCTCCATCAGAGATGAGGCAGACAATCGCAGAGTCATCACAGACCTTCTGTAGATGGCAATGTTGTGTGTTGTGTGAAAAGTCAACAGTACAGAGGGTGAACAGAAAGGGAGCCAGAACTGTTCCCTGGGGGCCCCCATACTGCAGGTGATGGTATCAGACACACAGTCCTGGTTTCTCACAAACTGTGGTCGGTTTGTGAGGTAGTCCAGGATCCATGATGACAGGTGCTGGTCCACCCCTGCACACAGCAGCTTGTCCCTCAGGATCACTGGTTGGATGGTGTTGAAAGCACTGGAGAAATCAAAGAACATGATCCTCACAGTGTTCCCAGGCTTCTCCTGGTGGAACAGGGAACGATGTGGGAGGAAGATCACTGCATCCTCCACCCTGATGCCATGCTGGTAGGCAAACTGAAGTGGATCCATCGCTGGTCCAACCAGGGGACAGAGGTGGGTGAGGAGGAGCCTCTCCAGAGTCTTCATTAGGTGTGATGTGAGGACCACTGGGCTGTAGTTGTTCAGGTCCTTGGGGTGAGGGGTCTTCGGTATGGGTACCACACAGGATGTTTTCCACAGCTGTGGTACACTCCCCAGCTTCAGGCTCAGGCTGAAGATGTGCCCCACGATCCCACACAGCTGGTCTGCGCAGGACTTGAGGAGCTTCGACCTGATGCCGTCCAGACCCACAGCCTTCCTCGCCTTGATCTTCCTCAGTTCAGCTTTCACCTGGGTCTTAGTGAGGGTGAGGTTGGGGCAGGGGGGCTGTGTGCTGGGAGGGGGGGGTGTTGGGGGGTGGACAGTGGGATTAGATGAAGGTTGTTTCCCGACCTGAAAATCATTTTTTCCTCCTTCAGCATTGGCTTTATCTCAGGGTTGATCCAGGGTTGTTGTTTGAGAAACACTGTATGGTCTTGGTGGGTACAGTGTTGTCCACATAGCAAATCTGAGAAATTTGTGAGGATTTTCTTGTAAACTTGTAACATTTTGTTGTGGCTTTTTGCTTATAAATTTGCCCCTTTTATGTGACAAGTTTGTTTATATATATATATATACTGTATATATATACACACACACACACACACACACACACACACACACACACACACACACACACACCTTATTCCTAGCCCCCTTGATGCCTTGCGTGAATTATGGACGCAACTTCTGGTACTCGTTTAGAATGTGGAGTTGTCATGGAAACGGGACACTTTTCCTTGTTAAAAAACAATGACTTTTGTATCAAAAATGCAGGAACTGTCATGGTCCGCTCCGCTCATCACCGTCAGCTGCGCTCACACCTGGTCCTCATCAGGCGCCGCCTATATCTACCGCTCTGACCTGTGGGTTAGTGCAGAGATGTCTCACTGCGCTCCAGGAGAGCTTCATCACCATTCCCTGCCTTCTTCCTATGCTACAACCAGCACTCGTCTTCTGCTTCATCCAAGGAGCCATCCAGCCTGCCACGTAAGCGCTCATTTCTGCTCACCTTGTGAATCAGTTCCCCTGTGCACAGGTGGCATCCTCGGCAGTGGATTCCCAGCCTCCTCCTCCCGGGCGGCGGACCATTCATCCTACCTACTCACCACCACCAGCATGTCTACTCACCTGCCGGACTCACTCCACCACCTGAAGAGCACTGTCTTCCTGGCCACAGCTGTCACGCTGAACTGGAGCTTGCTACCATCTGTTCCTACAGTAAGTTCAGTGTAACTGTTAAACTCCAGTAGTGACGCTCAGTAATTCCCTTTCAGAATCAGAATCAGAATCAGAATCAGCTTTATTGGCCAAGTATGCACAACACATACAAGGAATTTGACTTTGGCTAAAAAACTTGCTCTCGTTGTTCAGGTGGAGGATTTAAATAAGGATTCAATGACAACAGAGTATGTACAGTAAATTACAGTCTGTCCACGTTTCTATAAAAGGATGCAAATATATACAGGAATATATGCAGTTATTTATTCAGACTAACCACACTTTGCAGAAATATATGGAAAAAATATACAGTCACACAGTATTTCAATGTGAACTCAGATTCAGTGATATAATGTGAATGAAGTAAAAAGCAGTGTGAGAGTTATGTGCAATGTAATAATGGATGAAAAGTCATGAGTACAGCAACAGGTAGGACTAGGTGAATGTTAGGAGTTCATCAGAGTGATGGCTTGAGGAAAGAAACTGTTCCTGTGACGGGTGGTTTTGACCTTCAGTGATCTGTAACGACGACCAGAAGATAGAAGTTCAAACAGTTTGTGGCCGGGGTGTGATGGGTCAGCACAGATGTTTCCCGCCCGTTTCCTGGTTATGGACCGATATAAGTTCTCAATGGAGGGTAGGTCGGTACCAATGATCCTCTCCGCAGACTTAATGATCCGCTGCAGTCTGGTCTTGTCCTGTTTAGTGGCAGATCCAAACCAGACAGTGATGGAAAAGCAGAGGACAGATTGGATGATGGCGGTGTAGAAGACAACCTCCTGCTCCTGAGGCAAATCAAACTTCTTGAGCTGACACAGAAAAAACAACCTCTGCTGGGCCTTTTTCCGGACAGTGTCTATATGGGAGGACCACTTCAGGTTCCGGGAGATTGTGGTACCCAGAAACTTGAAGGAGTCCACAGTGGACACTGTGCTGTTGAGGATGGTGAGTGGGGGGAATGAAGGGGGGTGTCGCCTGAAATCCACAGTCATCTCCACCGTTTTGGCTGGGTTAAGTTCAAGATGGTTCTGGCTGCACCAGAGGATCAGCTGCTCCACCTCCCGCCTATATGCAGACTCATCATCATCCCGGATCAAACCGATGACTGTGGTGTCGTCCGCAAACTTCAGGAGCTTCACCGAAGGGTCCTCTGAGGTGCAGTCGTTGGAGTAGAGGGAGAAGAGCAGTGGAGAAAGGACACATCCTTGGGTGTTTTCCTTGTGTGTCCTCAGGGTTGCCAGGCTGTACGGTGTCTCGCTCAGTTCCCGGCAGTCCAGACAACATTCACTCCACACTTACACTACCTGGTTGTTAATAAACTTGATTGTATCGATTCGGAGTCTGTGTGTTGTCACTGGGTTATTGAACTATGTCAGTACTTCTCTGCCAGAACGACCCAGCTGACAGCGCTTTGGTGCGCCGTGTCAACCATATGGAGATCCGAATTGATCAATTGGTTTCAATCAATCAATGCATCAGATTTATATAGCGCTTTATCATAGACACTCAAAGACGCTTTACAGAAATTAAGGGTCATCCACCACCTAGATGGATGAAGCAGCCACAATACGGCGCCATCCCTTTTAACTATTCACACACATTCACACAAAGGGCCACTTTAGAGTCTCCAATTAACCTAACCTGCATGTTTTTGGGATGTGGGAGGAAACCGGAGAAATCCCGGGGTAAACCCACGCATACACGGAGAGAACATGCAAACTCCACACAGATCACTGTTGGTCGGGGGCTGGGATCGAACCCACGATCCCACGATCTCCACGATCCCCCGGCCAAGGGTAAACTGTGCTGCCGCAGTGCTAACCACCGCGCCACCATGCAGCCCACAGCCCACAGCCCGTGGTTTATCAGCAGCAGGTCATTATGAGCCAATTAACCCGTGTTACTGACCGATTAGACCGATTAGCTAACTCTCTGCCCTTTCCCCAGGCCTTACTGCCTTCCAGCAGCTCCTTGGCTCCAGCTAGCTTCCTGGCTAACCAGCTCAAGCAGGCCTCCCCGGCTCATCTCACTCCCATTCCGACTCCCGTCCGTTTTAGTGGTAAGTTGGGCAAAGCCCGGGGGTTTGTTATGCAATGTGAGGTGGTTGTCCAGCGGGTGCCAGATGACTTTCCCTCCGACCATAGTAAGATCGGTTACGTCATTAACCTGTTGGAGGGAAAGGCGCTAGCTTGGGTATATGCAGTAATGGCTAGGGCTAATTACTCGAACCTCACCTTCAGTCAATTTATCGGCGAGTTTTATGAGGTTTTTGATCATTCTGACAGGGATAGCGTTCTCACCACCCGCTTACTTAACCTAAGACAAGGGTCTAAGACCACAGCAGATTACGCTATTGATTTCCGGGTGGCGGCTACGGAAGTGGGTTGGGAGGACGCCTCTCTTCGCAGTATTTTTATTAGAAGTCTCTGTCCTAGCCTTCGGGATGAATTAGCCCCGTTGGAAAAGCCGACTAAGCTGTCCCAGTTAATTTCCCTTGCCATTAGCTTGGATAACAGACTCAGGGAGCAGGCGGCCGAACGTAAGGGCTATGAGCGATCTGAGGAACCGTTTCGTCACACCCCATGGTCCTCATGTTTAGCTCTACCATCTACTGAACCCTCGGGCCCCTCGGAACCCATGACGGTGGGACACTATAGGTTATCCGCAGCTGAGAAACAACGGCGCCACGAGCTGGGGTTGTGCCTTTATTGTGGGAGCGAGGAGCATGAGGTTGAGTCCTGTCAGCTTTGGCCAAAAAAGGGGAGTCCGTGGGTTGCAGTAGGAGGTCTCACGGACTCATCCCAGCCTAATCCCCTATCTCGGTTAATGTTACCCTGTAGAATCCGCAGAAAACGGACAGGACACACGTAAGTCTGTCTGAAAAAACTTTATTTACATTTCTGCACTTCCTCCTTTTATCTCCGTCCAAAACGGAAAAACTCCGCCTTCACATTAAAACATCAAATTTGTGTGTGAGACCAACAACTAATGTCACCACACAGGCCCCCCCAGAACACACAAATAACAACATAAATAAACATGCTGACAAAAAACAAACTAAAACAGCATGAACAAAATCCAAAAGAAAACTCAAAAGAACCTCTTAGGCAACCTAATTACTCTGCCCCGACGACTGCACTGCGCAGTCCTAGGGGGCACAACTGTAACCGGAGCAGAAATAACCTCAGGCGCAGGGTTGGGAGGGCGCCCCCGCCGAGCCGGGCGGGCTAACTCAACCTCATCGTCACGAAGAACATGAGCAGGCTTCAAACGATCCACCGAAATCCGATCCTGACCAGTCCCCAACACAACCAAAAAATCCTTATGGCCTGTCTCTAACACCCGAAAAGGGCCATCATAAGGTGCTTGCAGGGGAGAACGATGGGCATCATGCCGGACAAAAACATATTTAGCCGACCTAAGGCTGTCAGGGAGGTAAGACTGAGGAAGACAGTGGTGCGCAGCCACGGGAACAAAAGCCCTAGCTTCCTCTCGACACTTAGGCCTCTTAACCATACTGGGACCTAACCCTGGACTGGTAGGAAGGAACTCCCCTGGAACCCTCAAGGTCTGGCCGAGGACCAACTCAGCAGAAGAGGAGTGCAGGTCTTCTTTGGGGGCTGAACGCAAACCCAACAAAACCCACGGTAATCTGTCCACCCATCCACTATCCACTAATGACGCGCGAAGGGCCGCTTTCATAGTCCGATGAAACCGCTCGCATAGCCAATTAAGCTTGTGGATGGTATGCTGTGGTCCGATGGAGTTTAACCCCCAAACTACCAGCTACCTCATTCCAAAGTGCAGAGGTAAATTGCGGGCCTCTGTCAGAGGTAACGTCCAAGGGAACACCAAAACGGGACACCCAAGAGGAGATAAATGCCCGGGCAACATCAGACGCTGCAGTTGATGTCAGGAGAACTACCTCCGGCCACCGCGTAGTCCGGTCCACCATAGTGAAGAGGTGAGTAAAACCATGAGAAGGAGGAAGAGGTCCAACTAGGTCCACCTGAATATGATCAAAACGTCGCTCCGGAATCCAAAAAGGCTCCAATGGAGCCTTTATGTGGCGCTGCACCTTAGCACGCTGGCACGCTACACAGGTTGTCGTCCAAGTCTTCACATCCTTTCTGAGACCCGGCCATACAAACTTGGCACTCACTAACTTGACCGAGGCCTTAACCCCAGGATGCGACAAAGAATGAACAGCGTCAAAAACACGACGATGCCAAGCCGCAGGCACCAGAGGTCATGGTTTTCCCAATGTAGTGTCACACAGAAGAGTGGCGCCACTGTCTTGAAAGCAGACATCCTCCAACTGCAAACTGGACTCAGTGGAACGAAGCACCTGCACCTCCGGGTCCAACAACTGATCGGCAGCCATTTCAGCATAGTCCATGCCCAAATGAACAGCAGCAACTGGGGCACGAGAAAGACAGTCCGCCACCAAGTTGGTCTTACCAGCCACATGCTGAATGTCTGTAGTGAACTCGGAAATAGCCGAAAGCTGCCGTTGCTGCCGAGCTGACCAAGGTTCAGTGGACTTGGCCATGGCAAACGTGAGGGGTTTATGGTCCACAAAAGCAGTGAAGTTACGGCCCTCCAAAAGAAACCTGAAATGCCTTGTCGCCAAAAAAAGGGCCAACAGCTCCCTGTCAAAGGTGCTGTACTTCCTTTCTGACTCGCGTAACTGTCTACTAAAAAAGGCTAGAGGTTCCCAGGAATTGCCAACCCACTGCTCACAAACTGCTCCGACAGCATAATCAGATGTGTCGGTGGTAAGAGCAATGGTGGCCGTGGGGTCTGGATGAGCCAACAAGGCAGCATCAGCCAGTGCAGCTTTAGCCCAGTCAAAAGCACATAACCTCTCATGAGTCCACTCAATGTCCTGATTACCCCTCTTACCCTTCAAGGCCTCATACAGCGGACGCATAATATGGGCAGCATGAGGTATAAAACGGTTATAAAAATTGACCATGCCCAAAAACTCCTGCAGGGGCTTGACAGAGGAGGGGCGTGGAAAAGCTAAAACTGCTTCGACTTTAGCCAGGAGGGGCACGGCACCCTGCTGGGATACCTTGTGCCCCAAGAGCTCAAGTTCTGAGAGCCCAAACTGACACTTCACTGGATTCACTATCAGTCCATGGTCACAGAGGCGTCTGAAGAGCTGGCGAAGGTGCGACACATGTTCCTCCACCGAAGCGCTCGCCACCAGTATATTGTCCAGGTATACAAACAGAAAAGGCATGTCCCGCAACACAGAGTCCATAAGCCTTTGAAACGTCTGTGCAGCACCCTTAAGGCCAAATGGCATCCTCAAGAACTCGAACAGTCCAAATGGAGTGATCACCGCTGTCTTGGGGACGTCCTGGGGATGGACAGGCACCTGATGATAACCACGCACTAAATCCACTTTAGAAAAAATGACTGTCCCTGCCAGATATGAAGAAAAATCTTGGATATGGGGGACTGGATACCTGTCGTTGGTAGTAGCGTTGTTAAGGCGCCTAAAGTCTCCACAAGGGCGCCAACCCCCATCTGACTTAGGGACCATGTGGAGGGGAGAAGCCCACGGACTGTCGGAACGGCGCACAATACCCAACCGCTCCATATTGGCAAACTCATCTCTAGCGATGGCTAACGTAGCAGCATCCAGACGGTGTGCGCGGGCAAAAACAGGTGGACCCACAGTAGTAATATAATGCTCAACCCCATGCTTAACTACTGCCGCAGAAAACGTAGGCACAGTGAGCGCGGGAAACTCAGAGAGAAGACGCTGGTACCTGTCTCCTGAGGAGAGCATGTTAGCAAGGAGTGGACCAGCCCCACCCAGTGTACATGGATATGAATCAAAAGACACAGCATCAATCAAACATCTGTTAGCTACATCAACCAACAGTCTGTAAGCACACAAAAAGTCTGCACCAAGGATAGGGACTGCTACAGATGCTACCACAAAGTCCCAACTAAATTCACGGCCGTTAAAACACACAGTAATGAGCCTGGTGCCAAAGGTGCGAATAGGAGTACCATTAGCAGCGTCCAGTGGAGGTCCATGTTCATATTCCATGACGTCAGCCGAAGAGGGGGGAACGATGCTCCGTTGTGCTCCTGAAATCCACCAAAAAACGACGTCCAGCCGCGCAGTCCTCAATAAAAAGCAGCTTATTGCTGGTGCCGGTGCACGCAGCTGCTAGCGAGCACCAGCCTTCTCGTTTCCCTGTGGCTGGAAAGAGCACGGTGGAATACAGCGCCGAGCCTTCGGTCCAAAACGGCGGTGATAAAAACACAGGCCGCTCTCTTTCTTACAGCGATCCGATACTGCGGCCACACCCACCGAAACTTCTCCATCAGACTGACCAGGCAGCAATGCATGCACCGACAAATGACGAGAAGCCAGCCAAAGCCTGTCCGCTTCTCCAGCCAAACCCCGATAATCCTTAGTACAAATGAGGGGCGAGCTGGCCAGAACAGTGCGAACTGGAGGCGGGAGCTGACGCAGAAACAGGTGGGTAAACAGAAATGAACTGTCTCCTGAACCAAGAAGTGCCAACATATTCTCCATCAGCTCAGAAGGTTTGCTGTCCCCCAAACCAGTCATAGACAGAAGACGATCAGCGCGCTCTATATCAGAGAGCTGGTACAGCTGCAGAAGAGCCCTCTTCAGAGTGACGTACCTGTCAGTGTGAGGCGGGTCCCGGAGCAGTCCCATCAAACGACGAGTAGTGGCAGAATCCAAAGCTGCGACGACATAGAAATACTTCGTGTCATCTGTGGTTATTCCGCGCAGATGGAACTGAGCCTCGACATGCTGAAACCAGGGCTCCGGGTCGTGCTGCCAAAAGTCCGGTAATTTAATGGTAGCCGCAAAAACAGCCGGTGCGGGAGCCGCAGTGGATACAGACGCCGTGGCGGCGATATCAGAAGAGGTCGCTTGAATAGACATTCTTCAAACGTCGGGGTCACCAATGTAGAATCCGCAGAAAACGGACAGGACACACGTAAGTCTGTCTGAAAAAACTTTATTTACATTTCTGCACTTCCTCCTTTTATCTCCGTCGAAAACGGAAAAACTCCACCTTCACATTAAAACATCAAATTTGTGTGTGAGACCAACAACTAATGTCACCACAACCCATTAGATTCATTCATAAGCACACTGAAATTCCCACTCAGGCTTTAATGGAGTGGATTCTGGGGCTGAGCAGAGCTTTGTTTCCAAAGACCTGACAACCCGGTTGGGCCTCCACTGCCAACCCCTTAAGTCTCCACTACAACTAATTGCGCTGTCCAACGCTCCTATGGCTACTGTCTCCCTGAAGACTGCCCCGGTGTCAGTTATTATCTCCAGTAATCATCGTGAGGAACTGTCCTTCCTGGTTTTGCCCACCTCGTCGTCTCCAGTCATCCTGGGCTACCCTTGGCTTCGTGTCCACAATGCCACTATTGACTGGAGTTCAGGGAATATTAAGTTTTGGACCTCATTTTGTCTCAGCGCATGCTTTCAGTCAGCTGCATGTTCCCCTTCTGTGACCCTAGGGGTTCCTACCGCTCCCCCTCTCGACCTGCCTAAAGTGCTCCCTGAGTATCATGACCTTGGAGCCGTATTCAGCAAGTCCCAGGCCCTGTCCCCCCCCACCACCACCGACCGTACAATTGTGCCATAAATCTTCATCTGGGGGCTCCACTCCTGTCCAGCCGGCTGTATAGCCTTTCCCTGCCGGAGCGGGCTGCCATGGACGCTTATATTAAGGAGTCTCTGAGTTTGGGCATTATCCACCCGTCCTCTTCGGTGGTGGGGGCGGGTTTCTTCTTTGTGGGGAAGAAGGACGGGTCTCTTAGACCATGCATTGATTTCAGGGAGCTGAACAATATCACTGTCAAAGACAAATACACCCTCCCACTACTCAACTCTGCCTTTGACTCTCTCCAGGGGGCGTCCTTCTTCACAAAATTGGATCTGCGCAACGCCTACCATCTGGTGCAGATCCGTGAGGGGGACGAATGGAAGACAGGTTTCCGGACCCCTAGTGGTCACTTTGAGTACCTTGTGATGCCATTTGGGTTGACCAATGCGCCTGCTGTCTTCCACAGGCTTATCAACGATGTCCTGAGAGACTTTCTGAATGTGTTCATGTTCGTTTATCTGGATGCATTCTAATCTTCTCCCGTTCCCTAGATGAGCACGTCAGACGTGTTCTGACGTGTTCTGCAGCGACTGTTGGAGAATCAACTGTTTGTTAAAGCTGAGAAATGTGAGTTTCACACCTCTGAGACATGTTTCTTGGGCTTTGTCATCTCACACAAGGAGATCCTCCCGGACCCGGGCAAGATCAAGGTGGTGGTGGAGTGGCCAATTCCAGCCTCCAGGAAACAGCTCCAGCAGTTCCTGGGGTTTGCCAATTTCTACCACCGGTTTATTAAGAACTACAGCTGCCTGGCTCTTCCTCTGACGTGCCTCACCTCCTCTAAGGTCCCCTTCTGGTGGTCAGAGGAGGCATCCGTGGCCTTTTCGGATCTCAAGAAGCAGTTCTCCAAGTCCCCTATTCTGGCTCAGGTGGATCTGGATCTACAGTGCCTCGTGGAGGTGGACGCCTCAGATTCAGGGGTGGGGGCTGTCCTTTCTCAGCGTTCCCCGGCAGATGGCAAGGTCCATCCATGCGCTTTCTTCTCCCACTGACTGTCACCGGCTGAGCACAATTACAGCATTGGTGATAGGGAGTTGCTGGCTGTGAAACTGGCCCTGGGGGAGTGGCGCCACTGGTTGGAGAGGTCCTCGCAGCCGTTCGTGGTCTGGACGGATCATCGCAACCTGGAGTACCTCAGGATGGCTAAGCGTCTGGATGCCTGCCAGGCCCATTGGTCCCTGTTTTTTGGCCGGTTTAATTTCACCATCACATATTGCCCTGGGTCAAAAAACACCAAGCCAGACCCCCTCTCCAGGCAATTCGCCACGGACGTGCTGGAGCCCGAAGACCACCCTGTTCTCCCTGCCTCTTGTGTCTTGGGCGTCGTCTCGTGGGGGATCAAGGAGAAGGTTCTGGAGGCCCAGGAGACGGAGAGGGACCCAGGCGGGGGGCCAGCAGGGAAACTGTTCATTCCTTCGTCCATCCGGGGTGACGTCATCCAATGGGCTCACTCCTCCAAGTTCGCCTGCCACCCGGAGGGACGACGTACGGAGGAGCTGCTGCAACGCTCGTTCTGGTGGCCCTCTCTTCAAAGGGACGTCAGGGAGTATATCCGGGCCTGTCCCCAATGTGCTACCGGCAAGACCCCATCGTCTCCACCGGCTGGATTGCTTCATCCCCTCCCGATCACTGTCAGGCCCTGGTCCCATGTGGCGTTGGATTTTGTCACCGGCCTCCCTCCCTCCAACAACCATACTGTGGTCCTCACCCTAGTTGACAGATTCTCCAAAGCAGCCGACTTCGTCCCCCTTCCGGGTCTACCCTCGGCCAAGGAGACTGCCGACCTTCTGGTTCAACATGTGGTGAGGCTCCATGGGATCCCCCTAGACATCGTCTCAGATTGGGGGCCCCAATTTATTTCACAGGTATGGAGGTCATTTTGCAGCGCCCTTGGGGCTACGGTGAGCCTGTCATTGGGATACCATCCACAATCTAATGGCCAGTGCGAACGAGCCAACCAGGACCTGGAGGCGGCACTGCGCTGTGTGGCGGCTACCAACTCGACAGCATGGAGCTCCTTCCTACCTTGGATCGAGTACGCCCACAACTCGACTGTGTCCTCAGCTATAGGTATGTCCCCTTTCCAAGCCTTTCTTGGGTATTCTCCTCCCTTGTTTCCAGAAGAGGAGGGTGACATCGCTGTTCCATCAGTCTGGGCACATCTGAAGTGCTGTCGATGTCTGTGGAGGGCGACCTGGGCCGCACTACAGCGCACGGCAAAACGCAACACCGCAGTGGCCAGCCGCTGCAGGACCCCAGCCCCAGTGTACCAGGTAGGCCAGCAGGTATGGTTCTCTACCAAAAACATTAATCAGAAGGCTGAGCGCAAGAAGATGCAGCAGCGGTTCATTGGACCCTTCGCTGTATCCCGCATTATCAACCCTGTTTCTGTTCGACTTGATCTTCCCACCTCCCTCTGCATATGTCCTACGTTCCATGTCTCGCAGATCAAGCCTGTGTCTTCCAGTCCCCTATGTCACCCCCTAGGCCACCACCAACTCCACGGATGATCGATGGCAGCCCGGCCTGGACCGTGACTGCTATCCTGGATGTCTGTCGTTGGGGCCATGGATTGCAATACCTGGTAGACTGGGAGGGCTATGGCCCGGAGGCCAGGTCCTCGGTGCATCCTGACTTCGTCCTCGATAAGGACCTCATCAGGGAGTTTCATCGGATGCATCCAGGGAGACTGGAGCAACCGCCAAGAGGCGCTTGTTGGGGGGGGGGGGGGTACTGTCATGGTCCGCTCCGCTCATCACCGTCAGCTGCGCTCACACCTGGTCCTCATCAGGCGCCGCCTATATCTACCGCTCTGACCTGTGGGTTAGTGCAGAGATGTCTCACTGCGCTCCAGGAGAGCTTCATCACCGTTCCCTGCCTTCTTCCTACGCTACAGCCAGCACTCATCTTCTGCTTCGTCCAAGGAGCCATCCAGCCTGCCACTTAAGTGCTCATTTCTACTCACCTTGTGAATCAGTTCCCCTGTGCACAGGCGGCATCCTCGGCGGCAGATTCCCAGCCTCCTCCTCCCAGGCGGCAGACCATTCATCCTATCAACTCACCACCACCAGCATGTTTACTCACCTGCCGGAGTCACTCCACCACCTGAAGAGCACTGTCTTCCTGGCCACAGCTATCACGCTGAACTGGAGCTTGCTACCATCTGTTCCCACAGTAAGTTCAGTGTGACTGTTAAACTCCAGTAGTGACGCTCAGTTATTCCCTTTCCTTGTGTGTCCTCAGGGTTGCCAGACTGTACCGTGTCTCGCTCAGTTCCCGGCAGTTCCAGACAACATTCACACCACACTTACACTACCTGGTTGTTAATAAACTTGATTGTATCGATTCGGAGTCTGTGTGTCATCACTGGGTCATTGAACTATGTCAGGAACACGGCCTTTAATCATAGCACTTCCCACGACTATGAAGGGATGTGAAGACTACCTTAAAAAGTGGCCTGGCAGACAATAGCTCCGTTAGCTCTGCTGCTAAAATGCTAACACTGTAAACAAATAAAAGCTCTGAGATAACATCAGTGCTTCCACCACAATAAAGTCGGTTGCATTTTGTTAAAAGATGTTGGACATAATCAAATTTACCTCAAAGCAGACGTAGAATCTAGTCAGAGCCACAAAGAACCACAACACAGTGCTTGGGTGTTTCATTGTCGGGGTAACACAGACAGCTGCAGCCATTTGTTTTACCCAGACATTAAAATGCTCATGCTGCTGTCATGCCATGAATGCTTGTTATTTAACACCCCATATACAGATCTTTTGTGGCAATTGTTCAAAATTTTATTGATCTATATTTTGTGATAATTTAGAAATTAATGCATACTGAAGCTGCTAATATCAAGTCCATATCATTCCTATGCAGTGCAACGCCAACAAAAAAAACAACTATTTGATATTGTTCTTCAATCGTTAAGCTTTAGGAAGCAAACTGTTACTATTTTGTTAAATTTATTTTACTTCATGCAGCCTTGCATCTGGTGACATATATAGCATGTAAACATCAGATTTGTGACATTCATACAAGTGAAAACATACCTGGTGCTCTTGTCTTGGTGTCTGTCCTGTATCTGTACCACCAATCACACGAACAATCCTTTTTAGTCTTCCGTGCAAAATTTACGCATTGCTGTTGAAGCCACAGATTTAGATGTGCTTATCTGTGAGGAGCCTCACCCCCAGCAGCAGCAATAAGTACCAGAACTATGCAAAAACATTCAAAAATACAATTACAAGTGCTGAAATTAGCTGCCACTTGACTGCAAAACACGTACAGTATGTGGACTATACATTAAAACAAATTTGAACCACTTTAAAAACCACTATTTTAAATGCCCCCACTACTTTTGCTGATTTAACACTACTTCAGCCGAAACCGGAAGTTGCTCCTATAATCGTTTCTACAGCAGCGCCCTCGGGAATAAGGAATATATCATCACTCTATAAAAGCAAGAAATCTCTGTGTGTCTGTCTGTGTGTCTGTCATGTTCATAGGATATCATAGGATGGCCTATGAACTCAGGCATCATAGGACACATGGTCTATATGACATCATAAAGACACATTTGTCTTTATGATGTCATATAGACCATCACTCACGAAGCTCATGATCCTGTCTATGAACTGGAATTACGACGCACCAATCCCTCAACCAGTGGTCTCAACGAAGAAGAAGAAGACCCACCAGATGGAGAGCAATAGAATGAGAACTGCTGCATGTCAGAAAAGATGCCATGAAGATGAAACACCTGAGGTTCCAGCAGTGCATCGCACGCATGACTCTGAACAACACACCCGTCTGAGACAGGAGGAGACCCTTCACCAGCCTAGGGTACGACAGACAAGGGATGCACAAACAGACAGAAAGCATGTGGCAGTGCGCCATGCATGTGCTGAGTCACAAATACAGCCTCATCTGTTGGTTGCAACATCTGTGATTGGTGTCAATGCTGGACGCACTCTCCTGATTCCACCAATCACACTCACACCATCTGACAACATGTTTCCATTCACCTTGTGACGTAAACAGTTTCCAGTAAGACGCTGCTTTGCCATGACTGTGAATAGGGCACAGGGCCAGTCTTTACAGCAGGTTGGTGTTTTCTGCACAAGACATTTCTTCAGCCATGGCCAATTCTACGTTGCTGCGAGCAGAGTTGGCAAATCAGGCAGTCTTCGTATTCTTGCTCAAGATGAAGAAACTAACTAACTAACTAACTAACTAACCTGCACTTATATAGCGCTTTTCTAGTCACAAAGACCACTCAAAGCGCTTTCACTAGTACTAAACTAAGCAAAAGCGTCGCTTTCTGAGCAATGTGGTTTTTAAAGAGGAGCTGACACACTAAAAATGTGGAACTATAAACAATGGCAGTCTACACTACAAATGTGTAAAATAGCAAGCAAAGTGCTGATTTTCTCCGGGTGCTCCGGTTTCTTGGTTTCTACACGCATGCATGGGTCTTCCTGAACAGGGTCGAAAGCCACTTTTGGCTCAGATCGATTTTCATGATCCTGTCCATGAACTGCAATTACCACACACCTATCCCTCAACCAGTGGTCTGAACGCAGAAGAAGACCCACCATCCATCCATCTTCTACCGCTTAATCCTTTTCGGGTCGCGGGGGGGGGGTGCTGGGGCCTATCCCAGCATCTTTGGGCGAGAGGCAGGGTCCAGATGGAGAGCAATACAGTGAGGAGAACCGCAGCACATCAGAAAAGAGGCTGTGAGGATGCAACACCTGAGGCTCTTCTTCTTCTTCTTCTTCTTATCTTGGTTACTGGTGGATAGCAAACAACTGAAAGGTGCATACCACCACCTACTAAACTCTATCTTCAGACATCACTCTTCTTCGTCTCCTCGTACTTCACTCTGTATCATCACTATCTGGTCAGGAGCTGCAGTCCTTCTATCATCATTGCTGTGTCCAATCGACCCTCAACTCTTATCTTCGGACATCACTCATCTTCGTCTCCTCGTACTTTATATCATCACTTCACTCTATAAGATCCTGGTTGACATCCAGCTTACAGGTGCTATTACCGTCACTCCACCTCAGGCTCGAGCAGTACGCCGCAGGCATGACTGTGAACAACACAGGAGGACACCCTTCAGCAACGAGCATGCAGAAATACTGGCTTATGCTTCATTTCTACAGGCATGGACGGGTATGCACAGGTATGTGTGTGTGTGTGTGTGTCAGTGTGTCATAATCATAGAAATCGCTAAAAGATCATAGGACTGTCTATGATGTTCCTATGATGTCTACATGTCTACATGAAGTCATATAGACACTGTCACGACCACAGGACTCGCTAAAAGATCATAGGATTGCCTATGATCCTATGATTTCTACATGCTGTTTATATGACATATAGACACCATAGTATACCGTGATCAAAGGCAGGTGTTGCTACGGCCAAGATGTGTAGAGTGATGATATAGAGTGAAGTGATGATATAGAGTGAAGTACGAGGAGACGAAGAAGAGTGATGTCTGAAGATAGAGCTGAGGTTCAATTGGACACAACAATGATGATAGAAGGACTACAACTGCTGACCAGATAGAGTGATGATATAGAGTGAAGTAGGTGGTGCTAATGCACCTGTAAGCTGGTTGCCAACCGCCAATCAAATCTAAAAGAAGAAGAATTACTGAACAAGTAGTGATGTGCTTGCTTACACCTGCTTTCGACGGGCATGCAGAAGTACTTGCTTATACTTGGTTTCTACGGGCATGCACGGGTATCCACTAGTCTATATGAATTATATAGCAGATTGTGATTTTATTTTGAAAGAGTATGTCGCCGTTTCCGCGCTAACGGTAGCTAGCTTTCCACCCACCTTGGGTCTCAGCTCAGCATCCTCCGGGCTTCAGACCGGTCGGTGCGCCGCTGAGAGACGGAGCAGATCCGCTTCTGTTCCCCTCCTGTCCTCCATCACTTTAATCTATCAGCTTCACCTAAAAAAGAGTGACGCGGTTCGGAGAAAGGAGCACAGGCAGTTCTTGGTTTTCTTCTTCTTCTGTGGTGTTCGTAAGAGGAGCGTGACCGCTGGACGTCGGAGGTGTGGAGGATGAACCCTCCGTGTGCCCGCTGCGGGAAGATCGTCTACCCCACAGAGAAAGTCAGCTGCCTGGACAAGGTGGGCAAACTTTATTAAACCTGGCAACGTTTTTCAGTGACCCAGAGGTCAGCGTGATCAGGCTGGATTTGTTTGGCATTAAAGTTTGTTTTAGTTTCCCCAAAATAAATCGCACCTCGGGGTGTGGCAATGAATTTGGGGGTCTTGGGTGCTGCAGTGTATGTGAGCCCCCCCCCCCCCCGTGCCCCCACCATCATTTCTGCTGATTTTTTTCCTTCTTTTTAAAAGTTGGTAGGGTTCATGTGACAAACAGGTAATGAAATTAGACAGTTATCTTCTAGTCTTTTCTAGAACTGCTGGGAATAAAATTAATCGAGGACTAAGGTTGCGCTGTCACTGGGCCCGGGTGACGTGTTCCGTGCAGAGTGAAACGGCCCTCTGCTGCACCAGCCGCACTCACGTTGTTTTTTTTGTTTAGCACGGTTCCTTCCTGTGCTGACCACTCTCAGCATTTGATAGTTTTTGATCATGTGACTTCCAGCAGGATTTCCTCCAAGCATGGCTGCCTTTTGTTTATTTACGCAATCAGGCGAAAAAGTGTGAAAACCTCCGAAACTTAAACTCTTGACGACTCTAGACATCGTCACGGGGACAAATTAGCTTTAGTCGAGAAGTAGGACCCTGACTCGGAGACGCCAGGGACACCCCACAGACAGAGTCATGGTTCCCCGGTGAGCTGCTGTTTCCCTTTAAAACTAAAGCCCGGATCATTTCCATAAAGCATTATGAAGAGGCGCTGAAAAGTTCATAGTGGTCAAATTTGACCACTATGAACTTTTCAGCCCCCTCTCGTATGTTAAGTTTAATTTAGGCGTGGTACAGTTTGGAGCGGTAACCCCTGATCAGGCTTGTGTTTTCACTACAGGCTGTGTGGGTGGATGGTGGCAGTGGTGGGAAAAAAAATCGCAACTTTCCTAAAAAAAATTCTTATAAAAAGGTTGCAAACTTGAGAAAAATGTTGCAAACTTACAAGGGAGACCAAATGTTGCAAATTTTTAAGAACCACATCAAAAACGTACGTGGAAAAAAAATCACAAATTTCAGAGGAAATTGAAAAAAATTGTCAGATTAATTGGTAACAAATTAATCGTTAGTTGCAGCTCTACCTCTTTTAGTCAGTTTTTATGTAGGGCATGTATATAGGCACTGCTGGCCTTTAAAATATACAATATAATTTTGTTTTTTTGTTTATTTTGTGGCTGTTGCTGTCGGTCCGGATCCAGACCCGTTTCACAGCAGGCTATTCATCTGCCACTTCCTCCTAATTTTAATTCTAAATTTCATCTCATATCAAGTAAAATGGTCGGGGCAAGGTGCCGAAAGCAGGATGCGAACCAGCAACCTTCTGCTCACAGGTCCACCGTACTATCTACCTAAAACACAACAGCAGCAGCTGACTTGGAGCTGATCTGAAAAGGTTTTGTCAGATTATCAACTCAAATTCTGGAAACTGGATCGGATGTAGTACAGAAAAATAGCTGTACGCTGGACTTCATGGACCCGGAGGAGACATTTCGTTATTTTTTTTTTTTTTTAAATTAACAAAGTCTTCTTAAAAACTTACTTGTTTCATGTTTTGTTTTGGAGTAAGATTGCAACATAATATATTTGAAAAGCAGGTAAATGCTGGTGTGTTTATTTGTGTCATAGCTTCCCTCACTAAAGCAATATCATGACTAATGCAGTAATACTGTACTGTACTGTAGTAGAGCCAAATATGTGGGCGTAATGGAAGCCCATGATTAATCTGGCACAATTTACCAGCCTTATGTTCCAAGTTCATTTAAATTCTCAAATATAGACAAATTTAAGCTGAATGAGAACAAGTTTATTTTCATTTTAAACATAAACTCTGAATGTTCCGTGGTCTGTTTCATCACTTTAAATACAATCAAAATAGAAGTGTCTATTTTCATACCCTGGACCGTGATATTTTCCTTGAAATGCTGCCTCTATAGTATAAAGTAGCAGATTTTCATGTTTGCGTGGTGACGCCTCTGTAATCATATCTTGCATAATGCCGATAAATGATTAATTCATCTTGAGCGTTTGCTGTCTGTCCTGTGAGGAGGCATCGGATGACACAACAGCTCGTAGGCAGTGGCGCTCCACACAATATTAGTTCCCACGTTCCACGATAGAAGAGGCATGTTCTTTTTGTTCTTACGTTCTGCCTTTTTATCAGCAGAAAGACCTTTGTGTGCGGCCGTGTAAATAAAAAGATTTGCAGCTGGTGAAAGTACCAGTCAGACAGTGTGTTTAGTGTTTTGAAGAGAAGTTGGGTTTATACTGGGAGTAAAGACAAAGGAGGCAGTGAGGAGGCTGGGAGGCAATCAAAGATGAAGAAGAATGTGAGGAAAATAAGAAGTGTGAAGGTGAGAATTCTCAGCGGCTTCAGAGGCGCCTGCTGTCCCTCACAAAAGCCCATTTAATTGGAGCCATTGTAGGAGTCGCATTCAGACGTCTGAATAAAGGCTAAAATCAGAATTAATCTTGTGGATGAACTGACTCTGAACCTCAGTTACAGAACAATAAAGTTCAAAAGGGAAATGGGTGTGAAGGAAAACATTTGTAGTTCTCAGTACTGGCCGGAAGACTCCGTCAAAGGTACTGTAGCTTTTTCCTTTTTTAGCTCATTCCGGCGTCCGTCCAGCCACACTTCACGGGAATCACTACTCCCCCCTAGGCAATTGCTGATGATCACCAAACTCGCTCACAGTGATCCTCAGGTGGGTCTGAACCCCAGTCGTGGTCAAGGTCAAAGGTCAGGAAATCTGGGCATTTATGAATTCATGAAAAATGATACTCCTCCTAGCCAGGGGTGTCCAATCATGTGCCCTGGTGGGCCAAGACGCTGCAGGCGCGAGCGCACCGGGAGGAGCACCAGCAGCTGGGACTCACGGTCTGCTGCTGACTGGCTCTGTGGGCTCACATCCTGGCAAAGGACAGTGGTAGCAGCTGGTGTCACTGCTATCTTTTTTCTGGTCATATTTGCTGCTATTCATTTCTGTGATTTTTGTTCATGGAGCCAGCCCAAGTAGTGAAGTGCGCTGGGTGAATTTTATCCAGTCAGTAGTGAGTCAATCCTAAACCCTACCCAGCAGTTTTCAGGGCCGCTCTGGAGTACCTACTCCTGACCAGGGCCGTCTTTTACCCACTAAAGGTTCTTGGTAGTGGAAACGCGCATGAGGGTAAGTTCAGGTAAAGTAGGTCCCAGTTCCTCGTAAAAAGAAACGAGGCTGTAATTGCCCAGAAGAGTCTATCAGAGGTAGCTTTTTCCTTTTTTTTTAAGCCAGTGCATCTATTTTCTTACCTGCTTATTTGAATTATTGGGGGTGTCCAGAGTCTTTCACGACTGTTCTAGGCAGGGTACTGCACACCCTAGAGAAAGGCTCACCAGACCATTACTGGGCCAGTGCAGAGACACAACCACATCCTCATGTTCACACGTCCCCTATAGACTGTTACGGGCCCCCGGTGGCTCTAGGGCAGGGGTCGGCAACCTGTAACACACAAAGAGCTGCTTTTGTCTAAAACGATCTGCACGGAGCCACAGAAATATCAGCAGAGTTCCAGCAACAGTCCGTCCTCACCACATCACCATTGAGCTTTTTCACAAATTTGCTGCTTTTTTTAAAATTGCAAGTTTGTTGCATTTTTTTCCTCACAGAATTACAACATTTTCTGGTAAATGTTTGAATTTTTGCAAAAAATTGTGATTTTTTTTTTCTTGTGAAATTGTCTGGCTGTTTTCCTCATTAAACTGTAATATTTTTGCTAAATTTATTATTTTTTAGAATAAAATGTTTTGTGCTTTTTTTCATAAACTTGGCACATTTTTCTTTGAAAATCTCACGCCCTTGTCGAGTAAAATAGAAGCTGTTTGAAATGTAAATCTGTCATTTTTCACACTAAAAGTACAACTTTTTTCATAGACTTTGTCCTCTTGAAAATACCTTTTTTGGGGTAAATTTGTTACTTTTCCAGGTAAAAATGCAGCCTTTTTCATATGAATGTGCCACAGTTTTTTAACAAAATTGTTACTTTTTCTGGTAAATTTGTCTTTTTTTTTTCAGCAGATCTTCTCTGAATTTTTTTCTTGCAAATTTGTGGATTTTTTTCTTCTCATAAAATTGTAGCTTTTTCCATAAATCGAGAATATTTTTGACGCAAATTTTTAGCTTTTCTCATAAATTTATTAACATTTTTCTTTGTAAATTTATTATTACCTTTCACTAGTAAAACTACAGCATTTTTTTTTAGATAAATTTGTCACATTTTTCTCAAAATGCCAACTTTTTTCATTTTTTCTCCAGAAATTTTGTGACTTGTTTCTTGTAACTTGTGACTGTTCCTCAGAAAGTTGCAAGATTTTTGAAAAAAAAATTTTTTTTTTTATTTGCTTGATATTTTTCTCATGGCTGTGCAACTATTTTTTCTTAAAAATTCCTTGCGTCTTTTCTTGTAAATGTGAGGGTTTTTTTCCTCAATTCCTTACCCTGGATTTCCACTCGCTCTGCATGCAGTCCGTTCACGGATGCAGTGCGGACGGCCAGCTGGAGCAGGTTTTTCTCCTCCACTTCTTTCTGCTCTTGCTGCTGACAGGTGAGTGAAGCCAGGTGTGGCCTCACTCACCTGAGCGGCCAGCAGCAGAGCGGGACAGCTGACGAGCTCTGAGTCAACCAGATGAATAAAGGGAAGGCCTGCAGGGGGGGGGGGGGGTGCGTGACATAGACAAGTTAGAATTATTAAAGCTGAAGCTAGAAGTTATCAGTAAAGCACCGAATGTAACTCAGATGTCAATAATTTTTAACTAGAAGTGACTACAGTTGGTACAGCTGAAGTTCACCGAGGAATCCCACGTTGACACGTCGTGTTTTTGACTGCTCTTAAGCAGGGGATTATTATAGAAGTCATATGACCGCGTCACCATCTCAAACACATAATTTAGTCACTTTCTAAGGATTTCAGTAATCCTGCCAGGGGACAGATGGAGGATGGTCTGAACTAGATATTAAATGACACACTTGTCACACTTTCTTATGGGCAAATACACATTTACTCTGCCTCTTACTGTCTGTTTATTTCATCGGACTGATCCTGTGTAAAACAGGTAAAAGCTGATCTGTTCATATAGTATAAACGGGGCATGAAGCTTTCTGTCACATAAGATGGACGTAATGATCAGGTGGATGAGATGTTGCAGCGTAACTTTAACAATGTCATGTTGCCACAACAGTCCAAGGCGTCATAATAGATATATGGTTATATTCTTACTATTAAGGGAGACAAATTGTGAAAATTTTACTTTTTACTGGATTTGTGGCTGAATTTTAATATTTGGAGTGGCTACCAATACAAAAACTCAAAAATAACCCACAACCCTGTCACTTTGTTAGGGTCTGCCTTGGTCTGTCTAGTTCTCATTTAGTGAGCCGCTCTGATTTGTCTCCGACTGTGAGGTAACAACAGCAGCTCACTGGAACTGAAGCGCCCTACCAGCTTAATCTCTACCCATTTTAATGACTGGAAGTATACATGTCCCTGTGAGCTTATGATACAGCACACCAGCAGTGCAGCTAGCCGACTTAGCTTAGTGGAGTGACTGTGGTTTTTATGGCTACTCTCTACATTTTCTACCAACCCCATTAGACATCTGTGTTCTCACCTGTTTTATTAATCCACACGTGATCATATCTGCCTTATTTTGTTATATTTTGACCAGCACAGCACTCAGATTACATCGGCAGATGCACTAGCTGTGTTAGCCTAGCTTAGCTACTAATTGTGGCTCCCCCTGACAAAACTCACCCACTGCACTGTGGAGGAATTTTGGCCCATTCATCTTTGCAGAATTGTTGTAATTCAGCCACATTGGAGGGTTTTCAAACATGAACCACCTTTTTAAGGTCATGCCATAGCATCTCAATCAGATTCAGGTCAGGACTTTGACTAGGCCACTCCAAAGTTTTTATTTTGTTTTTCTTAAGCCATTCAGAGGTGGACTTGCTGGTGTGTTTTGGATCATTGTCCTGCTGCAGAACCCAAGTGTGCTTCAGCTTGAGGTCACGAACAGATGGCTGGACATTCTCCTTCAGGATTTTTTGGTAGACAGCAGAATTCATGGTTCCATTTACCACAGCAAGTCTTCCAGGTCCTGAAGCAGCAAAACAGCTCCAGACCATCACACTACCACCACCATATTTTACTGTTGGTATGATGTTCCTTTTCTGAAATGCTGTTACTTTTACACCGGATGTAATGGGACACACACCTTCCAAAAAGTTCAACTTTTGTCTCATCAGTTCACAGAGTATTTTCCCCAAATTCTTGGTGATCATCAAGATGTTTTCTGGCAAAACTGAAACGAGCCTTTATGTTCTTTTTGCTCAGCAGTGGTTTTCATCTTGGAACTCTTCCATGCAGGCCATTTTTGCCCAGTCTCTTTCTTATGGTGTTATGAACACTGACCTTAACTGAGGCAAGTGAGGCCTGCAGTTCTTTGGATGTTGTTGTGGGGTCTTTTGTGACCTCTTGGATGAGTCGTCGCTGCTTACTTACTTACTTATTTAAGCTCATAACTCACCATGGAGCATAGGCCATCGACAACGCCTCGCCATCACACTCATTTCTGGGCTGCTCTCTCTACTCCCCTCCAGTTGGTTCCCTGCTGTTTCAGGTCCTTCTCAGTGTCTCGTCTCCAGCTGTTTCAAGGTCAGTCTCTCTTTCTCTTCTCCTACGGGTTCCAGGTCAGAACTTGGCGTGTGATGCTGGATCCTGGTTTCCTGAGGGTGTGTCCAATCCAGTTCAATTTCCTCCACAGATTCTGTTCTGCCACTGGTTAATGTCCTGCTCGCTTCCACAGGTCTTCATTCCTGATCTTCTCCGGCCACCTGTTGTTAAAGATGCGCCTCAGGCATTTGTTCAAGAAAGTCTGGATCTTCTGCTGCATCATCTTTATCGTCCTCCAGGTCTCACATCCATAAAGTAGAACAGACTTGACGTTAGAGTTGAAGATGTGAAGTTTTGTTCTCGTGCAGATGTCTTGATGCCCAGATATTCTACATTATGATAAAAGCTGCTCTTGCCTTGCTGATCCTGGTTGTGACGTCTTGGTCTGTGCCCCCCTGTCGATCCACCACAATTCCCAGGTAGACAAAGGACTCCACCTCTCTGATGGGCTGTCCTCCAACTGTGACTGGTGTGTTGGCAGTGGTGTTAATCTTCATCAGCTCGGTCTTCTTCTTATTGATCCAGAGTCCTGTCCCGGTTGATATAGTCTCCAGGTGAGTAGTCTTGTCCTGCATCTGGCTGTGGTTATGCGACAGCAGCATTTCACCATTTGTGGATAATGACTTTCACTGTGGTTTGCTGGAGTCCAAAGCTTTAGAAATGGCTTTATAACCTTTTCCAGACTGATAATCTCAATTACTTTGTTTCTCATTTGTTCATGAATTTCTTTGGATCACAGCATGATGTCTAGCTTTTGAGGATCTTTTGGTGTACTACACTTTGTCAGGCAGGTCCTATTTAAGTGATTTCTTGATTGAGAACAGGTGTGGCAGTAGTCAGGCCTAGGTGTGGCTAGAGAAATTGAACTGAGCTTTCCAAAGATGTGATAAACCACAGTTAATTTATGTTTTGACCGGGGGGGGGGGGCAATCACTTTTTCACACAGGGCCATGTAGGTTTGGATTTTTTTTACCCTTAATAATAAATGCCTTCATTTAAAAAGTGTGTTTTGTGTTTATTTGTGTTATCTTTGTCTAATATTTAAATTTGTTTGATGATCTGAAACATTTAAGTGTGACAAACATACAAAAATATGAGAAATCAGAAGGGGGCAAACACTTTTTCACACCACTGTATATAGTGTTTTTTTCTTGTCTCAAACATCACTCACAGTTCTTAAAGCTACATTAACTCTCTAGTCCAGGGGCTTATCAGAGATGATACCTAGAGCCAATTTAGAATCACCAGTCCACCTAACGTGTTTGCCTGTGGACTGTGGGAGGAAACCAGAGAACCCAGAGTACACCCACACAGCTCAAGGAGAACATAAAGGGTTCCTACCCCTCTCAGACTGGGGATTCAAGCCGGAAACCTTCTGTCACATGTAAATCTAAATAACTTTCCATTTAAAGGAGGAGACCCAGGACACCGTACTGCTGCTGCATGACTGTGTTTGTGTGTTTTCTGTGTCTTCAGAACTGGCATAAAGGATGCTTCCACTGCGAAGTCTGCAAGATGACGCTGAACATGAAAAACTACAAAGGTTACGACAAGAAACCCTACTGCAATGCGTGAGTCCCGATTCGCTGTTTTTCTGGAGCTCTCTCCCTCCTTATCTGGAGAGGATTTTACACTTCTGAAGTCATTCTGAGTAAAAACAACATCTGCTGGCTGTAGCTGCTTTGTTTTATCTTCATATCCATGTTTTGATCCTCTGAGGGTTTTTATAGCAGTGCTGGTTTGGGTGGTTTCTGGTTGGGGGTCCAGCCCATCTTCGCCTCCCCACCACTGGTTCGCCTACACTTGACTTTTTTTTTTTTTTTAACCACGCTCCGCTTGTTATTACGCGTGCAGCTCGATACACTACACTGCCATTTACTGCCCAGTATGGCTCAGTTCAGGCTGCATGGCCAGACCTTCTCAGGCATGGGCTACATTAAAAACCACCAAGAAGGCAGGACTTGGATCTGTGTTTGACGGATGACGGGAGTAAATTACAGCTTTAGCTGAGAGCCTTGGAATGGTATCATGTAGGGGAGGTGGTGGTTTGGCCTTTTGACCATGTTTGTTGCTGTTAGTTTATAATGAAAATCTGAGGGTTGAAGGAACTGTTTATTGAGCTTATTGTAAGATGATGTGGAAGAGAATATGGGGCAGAAAACTCAAAAATCTAACAGAATAGTTATATTCTTCCCTTTAAATATTACAGCTGCACCTGAATATTTGACATATGATTTAGTATAGTTAATACTGGATATTTGTGCTGATATTATCAACCAATATATACCGCTTTAGCTGTTAGAACAGATTTATGAATAAAGATTATGGTTACCTTTACACTAAAGAGTCACACAGACCTGAACACCTCATAACAGGTTAACCCCCCCCCCCCCACCTTACCTGCACAGAGGTGCCAGGAATTTATTTGAATGCACCCCTGTGAATTTAAATCACCTATAAAAACAAATCTACATTGTCTAAAATGGTATCTTATGCCCCTTGTTCTACAAAAAACCTTCGTCTTACAGTTTCGTACCAAAATCTTTTCACTTTTCCTCCTGCTTCAAGTGCCAGGATCTGTGAATAGGCCCACTCACATCCCACAGGGCTAATGGTGGCTAGCGCTGCACTGAACAGCATAAATCCTGTGATAAAAAGACTTACCTGTTGAAGGACATGCCCAGTTGTATGCACGGTGGCCCAGGATAATGACTGAAACTGCATCGGTCCTGAAAAGCAGTTTAATGGTAAAACCCATCTTAATTTGGGTCAAGTTTTCAAAGCGGCTGCCCAAAAATGCTGACTGGACCTGAAGGCTAACTTCAGTTAGGCCAGAGAGTCCTGACTGGCTCAACACTACAGACCTGTTACAGTCATGTCACCAAAAATGCTGTGTTCAAACTCGCCTTTTTTCAGGGGGCGGGGCTTAATTGAAACTTCAAAACACATAAACAGAGACATGACACACATTGGATATAAAAAGTCTACACACCCCTGTTCAAATGCCAGGTTTTTGTGATGTAAAAAAATGAGACCAAATTAAATAATTTCAAAACTTTTTCCACCATTAATGTGACCTATAACCTGTACAACCCAAATGAAAAACAAACGGAACTCTTATAAGGGAAAAAATAGAAAACAAAAAATTTACAATAACCTGGTTGCATAAATATGCACACCCTTAAACTAATACTTTGTTGCAGCATCTTTGGCTTTTATTACAGCACTCAGTCTTTTTGGGTAGGAGTCTGTCAGCGTGGCACATCTTGATGTGGCAATGTTTGCCGACTCTTCTTTTCAAAAAATGCTCCAAATCTGTCAGATTGTGAGGGCATCTCCTGTGCACAGCCCTCTTCAGATCACCCCACAGATGTTTGATCAGATTCAGCCCTGGACTCTGGCTGTGCCATTCCAAAACCTTAATCTTCTTCTGGTGAAGCCATTCTTTTGTTGATTTGGATGTGTGCTTTGGTTCATTGTCGTGCTCAAAGATGAAGTTCATCTTCATCTTCAGCTTTCTAGCAGAAGCCTGAAGGTTTTGTGCCAATGCTGACTGGTATTGGCTGTTCATAATTCCCTCCACCTTGACTAAGGCCTCAGTTTCAGCTGAAGAAAAACAGCCTCAAAGCATGATGCTGGCCACCATCATGCTTCACTGTAGGTATGGTGTTCTTTTGGTGATGAGCAGTGTTGTGTTTGCGCCAAATATACCTTTTGGAATTATGGCCAAAAAGTTCAACCTTTGTTTCATTGGACTATAACACATTTTCCCACATGCGTTTGGGAGATTTCAGATGTGTTTTTGCAAAATGTAGCCGGGTTTGAATGTTTTTCTTTGTAAGATAAGGCTTCCATCTTGCCACCCTACTCCATAGCTCAGACATATGAAGAAAACGGGAGATTGTTGTCACATGGACTAAACAGCCAGTATTTGCCAGAAATTCCTGCAGCTCCTTCAATGTTGCTGTCAGCCTCTTGGTAGCCTCCCTGACCAGTTTTTGTCTCGTCTTTTCACCAATTTTGGAGGGACGTCCAGTTCTTAGTAATGTCACTGTTGTGCCATATTTTCTCCACTTGATGATGACTGTCTTCACTGTGTTCCATGATATATTTAATGCCTTGGAAATTCTTTTGTACCCTTCTCCTGACTGATACCTTTGAACAATGAGATCCCTCTGATGCTTTGGAAGCTTTCTGGCGGACCATGGCTTGTGCTGTAAGATGTAACTACAAAAATATCAAGAAAAGCCTACTAGAACATTCATTCATTCATTCATTCATCTTCTTCCACTTAATCCTTTTCGGGTCGTGGGGGGGCTGGAGCCTATCCCAGCATCTTTTGGGCGAGAGGCAGGGTACACCCTGGACAGATCGCCAGTCCATCACAGGGCCAACACAGACAGACAGACAACCATTCACTCTCACAGTCATACCTAAGGACAATTTAGAATCCCCAGTTTTGATGCCATTTAACCTAACTTGCATGTTTTTGGCATGTGGGAGGAAACCGGAGAAATCCCGGAGTAAACCCACGCAGACACGGGGAGAACATGCAAACTCCACACAGATCACTGTTGGTTGGGGGCTGGGATCGAACACAGGATCCCCAGGCCAAGGGTGAGTTGCTGTGCTGCCGCAGTGCTAACCACTCCGCCACCGCGCTGCCCACCTACTAGAACAGCTGAACTTTATTTGGGGTTAATCAGAGGCACTTGAAATGGTGGCAGGTGTGTGCTGACTCCCTTAACATGAGTTTGAATGTGATTGGTTCATTCTGAACACAGCCACATCCCCAGTTATAACAGGGTGTGCATATTTATGCAACCAGGTTATTGTAATTGTAATTGTTATTGTAAGTTTTTTATTTTTTATTTTTTTTATTGTAAGTTTTTTATTTTTTATTTTTCCCCTTAGAATATTTCAGTTTGTTTTTCAATTGGGTTGTACAGGTTATAGGTCACATTAATGGTGGAAAAAGTTTTGAAATGATTTATCTTGGTCTCATTTTTTTACATCACAAAAACCTGGCATTTGAATAGGGGTGTGTAGACTTTTTATATCCACTAGTTGAGTGATTTTGCTCTTGATATGTCTCATAAGTTATAAAAAAAAAAACATGTTACAGACATCTTAACAAGAAAAAAAAAGATTTTTGGCAGAGTGCCACTTTAAAGGCCAAATGTCACGTAACAGGGTACTTTAAATATCTTGAAACTAGATATAAAAGGGAACCGATCCGTTCGGGTCTTGGTGCATATGCTTCAGTAACAACGGAATATTCGTTCATTTAAAACTGCCGCGCTTGGCCTGACACGGCCCCTGGAATCGCCTGGGGAAGAAGGCGGAAGTGACGAAATCGATTGTACCCTAGTTTGATGCTTGGGGTATTTCAATTGATTGTTTATATGGAGACTGGAAGGTTGAAGTGAGCAACAAGAAAGAAAAAATTGGATATTTCACCCATACCTTAAAACGGGACTATCAGGGACAGCTGGGTAATAAGGGACACTTCTCTGGGAAATGTTTTCATACCTGTCAAGTGAGACGTTTTCGCCGTACTTCAACACCGTAAAAAGCGGCT